>CM049842.1:40040531-41463031 GCA_027422415.1 Schizothorax lantsangensis
ATCAGAGTCAGATGAGGGTTAGTGGTTAAGAAAGACCCATGGAGAACTATCATAAAAGACCATACATTTCCAAACCACACAAGATTATTAGCAGGGAATCCCTAATTGAATCAGGAGCAGTGAGCAAAGAAAGCGCGTGGTAAAGGAAGTGAAATTGGATGTTGTAATTAGCTGTCTTGTCGGTGCACACACTAGATATGCATGCTGTATATTTTTCATATTAATTTTACAGAATATCTGTTCCAAAACCAAGTCAGCTGACTACAGAGGGAGCATTTTAAGGCACCATAAACATGTGCGAAGGCTTTTCAGAAAGGTAGGCAACTTGACTATGCTGCTTCATGTCTTGCAAACCCAGAATGCAGTGTGACAAGCTCAGTAAAATAAATAAAGAGAAATATCTATTATAAATACATTTCAATAAATACTGAAAATATTGAAATAAAATAGTGTAGTGTAATTTAAATTTGTTGCACAATATTTATGAGTATTCTGTATTTTTATGCTTTAGACAATTGTATTTATATATATATATATATATATATATATATATATATATACAGTGCATTCAGAAAGTATTAAGACCCCCTTCATTTTTTTCAATTTTGTTGCAGCTTGATACTACAATTGTTTAAATTATTTTTTTTCTCATTAATCTACACTCCGTACCTCATAATGACAAAGTGAAAACAGAATTTTAGAAATGTCTGTAAATTTATTAAAAAGAAAAAACTGAAATATCACATTTACATAAGTATTCAGACCCTTTGCAACAACACTTGAAATTTAGGTCAGGTAGCTCATTTATGCAGATGGGAGAAACATACAGAAGGACAAACATCACTGCAACACTCCACCGATCTGGGCTTTATGGTGGTGTGGCCAAACTCAATCCTCTCCTCAGTGAAGACACATGAAAACACACTTGGAATTTGCAAAACGGCACCTAAAGGACCCTCAGACTCTGAGAAACAAGATTCTCTGGTCTGATGAACCTCAATTTCAAGCATCAAAGCAGGCACTGCTCATCACCTGCAGAGTACCATCTCAAAAGTAAAGTGTGCTGCTAGCAGCCTCATGCTGTGGGGCTGTTTTTCAGTGGCAGGGACTGGGAGACTGGTCAGGGTTGGAAAGCTGGAAAGCTGAATGGAGCAAAGTACAGAGATATCCTCAAAGAAAACCTGTTCCACAATGCTCAGGACCTCAGGCTGGGCCGAAGGTTCACCTTCCAACATGACAACGACCCTAAGCACGCAGCCAAGGCAACACAGGATTGGCTTAGGGACAACTCTGTGAATGTCCTGTGGCCCAGCCAGAGCCCTGACTTGAACCCTATCACACATCTCTGGAGAGACTCGAGGCTGTAATTGCTGCCAAAGGTGCTTCACCTAAGTACCGAGTAAAGGGTCTGAATACTTATGTAAATCTGATATTTCTGTTTTTTTACTTTTAATAAATTCAGACATTTTTAAAAATCTGTTTTCACTTTATCATTAAAAGGTACAGAGTGTAGATAAAAAAAAAAGAAGGAATTTAAACAATTGTAGTATCAGGCTGCAACATAGCAAAATTGAAAAAAGTGAATACTTTCTGAATTGCACTGTATGTGTGTGTGTATATATATATATATATATATATATAACATTACATTATATGTACATTTTTAATATGTAGAATTTTATAATATTTTTAGATTAAAAATACTGGGTTATTTTATTTGTGTATTTTAACTAAAATAATTCATAGTAGTTAAATTATATAAGTATTATGTTTAAATATTTTATAATATATTATAAATACACATTATGCCCCGTCTAATTACAGGTTAATTATTAAATAAATTGCATATTAAATAATTATACAACTATATTTTTATGCTCAGAGAATTGTCTTTTATGCTGCATTCTTAAAAAAATAAAGGTTCTTTATTGGCACCTATATGATTCCATGAGGAATCTTTAATATTCATGGAACCTTATCATTGCATATAAGGTTCTTTAGATCTAAATGTTTTTCAGACATTGGATCTTTTTTAACGTTTAATGCAATAATAAATAATAAAAATACGTTTGGAACCTTAATTTTTAAGAGTGTATTGAGTGTGTTTTCTGTGCGTTTTACATGAGAAATACAAATTTATTTTATGATTGGTTTGGCATAGATTGTTCCATTTCATTTATGATGCTGCCTTAGAACGTAGCTGCGTATGTAGACAGCAGACAGTAAGGCAGCTCACTAAGTTTTGGAACAGAGCTTATATTTAGAGGCACAGAACTAAAATCTAAGAGAGATAATTTTGTTTTTGTCCAGTGTCCGATGTGTTAAACTTGACCTTCTGTTGAAACGTTTTGAACCTTCCATTGTCAACTTTTCTCTTTTTCCACAAATAATTTCTCTCACTCATAATGAGTCTGTCATTCTGAATGAGCTGGGATGCACAAACCAGGCCCGGAGGTAAATGAAATATCCAAACCTTACTGCTACTACACTCACATTTGTGAAGGTTTGATCTGGATTTACGGCCTCAAGCTCAGTTTGCACTGAAAATGAACATTTTCGCTCCTATCTAAAGGGTGTCCAGTCACAGGTACTGTATCAATATATGCCTTTTCTACGTGGGAGGATTTTCGGACCAATTTCATGCTTCAGATGTCTAGTTTAAAAGTCATATGCGCAGAAGAGTTGAGGTTTTTCTTTACCTCGCTGAAGACACCCACACACTTCACTGAGCTTGTGCTGATTAGTCACGAACTTGGGCCAAAAAAGGAGAGAGCTGTGAGAGAATGAGAAAAGGTTAGATTCAAAGATGAGTGATAAAAGAGTGGTAATATTGAATCGCACAGCAGGCTGGAGATCCACTAGCAATGACACCGAATTTGCTGACGCGGACTTTTAATGTCTTGTCTTGCTCATTGTTTTAATGTGCGTATTTTAGGGTCTAAGGGCCAAAACATACTCCACGCAAGTGCACAAATGAAGACGCAAATCCTGTAGCCAAAGCATTGCAAGTGCACAGTCCAGAGGAGTTTGCAGTTTTGGTGGAAAATAACTTTAATTAATATATCGTTCAGATAGCTATAGCTATACATTGACAGGTTGACATATTTTTAACTCGATCAGCAAGATTTTCCATAGAAGTCAACAAAACAAAACAACTAACAAAAATGTTCAAAGTACATTTTTCTAATGTTCCCATTAAGCTGTGAAAAAGTTATTTCTAAATGTTCTCTGAAAATTCAAAATACCACGCTTTTAAATTTCAAAACACTTTTTTTTGTTAATTACTTGAACATTAACAGCACATTACATTTTATTGTTTTGAAAACAGAACATTATTTTTTAATATTCTCTGAATGTTTTGAAATAAGTAGTCACAATGTTTTTGTGCCAGCGTTTTAAGAACATTAATAAAGACCAGATAACTGGCAATGGACGTTTGAATGGACATAACTTGAAAGAATCTTGCCAGAACTTTAGCCAAAATTCAGAGAATTTTCCCTTTTAGCTGGGTTTACGCTAAATGCCCTTTCACATGACTCGTGTTTGGGTTTTGATGCATCATTCAAGCGTGAATCATTTGCTTTCCCATACTTGTGTAGAGTATGCTTTGGTCTTAAAGGGGTCAGATGATGCTTTTTTAAAGATCATTATTTTGTGTATTTGGTGTAACAGAATATGTTGACATGCTTTAATATAAAAAAAACACATTAGTTTTCAAATACTGTACATTATTGTAGGTCCTCTATGCCCCGCCTCTCTCAAACACTTAGTTTTCTACAAAGTCCCTCCTTCCGACAAGTGCAGTCTGCTCTGATTGGCCAACTGGCACAGTGCATTGTGATTGTGATTGGCCGAACACCACAAGCACTCATCGGAAATGTAATGGCCATTTCCATAATCGTGAGCTTCAGCTTTCAAAATGAAAGTAAAGACAGTTAATAATGTCCTTAGTTTTACCATCAGTTCAAGCCCGAGAGGGGAACAGAGTCGCATGACAGACACAGTGATGAAGCTCTTATATATCTGCAGTACACAAGCCGCTATTAAGAAAGCTGACTTCACTGTGATGTGACCCTTTCCCCTTTTCCCCTCTCCCCTCTCCCCTCTCCCCTCTCTCACGTGCACACACACACACAACGTGCAAAACTCCACAGTCAATAGCAAATACTTAAACTAATAACAAAACATACATACAGTCGCTGATTCAGAAGCGCCAGATTATCAGCAAAATCAGAATTACCTCCTCTCCTAGGTTCACGAAACGGTTGTCCATAAAATGCATTGTGATAACATCTGGGTTGTGCTGTTCTGTTGTACGTAATCTTAATGATTCCTAATTGCATCTACTTTCTGAAGGCCAAATAAAGTGCTTTTGCTTTCGCCTAGAAACACACAGTGTCTCCCTGACATGCTGCATCAACACTACTGCGGTTACTGAAACCAAGCCTTCTTTCTTTGAGTGAACATTTGGGCGGCATTACTTTCCACATCGTGACGTAGACATGTGGGGGCGTGTTTGAATGAGCCGTTTTAGGGGGGGCGTGGCAGAATCTAGTTAGTTCCAAACCTGTATGAATGTCTTTGTTCTGCTGAACACAAAGGAAGATATTCTGAAGAATGTGGGAAACAGAGCAGTTCTGGGGCACCATTGACTTCCATAGTATTTTTTTTCCTACTATGGAAGTCAATGGTGCCCCAAAACAGCCTGGTTACAAACTTTCTTCAAAATATCTTCCTTTGTGTTTGGCAGAACAAAGAAATTCATACAGGTTTGGAACTACTTGAGGGTGAGTAAATGATGACAGAATTTTCATTTTTGGGTGAACTATCCCATTAACTTTGATAAAAATATATTTTTGGTTTTGAGACTTTAGTCTTTGCAACTTCAGGGATCTTACCTATGCATAATCAGCTTGTAACACTCCAAAGAGAAAGCAAAACTTGAAATCGCATCATATGACCCCTTTAAGTGTGTAAATCCTCATTCAACCAATTAATTTAATATCCTTCCAACTTTCCAGAATAGAAAAAAAAAAAAAAAAAAACTTTCTTTTTTTTTGTCCAAAATGAATTCCATATGCTAAAATTATGAATGTGATTACTACTGAAAACCCCACCTGAGTGTAAAGTTCACTTACTCTCCTGAGATCCTCACAGCTCAGATAAAGAGATCCTTACAGCTGCGAGTGGGCTGATGGATACTGATGGTATAAATTAAGAAACAGAAAAGAATAACATGAGTTTGTTTCTAGCTTTGTTCCAAATGAGCTGCCTTGCTGTCTACTGCATATAGACAGCTCTCTTACTGGAATTTAATAGTGGCTCAGTGTATTTTAGTATCACTGATATATTATTATAGTTTGTTAATATTTTGAATTAGATTTTATTTGTATAATTTCAGTTTAATTTAATGTTTTAGTAATGTTTTGTTGTGTTTCTATCAGTTTATTTTTTTTCTGTTTTAGTTTATTTAGTTCTAGTTATTTTATTACTTCAATTTAAACAAAATGAAAATTAGACATCCCAGATGACAAATTTAGTTTAAATAAACATTTTATGGACATTGTTTTTAAATGGAACTCTAAAATATTAAAAGGTCTCGTTGTCTTGTTGTGATTATTATATATTTTTTAAAGCTACAATATCATTTCTTATAACATTCTATTGATTTTATTTTCACCCAAAATATAATATTATTTGAATGTTTATTTCTAATATTCTAAGAATGTTAAAATGTCCAGTTTTCTTATTGTAATTAACTTAAAGTTTACTAAATTAGAATTTAACATTCCACTAACTTTTTCAAAAAAATAAATTCCAAAATGTAATGTTTTTTTTAAAGTGCCCCTATTATGCCTTTTCGAATATTACCTTTCATGCAGTGTGTCATGTAGCTGTATGTGAACATAAACTATCTGCAAAGTTGTGAATCCGACAGTGCACGATAAATAAAGTTAGTGTCTATCAAAATAAAAAGAGTCGGCTCGCAGTCCCCTAAACGAGTTGCCACTAATTCGAATCTTATTCTGTTAAGGCTGTACATCACAAAGTAACACATTTGCATAATGTCCACCCACGTTCTCGCGAGCAACTTACCCGTCCACAAACACAGTAAAATTTCTGTGTGGTTAACATCATGTCGAGAAGACGCTGTATCCTATTGTCAGGGTTCTGTTGTGTGTGTCATGTGTTCCCGCCTCATGTGTCCATATTTGGTTTGTTTCCTGTCCTCGTCTGATGTGATTATTGGTTAATTCTTGTCCAGCCGTGTTTGTCTAATTATCTATGATTTACCTGTGTATTTATAGTCCTGTCTGTTCAGTTTGATTTCGTCTGGTCTACTCGTTACTCCCCGGTGTTTCTGTGAGTCTGCCCTGCCTTGTCCTGCCCTGATGTCTTTATTAAAGACTATTATTTGAGTTTATCCTCTTCTCCGTGTTCCTCGTTTCTCCCTGCTGTGTGCACCGTGACAGAAGACCAGATGCAACCGTAAGCGGCGCCCCTTCACCTCGTTTTGTTTTGTTCGTTTTTTTCAAGTTTTTATCAGTTCCTGTGTTTTGTCTCTCGCGGCAAGTGAGTCCGCTGGCCGCGAGCCCTCATGCCCGCCGATCACGGGAGATATCCGCCACCGGCTGTGGCTATCCCAAGCCCGCTGGCTGGTTCTCTAGTTCCCGGGTTGCAGCTCCCCCAGGCCCGCCGTTCGCGGGAGATCACGCCACCGGCCCGCCGCTGACTCAATGCCCGCCGGCCCGCCTCTGACTCAATGCCCGCCGGCCCACCTCTGACTCAATGCCCGCCAGCCCGCCTCTGACTCAAGCGTGCCGGATCGCCGCTGACTCATGGCCGCCGCTAACCCTAGCCCCGTGGATCCAGTCCACACGTCACGGCCAGGAGTGCTGTGCCATGTCCCCAGAGTCATGGTTTTTAAGTCTTGTCTTGCCCTCAGGAACAGTTTTAATGTATCTTGTCAGTCTTGTCCATGGAGACTCGTCTGGGGCAGGCAGCTCTTCTTGTAGTGGCCGCGGAGGCCATTTCCAGCCGCCTGCCCCCTTGTCGTAGAAGTGGAGGCGGTTGCTGAGGGACCCTGTAAGGGCCCCTGGCTCCTTGTCATGCCCGGAAGAAGCCTCCGCTTCCGAGCTAGCCCAGGAGGGCTTCCTGTTCCTGGGGGACTGTCTTGTCCTGTGTGTCTAGCCCCGGAGGGCTGTCCTGTCCTGTGTCTGTGTTTAGCCCCGGAGGGCTCCTGATACTCCCTAACTTCCCCAGGGAAATTTTTTTGGGGGGGGTAGAAACGGTTCCGGCTGTAGGGGCCGGGCCGAGGGGACCGAGGCCACGGCCACAAGCACCACCTGCCATGGCCTCCAGAGCTCCCAGCTCCGCCATGGCCTCCTTTGTCTGTTCCGCTCTGGAGGTCCCCGTCCTGTGTTCCTGTCCGTGTCTGTCCCGAGGGGCCTCCAGAGCACCCACCCCCCCCCTCCCCGGTGGAACTGTTACAGTGTGGGACACGCCTTCCGGGAGGGGGGAGTTCTGTCAGGGTTCTGTTGTGTGTGTCATGTGTTCCCGCATCATGTGTCCATATTTGGTTTGCTTCCTGTCTTGGTCTGATGTGATTATTGGTTAATTCTTGTCCAGCCGTGTTTGTCTAATTATCTATGATTTACCTGTGTATTTATAGTCCTGTCTGTTCAGTTTGATTTCGTCTGGTCTACTCGTTACTCCCCGGTGTTTCTGTGAGTCTGCCCTGCCTTGTCCTGCCCTGATGTCTTTATTAAAGACTATTATTTGAGTTTATCCTCGTCTCCGTGTTCCTCGTTTCTCCCTGCTGTGTGCACCGTGACACCTATATACTGTGAGAGTAAATTTGTTTTATCTCATCTTATAATTACCACAAACTTGACACTTACCACTAAGAAACATCCTGCTCCTGCTCTTGTTGATCAGCCACTTCAACGGTTTCATCATCAGACTCCGGCTCAAATTGCTTTTTATATATTTTTTATTTTAGTTAGTGTTTGTTTTATTAAAAGTAACAATGTTTCTATGCTTTTAGTTTTAGTTAATGATACAAACAGTGATTTGGCTCCCTCAGCTCACTAACAGCTGATTCCATTTGTTTATGTTAGCATGTTGCTAAGGTAACGACACAGCTCTAGTATGAAATAGCCTTCGAATTAGGGCTGTGCAATTAATCGCATTCAATTCTCAGGCGCATCTAGTCAGTAAAGCCGGTTCTGTGATTGGTGCTAAATCGCCATCACCTGCTTTCAAATGGAGCGGCAGTTAATACACAGAGCAGTAGTTCACTGACAAGCTAGGCAATATCGCGTTCATTATCGCAGATGAATCGCATTCAATTATGAACGCGATATTGCCTAGCTTGTCAGTGAACTACTGCTCTGTGTATTAACTGCCGCTCCATTTGAAAGCAGGTGATGGGGATTTAGCACCAATCATGGAACCGGCTTTACTGACTAGATGCGCGTGAGAATTGAATGCGATTAATTGCACAGCCCTAATTAGAATTTGAATTTCAGAAGGCATGATGTTGCTGTCTATGTTTAGGAACAGCTTTTGTATCATATGCACACCTCTGACACCTAAAAATTCCATCTAGGCAACTCGCTAGGTTTTGGATGTAATGTGTTTGTGTGTATGTTTTTAATGTGACCCATCAGAAGCGGAAGACACAAACATAATTCCTCATGCTGGTTTAACTATCCGTTTTCCTTTTCATAGGCTGTGACAGTGATGGGTTCCTGTTCTTCAGAAGACCTTTCTCTCTCTCATTCTCTTATCGGGACTGCATACTCACACCCAATCAAGCCCTGGACCGAGATCAGTCACGTGACAGGAAATCTTGGTGCTGGCTTCCTGTGATCCTTATGATCGATGGACTGAGTTCAGTATAGAGAGCCCTTGCTTCGTTAGTCTATGCAGAATATGGCCGGTACCTTCGATTTTGATTTCAGTTTTAAAAAGAGGCTGTCTCTTCAATCTTCAAGTCAATATCTGTCATCCATTCCAAACATGTCTACTATCAACGTCACAGCCATTCTGGAGACACATTAAAGGTGAAGTGTTATTTTTTTATATTAAAATACTTTAATATACAGGTTTAATGAGCAAAGACAAGCTATTTGTAGCATGATTTCCCTGTGTAGCTTTCCAAACATTTGCTCTGTTTGTTTGATTGATCTAAAACAGCAACATTAATTCAACCAATGGAGTAATTTTGCGGATGAGGCACCTGTTTATCCGAACAACTGAATGTAACAGTGACTTTTTCAGCAGCCATGACTCTGGAGGTATTTTATTAACTTCCTCCATAGAGATTTCAAATCATTTTTCAAACAGGGCCTTGAACCAAATCAACCAGCTCTGAGATGAATCACATTATAATATTTGATTCAAATGAAAGCTATTAGAAAATAAGAAAACAGGTAAAAAACTGTGTACTTGATTATTTCATGAAGAAAAAAGTATGATGCATTGCAAATGTATAATAGAACAAGAAATTAATCAAAAATAACAGTAAAGACATTTATGTTACAAAAGATTTCAATTTCAAATAAACGGTGCAGAAAATATTAAGAAGAAATGTTTCTTGCGCAGCAAATCAGCATATTAGAATGATTTCTGAAGGATGATGTGACAACAGGAATAAATTACATTTTAAAATATAGTAAAACAGAAAACATTTATTTTATATTAAAATAATATTTCACAATATTACTATTTTACTCTATTTAAATTTATAAATGCATACATTGTGAAAATGAGCATTACCAGCCCCAAAGTTTTGAACTGTAGTGTATGTAAAGTAGATTAAACTAGCAGAACATATGTGTATAGAGTACATATAATCTTTGTACAGAGGACAACAGTACAACATTGGCCAATCAAACCATCCTTAAAAGCAGTTATAAAAAAGCTAACAGATTCTCACCAGCTGGAAATAATATTTACTTCTGAAGGAAAGGATTGTTTGAGAAACCCATTTAGAAACAGTCGTTATTCGTGCAGTTTCACACTTCACCTTTAATATCGGCTTCATTAATTTTTCTCTGTGGTACATCTTGGCATATGCTATGTGTGCATATGCATATGCTATATGCTATCCAGATAACTTCATCCTTTTACATAAGGTAAAACACACAAAGATACAGTCATACTCACCCAATCAATGCTCTGTCTCTGTCGTCTGATGAGTCAGTGTCTGCGCAGGAGCTGTTCAGGTATGCAGCCGCCCGAGCCCTCATTTAATTACATTACTCTTTGCACACAGGACAGTAAAATGATCTCACTGACGTTTTCTGCCCATTGGACAGACATCACTGTTTTCAGAGAAATCTGCTAGTTGAACTTTAACTTTCAACATAATAAATGATTGTATTAGTCATACAGGAGAGGTAAGAGGGGGGCAGACAGGTGGGATGTGCTTAATTGTGTGTAAGTGCGTCTCTTTATGAGTAATGTGTATGCTTTTTTTCTGGTAAAACATAACTTTTATTAATAAGCCATCAACAAGCATTTTTACCATCACAATTACTGTTACTCATACTTAATGTTTGGGATCCCACATTGTTTATGCATTGTTATCAGTGCACATTTTTTTATTTTTTCCTGGTGGATGATAAAACAGGTGGAAACATACCATAGACTTACAATGATGGAAAAAGTCAGAGATCTGATCATAGCCACTATGTTAAGCGGTGCGATGCGATACGGACAAGGCTGTGCAAGACACGGAGCAGAAGTTTACCTGGGCCTTTGGTAATGCTTCTTTTTCCACGTTCCACTCCGTCTCTCATGCACAGATTTCAAAATAAACAATGGTTGTGTCCAGTGTAAATATGGTGTTAGCAATGGCCTTGCAATTATCCATAACACCTTAGCAACTGCATAACAATGAGCTAAAAACAACAACACTCAAAACGTCTTTTTAACAACATAGCAACAGCCTAGCAATCACTACAACACCCTACACTGTAAAAAAAAAAAAAAAAATCTTTGAAAATAGGGCACAATGTACTGTATTGATGTGAATGAATATTCTGTATTGATTTTTTACATGTTTTACCTTTATTTTGAATTTTGCACCTAATTGCATGTTATTTTAGGGTTATCGGAAATGTCCATAAAATTAATGGATAATGCCCTGGCAGAAAATAACCAGTAATTTTTTTTTTAAACAGTGTAACAGAGTTTTCACATTCAAACACCACTCATGCATTTGTAAAATGCATGTTATATAAAAAGGCAAAAAAAGATGGAAGAACCAGAGTCAAAGCTAGAGAACGGAATATCTTAGAAACTAAGCAACAGCCTTGCAGCTATCCATAACTCCATAGCAACTGCATAGCAACCATCAACACAACCCTAAAGGTGAAGTCAAATTAGCAAAATTTTGCGCCCAAAAATGGTCCATTTTCCATTGTCAATAGCGTAGCAATGTAAGAAATATGGGTTACACACTTTCAGAAGTCATTTTCAAATCAAGCTGCTTTCTGATGAATGTGAGCAAAATCTGCATGGGGAACTTTTTCACCCTTACGCAAAACTCTGTTGCACAGATTCCTACTGAACTGAATTGAATTGCCCATGAAATTTCACAGAGCAATGGTAAATGTAACACACTTCAACACTGACTTTTTCATGCATTCTTAAAATGCATGCCATATAATGCCTAGTAGCACAGATCAGTGGTTCATGTACATTCACATATAAATATTTTGTATGATTTTATTTGGGGTAAAACTTATGATAACTTTTATTTAAAAAGTCATCAGCAAACATTACTAGTGGTGTTTCCTAAACCAAGCATCACTATTACTGTAATGTTATGGATCCTACATTGTTTATGCATTATTTTCTACACTATCAAACTTACTGTATGTTTTTCATCCGGTGGACATTTCAAACTATTTGAATGCAAATTAACTAATGATTTGATAAGCAATATGCAAAGTAATAATGTTCTTAATGTATGAAGTTTTAAGCTTTGTTTTCTGACAGCGTGAGTGTAATCATTAGCATTCGTTGAGCAGGAAGTTGGGCTGATTGAGCTGTGTTGCATTAAATGAAAGCCCGTCGCCAACAATAACCTGAACCCTCTGCACAGTAAACATGCCTCTCAGAAGCATCTGATTAAAATGCAAAGCACTTAATTACTTATGACGGGACGTGTTTACCATCACGTTATGGCATAAAAGAAGCCCCCCCATACATAACAGCTGATTTCATAATTCCACAAGTCGTTAACCAACGCAGAATTGTTAATTTTTCAACGCTCCCTGCTTTGAGGCACATTTTCATGTAATTTTCAACGTAGGCGAGTGATTTGCTGCTTTGATAATTACCAAATAATTCACATTCCGGATAATTAGACCAAACCAACCCTGTGAGCAAGAGAATTCATTAACAATCTTCACCTCTGATGCTTCGTTTGAAAGGCTTATCACACATTCCATCTCTCTCGTGGCACTCATTTGTAAGACGCTTCGGATATCATCATACTCTGATTAGCTTTCTGAACGTTTCCTAGAATCTGCGGCGGGAGAAATCTTTGTTTTTCTTTAATCAGTTCATTACAGTTATTTACATTTCATTTCTTGTGACCCGATCTGTTGAATGTGATTTAAGTAATGAATTAAACCAAACTTTACTGAAGATTTACCATCAATCAGTATTCTGAAATATGCCCTCCCTGTGTACACAGTGCCAGTCTGCCCAAGAGTTTGCAAATTATTATCAGTAAATACTTGCCATTCACGAGAAGATTCATACTGTGACCCTTTATGGCTGTATTTGCAAAAAAGTCCAGCGGCAGACAGAAAAAGTTGCTGGCGTGAGAATCTTGAATGTATGCCAGAATCCCTTATGCTGCACAAAAAAAAAAAAGGATGAAAGGAATCAATTCATATAAATCAACATCATTGCAAAGAGTTGCACCATCAACTATTGCGCACGATGTATTTAAAAGAATAGTTCACCAAAAAATTAATCTAGCTGAAAATTTACTCACCCTCATTGCCATCCAAGATGTAGATGATTTTGTTTCTTCAAACTCAGATTTGGAGAAATGTAGCATTACATCACCAATGGATCATCTGCAGTGAATGGGTGCCGTCAGAATGAGAGTCCAAACAGCTGATAAAAACATCACAATGATCCACAAGTAATCCACACCACTCCAGTCCATCGGTTAACATATCGTGAAGCAAAAAGTGGCTTTTTTTAAAGAAATGAATCCATCATTTCCACGAATCCATCAATCCGCATTTCAACTTAAAACTGTTACTGAGTCCTCTATCCATAATATTGGTTTATCCAGTAAAAACAAAGTCAAACAGTGAAACACTTTTAAACAAATATGTTTGTGGATTATGATTTTGAGGACAACAGGGGATGGACTTTTTCACTAGAAGCGTTATTATGGATTATGAACTTGTATTTTGGCTTTTTAAAGTAAAAACATTTTAAAGTAAAAACACTTTAATTATGGATTTCTTTCTTACAAACATACAGCTTTTTGTTTCACCAGACATTAATTGATGGATTGGAGGCATGTGCATTATTTGTGGATTATTGTGATGTTTTTATCAGCTGCTCATTCTGACGGCACCCATTCACTGCAGAAGATCCATTGGTGAACAAGTGATGCAATGCTACATTTCGCCAGATCTGTTCCCATGAAGAAACAAACTCATCTACATCTTGGATGGCCTGAGGGTGATTACATTTTCAGCAAGTTTTCATTTTTTGGTGAACTATTCCTTAAAAACAGACTGTCAATTTAGAAATCTTGTAGTCTGAGAACCGCCCAAGAACCGCCCACTTAAACAGGAATAGAGCGTTTGACCGACCTACCAGAAGTTGCATAGGCCAACCAACCAGATTAGAGGTGGGCAGATCATGTTGTCTGTGACATGCCAGAAATGTTTATTAAATTCTATTTTAGATATTTCTAATTAATATGCATTTAAATGGATTACTGATGTAAGTATATATAAGTATCATTGAACTATGAAATACTTGCTTTAAGCTTGTAGCACATACTGTAAATACACAAGTGTGGTAATATTTATTTAATAATTACAATATACGTAATGAACCTAAAATGAAGTCATAAAAAACCTTACATTACACAGACAAAATGTTTCAGGACTCATCAGTAAATGCACTTCAAATGTTCACAGAAGCCTTTTTTTTATCTGCTGTCCTATTTTTGTTTCATGTTTGTCATTCATAATGATTAATGGCCATTCTTAATGATTCATGATCTCAAAATCAAACTGTGCTCCAAACTCCTTTCCCACACATTTCACCTCCTCGTGGAGTTTCCTTTCACAAAACATTGTGAATGAAAATCACATATTGTGCAAAAAATGATGACAAATGGCTGTGTACATTTTGTACAGTGATATTTCTATAGTTTTTCTACTCTTGTAAACAAATGGTATTTATAACAGCAGATGTCATGAATGTCAGCTCTGGAGCGCTGCAGGCCTTGTTACCAAATATGTGTTTTTGTTGTGCCGCTTTTGGTCAGGTTCTACTTTTGCCCTCAGAAATAAAGACTTATTTATCAAAACCAGCAATGAATAATGTTTTTGCATGACTTCAACACACAGATATGAGAGAAAGAGAGTATCCTTGAGAAGCAAACATCCAACCAACTATATGTCACACTGGGTAGATAATGAAAGGGTTTTGCAAACTTTGCATGGTCTGAGGTGAAGTTAGCCACCTTTTTTGTTCAGGCACTGCATATGGCATCCTGTCACGAATACATTTTTGAGCAAAAGAGAGACGAGAAAAAAGGAGTGTGAGTCATAACTTGCCTCCAGTTATTATTAATCTTCCAAATTTCCGTCCTTGTTCTGATATTGAAATTAGATCATTAATGCAACATAATTCCTGTGAAAATGACCAGGGCCACATGGTTTCATTGTGAATGAACAGACATTGAGGCTATTTTGCCTGTTGGCTATCTTTATAAAAAACAACTTTCAAACAATTTTCCCCAGCAGATCTCTTTTTGACCCTGATGTTTATGCACACGATTCAGTCAATTTGCATGTGTTTCTGTAATATTATGCATATTAGGGGACTTTGCCATATTGCACATTTCCTCACAAATCACAAGAGAATCCCTCTGCTGTGTTTCCTTTGTCCATAAAAGGCGTTGCAATAGTCAGATGCAGGAAAAGGAGGACAAATTGTGGTATCTGCCATTTCAAATTATCAGATAATATGCTGAATATATCTAAGTACAGTGAACCCAAAAATTATTTGGACACCTATAAATGTCTAAATGTCACTATGTTATGCAAACAAATATCAAACCAAGTGGCATCTGCAAAGAAATACTGCATGAGATTTTCTGACATCTTTACTGCAATTAAGCTTATCACATTAACTATGGACATGTCATGCACAAAACTAATATTTGACAACTAGGAAGTACAGAATAAATAAATAAATGTTTAATATTATAACATATCATATGCTCTCTGGTTGCAAATATACATGTTTAAATTTTAAATTTTCTGTCCTAAAAGTCACTTAAAATGAAGTTTACAGCAGTATATAATATCTGAAGCGATGTAATTATGTGTGCCTGTGGTATGTGTGGGCTTCACAACTGAATTTGGATCAGGCTGCATATACAGTAAGTAAATCTCTTTAAGTGTTCAAGCAAAGGAACTGCATGCTGTCAATGACATGAATAGAGAACGTGCCCTGCCAACATTTTAATTTTATGCTTTGTAGCTTGCTCTGAGCCACTGAATGTTCCCATGGTATATATTTCAGAATGCTGTGATTAACTTACGACTCTTTGCTCTCTCTACATTCTGAAACGCAAAGTGACGCAACCCTGTGCTAACATGGAGCATCATCATTTTGAAAGAGCAGAAAGTCAGAAAATAATCACATGATACTAAAGTTTACTGTTCAAACATACTGGCAGTCTGGTTAAACTTGTCTTGTACCTGTCATAAAACCCTTAATCTCACTGACAGGGAACTTTCTACCTTGTGATACACTCTATACTGACTATCCAGACAAAAACTACTGGATCTTACAAGTCATATCAGCAATGTTTTGACCAGATTCAATGTATCCTCCATAGATAAGTCAATCCAATAACACAGTGTGACAATCTCTGTGAAAAAATAAATCCATCCAAATGATGGATGAAGCAAGATAAATATTGATTTAATGTATTTCAAAATACTAAAGTCTATTTTAATATACAGTACTTAAAAGTCATTTGACTCCAAAAGGTATTAAGCAATTCAATGCTGCGACAGGAATGGTACTATATTGTCTCATGAATTCCACATGCACATGTCCAGTGTGTCTGCATGAAACCTATTTTTAAACCCAAATACAAATATAATTGCTATTCTGCAACATGTATTACACCAAATGCCAGGATTGCCCTTTTGAGCTCAGACAAAATTACCATTGCAGCCATTATCTGAGGGAGCAGAGGGAGCAAAACCAAGAGGCCCTTCAAACAGAAAGGCCACGTCATAATGAACTGGTGATGAACTGGCCCTTTGCATATTGATAAAATAGAAGTGCTGATGCTTGTTTTTCTATATTACATGATTAATTTTGTCAGTCTCATTTGTGCCAGAAATTAAAGGGTTACTCCACCCCAAAATGTCATTAATCACTTACCCCCATGTCGTTCCAAACCCGTAAAAGCATTGTTCGTCTTCGGAACACAATATAAGATATTTTGTAAAATGGTTTTTCAAATATTTTGAAAACCGGGAGGTTTGTGACTGTCCCATTGACTTCCAAGTAAATAACACTGTCAATGCCCAGAAAAGAATGAAAAGCATCATCAGAATAGTCCATCTGCCATCAGTGGTTCAATCTGAATATAATGAAGCGATAAGAACACTTTTTCTGCGCAAAGAAAACAAAAACAACGACTTTATTCAACAATTCGTCTCCTCTGATTCAGTGTAGCGCCATTTTGGAGAATATCCGCTGGACGCAAGCAGCGTACGCTCTTCTGTGTCAGCTGCATACCGGATGCGCTGTTTTCATTCAAATCAAAGTGTAAACAAACGTAGAAGGGCTGACACAGAAGAGCGTACGCTGCTTTTTTTCGAAGACGAACGAAGATTTTACGGGTTTGGAACGACATGGGGGTAAGTGATTAATGACAAAATTTTCATTTTGGGGTGGAGTAACCCTTTAAGTAAGCAATGCCAACATAGCATATATATAAACATATACATAATATACTAGATGTATAAAAGACCTGGATCAACCTTGTCAGATAATATCATTTGTTAGTATACTATACCAGTGTTTCTCAATTCTGGTTTTCTCTGCACATTTTATTTGTATTTAACATTTTCTGGAAGCCCTGAAGGGAAATTTAGATTTTACATTTTTTACAACCAGAAGAAAACATATAAATGTTTAATTTATAAACATATAAATTAAACATATAAACATATAAAAACATATAAATAGTGGCTAAAGATGACAATGCATGCTCATTGTTAGCCAAAAATCTAGTAAATTAATTTTCATGAAAAAAAAAGAAAGAAAAGATATGTTATATATACTGAAACAAAATTCTGTAATGTCTTTTGCTAAAGCAGATTCAGGAAGGCACTTCAAAATTATTTTGCACTTTGCACACAGGCCTTCTTCTGTAGGCACCACCATTTCAGGTATTCAGGTCATTGAGGCATCTAAAATGTGCAGCGTTTAACAAGAATATAAAAATAAGGGTGCTACAACATCCAAATTATAGATTTTTACAATGTGCATGAAGACTTGCTTGTACAGTTGGATATAAACAACACTGTTAAAAAGCATGAAATCCACAAATATACACCATAAAATAAGATTACAATCCAAAAATACACATTAATCTGTGTCTGTAAAAATGCTTGCCTTTACATATATGTGAAATCATTTTTGCATGTGTGGATCCATTTTAGATATCAACATCAGTTCATGTGCAAGGACCTGTGGGGATTCATCGTAAGGTAAGACTTGTTTTTTGTACTGCCATTGTGCCATAAATTTATAATTTATTAACTATTATAAAAGTCATTTAATTCTTAATTTAAATGGTTTATTGTGTTTACATGTAGTTGTTTACTTGTGACAAGTGAGTAGCTTCTTTCTTTTGGCCTATGCGAGTTATATGTTTTCAGTTGTTCAGTGTTTGATGTTTAGTTCCTTCAGTCATATTTTGTGTGAGGATTTTCACCATAATACATTGGTGTGCTGGTCTGGCCAGCCAGATTAACAGTATATACATCTTGAGTAATAAATTATAAATATATTACTGTGATGCAAAACTGAATTTTCAGCATCATTACTCTAGTCTTCAGTGTCACATGACCCTCCAGAAATCATTCTAACATTTCTTATTATTATCAATGTTAAAAAAAGACACCACTTAATATTTTTGTGGAAAATGTGATTTATTTTTTTCAAGATTCTTTGATTAGTAGAAAGTTCAAAAGAACAGCATTTTTTTGTAATAGAAATCTTTTGTAACAGTGAATTTCTTTACTGACGGTTTTGATCACTAATTAATCAGTCCTCGCTGAATTAAAGTATTAATTTATTCTTCTTCTTCAAAATATATCTTATAAACCACAGCTTTTGAACGGTTGTGTATTTAAGTACATTTAGCAAGTCAGGGAGAGAAACTAAAACTTAAATAAGCATTTGGCTGTATAATTTGACTTGAATTAACGTATGTAGAAAAGGTTGGAATATATAAAGTGTTGTTCTCTCCTATAGTTGAGTGAGAAGGCCAGTTAGTGCCTGCTGGTAAATGCTTTAAACTTCAGTCTGCTCAAATTAACATGAATTTATCTTTCCTATCTGCTACCTTTATCATCACAGCTTAGGATAATCACTCATTTTTTTTTTTGGTCAGTGTGTATTTGTGGTGCCATCAGCTAATCCGTGTATCATGATGTAATTTTCCTGCAACTGTAGAGTGATTAGTCACATGACAGTTATTTGCTCAGGTGATTATGGCCAGAACTGAGTGTCAAGTACTTCTGAGTGACCGGCATTGAATGCAGAAAGCTAACCATTCACAATTCTCCTCTTTAGCAGCACTCAGCTCTAAATTGCTTCTGGATGCAAAGTAATTGGTCAAGCATAAATCTAATTTTTACAGTGATTTTTTTTTTTTTCTTCAAATTGCAACCATTTAGTTGACTCTTTTGTCTTAAAATGCAGAGACTGCCATTATAAAGCAGGGCTACCCACTGGGCAAAGTTACGTCCAGTGGACGTCTTTTTATGTCTTTGCAGACGTTGAAAAGACGTCCACTGAGGAGCCAGAATGAAAGTTTTTATGACGTCTTTTTTTGACGTGTTCTGCACATCCGATATAGATGTTCATGGAACCTCCGTACAAGGTTAAAAACTAGTTCAAATGTGGTCAGTGGACATATCTTTAACTTCATTTAAGATTCATTTAGAAATCATTTATACTGTTTCTGGACCAAATAAATGGACTGTGTTTGTCCAAAAATCATGAAAATAAAAGAATCTGCACTGAAACAGCATTGACGTTTATGAGATAATTGAATGATCAAATAACTGATGATTGAGCATTTGGTAAAGCCAACTGCAAATCAAAGACAATACATCTCTCAAGATCTCAGCAGAGGAGGATCAAACATCTCCACAATCAGCATCACCAGCTTCACTCATTAGATTGACTTTATTTCTGTCAGACATCTATAGCTTTTATTGATAATTACCAGAGTTTAAAATGTTGGTATTTGTTTCATTTGAAGTCACCATTGTGGTGGACAGTGTTTGCTTTAGTTGGGAACTTGGTCCTCGTACTTCTTGTGTTAGCTTTTCTTTAGCTGCTGTAATTGTGTGTTTGTAAAAGCACAATTGTTGTGGCAGAAAAAGCTGAAATCAAGTGTTAACATCATCTTGTTAAAGATGACAAAGTCATAACAAAATTAACATCTCATGCTGTGCTTTAACAGTTGAGCATATATTTACGGATGAAAAGCATGTACACTCTTAAAAATAAAGGTGCTTCATGATGCCATAGAAGAACCTTTTTGTCTAAATGGTTCCATAAAGAACCTTTAACATCTGAAGAACCTTTCTGTTTCTCAAAAGGTTCTTCAGATTATAAAAATGTAAGCAAGAGACGGTTCTTTGAAGAACCTTTGACTGAATGGTTCTTTGTGGAACCAAAAATGGTTCTTCTATGGCATCGCTTGAAGAACCTTTTGAAGCACCTTTATTTTTAAGAGTGTACACACAAATTTTGAGCAAGCCCATCATGTAGTCACACACAGACATGAAGATTTTGCACATGTATCACAACAGCGGTGACAATCAAAACAAAAAAACTTGGGAATTAACGATGAGATTGTTCTATGAAGCCACCCATCATGCATTGCAGCATGAAGCTTTTTTTGTTTTGATTGTCACCGTTGTTGTGATTCATGTGCAAAATCTTGATCTCTGTATGTGACCACATGATGCGTTTACTCAAAATATCTCATGCACATGCATTTTGCCCATCTTCACAAGTGATCATCTCAATGCTCTTGGTTCCTGTATTGCAGATTCACACGGTTTGGTGGCTATAAATGCCAAACATAAATCAAAACTTAAAATAACAACATCAGATGCTCAATTTGTAATGATTTTATCATCATCAAAAAGAAGCTGATAACACCTGATCTCGCTTTGTTTTGGCTTTCTTTGCCACAACAATGCTGTTTCACAAAGACAGTTATAGCAGCCAAAGTAAAGCTAACACAAAAAGTACGAGGACCAAGATCCCAGCTAAAGAAAACACTGTCCACCACAATGGTGACTTCAAATGAAACAAATACCAACATTTAAAACTCTGGTAATTATCAATAAAAGCTATAGATGTCTGACAGAAATAAAGTCAATCTAATGAGTGAAGCTGGTGATGCTGTTTGTGGAGATGTTTGATCCTCCTCTGCTGAGATCTTGAGAGATGTATTGTCTTTGATTTGCAGTTGATTTTACCAAATGCTAAATCATCAGTTATTTGTTTCAGTGAAGATTCTTTTATTTTCATGATTTTTTGGACAGTGTCTGAGTTGCTTTGCAATTATAAATGGAAATTACATTGAAAAAACATGAGTTTAAATCTAATGCATCCTGAGAGTGTATATTTGGTCCAGAAACAGTATAAATTAAGTCTAAATTAATCTTAAATGATGTTAAAAATATGTCCACTGACCACATTTGAACTAGTTTTTAACCTTGTACGGAGGTTCCATGAACATCTATATCGGACGTGCAGAACACGTCAAAAAAAGACGTCATTAAAAACTTTCATTCTGGCTCCTCAGTGGACGTATTTTCAACGTCTGCAAAGACTTCAAAAAGACGTCTTTTGGACGTAACTTTGCCCAGTGTGGTAAGTGTGTGGCTACAGTGGTGATAATTCATGGCTCCTCCACTGGTTTGGATGTTTTAACCACTACGAAGCAATAAGATAAGAACATATATCTGCATGCATCTATAACCCATGTAGTAATTCATTTTAAAAGCAAAGATATGAGGGGATCATCACCATTCCTGTGATCTTGCCACACAATAAAAACACATTTGTGATTGGTTAAAGCATTCCTCGGATGTTTCTCCAGATGAGCTATGATGCTGTCTGTAATGGCTAGTACTGTAGCCCGACAGGTTGTCCCAAAAGCATTGCATAGGAAGATCAAAGTCAGTTGGCCAATCACAATTCATGGCATGTTCTTTTTACTTAGCTCTTCAAACAATTTGTAGCCCCAAAACAGGTGCATCTGAGTTCAATCTGTGAAAGTAGCTGAGAAATTATATGTTATATTTATATCATTACTGTGGGCCCTGAACATGTTAACACACTTAAGCCTGGTAGAATGACATTACATTAGTTAAAATGTCAAACCAAATGACACTTGTTTTAAAGAAAGTACACTTTACAAGTTAAAAAACTTTAAATGATAGAACAGCAGACATACTTTCCAAAATTAAGTCTTAGTGAAACATGTTTGTAGTTAAAGGAATAGTTCACCCAAAAATGAAAATTGCCTGAAAAAGTACTCACTCTCAGGCCATCCAAGATGTAGATGAGTTTGTTTCTTCATTGGAACAGATTTGAAGAAATGTAGCATTACATCACTTGCTTACCAATGGATTATCTGCAGTGAATGGGTGCCGTCAGAATGAGAGTCCAAACAGCTGATAAAAACATAACAATAATCCACAAGTAATCCACACCACTCCAGACCATCAATTAACATTTTGTGAAGTGAAAAGCTGCATATTTGTAAGAAATAAATCAATTATTAAGGCATTTAAACTTAAATACTAGCCAAAATACCAGTCCATAATCCATAATATTTCATATTTGTATATTTCTCTCCTGAATCAGATGAGACGACTTTTTCACTTGAGAGAGCAATATTATGGATAGAGGACTCGTATTTCGGCCAGAAGCAACAAAACATCTTAATGATGGGTTTGTTTATGGTGGACTGGAGTGGTGTGGATTACTTGTGGATTATTGTGATGTTTTTATCACAGCTGTTTGGACTCTCATTCTGACGGCACCCATTCATTCTCATTCTGATGGCACCCACTGGTAAACAAGTGATGTACTGCTAAATTTCTCCAAATCTCTTCCGATGAAGAAACAAACTCATCTACATCTTGGTTGACCTGAGGGTGAGTACATCTTTAGCATTTTTTTTTTTTTTTGAGTGAACTATTACTTTACTGCAATGAACTGCAGCTAATCAGAAGATGAATAATATTTAATACACTGTGATAGAGCAGCATTTTATACTAGTGAAATTTACTTTATGGATTGGGCTTTTGAGCTTGACGATGCATAAATAGAAAAAAATGCCAATTTCAAATGCCATTTTTGTAATTCGAAGGGCCCTTGTTCCAAATAATTGCAACTAAATCCCTTCATGAAAGGCTCTTCCACAAGGCCGTGAGTGAAATGTAGTATGATGGTCACTTCAAGGAAGAACAGTTCCATACAAAAGAATCTGTATGGCCACTTGAAGGTAATATTATGAATGGTATATATGTGTAGTCTCATATGTGGCCGTTTTGATGTATGTCAGGCACTATTGATAACATCAGAAAATATGTGTTTAAGGGCTCTTTGTGTGTGTGTGTGTGTGTGTGTGTGTTAAATTCACATATATTTTATAGCACTGTAAATATTACAGAATATATCCTGTTGATATAGTCTTTGCTATACAAAAGCAATTAAGTTTTTTAAATTCCCAGAAAATAAAAAATAATTTCCTCATGTTTCAAAATGAATCATTAGGACAGCTAAAGTGATAATTGAACGGCCTTGAGAATGGGCTGTCAGTGAAAGCATTCAGTTGCACACTTTTGAGCAGGTTTCCCTTCTCGAGGTGCCCTTGAAAAGTACAAAAATCTATTTGAAATTCATATTAAGACATTTTTCTGTCCAGAATCACTTGATTCTGGTGTTTTCTTAATTATTTTTTAACTTACACATAATTTAAGTTCTTATTTTTACATATCTTACATATTTTTAGTGTTAGTGTTTTTTTTTAAAATAAATTATTATTTTTATTCAGCAAGGATATATTAAATTGATAAAAAATTATAATTATATTGTTACAAAATATTCCCATTTTGATAAATACAATTTTTTTGATGTATGGTTTACACATATGGTTTGCCCAATCCACACATACTGCCCTGTTCCCGCCAAGAAAATGTCATCATTTGTGGATAGTTAAAGCAAAACTTGGGAGAGGAAGATATTGCTTGTCCCTTTATAGATTCATTGCTTATAGCTTGCTTGTTCTGTAGCCTGTCATTTTATCACTGTTTGCCTGGTTAGAACACGTGTTAGAGGTAAAACAAATAACTTTTAAAGATAAAAATGTCATGATATAAATACTGTATGCCTTCCTACATTTCTGCATGAATCAGTTGTAGAGGCCTGACAGCTGTAGCTTCATAATGTTTAAGGGGTCAGTCACACGAGAGTGGAATATAAACAGTTTATAAATATACTGCTGTTCTGTTACCCTTCAGACTATGAGATGAGAGCAGCACAGCGTTTCTGACTTCAGAGGTTCTGGAGACACGCTGCAGATCTTCTCATGCCTGACATGCCAATGAGACTATGATTACAGGCAACATCTGTCACATTTATCTCAAACATATAGTTATCTACCTGAAATTCAGCTGACCTGTCACAAATCTACCTGAGTTTTGTCAAAAATACACCGGGTATGACGCCAGAGGCTGCTGTCTTAGATTTGTCATGTGAAATGTTACAATGTTACAATTTAACTTCATGCAGCTTCTTTGGACAGACTGAAAAATATAAAGAGGACCATGCTGAACTAGGTTTAATGATGTTGTTGTTTTAAAAAATTGTCTAGGGTTATTATAGTCACCTATAACCAAAACTACAACTTAAACCATAAATAAAATAAACATTAACTGAAAAAAAGTATATATATATATATATATATATATATAACTCATTTCATTTTGCCTAGTTGCCAAGGCAATATTTCTCTTTTTTTAAGTTTAACCTGATGTACTGAAATAACTGAAACTGAAATAAAATGAACAACAACAACAACAACAGCTACTACTGCTACTACTACTACTAATAATAAATATTACTAACTATAATAGTATCATAATGATGCTTAAATATCACTGCTATCACCCTTCACAGGTTTACATTTATTTGTAGTATATTCATATTATAAATATAAAAGTGTAAAGTCTAAGACCACACATTTTTTTTCCCATTAATTTTAGAGATAAAAAACATAATTCAGAGAAAATCAAATATAAGAAATTTTGTGATAAACAAATTTGTGAAATTGTCCATGAAGGTCAGGTTTCTTGTTTCAACTGAAGCACAACATGTTCTTTGAAATGTATGTACTGATAATATAATTTCCAAAGAAATCATTTATATTCAATTAGAAAAGAATACAAAATATAAGCATTTCTCTAAAAACATTGTGGTATGTAATTTGCTTTTATTTAGAGAAAAAAAGTAAAAAAAATAAATTAAAAAAAAGAGCCATGTAATTGGACAATTTGGTTAGTGGCTCATTTTTATATTTATTATTTATTTGTGCGCTCCCCGTCAATTAAAACTCTCTAAATAGAAAATACTCTTAAAGTAATCAGAATCAAAATAATAATAAAAGGTAAACAAGAAAAATGTTTGTTCTCCAAACTGAAAATCTGCTGTGTTGAAGATCGACTCTGTATGAGAAAGAACGACATAACCAACAATGAAAAAGTTTCCATGGCAACCAGAGGTAAAATCAGACAAGTGATTATGTTTTGGTCATACCTAAGTAATTAAAATATTGCTGCATATGTGTGTGTATGTTTACTTGTGTGAAAGCTGAGACAAAAAGAGAAGAAATTCTATTTTCTGGAACTATGGTGTGTGTATGATCTAATTTGATATACTTTATACCTTTACACCTTTACACAAACAAGAACTGGCAATGTGTTGCAATGTAGCAGTACCCACAATCCCCCAGAAAATTGAAAAGATGGCTATAAAAAGAAATGCCAAAATAGTAACTTTTGTAATTTTAGCTAAAAGCCTTGAATTTCTGCAGCTTTCATTGAGAGAGTTCATGTGTAAGTGTTTGTTTGCTGCTTCTGTGTGTGTGTGTGTGTGTGTGTGTGTGTGTGTGTGTGTGTGTGTGTGTGTGTGTGTGTGTGTGTGTGTGTGTGTGTGTGTGTGTGTGTGTGTGTGTGTGTGTGAATTAGATGGGTGTAAGAAGAAAGTGTGTATGTGTGTGTGATGAGCCACAGTGCACGGTTTCATTAGGGGGCAGATGGCAGCACTCAAGTCGGAAGTGACTGACATAATGGCTCGACCAGGCCGGCAGGCTGTGTGTGTGTGTGTGTGTGTGTTTGCATTTGTTCACGTCACAGATTGAAAATCTCCCATGCACTTGCTCGTGCACAGCAGAATCTTCTCACATTTTTCCTGTTTATTCGTGTGTTTGAATAAAAAAAAGGTTATAGCTCAACGTGATGAGGTGCCTTTAAATGTAATTTAGAATTTTCATAGATGAGTAAAACATTATCAAACCCAATCAAGAAGTTAGTTATTGTTATTATTTTGACAATAGATATGACCAGGTTGTATATATGAGAAGTTGAATTGGACACTAAAGACTCGCTCATTCATATTTATTGAAAGAAGAAGAGAAACCGGTTTGTGATTTATGTAAGAATTTCTTGAGTTTTAAACATATTCTAATAGAATGTCCATTTTTAAATGATGTTAGCAATGTTTTATTCAGATTTTAATTGTGATTTTTATTTTTATTAAAAACATTTTATTCTAATGTTTTTATTCAATATTTTATTATTAAACAAAGATTCTATATAAATGTTGTTGTTACTGTTATTTGCAGTATATGTATATTTTTGTATTTTGCAAATATTGTTGAGTTTTGACATGAATATAGACATTGCTGCTGATATGGTGTTAATGAATGAATGAATACATTAACAAATAAATACATAAATCATTCAACGGTCTCACAAGTCTACTTTGATTTGTAATATTTGATTGTTTTATAACTAACTATTTTTTCTCTGTATCACTCTTTCGAACTGCATGCATTAATAATGCACATTATTTATTTATTCTTTTAAATTTAGTTTATAATATGGTCTTGTTTAATAAAGCAATCATAGATTCTGTCTGATGTGAGTCTGTGGTTAGTCTGGAGTTTGTTAAACGTGTCTCTCCTCCTGCGGCACAAATTCATATTCATCTGTTTATGCTGCCTGTTTAAATGAAGAGTCCGTCTGAATGACACATTGTAAAATAACATTAGGGCTTCTGAAAAACATCTGGCAATGTATGCATGGCTGGCGCTGACACCAAAAACCTTCATTCAAATTCATTATGACTGGTTCCGATGACTGGATTCAGTTTGTCATGCTGCATCGAGAGGTTTATTTAGTGGACCACACAGAGAGAGGAAAAAAACTTTAGAAGCTATGACCTAGTGGTTAACCTCTTATTGAATGAAAACATGCTGTAGTGCATTGTGTGGGTGTTTCAGAAATAAAGTTGTATACTCAAGCTAATATTTTGGCAGATTAAACTTCATAATGCAATGTGTATAATTATTATTCATTATGAATAATTTGTGCTAGAGCTTTTGGTATCCTGAGGTTAAAACTTTTAGTTCAGTGTTGAAATTATATATTATATTTACTTAATCTATTATAGATTAGAGAGTGTTATTGTCTTCTGCTGCTTGACCATGTAATGCAGGAAACCTCTGGCACAAATCTTTGAAGGTCCACACAGATAAAGACATTCTTGCTGGCAGATAGCTGTTGTTTACAGCATAATACAGGATTGTGTGGTTTATAATGACCATTGAGCATTTTTTTTATTCATTTAACAATTCATCTGCTGAGTAAACCAAACATCTATTTTTAAATGAAAGCCGAATGAAAAATAAAACACATTTTGATCAACATGATACTCATGTTGCATGTTGATTCAGCATTGATCTCTGACACCGAAACATTGATTTTACTTATTAATTTAATTTAACATTTGAAAAGGCTGTAACATGCATGAATTGCTCTCTTTTTCAAGTACAGGGTAAATCATGGAGTGATGTAACATTTTGTTGCAATATCTGGTGATTTGTTGGGCTATATGTTTTTGATGGAATATTACTATATTTAATAATTCCACAAATAAATAAATAATACAATAATAACATAAATAATACAACATACACGCTACCAGAGTTGAAGCAATAGAAAACACGAAAGCATTCGAAATTTGAAAATGCAATTAATCAACCAATCCAAAAACAAACAAATAAATAAATAAATAAAAACAGCAAAATGCTTAGCCTAAAAAAAAAAAAATCAAAGCAGTAACTGATATAGTCCTCTAAATGCTTTTTTATTTTTTATTTTTTATCCCCTTTATCTTATTACTTACAGCTGGTCATATAATAGTGATTTTTAGATGAAACTGAAACTGATGGTTTTAAAATGTATTCAAATATAGAAAGGTTCTTTTCTGCTTTAATTTTAGATGTTTCTACGCATAATCTTGCTTAATATAAAGATGTGCAAATATTAGTGTGCAAATATCACTCATTCCCATAGATGCCAGAGCTCTGGGGTTGTAAAACCCTCCCATTGAGGGAGGCAGAGCGTCGGGAGGGATGGATGACAGAATGACAGCAGTGCGCTCAGAATAAATGCTCTCGTACCGGAGCGGAGCGGCAGGAGAGCACAGCTTCTCACGCGCTGCGTGTTTATACAGCGGCTCGCTCAGACATGCCACGCGTCTTCTGAGTGGGAAACCAGGAGAAAAGTCTCAACCTTCCATCGGAATATTGGCAAGGGGATAACCACACTGTTTGAGGCGATATTTACACCTTTTCAAAGTGGAGAGGTAAGTTTCGTTGTTTTTTTTTACTGTCAAAAGTATATTTTAGCATTAATTCCACATTCTTTGGGAAATGCATGCTGTATATAACGATGAGGCTTTGTGAAATGGGCATGTGGAGTTGCATAGCAGTCTCATGCTCAGGAGCAACTGGTGTGTCCTGTTGAACATGCATGCATGGCTGCAGGTCAGTGCTTCTGATAACTCCTGCATACAGACAGTAGTTGATGCACGTGTGTTTTTGTTTATTTTGAAATAGGAATTTGTGTATGTGAAGTTTTTGCCTAATTTTGAGAATTGTCAACGTGTTTTAATCGTTCTACATTAAGAAAAGGCAACTTACACTGGTTTGAAGCATGCACTCTGTGTAATGTTTATTCACCCTTTTTATTTTCTGTAGCCTACTTGAGATTTACCTAATCATTTTATAATTATTTGTAACTGATTTCATATTAAATTAATTTAGTATTATTAAATAGAAAATCACCACACAATGTGTGTGCAAAGCATCTGTTTCTGATAATTAAAAAAAGCTTACTTAAATTGTGGGAAATATTATATCATATGTCGTTGTAAAGCATTCTATTGTTAGAACAATATCACAAGATTCACCAATACATGTCTGTTTGGAAAAGCAGGAGCTGTTTCTACCTGATCTGACAGATAAATTGCTTTTATCGATGAGGTCATGTTGATTTAGTCATGTGAAATAATATTTTAAATTAATAACACCACTGACGCACATTTTCACTGCCACCAAAATGTCAATACTGAATGAGGAATATAATGTGCCTAGTTAAGAGCTTCGACATGCGTAGTCCATAATTTTCTCAATGTGATTTCAGTGTAATCTATAACAAATGCATTTTTATTTTATCATTCACAAATAGTTACTCAGTTATTGAATGCAAGTGTATTGTAAACAAGACACTAATAGATCATGCTGTGAATATCATGCAGTGCAATTGAAAGTTATTAGCTGTGCCTTTGCTTACTCTTTATTACAAAACAGTCCCTGCAGTTGTAATGACTCTCTCCATGACACTAAATCTGAATTAGTAATGTTGCATTTTGACAGAATTGGACAATAGTTGTTCACACGAGGCCATATGCGTTTCATGCTGCCAAGAAAGGCGAGATGCAGGAGGACTGTAGATTATAAGTGTTTCTTACATGAGCGTTCAGTTGAGACTGAGCGTGATGCACATGGAGGAAATGCTACTGGCTTGTCAACAGAAAGGAAAGAGTAAATTGAAATCTACGTTCACAGCTTGTACACTGTGATATGAGTCACCACTCAATCATTGAAATTATTAACAAAAAATATTGTGAAGGTTTCAACTGAATGACTCTTTCTTACAAATAATGTCTTGCATTCAAAGTCAAGCAATAATTCATCCAAAAAAGAAAATCTGTCATTATTTACTCACACTCATGTCGTTTCAAACCTGTATGCTGTTGTTATGTTTCTGTGTATGTTCAACAACAAAATTTGGAAGAATCTCACAGTATGCTCTGTATGAAGCTGTATGACAGTTTTGTATGAGAAATAAACTGAAATTGAATAGTGACTAATGAACTTTATTCAGATAATTTTCCCCTCCAGTGAGCTTATAATAAAAAAAAAGTCAGTGATTTAAACCAGATGTTTGATTTGTGAACAAAGCATTCTGTCTGATTTGTGATTCAGATCAACAGTTCATTGAAAAAGAACTGTTCATTCACAAATCAGACTTTAAAGCATTGAATTTAGAGCATGAGACATATGGACTACTTTTATGCTGTTTTTTTGTTTTTGTTCCATGGAAAAATGACAGCATACACGTTTAGAATCAATTATTGTTGGTCAAACTGTTCCTTTAAACCAATTTTTACTACTGATGTAGTTAAACTTAATTAACAGTCTGAATATTTCCTTAAATGTCACAGGATGCCATTAGTAGAATGAAAAAGTGAATCTTGCTAGTCTGTATTGTCTTGCATTTCTTCATGTCTTCGCCTGCCGTGGTTGACACATCTGACATGTCGCTCTCCTTTGTCGCATTTAACTCAATCGCAGATCTGACGCACAGCAAGACACAATGCAGGAATCTGAGCCTAGCGTGTGTCAGCTGCAGCCCAACATCATCTCAGTGCGCCTCTTCAAAAGAAAGATCGGTGGGCTGGGCTTTCTGGTCAAACAACGTGTGTGCAAGCCGCCCGTCATCATCTCTGACCTCATCCGGGGCGGGGCGGCAGAGGAATGTGGGCTGGTCCAAGTCGGTGACATCGTCCTGGCCGTGAACAACAAGCCTTTGGTGGACCTGAGCTACGAACGTGCACTCGAGACCCTGAAGAACGTGTCGCCCGAGAGCCATGCCGTTGTCATCCTCCGCGGACCTGAGGGCTTCACCACTCACCTGGAGACCACGCTGAGCAGCGAAGGGAAACCCAAAACGGTTCGCGTCACCAGACCCGTTATCCCCGCTCAGAGCAGGCCATGTGAACGATGTTCGCCTCTCAGCCCCAACATGACCAAAGAGCTCAGGGCCATAGAGAACCTGTCCTCTTCTTCTCCTCCCAGGAAAGACCCACGGGAGAGCAAACCCCTGATTCCCCTGCTGGCCCAGGACTCTCTGCTCAGAGAAGGAGGTCATTCAGCCCTTCTCCTCAACGGGGTGGAGGAGAACAACGACCTGCTGAAGGAGATCGAGCCAGTGCTGAAGCTCATCAAGAACAGCAAAAAAGAGATCAATGGAGAAGGTCAGAGAGTCATAGAGAGGAAGGATGTCGAAGTGCAGGTGGAGAGGTGAGTGATGTCTTAGTGCAAAACTCCAAAAACATACCAATACATACAACTCTCTGCAGTTTCCAACTGAAATAAACACTAATGGCAGTAAACCACCAACAGAGTTTATTCATTTCACACAAATTATGATTGCAAGGACAAATAATCAAATAATAAAGAGTTATTTTTGTGCAGTTCTTCCCCACAATACTATGTTATGAACGCAAAAGGCTTTTACCATAGTGCATTATAAACTAATACATTTTGACATCTGCATCACATAACCAGCTCCATTTATATGACTTTTCTTTCACGGTAAACTTGCTCAGTAGCTCACCTGGTACAGCCTAGCACTTGCAATGTGGAGTGTTCAGGTACGAGTCCTGTGAAAAACAAGTCATGATAAATAGCTAAAATGGAATAGTAGCTTCAGCAAATGCGTTTTATCCCACATTTGTCTTGCTTTTAGGGTTTCGGTTTAGGTGGTATGTTACTTTCAAATGCGATAGACCTTTTAGTTCCATTTACCAGACTTTATCAACTTAATTTCCAAAGTCAGAGTTTTTCAATCTCCAATATTATAATTTTTTTAAATAATGAAATTTAAAATATTAAATTATCTACAAAAGATAAGTTTAAATGAACACTAAGCAAGGCAGTTGAGCAAGGCACCGAACCCTCAACTGCTCCCCGGGCGCCGCAGCATAAATGGCTGCCCACTGCTCCGGGTGTGTGTTCACGGTGTGTGTTTGTTCACTGCTATGTGTGTGCACTTAGGATCGGGTTAAATGCAGAGCACTAATTCCAAGTATGGGTTACCATACTTGGCCACATGTCACGTCACTTTCACTTTCACTAAGTGAATACATTTTCAGCACATATCTCATCCTGACATAAATGGCGTTTCAATTTTAACCATTCAAGTTTATGATTTTTCCTGGGTGGATGATAAAATGTATTTAAAAACAGTAGATTAACATTGAAGTGTTATCTAGCTTAAAAGGATAGTTCACCCAAAAATGAAATTCCTGTCATTAATTACTCACCCTCATGTCGTTCTAAATCTGTAAACCAATGCTATCTCATGACCAATTCGTACGTATTTAACGAGGTGGCTAATTCGTACGAATTCGTACGACCTCACTCGTACGATTTTGTATGATTTGTCTAAACCCCAGTGACGGGTAGGTTTAGGGACGGGGTTAGGTGTAGGTCATTCGTACAAATTCATACGAATTGGCAACTCGTAAAATATGTACGATTTAGCAAAAAATCTTATGAATTTGTACTAGTGAGGTCGTACGAATTTGTACGAATTAGCCACCTCGTAAAATATGTACGAATTGCCATGAGATCGGGCTGTCAGAATACAAATTAAGATGTGTTTAATGAAATCTGAGAGCTTTCTGACCCTGCATAGACAGCAACGCAACTACCACGTTCAAGGCCCAGAAAGGACGTAAGGACATCGTGTCATGGAATAGTCCATGTAACATAAGTGGTTCAACCGTAATGTTATGAAACTACGAGAATACTTTTTTGTGTGCAAAGAAAACAAAAATAATGACTTTATTCATCAATTTCTTCTCTTTTGCATCAGCCTTCGACACGTGTTCATTACCGCAATGCATGAGCGTTAAGTAGCATTTAATCTGTTTTCTTTGCATTCAAAGAAAGCCCTTAAATGCATGAAGTGGAACATTTTTTTATAAAATCAGTTAATTTGGTGTACAAAATTAAAGTGCTGACTTTAAATTTCTGTTGAAGAAATGCAACTGGTTGTCTATTTACAAAATGCATTCAAAGTTTACAAATATTTTGTCACAAAATACATGCCTTTTGCATTTTGTGTCACATAATAAATCACCCCATAAAATTGTGAATGCGGTATTTACAAACACATTTTACACTGTACATATAAGACTCAGTTCTGTCATTCCTGTTAATTTTTTTTAAATGTATAGTTTATAATCAGGTTAACATTAGAGAAATAAGACCACAAGTTAGTAATTTCCCCTTTATGATCTCATTATCTGGTGCCTGTTGTGGCTTCAATTAGTCTGTTCATATGGTCTGCACATTGGAATCTGATTTAGGTATTTAACTATATGTAATCGCCTTGCTGAAAGCAGTAAATTTAACATCCCGCTCATCGTTTTCTGTAGGGTACAAATACAATATATATGGCATTCCAGTAAATCACTAAGCTCTGAATCACATTGTTTGGAGTTAAACAAACTTTTTAATATATGTGCAAATATAGGTTATATATGCATTCTCCATTTTGGATTGAAATTCACCACTGGCATTTAAAAAGCAAAGATAAGTCCACTAACATGACTTAACATTACTTGTTCCCAGAAAGATCATGTTCTAAAAGCTTCAAGTGGTAGCGCATGAGTAATTACAACACTACAGCACATTACATGAGCACTACTGACTCAGGGGAAGAGTTCTCTCAAAAACATTATTGGTTTAATGTTGTAAACAACAGACTAATCCAGAAGACATACAGTTCTTAGAATCAGTTTTACCTTTTAATATTAAAAAGAAAACTCTGTATGTACTCCCAGTGCAAATATAATGTTAGGCATGATCAAAAAGTACAATAGAGTCTAGTTTTCTAGTGGTGGAGTATGGGTTTAGTTGCCACACTATTTATTCCAATGAATATTTCTCAATGTAGATTAATATATTATTATTATCATATTATACTCTTATGCTGAAAAAGTCTTTACTACAAACAAATCTGTTAAACATTGCCACCATTAGTGTGGATGAATTATCTAAAGTCTGTGTGACAACTAGCCCCAGTCTGTCTCCCCTTTTCATTTATTTGGGAATATGATTTACAAATCACTCAACAGAGAATATAGACATATTTGCACAATATTCATGCCTCAAAAACAAGGTTTTCTGAGAAAGGTCAGTTTTCTAAATGCATATTCTTTTTGATAAGTGAATCTTGTGTTTACTTGATGAGCTGTCAGTGAGTGAATCTGTTCAGAATGTATTTATTCCATTCAGTCTTTGAGATTACTCTGGCGTTGAATGTTCATATTACGCTTTAGTGAACAGGAAATACTAACAGGCAGTGCGAGAAGCTTCCAGCAACATTAATAACAGAATGTATAAATATAGACATGAATATTACTGTCATTTTATGATTACACCCCAGTTTTCACAGTATTCCACTTGGTCTAATTAATTCTACCTTTACAGCCTAACCACTGTAGTTTTGTCATAATAAATATAAAATTGTAGTCATATTGTCTAACTGAATGAGAGTTACCATCTTCATACTGTGAAGATCAAATAAATGTCCATTCTGTAAAAGCATCATTACAGAAAACTGATTAGTTTTATCCTTGTAGTTCATGAACAGCAGCTGTCTGCATTTTAGTGTGCTTAAACATGAAGTGTGTAAAAATATTTACTGATTCCAAACAGGTTTCCAGAACACTCCTCTCCTTTTTGCCATTGGTCAGTTAAACAGATAGTCCCGCCCCAAACTAACGCCATTGGTTGACTACTTGTTGCTGTTGTTGGGCAAGTCTGGATGTTCAAACAAACAGAGCAATGATTAGCAATTGCCTCAGAGTGTTTTATTATTTGAAAAAGTACACCAGATTTATTTTCTGTATTAGAAGAACTAAACAAATTATAATTAGGCTTGGAATATTAATCCGACTGGTGAGCAGAGATGGCATCGTTTCATCCAAAACAAATCAAGCTTCTCTCACTCTTCTCACATTTGTGATAAATGTGTTACTATGAGTCCCATCAACATCAGCTAGTAAAAAAAAAAATATGTAAGGGATTGTTTACACTTTTTAATTACACATTATACTTCGGAAAGCATACTTTATTTTTTGAGTATCTGGGCACTAGCGAAATCTGATTATGGAATAATTTGAGTGTGAATGGAATTGAGGCAATTTACCATTTCATTTAAAAGATGAATTGCACATTGGTAGCCTTGAGATATTAATGTTTTAGAGAAATTGAAGTTAACTAATTCCTTCAGTTTATAACAAACATAAAAGTGTGCAAAGTAATAAATGTACAGTAGACAAAAAATAATATAATTGAATGTTTTTTTAGTCATTGTACATACATCTAGACCTGTTTTCTTCTGGCTGATGTTTGAGCTGTTTGTGACTTTCAGAGACCTTGGTGTGGGAAATGGACAGAATGCCCAGCTGGCGTCGGATAACGACAGAGTGTTTGATGACCTCTGGAGAAAGGACAACATGCCTACGGTGCTTAACAACCCTTACTCAGAGAGTGACAAGGTAAAGTACAGTCTAAATGGCTTTACATGTGGCTTTGAAGGACTGTGAGTGAGTCAGTAATCTAGCATTATTTATTTTCTAAAGGTGCAAGTACAGAAATATTGAAGCTGTTCTTTACTGTTAATATGGCCTGATCTGCTTGACAGCTGGCAGATATTCAATGTCCTACTCTTAAAAGAATTACAGAGCATAGTTCCACAAACTTTTTATTCTCTATTTCTTTAGAAGAACTGTACTGAAGTGTAAATTGTAGTCGGGGTTTAAAGCAGGGTAAAACTATGCTAACTACTACTAATAAAATACAACTAAATGTATTGGTGTTTATATACGAAAATCGAAATGAAAAACCAAAACAGAAGCCAAAAACTAGAAGTGTTTTCAACGTTAATAATAATAAAAAATGTTGCTTGAGCCCCAAATCAGCATTTTAGAAATATTTCTGAAGGATCATGTGACACTGAAGACTTGAGTAATGATGCTGAAAATTAAGCTTTGCAATTACATTTTAATATATTCAAATGGAATTTTTAAAATGTTAAATTATAATACTATTTCACAATATAACTTTACAGCATTTTAATTGAATAAATGCAGCACTGACTTTTTTCAAAAACATCTTACCAACCTCAAACTATTGAATAGACATGAACTTATCACAGAAATTCAAAGTAAATTACATTTCTGCTGTTTATTAATTACAAAACAAACATTTTCTGTACAGCCTCCTATGATTTTTCATACACTTTGCATATTGTTTGTGCAATTCATGGTTATGGTAATTAATTTTAATGTTTGGTTATATGAACAATTTTGTTTAGTTTTGTACAATGGTCTGCATGTAAAATCTGGGTCCTGAAGCAAAACCAGTTAAGAAAATATGATTCTAACAACCTAGAAACAAAACAAAACTACAACAAAACAACAACAAAAAGTAAGCTGACTGATCTGAAGAAACTATAATGTAATGCTTTCCAAAGAACCATATAGAAAATATGAGAAAATGATCACATAATTCAACAAAGAAACTTTAACTCTAACCTTATATTAAACATAATAATAATAAAATACCAAGCACACCTATGAATGAAATGATCTACAAAATAAGATTTAAGTGGAGTCTGCATGTCAGGTAGTTCAGAATTAATTGCAAGTTTAATATTTCAAGTAGGGCTTACTTGCAAGTAGCCTTGTCACTATGAAAGCCTCTCTCTAGTGCCTGTCACATGGCTTTCTCGGTCCCTGCCAGCTCAGTGCTGGTGTAGCATGTGTTTCTACAGTCCTGGTTGTGGGGGTAGCAGTGCTTACATTTCACATCAGCACATGACTCTCATCTGGCCTCTTGTGACGCATTATCCTTCTGAAAGAAACCGGATGGATGGAGGCGATCCAAGAAAGCAGAGGAATGAATGGATGCAGCTGTGTGGTCCAAGACGGAGTTGTTCTCTTTTTCTCTCTCTATGCTTAGTGTAATACAGTGTCTGGTGGATGATTAATCATCAGTGAGTAAGACGAGGAGGGGGAGAGTGAGAGAGTACAAGAGAAATACAAAGACAAGAACATTGAACCAAGGCAATATGTTATTGTTTTGCACAATTTATGACTTTATTTGTGTGACAGAAAGATGCAATGACTGTTGAGATGATATATGAACACTTACAGCATGTCCTAACCAGGCAACAAGTTTCCAGCAACAACTAATTTGTCTATCTGCAATAAGTGCAAAGCTGCTGCACAATCACAGCCAATCAGATGACATCTAATGTATAAATATAGTTGTGTGGTGGGCTACCTAGTGTAACATTTGTGATCAACGAAATGTCAAGATTTACATCAAAACTTTCATAAATTGTGCATTATAGATATTTTTAAACAGTCCTTACAAACTACATCTTTGGAGTAGAGATGAGTCCTGAGATGTGCACCAGCGAACTGCATCCAAGTCTGCTTGAAAAGGTGGTTTGGGGTATTGTTCGCAGTTTGTATGATTTATATTGAAGACCGTTTCCACCACAAAATATAAACCGTAATTGTGACATTTTAACCTCACCATTTTACCTTTTTCTCAAAAATGTCAGAATTGTGAGATATAAAGTCGCAATTCTGAGAAGAAAAGTTAGAATGGTGAGATATAAACTCAAGAAAAAAAGGCAGAATTGTTAGATGTAAACTTGGAATTGCAAGAAAAAGTCAGGATTCTGAATTAATATCTGACAGTTCTGTGTTTATATGTCGCAATTCTGAGAAAAAAAAATCAGGACTGTGAGATAAAACATCACAGTTACTTTTTTAATGTTTTATTCCATGGTGGAAATGGGCTCAGCAGGTTTTAAATGGTCAAAATACTTTTCAGTCAAGTGTGAAAACAATAGGAGAATAAAGCCAAAACCCAATTATATTTGGCAATTTAGAAATCCTGACCAGGACATCCCTGGGAAAAACAGGATATGTGGTCATCCTAGATTTCACCTCTTAGTCAGTTGGCTTGGTTCATGGCTTTTAACAATTTAAATGAAGACTTTTTAAAATCTCTATATGAAAAATTAATGGAAAAAATACTTTGTTGCTAAAAAAATGGGCAGTAATGCACTACAGCTAAAAAAACAAAACATGCATGGATACACACTACCAAAAAGCTTACTGTTTAGACTAGGCACTTTCAGCATGCTTTTTAAAAAAACATACTATGATGCACTCAATCTAATCTTGCATATCATTTAGGACAGATGAATTTCAACGCTGTGTACATTTAAATGTGTAAGTGTTATTTCAATCACATTGACCTTAAATGGCCAGCCAGATATAACATTATCTGCAAAGGCTAAGGGGAAATAACACATTCTCTTGCACCTTCAAATCTTCACTTCAGTCTGACAGTTTGAGACCTTGGCTACTCTATAATTGTGCACTTTTAGCATATTCTCACTGACACACATTGGTGGTTAATGAATTTGCTAGAGCATGCCTAGAACATTCTCAACATGCTGTAAGATACACAGAATGTTCCTGCTGCTGAGATGATGATAAGTGAGTGTTCTTATAAGCTTGCTTTAGACCATTTTAAACTTGTTTTACATTTCTATGTTGAGCTGCAAATGGAACAGCTTGTTTTTTTACGAAGTGTCTGTACTTTGGAAAGCTAACCTTGCTGACACGAGACCGAATGCATGTTTCATTGCTTTAGTGATTGCAAACCCGCTAAAGCAACGCAGGTGCGATGATTTGAAATGTTTGAGATGATAATAACCTTTCCGTCTGCCTGATGGGGTTGAGGTTTTTTAGAAATGTGCTGAGTTTTCCAAGGCTAACAGCAGCGCCCTGCATAATTTAAGCTCTAATAAGGCTCGCTCAGCCAGTGGAAGTGGTGTGAAGCAGTCGAACAGATGAGCTGCTAACATCATTAAACAATGATGTTGCTGTCTTTGAAGCTCTGCATGAAAAACAAGCAATACTATTTAACCATCTATATTTTTTATTAATCTCATGCCCTCATAAGTTCAATTATAGAACAGATTTCCACAAACAGCATTCCACTAGTTCAAAATTATATTATTTTATAATTGTTATGATGCTAAATTCTATATTGTGATCACAACTCATGCTCACATTGTAAATATTAATATCTAAATGAATATCTAAATATATTCTAAATATATTTAGATATAAAATTAATATCTAAATATATTTAGATATTCATATATTCATGATTGGTAATGCAAACATTTTGAATGTATTTTAGTAGGAAATGCATTTTAGTAGTAGATGTAATTTAGTAGGAGAAAAAGTAACAAAGCACAAAGTGTGATTTATTGGACGGGAGGTGAGCTACAAATAATGTTTGGTAAATTTTTGTTCAAGCATTAACTGAAAATAGCATAGACTAGACCAAAAGATTGTTTATTTGGATTATAGAATCAATTGGTTCATCAAAATGAGCATAGATTAAAACCAAGAAATTTATATTGTCAAACCATTAGACCAGGGTATAGCGCCATATTTAATTTTTTTGACAGGATTGAAAATGAAGCAGTTTCGTGGTAGTTCACCTGTCGAAATGTCTTTTTTTATCTTTCAGTAGACAAAATTTCCATAAAACAGTTTTGAAAGTTGTGGGTTGTCAAACTGACATGATCTATGATCTTTAAACAGTGCGTTTTAGTGTAAAGACTAAGTTTATCCAGTCTTTGGTTGATCCTCACAGCCTCGTTTTCATCTGTGTTAAATGCAATATGTCATCTAATCTGATTAACATCTATAGATTTAGCAACCATAGTAATTCTACTTCAACACCATAGGAACTCCCTGATGACTGTAAAAAACAAAACAAAAAAAACACCTAAGCAAAGTTCTATCAACCGTCTAGCCATATTAAGTAAATAAAGCCAGTATTACAGTTGGTATTTATGCAGACAATTTCCATGACATCCATAGAAACACATTTTCAGCTTATTAGTCATTCCGGAATGTTTTATTTATTAGCAGCTTGTGAAAATGAGTTTGTCAAATCAGCTCGTGTTACTCTTTTACATAATAAAGCTTGTGTTAATACAGCTGTGGTGAGAAGGATGAGACGTAGACAAAGCAGTTTCCCCCGCAGTGCCCGTTGTCGAGCACTAAGTTGAATAAAGAGGTGCAGCAGCGAAGGTGGGTTCTGGTGGGCTGTGAATGTTACGTGAGTGTATCGAGTGCTTGTTTCTGAAGCGCTTCGGTGTGGGTAAGTGTTCTCGAAGTGTCGATGATGTTGCCGATTATTCCACCCCGTTTGTACACGTGGTTGTGTGTGTGTCAGGTGTTGCCCGGGGCGACGCTGTCATGTACACAGAATCCTTACAAAACCCTTTCAGTTGAAGTTTGCTTTTTCAATTTTACACCTTTTCTTTCGCACTGCCTTCCTGTCACAGTGTACACTCATATATGTAAGGGTGTATCATATCTGCCTTTTGTCCTCACATTTCACTTCTGACGAGACGGTTCTTCTCATCCGTTCTGCCTCAGATGTCTCACATGCGTAAACATGATTGCGGCGGATTCCTTGCCAGCCGAGTGCAGCGTGGCAGCTTTGAGATAATAATCGTGTACGTTGCGTGTGTTGTGTAGCCAGAGACAGAGAAGGACTGATCTGTCTTCTGAGGAGAATCAAATCGATTGAGGAGAAGGACGCCCACTATTCTTCCTGGGGACAGCGAACATAATGGGCCAAGGCTGATATTGAAGTTTGCATTCATACCATCAGAAACCAACACAATTATACGAGTGATGTGGTGCCGAAACCATCGGCCTGTGAACTGGGTCTTCATAAGGAATATAATGGCTGCTAGATTGATTTCCGTTGGATTAACGATGTCAACTTCTGATACATTTGTACATGTGGAAAATTACAGTCATCTTTTGAATGACAAGTCATTGAGAGTATTCTATTCTCTCTGAAAATCAAAGCTCAATTAGAACTTTGCTTAATAGTGCTGATTATCCCATTGACGCCTTTGAGAAAGTTCATGAAAGTTCATTGCTGTCAATTGACTGTTCACAAAGACCACCTTAGTTACTGTTGCCATCTCCGACAAACATTGCCGCTCTCACACACTGCACATCATGTTCTCACACAGTGAAAAATACATCGCAACATGACATCGCACTGACAGACAAGACAGAGCAGGTTACTTCTGGTATGAAACAAGGTCTCAGGACTCTCAGCTTTCAAATTTTGTCATTTTTTGTCAAGAAATTCAAACAATAAATTGTGTTTTATTAACAAGGTTCGGGAGGAGCACGATCATTTAATCAACCAGTTTGGCACAGGTTTAACTCGTTTAGCTAATCATCCTAACTAGCATGATACACTCTCAGAAATAAAGGTACAAAAGCTGTCGCTGGGGCGGTACCTTTTCAAAAAGGTACACTTTTGTACCTATTAGGTTCAAATATGTACACTTTAAGTACTAATATGTACCTTTAAGGTACCCAAATGGACCCTTTAGGTACAAACATGTACCTTTTGAAAAGGTACCGCCCCAGTGACAGCTTTTGTACCTTTATTTCTGAGAGTGTACATATATATATATATATATATATATATATATATATATATACAGCCTACTTACCTCTATTCTACGACAGTTTTCCAGCATCCCTCCTCCACCCCAACTCCTCACCCTTGACCTATTTTCATCCCATACTAGGGATAGGGGTAGTTCTCTGGGTTTGGGCTATATTCCGGGCTTGGAGCCCTCCCCCAGGACAGCATGCCAAAATATGCTTACTGTTTGCTCAATCAGATGTAAGTGTGAACTCGTGAAATACTGTTTTGTGGCTCTTTAAAGGTCCCATATTGTCAAAACTGAAATTTCCTGGCTTTTTTCATGATAACAGAGGTCTAGGGGCTATGTAACTACCATGTAAGTTTCAAAACAGTCAATCCACAGTAAAGTGCACACAGCCTGCATAAAGTAGCTGTGCCTTTTCACAAGCCCTTGTGACTTCCTTAAAAATGTGACGCCCGAACTACTCAGTCACCGCCTTCAGTCACCATCCCAAGCACCGCCCACCGTCCTTTTGCCAAACCCCCAGACAACATCGCGTCCATGCCATTGCTGAGCAACAACAACATGGAAACATGTCGAAAAGGTTAACTTTAACGGACAAAACCAGATCAGCTGACCTGTAACGTTACACTCTCACTCAAAGGATGGACGATCTGACAGGATTGTTACTTACTTATGAGGTGGATCACGTCTAACATGTATTAGGGATGTGCATCTCCATAACTGATCTCGATGCATAGCCAACGATACGATACATTGAAGATACATATATAGCAGCTAGCGATGCGATGCGATGCGATGCGATACGATTCACCCCTATTACGATGCAGTGCGATTCGATTTTGATTTGATTCGATTCAACAATGCGATTCGATGCAATACAGACCCGGTGCAATGGAAAAAATATGATCGCATTTATTTCTTTGGTTCAGACAGACAGCAAATCATAAATTAACTTATGTGTCTTCTGACTTCTAACGCCTCGAGGCCTGTTTCATAAAACAAGTTTACCAAATAGGCCAGGCTTATTTCAGTTAGTTTGACTCACTGTCAAATGATGTGGTTCCATAAAGCAAATTTAACATAGATCAACCTCAGTCACTGTGGCTACTTATTCTGGAAAGTTAACCTGGTTCAGGGCAGGCTAACTGTCAGGCTAAGCTGAGCTCCTCACTGACCAATAGGAATGCAATGATATTACCACTGACTCTCTCACATACTATCATAGCCATGCAGCCTTACTCTCTGGTTTTATAACAGCTGTACCTTTTATAGTTAGAACAGATAGCATTAGAACATTACAATCTAACATTGCTCTTTAAAGCATTAACACTCACTAAACTAAAAGTTAAAATCACTAAATTAGTAATTAGGACTGTATCAGCTTACATTTTATTTACCCATTACAAAAGTCCCTTTACAGTTACTGCTATCATAAAATGCATATTTGACTCAGAATTATTGCGCTCCGTCTGTTTAGTGTGCATGCGCGCAGCAGCGCTCGTCCACTCACGTAAGCCCACTCCTGACAGCAAAATGGATATATTTGCATGACTTTCTAACATTTACAGGTGAAAAATATACTTGTGACATGTCAGTTATGCACTGAGGAAAACAAATTGTCTCAAATGCATTAAACAGCACAGATATATTCGCTGTTTGCCATGGTGGATCGATTTGATCCATGATCGACATTAAGAGCTGCTTAAGAATAAGTGTGCACAAATTAGTTAGATTGTGTGAACTTACGTTGTCGTTTATAACCGCTTTAGCCCCGATTGATTTGTTAGGTTATTTCAAGTCAGGTTTTGGACTTTAATCCCAGCTTTTCTTGGGGTCTCGTAGTGTTATTGTGATTCGCCATATTCACGCACAGCGGTGATAAGAGAACCCGCTTGAGACACAGTTTTGAGAGGAGAAATCAATCTACATATAAAATATTGGTCACAGATTATTGGTCACTTTCTAAACAATAAAAGTGTAGTGCATCCACTAGTAATTATATATAAATAAATAGTTTTTTACCGATGCAAATATGTTAGAAACGATGCATCGCGATACAAATGCCAACTTGTAGCCGATGCACACTTTTTAAACCGATGCATCAAACATGTGAACCGATCATCTTTTCATATTTACATAAAGCACGAATAAACATCAGAAAGTATTCCGTTTCTGCATTGAAAACAGATGAGCGCACATATGCATATACAGCTTCTGATCGGGGCGAAGTTTACGGGGTTTTGTTCACAGAATGATAAGAGCACATGTTTTTTTATTATTTAACACTCAGTATTTTAACTTAAGCGCTGCAAGCCATGCATACAGTGCCAGACATGACAGATTTTCTGGTACGCAAAACAAGTACTTTAAAGGGGTCATCGGATGCCCATTTTCCACAGTTTGATATGATTCTTTAGGGTCTTAATGAAAAGTATATAACATACTTAGGTTAAAATTTCTCAATGGTAGTGTAAAACAACACCCTTTTTACCTTGTCAAAAACAGCTCTGTTTACAGCAAGCCGTTTTTGTTGCATGTTACTTTAAATGCAAATGAGCTCTGCTCACCCCACCCCTCTCTTCCGAGCTGCAAAGATAGATGCATTTAGATAGATCGGGGGAGCATTCCCTACAAAAACAAATGTACTCCACTGCGTCTTCAGTGGCTCAGATGTCGGGAGTAAATGACGACTGTTATTTTCATTATTACATCCAACAACAAAACACGTCAATCGCTTAGCAAACATTCTTGTCTACAACCGCTCCGGCGTCGAAAGAATAGCGAACTCATGACAGCTCACTCAGGGCAGAGCTGTGATAAAACCAAAGACTGATGCCACTGTCAATCAACAATCGTGGGAGGGGCCTGTGCAGAACTACGTCATTCTGGCAAGAATCTGAGATCGGCTTGGTATGAGAAAGGGGTTTGGATTTATCGAGATTTAAAAAAAAAAAAAGCACTGGGTGGATTTTTATTGTTATATGGTCGCTGTGTACATACACTGCCAACACAAATTTCAGTTAAAAAAACATGTAAAAGTGAATTTTGCATCCGATGACCCCTTTAAAGGAATTCCTTAGCTTATGGCAGCCAGCAACAGCACAGCTTAACCCTCCGCACATTTTTATATTTAGTTATATTGAAAAAGTTTCAATTCAATCAATCTTTTTTACCCCATTTTGACATGGATTTCTATGGAGACCGACCTAGCTGTCGGGCAAGATGGCGGATAGCAGCGGCGGCACATAACATCCGCGTTTTGATTGGTCAGATCGCCTGTCAATCAAGCTCCCTGCGAACGGTCAATTATAATTTATCTTCACGCAGATGTTGGGGATTCTTAGAAACTATCAAACATAAAAACATAACAAACTATTGTTTTGAGAACTAAATGGCTGGTTTTGCTTAGTGGCCTATATACTTTTAAAAGCAAATGTTCCGTATTGGGACCTACGGTTCCATCAGAGGCGTCATGCCCATTGAAACTAAGGGGGCACGTGCCCCCTCAGATTTTTGAGTCAAGTGGATTTTGAATGCAGCTTCCAAAAGACAAAAAATAGCCGAATCATATTTTTATATTTGATACAATCACACTGGTGTGATTAGATCGTTCAGTGCGTGAAATCACCAGCCGCTAAATTCTAATTTGAGTTCGCTGGCTGGAGCTGAGCCAGAGACAGACGCGTTTTTACAGCGCTGCATTATAACCAATCACACACGATCCTGTTGACCTTATGAATGCAATGGCCAATCAGATGCGTGCAGATGAGTCACCGCTGAAACGCGGTGTTTTGTTCAGGGCGCGCGCTAGCTGACTGAATTCTCTGGAGAATTCTCTTATCAGAAACAACAAAGTGCAGAAGTGCGTACGACGTAAGAGACTCATTTCACAGTGCAAACAGCTTCAGTGATTATAATGGGAGTTTTTGAGACTGAAGTCTTGATAATGAAATGATAATGTTCTTTGATAATGTAAGTTTCCTTTGCTGTGTTCTGAACAATGAAAGTGATATAACTTACAGTTTTATTAAATTCGTGTGCGTATTTTATTAAATTATATGCGTAGTTAATGGGTCGTTCTACAGAAATGTCCTCTTTTGGTATGGAAAGATGTCTTAAAATATATTTACTTTTCTAACATTTAAACTTAGACCACATTATTAGATTACCTTTTGACTTTATGAATATAAATGAATGACAGCTGTTTTATTATTATTATTATTATTATTATTTTAATCTTTTGTGTATTTATCTACCCATAAGGAAGGTGACACCAGTGACAGTAAGCGTTGACAGTGACAGTAACACACAATTTTCATGAAAAATGCATTTACAAAATGGCTTTTGCAAGGTATCAAACCACATGTTGTCAATCATGGTATACTCACTAAATTAAGTAGTTTCATCCATTTGTATTCTAGTTTTTTACAATTCCCTAACAATAAAGCAACTTTCAACTAAAAGCAAAGTTCAGCTAAAAGCTTCATATGAAATCATGAGATAAATGAGAACATTTCTGATAACTGAAAAGAGACAGTGGACTTATCATGGGCCTTTCTTCATAGATCTTCAGGAAATAGGAAGAAGGAAGTCAAGTGATGTCATCAGTGTGATTTTTATTTCAAAATAAACTATTTTTGTTAAACCGTAAAACCAGTGACACAACTCCAGGGGACCACTACTTTCATTATTTTATTATATTTATTCACCAGTTAGTTTTTTTATGTCATTTACATCATATATTTGATAGTTATGAATACTTTATTGTATTTTAAATGGTAGAAAAACCTGTTTTGGATCTCAAAATAAAGCACTTTTTCTCTGTACATGGCTGTGGGGACAAGCAGTTTTGTGGTGCTTGGAATTCTATATAATTAATAAAAAAAAAAAACATTGCCACATTGATGGCTCAAGAAGGTGTAATTGTTCAAATAACAGATTATTTCATTTTAAAATTGTAACCCTAAAGTGTTTTTCAAGTGTAATATTTCTGTAAAAGCTAGGGACAGAAAAAATTGACATTTCCATAGAATGACCCTAATAGAACATTAGGCTAATTTGCCCATCGCCCGTTATAGATTAACTAACATGATATATAAAGGTGCAAAATGCATTTACTTACAGTTTAATTACTGGGAATATTTCGAATAGCCTAAAAAAGAAAAAATAAGTAAAACATAAGCCTACTGCTGTGTCAACCCCCATCTCCCCACCCACCCACCTGTGCCCCCTCAAAAATAATAAGTGCATGACGCCCCTGGGTTCCATGAAGGATATTTAACATCACTGAAAACTTTCCATTGCACAGTAGGTTCTTTATAGTGGAAAAGCGTTCTTTAGATAATTAAAATGTTCTAGAAAAATATTTATTTTAAGAACCGTTTACTGAAAGGTTCTTTGAGAAACCAAAAATGGTTCTTCTGTGAAAACATTACTGTGAAAAAAAAACCTTTTGGAACCATTAAGAGTAAGAGTAATAATGAAGGTTAAATGTCTGTGTTGATAACCAAAATGTTCTTTTTAATTGTTCCTGCAAATTGTTGTGAGAATTGTTCCTGTAATTAGTGTACAGGGAGTCATTTTGGATAAAAGTGTTTGCTGATGGACAAATTTGAGGCGAGTTGCTAATAATGAGGTGTAATGTTTGTTCCTCCACAGCCGCAGTCCCATGGGACAGTTTCCCCCACTAAGACTGTGCAGAATGGAAGTCCCACCAAGTGTCCCAGATTCATGAAAGTGAAGAACTGGGAAACTGGAGCTTTATACAATGATACTTTACATCTCAGCTCCAGCAAGGTATGTTTGATGTTGATTCTAGGTAGGCTTATATGTATGAACTACATTTAGTTGAGCATAATAAAGAAATATCTTCTTTTGCCATTACTGACACAGCAGAGCTCTTACAAAGAAGTAGTGGTGATACTGTGGTATCCCTAATGGTTTGTGCACCATTCAGAACTGAATTAAAAATGACTTTAAATGTATTTAAATTTATTTGTGGTGATACTTTACATTAAGTTTTAATTTCTTCATATTATGCTCAATTTTTTTTTTTGAAGTTTCACATAAAGATTATTAGAGTATGTTTTGCAAGAAAACACTATTTCAGCTTTTAATACTTCACAAATTCTTAATTCAGTGTGTTACTTGCCATTTCTTTGCAATTATTTAGAAAGATTTACTAGCAATTTAAGTGCAAATCGTTTCAATCCTACATCATTTTTTTGTGTAATGTTAGTAAACATGAACTAACAGTAACTAATACTCCAACAGAATTTATTCATCTTAGTTATTGTTAATTTTAATATTTAATAATATTTTTTAAAGTAATGTTTTATCTGTTTACATTTGTCGATGCACCATTGACATGAACTGACAATGAGCAATTGTATTTTTATTGACCAACATTAACAGAGATTAGTAAATGCTGTAAATTATATATTGCTCTTTGCTAGTTCATATTAGCCAATGGCTTTATTAATGTTAACAAATTATTGTAAAGTGTTGCTACATTTTGTCCTGAATTTGAATAGTATTGAGGTATCAGTTTGTTTTGAATGCAATTTAAGTGTAAGAAATTAATTTAGATTCAAAGATTTGTCAATCCAAACTTTGAACGATTGCTTGATGAAGAGGAACTTCCTCTTCCTGTCATTTCATGCTATTTATTTGCATGGTTGAAGGTAATTAAAAATACCATATTTCCATGTACAATTCCAAAGAAAAACACCATGGTTCTAGCTACCATTGTTGTTTTTCAGTACATTTTTTAGTCTCTGAAGCAACTTAATACATTTTTTTGTCATCAAAAAAAAATTTCATTGATTATTCAGGTGTTTCAAAAGTAATATGATAACAACCAGAAAGAAAAAAATCAGGAATGGCTCAGTGTCAAAGGTTCACGCGGCGTTGATGTTGTGTCGGAATTACCGTAATTACAAAATGACAACTCTGAGATTCTACTCCTGTTCACAGACACAACTGAATTGTTTCTATGGAAACACTCGTAATGCCAAAATGGATCCAAGTGCGGCTTTGTTGGTAATGACCGAAAAATGCTACCTTAATTCACTGCTTGCAAAATAGACTGGCTATATTAAAATGCCATATAAAACAGAGGTTGCCAGCAAAGTAGCTTTAGCTGCTGCCATCTTGGTTGTTTTTACATTATGCCGCAACAGTTTAGTGGGAGAACTCAACAAAATATGAGCCATTTTACATGCCAAAAACTCATAATTATGGTCATTTTGACATGATACAGAACTAGAACTGACTTTTGCTATTAGCTTTTGCTTCCAATTTTGCTGCTCCTATAGAATCCATATGTCATAAATAAGCTGATGTTTAAAATTAACCTTCGTCTCTCACTGTAGACACTAGTCTGTATGACAACATGTTTGCAGAACTCTCAACATCTCTCTAAATCTGAATCATCCTTCCAAGAGGGGGTTATGAAGTTCTGTGCACTTTCATGAGAGGCTGGCTTTGCATGCTAATTGATGCTAATTACAGATGGTATGATTTATAATATATCACATTCTGAAGGATTTTTGGGTTGCATCTCCAACTCTACAGAATATGACAGCTGCAAGGCTGCATTCACAGTCCCTTATGGTGGGTGAATGTGAAGAATCTAATGAACGTCTTTATTTTATTTTTAACATTCTTGTGCTAAGCACCATTAGTATAAATGCTTGTTTGGGTAGTTAAAGTCACACAGGTGTCCCAGTACATGCCACGGATGGGATACATGGGTAAGTTATAAGTTTGCTGGAGCAAGTAATGATCTGGAGACAGATCACTTTTAGAAAAATGTATGCGGTTTGAAGGCAATGTCAAATCTTTTAATATGGGTGGTGAACAACAGTGTTACTTTATATTTAATTTCAGTTCTGTATTTCAATAATATTAAGAATAGATCTGATAGTGTATTAATGTAAATCTACACTGTAAAAAACTTTGGAATATCTTATACAAAAACATAGTATTTAAATTTTCTACTTTTAAATTTCATGTTTAATTCAATGTGTTACTTATGGAAGATTTTCTCAACCATTAGATAAAAATAAAAAAAGTAATCGTGGCTTTTTATCTCACAATTCAGATTTTGAGTTTATATCTAAATTCAGATTTATTGATTTTTTCTCAGAATTGCAAGGTATAATTTCAGAATCACAAGATATAACCTCAGATTTGTGAAATATAAACTCACAAGTTTGAGAAAAAAAAGAGAAAAGAAAAGCCATAATTGTGAGATAAAAAGTCACAATTACCTTTTTCATTTTTTTTTTTCCTGTGGAGAAAAAAAAATATATATATACAGAATTGCAAAATATAAACTGCAGAATTCTGTGGAAAAAAAAGTTATTGCAAAATGTAAACTTTTTCCTCAGAATTTTGATTTTATATTTTTGCAATTCTTCGTTTATATCTGGCAGTTCTGATTTTTTTCTAAGAATTACAAGTTTATATCATTCAGTTCTGACTTTTTTCATAATTGTGTAATTATGAAATTATTTTCATAATTATTTTCGAGCTTTCCTGTAGCTCAAATGGTAGAGCATGGCGCTAGCAATGCCAAGATCATGGGTTCGATTCCCAGGGAAAGCAAGAGCAGATAAAATGTAAAACTGTAACTTGAATGCAATGTAAGTCGCTTTGGATAAAAGCGTCTGCTAAATGCATAAATGTAAATGTAAATGTGAAATTTACTAACAATTTCTGAGCATAAATTGTTTCTGCACCAGTTCTTTTCAGTGTAATAACTCACCCTTTGTGTTTTGCTTTATGCAATTCATTTTTGTTAGATATCATGTATTTTGGTGTAAGTTTTGGTTTGGCTACTTCTTTATTTTGTGTATGATATGAACTTGAAGTTCATGAGAAGCATGAGGGTGTTACCAAGATGGCTGTTTAATGAACCTTACCATAAAGGGACTTTGGTTATATTTGGCTGGGCTACTCTGAAACTGTCGAGGGTTATGGGTCAGTCATGGTTTTAATGCTTCACCAGACTGAAAGGGCAGTTTGGGATATTAAAACAAGCCAGTTCTTAATTAAACAGCACTGGCTTGGACAGGCTTGTTGTTATTTTTCAACTCTGTCTTTGCCTTTCCACCCCTAATCCAGTGAACATATTAGCAGCTACAGAAAGTGACAGTGCACTTCAAATCTAATCTTATTATAGTGACCATATGAGTATTTTCCTCAAGGCAATGAGTGACTTCCGTTTGTCTCTTTGCTTCTTCTTATCAGGCTCTGATGAAGCCTGCCACTTATCCAGCCATTGGATGTTCTCAACAACATGTTTTTCATTAGTTTTCCAGGAATATTATCATGAAACACATATACAATAAATTCTTTAAAAAAACACTTAAAAGAAAGTGTCTTATTGCGTTACAGTTAAGTTTTGCAGCATGTCAGCAACACATTCGCATTTTTCATTTTATAATATATAAACATTTTAACAGGTTGCAATATCGATTAATAAAGACTTATTTTCACACGTTACATTATGACATCAAAGCACATTTGCCAAAATAATTTGTAAACTAATACATTTTCATGTATGCATCACATAACCATCTCTAGATGTACGGCTTTTCTAATGTAAACTTGCTCTGTAGCTCACCTGGTACAACATTGCACTTCTGTACGAGTGAACCATGAGTCACAATAAAAGAGCTCAAAGATTTGTAAAAGCAAGATAAAATGGCATGGTTGCTTTAGCAAAAGTGTTTTTATCTCATGTAAGCTTTTGTTAATGCTACTGGGTGGGTTTAATGTAGGTGCTGTGTCATTTTCAAAAGTGACAGAGCATTAATTGTTTTGCGCTACTCACCAAAAAAGTGAAAGTGGTGAGAAATGTGCCGGAATCACAATATTATTATTTTGCAGAAATTGTTAGTACACTGGCAGGTCCATACCCCACCCCCCACACACACACAGTGAGTTTGAGTTGGAAAGAATCATTATGCAGTAGAAGTAGTAGCAATGTAAGACAAGCTGGAGTTTCACACTGAACCAAAATCCTTTTACCTCAAATCTGTTCACTCACCTGACAGCCATCTTGGTAACTTACCCAGGCAGTTATTTTTAGGTACATAATGTAATGCACAAAAAACTCTCTCTATTTGAATGGGGAATGATAAACATCTCCAAAAAAGGTTTTATAAATATTGCATCTTTGCTAAAATCACACTAAAATGAGTGGTCTGGATGAACTTACCAGAAAATGCCATAATTTTGTTTTATATATGTTTTGCATATAGGATTTTATACAAGTAACCTAAAATTGTAAGAAAAAAGCACTAAAATACTATTTGGATGTAAATTTGCTGCCCCTTAAATTGCATGACATTTTATCATTTATGATGGTAATTAAATGAAGTACTCAATGTGCTCACCCAGACATCACTGTATTTTTCTGTATAGACCTCCAGTTCTGATATACAGCAGAAATGCTGTCTCAACTTGTGCCTGCTGTTGCAGTTACACTCCTACAGACACGATATGTGTGAGACAGGCACAATGCTATCTGTAGCACATTTCCGTTAGTGATGTAGCATGTTTGGATTTGCACACTCAGTCTTCTTATTGTGCTTGCTGCTTTTTGTTTGCAGGTGCCGATCTGCACTGAGAATGTTTGTATAGGCTCAGTTATGGTGCCAAACCAGCACAGTCACAAACCAGATGAAGTCCGAAGAAAAGAGGAACTGCTAGTTCTTGCAACAGATTTTATTGACCAGTACTACACATCAATCAAAAGGCAGGAGAACAATTTAAATCTAATGCACACTGTATCATATGTAAACATTCTTCACCACTGCAAAAAAATAAAAAATCTATATTTTATATACTGTATGTAGTTTTATTTTTTTGCACTAAAGATGGATGGTTATATATTTTTGTTTTTATATTAAAAAAATAATATAAAATCATTTATTTGACAAACAAAACTATGTAGGAAAGATGACTTTTAGATTTAAAAATGACTTTTTTTACACTTTTAATAAGATTCTTTTTGCAGAGAATATGTTATGAATTAAGTTTATCGTTCTTACTCCATTGCCTTTTTTTGTTAGATTTTTGCTTTAAAACTGGGCATTTTAAGTAAAAGAAGTAGACTTGATTCAAGATGTGGTATATATTCTCCAAAAAACAAATTATGCAAAATTAATTTATGCATTTGTTTATTTTTCATGACAAAAATATTAGTTGTATTTATTTATTTATTTTGCAGTACATTACTAGCTAATTGTAATATTTTTTTTCCTAAATGTGTGTTTATATGTTTGGCTACTGTCTGAACAGATGCGGCTCAAAGGCACATGTTGACCGGCTAGAAGAGGTTAAAAAAGAGATAGAAACTTCTGGAACATATCAACTGAAGGACACAGAGCTGATCTATGGGGCCAAACATGCATGGAGAAATGCAGCTCGCTGTGTGGGACGGATCCAGTGGTCCAAACTACAGGTATTGTGTTTTTTTTTTCTTTTTACATGATTACATGATTTTTCTTCCAAAAAGCCATCCTTCATCAAACCATGTGTGATGCCTATTGAAATGCAGTGATAATGAAAAAAGTGTCCTAATAAGGAATTTCTCTCCTTGGAGGTGTTCGATGCTCGAGACTGCACAACCGCTCATGGAATGTTTAATTACATCTGCAACCACATCAAATACGCTACCAACAAAGGAAACCTCAGGTTAGTGTGGCCATTTTTCACTAGCTCCTTTCTCTTCCTTTGTTTTTCTGCATCTCCTTTTCTCTGCGACTTGCCTTCTTCCCTGTCAAAGTGTGTGTTCCCTTTCTCTCTTTGTCACCTTGCTCCACAGCCCTCAGTATAGCACCTGCCACAGCATTGCCGAGCGCCGGCACCGCTGCCACATTAGAAAGCTAATCATACACGACACTTACTCTCTGTTCTGTTTAATTAGCGTCAGTCTAACAGAACGATTAGAGCCTGAGAGAGTGAGAGAGGGATGAGGAAAGGGAAATTAAAACAAGAAGAGAGGAAATGCTCTAATACAGTCAAAAGCCCCCGCGCTTGCTTCTTACATCATCAGGACCTGCCAGAATAAACGTCAGAGGTCTCCTACACTCTTTTCCCGCACATAAACAAATCAAGACAACAAGAAAAGCTCCTCTGCGCTTTTTCAAACAGGCTGGTGACCCAAATTTCATGCAGAGTTGTATTGCGAGAGTGATGGGACTTGTTATTTAGATTAGTTGGACTGACACTTCATGCTCTTAGCATATTGTTGAACGTCAGTGTGATGTATTTTCAGCAATGAAGCACAATTATGTTTGCTTATGGAACAAACGGGGTAGTTTTATTTCAAAAGCACCCAAAATAATAATCTGTATTATATAATTACCAATTTTGGATTGTAATGCTATATAATTAACCTTGATAAAAAACACTGGTTAAACCAGCTAAGATCAGCAACAGAAGGGTAAAGCTAATTACATAGCATTGCCCTGTTACAGTTTTTTTACAATTATTTTGTCACCAATTTCAGAACATTGATGTCATTTTTCAAAACTCTAGACACAAAACTAAAAACAGTCATTATTTGAAACACAGGCTGTCCAATGTTCAAAACTTTGCATGTTGCATTCATGTCTTTAAAGAAGCCTTGCATTTGCAGAATCATTGGTTCAAAAAAACAATTTATCATGAAATATCATATGAACATTACATTAGATTACCCACACACTACCCACAGTTTCACTGTGTAGTTGTCAGTACAATCATTAAATATAGTTGTACAAAACACGTGATGCAGGTTTCATTATGGTTCCACACATTCATACATCATTGTAATAGACTAGAGAGAAAAGTACAGACACTGGAATCATTGAACAGAATCTGAAAATTATTGATGGATAGGAAAAAAAACGAGAAAAAAACCTACATTAGTAAAATAGGAGTGTTCCTCACTGCACTTCTATGTTTTCATCAACCTTGTTTTGTGGATTTGGCCACTGGTTCTCATCCACATCACAATGGATGTTTTTATTAGCTAAACATTTTGGGAAAAAATCGTCTGGCATGGCAAATACAGGCCTGACATTGGTCTCCTGTGATGACAAGAGAGACTTGTTTGTGAGGGTGCCTATTGTAAACCTTCCACCTCCATGTGGAGAAAAATACCTCAGTCGGGTTACGGTAAGGAAAGGGAAGTATGGAGGTAAATACAAGGTGGGCCTGAAACCATGATTGCACTCAGTGTCGCTGCTAGGAATTCTGGGCCCATTGCACTGATTTTGCTATGAGGCCCCTCAAAATTACGTTCAGTGGGGGGTGGCCGGGCCCCACAGAGAACATCGTTCTGGGCCCCCCTTAACCGCTGGGCTCTCAACCTCTCCTCCATGTCTTGGCCAGATTAAAGCCTGTCTCAACCAAAAATATGAATGGTTTTCATTAGCATCCAGCTCTGTCACCCAGGAAAAACACTCTTTTTTTTTTCCTCCAGTTCTTTAATATCTGTCTGCGCTATTTATTAGCATTCCAGTTTTATATCAATGGCAGCGTTTTGCTGAATAAACAATTTTGAACACCCATACTAACAAACTTTTTTTTATTTTATTTTTTTACTTTTTTGGAAGTGAATTACTGTACATTTTAAATGTACGTTTTTAAAAAGTTTTAAAAGCTTTAAAAAGTGCAATAGCATGACTAACAGTGATATATTTAAAGATGGATATATAGTGCATCCAACTTTACCTTCATATATAACAAATCACAGCTGCGTAACTGTTTATATCATCAACAATCACACAGCTCTATATAAAGGTGATATACAGCGGGTAAAATAAGTATTGAACACGTCACATGAAATTTTCAGCAGTTGTCAATAACAACCCAAGTAATCCATACATACAAAGAAAACAAAACAAATAAGTTCAGAAATTAAGTTATGTGTAATAAAATTGAATGACACAGGGAAAAAGTATTAAACACATGAAGAAAAGGAGGTGCAAAAAGGCATGGAAAGCCAAGCTAGAAGCAATAGAAAGCAATCCTGCCCCTTGTCAGTTGAAATTAATATTAGCTGGTTCAGTCCCAACACCAAGATGATGAAGATGAAACAAGGGTGGACATTTCAGCAAGACAATGATCCCAAACACAGCAAAGGAAACTCTCAGTTGGTTTCAGAGAAAGAAAATAAAGCTGCTGTAATGGTGCAGTCAATCACCTGACTTGAATCCAATAGAAAATAAGAACTAAAGATTAGAGTTCATAGAAGAGGCCCACAGAACCTTCAAGATTTGAAGACTGTTTGTGTGGAAGAATGGGCCAAAATCACACTTGAGCAATGTATGCCACTATCCATACAGGAGGCGTCTTGAAGCATTACCAACAAAGGCTTTTGTACGAAGTATTAAATAAATTTCAGTAGTTCAATACTTTTCTCCTGTCATTCCATTTTATTACACATAACTTAATTTCTGAACTTATTTGTTTTGTTTTCTTTGTATGGATTACTTGGGTTGTTACCGACATCTGGTGAAAATTTCATGACAGCGGCATCTTTAGAAATATATTTACTGAGACAAATGGTGACGCATTCAATACTTATTTTACTCACTGTATATAGTATATATTGATTTTATTAGAGGTTACTCTATGTATGTAAATATAGTTGGATTTAGTTATACAGCGGGTAAAATAAGTATTGAACATGTCACCATTTTTCTCAGTAAATATATTTCTAAATAATATTATACACACTATCTCTCTGTATGCAAACACTGTATAAAGACATTGGTAGATGAACATGTCATGTCATAGACATGATGAACAGACTGTGATTAGACTATTAGTATGTGACTACTGATATAAACTTCTTTTATTTTATATGTACAATAAGCAGATTAACTGCAACATGAAGGGAAAAAAAGATGAGATAAGGTTAGAAAGCATGAAGTTCACGAATGCCAGAATGCCAGTCTATCAGTAAAGTCCAAAGCGTTACGCAACCCATAACAACACATTATGACAATGACGTCTCAGATAGTCTGATGGCAGATAAAATAAATAGTAAATAAATTACTGTAGAGTGATTCCTTACATGAAGGGAACATCAAATACGCTTAACACAGAATCTTAAAGGGGTGGTTGATTGCGATTTCACTTTTTTAACATTAGTTAGTGTGTAATGTTGCTGTTTGAGCATAAACAATATCTGCAGAGTTGCGGCGCTGAAAGTTCAATGCAAACGGAGATATCGTCTTTTAAAATTCTGGCAGTTTAATGCCTACAAAAACGACAGGTAAGGGACTACAACGAGTTACTTCCCGGGTCTGATACGTCACGGACCCAGATAAACCCCGCCCCCGGGAACACACAGCAAAGGGGGCGAGGCCATGCTGCGCTGCTTTAGAGAAGAGGAAGAGAAAACGTCTCTGGTTACTATCGTAACCTCGGTTCCCTGAGAGCGGGAACGAGACATCACGGAGAATTCTCCGTTATGGGAACTCCTTCCTTCCAACCTTTCCTGAAGTCCTATTGGCTCACGCCAGTCAAATGACTGGCCAATTGTCGCGAAGTATGCACATCGCATGCAAATACTGACAAGCTGAGAGGCAGTATAAAATGCGGTGCACGCGGCAATTACGTCAGAATCGGATACTGAACGCTGCTTAGCTGGTCGTGCAGCGAGCACGGCGACCTCCGTGATGTCTCGTTCCCGCTCTCAGGGAACTGAGGTTACGATAGTAACCGGAGACGTTCCCTCTCGAGCTTTCACGAGACATCACAGAGAATTCTCCGTTATGGGAATGATATTCAATCCCGCCGTGAGAGAGGCTACGAGCAGCCTGTACAAGTTACACTCTAGTGAAGATAGAACACACACACAATTCCCACAAATAGCGACGCTTGAAGGCGGGCTCGCAGCTGATAGGTGGAGATAAGCCAATGAGCGTCTAAAGCCCAGGTATACGAAATTTGCATATATGGTCAGTAATAACGTATGCTGCGCTGAGAAACAGGGCAGAAGCAAAAACAACAGCATTGTGAGAAGGCTGCACAGAGATAACTGTGTTAAACAGCAGTCAACACAAAACATGATGGTACACCAATAGAATATACATTATATAAATGGAGCTGCACTGAGTACAGGGCAGACAACAACAACAATAGCATAAAAGGGCTGCACAGAGTAATTACTGTGTGAGGCAGCAAACACATATGAATAGAGGTAGCATAAACGTGAATCAGTCACTCACCGACAGCACTTAGGAGGCCAAGGACTGACCGTCCAGCTTGTAAAACCTGGCAAGGTATTCTGAGAAGACCAGCCAGCTGCAAAGCATATTTCCTGAATAGACATACCTCTCAACCACGCACAGGAGGCGATAACCCTTGTTGAGTAGACCCTAATGTGAAAGGGGCATTCCAAACCTTGGCTCGTATAAGCAGCCGTGATAGCGTCCACAATCCAGTGGGAAGCCTCTGTTTTGATACGGCCCTTCGCACAACCACCGTAGCACACAAGATAGCTGGTCAGATTGCCGAACGCTGGCCGAACGGTCGATGTAAATCCTCAAAGCCCTGACTGGGCACACCAAATCTGAGCATTCGCATCACGTGAGGTCGATGACTCAGAAGACAGGGCAGACAGCGAAACAGGGGGGTAGATGGTGATTTTAAGCACGTGATTCTCGGCCAGAGAGTGACGCCACAGTCACCGGGTCCAAAGTGAATACAGTCGCTGTCCACAGAAAACGCATGTAAATCCCCTATGCGCTTAGCCGAAGCAAGGGCAAGAAGAAGTGCACTTTGAGAGTCCTTCATATCAACGGATGCTAAAGGCTCGAGTTGTAGCTGTGAAAGAGCTATTAACACCACCTCTAGGACCCAGGGCGGGACTGAAGGAGGGCGCGGGGAATGCAACCTACAAGAAAACTCACCACCAGCGCGTGCCTACCAATCGATTGCCCGCCCAGCGGGGAACGAAACGAGGCAATAGCGGCCACGTAGACTTTCAGTGTTGATAGTAAAGATCCACTATCCAGTCTGTACCGTAGAAAACGCAGAACATCCGACACGGAGCAAGCAGCCGCGTCGATATGAACATAACGGCACTATTTCACAAACACTCCCCATTTCAGAGCATACAAATGCCTCGTAGAGGGTGTCCGCGCCTCCGAGAGCATGTCGAGCACACGAGAATGCAGGGCACTCAGCTCCTCTGATATCCCCGAAGCAACCACACATGAATGCTCCACAACTCCGGGTTCGGATGCCACCCCGAACCGCTCATCTGAGATAGCAGATCCTTCCTGACGGGGATCGGCCAGGGCGATGCCACCAGCAGCTCTGTCTGGTCCGGGAACCAAGCTGGTTCGGCCAGTTCGGGGCGATGAGTATCACCGAAGCACCTCTTTTTTTTTTTTTATATATATACTGACTGGCAGCCAGTGCGATGTCAGCACGTCCCCCTTCAGCGGGGAGAAAGACAGGGAGAAGAACAGCAGGCAATGTGCATTGTCGAGCTCGTGGCGAACAGATCCAACTCCGCTGCCCCGTAGCAAGTCCAAATCATTCGAACCGACTCAGGGTGCAACCTCCACTCTCCTTGAGGAATCCCCTTTCTCGAAAGCATGTCCGCCCTGTGGTTCAGAAGACTGGGGATGTGCGCTGCTCTGATTGAGAGAAAGTGACGGTCCGCACATAGCAGGAGATTCGCTGCATGCTTGTTGGATCGTACGCCTCCTTGGTGATTTATGTACGAAACCACAGACATGTTGTCGGTGCGAATCAATACATGCCGCAGTTCCAGCTGCGGCCGAAAATCCTTAGAGCTAAGAACACTGCTTCCAGCTCCAAGCGGTTTATGTGCCAACGGCTCTGAGGTTCTGACCACAGCCCTAAAGTCGGCATGCCCTCGCACACTGCTCACCGGCCTCCAGTCGATGCGTCAGTCGTGACCACGACACGTGACGTCACTAAGCCCAGGGGAACACCCGGCTGAAGAGACTTTAGCGGCACGGCCTCAGAGCTTCGATGCAGCCGCGGGGGACCACGATGCGCAAACGGCCCGAAGTCCATGCCGTCCAAGTGACTCGAGATTTCAGCCAAAACTGCAGCGGGCGCATGTGTAGTAAACTGTCCAGTTTGAAAAGGCACAGGGAAGACAAACTGGTGGCCGAGCGCGCATCTCCACTGCTTTTAGTCGAAGCACACTCCCAGATACGTTAGACTGACTCGGGGCAAGAATGCTCTTACGCATATTCACGCATAGCCTCAAGAACTCCAAGTGACGAAGCAGTTTGTCTATATGGCTGGCTGGCGTGTCCCGTGACTGAGCTAATATCAGCCAGTCATCTAAATAATTGAGAACGCGCATTCCGCTCGCTCTGAGGGGATGGGAGGAGCTGCGTCCATGCACTTCGAGAAAGTGCGCGGGGGCCAAAGCCAGCCCAAACAGGAGAACAGACAGGGTACTGATACGCTATGCCCTCGAGAGCAAACCTCAGAAAGCGTCTGTGATGCGGTGCTATCTGAATGTGAAAGTACGCGTCCTTTAAATCCACGGACGCAACCAGTCCCCGGGGCGAATTTGCGCCAGGATCTGTTCCAGCGATATCATTCTGAACAGACGCTTGCAGAGCGCTCTGTTGATGGGCCTGAGATCTAGAATCGAGCGGAGTCCTCCATCCCTCTTGGCCACCACAAAATAGCGGCTGTAAAAGCTACTTTCCAGCTCACTCGCCGGGATTCGTTCTATCGCTCCTTTTTCGAGCAGGTTGCATAGCTCTTGTCTCAGGACCAGGACATTTCGAGGCAATGTTAGAGACTGCACCACGCCGTTGAAACAGGGTGGTCTGCATCTGAATTGAGGGGCGTACCCACGCTCTATCATGCCGAGTAACCAGCTTGAGATTCTCGGAAAAGTTTTCCCACGCGCTCAAGAACTGACATAGCGGCTTTAGCGGCTTGGTCGTTGGATGCGCTGGTGAGTGCTGGGCAGCTATAACCCACGTGAGCAGTGGCTCTGTACCGCTCTGAGGCGGGGCGAGCGGCGCTGTATCGACTGAGTGAGGAGGAAAGAGCACTTTTGCGCAAATATATGCACTTTAATGAACATACACTATCACACAAATTTGAACAATTTGAGACAGCTTGCGGGCTCTTCCCGGGCCTCTTTACACTTTTCCCCGCACATCCGGCTCTTGGCAGGAGCGGTCGCGGGCCACTGTGTCCCTGCGCTGCGATGAGCCGTGCGCCAAAGAAGACCTCGATCTCACGGTCTGCTGCTTTTTAACCGGTGAGGGTGGCAGACGACTGTGAGCGGTGCCCGATCTTTGTGCAGATATGCATCAGCACCTGTCACTACAGACTGCGACTATGCTATACGACCTAGTTGAACACCACTTCGTAGGGGCGTGAACAACTGACGTAATAGTCCAGCGAAAACTTGAAGGCTGATAGGGTGCGCGCCGGGGCATCAGGTGACTCCTCGCCTTCGCGCGCTTTTCTGCGCAGGGGCATCAGGTGACTCCTCGCTTTTGCGCGCCGTTTCATAATATGACTCACTGCCACTCTGAGGCGGGGGGCTGCATGCTTAGACAGTGGGCCGTGCGGCATCTGCGGCGACATAGGAACCCTTAGCTCCGGTATCTGCACTCGGCTCTCCGCTCCGCCATGGAAGGGGGACGTGAGAAGCCGGGCTGATGTCCTGTCCTGCAGGTTCGATGGGTGAGAGGAATGCGGACATTTAGTCGGCATGAGCTCATCACCAGAGTCCAGGTCCACCGCTGATCGAGGGCAGACGGACTCATCTTAAGAAAAACATCATACTCACCTGAACGCTGCAGAGGAGCGGCCATACAGAGACCGCCCTCTGATGAGCGAACCTCAACTGTGAGCTGTAATAGTTTATAAGCCATAAATCTAGGTTGTTCAGCAAAGTGAAGGAGAAGATTCTGACGTAATTGTCGCATGCACCGCATTTTATACTGCCTCTCAGCTTGTCAGTATTTGCATGCGATGTGCATACTTCGCGACAATTGGCCAGTCATTTGACTGGCGTGAGCCAATAGGACTTCAGGAAAGGTTGGAAGGAAGGAGTTCCCATAACGGAGAATTCTCCATGATGTCTCGTGAAAGCTCGAGAGGGAACTAGGGATGTACGTAAAAATCTATTCATATGAATCGCGATTCTGTCTTCTAACGATTCTAATGGATTCTCAAGTTTCAAAATCATTAAAGCAGCAGTTCTTAATACTGTTACTCTGTCGACCTGCTCTGCATCTCTCTCTCTCTCTCTCTCTCTCTCATTCAGATCATCAGATAAGCTCCAACAAACTGTTCCAATTATACACTTATTTTCACACAGCAATGAGAAGCATTATAAATGGACACGCGTGCGGTTGCTGTGCTGTATTAAAGCTTTAATCAGGATAAAAGCGTATATTAAAAGCTAACAGAAGCAGTAGCATTTACAAATAGAAGCGTATTTAAAAGTATGAGACAACAACAACCAAACATACCATTAAGAGCCGTGCTTGCACAGGTTCTGCACAATCCTCTTCACTAATATCCTCTGGGTCTCAATCGGGCTCAAATTGATAAGCATTATAGACAACGCCACTGTTTACAATTCAACCGGAGCACATGCCACTGAGGAGAGGGGCGGGACGTTCAGACGTGCAGTAGAGGCGGTTTAGCGAATCACAACACACTGAGCCAGCTAACCAATCTCAGCCCATCGCGTATTTCTGAAGGAGGAGCTTCATAAAACCAGGAAATAAATCGAGGCGTTTGTCAGAGAAGGGACAGAGAGGTGTGGAATAAAGGTAAATTATGTGAAAAATAATGCGTTTTTAAAAAAAACAAGCATGAACACATGCTAGACTGCACCCCATAAACACAATCAAGCCTAGAAAAAAAACAGTCAACCACCCCTTTAAAGGAGTGTGACGCGCTAGAACAGATCTCATTGTTCTCGCGAATCATGCACGCACATTTGAGTGTCTCCTTTTCCTTTTAATGGCGATGGAGTGTTGAAAGAGCATACCACCACCTATTGTACAATACAGGCATGACAGAATCACCTGTGGCTCGGGCTTAGGAGAGCCAATACCGATCAGTTAAAAAAATGCTTAATCGGCCCTGATCCCTATCCTTGAGATCGGCTCGGGACATCCCTAGTTAATATTGTTGCAAAATGCAAACTATCGCACAACTCTTTCTCTTTCTCACTATATGTGTGTATATGTGTGTGTATGTATGTATTCCCCAATTGTAAGTCGCTGCCAAATGACTAAATGTAAATGTAAATGCATGTAAGTATATGTACTTAGAATCATAACTGCTTGTTTAAATTGTTGCAAAATACAAATTATATTATTGCCCAGCTCTAATCTGCTGTATGCAACTGTGTAGCAGCTTTGAAACAACGTGTACTGTGAAAAGTACTATACAAATAAAACTGGTTTGATTTAACAGACATGGACTAAGAGTCACAAGTCTGATTTCATGGAGTCTGTAAAACTACCTGTATTAGAGAATTTGAAGTATGAATCCACCAGAGGGATTTCAGCATTACCCCTTGTCTCTGATGTGCAGATCGGCTATTACCATCTTCCCCCAGAGGACAGACGGGAAGCATGACTTCCGGGTTTGGAACAACCAGTTGATCCGGTACGCAGGCTACAAGCAGCCTGATGGATCAATTCTCGGAGATCCGGCTTCGGTGGAGCTTACAGAGGTGAGATGGGAAGCTATATTGCAATAGCTTTGATTGTCAGAGTCACAGGCATCAAAAAAGCACATACAAAAAGTACACACAAAAATAAAGTCAAACTGATTGATAAAAAACATATTTTGTGACATCATAGGCATTTCTTGTGTGTCACTGGGTTGATGTTTGTTTAATTGAACATTGTTAATTGTGTTTGAGTTGTTTTGGGGCAATGCAAAATCCAGCTTTCTGGTGTCTGTGTTTTTGGAACCTGGTAGCTGGTTTCTAGCTGACCTAAAGAAGCCTTTAGCAGGTCCAAGATGGTAATTAGCTTGTTGGCCAACCATATATATATAAAAAACATCTGTAATGTTTGTTTTTGACTTGTAGATCTGTATTCAGCAAGGATGGAAAGCTCCAAAAAGCCGTTTTGATGTTTTGCCCCTTCTTCTCCAAGCCAATGGGAATGATCCAGAGCTTTTTGAGATTCCTGATGATCTCGTGCTTGAGGTTCCCATCATACATCCAAAGTAAGAACAACCAAACATATTGTAGATTCCCATCATACATCCAAAGTAAGAACAACCAAACATATTGTAGATTGTTTATTGGGGTTCAGACTGTTTGATGCTCATCAAACTTGTGTAGAAACATTACTGAATCACACCAGTTCTTAAAACACTTTGCACCTCAAATGTTCATCCACCCAGAATCTGATAATAGTATGCGTCATACAGTACATACCGAAGGGAAATCACATATTAGAGAGGCTGTAATGCGCAGAGCTTCAGGATGCATAGCAACAAAGAACTCAAGCTGAGAGCTTGCCTCTTATGCACGTACATTCAGGAACGTGGGCTATTTGGCATAAAGCTTGCCCTTTTTCCAGATCCTGCCTCAGTTTGCTTGTTTAATGCTGTCAGTTTGACACTGATGTGTCTCAGATGATCAGATACTTGTGTTCTGAGATAACTCAAAAGTCATGCAAAAGTTAAACATCTCATCAAAGGGTAAAAGTGGACAAATGCAATTAAACTGAATGAAATTAAATAATATAAACAAAATCATTTTCAGCTACATGTTCTAGCAAGTGGGTAAAGTAAAACAGAACACTTTGCTCACGCACTGCCCATGTGCAAAAATAAACAGCTTTTTTAAGTGTAAATGAAAATGACCATGGTGCTCCTCTTATTCAAGAAATCAGTAAATGTAGTAATGCATATTGCGTACCACTCTGAAGATTTTGAAGTAAACCTTGAATTCAGTGTTGAAGGATGGCTAAAACATACCTGTTTTATATACTCAATGTTTCTGTTTTAAAATGTGTGGGTGTTTTTATATATATATGTATATGTATATATATATATATATATATATGAGCAATTTTACCATTATGAAGTCAAACTGCACAAGTCAAACATTCTTAGGAAATGGCATCTCATGGCAGTTCATTACTATTATACATTTTGGCCTATATGGTGACTAATTTGTGTGAATTTGGATGATCTCATTTGTACGTTTTTGTACAATCTACTCAAGCTTCAGTTAGGGTTATGTTTGGGGGTGGACCTTCATGCTTACTATTTTTCTAAAAATCATAAATTTTCATTTCATACATATGAAATCATAAAATAGTTGTTTTCCCATGAGATCAGGTTGTAAATGTCCACAGCCTTGAAACACTAATAGAAAAACAACAATTATGGTTAGCATAACAAAACAACAATTTTCAGCATTTAACTTTTACCTGAATTGACATAATGCCCATTATTGAAAGTTTGCCTCAAACTGCTCAAAGAAATGACTAGCCAAATAAACATATGTAAATAGAGGAGATGCATTTACATATTGTTTCTTTGGGGGGAAAATGCTGGTATTATGCTGCGACAATAATGGGCACCATGTTTAGTGCAATAATTGTGTGAAAACTTCTGCATGGATCAGCCATTCCACCAGAGTACTTGTGTTTTCAGCATTAATAACAGACACAGGCTGATTTGGCCTCTTAGCGCAACACCTGAGAAACCTGCAGGTGCCGGTTTAGAGATAATGAGAGTTTTGGCAGTGCTCACTATGTGCGCATTTACTTACAGAGAAATTATGATGGAAACTGTAAACGGAATACTCTAAAAGCTTAATGGTGTACATCTGCATATGCTAAGATATTCTACTGACTACATTATGTTATGCAAATAAACTTCAAGAACCTTTTGCTGAAAAACATTTCCGCATGTAACTTTTCTCCCTGCGCTGGGTTCAATATTGACCGTCCTTCTGTCTGTGTCTGTCTAGGTTTGAATGGTTTAAGGAGCTGAATCTAAAGTGGTACGGCCTTCCTGCGGTGTCTAGCATGCTGTTAGAGATCGGGGGACTGGAGTTCACAGCCTGCCCCTTCAGCGGCTGGTACATGGGGACAGAGATCGGTGTCAGAGACTTCTGCGACAGCTCTCGATACAACATACTTGAGGTACCATACCAGACAGCCATAAATCACCCCTGCACCATTGAGAAGTTGTACTTTTTACACTGGATTACCACAGTTTGAACCCAGACTGCATTACATTTGATCATTATAAATGTCATGCATATGTATTAGACATTGTACCCCAACAGGAAATTAGGAATGACACGTTTGTGTTTGATGAGCCGTTACAATGGATTAAGTTGATTATACGGTATATTACGCATTGTTTATCCTGTTTTGAATTGCTCTCTTTAATTTATGTAGATTTTAATTCATAAACATGCTGTTTTTAATCATCATTATGTTACTCATTCAGTATTACAATCTCTCCTTCACAGTCCCTTTATACTACAAAATAAATTCACTAACAGTTTTAACTTCTAAAAGACAATAATAGCCCAACTGGCCTTTATATTCATCTTGCTTTACCACATATATATATATATCCTCACATATATTCTAATTATCTATAAGATCATTCACTCACCTTCATGTTATTACAAACCCATCAGATTTTATATATCTGTAAACATAATTTAAAAACATTAAAGTATCAGAAGGTTTTTACGGCATATTCATGTCAAGTGTGTCCAATATTTTCTCTATAGAATGTATTTTTAGAGAGTCTTACGGTGGCTCCAGATCGCGAGTGACAGTTCTATTAACCTTGGTTCAGATCCTGAGAGAATACAGTATGAATAGTCTATCTGTACAGTACGATTAATTCCCTTCACTTCAGGAAGTAGCTACAATGATGGGGCTGGACACGAGGAAGACTTCATCTCTGTGGAAGGACCAGGCACTGGTGGAAATCAACATCGCAGTCCTTTATAGTTTCCAGGTGGGGTGAGCACACATGGATGGGTGAATTTAATAATAATAATAATTAAAAAAGTCAAAATCTAAAGATACAGCCTATTTTACTACATTTAGAGTTCAGACAATGTGGCTTTATTTGAATCAAATTTAAGTCTGATACTTGAATTTTGTCAATATTGTCTGGAGATAGTAACAAAAAATGAACAATTAATTAATTAAATTAACATAAATAATTAAATAAACACACACATACATATAATACTGTAATAAATAAAATAAATAAATTAAATCATAATCAGTATAAATTACAGGCAGTTAATGATAATAATTAGATGTGGAGATGTGCTCATTTAATCATTTAAGAAACACCAAAAAGAAGCCCTTAAAAACAGGCTATATATATAATAGGCTTTATATAAAAATAGACTTTATACAAAATATCATTTCTAATTAATTTTTTTTCTTTTGATTTTGTTGTCAAACGCAACCCAGACATGTTTTTGACAAGCTTTGTGAAGTTCGCCCACATGTAATCTTACACTAGTCTTATTTTCAGTCACATTTATTTATTTTTGCCAGTACCTCAATTTTTCAGTTCATCTCTTTACACAGCTTCTCCTAGAGCCTAAAAGCAAATCCCTGCATTCACGTTCATGCAGCATTCATAAAGACTCATGCATCGAACAAAGCATAAACCGGCTTTCACAAATCAAAAGTCTGAATCGCTTCTGTTCTATTTATTAGAGTTAAGCACCTAGGAAATTTAACTGAAAGCTCCTGTGACTGAGGAAACATTTTTATTGATATTTATTGCACACCTCCTGCAGTTTGTTTACCCACAAGACCTTATATTCTTTCTAAAAGGCTTTTATGGAACCGTTTCAACACTGATAAACTAATTAGACGTTAGTAAGTAGCTGTGCTCAGTTTTCTTATCTTTCATAATTGCGGATGGAGTCAAAACAATGGCAGATAACAATTAAATCTACTTGGAAAACTAGATGTGCTGCAATACAAGCCAATCTGCGGATTTAATTGCAGGTTGTATTGACTTACGTCAACATGCTGCATTAAGCATCACAAGATAAAATGCATTTGAAAATGAGAATGCGCACAATTGTTGCTGTTTGTTTGCTGGGAAAACACACTGGATTTGTGTCAGATAAAAAAAAACACACACAATTTTAGAATTGGGCTATATTATGGACATTTTCTTTGTCAAGCATTGACATTTTATTGATTCTATTCTTTATGATTCTATTAGAGAACATATAATAATTGTAAATTATATTACCTTTAACGACAATATATTTGTCAAAACAAATACTTTAGAATATTAAGTAAACCCAAAAACTGTGGTCAACAACAAAATATGTAACTTGTTTTAAGAATCAGTTTTTACAGTGTAGCTGCTGTGTTTTTGCATGAGGCGCTGCTTGACTAGCTTTACCAGCTTCATCAGAAAGACCATACTGGTTGATTAGCTTCACAAGCTGAATTTAATTATAGTTTTGGTCTGATCTGGTCTCACTCTTTCCAATTTTTCCTTTGTAGATGTCAAAGGTTACCATAGTAGACCATCACTCAGCCACCGAATCCTTCATGAAGCACATGGAGCATGAGTACAGCGTGAGGGGAGGCTGCCCGGGTGACTGGGTTTGGATAGTGCCTCCCATGTCAGGCAGCATTACACCTGTTTTCCACCAGGAAATGCTCAACTATCGCCTCACACCTTCTTTTGAGTACCAGGTATGTCTTTTGTCCAGTTTACATTGAAGTAGTGCTGTCAAACGATTAATCGCAATTAATCGCATCCAAAATAAAAGTTTTCGTTCACATAATATATGTGTGTGTACTGTGTATATTTATTATGTATATATAAATACAAACACATGCATGTATATATTTAAGAAAAATATGTTATGTTTATATATTAAATATATAATATAAATTATATGAATATAAATATATTCATGTAAATGCATGTAAATATTTTCAAAATATATACTGTATGTGTGTGCTTTTATATATACATAATAAATATTCAAAGTACTCAAACATATATTATGTAAACAAAAACGTTTATTTTGGATGCGATTAATCGTTTGACAGCACTACATTGAAGTAATATCAAGATTTTGATTTTCACTGAGTACAATCATAAATATACTTTTTGAGCCTAATTTACCATCCATGTTTCTGAGGCAGTTAAGCTTTTTGTTCATTTAAATAGCGAAAACATCTTTTTACAAACTTGTAATGGTGAAGTGACCCCAAAAATATTTAAATTCTTAAGCCAGACTTAAAATGCATGGATGTAATTGCGTTAGGTAAGGTAAACAAGGTGGCATCTATATAAAGAAGAAGCACAAACACATTTCAAGCAAATCATTTCACAAAAGTAAACTGGATTTAAATGGTAAAATAGTAAATATACAATTCAATTTCTGGGTTTTAGGACTCTTTGAAGAACTCTGTTACAATCACTTGATCACAATCAGCCTGTAGTTCTCATTAGTAAAATATCCTCTGCTACTTTCTCTCACTCTCTCTTTCTTTCACTGTCCAGGCTGACCCGTGGAACACTCACGTGTGGAAAGGGGTGAATGGGACGCCCACAAAGAAAAGAGCAATTGGATTCAAGAAACTTGCCAAGTGAGTGGGTGAAGAGCTCGAGACCTTCTGCTGTTTGTTTTTGTCTCAAGCACAAAGTGTACATTGAGTTTAACCTGTATGGCGCTTATGAAGGCCGGCCATCTGCAGCTCTCAACATCTTTGCCAGCCTTTTGTTGTGATTATAACCCGTAGCCCGGGAACTTCAGCCGGCAGTTGTGTTAATGGCTGTTTAAGAGTGCTTTCCACCATATTTTCCTCGTTATTATGCTGAGAATAGCGTGAGTCTAACTCACTGAATCACACTCAGGTGTAATCAGGTTTATTTCAGTGTCCCTTCATCGTTCAGACTCTGAGCTATTACAGTAATTGCCCGCAGGATATACTGTAGCTACGTTTATGTGATTGTGGTCTCAGAAATGAGGGGAAAGTGTCTGTCAGTGTGTTGAACTCTTGCTGAGAGGTGGTGGAAGAGATCATTTTCAGGAACGCTGTTGCATATTGTCATAATCGATGAGATTTTTAGTCAAGTCAAGTCGCCTTTATTTATATAGTGCTTTGTACAATGCAGATTTTTTTTAAAGCAGCTTCACAGTAATAAACAGCAAAATAACAGAATCAATTATGCATACTTCAAGAACAAATTCATATTCTGCTGTAAATCATCTCTAAAAAGACAAATGTTCAGGATACCCGTGAGTCCTTAAAAAGTCTTAAAATGTCTTAAATTAATTTAGATCAAATTAAAGGTCATAAAAAGGCTTAAATATCTTGCATGTCACAGGAAAAGTCTTAATTATCATTTTTAAATGTCCTAAAGCAATAACTGTGATGCTTAATGGAATTAAGTTAACTTCAGAAGGCAGTGATTTAGATAAATGTGAGCACTGCATGTTTTTAAAGTAAAAATTTGGCACTGTTAAATTATAACAATGTTTATGGTGATTATATTGTAAAATGTTGTAGATGACTGTAAGAGTGCATCTTTTATCTGTCTGAATGAGCAGCTGGAAGTGACAGCATTTCAAAATAAGAGTCCCCTCATATTCCAGGCTTGTTTATAATTAAAAGTCCCACATTATGTTTACTTTCCCCTTGTTATTATGGGCATTTAGATACACAATAAACTGTATCTGGCTTTTATTTCAATGTAAATTTTTGTGTATTCTCCCTGTGCCGCTCATCACAGGAACAAAAGATTTAGCATATTCAGCAGTATATAGGTTTTATTAGTATCAGCACAATAATCTGTAATCTGTCTTTCCACACATCATTATTATATCAGCGAAATCTAATATCACTCGACGTATGTATTGATATATTGGTACATGAACCAACATCAGTACATACTTATGTATATATTAAATAAAACATTTCTTGAATTTTTAAACTTGCAGTTGTTAACCTGTTTTCCAGTTGAACGTGTGCCTGTTTCATAAAGTATAATATTCTAAGATGCATGATGTTTTTTGAGCTTGTAACAGTTTGTTCTGAATAAAAAAAGATTGTTAAAAGCCTTACATTTGATTTTAAAAACTCTACCCTGTAGTGTCATTATTCAGCTCAAGGCAGTTCAGTGTTGATTCAGTTCAGTTCAATAACTGTAAAGTTCATCAATTTATTGCAGCAATTCTTCTTGCATCTGACATGTTTGTGTGCCTCTTGCAGGGCTGTGAAATTCTCCGCCAAACTCATGGGACAAGCCATGGCCAAGAGAGTCAAAGCCACCATCTTGTTCGCCACAGAAACTGGGAAATCGCAGGACTATGCAAAAACACTCTGTGAGATTTTCAAGCATGCATTTGATGCCAAGGTAAGCCCGTTGTTCTTAAACCGCACATAATAGATTGACATCTGTGCGTGATTCTTAAAACCCTTCCCATCTCCTATTCATCCCCAATGAATGCCTGCCTTCAGTGGATTTGCACGTAAACATTGATCTAACAAAATGACAAATAATATTGATGTAAGACACATGTATCCCCTTAGTTTCACAACCAAAATCTCCCTTTCAATTCAAGACTGCAGATTGCAGAGTGAGAAAGCTATTTTCACACCAAGGCATGCTATGCGATGGCTTACACAGATGCGTCTTTTGCCACAATTTCTTTTCCTCAATAGCATCAAATGCCAAGAATCAACTCACCCAGGCATTGAGCTGTAGGTTAAGATTAGATCCCGTTACACTCATAAAAGTTTTGAGTTGATCATTTATTTTGCCTTGGGATAGCAGTTAAATGCAAAGTTATTTTTATAATCTAGCAGAATAATCAATCTCGTTCATGTGCGCTTGTTATTACGTGATTTACATGCAGATGACGTAGATTTACCGCTTCTCTCTCTCTCTCCTCATGTCCTGAAGGCGTTTGCCCTGCCACACGCACTGATGCGTCTTTTCTGTTAATTGTATCATGGCGCATTAGCTGCTCGTTAGGCGCCGTACAAACTGTTCATTACCTCTACACCCCTTTTGGCGGTACGTTAGGATCAAGAGATAACGTGCCTCCCATTCTTGATGCACATTGTGTGGTTTTTCACACTCGAAAACATTGCCTAAAATCTCTCCAAACTCTGATCTAATATCCAAACTTTTGCTCCTGGCCTACAAATGAGACAGAAAAACCAATCACATCAAAATGGCTATGTCTAGTGGATGAAGCGTTATATATGTTTTCACAAACAGTACAAATAACTAGATTACATGCTTGTTGGTGCAAAAGTGGCCACTGTGATCTTTGGGTGTTTTAGGTGGTTGCTTATTGGCCCAAGTCAAGAAAGTCCATCCACAAGTGTAATATTCTGAGTGATAGACAAGGCTTGGGTCCCTACTTCATTTGTCATAGCTCAAACAGACCAGTGTAATACTTAGGGTTTGTGACTTGAATGAAGTGTAAGTGAAAGCCTTTGTCTTAACAAGTGCACCTTTTTAGTAAATAAAATGAAAGTAATGTGAAAGAGCCATGGCCTTAGCAGACATGTTGCTGTTGTGGGAAAATGTCTAAAATAAAATGGGTAGATGCAAGGGCTTTTTAGAAGGTTTCAGAAAGAAATTTTGTTCAGTAAGGAGGCATTGAAATGATCAAAAGATACAGTAAAGCTATTTATAATGTTAATAAAATAAGTGTTTCAAATAAATACTGTTCTTTTTAACTTTCTTTTTAACAAAGAATCTTGGAGGAAAATGTATCACTGTTTCCCCCAAAAATATTAAGCAGCACCACTGTTTTCAACATTGATAATAATCAGAAATGATTCTTGAGCATCAAATCAGCATATTAGAATGATTTCTGAAGGATCATGTGACACTGAAGACTGGAGTAATGATGCTGAAAATTCAGCTTTGCATCACAGAAATAAATTACATTTTAAAATAAATTCAAATAGACAACAGTTATTGTAAATTGCAATAATATTTCACAATATTACTGTTTTTATTGTATTTTGATCAAATAAATGCAGCCTTGTTTGACTTCTTTCAAAAGCCTTGAAAAATTTTTACCAACCCTAATCTTTTGAATGGTAGTGTGTTAAATATATTAATAAGAACATATCGTTGCTGTCGGACGGAAACCTTCCAAACCTGCTATTCTTCAGGAAATTAGAAAAACCCTGTCGTTTTTTAATTATTAAACACCACATCATCAAAATTTGTACTGTGGCTTTACATGTGATCAGACACTTGCATGTGTCATTAATAACATTTTAGCAAAATCAAATTCAAATGGAATATTTGCAAGTTTTTGACCAGCGAATGTTGAAGAAACGTTTTTTTTTCGTCATTAGAATGGCTACATGTGAGGCAGTAACTAAGAGCACTGAATTACGTTTTCATCAACTTACAGTTATTGCAAGTTTATTGTAGCTATGTGAGCGCTCATTTTTGTTTTTCCTGATGTTGAATACATTTGGCCAAAATCTGAAATGAAGTGCTATGCAAAGGCTGTATAAGACATGATTAGACGGCAAAAGCTGAACAAAGACAATCTTCTCTGCCCCTCAAATACACAAATCATTAGCCTTTATAGACATTATAGAGTGTTTCTTTAATAAATAAAACTCTGTAGTAATTCAAGCAACAAGTTCTTTATTTACCCTTTCATCGCAAAAAAGCGTGTGGTGGAGCTATGAGGTTTTGCTGACAGTTGTAGGATCCAACGGAGTTACAAGATTCAGTCACAAGCTCTACTTTTCATTGGGTAAATATTTCCAAAACCTACACTCAAAACATAAAGATCGACCAATAGAATTGATTTATGAAAGAAAAAAAAAAATGTCGAGGATTGCATTGCCCCAAAAATCCCATGCTATAATGTGAAACAAAATACTGAAATTTATTTATTTTGAATAATGTTCCGGTCACTTTCCCTGACTCTCCCCACTGTTTCCTCTCTCCTCTCTCTCTAAATCAAAAAAATGGATCATAAAACAACAATAAACTAATAAACAACAACAATAGGACCAATACAACTATTTAGATGGATGATGTTAGTACTGAGGTTATAATATCATGTACATGTAGCGAGTTGTGATATGTATTATGCTGTAATATTTGATCCTGCAGGTGATGTCCATGGATGAATATGACACCGTCGACTTGGAACACGAGACACTTGTGTTAGTGGTGACAAGTACGTTCGGCAATGGGGACCCTCCTGAAAACGGAGAGGTGAGTTATTAAAGTAGAAGTTTGCTTTAACGCGCTAGTGTTTCAATGAGCACATCAATCATTTTGTTTTGCTTTGAATCAAATTGTCAACACTTCACAACACAACAGAATGTTCTCATCATGATGATAAAGGACTTCACACATATACTGTACAATGGAGAACCTGCATTATGCTGGCAGGTCCTGGTTGAATTTGTGATTGAGAACATGCGTGGGAAGGGCCAGTAACTTCTCTCCTGTTTTTCTTTCTCCTCTTTTCCACTCTACAGAAATTTGGTGCGGCACTGATGGAGATGAGACATCCCACCACCAGCGTAGAGGACAGAAAGTGAGTGTGTGCGCGAGTGGAGATGCAAGCGAGTGATTTCTTCTTGTCCTCCCACCCATCTGCTTTCCCATAATTAATTTTTTTCAGTGTTTCAGTTCACACACCTACACAGAGTCTAACATATATGCAACAGGCACACACATTGACATGTAACATGCATTCCTTCTCTCTTCTATACGCTGGAACCATTCACATAAACACACACACAAAAAATCTCTCTCTTTTTCTGTCCCTCAGGACGTACAAGGTGCGTTTTAACAGCGTCTCTTCATATTCTGATACCCGCAAATCCTCCAGCGACGAACCTGAATCCAAAGCCAACTTTGAGAGCACTGGACCACTTGCTAATCTCAGGTAAAGTACTGCCTGTATTTGGAAAAAATATTCAACTTTTTAAACATGTCTGGGTTATTCCACCTCAAAAGTAAAAGAAGGGAAAAAGAAGGTTTGACCATTTTTTAAAGATATGTATTAAATTATGCCACAATGCAAAGATTTTTTCACAATTAAGCACATTTTCTCCCAGATTCTCATATTATAATAAAATGTAAAAAAAAATGTATTTGTTATGTAAATTTGTATGGACCTGGCTTTAATTGATAACTGATTTCAATGAAAGACGAACAATAACTAAAAAAAATTACATTACAGTAATTCAGGCAAAATGTTTCTTAATGGTCCTTAACAGACCTAAATTTCTTCAAATGAATTCTCTTTATGGATAATATATTTACTTGTTTTCTTATTTTCTCTAGCAATTTTTTCCCTTTGATTTTGTGGTGATTTGAACTTGTTTTTAAAATTTTCTCCAATAATTTTCTTCCCTTTGGTTTCTTCCAGTGTCTGTGTGGTCCATCTGGCTTTCAGTCAAAAATAAATGATTTTTTGGGTGATTTTATGTTATATAAATTTTGCCACAATACAAAAATGTATTAATGCAAAACAAAGGACTTAAAATAGCTTTAATTGATACATGATTTCAATGACAAACAATAAATAAATAATTATGGTAATTCAGCTCTGTAAAAAAAAATCCATCTATTTTAACTTAAATATTTAATTTCAGTTGCTACCTTAAATTCTTAAGTATAATAACTTGGTTGTCATTTCAACTTAAATTCCATTAAATTGACTTAAAAAAATCAAGTCATATAAGCTAACATTTCTCACCTTATTTTGATGAGTTCAAGTAACATAAAAAGTTAGTTGCCATGATTTAATAATCATATAATTTTTTACAGTGAGGGAAAATGTTTCAATGCACAAATTCTTAATGGTTTAAAAAAATCTACATTTCTTAAAATTAATTTCTTTATGCAAAATATATTTACTAATTTTCTCATTTTCTATTGTATTTTTTTTCTTTTGATTGTGTGGTGACTTGGACTTGTTTTTATGATATGCTCCTATGTCTTTATGTATGTGTGTGTGTTTTTGGCTTCTTCCGGTGTCTTTGTGGTCCCTCTGGCTTAAATTGAAGTTCATCAACTTCTTGAAAACTAAAAATACAAAGAGTAAAAGAACAGAGAACAACCATCTAAAAGAAGTTTAGTTTGAAAAGAAATTCCATCCTAAAGCAATCAAAAGAAATTTCACACTTTTTGCAAATCAGTTCTGACTTGTGAGCTTTGTACGTATGCATGTGCACATGCTTGCGTAACATCCTCTCTGGCCTTGAATTTCATCCTTGTTTAGTTTTCATAGTTTCAGGATCAAAGCTCATAGCCCCTGGCCTGATGTCCACAACCGTCCCACTCTTATAATACGCTTCGTTTTATATATACGGTACCTCTATTTGTTTGTGTTCATGTGCTTAAAGTGTTTTCAACACTCTTTCTCCCATGCAGATTCTCTGTGTTTGGCCTTGGCTCTCGGGCATACCCACACTTCTGTGCGTTTGCCCACGCAGTGGACACGCTGTTCGAAGAGCTCGGTGGGGAACGAATCCTGCGCATGGGAGAGGGAGATGAACTCTGCGGCCAAGAGGAATCCTTCAGAACATGGGCCAAGAAGGTCTTCAAGGTACTGCCATGAGCGAGCAGTGGGCTACAGTCACTACTTTGCATGTATTGTTTTTAAAATGAACTACACTAGAAACTATTTGTTGTCACCTATTAAAATCAAAATTTGGATTATATTGGCTATCAAGTTTAGATTTGCAAAAAAGTATTTATTATGGGATCTTTACACAAATTTATATGATTTTAGAATTAATAAATGTTTTTTAACCTTATTGTCATTGTGCACACTGAAAAAATGATACTAATTTTTTTAAGTTAAGTGGTTGCAAACAATTTATTTTAGCTACATTTAAATAAAAAAATGTTGAAAGTTAGTCAACTAAATTTGTTTATTTAAATGTAGCTAAAATAAATTGATTGCAACCACTGAAGGCCATTGCACACTGAGTCCGAAATTTTCGCATGCGTTTTGCCGTTTTTTCGTATTCTCCATCCTTTCCTATCAAAATGCATGCAACGGATGCGAAAACGCAGAAAATCGAACCTGATCCGATTTTTTTTTTGACGGACGAAAGTTTCGGAGGCAGTGTGCAAACGTGATTGACACAACGTGAGGTCGTATTTATTTTTTAACGTGCGAAAATTTCGGATGAAAATTTTGTACTCAGTGTGCAGAGACCTTTACCTTAAAAAAAATAGTACATTCAATTAATCATTTTTTTTCAGTGCAGAGTACAAGAACATACCTCACAAATAGTAATAAGCTACTATAATGATACTTATTTGGGCCTTTTTGGGGCTTTATAATCACTGATTCTATATTTAAAAAAAAAAAAAATGAGTAAATAATTGCAAAATTAAAATTTTGGGGTCAACTGTTATTTAAAGAGCTTGTTGTAGTCAGGTTGATTCAGTTGTACTGTATTAATAATATTGTTTTAACCTAAATAAGAACAGTTCATTTGGATTTTATTTTTTATTATAAATATTTAAATTTACACATTTATGCCTAAAAATATTTAGTGTATATTTCTTGTACTGCACTTATACTTTTCTTATTTATTATTATTATTATTATTATTTTAATTTAGACATTTTTAAGGCTTAACAATACAGTGTATATACTGCATGTATAATATTTAATGATTTCTTTATTGTTTTAATTACTGTGCATATACCTTTTATTTATTCATTCATTCATTCATTCATTCATTTATTTTTAAATGCTTTAATCTTTAATAAAAAACATTTACAGTGTATATTTATTCTGCTGCATTTATACTTTTTTATATTATATTTTAATTTAGACAGTTTTAACCCTAAAAAAATATTTAAACTGAATATTTCTTATATTTATGATTTAGCATCATAAAATGTTGTTAAGAATTAGTTTTTATCTTTTTTTATCCCAGGCTGCATGTGACGTTTTCTGTGTCGGCGACGATGTTAATATTGAGAAAGCAAACGATTCCTTGATTAGCAACGATCGTAGCTGGAAGAAAAGCAAGTTCCGGATGACATACACGGCGGAGGCACCGACACTAACACAAGGTACTAACGCTCGAGTACCTTCCATTCATCAAGGAATGACTCATCATTTCAGAAAGCCAATAAGCTTTTATCAAATTAAATGATACTTAAAGTCTACCCTTGTGAATGGCCAAGCTTTTTATCACCTCAAAATTTATGACGCATGCCAATTGACTCTTGAAGGGACTGCCATTTTAGTGGCTCATTAGCTTGACACGGATTGTCTCAGCGCCGTGTTAGCATTACCCAGAGGATTGTAAACACTTCCTTATTCAATTGATGAAAGTGTAAACAATGCATTTAGAGCTTCCGAGCCTGATTTCCTAAATTGCTAAATTGCCTTTTGATGTTTTATATGGTCTAATTTCACACAGCATGTTTTAACTGTTGATTGGTTTCTGTGTCCACTCTCAGCGCTTTACAACATCCATAAGAAGAAAGTTTTCGGGGCCAAATTTCTGATGAGACAGAACCTACAAAGTGCCAGATCAAAGTATGTTTTTGTTAATATTCTGTCTAACTTCTGATTTTCTCAGATTTACATTCTCATTAAAGTCTTTGACATTAAGTTCTGCCTTAAAAACATTTGTGACAAATTCACCTTAGCAACCTGCCATCATTTTCTAATGTATGTCTATTTGTGTGTTTCGATGGTTCTAAACTGAATTGTACAGAAATGTAAATATATATATATATATATATGGTAAAATACTGTATTGAACCCTGAGAAGTTAAGAAAATCTGTAACAGAAAATGAATTTGCTTGTAGTTAAATTAATGTCAATAACATAAAATAGTTAAATTTAATTTATCATTTGTATCTTGAGTTTTTATAATGTTACTTTTAAATTTAACATATAAAAATGTCAGATAAAATGCTTTGCAATGTCACACTTCATTCAAGCCTATTCTAACAAAAATACCCAATGTGGGCAAAGCTTATCAAAGGGTCAATTTCTCTTGTGTATGAATATATCTTTTATAATCTCTTTAAGAATGACTGCAACTGTTTCATATTAACATGTTTTCTTACTTCCTGTCTACTAGCCGATCGACTATATTTGTGCGTCTTGATGCCAACAACCACGAGAGCCTGAAATACTTGCCTGGTGACCATTTAGGTGTTTATCCTGGGAACAACGAAGTTCTAGTTACGACTCTTATCGAGAAACTGGAGGACGCACCACCTGTCAATCAAATTGTGAAAGTGGAGTTCTTGGAAGAAAGAAACACAGCATTGGGTAACTATGAGTTTTTTTTAGGTTTTTTGTCATCATAATAATATGCAAATATCTGAAACTAATCCAAAATATTAAAAAAATAATATGATATATAAAAAAGTATTACAAAATAACATTCTAGCTTCATAGCATCTTAGAGGCTTAAATGGTTACTCATTTCTTGAAAATGTCAACAAATGAAAAGCAACTTTCCAAAATAACTTATTTATCTTATGGAAAGTGACAGCATCTACATAAAAATAATCTGAAACAGACATACAGAGGAGAAGATGTGATACCTGTAGTATTTCATCCATACAAGTCTGCCAGACACCCAATCAAACATGATTTTGTGAACACAGAGGAAAGGCTGTCTGGATACGCCATTGTCTGCCGAACATTGTGTTCATCAGGTATTCTGGTGTTCATGATGAGCCAAGGATCAGGGTAACCTGGTCCATAGTGCTGGTCATGTCACATTTACTGGAAAGTGAGCTAGCTTTCACTCGTAACACTTACACAAAATGACAATGGCAACCATAGTTTCCACTTGGATACTATATTTAAAAAGTTACTGAGTATATAGTTTTATAAAATATATATATTTTAAATTGAATACTATATTTTATATATTAATTAATTACATTATTTATTTTTTAAGATTAAACAAGCTTGCACTAATTGGTCACTACTCACAGTGTATGCACTAACATCATTGAGCATGTATTTACAGTATTGATAATGCTTAACCCAACAATGTGTCATATGAATGCATGTAAATGTTTCTTTCTAAACAGTTAAAAATGGATTAAAAAAAGGATTTTTCTTTAATTTAACCAGCTTATTTAATGTTTGCATGCAAAAATAAATTCAAATCTCATGTAAATGCAATTCTTTTGCATTATTAGGTAATAAGCTGATCCTTGATAGTTATCAGTGCAGTCTGCATGTAAGCACTCGTTGCAACTCATTTGCATACTGAATTCAAATTATTATTCAAACACACCATTTAAAAACCACATGACAACTTAATTACTTGATTTAATGTTACAGAATGAATGCAGGATTTATCTGCTTTGGCTTCATTATGATCTATGACAGAGATATTTAGATTAAATAGAACATTTTGGCATCCAGAGCTTCACCCACAGGGACCGATTTTGATGCAGTCATGCTATTGTTTGATTTCATTACAAATCTGACTGAATCAAAAACATTTTTGATTCTAAATGATGTGCTTTCAATCAGAGTTTCATCTCTTGTGCTTGAGGCGCTGTTCCATTTTCCCATTTGAGCCATTTCATTCTGTTTGTTCTGTCATCATCATATAAGGACATTTATCTTGCCTCTGTGAACATAAATCTGTTTCACAGTTGTCTTGCATTGAAACTATTTTTGCTTTTTGTTTTCATACTGTCAGTACTAAAAGGAGCGAACGGAGCAAACGTTTTCAGAAATATCGCTCTGGATACTTATAACAATGTCATGGTAATTCTTTGCTGGTGGTTCTGAAGGATTTCCCTTTTTTATATTTCTTTACGGTGTTAAAGACACTGCATATCTTTTTGCGGAGCTGTACACGTTTTATGGTACTGACAGGAAATGTACAGTCTATCAGTTTTAATGATAGGACCTACTTGTCTTTTAAAAGGTTAGCTCAAGTGAGATTTCTCACCTTACCTTGTTGAGAAATATGTCAGGATGACTGAAAACTGGTCAGTGACCTTTAGAGAGGGAAAATGAGGTTGCTGCAACTCTTTCTCCTTTATCTGACAATCTTTACAGATGAAGCCTGAATTATTGTGGACAAAAGAGGTATTTTAACAAAAGTAGATGCCTTGGGCATATTATCAGTGTACAGTTCACCTGAAAATAAAAACTCATTATTTACTCATCCACATGTCGTTCCAAACCCATATGACTTACTTTCTTCCATCGGATACAAATGGCAAAGAAAATGTGCCTTAACACATGATAAAAAATCACAATAAAAGCAGTCCAAATGACTTGTACTTGATATTTCAGGTCCTCAGAAGGCATAAACCAGTTTAATATGAGAGGAATAGGTAAAATTGAGTGAGATTTGAGAGAAAAAAGGCCAGATTTTCAGGTAAATTTCAGAATTTTCCTCACATAAAACATATCATGACTAAATTATAGTGCACATGTCATATTGACATCTTTTATTGTGCTTCTTTTGTCATCTTTGGAGCTTGATATCAATGCATGTCACCTTCATTTTTTATTGTATGGGAAAGAGGACTTCCACAGAAGAAGTGAGTAAATAATGATAGAAACTGTATTTTCTATCCATTAAGCAATCTAAAGTTTTGCCGTACACTCTTAAAAATAAAGGTTCTTTATTGCCATCTAAGGTTCCATGAAGAACCTTCAACAGAAGCACAAAAGGTTCTTTATACTGTTCTTTAGATTATAAAACGTTCTTCACACTAAGAAAAAAATGCTTTTTTGAAGAACTGTTCATTGAAAGCTTCTTTGGGAAACATAAAATGATGGTTCGAGGTATCACTGCAAAAAAAAAAAAAAATTACGAGTGAACTCCATGTAACATACAGTTGAGGTCAAAAGTTTACATCCCCCTTTCAGAATCTGCAAAATGTTAATTATTTTACAAAAATAAGAAGGATGATACAAAATGCATGTTATTGTTTATTTAATACTGACCTTAAGAAGATATTTCACTTAAAAGATGTTAACATATAGTCCACAAGAGAAAATAATAGTTGAATTTATAAAAATAACCCCGTTCTAAAGTTTACATCCCCTTGATTCTTAATACTGTGTTGTTACCTAAAAAATGATGTATTAAAAGAGCCAGGGGGTGAAAACATTTGAACCGAATGGAGATGTGTACATTTGTATTATTTTGCCTAAATATCATATTTTTAATTTAGTACTGCCCTTCAGAGGCTACAGAAGATAGTTACATGTTTCCAGAAGACAAAATAAGTTAAATTTACCCTGATCTTCAAATTCAAAGTTCAAGTTTTCACCCCCGGCTCTTTTAATGCATGGTTTTTCCTTCTGGAGCATCAGTGAGCGTTTGAACCTTCTGTAATAGTTACATATGAGTCTCTCAGTTTTCCTCAGTGTGGAAAGATGAATCTAAAAATCATACAGTCATTGTTGGAAAGGGTTCAAATACACAAAAATGCTGGAGAACCAATGAATTTGTGGGATCTGAAGGATTTTTCTGAAGAACAGCAGGCAGTTTAACAGAACAAACAAGAGATTCATGAACAACTATCACGAAACAAAAAAAAAAAAACACAGCTGTGGATATTAAGAATCACTTTTGAACGGGGTCATTTTTATGAATTCAACTATTATTTTCTCTTGTGGACTATATGTAAACATGTTTTATGCGAAATATCTTATTCAGGTCAGTACTAAATAAACAATAACATGCATTCTGTATGATCCCTCTTATTTTGGTAAAATAATAATAAACATTTAGCAGATTCTGAAAGGGGGATGTAAACTTTTGACCTCAACTGTATCTGCTGCTAGTCAAAACATGAGTAAATCACTGGTTCAATCAGGATTAAACCGAAAAATCTAGTTCATATCTGCATTCTTAACCAATCAGAAGCTCTTTATCTTCTGCAGGTGTGATAAGTAACTGGACAGACGAGAGTCGTATTCCGCCCTGTACCATCTATCAGGCTTTCAAATACTTCCTGGACATAACCACCCCTCCAAGTCCTGTGCTACTGCAACAGTTTGCTCCTCTAGCGACTAATGAGAAACAGAGAAAGAGACTAGAGGTGCTCAGCAAGGTAAGAAAACACTGAATAACTGCACACATTCATGCGTTTCCCTAATTATCATGTAAGACATTTATTTGCAGCAATACAAGCCGTGCTAAAGCTCAGTAATGATCTAAGACCCATTTTCACCCACTTCTTCTATAAAAGGCGTCACGTCGCCACATGCGTCCCTGCCTTTTCCGCCTCAAATCGGCAGTAATTTTCTCAGTTTGATAACTTATTAGCTCTGAAAATCAACCCCCTCCTCCCTACTTCCTTTTTCCCCTCCCATGCCTGTTTTGCGCTCACACACGAGCTTTTCAGTGTCAACACCAAGACATGGAAATATTTCTCTTTCATTGCCTCCCACTGAAACACAGTGCGATTTTTCGTAATGTTGCTAAAAATGGCTGCTTAGTGAATCATCCTTTCTGGTTCAAATGATTCTGATGAAGGAATGGCGTAAACTAGAGTAGAAAGACAGAGACTTTCTTTTAGCTGAGTTCACATCAGTGAGGATAGCAACTTCCCACAGTTTCTCTCTGCTTGTTTAAAATGATAATTTTGTATGTTTTAAGCATTTGTTTGGATTACTCTTTCATTTTTATGGATACTGTGATACATTTTTGTTTCGGGATTCTTTGATGAATGGAAATTTTAAAAGAACATTATTTTAAATGGAAATAGTTTGTAAAATGATAAATGTCTTTGCTGTCACTTTTGATCAATTTAGTGAATAAAACTACTCGTTTCTAAAATTCAGTTTCATCAGCTTTTCAGATTTACAACCAGTCCTTGCCATTGAGTTTTCTGTGTACCATTTAGTTATAATCACAATGTTCAGGTTTTTCTCCAGCTAAAATTCATAAATTCAGAGATGCATTGACAAAAACAATAAGGTAGTAACGGTAATGTTTTGCTTTTCTTGAAGTTACAGTTGAAAGTCAGAAAACAGAGCAAATATTCTATATGGTAAGAAAAAAAGTATCAGAAAAGGAAGTATAAACTGCGTTATTTTTTTACCTTTTTTTGTAGCTTGACAGCTCTGGTAAATCTCTACTTTGTTGTATGTGAGAGAACAGCCTGGACTTTTATGTTCGAAAAATGGAGGTGCACAATGGAGAGTCAACGGTGACCGAATTTTCTCTTTAAGGAGAGATCTGAAAAGATCTTTCTGGCTCCTTTTTACATTCACATGACTAACACATTTATGCAAATTATAGTGTTGACAGGTTTTTTTACTCGCTTCTTACTGTCAGGTCACGGCACAAGGTGCTTGCAGAATGTTTTGAGCGATTGCCATTCATCCAGAGCTCATGTGCCAAACCAGACCTACTGGGAACGTCATGATGTTATATGCTTCATTCTGTGTCTCCTCAGGGTTTGCAGGAGTATGAGGAGTGGAAGTGGAACAATAACCCTAGCATAGGGGAGGTGTTGGAGGAGTTCCCATCCCTCCAGATCCCCTCCACCCTTCTCTTGACCCAGCTGCCCCTCCTACAGCCACGATACTACTCCATCAGCTCCTCTCCAGACCTCCATCCAGGAGAAATACACCTCACTGTGGCGGTGGTGTCCTATCGGCCCAGAGGTAAAGAAAACAGCAGATTGCTAAGACATTGCTCTTAATTGAACTCCTAGTTATGTTTCATTTGAATACGAGCTTTATATCTGTACAGTAAAAAATATTTTTACAGAAAGACTGTAAAGATGCTAAAGTAAAAACCTGTTAATCGGTAACTGTAAGTTACCTTACACCTTATATGGTGAAAAACTGTACATGTATAAATGTATGTATCGCATTATGTGTAATTTTACTGTAAAATACGGTCACATTTATGTTTTTTGCAAATTAAAACTATGAATTACTACAGTATATAATTTACATTATATATATATATATATATATATATATAGTGCTGTCAAACGATTAATCGCATCCAAAATAAAAGTTTTCGTTTGCATAATATATGTGTGTGTTCTGTGTATATTTATTATGTACGTATATATAAATACACACACATGCAGTATAAATTTTGAAAATATTTACGTGTATTTACTGTTTATATTTATATTCATATAATTTATATTATAAATAAAAATATTTAATATATAAAAATAAAATTTATCTGAAATATACACATGCATGTGTGTGTATTTATATATACATAATAAATATACACTGTACACATACATATATTATGTAAACAAAAGCTTTCATTTTGGATGCGATTAATCACGATTAATCATTTGACAGCAGTAATATACTATATACTGTGTGTATATATATATATATATATATATATATATATATAACAGCAAAACAGACATTCCCATAAGTCTTTGCATGACACATCATATGATTATATTTCGCATGTTTTTTTTCTTCTCATTTTTGACATCAGTAATGTACATTAGGGTAATTTATGTTTAAAGTAAGTTTAAGTAAATTGGTAAATAAACATCATATCAGTTCTAACAGAATAGAATCTATAATCTAATAAACTTGATGAAAAATTATACAGAAAAAAAAATTCAATTGAATCTCATGCTTCAACAACAACAAAAAAACTGATATTAAAATTAATAATATACACTGCCATTCAAAAGTCTGGGGTGATAGTTTTTTTTTTAATTCATACTTTTTTCATCAAAGGCAGATTCAATTTACACTTCAAAAGTGATAAAGACATTTATTACAAAAGACTTCAGATGTTCTTTCAAATAAATGCTGTCATTTTGAACTTTCTAAGAAGAACCTAAGAATTTCATCTAAGAATCCTGAACAAAATACTTCACATTTTCCACAGACATATTAATCAGCACATCTGCTTTCAACAGCAAATACAAATCTTAGAATGATTTCTCAAGTATCATGTGACAATGAACACTGGAGTAATGATGCTGAAAAATTAGCAAAATAATATGTTCAAAAATATATTAAAATAGAAAACAGTGATCGTAATAATACGTACTGCGGTTACTGAATTTTAATCAAATAGCTACAGCTTTCCTGTAGCTCAAATGGTAGAGCATGGCGCTAGCAACGCCAAGATCATGGGTTCGATTCCCAGGGAAAGCAAGAGCTGATGAAATGTAAAAACTGTAACTTGAATGCAATGTAAGTCGCTTTGGATAAAAGCGTCTGCTAAATGCATAAATGTAAATAAATGTTTTAATCAAATAAATAAATGCCTTGGTGAGCATAAGAGACTTACCAACCACAAACTTGTGAATAATAGTATTTTTTGCTTTATTTTGCTTGAACAATATGCAGAGATTGACTGATGTAGTAAGTGATGTAAGAAGTCTTTAATTCAGAAACCTTCTCTTTGATGAAATTACTGGTAATGGTCACCGGAGACATGTTTGAGATGCTGATTGTACCAGCATACCAACGTCAATGCATCTCTGCCTATCACTTCAACACCAGATGTTCAAAGCAGGTGTAAACAGGACCTGATGCTGTTTAACTAATGTAATCCACTTCAAAGTGTTAAAAACACTTCCAGTGCTTCTCTATCACTCGTCTCAAACTGTGAGAGTCACGCTAAACAGCCTCTCACTTTCAACAGTTACAATGACATACGGCCTGAAAACTCAAATTTCCCCAACAGCGGTATGGTGTGAATAATTGGGTGCTTAATAAGAGACTATGAACTTAATTAGCAATTTGACTGAAGTGCCTAATGAATTGTGAATAATCTGTATTGTCGAAAGAGAAACTGGGCTGGTTGTCTGTGGTATTAGTCTGATTCTGACTGTTCATCTAATAGCTGCTCATTTATTTTAAAGATAGGGACTACATGAAAATTAAATGATCAAATTAATTCTAGATCTGCTCATTTGCTGTTAAGCCTTTCTAGTTAACATGTGCGAAAGAGAAACTGTGATCTAATCTCTCTTCCACATTTTAAATGCATTGTAAACATGTAATTATGTGCATAATGGTGTAATTGGCAGCTAAAATATAGCAATTTCTTTCCATTTGAAGCAAGTGATGTCAGCCCTGCGCAGTGCTAAATTGCTAGGCGTTAGATCGGTGTCAGAGGGTGTCAGGTTAAAGGATTATGTGTCTTTTTCCGGCTAGATGGAGAAGGTCCCGTGCACCACGGAGTGTGTTCCTCCTGGCTCAATAGCTTGGAAGAAGACGATACGGTGCCGTGCTTTGTCAGAGGGTAAAGCATTTATATACTTCTCAGATATGTCCACTGATGGTAGTTTTCTTGTGGATTTGATGAAATCAAAGGATGTATTATCTGTTTCAGGGCTCCGACGTTCCGTATGCCAAAAGACAGCCAGGTTCCGTGTATTCTGATTGGTCCAGGCACTGGAATCGCTCCATTCAGAAGCTTCTGGCAACAGAGACTGTATGATATTGAAAACAAGGGTAGGCTTATGGTTGCTTCTGAATTAAAATCGTGCATTTATATTTACAATTCTGGGAAAGGAAAGTGTCCTTTGTTTGATCAGTTTGCTAATTTATTGAATTTGTTTCTAAGTGTTTTTGTAGAGTGATAAAAAATGTATGTATCATCCATCTAAAGTTTTTATTTTATGTAATTTAACTGCTTGAACTTGCTTGAAACTTCCTTGAAACTCAAATTTAAATGATTAATTTAATTCCAGTTCTGAGAAAGGTCTAGCATTGTTTGATTTATTTGATTTTTCAAATTCAGTGACATTTTTTGACAGTGATTTTTTTTATTTAATACAATTTTTACAATAATTTGGATATAATTAAAGGGGTCATCGGATGCAAAATTCACTTTTCAAGTTGTTTGAACATAAATGTGTGTTGGAAGTGTGTGTGTACACATTTTTTTAAAATCCCCTTTCTCAAATCAGGCTGTTCTGAGATCCCTGAATGATGTAAAGTAAACAGTACTGCTCATTGCCCCAGGAAGAGAGGGGCGGGGTCAGCAGAGCTCATTAGCATTTAAAGCAACATGGACTATAATGGCTTGCTCAAAACAGAGCTGATTTTGACAGGTTTATTAAAAAGGTTTTTAAAAAGAAATTTTAACCAAAGTATGTTATAGACTTTTAATTAAGACCCTAAAGAATCATATCAACTTGTGCAAAATGGGCATCCGATGACCCCTTTAATAAAATTACATGTAGTTACACTATCACTAATATATTTTGTCATTTGTCATTGAGTTAAATCTTAATTTTGGCATGTTTTATTTAATCAGGAATCAAGGCATGCCCCATGATCTTGGTTTTCGGTTGTCGGCAGTCACAGATTGACCACATTTACAAGGAAGAGACCATCCAGGCCAAGAACAAGGAAGTGTTTAAAGAGCTTTACACCGCATACTCCAGAGAGCCTGGGAGACCAAAGGTTAGAATATGATGCCTTGGCAAATATTAGTGAGGATATTTCAAATCCATCTATAATCAAGCATTAGTGAGGGTTTAGCTAGCTGCTCAAGTGAATCATAGAGATTAATAGGAAAATTAAAAATGGACCTTTGTGAAGAAAGCCTTTGATTTTTTAAATTCAGCGAGCAAGGCAAAGCATTTCTGACTGATCAAATAACAGTGGAACCATGCCATGTGGCTCATAGACATCTATTTAGTCCTTTACCTCACAGTTTTTTCTTTTTCTTTCAACTCGTCCTCTCAGAAATACGTCCAGGATGTGTTTCGTGAGCAGCTGTCTGAAACAGTGTACAAATATCTGCGAGAAGAAGGAGGGCATATCTACGTCTGTGGAGATGTCACCATGGCTGGAGACGTACTGAAAACAGTCCAGCAGATCTTTAAACTGCATGGAAACATGTCTCTGGAAGATGCTGGCTTCTATATCAGCAAACTAAGGGTTAGATCCCACTTTTTTCCAAACTTTATTCTGTTGTTAGTGGTGCTTTTCAGTCATTTATTTAAAACTAAGAAGCTCTAGTTTTGTTTTATTAGTTAGTTTGTTTATAATTTTATATAGTTTGTTTTTATATATAATTTGTTAAAGAAATTAAATCATATTTTCACATTTTATTTTTATTATTTTTGATTAATTGACAATTTATCAGAAAAACTAAGGTTTCCATCCCACTTTTTTTAGTGGCTCCTTTAGGTCATTTATTTAAAACTGATCCTTTGTGTGCAAAAGAAGGTTACCTGAGAAGTTCCAGTTACTTTTTCAAACTGTTTTCTCCTCTTTCTCGTTGAAGGATGAGAATCGATATCACGAGGACATCTTTGGTGTAACCCTGCGCACTTACGAGGTCACCAACCGTCTAAGGTCGGAGTCTATTGCATACATCGAAGAGAGCAAGAAAGACACGGATGAGTAAGTCCTGTTTGCTTATTCTCCATCCGTCCTCCTCTCTCCTTGAGTCGCCTTGGGTTATCCATGCTTGTAGGAGGACCTTGTGCCGTGTAGATTACTGTAGATACAGCCTCTGGACCAGCATCACTGAATGCCAGCCGTAACCATAGAGACGGAGGCTGAGAAGAGGCTGCAGCGTAACAGGATTAGTGAGAAGAGAGTGGCTGTGCTATTCTCTGTTTGTGCTCTCACAGATAAGAGCTTGTTCATCGCACACTCGCTGTGAGAGCGGAGGGAGGGACAGAAGTGATTTAACCGTAGTGCACGCTTAACTGGCCCTTTTGCCGGATGGCCACTGTTCCTGAGAGGTGTCACTTATTTTGATGTTTTATGATGAAAGTCCTTGTGTTGGAGGACGAGAGCTACCTCACGGTCCCTCGCCATTTGTCATCTGGTTCTCTGTTGGATAATGGGCAACATTATATATCACGAAATAATTAAATATCGGCATAAAATGTTGCAATTAATGCATAACGTTACAATGAAATGTGAGCTTAATTACGTACATTAAGCATGAAAGGTGTTTATTTTTGAGCTGTCAATTGCTTACTGTTTTTAATGGAATTAGTTACATGATGTGCAGATTAATTAATCAAATTAATCGCAATTACAGCCCACATTTACTTATGTAAAATGAAAAGTGGCATGAAACAGGAAAAATACACTACTGTTCAAAAGTTTGGGGTTGGTAATGTTTTTAAAAAGTGCTTTTGAAAGAAGCATCTTATGCTCACCAAGGCTGCATTTATTTGATTAAAAATATAGCAAAAACAAGCTATGTTGTAAATTATTTTTATGATTTAAAATAACTGTCTTCCATTTCAATATATTTTAAAATGTATCATATTCCTGTGATGTAAAGCTGAATTTTCAGCATCATTACTTCAGTCTTCAGTGTCACATGATCTTTCAGAAATCATAATATGCTGATTTGCTGCTCAAGAAATATAATGCAAAAGCCTGTCACTTTGATCAGTTAAGTGCATCCTTACTGAATAAAAATATTTCTTTCTTTCAGTGATAAAAATATTACTGAACCCAAGTTTTTGAACAGTATTCTAAATCTTGAAAACAATTAAGTGCATCAACTTAGTAAATCAATATAGTGAATTATGAGCATATATAAGTTGTGGAATAGATTTATGTAAATAAATATTTGCTTATGCAAATATTTAAATAATTTCAGCATTTAATTATGTAGTTTTATTATTATTATTATTGCAATTTATATATATATATATACAAACCCGATTCCAAAAAAGTTGGGACACTGTACAAATTGTGAATAAAAAAGGAATGCAATAATTTACAAATCTCATAAACTTATATTTTATTCACAATAGAATATAGATAACATATCAAATGTTGAAAGTGAGACATTTTGAAATGTCATGCCAAATATTGGCTCATTTTGGATTTCATGAGAGCTACACATTCCAAAAAAGTTGGGACAGGTAGCAATAAGAGGCCGGAAAAGTTAAATGTACATATAAGGAACAGCTGGAGGACCAATTTGCAACTTATTAGGTCAATTGGCAACATGATTGGGTATAAAAAGAGCCTCTCAGAGTGGCAGTGTCTCTCAGAAGTCAAGATGGGAAGAGGATCACCAATTTCCCCAATGCTGCGGCGAAAAATAGTGGAGCAATATCAGAAAGGAGTTTCTCAGAGAAAAATTGCAAAGAGTTTGAAGTTATCATCATCTACAGTGCATAATATCATCCAAAGATTCAGAGAATCTGGAACAATCTCTGTGCGTAAGGGTCAAGGCCGGAAAACCATACTGGATGCCCGTGATCTTCGGGCCCTTAGACGGCACTGCATCACATACAGGAATGCTACTGTAATGGAAATCACAACATGGGCTCAGGAATACTTCCAGAAAACATTGTCGGTGAACACAATCCACCGTGCCATTCGCCGTTGCCGGCTAAAACTCTATAGGTCAAAAAAGAAGCCATATCTAAACATGATCCAGAAGCGCAGGCGTTTTCTCTGGGCCAAGGCTCATTTAAAATGGACTGTGGCAAAGTGGAAAACTGTTCTGTGGTCAGACGAATCAAAAGTTATTTTTGGAAAACTGGGACGCCATGTCATCCGGACTAAAGAGGACAAGGACAACCCAAGTTGTTATCAGCGCTCAGTTCAGAAGCCTGCATCTCTGATGGTATGGGGTTGCATGAGTGCGTGTGGCATGGGCAGCTTACACATCTGGAAAGGCACCATCAATGCTGAAAGGTATATCCAAGTTCTAGAACAACATATGCTCCCATCCAGACGTCGTCTCTTTCAGGGAAGACCTTGCATTTTCCAACATGACAATGCCAGACCACATACTGCATCAATTACAACATCATAGCTGCGTAGAAGAAGGATCCGGGTACTGAAATGGCCAGCCTGCAGTCCAGATCTTTCACCCATAGAAAACATTTGGCGCATCATAAAGAGGAAGATGCGACAAAGAAGACCTAAGACAGTTGAGCAACTAGAAGCCTGTATTAGACAAGAATGGGACAACATTCCTATTCCTAAACTTGAGCAACTTGTCTCCTCAGTCCCCAGACGTTTGCAGACTGTTATAAAAAGAAGAGGGGATGCCACACAGTGGTAAACATGGCCTTGTCCCAACTTTTTTGAGATGTGTTGATGCCATGAAATTTAAAATCAACTTATTTTTCCCTTAAAATGATACATTTTCTCAGTTTAAACATTTGATATGTCATCTATGTTGTATTCTGAATAAAATATTGAAATTTTAAACTTCCACATCATTGCATTCTGTTTTTATTCACAATTTGTACAGTGTCCCAACTTTTTTGGAATCGGGTTTGTATATATATGTGTGTGTGTGTGTGTACTATTTCAACCCCTTTTCTCTCTTTGAATCTCTTTTAATCTTTATTTTCTTCCTTTTACAGGGTGTTTTGCCCATAGTCACATTTTCCATCCATACATCGCTGGTTTTTACTCATGCTCTAATCAGCCAACCAGAAGCATGATGGGACACCAACCATGATTCGCGAAAACTGTGCCAAGTTTGTCTGTCAAAAATTCTTCTTTTCTTGTTTTTTTTCTGTTTTTTTTTTATGGAATATTTCATTTTCTTTGCTAGGTCTTGTTTGATGTGCATCTCTATGATCAAAATCTGCAGTGTAAGCAAGATCAGTGGCTTTCCTCATGTGCAACATGCGTAGATATTGACTTTACTATTAAGAGATGGGAAGTTTTCGGTTTGGATAGTGAGTCTCGGGGTTATTGTGCATGTTTTGATGAAAGACCAAGTCTCTATCCATGCTAAAAAGAGAGGACATGCTCGTATTTACAGAAGGTGAATCTGTTTAAAAGAACCAAACATAGACCTCTTTAAGCAGACCAATTCACGCTGTCCTTGGCCTTAAAAGTGTGTTAAGATCCCATTTCATAAATAAAAAAACCCTCAATACATAAAAAAGGACAGTGCAATGTTGTAATCTCATAATTAAGACTTTGTTTCTTGCAATTTTGGAAAGAAATAAGAAATGAGATATAAACTTATAATTCAGATTTTTTTTCTCGCAATTCCAGGTTTACATCACAATTCTTAGTTTCTATCTCGCACTTCTTTTCTCAGAACTCTGTGTTTACCTTTCACAATTCTGAGATTACAGTATATATCGCAATTGTACATGAGTTTACTGAGGCCCCAATTACACTAGTGTGTTTTAGTTTTAAAACAATGTTTTAGAATGAAAACGATCCTCGTTTACACTGGCGTTTCCACTGCGTTTCAGAAACGATCTTCGTCTACACTACACAACCGAAAACGCATGTCACATGACCATTCATGCAGGTACAACCATAGATTTGTATGGGTAGATTTCCTATTATTTAGATGGTGGACGCGTCTACGTGCTTGGAGCGGTCGAATGGGGAATCTACCCATACATATCTATGGGTATAACAATTAGCATGATGTTATTGTTTACACGGTCGTCAAGGATACGCAGAGCGAATGTGGGCAGCCACGCCATCGTTTTCAAAAGTCTCCGTTTTGGTCCGTTTACACTGAAACGCAACCCTGGAGTTTTCAAACTAAAACGGGGTCTGCAGCGTTTTCAAAAGTCTCCGTTTTTGACCTCAAAAACGCCGGAGTATTGTAAACGATAGGCGTAACCGTAGCAAAAGTAATGCGTTTTAAAATGAAAACACACTAGTGTAAACGGGGCCTGAGTTATATAATTCACAATTCTGCCCTTTTTTCTCAGAATTCTGAGTTTACATCGTGCAATTTTGTTTTGTTTTCCACCACGGAGTAAAAATAAAAAGGTAATTGTGACTATTTTTTCAGAATTATTTCACACACTTTTTTCCCTCAGTGTTGCAAGTTTCTATCTCGCAATTCTTTTCTCAGAACTCTGTGTTTACCTTTCACAATTCTGAGATTACAGTATATATCGCAATTGTACATGAGTTTACTGAGGCCCCAATTACACTAGTGCGTTTTCGTTTTAAAACGATGTTTTAGAATGAAAACGATCCTCGTTTACACTGGCGTTTCCACTGCGTTTCAGAAACGAGCTTCGTCTACACTACACAACCGAAAATGCATGTCACATGACCATTCATGCAGGTACAACCATAGATTTGTATGGGTAGATTCCCTATTATTTAGATGGTGGACGCGTCTACGTGCTTGGAGCGGTCGAATGGGGAATCTACCCATACATATCTATGGGTACAACAATGAGCATGATGTTATTGTTTACACGGTCATCAAGGATACGCAGAGCGAATGTGGGCAGCCACGCCATCGTTTTCAAAAGTCTCCGTTTTGGTCCGTTTACACTGAAACAACCCCGGAGTTTTCAAACTAAAACGGGGTCTGCAGCATTTTCAAAAGTCTCCGTTTTCGACCTCAAAAACGCCGGAGTAGTGTAAACGATAGGCGTAACCGTAGCAAAAGTTATGCGTTTTAAAATGAAAACGCACTAGTGTAAACGGGGCCTGAGTTATATAATTCACAATTCTGCCCTTTTTTCTCAGAATTCTGAGTTTACATCGTGCAATTCTGTTTTGTTTTCCACCACGGAGTAAAAATAAAAAGGTAATTGTGACTTTTTATTTCATAATTATTTCACACACTTTTTTCCCTCAGTGTTGCGAGTTTATATCTCACAATTGCAAATTATAAACTTGTGAGATATAAACAGAACTTTCACAGTTAAAGTCTCGAAAAGCACAAAACTAACTGTAAGAAAAACTAAGATGAAACCACCTTTCAGTATCTTTCAATATCCATTTATCTCGAGCTAACTGTAAGAAAAGACTTTTCAGGAGACTGAAAAATATCTCTAGGTTGGTTCTTTTTTATGAAACATCCTTGAAACCCTGATGAAAATGAAAGAGGTGATGCACCTGCTTTGCTTTATTATGTGTCCTCTATTTCCCTTTTTCCCTGTTTCTCTGAGACATGGCTGTGACGACCCTTCTCTTTGACTCCAAACGGAGACCTGGATCTCTTCTTTAGATCAAAGATCAACCATCGTATTGTCGTTTCGTATTAAAGGGTAACCGCTTGCAACAACGAGCAAAAAATCAATGCGGCGCATAGTTCATTTTTGCATGCAATGCCTTTTTGATGGCTTTGAAAGGACAGTTTTCTGGCAATGAATCCTTAAGAAAAGTCACTGTTTTGCTTTCTGAAATGTACGTTCAGTTAGATCCTAGCTCGCTTCGGATTTGCTTTGAAAACTTTTGAGTTATGAGTGGCCTCCGGCATGAAAAATATTACATGAGGTAATCTGATTTTGAGGGACTTTGCATTCTGTTGTCTTTCTGTAGGAGAATATTCTTGTTGTATGTACGCTGTTAACACTGAATGTTTCCCTCCCCACATTTGGGTTTTGCACCGTTTAAACTCTGTGATTACAAAAGGTCGGGCAAAAAAGAATCACACACATGCATATATTAAAATCAGTAAATATCTAAATATATAATATGTATGAGAATTTTTTAAGAATGTATTTTGATTATGGGTATTGATTTGGTTTTGTCCCTCTGAGTTGCTTGTAATATCTTACGTGAATATGATGCCTAATTAGTTTGGGGGAACCTGAAGCATTATTCTGAATTCATGATGTTACCGTCCTGTTTTCTCTTAACCTGCACTGTGTCTGTTTAACTGTTGTGATCCTTCCTCTGTGACTGGACGGAGAAGAAGCTTACGGGGTTTTCTTTTCTCTTTTTGTGTTTGTTCTTTGCTGCTGCTAAAAGAAACTGTTCTGATCAATTTCCGCTGTGAATCTTCTATTGTGGAACTTCGAACATTGAAACATTTGCCATTTTAATGCATATACTGCAAGAACTTTGCATCTACTTAATAATAAAAAGCATTTGTATGTCAAGACTTGAAGTTCTTTGCCATTCTTTCTAAGTGAGGAAATTTTTAAATATATGCACTGTAAAGCTTATTTAAGACATTTGTAATGCATGAAAGGATATGTGAATGGAAAATTTGAGGTCCGAGGTTGCACTTCATGGCTCAAGAGATTATGTGTGTTTCATTGAAATGTCAGTTTGGTTTCCTATTGAATTTATATTGAGAAACAAAAACAATGTAGAGACTGTTTCCATGCAAGAGTATCAGACATCATCTTATTATTTATTTATTTACATTTTTATAAAAATGTCAAATGTGGTTGTATGTACACACACACACACACAATTTATGTGTAGAGAGCATCTGGTAATTTTACATTTATATTTAAAAAAAATATCTAATATAAATTAAAATGAAATCTAAAAATATGATATTCCCATGAAATTAATATATATATATATATATATATTTTATAATTACTTTAAATATAGATTTTTATAAGGTTTTATAGAGAGCAACTGATTGTGTAGTGAGAGAAGAAGATGTATGTTCATTGTTCTATATAATTGTTTCTCTCTCTCACCGCTCACTGCAGAAACAGATTGAGTGCGGCTTTATGAGAGGAGAAATGACACCATGGCAACCAGTCAACAAAACAAATGACCTGAACAATAGCCCACCCTCACTGTTCAGGCTCCCCGGCTGATTGGATGAGCCATACAAAAATGCAGCTCTGCAATTAGTCAAAGTGACTGTCAGTCAAATACAACCTTCCTTCAGAGCAGGTTAGTCTGGGCCAACAGGAGACACTACTGCACTGATTTGCTTTCTCATAGATTTTATTTTATTTAAGGATATCGATCCTGTCTGGCTCGGGAAACCAGAGAGAATCGAATGTGATTTAGTTTGATCAAAGCATTCTCAACATTCATTTTGCAAACAATCACAAACTCACACAACGTATATAGAATGGTAGTGGGCAAAAAGGTGACAAAAGAGAGTATTCTTCCATCAGTGTGTGAAGATGACGGAGATGAAGGTGGAAAAGAAGAGGATTTGGGAGGAATCGCAAGCAGGCCGGTCAGCAGACCCAGGAGTCTCTACAGCAGAGGAAGTGTGGATGGCCAAGTGAGTGTCCCGGCTCAGAGTTTATGCAGTTTCATATGCTTGTGTGTTAGAAAACACACGATGAGGGTGAGTGGGCTTAATGTCATTTAGCCAAGAAGGAAGTTATTTTCCACATCTATTCAACCAATCAGATTTTATGGTTGGGGAAGGAGTAGGGTTTGGCCTATGATATTTTAAACACTGATTGCTGACATCCCAAATCTCTTGGTATGTGTCCAACTATGTGAAAGAGGGGAGTGTGAATGTCATCAGTGTGGTTTATGAACATTTTCAATACAATAAATATGCATGATTCTAGTTGGAAAAATGCTAACTTAATTTTTGAATGCCTAAAGTAAACATAAAGTGTATATTAATAGACGTTTGTTAACCCAACCACAGTCTAGCCAGCACTACTGTTCAAAAGTTTTGGGTCAATCATTTTTTTAATATGTCTAATTAGCAAGGATGTACTAAACTGATCAAAACATTTCTATTTAACATAAATGCTGTTCTTTCTATTTCTAAAAAAATAAATTAAAAAACCCTGGAAAAACTGATTGCCACAAATATATTAAGCAGCACGACTGTTTTCAATATTGATGAGAAATGTTTGTTGTGCAAATCAGAATGATTTCTGAAGGATCATGTGACACTGAATATGGAGTAAAGATGCTGAAAATTCAGCTTTTCATCACAGGAATAAATTACATTTTTAAATATTTTCAAACAGAAAACTAATAAAAATAATATTTTCAATAATGCAGTTTTTATTGTAATTTTAATAAAATAAACACAGCCTTGGTGACCACAAGACACTTCTTTTAAAAACATTTTTTTAAATCCACCAGAAACTCTTGTTCTAACATTACATTTTGATCAAATTATTGAAATGGGATTGGCTCCCGATCTGTCTTTTTTATTTTTATTTTTATTAATTTTTTTGCATGTCATTGTATAAAGTTTAGGTTTTCTCAACTTTGTTGCAGTGAGAGTTGATGCTCTCACTGCTTGCTTCGCTCCACTGTCAATCCCCCGCATGAGCCTGTCGCTCAGCTCCCATAGAGAATGAATTGTAAACGCCCGCTCATCTCAGCACTAGTGGGCACATACAGTAACTTTGCAACCCCTCACCACAAACCATCTGGCTTCATTCTGGTATGTGACCAGTTTACAAAATCCAATAAATTCCTGATAAATAAAATCAAGTCCTTCCCTATGGTTTTTGTGCCTCACAGTATGTTTCACTTGGAAATAGTATGTTTCACTTGGAAATATGTCACATTGTAAGTAAAATGGCTCGTGAATGGTAAGATTGTGTGAAATTCATGTAAGTGTAATTTTTAACTAGAGAGGCAGAGTTTGCCAAAACAGCCATGGAATGTTGGCTTGACAAATTTTTTTGGAAAGTTTTCAGATGTTTAAAATTCCTTTGAAGTTTGAAGGTTTTTGGGCTGATAGATAGATAGATAGATAGATAGATAGATAGATAGATAGATAGATAGATAGATAGATAGATAGATAGATAGATAGATAGATGGATAAAGAGACAGACAGAATGATAGAACAATAGATAGAATGATAGAACGATAGACTGATAGCTAGATAGATGGATGGATGGATATATGGATGGATAGACAACGATAGATAGATAGATAGATAGATAGATAGATAGATAGATAGATAGATGGATAGATAGATGGATGGATGGATAGATGGATGGATGGATGGATGGATGGATAGAGAGACAACAATAGATAGAATGATAGATGGCTTGATAATTTTTTGTTTGAAAGTTTTCAGATGTTTAAAATTCCTTTGAAGTTTGAAGGTTTTTGGGCTGATAGATAGATAGATTGGATGGATGGATGGATGGATGGATGAAGAGACAGACAGAATGATAGAACAATAGATAGAATGATAGAACGATAGACTGATAGCTAGATAGATGGATGGATAGATAGATAGATAGATAGATAGATAGATAGATAGATAGATAGATAGATAGATAGATAGATAGATAGATAGATGGATAGATGGATGGATGGATGGATGGATGGATGGATGGATAGAGAGACAACAATAGATAAAATGATAGATGGCTTGATTGGCTTGACAAAATTTTGTTTGAAAGTTTTCAGATGTTTCAAAAGCCTTTGAAGTTTGAAGGTTTTTGGGCTGATAGATAGATAGATGGATAGATGGATAGATGGATAGATAAAGAGACAGACAGAATGATAGAACAATAGATAGAATGATAGAACGATAGCTAGATAGATGGATGGATGGATATATGGATGGATAGACAACGATAGATAGATAGATAGATAGATAGATAGATAGATAGATAGATAGATAGATAGATAGATAGATAGATAGATAGATAGATAGATAGAATGATAGATGGCTCGATTGGCTTGACAAATTTTTGTTTGAAAGTTTTCAGATGTTTAAAAAGCCTTTGAAGTTTGAAGGTTTTTGGGCTGATAGATGGATGGATGGATGGATGGATGGATGGATGGATGGATGGATAGCCTGTTCACAATCATAAATTAAAAAGGAGCCAATTCTTCAGTTCTTAACCCGTTTAATTCCAATTTTTTTCCAGACATGAAAATATCCAAATGTTGTGTCATTAGTAACCCTTTGAAATAATAATTGTTTTTTGATTTTTTGGGGGGAAAAGTGTGTGAATTTTTTTATTTTTGTGACCGGTGGGATAATGTGTATACTGAATTAACATATTTCTGCACTTTTTGATATATATCTTAGCCCAGCTATTTGAAACGGTTTGATCACGTGATTCTAGGGTTATTATTATGCATAAAAAATCCTTATACAACACTGACAGGAATACTGAGATAAAAGACAAAAAAATACAACCATCAACATTTTTCAAAATTGTTACTTTTTTGTAACATATATCATCAAATTTTTATATTAGTGCTACCAGTATTACAACATACATATTGTAACTTATTTGTAACATTTGAACTTTTAATTTAATGCAATATTTTGTCATTGCAACATTTCAGTGCAGTTTTCACTAACAACTGCAATTGGATTTATATTGTCTACCTAAGTTCGCTGTTATCCCACCGGTCACTATTATGACCATCAAGATGTTTACTCATTCTATGACCACAGTCAACAAAACTGAATATATGAATTCATATATTAATACTAGACACCTCAAAGATAATGTGTACCAAAAATCTTTGTCATATCTTTATGTTAACATACTTTATTAACCTTTTGTTTTGGAGCTTTGATGCAGCCATCATCAAGTAAACTGCTCTGCTCATGTGACAATTTGCACTAACCATGTGAAACTGTACATGTTTAATTGAGACCCTTTTTTTCCATATTTGCAGGAAGTGCACTAAAACATCAGTCAGTAAGGTTTTTAGAGCTTTATAAATGAAAACCTTTTTCAATATTGTGACCAGTGTGATTAAATGGGTTAATTTTGCAAAACTCTGGTGAACTGGTGAATTCTCATCAGAGTATCTTCTGCTTTGTTCCGCTCAGAGAGTGTCTAGATCGCCCAGCCAGCATCAAAGCACAAGAATGGCCCATCAGGATGAAGATCATATGAATGAAGAAGATGGGGTGGATGAAGGTGGAGGTATCCATCCAGGTGATGGACAGCAGCAGGAGGAAGAGTGTGTCATCAGTGACGAAGATTTTGACACAGACCTGGAACTCGACAGATTTCACAGTGAGAGTTCTTATTAAAAGTGAAAGTGTGAATATGAGCAGAGAGAGAGAGAGTGGGCCGACGGGGGGACGTGGGTGATGCACGTTCTGATAGAGGGTGTCAAAGAGCTAAGGGGCACAGAATATGATGTTGCCGCTCAACGGGGAATAAAACAAGCAAACGGCCGTGAGTCATGCTTGTAATTTCAGACAGGTCTCTCTCTCTTTCTCTTTCTCTCTCTCATTTTTCACCTGCTTGTTCTGCAGATACCGAAACACCTACACACTCCTCTACATATACATAAATCACGGCTCCATCCATCTCTCACTATCTCTCTGATGGCTGTTTATTCAGCTTATTAGAGATAGCCATCTGCTAGATTACTGCTGTGTGCCTCCGCATAGCTTAATGAATGGCTTGGGAATTTTCCACATTCATGATAATTGCGCATCTCAATGAGAAACAATGATACATTGTTGTCGTATTTGGTTTATAAAGTCACACCAGTTCATCTCATTTGAGCTGTAAAGGTTGCATGTGTGAGTATACGGCACATTGGTTATCTTCTGTATCGACTGCATTGATTAACTGTGCTTGCTAAGGAAAGCGTCACTATTGTTTTCACTCATAAGTCATAATGATAATAGCAAACATCTAACCTTGTCTTTTAAATTTTAGTGCATATCTTGTCTCACACAGTTTGTGCTGCAGACATGAATGGTACCTCCTTGAGATGTTTTATTGCTTTTGTAAGCAGTTATTCAATGTTTTCGTTCTATTATTATTATTATTATTATTATTATTATTGCATTTATTCTTTTGCATTTATATTTAGATTTCTTGCACTTTAGTATGAGAAAAGTGCATTATAAATCATTATTTTTAATATTAATTCAGATGGAAAATAAATTGAAAGGGGCCACAGTCACAGGACAAGAACAGTCACCAGAATATTATAGATTATATAATAAGATTATAGATTTTATGGTTTTAGTATTTTGAGTTAGTCTGTATAGATTGAGAAATTAACATAGTATCATGATTGCAGCTGTCAATAACATTTTGCATAATTTATGTGCATAAGAGCTGTTTTATCAAACAAAAGAATGAGAGGTATTCTGATTATTTTCTAGATGAAAGACAAGCATATGACCCTACAGGACAATCAAGCTACAGAGAGGCTTGTAAGATGCTGAATGTAATTCCAGTATCCTACTTCCTCCGAAATATGAACCAGAGTGAACTCAACATGATGCATTATGGGCTGGGCTCACAGGTAAGAGCAAAGAAACTGATTTAGGGGGCATTTACTCGACACCGTTTTCAACTGAGGATAGAAAGCCTTTCATTTACACAACAACAGCATTTTGGGGGCATGAAAACGCAAAGTTTTGAAAACGATACCTTTATCATCTCCATGTACACTCTGAAAATGCAATTTTTTGAATTGGTTGTCACAAGCATGCATATTACATCTTTAGTGATAGTCTATAAGTAGTGTTAGTGTTTGTGCGCAGATGCGTAGTATAAGCAGTGTTGGGCAGTAACTATAGTTACTGTAATAATATTACTTTTTGCAGTAACTAGTAGTGTAACTAATTACTAATAAGATTTCAGTAATAATATTACAGTTACCATCCATAAAACAGCTCAGTTACTTTTGATCCTCGACCCCGCTGATTTAAAATCCAACAATCAAATAATTCCTAGATTTATTTTCATAATTTTCACGACTCGCACATGCATGTGATGTCCCCAGTGCTGCAGGCAAGCTTGGAATATGGAAAAGCTTACATTCAGCAGATAGAAATATTGCATTATATTGATTTTGTCAGTAAAAAAGATGATCTGAACACTGTTGTGTAAGTTGTGGCTTTACTTTACTCTGGTATTACATCCCACCCACATCCCTCTGATCTGCATGTGGTACATTATATTACTATAATTAAAAATATTTTTGGAAAATTAAACAGTTTCTTGTAAACTTATGTGATTTGATAAAATACATAATGAAATATAATCGTATATGGGTAACGGAGAAATTACAATTAGCTTCAAGCTACACATGATAATTAATGAGATTAATACAACACTTCTGCTTGAATGTCACTATCAATCAATATTGAGTGTTTGTAATAACTTCTGACTCTGATCCAATGTGGATTTTGGTCAAATGATGAGGCAGAAATATGTTGTTAGTAACATTCTACAAGAATTTTATGTGGAAGATACACAGTTACAACTTCTGTGGGGCGTGAAGAAAAAGTAATGTAACTAGTAGTGTAACTAATTACTGTTGCCAGAAAGTAATAAGTAATGTAACAATATTACTTTTGAAAGGAGTAACTAGTAATGAGTAATATATTACATTCTTTGAGTAACTAGCCCAACACTGAGTATAAGTGATATCGCCATCTACTGACCTGGCATGCATAATACAGCGTTTTTATTTGTTTTTGCGAATCCATGGGAATGAGGATTGTTTTGACAATATTATCGTCAGTACACAAAACTATTCAAAAATGCAAAGGAAAAACATTTCCAGTTTCCCCTGAACCAATGCAAATAACGTTTAATTTAAGAAATGATGGCGAAATGTAAAACTAATGATTTAAAGATGTTGATTATATCTATAAAAACCATATATTTTACATTTACTGCAAAATATGCACATATATACATATATTTAAGTAGTTTGAGAGACTGTGTTTAATGAGCACTATAAGAGTTTTTCTGGTGTGATTCTGTTGTCTGATTGGTGGAGATTTTATTGCGGAATTATGGGTAATGTAATTTTCACTAAGAATTTCACTGTTAAACAATTTTTTTATTAATAAGTTGAAATAATATGGACTGATGGCTACAGCAAAAGCATATACCATCAATTAACAACCTCATAGCTCACAGCAGGTCTGTAGATATGATAAACATCTTAAAAACTTTCCTCTGCAGGGTACCAAAGCTCTGGCCATTTCCTTAGTAACCAACACCTCCGTCCTGAAGCTCAATCTGCGAGATAATTGGATGGAGGGAATAGGTGGGGCTGCCATTGCTGATATGCTCAAAGAGAATTGCTACATCACAGGTGACTTCCTGCAGTCCCACACACAACATCACAGTTCTGCCTTGTTTTCTGTTGGACTTTTATTTGCGATTCACTAGTAGTGTGAAAGTCTGTTTGATCTCATCTGTGAGACAGTCGTGTCATGTTTTTTATAGAGGAACATGGGGGTTGGACAAGTCTGGAATCTTTTAGAAAGCAATATCTTGCAAGATGTTTTATGGTGGCATAACAAAGCCAACATACTAATTTCCATATCAGATTTCCAAACAGGCCCACATTTCCAGAGACTTCCTTTGGTGGGTTGAAAATGTCTATGCAATGTTAATTTATGCTAGAAACTTGCTAGCAACATGTGAAAACATGCTAGCAAAGCATTAAATCATGCTATCAGTGTGCTCAATTATGCTAGCAACATGCTAAAACCTTTAATTACATTCTGCTGTAAAGCAGCTCTAAAAAATACATAGTGTCATGTTTTTCAGCTGGGGTCAGTTCAGTGTTGATTCAGTTCAGTTCAATGACAAGATCATCAAATATGAAAGAATATTAATTCAGCTATAAAGCAGCCCTGTAGAAAACAGTAATGTCATCATCCAGCCCAGTTCAGCTCTCATCCATGTCTGCTGAAAAAAACAATAGAAACCATTACAGAATTTGTTATGGTTTTACTGTTTGTAAGGGGAATTGTATTGATTTTAATGGAAACCTGTGGGTCTATTCTGTTGGTGGCTTGTTAAAACCACTAAATGGAATATGTCCCAAAAACAAGGTACAGGAAACATTTTTTAATGGTTTTAATGCTTAATAGTTGATGGTTTGTAATGTTTTTAATGGTATTTGTGGTGGAAACCATTAGAATTTTTGTGATGCTTTTTATTTTTTTCAGCAGGGTGCACACTCAATTCAATAATATTGCTAAATATATGCTGATAACAAAAAAATATATAATATTGTTAAATATTAAGTGTCCACAACTAAGCATGCTAGAGGCGACTGTGGGAAGGAACCCAAACTTGATCAGTGACAAAAATGGAGAAAAATAAATAAATAAAATAAACTGGGAAGAAACCAGGCTCAGTCGGCAGTTCTCCTCTGGCCAGACAAACCAATGTGATGTGGTTTTAATGTGGTGGACTAATTTCACAAGTCAGACTGTTTATTGTTATGAAGATTGCAATACATCACATGGTGATTCCAGCAATGTGTTAAATCATGCTAGCTATATGATATCAATGTGCTAAATCATGTTAGCAATATTTTATTGACTTTCTCTGACTTCTCTGTGTAAAACCTTCAAACGTCAAAAGTTATTTTAAACTTTCAGACAAAGGCTTTGTCGAGCATACATCAAAGTTTGTCATATCTAATTGTTGCTGTGATATCTGAGCACATACAATGAGGTTCAAATGTCTAGAGTCTGCTGGTGAAAATGTAATGAATAATATCCAATTCAAAACAACATACAAAAGTTTCACAGTCCACAGTTTTAATGCACATTTTAGCCATCATTCACTGTGCATTTTGGTTAATTTGGTTTGGTTGATACGGTTGGTTTTGCAGCACTCCCTCAAGATATGAACTGTAATATGTTTTTCCTTCCCAGAAATTGATTTGTCTGACAACCGGATGGGTGAATACGGAGCCAGGGCTCTGTCCAGCATGCTGTTGGAAAACTCTACCCTATTCTCTCTCAACCTCTCCGGGAACCATCTGGATGAGCGAGCGGCCAGACACCTGTCCCCAGCTCTGATCAGCAACCAGAAACTTCAGCACCTCGACCTGAGTCACAACAGATTCGGAGATATAGCAGGTGTGAGATGATGTGAAAAGCTCCTGATGAAAGGTTCACCGCTTGATTACTGCAGATCTCTGAATAACTTTGCTTTTAGAGGGGCATTTAGTGGTTTTTAAGGCATTTGGCTGCCACGTGTTGAATGGTTACGTGTAACAGTTGAACTGGAAGACTACAGTTTCATGGCCACTTAGTAGGACAAGTACTAGAAAAAAAAACAGCTTGAGATTTGACCCAACACATGCATAACAAAAAGAACATTAACCTTTAACGCCGTATTGCACAATGGGAATGAAATTAAAATCTGTCCGTTTCACTTACTTTGAGCAGTTCATTATACTGATGATTTTATAGGACTACAGAGTATAATAAAATGTCTAGACAAAAATTTGGATAATTTAGTTTCAGTTCACGAAGCAAAAGATAAGTTGCCCAGTGCAGTGACTCTCAACTGGCAGGCTACTTAGACAGGAACCATTGGAGAGCTTCATTGCTTTATTAAATTTATGAAACTGAAAAAATAACATGGCAAAATGTGATGTTTTTTAATGAAGGAAAAAATATAAATGTTCAGCGATGGTGCCTTCAGTGGTGCAAGGATGGAGAGCTGCTGTTTTACTTTTGATTATTCAACTTGTTCTTTATTTTATTTTAGAGAAATAATAGCTATAGCTAATAGAAATAATACCCTTTTTTATTATTTTTTTATTTTTTTACTTTGTTTCACTTATTGTAGTGCCAGTACACCATGGCAGGCACGTGCAGAGGGGGGGGCGGTGGGTGCTTGAGCACCTGCCCCTTTTCCCCTTAATGCCCAAAGTGCCCTTTTGTCAAGGCAATTTTTTTTTTTTTTTTTTTTTTGTAATTAAACGCCCTTTTGTGAAGGCCTGCCCAATCTAACTATTAGTAAAATTAATTAATAATAGTTTAGCCGTAAATTAAATTATCCACATGATGACCTTTCACCTGACGATCTCATCCGGGAAGATCCCTCACGTTCAGACATGTCTTTAGGATGCCTTCAATAACGTCCGCGGGTGCCAGTAAGTGGAGTTCTCAGCGGAGCGGTGTGCTTGTAAACTTATATTATATTATTGAATTATTATTATTTGACGAGAACGGCGTGAAGAGATCATGCACAGCTGTGTGTAGCCTGTGGAAGCACTGCAGCAAGGGGCTACAATATTTTTGTTCAATGTTTTCCTAATGACAATTTTATGATTGGTTTATAAAGGCTACTACGAACACCCTTTTCCCATTTTATCACAGAATAATTCAGGAAATATATTTTATAGTTTCTATACTAAATGATATGTTAATCAGTACTGCATTTTTCATATAGTTTATTTATTTATTACCTGAAGATAACTTGAAAAACACACATAAACCATATGTTTTCGCAATCTTTTATTGTCTTCACGTTTCATCAGTAAAAACGTTTCTGCTTTTTATTCAGCTCAGCTACAGCGATAGTGTGTGAGTTTGTCCATATGCATGTCAAACGTTTCTGCGCGAGAGCGCCCTCTGGCTTCGAGTATGAAACATGCACTGCACGAGAGTGTTCAGCTCTCCTGATATTCATATCTCCTCATTTTGGATACGAATAAAACGTCAGGTCATGTCTCTTTTAATTTAAATCAAGATTTAAATCTAGAAACCTCTATGTGAAAACACCTGCTCAATATTGAAGTGCGGGGGACGAATGGACATTTTATTAAAATTAATATTAAATAAAAAATGCAGCTAAGGTAGTTCTACACACAGCAATAAAAACAAAGGTGCTTGTTCTGTTTCGTTCTTGCGGTTTAATTGGGAAAAGTTTAAAGCGTGTCGAGGTGTCTTGCCTTTTTTATGTTATCTGACTAAAAACTATTCATACTTTGAACTATTATTACAGTATTTATTTAAAAAACGTAGAGTGCCTTAAAAATAATTATCAAAACACTGGGCTTACAAATGCGAAGGCAAAGCATTTAAGTATGCATTTTCCTCCCATAGAAAACCGTTGTAAGGAAAACGCTTAGCGTGGCATAATAATTTATTATTAAGATTTATTAATAATGTTTATTGAGTTTGGTATTTTTAAAAACACTGTTTTATTGCATTAAGCCACATTAAGTGTTTTTTCATGATAAGCATTTTAGAATGTCCCCAGCACTGTCCATTTTTGAGTAACAGGCGTTGCTAAATGAATCGTTTTTTTAAACGAATGGATTACATGAATGATTCTGTGGATTACCCATTTCGTTCCTGAATGAATCATTGTTTTGAACGATTTGAACATTCAGTGACTCACTCTGCTGGCAGAGCTGCTGTAACGTGCAGAAAGAGCTACTTAGTTAAACACACCCAAAGACCGGTGTTGTGCCCAATTTTGACCCCTGCCAGATTATTACCCCCCTAGTATTGGTAGGTTTAGGGTTAGGTGCGGGGGAGGGGTTAGGATTAGGCAATCAGATAGCGATTTCAACCAGAGGGGTAATAATTTGGCAGGGGGTCGAAAATGGGCACAACACCGGAACTGTTGTTTAATATCCAGTGTAATATAAATTACTGTGAACATATTTGTATTTCTGCTGTCAATGAAAAGTTGCTTGAGGTGTATTGACGAGGCTACGTGGACACAGATATTGGTCCAGTGTAGTATGTCTACTGAGAGGTGATAAATTTGCTTTTAAACAAACCTTTAACTACAATGTTATTTTTAATACTTTGATAAATGGGTCAGTGGTGAAACCTGCTGATAAAAACCTTCAAATCTGCTGTTTTCAAACACATCTCAGAGATTATTCATATCTTTCTGTGGGAAAGTATGGAAATGCAATTCTTCAAAATAATGTTGTTTTTTATAGCTAAGTGCTCTCTTCTTAACTGCAATGCAAATTGGAAATGATATTCTGCTTCAACACAAGCACAATATCTTCATATTTGCAATATCCAGAGGGCTGGATCTCAAATGATCAGAAACTCCAGTATGATGATGAGGGATAGAATACAGTCCTAAATCCCCATAGCTGTCAGCATGAATGACAGAGTGTGAAGATAGGGAAATTACCTCAATAAAATATTGCATATAATCATCAAGAGGAACTCCTCCATGACCTGCCATGATTCATACATCCTTAACAGATTCCGCTGGCACTTCTCTGTTCATATTACATATGGTGATGGCTTTCTTTTTATAATCATACACTGCTTGCTTATTCCTGGCAGGCTACCCTGGTGACCATTGCAAATACAGTCAATAAGGCCTGATACAGTTATGTAAATCAACTATGATATTCATTGAGTTTTTTATTTCTTTAAGAGCTTTGAAAATCGTAACAGTTTCAGGAAATGCTATTTATTATGCATAATACACCACCGTTCAAAAGTTTGGGGTCGGAAAGATTTTTTAATAATTTTGAAAGAGGTTTCTTATGCTAACCATGGCTGCATTTATTTGATCAAAATTACAGTAAAAACAGTAATATTGTGAATTGTTTTCACAATTTAAAATAAATTAAGATATAATTTATATATGAATTTTCAGCATCATTACTCCAGTCTTCAGTGTCACATGATCCTTCTGAAATCATTGTAAAATGCTGATTTGCTGCTTTAAGAAATATTTATTATTGTTATCAATGTTAAAAACAGTCGTGAAACAGAATTATTTGATGAATATAAAGTTATATATGTATATATATATACACTATATTGCCAAAAGTATTGGGTCGCCCCCTTCCAGGGCCAGCCCAAGCCTTTATGGGGCCCTAAGCAAAATTTTATTTGGGGGCCCCTCGGTGCCGAACCTTTTGAACCTTGTCTTATACACAGAGTCATTGTCATGTTAGAATAGAAAAGGGTCCTGTCCAAACTGTTGCTATAATATTAGAAGCACACAATTTCCTAGAATATCATTATATGCTTAAACATTAAGATTTGTACTCATAGAAATTACTAAAGTAGTCAAACCTGTTCATTAGAAGGGGGCGACCCAATACTTTTGGCAATATAGTGTATATTAGGGGTGTAACGGTACACAAATATGACGGTTCAGTACGTACCTCGATTTTAACGTCACGGTTCAGTATGATTTTGGAACAGCAGGGGGAAAATGTAACTTTTTTTTTTTTTTTTTTTTTAAATAAACTGGTTTACTGAACAAGTTGCTCTTTCTTTAAATACATTCAGTTATAGTTTAAATTTCCTTAGTGATAAAAATCTACCTCAGCTTATGCTTAAAACTAGGGAGCCCTTTTACATTATAAGGTTACAATTAAAACTTAACCCAAACTTAAATTTAATTACTATTTATTTTTAAATAGATGATCAACACTCAACTTTAAAACAAATTGTATGCAAACATGTAAATTGCACATAATGCAGTTTTTAAATTAACTTATAAAAAATAAAATGTCTAGGCTATTTGTTAAAATATATTAAATTACACACTGGCTGTCATACACTCTCAGAAATAAAGGTACAAAAGCTGTCACTGGGGCGGTACCTTTTCAAAAGGTACACTTTTGTACCTATTAGGTTCAAATATGTACACTTTAAGTACTAATATGTACCTTTAAGGTACCAAAATGGACCCTTTAGGTACAAACATGTACATTTTGAAAAGGTACCGCCCCAGTGACAGCTGTTGTACCTTTATTTCTGAGAGTGTAGCATGTATATACACACACACACACACACACACACACACACACACATTTTATCAATTAAATTCATCCTTGCTGAATAAAAGTGTATTTCTTTTAAATAGTAGTGTACATCTCCCAAGTTTCTCAGGATTATTGCCATGACAAATAAGTGTACATTTACATTTTAAGGTTGGTAGACATGGTAGGACACTAACTAAAGCTCAGAACTGGACGTTTGCAGGTTTAATCTCCTCGAGGAGTAAAATATGAATTATCTTAAATATGATTAATATTAAATATGATCTATTATATTAGATCAAGGACATCATTATTTTGCTGTCTAAAGACTGGTCAGAAATGATGAGATTCATGGCAAAAATACATTTTTCCCCAGATTATTTTGATGGGTATTTTTCCTGATTATATTATATTATATTATGTTTAGAAAGAGAGTTGCTCACACAGGGTGAGTACTTCATATTTTTGGCCTAAATTACTAGTTAATATCCAGTTAGATCATACAGATATTAAATTGTAAGTGGGAGGCACAATAATACACTGAATTAATAAAAGTAACTCCCCTATGTTGCTCTTCTCCATCTTTCTCCTTCCCTCAGGGGAAATCCTGGGTGCTGCTATTGCCGAGAACACAGGAATGAAATCACTCAATCTGGCTTGGAACTGCATTCGAGGAAAAGGAGCCACTGCATTTGCTAAAGGCCTGGAGGTAAGAGGAAAATAAAGTCCATCCTCTGCCAGAGTCTCTCACTCATGTAAGAACTTACTTTGGCCTAACATCCATTGATCAAGTCAGGATTTTAACAACCTAAATATAGCAAAATGCTGTTTGGTCCACATCCTATGCAGTAAAAGGGGTTTTATCACGAGGAATCAAAATTTGCTTTTTAGATAAAATAGTTAGTTTAACTGTGAACACATACTGTAACTTTAAGAACTCTAAACTTTCTCCCTGTCAAAAAAGGATCATTTATTAAAATAAAGTTGCACAAAAATAGAATATTTAAAACTTCTTGTTATTATTATTAGTATTATTATTTAAAAAATATTCTGAAGCACTTAAATTCTGCACATATGTTACCGTAGTTGTTCTGTTGAATTTGATTTTGAAGGGAAATATCTTCTTGCGGACCTTGGATTTGTCATACAACGGCCTGGGCAAAGAAGGAGCTGTGGCTCTAGAGGAAGCACTCAAACACAACAATACACTGGAGGATCTGAACATCAGGTACTGTTGTCACAGTATGATTATATATTATACTGTAACTGTATTTATGGAGAGCAGGGCATGCATCACCTATGAGTCAATGTTTTGTAGGGCCACCTTACCTATTCTTTTCTGCATGTGCACATTCCTTGATTTATTGCCATAATTATGAGATGATAGACAGTTGAAATTGTTCAACATTTGTCTGCTAAATTAGTTTGAATGTTCACAATGCACAGTTAATCATGATTTATTTGCAGTGGTGAAATCAACAAACACCAGACTTTGCAAACAGTCGACAAACTGACAGCTAGAATAAAAGTACCTCAAATACTTGCTTAAAATATGCTTTTCTTTGTCTGCAGCAATAATCGCATACCGCTCGAAGGAGCCATCCATTTTGCGCTGGGCCTCAAAGTGAACACGACTCTACGAATTCTCAAAGTACGAAAGATTAAAATAGTAACAGCAGAGAATTACTGAAGCAAGCATGGCTTTTAAGCTTAGACTTTCAAGTCTGCGTCACAAGAGATTTATGGCATTTCTATCTTTGTTATGACTAATTCTGTTGGTTTTCCGTATGATCCAGATGTCTAGGAACCCAATGCAGTCAGCGGGATGCTTCGCCATTTTAAAATCAGTTCAAGCTAACCCAGAAACTGCAGTAGAGTTCTTAGACTTCTCTGTGAGTGAATCTTTCCCATTCATTTCTCATATTTCCTTTTCCTTATTGGTTTTGTGTATCTCTAACCGCAGTTTCTCGTAGGATATCTGTGTGGACCAGGAATTTGAAGACTTATTCGAAAGCACCAAAGAAACACTCCCAAACCTCCAAGTAAAACATGGTGGAAAAATGAATGCAGTGCTTAAAAAGAGCTGAGCTTTATTCAGAAACACATTCTGGACAATTCAATTGTAATCATGTAGGCTTGTAGAACTGCAAATGTATTTCTGAACTTGCATAAAACCTCGACTCTAAACTGATTTGAATCTCGCTCCACACTCCTCCACACGGTAAATTGGATCAAGTCATGGTTGATGGATCATGGTTTCAGGCGTTAAGGGAACAACAGTTCGGTAGAATAAAGTTTAGAAAAAGATTTGATGTCATTAGTGACCATAGACTTTAAAATATTACTGACAAAATGGGTGTATGAGATGATGTGTGGAGCAAGCAGAATTGATCTAATTACTTTATCCTACACTACCGTTTAAAAGTTAGGGGTAGGTACGTTTTTTTATGTTTTCAAAAGAAGTCTCTTATTCATTTATTTCAGTAAATATTCTGAAATATTATTACAATTTACAATAACTGTTTTCTATTTGAGTATATTTTAAAATGTGATTTATTCCTGTGATGCAAAGCTGAATTGTCTTCAGTGCCACGTGATCCTTCAGAAGTTTATTTAAAAGCATTATTAAAAAATTATCAATGTTGAAAACAGTTGTGCAGCTTAAATTTTGTGTGGAAACCATGATATGATAAAGTTCAAACGAACAGCATTTATTTGAAATAGAAGTCTATAAAAGTTTTAATATGTATTTCTTTCTTTCACTTAATGTGGATTAATGCAGTGTGTAACACAGCTCTAAGTGAATGAAAACGTCCTGCAAAGATTTAAATCTAAAAATGCACCGTGTATAAAGTTATTGTTTCTCAAAAGAAAGAGTCGACTCTGAATTATTGAAATGAGTCGTTTCCCAGGCCTTTTCATGTTGACATCAACATGAAACATTAGCATATTGCCCGCCCACTTGTTAGTCTTTTCTCATTGGTCTGAATGAAAATGCTAATTCATTCTTTGCCACTAGGTGCCACTTTTGGAGCTGAAATAGCGGTTTCCCCGGTAACGCTGTACACAAAGCAGCACTGCACTCACAAACTGCTTTATCAGGAATTACAGGCATAATGAAATTAAAATGAGACCAATCTGACCAATCACTGCAGATTAGTTTCAGGCAAAGGAGCTGTTTGGAAAAAAAGTTGAGCGAATCGTTTGGGAGTCATTGAGCAAGTAAGGTAAAAATAAATGCATATTATATAATACAATGAAAGTGTTTTTTGACCTTGCATGCATGTCAACCTGTTGTTAGGGACTCCATAACCCAAAATATGAACCTTTCATTACCCATAATACAGGCACTTAAAAAATATATTTTGGGTTTATATTAGCCTAACGTTACCTTTGCTGAGAAACCAGCTTAGGCTGCAGTTTAAGATATTTTTATTATTATTATTATTTTTCAGATGGCTAGTATTAGTAGCTTGATTCTGATTTTAATTTGTAGTAATCCTACTATTTAGGCCGCAAACGTTGTTGCCTAACGTTAGTTCTTTTTTGTCGGATTTCATTCTTCTTCTTCTTCACTTCCACCAGTTTAGTCTGGTTTGAAAAGTTTTGTTTTTTATTGACTGGATTTTAATTACATCAGCGACCATACCAACAGATTAATCATCGTGATTAATGAGTTTGTAAACTTGAACGAATCAAAGGCGCACATGAAGCTGAAGTCCAACAGTTCACGTGCGTCAAATATTAACTCAGACAAACGCGTGTCGCAACTCCTGCAACTTCATATAGACGCGAATCTACAAGCAACACGAGAGAATAATGGCGACAACACGGTCTCTACATATCCTCAACAGACAGCAGCATTTCCTTCACAAGGTGCATTCCACATGGCTGGCCAGGTAATGTGCATTTGTCACTGAGAGGTGCGTGAAGCACGATACAATTGCTAGGTTAATCAGAAATGCTTGTCAAATTGCAGATCTAGAGTCCATTCAGTCATATATTCAGTATGTGGGCAGTTGATGAATGATATGGACGGAATCTTGTATTTAACATCAGGGGTTTATGTTCAAATATATGTGAATGTATAAGGTAAAATAGTGTAGGCTTAATGTGCTGCATAAAAGCTAGTGTGACAAGGTAATTTTTAAAGTGCATAAATTCAGTTCCTCAAATTATCGCCCACAATGCACAGGCAATATTGCTAGATTTTTCACATGAAATAACCTTTTCCTCTGACATTCCAATAATGTCTCTGTTTCTTTGAGCACTTAGTTTTAACTTGCAAGTTGCAATACATTTTGTTTTTATAAATCTATTATAATAAATCTATAAATATAAGTCTTTGAATTTTATAAATTATTATTATTATATTTTAATAAATATAAAAATAATAACTACAAGCTAATTAGTGTAAATGTTTTATTTAAATTATTTATTAATCAGTGGTCTCCACACATTTAAATTTTTTTCATTATTATTATTATTATTATTATATTTTAGCTGATACTTTTAACCATAGCAATTTACAGGCTGACTGCTATTGCCTGTAAATAAAGCTAATAATAACTACAGGCTAATTGTTAGTAAAGAAATATTGGCATATTAAAAAACAAATATGAATCATCTTTACAGGGAGAAAATTTGCCCCCAAATTACAGTAATCTCTCCACACAAACTTTGTAAATTAGTACTATACTATAGTACTAAAGTACTATAGTGACACATGCTGTTTTGTGTTTGTAGTGCATCTCTGGAGGTATTCTGGAGCTATAAAAGTTAATATTAAGCCATTAAAACTGTATGCATAATAATTATTTAAGAGGAAATTTAGCATGTCACACTGCCGGCCTTTGCGGTCACTGCTTGAAATGTCACATCAACTACCCATGTGCGTACAAGCTTTCTATAATATTATGCGTTGCAGCTTTTGATGCATCACTTATATATTATTAAACACTTGCTGAAACAGTTTTGCTTGTGAATCTTTAGAGGTTTTGCGAATAAAAGTGATGAAGGCTGGTTGAGTTCCATGTTTGCACACAAAGTGGATGCCAGGAAAGATGCCCACTCCAATCTGCTCTCCAAGAAAGAAACCAGCAACCTCTACAAGATTCAGTGTGAGCCAATCCATCTAAAACCTCAAATGTTTAGGCCTTGGGAGAAATTGTGCATGCAATATAGTTGATAGGAATTGCTAAAAATATCTGCATGCATGAATGATGTGCTTGCTTGTTGTTTTCCTCCAGAAAACAGCCTAAACTGTTTATTTTATACTAATTGCTTTAATAAATCAGCCTGCAAAGTGTTTATGTGTAGAATTCTTTTGTTTTCAAGAGACCAGCTGTATGGAGAATTGTAATGAAAATTGGGTTTAGAAAAATGAGGGTGATATTTCATTAAACGGTTGATTTGAGTGATAAAATCTCAAGGAATTTCACTAAATTCTAAATGTTTACTTCAACTACAGTAGAACATCTAGAAAAAAAAAATGTTTTTAACACTGCAAGATACTGGTCCATTTGAATCCTGTTTTTTCTTTCAGTTCACAATGTCAAGCCAGAGTGCATGGAGGCATACAATAAAATGTCGTAAGCACACTTTTGATTTTGCAATTGCTGATAAAGTGCAGTGTTGATTTCAGTATGACACTTGCAGGCCTGCCGTGTGTAGATGTGATGTACTTTGGTTCCTTGATTGTCCTATGTGATCATGATTTATTATCAATAGTACCGACATGTCCTGCCCCAACTTCCTGTTTCAATAGCAAATACATCAACACAGGAATGCAAACTGCATGTTAAACCATTTTATGTATTTTTTATTAACTGTATTATTTTTTTGTGGTTTAAGTTTAAAACAATTTTAAATTAAGAAATATTTCTAAATGACTCCTACTCTAAATCACTCTCATTTCTAAATTATTCCGACTGTCTATTTTAAGGGATGAGGTACAGAAAGAACTTCATCGTGATGCAAGTTATCCATGTGAAGTCATTGGAAGCTGGAACACCTGGTATGGTGAACAGGATCAAGCAGGTGAGATGAAAAACAACATCATTTTTGTATTGCATTTTATAATGCTTTTGAAAAAAGTCTCTTATGCTCACATAAGGTAGCTTTCGTTTGCTCAAAAATACAGTAAAAAGAGTAATGTTGTGAAATATTATTCCAATTTTAAATAACGGTTTTCTACTTGAATGCATTTTAAGATGTAATTTATTTCTGTGATGCAAAGCTGAATTTTCAGCATCATTACTCCAGTCTTCAGTGTCACGTGATCCTTTAGAAATCATTCTGATATGCTGCTCAGTTATCCTACTAAATATTATTGTGGAGAACAGAATTTATTTGAAACAATATCATTTGTAACATTATAAATGTCTTTACTGTCACTTTTGATCAATGTATGTGTCTTTGCTGAAATATTAATTTCTCTCAAAAAAAACTTACTGACCCCGAACATTTGAAAAGTAGTGTTTACTTACACAAATCACTGAATTTTTAAAGCACCAGATTTGGTTTGTTGAAATATCTGTTAGATGTTTTTATATATCTTTTTACAGTACTATAGTGACACATGCTGTTTTGTGTTTGTAGTGCATCTCTGGAGGTATTCTGGTGGATATCCTGCTCTAACAGAGTGTTTGCGCAAACTCAACCACAATACGGTATTTAACACATCTCTTAAAATTTAGATGGAAGGATGTTAGAATCTATGTATTGTGTCCTTTATCAAAATGTTTTCTGTGCAGGCGTATCTTGCATTTCGAAAAGAGAGAAGTAAAATGTTGATCTCCCGATGCAACCAGCTTCTTCTGGAGTTTAGTTTCTGGAATGAGCCTGTGCCCAGAAGCGGCCCCAACATTTATGAACTGAGAACATACCAACTACTAGTAAATACCATTTCATTGTTCTGTTTTAAATATACACCTTCTTATTTTACAGCTTAAAGGAAAATTTACTCACTCTCAGGCCATCCAAGATGAGCTCTTTCGCCATTGGAACAGATTTGGAGAAATTTAGCATTATATCACTTGCTCATCAATGGATTCTTTGCAGTGAATGGGTGCCATCAGAATGAGAGTTTCAACAGCCATGATAATGCTTCCTTCAGTGAAAAAGTCCATCCCCTGTTGTCCTATCCCATCAAAATCAATTTGTTTGAAAATGTTTTGGACTGTTTTTGCTTGTGAGCGATGCTTGATCTATGAACATATCTCTCCTGATTCAGATGAAACAACTTTTTCTCTGGAGATATCAGTTATTATGAATAGAGAACTCGTATTTTAGCTGGAAGTAACAGTTTGAAGTTAAAAACATATTAATCATGGATTTGTTTCTTACAAACGAGCAGCTTTTTGCCTAACAAGACATTAATTGATGGACTGGAGTTGTATGTTTGGACACTCATTCTGACGGCACCCATTCACTGCAGAGGATCCATTGGTGAGCAAGTGATGTGATAGTAAATTTCTCCAAATCTGTTCTGATGAAGAAACAAACTCACACCTTGGATAGCCTGAGGGTGAGTACATTTTCAGCTTTTCCTGTAACTTTTTTCTCTTTTTTTCTGTTTTGTTTGTCCTGAAATTTCTGAATCAAGCCTGGAACAATGATCGAATGGGGAAATCACTGGTAAGTTTGTGTGTGAATTGTACAGTTCAACGTAAGGAAAAAATACTGATATTATATCACCATGTTGCATATTTAATCTATTTTATCATGTTCTAGGGCTCGAGCAATCAAATATAGACAGGAAAACAATGAAGCAGTGGGCGGCTTCTTCACACAGATCGGTGAATTGTATGTTGTTCATCATTTATGGGGTAAGAACATCCTTCACTGAGCTCATATCTTCTTCTGATCATTGCATATTATTAAGTGCTTTAAAATTTCTCAATCATACTGAATATTTTTAATGTGTTTTAGCCTATAAAGACCTGCAGTCCAGAGAAGAGACCAGAAATGCTGCTTGGTTAAAAGAGGGCTGGGATGCCAATGTGCACTATACAAGTGAGTAAAAACAAAGATAGCAGGCTTTTGAAATTCAATATTGGTGTATTGATTAATTACGGCATAATATACTGTATACTGCCTGTCTGTTTAAAATGTATGTGCGCACACTGTTTTAAAGCAGCTTATACACTACCATTCAAATGTTTTCAAATATGTTAAATATATTCTGTTTCAAATAATATGCTGTTCTTTTCACATTTTCACATTTTCCACAAAAATATTAGGTAGCACAATTGTTTTCTACATAATAATAACTTTCTTGAGCAGCAAATCAGCATATTGAAATAATTTCTGAAGGATCATGTGACACTGAAGAATTTGGTAAATAAAAAATAGTTTATTTAAAATTGGAATAAGATTTTACAATATTACTGTTTATATTGTATTTTCAGCCTTAGTGCGCATAAGAGACTACTTTAAAAAAAATTCTTACAAAGTCTTACATACTGTCAAACTTTTGAACAGGAGATTATATTTTAATATGCAACCATAAATCATAACCATAAATGTTTACAACTGTGCATTCAGCAAATGTCATCCACTTATCTCTGAAATAATAAAAAAAATGCTATTTTAAATTCTGTTAAAATGTCTAAAAACTTATGGCAGTCTGATCAAATAATGAGTCAAAAGTGAAATTTGGAAATTCTGGGTATTCCTTGCATAAGGAAAATGTGCATACTTCACACAGTATGCTAGAGTAATGCAGAAATATTAAGCAATTCAAAGCACAAAGTGTTCTCTTTGTAAACGGTGCCATCTGGTGGATTTCAGTAGAACTGTTCGAAATGTTCAATACATTCAAACTTGTTTATTTCTGTTTTTGACAGTGCCTCTTATCCAAAAGATGGAATCGAGAATTATGATTCCCATGGAACATTCACCTCTGCAGTAAAATCAACAGTGTTTCACCTGTGATGATAACAAATACACTATCCACCAGGAGATCTACTGTTTAGTTCTGACTTTACTCAAACACATCTGAAGCAGATGATCAAGGTCTTCAGGTCCTCTTGAAGTAGACAGGCAGTTGTGTTAGAGTAGAGCTGGACCTAAAGTCTGCAAGAAGGCAAAACTGTGCCAGTGTTGAAGCCAATCTGAGAGCTACAATGACAGACCTCAGTGTCATCGTACAAGACTGTTAAAGTATATATATATATATATATATATAATAAAAAAATTACAGTATTGTTTTTAGACATTATTCTCCTTTCTGATGCATCACTTGGCCTGTTGGAGTGCTTGAGGAAACTGCCTGTCAGCATAGCTTTTTATCTACAATTAAAAAAGTAATTTGCTAAATTGAATGCATTTATTGGAATTGTAAACTTTAAAACTCCATTATAGGATAATAAATTAACAAATAATTTCTGTTGATTTGTAGTCTCTTATTACACCATAATAAATTATTTTGATTTAATAATACTTGACGTTACCATGGCCATTTTTACTGTACATAAAAACTTTCAAGTGTAGCTGGTTGCCTGGAACACAAATTAAGATATTTTTGATGAAATCCGATTGTTTTCTGACCCTCCCATAGACAGCAAGGGTTCTACCACAATCAAGGCACAGAAATGTAGAAAGGGCATCGATAAAACTGTCCATGTGACATCAGAAGTTCAACCGTTTTTGTGCGCAAAGAAAACAAAAATAACAACTTTATTCATGACGCATGCGCATGCTATGATCTTAACGTAAACAACGTATGCGCGTACTTTGATCTGAACGTAAACGAGGCACAGCGCGTGCGTGTTCTGTGTCAGCAGCACCATGCACATATGTTGTTTATGTTCAGATCATAGCATGCGCATGCGTTGTGATACTCTCCAAAATGGCGCCAGGGTGACGTGGAGGAGACGAATTGTTGAATAAAGTCATTATTTTTGTTTTCTTTGCACACAAAAAGTATTCTCGTAGCTTTGTAAAATTACGGTTGAACTACTGATGTCACATGGATTATTTTAACGATGTCCTTATTACGTTTCTGTGCCTTGATTGTGGTAGGACCCTTGCTGTCTATGGGAGGGTCAGAAAGCTCTCGGATTTCATCAAAATATATCTTAATTTGTGTTCCGAAGATGAACAAAGGTCTTACGGGTTTGGAACAACATGAGGGTGAGTAATAATGACTGATTTTTCATTTTTTGGTGAACTATCCCTTTAATTTGATGGCAATGATATTACATAAATGCCAAAAACATTATTTGGACGATTTGATATAACTAAGGCCTTATTTTAATTAATATTTTAATTCATTTAAATACAGTGATATTTTCACTGTCATCAAATTAACAGAGTTCATGGCCCTCTGAAAGCTTTATGTTTGTGAAACTGACTCATTGTAGATGCTTCTGTCCCTTTAAGAACAAGGGGCGTGTGTCACAACTGGGCCGTCTGCTGTTCGAACCATACAAGTAGAATCAAATGAACTGGTAGAATGGCAATAAGCTTGGAACGATGGATTCCAAAGTGGGTGTGGCTTCGCGACGCGTATGTTTTCAGATTCGATGGATTTAAATAATATTCTCCGAATTACAATCAATGTTTTTTTTTTTCGTTTCTCCGTGGCATTTTCTGGTGTAAAGTACTGCCTTTAATATTTGCTGAAGCGAACTATAATCGAAGTTGTCGCGTGATGTCTGTTACTTTAATCAGCGCTGATCACATTCGCCTTATCACGATCACTTGTGATGACTTCATATGGATTTTGTTCATATTTTACATAGAATATGTCTTTTAATATATAATTATGTTAATTCTTTAACATAATAGATTAAAAACTTTTTAATCTACAAAAATCTTAAAGAAGACAGATAATATGCGAATTCAAATTAGCTTTAGCGGCTCCAAACGCCCCTTAGAGGAAGCCAGCTGTAAGTCCCATTGTAAACAGCATTTTAGATGCACTTTCCAATTAGTTCTCGAGTCGAATTACATTGAGTCTCTCCCAGCAGCGTGCCCAATGTACGAGGATGAAGCCTTTTGGTAGCACAGGGGTATGTAACATCACATAGGCGGTTCTCGCGTTGCGTTATTTAACGCGCCCACCTGCGCTGCATACAACACATTTTCACGCGTCTTCCTGGAGGACTAGTAAACGATGGACCTGCACATCTTGGACCATAAATTACGGGTCACATCAATAAGCAAAACGGGACTTCAGCAGTATACACACCCCCTAATCAAACTGATATTTCTCAGAAACAGGACGAGGTAAGATCAGTCAAAGCCTGCATGAGTTTGCAAACATGTTTTTACGTTTATGTTTGATGGTGCACTGACTCTTATTAAGACACCAGTTCAAGTTCATAGCGTGCTTGTTTACAATGTGTTCAACTGCAAAGTAAGAGCCTCACCCTGTTTTGGTTAGTGTGCAGAAATGATAAATGACCAAAGAATGTCAGATCATGCACATGCACGTGGGCCTTTAACTTATTCTTAAAATTACTCTCGAAACTGCTATTAAAGCAGGCTGTTTTTCATAAAAATGAGTAATTTCTTGGGTTCAGCTATGACTTGAAATAATGGCCGTGTGTTAAAACCTAATCAGCTGCCTACCTGGCTAGACAACATTTTTGGACACGCAGGTTTTGACATAAATCCCATACATTAAGTTTCATTCTAACTTCAATCTTTGCATGTGAAAAGTAGCACATATTTGACATGCACTGCCTGTACGTTAACATGGGACAAAGTAAAAAAAAACACACTAAAATGACAAAGTTGCTTTTTTTTCATTGCATATGCAGTGGCCCCAAAAAGAATCTACAAACTTAAAAAATTTATCTTGCTTTTCATTAGATAAAAACTAAATATCAGCAAGTTGTGTTTTTGGTAAATATAAGTATTGATGTAATTTTCTGTGTGTCCAATTTGCTGATATTAAATTATATGTTGGCATTAGCTATATCATAATTTATTGGCCACCCTTCGTTATAGATGTAACTGGTCATTAAAACTGGTTGGTTGTTGACTTGTTAGTAGCCAATGTTTTGTTTAATGCCATCACCCTAACTGAGATCGCTTGTTGTTTATTAAGATTAAAACCATAAGTTAGTGGGACATGTCCATACTAGTTAAGGGCAAATTACTTCATACATCCACTAAGCAAAACTTTAGGACGAGTTGGAAGGATTCATTGCAAAAATCTAGTTGTGTCGTTCTAAGAAAAGATCTAGTATCATTGGTTTGCAGATGTCTGTTGGTTTGACATTCAGATATTTTAAAGTGTGGTTTGTCCCTTCTACTACATAGCCCACATGGCCAAAGAGACATCTACTGAAAATATATATTTTTTTGCTTTTAAATTTTTGTCTTTGGAATAACATTTACAGTTGACTTGTTCACAGTAATACCGATAAATAAGATCAATTCTGATTCCATGTTGACTCTTAGTGCATTAGGGTACCTGTTGTTTTCTGTGCAGCTTCTGTGCCTTTGTGTCTCTCTCTTAATTCTTCTGTCTAATGGTGTCATAAACTCAGATATATGCAATAAAATCTGGGTTGTAAAATGTCGCTGATGAAAGTATTTTGTGTGGCATCGTGTGGCTTCAGTTCATTTTATGATTTGCTTAATGCCGTTGAATGAGTGTTTTTTGTCACGTCTGTGAGGACGAGGGGATGGCGACAGGCCTTTCAGGACTGGAAAAAGATTGGTGTTTGTGTATTCAATATGACTTTTCTGGTTCGTTCAGGCATATCTTGTTGAACTTTCCAGAACCTTGAATGCTACAGACTAATAATGTTCCAGAGTTTAGCATATCACTTCCAAATCCTTAAATTAACTTTTTAATTTTTTTTAAATCTTAAAATGCAAAAATTAAAGGATAGTTCAACCAGGCATATAATTCTGTCTTAATTTACTCACCCCCATATTGTTCCATACAAAATAGTGCACGAGTTGTAAGAACTAAGTTGTCTGAAATTATACAAAATCTTTTGAGTGAGGAAAAATATCTTGTTTTGACTCACTCCAAAAATTGTCACCATTTGCACCATTGCTGTCATAAACCTGTAGGCTATGACTTTTTCTTTTCATGTTTTTATGTTGAACTTTGTACATGCAAATTTAATCTTGTTTTTTTTTTTTTTTTTACCAACAAATCATGATTCTTCAATAACTTGGATACTGAAATTTATTGTAAATTTATGAAAAAATTCAGGAATAACTGAAGCCACACAAATGCAAAAATCAACCATATAAACTAATTCAGATTAAATATTCTACATGGATATATGATATTTTAAGGATGCATGGTTGATTAATCAAAATAAAACTAAATTATGATATGGCTCCCTGTGGTTTTCTGTCAAAATAAAAGTTAGATGGTTTAACATTTGAAAATTAATAAATTAAGATGAAAGTAATTATTGTACATTTACAGCTGTAAAATAATTTCTTTAATATTATTATTTCTTATATTCAGTTTTTTTTTACAGTGAAATAATATAATAGTGATATTTATTTTCTTTTTTTTAGTCACTTAAGCAATAGTAGTTTATAATAATAATAATAATTATTATTATTGTTATTATGATTATCACTACAACATTTTACAAAAAAGCACAGCACAAAGCTAGATTTTTTTTTTGTTCACAATTGCACTTATTTTTTTCACAAATTGTGCAGCTGCAGCTAATTTGACCAAATGTCCCCACAAGGATAGTAAAACCTGAATTTGTTTTGGCCCCACGAGGGAAAAACATATTAAAAATAGTAAATGATGTTTATCTGAAAGTGTAACAGTGCAAACAGGTTTTCTGTAAGAGGTAGATTTAGGGTTAGGGTTGGATTAGGGGATAAAAAATATTGTTTGGTTAGTATAAAAGTAATAGAAGTCAATGGAAAGTCCCCACAATTCACAGAAACAAATGTGTTTGTGTGTGTGTATTCTCCTGTGCGTATAATGAACGTGCCGACAGTTAGAGTTGACCTAAAGATTTATTGGTAAATAACGACTTAAATTTTCTTCTCACAGAAGACCTTTTCCCCTTAATTTTTTCTTCACAGAAATCTATTTTTTAGTTCTCTAGTTCTCTCTCTTTTCTCACCATTCTGGAGGATGTTGGTTTAACACCACTCCTATATTTCTCAGTTTTCCAGAAGTCTTTGTAGCGCTTACAGGACGTTGAACCCTGGGAGCTCTAGATGTTGTTAGGAAGTGTGAGACTAGCTGACACAATGCTGCTGTGCTGAGTTAGCCCTGAGGGTGGGGATGTATTATTTCCCTTCTGGTCGGCTCTTGGATTGATGTGCTCAGTCGCTGGGGTGTGGATTGTATTGCTCTGAGTTGCAGACAGCACAGGATTCAGCTGTGTGAATGAAGATCTGTGGGTGGCTGCCAGAGTGCCAGGACAGTATCACAGCTCTTCCATCAGATAACGGCCGCTGCACTGCTGAGTCTCCCTCAACTGCAGTAGTTAAGTGAAAGTTAGAAAGTGCTCGTTGTTAGTGGACTACTACAAAGATAAGCACTGAAGTCAATGCCTGATTGAGTTTTTAGTGCTTTCTATTGTAAAACAAACAGATAAACAAAAACCAAAATGTAATGGCCCGATCCGAGCCATTCTCCAATTTTGCCTTTTTAACAAGGGTGTTGAATCCATCATTTGTAGTGTGAAATTTTACTAAAATCTTTGTCAAGTTGCATTGTATAAGAAATAGGGCTGTCAAATCGATTAATCGTGATTAATTGCATCCCCCAAAAAAATGTTATCGTGATGTGTGTGTACTGTGTATATTTATATAAATACACACATGCTTGCATATTTAAGAAATATTTACATACGTGTGTGTGTGTGTGAGATGTATGTATGTATATATATATATATATATATATATTATATAACGTTTGTGTGTATTTATATACACGCATATATTATAGACACAAACGTTTATGTTGGATGTGATTTAATTACGATTAATTGATTTGACAGCCCTAATTAGAAGTTGAATTCAACTGTTTTACACTTAAGTTCCAAAAACACTCATTGTTTTCACACAATCGAAAGACTGTCTAGCACAAAACCTTCCTCCTTCCTCATTATTCTTTAAATTGTTGCGCAAACATATCAATTTCTCCTTTGAAAAAAAAAAGTCATAGCTGTTTTGGAAAACATGATAGCAGTAATATGATAACATTTGGCAATAATATTAATTATTAGCCTAACTATTGGATGTTTTGTTTACCAAGTAAAAATCCTTCTGTTGCATTACTACATTTTTGAGTGTTAATTGATTACCATTCAAAATTTGGGGTCAGTATGATTTATTTATTTATGGAAAGAAAATAATACTTTTGTTCAGTAAGGATGCATTAAACTGATCAAAAATTACAGTAAAGACATTTGTAATGTTACAAAATATTTCTATTTCAAATAAATGCTGTTCTTTTGAACTTTTCTATTAATCAATGAATACATTTTAGAAAAAATATTAAGCAGCACAACTGTTTTCAACATTGATAATTATCAGAAATGTTTCTTGAGCAGCAAATCAGCATATCAGAATGATTTCTGAAGGATCGTGTGACTGAAGACTGGAGTAATTATGATGAAAATTTAGCTTTGCATCACAGAAATAATTTACATTTTCAAATGTATTTAAATAAAAAAAAGTTATTTTAAATATAATATTTTACTTTTACTGTATTTTTTGATCAAATAAATGCAGCCTTGGTGAGCAGAAAAGACTTCATTCAAAAACATAAAAAAAATCTCACCAACTCCAAACATTTGAACTGTTTGTTAACCTATAAATGTATGTAGTTAAATGGTCCATGATACATAACTAATCAATATTACTGTTTCATCTTTGTTTTAGTCGTTTTGATGCTGATTAGATGAAATTAAGTAAACCAGTCTGGACTTAATCTGCACAAACTGCTCAACAGTTCTTTTCCCATGATTCTCATTTGCTGCTGCTTCTCATCTCTGTGTCTCTTAGACAATAGATCAGACTGAGTGAAGTGGAGCGTGTTGTTCTGGGTTCCTGGACCGGCTTCTAAAGAATTTGGGTCAAAACTTGTTGTAAAGAAACCAATTCACACAAACCTTTCCCTTTTTAACATGCACATCGAGCACCTCAAATTTATCAATCACAACAAACCGGAATGCAGAATCATATGAATGGATCTGCAGAGGGGTTTGATGTGGTTTCTCTCCATCCCACGCCTCACTGCTGGAACACTTTTTATAACAATCTGCCATTGTTTTTGTCCATTATGCAAAATCATCTGATATGTCTGTTTGGTTTATTTTCCCTCTCTCCTGTGGCTTTTCTCTTTCTCTCACAGATGCAAATTTTTCAGTCTCACAGAGACTCCGGAAAATTACACGGTTGTCCTCGATGAGGAGGGATTTAAAGGTAAAACACACACTTACACACATGAACTGCTGTCCTGAGGCTCTTCTCTGTTCATTTATGACCCTGGACCTGGAATACATAAGCTTTCCATTGATGTATGGTTTGTTAGGATCGGACAATATTTGGCCGAGATACAACTATTTGAAAATCTGGAATCTGAGGGTGCAAAAAAATCTAAATACTGAGAAAATCGCCATTAAAGTTGTCCAAATGAAGTCCTTAGCAATGCATATTACTAATCAAAAATGAAGTTTTGATATATTTACTGTAGGAAATTTACAAAATATCTTCATGGAACATGATCTTTACTTAATGTCCTAATGATTTTTTGGCATAAAATAAAAATCAATTTTGACACATACAATGTATTTTTGGCTATTGCTACATATATATTATATTACAAATATACTCCAGCGACTTAAGACTGGTTTTGTGCTCCAGGGTCACATTTGATAATGACACACATTTTCATGGAATATACTGGGAATTATCTAATTTTATTTATAGCTATAAACACCCTATACAATTGTTCCTGGAGATTTATAATCTGACGTTTCACATTGTACATTCCCAAAACCTGGGTAAAATTCTTATTGCATATTTGCATGATTGGTTAAATGTAATGCCAACAATGTAAATTACTCTTTATTTGATCAATTTATTACTTTAAACTGCACTGAAATGTGAAAAATATGGAAATTTCTGACATGTTTGATCAAGACTTGGTACATAAAAAGTTTTATTTTTTTAAATCTGCTGTATGTATTTCAAGCAATAAAACATTTTTTCCCCATATTTTATATATGTTAATAAAACAGTTTTTGTCTTAAGTAAGCCTAAATTCTTTAAAACCAAATAATTGATAATTTCATTATTTATAGAAAACATTTAATACAAATTATAAATATATTTCTTTCAGCTCTGTACAAAAATGTTTACATGTAATATAATATTATTCTAAAGTTTGGAGCCAGTAAGGTATTTATATATATATTGATTATATATATAATATATATATATTATTTTTTTTGAAGCAGAATTTTCAGCAGCCGGTTTTGTGTCCCATATTTTTGTTCAGAAATAATTTTAATATGCTGATTTGTTGCTCAAGTAACATTATTAACACTAATTGTTATTATCACAGTTGAGTTAAACTGTTGTACTGCTTAATAATTTTGTAAAATATTTTGTAATTTCCTTACTGTCACTTTTGATCAATTTATTCATCAAGGACACAAAGTATTTATTTCAAAAGAAAATCTTACTGAAGCCAAACTTTTGAAAATTTTAACTTTTCATACTGACTCATATTTGTATTTTTTATCATATTTTAGTGAAATTATTGGCAGGGCAAATACAAATCTGACCTACTTGCCAGAACAGACCCGCAGAAAAAAAATCCTTGTTGTTGAGCCCTAAAAAAAGACTAATCCACAAAATCATTAGAGTGGGAAATGTCAAGCGAGGTGTATTGACTGTAGAGCATATCAGAGGACAGGTGGGACGGTACATTGAGTTCACGGCTGTTATTGTAGAGGCTCTCCGTAGCCCTGTCCTCTGCCTCTGACCCAAACAGCTGTTTCCTCTATGCTGTCAAATCCCTGCGACTCTAGAGCAAAAACCGCTTTCCTCTTCTCATAATCCACAGGAAGGTAAAAACAACTAAAACAACGTTTTGGATAATGTGTACTTTTGCAGGTGTTCTGATATGAAAACAAGATGTTTTGTCTCATTTTAAGAGATGTACATGTCCAAAACGTATGATTTGAGTTTTTTCACTGCTAGTTTTGTGCTGTGTTCAGCTAGGTGTTAATGGGTTATAGAATGACCCTGTTAACTTCTAAACTCTTATACTCTCAAAGTGGCAAGCTCGCCTACATAGACATTTGAAACCTCCTGCTGTAATTCTGTGAATAATTATAGACTCCGGATTTGTTAGTGTTAACAGAATCAGCTTTTAAAGACAACTTCCTATTTTTCTCTGTGGTTGAGTATATAAGTCTAATGTGTTTTGTTGCAGCGTAATGCAACTATATTTTTGCATTATCTGAAAAAAATGACTGCTCTTTGCTTGTGCAAAACAGTTCAAAATTTTGGGGTTAGTAACCTTTTTTTTTTTTTTTATGTTTTTGAAAATAGTGTCTTGACTGCATTTAGTTGATCAAAAATATTGTGAAATATTATTACAATTTCAAACAACTGTTTTCTATTTGAATGTATTTTAAAATGTAATTTGTTCCTGTTACGTCAAAGCTGAATTTCCAGCATCATTAGTGTCACATGATCCTTTAGATATCATTCTAATATGCTGATATGCTGCTTTAAAAAACATTTCTTATTATTGTCAATGTTGAAAACTGTTGCGCTGCTTAATATTTTTGTGGAAACTGCAATACTTTTTTTCAGGATCCTTTTAGTAATTAGAAAATTTGAAAGAACAGCATTTGTTTAAAATAGACTTTTTTTGGAAACACTATAAATGTCTCTACTGTCAGTTTTGATGAAATTAATACATCCTTTCTGAATAAATGTATTATTTTTTTTTCTCAAACCTAATGGTAGCTCCTCTTTCAATGCAAGGTGAAAATCGCAAGTTTGATCACTTAGAAAAGTAATAGCGCACCTCTCCTTAACAAGCACGAGTTTCTCAGTTGACGTTCTCTACTAAAAATATGCTTTTTTTTCTACAAATATGCTGTAAAATGTTAAGGAAATGAACACCAGTTTAAAACTGGTATATTTATATATTGACACAGTCTCCGGTGTATGTCCTCTTTATCATATTCTCTTCCTCCAGAGCTCCAGCCGTCTGAACACCTGAAGGTGGAGGGCTCCACTTGGCTCCCGCTCAATGTCGTCTCCAATGGCAACGCCTCCAGCAGCTCACAGGCCGTGGGCGTCACCAAGATTGCCAAATCTGTTATCGCTCCATTGGCCGAGCAGCATGTGTCCGTCTTCATGCTCTCCACCTATCAAACCGACTTTATTCTGGTAAACGAGTCTGCTGTGTTTCTGTGATCACTGACACATACACACATCTAATTTAAAGTGCCCCTATTATGGGTTATGAAAGGTTCATATTTTGGTTTATGGAGTCCCCAACAACAGGTTGACATATGTGCAAGGTCAAAAAACACTTTCATTTTCTTAGAATATGCATTTATTTTTACCTTATTTGCTCAACGACTCCCAAATGATTTGTTCAACGATTAATTTTTCCAAACCCCTCCTTTGCTTGACGCTAATCTTCAGTGATTGGTCGATTTCATTTAAAGAGCAGTGTTTGTGAGCTCAGTGCTGTTTTGTGCACAGCCGTTACCGGGTAAACGGCTATTTTTAACGCTCCAAAAGCTGCACCTAGTGGCAAAGAATTAATTTGTATTTTCATTCAGACCAACGCGAAAATTAAGTTTCCCAGGTCTGCGCGCGCAACAAGTGGGCGGGCAATATGCTAATGTTTCATGTTGATGTCAACATGAAACGGCTTGGGATTCGTTTTAAAAACAACTCGTTTCAATGATTCAGAGTCGACTCTTTCTTTTGAGAGACAATAACTTTATACACGCAGCACTTTCAGATTTAAAACTTTGCAGGATGTTTTCATTTACGTAGAGCTGTTACACACTGCATGAAAGGTCATTTTAAAAAATCCATAATAGTGGCACTTTAAGCTACATTTCTTCAGCAACATTTCTAGAAATATTTGATTGTATGTAAACTGTGGCGAATGCTGGCAGTAGTACCAAGTCCACGGTTTTCCCACAGAATTGGCCTACTTTAACACTGTTGCCGCAGGTTGAAACGACCCCAATAAAGTGTATTTTACCCCCTGGAAGGTGATTTTTACAGGGGGACCCCCTCGAAATGCGATTGGGCTAGATTTGGGCTAGTTTTGAGTAGCAGTTGGGTAGGTTTTGTTGTGAAAACCTGGCAACCCTGACTGCTGGAAGTATTGTAGTGAATTAGGGTTGCTATAGATAACTAAAAAAAAAAAAAATGCCATGACTTAAAATAAATGTTAGCTGCAATATAATACAAAAAAACTATAAAATGATAATCATGTAACAAAAAATAATTAAACTTGAATTAAAATTTAAAATGAAAACAGAGAATATTAAAAATCTAAATTAAAAGTTTGATAGTATATCAGTGATACTAAAATGCCACTTAAATGAATCACCATAATATGTTATGTAATTACAACCCGAATTCCGGAAATGTTGGGACATTTTTAAATTTAAATAAAATGAAAACTAAAAAACTTTCAAATCACATGAGCCAATATTTTATTCACAATAGAACATAACAAATGTTTAAACTCAGAAATCTTACACTTTTATCCACTAAATGAGCTCATTTCAAATTTGATGCCTGCTACATGTAGGTCTCAAAAAAGTTGGCACGGGGGCAACAAAGGGCTAAAAAAGCAAGAAATTGTGAAAAGATTCAGATGGGAGAACATCTAGCAACTAATTAAGTTAATTGACATCAGGTCTGTAACATGATTAGCTCTAAAATGGATGTCTTAGAGAGGCAGAGGCTCTCCAATCTGTGAAAGAGTGCGTAAAAAGATTGTGGAATACTTTAAAAACAACGTTCCTCAACATTAAATTGCAAAGGCTTTGCAAATCTCATCATCTACAGATTCAGAGAAACTGGAGAAATCGTTTTGCGTAAGGGACAAGGCCGAAGACCTTTGTTGAATGCCCGTGGTCTTCGGGCCCTCAGACGACACTGTTTTGTTAAAAATAGCTTTGTGTTGTGTTTAACTATAAGCAAAGAAAGCAAGAAACAGACGTGGAGCTGGGGGACATATGGCTGAACCTAGAAACACAGAACGGTGTTAATAAATAAAGTATTTATAAAACAGCAGCATGAACATGCGCTAACATCAAACACACCTGCCTGTTGTAAATGTTTTACATTTTTATGACCCTTTTGTTTTAATAAGTTGGTAGATGTGTAATGAAAGTTGTGTAATGTTGATTGGCCTTTGTGCATTATATTTTCAAGGGCAGTGATGCTTTTGCAATAAGCTAATGTGTAGTTTTGCTAATACCTATAGAGCTGTGTGGGACAGAATTTTTTTTTTTATCCTTGTTTAAAAACTTACTTTTATATTATTTTGTCAACTTACTTTTCTTAAAGTCTTTCAGGCTGCTTGTCCAATTTGCATGAAGTTTATTTGTAAAAATATCTGATTAAATAACCTAAAATTAAACCAGCTAAAGCGTGCAATGAAACTGTGGCCTAATACTGACTAATTGAATAATATTTCTTGAATGCAAAGTTGAATTGCAAAAAGAATTACAAACATTTTGTGCAAGGAATCCACACGCTAAAGGCGCACACCAAATAGTCACCCACAGGGGGTGCTACAACAACAACAACAAAAAACATTCATAACTTTTTGATTAATGTATTGCATTTGTGGTGGTGGTGTTTGGTAACAAGTGCTGATAACAAAAATAAAAAAATGCAGTAACAATATAAAAGGATAGACAAGTAATAGATAGAAAGAAAGATAGAGTAGATGGAAAAGTACAGAACAAACATGACCACCTCAGGGAGTGCCGTTAGGAGATTTGTATAAAAATGTAAGTTATTCACATACTAAATGGGATGTTTGTGTTGTAGGTGCGAGAGAAGGACCTGTCGGTGGTGGTGGAGACTCTGGTGGAGGAGTTTAATATTTTCAGAGAGGAGGGAGGAGAGTCAGTGCCTGTCCACAGTCAGGACACCTGCAACGGCCTTCAGCGAAACGGCAGAGAGGGTGAGACCGCAGTGAAAGAAAGGCATACTCTACCAAAAAATGTTTGGGGTCGGTATGAAGTTTCTCCAAGGCTGCCTATATTTAATAAAAAAACAGTAAAAATAGCAATGTTGTGTTATATTATTACAATTTAAAGTAACCGTTTTCTATTTGAATATATTATCAATGTTGAAAGCCATGATATTTTTTTCCAGGATTATTTAATGAATAGAAAGTTCATAGATGAACAGCATTTATTTGAAACAGAATTTTTTTTAACAATCTAAAATGTCACTTTTGATCAATTTAACGTATCCTTGCTGAATAAGTGTTAATTCTTTAAAAAAAAACCCTGACCCACATAATAATATATTGAAATAGTGAAATTGATCTTTTAAGAATAGTCCATTATACTATGAATACTCTATCTGATGGTATTAACACTTTGTAATGTGTTATAATTGATTATTTTTCCAGTGTTTTGCATCGACACATTATTAAATTCAAAACCAGCTCGTGGACAAAACAAGGTTTAGTAGTCCAAGTAGTAGTATTGTTTTTCCCTTTTTAAATGTGTTGTGTGTGTTCAGTTCCACATGCAACAGTTCACCCGGTGCTGATTCCGGAGAATCAGTTTTGTGTAATGAGCTTGGATCCGGACACACTGCCAGCGATCGCCACCACCCTCATAGACGTTCTGTTTTACTCTAACAGGTATGAAACCTGCTGCTGCAAACTCATGCAGTGATGCTGTCTGCATCTCAGTTTTCACTGCTTTGAGATTGTATTTCCTCTTCAGCACCACCCTTAGCTGAACAATAGTGTTTTAATATTTCACTATAACACAGTATGTTTATGTTAATTAATTTAACGTGTTTTTCTCCTGCAGTGCTAAAGAGGGCGCCAGTGTTGATCAGGACATGGAATGTATCAAGTTCTTCTCCTTTTCTCTGATTGAAGGATACGTCTCTTTGGTGATGGACACAGAAGCACAGAGACAGTAAGACCCTCACAGAGTAATGGACATGTCATCATATCAAAGCTTTGCAAGTTGCTGATTTAAATATGAAAGTGTGTGTGTGTCAGATTCCCCGCTGATCTTCTCTTCACCAGCTCCTCTGGTGAGCTCTGGAGGATGGTGAGAATAGGAGGGCAGCCTCTCGGCTTCGGTGAGCTTCATTCACCATCAGATACCATCTTTTGGTCATTTGAATGCAGCATGTATCATTTAGTCATGCCAAAATCTATTGCAGCAAGCAATAGAAAAAAAAAGGGGGGGGGGCAGGAATTAAAAGAAAAAAGTTAATAAATATACTTACAATTCATTCAGCATTACAAGGTATCAATAGAAAAATTCTGAGATATAAACTCGCAATTCTGAGATATAAACTCACAATTCTGACTTTTTTTCTCAGAATTCTGAGATATAAACTCGCAATTCTGACTTTTTTTCTCAGAATTCTGAGATATAAACTCTCAATTCTGACTTTAGTAGAATTTAATATATAGTTATATTAAAATAACGCGATAGAAGCTGCCTCAAACTCAGAACTATAAAGAAATGAAGAATGTTGTGTCTGAAAGCTGTGCGCGTCCCGCACACTGCCCAGCGGTAATGGTACTGTCCAACTGCGAGCGCAAAACACAGAAATTGAGAATAATGAGTCATTTTTATGTTTGTTCAAAAATCATATTCGGACGCAACTTTCATCTAGTTCAATATATAGTTAATCTATAGCAAACTGAACAAAGCACTGCAAAGCCTTACACGGAGAGTGGTTTCCTATGGTGCGAGAAAGTCAGAGTTGAGAGATATACTGTAAACTCGCAGTTGCGAGGAAAAAAGTCAGAATTGCGAGATAAAAAGTCGCAATTGCGAGTTTATATATCAGAATTGCGAGTTTATATCTCAGAATTCTGAGAAAAAAAGTCAGAATTGCGAGTTTATATCTCAGAATTGCGACTTTATATCTCGCAATTGCGAGAAAAAAAGTCAGAATTGTGAGAGAAAAAGTCGCAATTACCTTGTTTTATTTTTTTTTCAGTGGCAGAAACGGGCTTCCACAGGATTACATGTGCTTACTTTGTTAATAACTGTAAATTATGCACAATTACAAATGTAAACCAAACCCTAAACTAAATCCTAATTAATAAATGTTACTCAGTGCGTTATGTATTTAAATATTCATGTTATTTTTTATTTAATGTATTATTCATATTATTTTAATGTAATTTAGTTCCGATTCTAATGATTAAGTTCTAATAATTCAAATATTTTTTTATATTAAATAAAAGGTAATTTAATTTAAATAAAATGATTGAATAACCAATATTTGTGTTTTTATTATTATTTTTTTTTTTTTTAGAGTTAAAAGGTATATATCAAAACATTTACTAAAAAAGATTCAATGTTTTATTTGTTTACATAATTATCATGTGACCATTAACCAACATTAGAGAACCATGAACATGCAAATGTGTTGTTAAATTATTGAAATATTAACTTGAGATTCAAGGGAGACATCAAGTAAATATTTTACTTCAAAGGGGTTCGGCTGACAAAAAACGTTTGGGAATTCCTGGCCTACTTGAGTCTCCCATGTACATTTTGGAGTATTTTTTGGTCTGTCACATAGCTGCTGACTATGTATAGCATTCAAAATCAGTCACTTATGTGAGGTTCTGTTGCAATTAGGATGCTTATGTACTGTATATATGAATAGCTCCTTTAATGTTTTTCTGTCTGATCCAATCACTAGTCCATACAACAGCGAAATCTGTTCAGCTGAGTGATAGATGAGTGAACAAACACAGCAGATTGAATCAGAAAGTCACATCTCTCTCACTTATTTGCCGTTATCTCACTCTCTCCGTCTTGTTTTTTTTTTCAGATGAATGTGGGATAGTCGCTCAGATCTCTCAGCCTCTTGCAGACAGTGATATATCAGCGTATTACATTAGCACCTTCAGCTTTGATCATGCTCTGGTAAGTCATTTTGCCCCCTTTTTTTACACACAACGTTTTAGCTCTGTGTAATAGTCGACAGGGCATTAATAATGTGCTGCAAAAACCACATCAAATGCAATGAATACACATGTTCAGGGTAATAAAAGTCCCTGATCACCCTGTGTGCGTTTATTTTGCGATAATGATCTGCTGACATTCAGTCTGTAGAGGTTGTCTAGTCTACTGCATTTATATTTAGTACATTTGAATCATTTGTGATATTTGTGTGATGCTGAGCAACAGGAGGATAGGAAACAGAAGAATTCCAGAATATGATCTGATTGGACGATTTTCGCAACACCGCCTCGGTTTTTTCCATGATGTCATGTGAAATCAGATCATCTGGTTGTCCTTGCTTCCTATTCCTTTCCTTTTTTCCTGGAAACCGTCAAGTATTTTAGCAGAAACTGTTGGTTCCCTATTGGTCAGTGGACACAGTGAAAATAGCAGTATTTTTTAACGATATGCTATTTACACTAAGTGCAAATAGCTATAGATTCTATTTACATGTTAAAGTAGCAAGATTTTCTGCTATTTATATACTAATTGCAAATAGTGGCAATTATCTGCACCTCAGTATTGTAGTACATTATAAAACAGTACGCAATAATAACGTATTGAGTGTAAATTATAGTTTTAATTCAAATTATTAAATGGATGCCACCTTATTGGGACAATAAAGCCCTCTCTACACCTACCCGATACTTTATTTTCAACTTTTTGATTATTTCCTTCATTTTTATTGAAAATAAATGCCTTTCCGATGCGATATGAGATTTGAAAAGGGAGAAAAAAAGTTCGGCAAAAGGCGGTTTCGAACTCTGGTCGATCGCGTCAAAAAGCATGCGCCTGACCATCTACGCCACTGAAACTGATGTGAAACAAGCGTCTTTTTTTCAGTGTTGACTGTCCCAATCAGACGTTGGTGGGAGGAGTTAGTGTAAATAGCCTTTGTCAAAAAGGCGGGCTATAGAGTGGGGGAACTATGACGTCAGAACCCGGAAGAGTAATTCGCCGCGGGTTCCTTCGAGATTTTCCTATGGGGTTTTATAATGGGGTTTTTCAATTTATGAGTAAAATAAAGCCTGTGGTAAACCCAACTTGACGATAATTTTACGTTTTGTTCTACAATGTAAATTACACGCATCCATACCCAAAACTAAAAATTTGAAGCAGTTATGTTCATTTTTGAAAACGTATGTTTTTAATAAGTAACTAGATAAGAACGTTTGGGCTGTGAGTGGGTGCAGTTTACATTTCTTCCCCTACTCTTTTCCCGTTGTGTCACAAATACTTATACTTACAAAATATTTTTTATTATTACTTATATTGTTTAAAAAATATTTTATTTATAATGATAATAAGAAATATTATTATTATTATTGACTATTATTATTAATTTGTGTTGTTTTATATAAATCTATATTTATATACATATACATTTTTAATGTGTGTATATATATATATATATATATATATATATATATATATATATATAAAAAAATATTAATTAAATATTCATAATAATTTGTATTTATATATTTTCTAAGGGTCATGCTGCAAACATTGTGTTTAAGACATTTGTGTCGACATTTTAAAGGTTAAAATACTTTTTACAAATACTGTTTTAGAAGGGTTTTTCATGAGAAACTTCTTATAAAATATGAAAATATGTAGTAGCTCCATGCATGCATCTTTGTGTCTCTCCATAAATACCTCTGCACATGCATCCGTCTCTGAACCGTTATCGGTCTGAGCTGATCCATGGGAGTATGAGATGATGCATCTCTGTTTATGGCCATCCTACAAAACTCTTCATACCAGTGTGTGTTGTTCAGCTGACAGCATGTGACATCCCTGAAAAATATTGCATATTTGGATGGAACGTAATCATCCTTGTGTTTTTGTGTCATCTAATATTTTTTTTTGTCTCAGGTGCCGGAAGAAGACATAGTGAGCGTGACCGAGATGCTTCAAGCTCATAGGAAGGACATGTCCAGTTGAGGCTGAGTTTGAATGCATTGTCAGCTTGGAAAGGGTAGAAAAAGTCCTTAACGGTGGATGGTAGATCTTATTTGAGCCACTAACACACAGTATTACTCCACAAGACTGTCTTACCATAACCAGAGGTGCTTCAGTCACAGCCTTTGAGAGCTTAGGCTCAAAACAGGCCTAAACTCAGAAAACCGTGGCATTTTGCATTTGCAGAAACAGCAGTGCTGATTTTATGCCGTTGCTGAGAATCAAAGTATTTTTCTCAATTGAATTAGAAGATGAGAGGACGTTATCAGTTTTGGACGTTTATTTCTTCATTTCAGGGGTAATGATAGCACAGTATGTTCTGCAAAAATTACTTTGAGTATTGCACACAGACGTCTTCCAGTATTGTCAGAATCAGGTTTTTTTTTTTTTCTTAAGTAACCCTGTTTGAGGTCAAGCAAAATAATTTTTATTGTTGTAACAACTTTTGGTGTCATTAAAACATTGCACTTAAAAAAGCAGTTTCTGACAGTCAATATTTGGATCACTTTTGATTTTGAATCAGCATTTCAAACATATCTCGCAAGTACCAGAGTCATACTGTTATGCATGATCTTTTCAAATCACATTTACACCTAGTTGTGTGAATCTCTCAAGAACATATCCAGCTCACATTTCACCCCCAAAACCAAATTCTGTTGTAATGTAAATTTCTTTAAAATTTCCTCACCCTCAGGCTATCTAAGATGCAGATGAGTTTTTCTTCATCAGAACAGATTTGGAGAAATTCAGCATTACATCACCAATGGATCATCTGCTGTGAATGGGTGCCGTCAGAATGAGAGTCCAAACAGCTGATAAAAACATCACAGTAATCCACACGTATATTGTGATGTTTTTATCTGCTGTTTGGACTCTCATTCTGATGGCACCCATTCACTGCAGAGGATCCATTGGTGATGTAATGCTGAATTTCTCCAAATCTGTTCTGATAATGAAACAAACTGATCTTCTTCTTGGATGGCCTGTGGGTGAGTACATTTTTGGGTGAACCATTCCTTTTAAAGGAAATTAAATCTAAAATTACTTAATTATTTGAACATTATTTTTTCACATTATAGGAAAGTATCTACACATTCTATTGTACCTGCTGCATATCAGTGTTTGTTTTTACAGTACAAATTAATGTATTAGAGAATCAAAAGAAAGAATAATTCTCACCTACATTTAAAAGTACTCAAAAGTAAAATGGACACACAACAGTAATGGGAATTTGAGAGGAAATGTGTGTAATTAGTTTTTCTTTGTGAGATTCACCCATTATTGCGATCAAATTTTTTTCAGAATGTTTGGGCATATATGCGACTTTTGAGTCACACATCATGAAAAGTCATGAATAAATAAGTACTTTATCAGGATCTTTTGATTTGGCAGTTTGCCCACAAATTGATAAGACTTACGAGGTTCAGTGAGGTCAGGTTCTAGCATCACTTTGATCAACAGTGTGATTAAGGAAATGCTTCTTGCACAACTGTCTGCCTAATGAAATCGTTAGGTTTGACGACTCTTGTGACATTTCTGCCTTTGCTAACGCTAAAACATGTCCAGCTCCAGTGTGGCCTTACACTCACTCTTGATGCTTGTTTAATGCCAGAACAGGCTGCTGTTTTTTGACCTGTATTAATTCACTACTAGTGAACCAAGCACAAATATAGCAGTCAAATTAAAGAAATTGTTTTGTAACAATCGTTCACTTAACCTCAGCTACTTTTGATTATTGAGGAGCCCAAAAATTACTTTTTCCAGATATGTCTAAAATGAGCTAATGGAGAATCAAATTCACACAAGGAGAAATGCACTTATTGATTGTATTTTGATGGCACAACCACTAATAAATCCAGAAATCAGAACTGGTAAATGAATGAAACTCTTTTTAGAGAGAAATATAGCTTTGTTACAAATAAGCTCTATGCTTTTGGAAGAGCTGCTGAAACGGAAACACTAGCATCAACATGCAAAATATTAGATTAATAATTAAGGGTTACTTTTTATGTGTGACTTTGTGCATTTGCTAACACCTTTTTTTTTTTTTTTTTTTTTTTTTTTTATATAGTCGATCTATATTTCAGGGCACCAGTGCAGCATAAGAATAAAAATGCTTTTTGAGATCATGGTATCAAAATTGTATAATAAAAAAAACAGTTTTGTTAATGCAATTCCAGTGCCATTAAGGAGCTATTTTCATATGTTTATTTTATCTCATTTCTATCAATATCAACAAAGACCAATGTTACTGGCGTGCATAAAATGTGTTTGTAAATGAGTCAGTAATGATTCTGAGCATTTATTTTTGCTTTTTGTAGACTAGATGCATTTATCTAAAGTAATTTTTGGTACATTTTATACAGTGTCAAAGGAATTACATACCTTGTTTGTAACTGTGCTGCTTGTTCAATAAACGACCATATAAATACTGTTTTCTGGCATTTATTTTATTTTAACGTGTTTAAATGGTCATGCATGCAGTCACAACATTTAGTACATTTAGTTATGAGAAGAGCATAATTTTAATATGCCTGTTTAGTAACGCTTTAATAGAATTAATAAAGTTTGTTTGAACTCTCCTTGGTGAGATGATTTTTATCCTTAAAAATTTATTAAAAAATATATGTTTAGCATAGTATTAAAATAACTTTAATGCATAAAAAGTGATACAGCATGAAGTGATTAAATAAACTATGGATTTTTACTTCTTTTTTTTTTAAACCTCTATATTTAACACATTATTTATAGTACTAGGCAAAAGTTAGTCATTACTCTTTATTATTGCTATTTTGAATAATGAAATAAAATTGGAATAATAATAATTACAACGTAAGACAAATACGTGAGGTACTGGGCAAATTTTTATTTTTCCAACCATTCATTTGTTTTTTTGTAAGAGAAATTTAGACATGCGTGCATTTGTCTACAAAATATGCCTGCTGCATGCATACTTGTAAATAAAAACTAATTTAAGTAGCAATGTTTTATGTACACACACACACATATGTATGTATACAGGTGCATCTCAGAAAATTAGAATATGGTGAAAAAGTTCATTTTTTCTTGTAACTTATTTCAAAAAGTGAAACTTTCATATTGTCACGGGGTGAAGAATCACACGACAAGGATTGAGTGATAAATGCCCGGAGGGTGGATTTATTGTGACAAGAGGGTAGTGCAAAGCAGAGCGAAAATCCACAAGGGTGCTCCGGTGCGGGTAGTGCTCTCTTCCTCCTCCTCCAGTGCAGTGAGTCCGTGCTGTGCTTCAGTGGGTGCTGCTCGGTCACACGCTGCTGTCTGTGGGAGAAATGAGATGGCGAGCTAGTGCTTGGTCTCATGGAGAAGTCTCCTCATGTTCTGGGTTTGCGTGGCTTATGTAGCCACCCCATGATGAGCCGCAGGTGTGAACGATCAGCCTGTGATTAGGTCGGGCAGGTGTTCCTCGCCTGTTTCCAGGACGACGCTGATGAGCTTCGGGACACTCGTCAGGACCAGTCCAGGACTGCCCATTTGACGGCCAGGGCCTCCTTTTCCACCGCAGCGTAATTCCTCTCGGCCGGGGTCAGCTTTCTGCTGATATAAATGACAGGATGCTCCTCACCTTCCTGGATCTGTGACAGGAGAGCTCCCAGTCCCGTGTCGGAGGCATCCGTCTGCAGCAGGAAGGGGCAGCTAAAGTCAGGGGCTCTGAGTACTGGCGCCGAGGTGAGGGCCCCTTTCACCCGCTCGAAGGCTTCTTCCGCTGCTGGTGTCCACTGTATTTTCTCCGGTTGCCCCTTCCTGGTCAGGTCTGTCAGGGAGGCGGCTAAAGAGGAGAAGTTAGGGATGAAGCAGCGATAGTACCCCGCCAACCCTAAGAAGGCTCGTACCTGGGTTTGGGTCTCGGGTCTCGGGGCGGTGCGTACCGCTTCCACCTTCTTCTCCTGCGGCCGAATGAGACCCCGTCCGATTTGGAAACCCAGGTACTTTGCCTCGGAGAGTGCAAGGTGGCATTTGCGAGGGTTGGCGGTGAGCCCAGCCCTCCGGAGCTCCGAGAGCACCCTCCATAGCCGGTCCAGGTGGTCTTCCCATGCCTCGGAATGGATCACGACGTCGTCGAGATACGCAGCGGCGTATGACTGATGGGGCCGTAGCAGGATGTCCATCATCCGCTGGAACGTGGCGGGTGCCCCGTGTAGGCCGAAGGGAAGGGTCCGGTACTGCCAGTGGCCACTAGAGGTGGAAAAAGTAGTCTTAGGTTTGGCATTTTCAGAGAGGGGTACCTGCCAGTAGCCTTTAGTGAGGTCCAATGTCGAGATATACCGGGCCCTTCCCAGCCGGTCCAGCAGCTCATCCACCCGAGGCATGGGGTATCCGTCGAACTCGGAGACTTCGTTGAGGCGGCGGAAGTCATTGCAGAAACGGAGGGTGCCGTCCGGTTTCGGGACCATCACAATTGGGTTGGACCACGGGCTGCGTGACGGTTCTATCACCCCTAACTTCAGCATTTGTTGTACTTCCTCCTCAATAGCTTGCCAACGAGCCTCAGGGACGCGGTAGGGCCGTTGCCTGACGATGACTCCTGGAGGCGTCCGGATGTCATGCTGCAGGACGTTGGTCTGCCCGGGAAGAGACGAGAACACATCAGAGAACTGACCGATCAGGTGCTGCAGCTCCCCCTTTTGGGCGGCCGAGAGATTGGGGTTAATGTCCACCACTACGGGATCAGAGGTGGCAAGGGCTGCGAGCTGGTCTCTAGTCCCCACCCACTTCTTCAGAAGGTTGATGTGGTAAAGTTGCTCGGCTCTTCTCCTTCCTGGCTGACGTACACGGTAAGTAACCGGCCCAATCTTCTCTAGCACCGTGTAGGGCCCCTGCCAGGTGGCCAGGAACTTACAAGCGGCATTGGGGACTAGGACCATAACTCGGTCTCCGGCTTGGAACTCCCGTGGTTGGGCCGGCCGGTTGTAGTGGCGCTGTTGAGCCTGCTGCGCTTTACTCAGATGCTCCCGGACTAATGGCATGACCCGGTCGATTCTTTCCCTCATCTGTTTCACATGCTCGATCACTGAGCGATGGGCTGCCGGCTGTTGCTCCCAAGCCTCCTTTGCCACATCCAGGAGGCCACGGGGTTGCCGGCCCAAGAGAAGCTCGAAGGGGGTGAAACCGGTGGATGCCTGGGGCACTTCGCGGATCCCAAAGAGGACGTAGGGGATCATGAGGTCCCAGTCACGCTTGTCCTCCGCGACCACCCGTCTCAGCATCTGCTTCAGCGTCTGATTAAAGCGTTCGACCAGTCCGTCGGTCTGGGGGTGGTAGACGGTGGTCCTCAGTTGCTTCACCCGCAACAGCTGGCAGAGGTCAGCCATTAGCCAGGACATAAAGGGGGTACCCTGATCGGTCAGGATTTCCGCTGGGATGCAGACTCGGCTGGATAGCAGGAAGAGTTCCTGGGCAATGGCTTTCGCGGTGGCTTTTCGGAGGGGAACTGCCTCTGGATACCGGGTGGCATAGTCGACAATCACCAGGATGTGTTCATGCCCCCGGGCAGACTTAGGCAACGGCCCCACCAGGTCCATCCCGATGCGCTCGAAAGGCACCTCGATGATGGGGAGCGGTATCAGCGGGCTGGGGGGAGGTGTCCTGGATGACGTAACTTGGCAGGTCGGGCAGGCTTTGCAAAACCTCTTCACCTCAGCTTCCAATCCCGGCCAATGGAAGCGGTCGAGGATCCGTTGGCTGGTATTCGTGGCTCCGAGGTGCCCTGCCAAGGGATGGGAATGCGCCAACTCCAGTACGGTCTCCGTCTTTGTGCGGGGTACCACCAACAATAATTTTTCCTCCCCCCTTCGCTGAGCGACACAATAGAGCAGGCCGTTTTGGACGACGAAATGCGGGAGAGGATGAGGGCCAGGCTGAGCTTCCTTGCCTTCGATGATCCGAACCTGTGTCCAGCAATGCTTCAGCCTATCATCCTCGTGTTGTTCCTTTCCGAATGAGCCCCCTCCCGTCACCTGCTGGAAGACATCATAGAAAAGGTTAGGGTTTTGGGAGGGGGACTCACCATCTCTCCCGCTATCCGAGGCCAACAGAACGGGGCGCTGACGAGGTCCTTTCGTGGGCTTCCGTCTCCGACGGTCCCTTCGGGGGCTGGCAGGCTGCGTCGTCGTGGCCAGTAGGCGGTCAAACCCGGGCCAGTCTCTCCCGATCAGCACAGGCACGGGAAGATCCTTTACCACCCCGACTTCCACAGGCCAGGTGCCGGTCACGGCAGAAATGGTCACTCTGCGAGCGGGGACTTGTCGTGTACATGTGATGGGGAGGAAGGTTTTATACTCCATGCGGGGAGAGAGAAGGTGAGACTGCACCAGGCTGACGGCACTGCCAGAATCCAGGATGGCCCGGAACGGCTTGCCGTTAATCTTCACGTCCACTTCGGGAGCCCCAGCAGGTAGGTCGCGGTGCACAATGCAGCCTGCCAGCCAGGTCCGGGCGGGAGCCGCCGTCGGCATGGGCTCGTCCCGCGGAGAGGGAGGCCCCGGCCTGCTCAGTGGTCGCTGGGTGCCTTCCGGCGCGCGTTGCTCCTGGACCACCCTCTGGGGAAACGGCGGTGCTCGCTCCCCGGCATCCCGCTGTTGGGCTGCATCTGCCAGCTCTATTGCCTCCACGAGCTCTGAGGTAGTGGTTGGGCTCCTCATTCCAACCGCCTGTCGGTGAGAACGGGGAAGGGCTCAGAGAAAACGATCTACCACCACCCGTTCGGCCACCTGACTGGCCGATGGAGACCCCTCCAGTAGCCAGTGTTGCGCGAGTCGCATGAGTTCGGCGGCACGGGCTGGCAGACGGGGCTTATATTCCCACTTATGGAAATACTGAGCGGCACAGATGGGTGATAGGCCGAGGCAGGCTAAGATCTCCTTCTTGACCTCCACATACTGATCGGCAGAGGCGGCGGGAAGAGCGAAGTAGGCACGCTGAGCTTCACCTGTCAGCAGGGGAACGTGCTCAACGATCTGTTGCTGGCGGATGCTAACCTCAGTGAGCCGCTGGAGGATTTCGTCCATGTTGTGGGGGAGGAGCGCTCGCCTGGGACAACAAAACAAAAAAAACAACAACAAATGTCAGGTGAAGAAGATCGCTTGTCGGTGATTCTTCACTACTGCTATGCCCGCATTCTCCACCAGTGTCACAGGGTGAAGAATCACACAACAAGGATTGAGTGATAAATGCCCGGAAGGTGGATTTATTGTGACAAGAGGGTAGTGCAAAGCAGAGGGAAAATCCACAAGGGTGCTCCGGTGCGGGTAGTGCTCTCTTCCTCCTTCTCCAGTGCAGTGAGTCCGTGCTATGCTTCAGTGGGTGCTGCTCGGTCACACGCTGCTGTCTGTGGGAGAAATGAGATGGCGAGTTAGTGCTTGGTCTCATGGAGAAGTCTCCTCATGTGCTGGGTTTGCATGGCTTATGTAGCCACCCCATGATGAGCCGCAGGTGTGACCGATCAGCCTGTGATTAGGTCGGGCAGGTGTTCCTCGCCTGTTTCCAGGGCGACGCTGATGAGCTTCGGGACACTCGTCACAATATATTTTAGATTCATTACATGTAAAGTAGGGGTGTCAACGTTAACGCATGCGATTAATCTAAAAATTTTAACGCGCTAATATTTTTTTAACGCAAATGAATCGTTTGATAAGGTTTGACCCCAACTTCTTCCCGTCATCGCAGCGCGGAAGGTTATCTATCATTGTGTGATGAGGGTACAGCGAACCAGTGTTGACAGGGTAGCGGCACAAGTGTCCGTGGGCTATTTTGAAAATACAGTCGCGGGAAAAATTACAGAGCTGTGGGTTGCGGTTATTTGGGCTACTTTTATAATGTACCGCGGCCGCCCAAAGTGTATATAGACAAATAAAAATAAAAATAGATCCTTTTACTAATGTGTATTATCAGTGCCGATCCTAGACTCCTGGGGGCCCTACGCAAAACTGGGGGGGGGGGGGGATTAGTAATGGATGAAAGAATGAATGAAATGCATTTGTCCGTGTTTCACTCCGTCTCGAATCGCGGAAGGCGCTCGAGAAACAGTATCTCTTCCGCGGCTTACGCTTTCAACTCGTTTTTTTTTTTTTTTTGTCTCGAGCCTTTGTCAAGAGACTGATTTTTACATAGAGAGGGTGACAGTGCACCGCTTTAAAAGAAATGATCATTCATGTTTTCATAACCACTTGCCAAACTCAAAAACAAAACTGAAGTTAAAACATATTTGAGAGCAAGGGGCCCCCCTGGTGTTTCGGGGGCCCTACGCAGCTTGCGTTTCTGCGTATAGGGAGGATCGGCTCTGTGTATTATACTTGGAATGTATACCTGGCAACTTAAGAACGGAGAGGCGGTTGTAACATCACAAACAACATGAGTTTCAGCCACAGCATACATGTTAAGGCTTTTACACAGCAGAAATAAACATGACAACAGCCACTATAGATTATATAAGATAATAAACACACGATTACGATAGGATATGGTTTGTATGTGATTTTCTTGAGATGAATGTGTACATCTGAAATGTTAATTTGTGCAGCGATATAAATAGCATATTTTAACAACAGTAAACGACCAAATTCCACATGTGATCGCAAAAGGAAGTTATTACAAACAATCGATGGTGGTTTAAAGTGAGTTTTGAGTAAAAGTGTACTATTAATCTCATAAATTGTCTTATGAAGCATGATGCTAATATTAGCTCTAATGCACCTGCAGAACAGGTCCAATTCTTCTTCATAATGCATTTTGTCATAATACTTCACGTAAGGTCGCAAGAAAATGTTTTGTTGTATTTATTTAGAAATACTTTTGATAATAGTTGGGTAAATGTATACAGGTGCATCTCAATAAATTAGAATGTTGTGGAAAAGTTCATTTATTTCAGTAATTCAACTCAAATTGTGAAACTTGTGTATTAAATAAATTTAATGCACACAGACTGAAGTAGTTTAAGTGTTTGGTTCTTTTAATTGTGATGATTTAGGCTCACATTTAACAAAGACCCACCAATTCACTATCTCAACAAATTAGAATACTCCATAAGACCAATAAAACATTTTTTTTTAGTGAATTGTTGGCCTTCTGGAAAGTATGTTCATTTACTGTATATTTACTCAATACTTGGTAGGGGCTCCTTTTGCTTTAATTACTGCCTCAATTCGGCGTGGCATGGAGGTGATCAGTTTGTGGCACTGCTGAGGTGGTATGGAAGCCCAGGTTTCTTTGACAGTGGCCTTCAGCTCATCTGCATTGTTGGGTCTGGTGTCTCTCATCTTCCTCTTGACAATAACCCATAGATTCTCTATGGGGTTCAGGTCAGGCGAGTTTGCTGGCCAATCAAGCACAGCAACAGTAGCTGGTCTTCTTGTGAAGCTCTGACCTGCGCCAAAAAGTAGGGGCGCAGGAGGCTTCCACAGTGCACTGGAAGGGGCAGTATCCGTGGCCTTTTGGTAGGGATCCCAATTCGTCAGTCACCCGACGTGACTCGGAGTGACCGACTAATAGGGAACGTCTCGGTTACGTATGTAACCCTCGTTCCCTGAAGGAGGGAACGGAGACGTCACGTCCCGTCGCCACGGCTGCTGTACCACCGCTGAGCGGCTGGGTCACCGGCTCGGCTCCTCAGCGAAAACCTGAATATGCGCTGCACCTGCTGCCTACTTATACTCACGCTGTGATCAGCAGCAGCTGGATGCAATAATCGCATGCCAATGTGCATTGGCTCGTTTAGATACACTCGTAGTGGATTGGTCTCTCTAAGCGAGATCCCAATTCGTCGGTCACCCGACGTGACGTCTCCGTTCCCTCCTTCAGGGAACGAGGGTTACATAAGTAACCGAGACCATACCCAGAATTTATACTGTATGGATGGTCATTTATTGAAACTCAAATGTAAATATTCTAATATTTTGAGATACTGATTTTTGACTTTCATGAGCTGTAAGCTCTAATCATCAAAATTAAAACAAAAAAAACTTTTGAAATGTTTTACTTTACATGTAATGAATCTAAAATATATGAAAGTTTCACTTTTTTAAATAAGTTACAAGAAAAAAATCAACTTTTTCACGACATTCTAATTTATTGAGATGCACCTGTACTGGGATTGAAGTGATGTGGCTTGGTAAACGTTTTACTGCCAGTATAAAGGCTGATAATGGCTGAATAAAAACAGAAGAATAATGATAAAAGAATAATAAGGATTATGTCTCATACCTGGTGGAAGTGTGAAAGGTTCTGTTTCCTTAAACTAGTTTGTCATGCATTTCTTTATTTCAACACATTTACAGGTAAATCCTAGTATTTTAAATTTGTGATTAATCATGATTAATCACAGTCATGGACTGTGATTAACGCGCTAAAAAAAATTTATCGTAAAGTAAAACACTTCAAAAGTTTTTTTGTTTTCATTTTGATGATTAGAGCTTACAGCTAATGAAAGTCAAAAATTAGTATCTCAAAATATTAGAATATTTCCTAAGATCAATCAAAAAAAGGATTTGCAAAACAGAAAAGTTCAAGTTCTTTAAAGTATGTTCATTTATGCACTCAATACTTGGTCGGGGCTCCTTTAGCACAAACTCCAGCATCAGTGAGGTGTGGCATGGAAGCGATCAGCCTGTGGCACTGCTGAGGCACTATTGAGGCCTTCAGCTCGTCTGGATTGTTGGATTGACTTTCTCATCTTTCTCTTGAAAATATCCCATAGATTCCATATGGGGTTCAGGTCAGGCATGTTGGCTGGCCAATCAAGCACAGTAATATCATGGTCAGCAAAGCACTTGGAAGTGGTTTTGGCACTGTTGGCAGGTGCTGAAGTCCTGCTGGAAAAGGAAATCAGCATCTCCATAAAGCTTGTCAGCAGATGGAAGCATAAAGTGCTCTAAAATCTCCTGGTAGACGGCTGCATTGACTTTGGACTTGATAAAACACAATGGACCAACACCAGCAGATGTCACGGCACCCCAAATCATCACTGACTTCGGAAACTTCACACTGGACTTCAAGAAGCTTGGATTCTGTACCTCTCCAGTCTTCCTCCAGACTCCAGACCTTGATTTCCAAATGAAAAAGCAAAATTTACTTTCATCTGAAAAGAGGACTTTGGACCACTGAGCAACAGTCCAGTTCTTTTTCTCCACAGCCCAGGTAAGATGCTTCTGACGATGTTTCTGTTTCAGACGTGGCTTGGTAGCCTTTTTCACGAAGACGTCTGAGCGTGGTGACTCTTGATCTACTGACTCCAGCTTCAGTCCACTCCTTGTGAAGCTCTCCCAAGTGTTTGAATCAGCTTTGCTTGACTGTATTCTCAAGCTTGCGGTCATCCCTGTTGCTTGTGCACATTTTCCTATCCAATTTCTTCCTTCCAGTCAACTTTGCATTTAATATGCTTTGATACAGCACTCGTTGAACAGCCACCCCTTTCAGTAATGACCTTCTGTGACTTACCCTCTTTGTGGAGGGCATCAATGTTCGTCTCCTGGATCATTGCCAAGTCAGCAGTCTTCCCCATTATTGTGGTTTCAAAGAACAAGAGATACCCAGAATTTATACTGTATGGATGGTCATTTATTGAAACTCAAATGTAAATATTCTAATATTTTGAGATACTGATTTTTGACTTTCATTAGCTGCAAGCTCTAATCATCAAAATTAAAACAAAAAAAGTTTTGAAGTGTTTTACTTTACATGTAATGAATCTAAAATATATGAAAGTTTCAATTTTTGAAATAAGATACAAGAAAAAATTAACTTTGTCACCATATTCAAATTTTCTGAGATGCACCTGTGTATATATATATATATATATATATATATATATATATATATATATATATATACACATTTAGTCAACATTTGAAGTGGAACAAAATCTTTCATCAAAGTTGTCCTAAAACCAAAATACATTCTTGTCTTAGGACAACTTTGATTAACTTTTTTGATCCACTTCAAATGTTGACTACTATAAACGTATTTATGTGTGTGTGTGTGTGAGTGAGTGGGAGTGTGTGTACATAAAGCATAAACAGCAGTCATGAAAAGTGAGTTTGACTTAGTATACTACTAATTTAATGTCTATTGTAAGTCATTTTGAAGGAATGACGTTGCATTTTAAATTTAGTCGTTGCAGGTGGTATTACTGGAAGGGACATTCTCTTCATTCCATACTGCAATAATGGAAAATAAATTGTGTAGTGCTTAAGTCATAAATATTTTTGGTCTATTTTCCTGTAAGAGAAAAGCTGTAAAAGAGATGTGGGAGTGAAGCTTGAAGAAAGACAATGGCAGCCACTGACATGAGTTTACACCCTGATAATGAAAAATATGACGTATTAAAATCAATCTTTTCCAACTCCCATCATTTCAGATTCCATAACCAATATTATTAAATCGAGTCAGATCGTGATTAAAATCATCAGACATTATTTCTTTATGCAGCGTGTGACGTTAGATGATTATATTAGGCTATATCTCTCAGAAGGCATCTTATAATTAGCCGCACATCAAAATAATAATCATCAAAATTGATTATACATATGTTCATGTAAAAAGCACTACCTTTCAATTATCACAATATCATAATAAACATGCTTTATACAAACTTTATACTTTAATTGTTTTCTCTTATTTTTCAATATATAATAAATAGTTTACTGTCCTTGGCTTTTACATGTTTTTTACATATTTCATTACAAGACGTTAATTGGACTGGAGTCATGTGGATTACTTGTAGATTATTGTCATGATTTTATCAGCTGTTTGATACTGAGACTCTCATTCTGACGGCACCCATTCATAGGGAAAACAGTGAACATGCAATATATATATATATATATATATATATAGTTTTCTTTTCTATGTGCAGAAAGAGAACTGTACTTAAACATATGCGATGAAAAATAAAATGTATTTATTTTAAACTTTTTATTTTATATCTGTCCAGTTAAAGATAAAGGTGCACATAGACAATGGAAAGGTTTGATGCAAAATTTTTATACTGGTCACTGAAAAGTACCCATCTCCAACTAACTACTTTATCTGCCCATTTTCATCATACTTTGTACGTGACACAAAGCCATGCATCTCCATCTGACAGAGTTGTATAGAAAAGTTGTCTAGTCTGAGCATGAAGCAGTTGTGGGCAGGATATGACAATATGAAAAAAACTGAATAAAAACATTGTGGGCACACTTTCCTATGTCATGATTAGCCCTGCCAATTTCATCAAAGAGGAGTATGATGCTTTGCTGTGATGATGCAACTGCATTATCATCATGCAGATTAAGGATTCAGATATTTGTTTGTGAATTACCTGTTCCTACTGACTCAAAAGTGTTCCTAATGCAGAAAGGAACAGGTTAAATTTGATTACTCAACATGTTTCCTGCACTGTGGAGGAAGGACAACAACCCACTGTGGTATAACACACTTTCCACCCGGTCAAAGCCCAGTAATAGCAATATCAGAATATTAGAGGAATTATAGCTATTTTTACATTTTTCTTGTAGAACGTCTTGCAAATCTGCCTTGTAATTTTTGATAACATACAGTATCTGTGGCAAAAGTAACTGTACCATTAATACATACTGTACAGTCAGAAAGACTGAAATCAACACCAGGCCATCTAAGATGTAGTTGAGTTTGTTTCTTCATCAGAACAGATTTGGAGAAATGTAGCATTACATCACTTGCTCACCAATGGATCCTCTGCAGTGAATGGGTGCCGTCAGAATGAGAGTCCAGACAGCTGATAAAAACATCACAATAATCCACATGAATAATTCACACATTGAGAAGACAATAGCTGTGTATGCCACCAGAACAGAATTAAAATGAAACAATCAAGATGAAATTGAAGTGCAGACTTTAAGCTTTAACTCAAGGGGTTGAACAAAAATATAACATAAAATGCTCAGGAATTACACCATTTTTATATACAGTCCCCCCATTTTCAGGGGCTCAAATGTAATTGGACAAATAAATATAATCATAAATAAAATCATTCATTTTTAATATTTTGTTGAGAATTCTTTTCAGGCAATGACTGTCTGGAACTCATGGGTTTCCTCCTTTGTGATGCGTTGCCAGGCCTTTGCTGCAGCTGACTTCAGTTGTTTTTTTGTTTGTGGGTCTTTCTACCTTTAGTTTTGTCTTCAGCAAGTGAAATGCGTGCTTAATCGGGTTGAGATCAGGAGTTTTACTTGGCTATTGCAGAATATTCCACTTTTTTACCTTCAAAAACTCCTGGGTTGCTTTTGCTATTGTTCATTTGTACTATGAAGCGCCGTCCAATCAACTTTGCTGCATTTGGCTGAATCTGGGCAGACAGTATATCCCTGTACACTTCAGAATGCTTCTGTCCTCTGTCACATCATCAGTAAACACCAGTAACCCAGTGCCACTGGAAGCCATGCACGCTCATGTCATCACACTGCTCCACCATGTTTCACAGATGATGTTGTGTGCTTGGATCATGAGCTGTTCCATGTCTTCTCCATACTTTTTTCTTCCCGTCATTCTGGTACAGGTTGATCTTAATTTCAGCTGTCCATAGCAACACTATGAATTCAATTGGAATGATTTCACTCAATTAGCCTAGGTCTTAATGAAAAGCAAAAATGTCTGAAATGTACGTCTAATGAATGGAAATAATGAATAATAACATTAATTAAAATAAGTATCCCCCCCAAAAAAAACCCCCACTAAAAACATGTTATTTGGGGCATTCTTTGCCAATTGTTGGGGCCTGTCTTAGGTCTAATTTTAACATTATGTCAAAACAGAAACTATAATTTTTACTCCACAAATCTAAAATAATAATACTAGTGTTCACAAATCCCTCATTAACAAATAGACATATATATATATATATATATATATATATATATATATATATACAGGTGCATCTTAATGAATTAGAATGTTGTGAAAAAGTTAATTTTTCTTGTAACTTATTTAAAAAAGTGAAACTTTCATATATTATAGATTTATTGCATGTAAAGTAAAACATTTCAAAAGTTTTTTTGTTTTAATTTTGATGATTAGAGCTTACAGCTCATGAAAGTCAAAAATCAGTATCTCAAAATATTAGAATATTTACATTTGAGTTTCAATTAATGACCATCCATACAGTATAAATTCCGGGTATCTCTTGTTCTTTGAAGCCACAATAATGGAGAAGACTGCTGACTTGGCAATGATCCAGAAGACGAACATTGACACCCTCCACAAAGAGGGTAAGTCACAGAGGGTCATTACTGAAAGGTGTGGCTGTATCAAAGCATATTAAATGCAAAGTTGACTGGAAGGAAGATTTTGGGTAGGAAAAGGTGCACAAGCAACAGGGATGACAGCAAGCTTGAGAATACTGTCAAGCAAAGCTGATTCAAACACTTGTGAGAACTTCACAAGGAGTGAACTGAAGCTGGAGTCAGTGCATCAAGAGTCACCACGCTCAGACGTCTTCAGGAAAAGGGCTACCAAGCCACTTCTGAACCAGAGACAACGTCAGAAGCATCTTACCTGGGCTGTGGAGAAAAAGAACTGGACTGTTGCTCAGTGGTCCAAAGTCCTCTTTTCAGATGAAAGTAAATTTTGCATTTCATTTGGAAACAAGGTCCCAGAGTCTGGAGGAAGAGTGGAGAGGCACAGAATCCATGTTGCTTGAAGTCCAGTGTGAAGTTTCCACAGTGATGATTTGGGCTGCCATGTCATCTGCTGGTGTTGGTCCACTGTGTTTTCTGAAGTCCACAGTCAACGCAGCCATCTACCAGGACATTTTAGAGCACTTCATGCTTCCTTCTGCTGACAAGCTTTATGGGGATGCTGATTTCATTTTCCAGCAGGACTTGGCACCTGCCCACACTGCCAAAGGTACCAAAAGCTGGTTCAATGACCATGGTGTTACTGTGCTAGATTGGCCAGCAAACTCACCTGACCTGAACCCCATAGAGAATCTATGGGGTATTGTCAAGAGGACGATGAGAGACACCAGACCCAACAATGCAGATGACCTGAAAGCTGCTATCAAAGCAACCTGGGCTTCCATACCACCTCAGCAGTGCCACAAACTGATCACCTCCATGCCACGCCGAATTGAGGCAGTAATTAAAGCAAAAGGAGCCCCTACCAAGTATTGAGTACATATACAGGTGCATCTCAATAAATTAGAATGTCGTGGAAAAGTTAATTTATTTCAGTAATTCAACTCAAATTGTGAAACTCGTGTATTAAATAAATTCAATGCACACAGACTGAAGTAGTTTAAGTCTTTGGTTCTTTTAATTGTGATGATTTAGGCTCACATTTAACAAAAACCCACCAATTCACTATCTCAACAAATTAGAATACTTCATAAGACCAATAAAAAAAACATTTTTAGTGAATTGTTGGCCTTCTGGAAAGTATGTTAATTTACTGTATATGTACTCAATACTTGGTAGGGGCTCCTTTTGCTTTAATTACTGCCTCAATTCGGCGTGGCATGGAGGTGATCAGTTTGTGGCACTGCTGAGGTGGTATGGAAGCCCAGGTTTCTTTGACAGTGGCCTTCAGGTCATCTGCATTGTTGGGTCTGGTGTCTCTCATCTTCCTCTTGACAATACCCCATAGATTCTCTATGGGGTTCAGGTCAGGCGAGCTTGCTGGCCAATCAAGCACAGTAACACCATGGTCATTGAACCAGCTTTTAGTACCTTTGGCAGTGTGGGCAGGTGCCAAGTCCTGCTGGAAAATGAAATCAGCATCTCCATAAAGCTTGTCAGCAGAAGGAAGCATGAAGTGCTCTAAAATATCCTGGTAGATGGCTGCGTTGACTGGACTTCAGAAAACACAGTGGACCAACACCAGCAGATGACATGGCAGCCCAAATCATCACTGACTGTGGAAACTTCACACTGGACTTCAAGCAACATAGAATCTGTGCCTCTCGACTCTTCCTCCAGACTCTGGGACCTTGTTTCCAAATGAAATGCAAAATTTACTTTCATCTGAAAAGAGGACTTTGGACCACTGAGTTCTTTTTCTCCACAGCCCAGGTAAGATGCTTCTGACGTGTCTCTGGTTCAGAAGTGGCTTGGTAGCCCTTTTCCTGAAGACGTCTGAGCGTGGTGACTCTTGATGCACTGACTCCAGCTTCAGTCCACTCCTTGTGAAGCTCTCACAAGTGTTTGAATCAGCTTTGCTTGACAGTATTCTCAAGCTTGCAGTCATCCCTGTTGCTTGTGCACCTCTTCCTACCCAAATTCTTCCTTCCAGTCAACTTTGCATTTAATATGCTTTGATACAGCACTCTGTAAACAGCCACACCTTTCAGTAATGACCCTCTGTGACTTACCCTCTTTGTGGAGGGCGTCAATGTTCGTCTTCTGGATCATTGCCAAGTCAGCAGTCTTCTCCATTATTGTGGTTTAAAAGAACAAGAGATACCCAGAATTTATACTGTATGGATGGTCATTAATTGAAACTCAAATGTAAATATTCTAATGTTTTGAGATACTGATTTTTGACTTTCATGAGCTGTAAGCTCGAATCATCAAAATTAAAACAAAAAAACGTTTGAAATGTTTTACTTTACATGCAATGAATCTAAAATATATGAAAGTTTCACTTTTTGAAATAACTTACAAGAAAAAATGAACTTTTTCACGCCATTCTAATTTATTGAGATGCACCTGTACAGTAAATGAACATACTTTCCAGAAGGCCAACAATTCACTAAAAATGTTTTTTTATTGGTCTTATGAAGTATTCTAATTTGTTGAGATAGTGAATTGGTGGGTTTTTGTTAAATGTGAGCCTAAATCATCCCAATTAAAAGAACCAAAGACTTAAACTACTTCAGTCTGTGTGCATCAAATTTATTTAATACACGAGTTTCACAATTTGAGTTGAATTACTGAAATAAATGAACTTTTCCACGACATTCTAATTTATTGAGATGCACCTGTATATAACATAATACAATGTCATAGATCACTACTTTCCAGAGACTCAAAATTATATCAATTAACATTAAATCAAAGAGATGTTGATATTCAGATGAAATGACTATATTGAAAAGTGTTGAGGTGAGACTTTGTTCCATCTATGGTCAAAAGAAAAAAATTAAGGTAGGGGGTCACCTTGAGTTGGTATTTGCAAAGTCATTGCACAAATGTCTCATAAAAGAGAAATTAGTTCTTGAGAAAGGTCTGATATCATTTTCAAAAGCCACTTACTTTGATGTTATGTTTTATGATGAATTAATGTGTGGCTTGAGTCAAAATGCTTCTTGGCAGCACAGCATAGAGAAACCAGTTAGGCAGAATTGAAATTGATCTGTCAATAACGGGGAAAAACGTTTTGTTTGAATCTTGAATGTGGGATGGAGAAGTCAATCAGCTTTGAACAATTATCAGATAAGAATGGATATCACACTGAAGATCTGTGCGCAATGTTACCTCGATTACTTTCCATGGTCTTTTGGAACACAGAAAAAGGGAAGTGGTCAAAAAGACTTTGTAAAGCATGCATTTGCATTTCCTCACAGCGTTATTGATTTTCCCTCGCAAAATCGTGACGTGCAGTTTCAAATAGATTGAGGAATCTGACGTGGGTCAAATACATTTGTGGAATTAAATGTTTTTATCCCTTTCCTGTTACTGTTGCAGTTTTGCAATAATTGATCATTTGCAATCTATTAGTTTAGTAGGCTAGCTTGTGTAGCAAGTTTATCCAAAGTGAATTACATTACAGTACCTTATAGAGCCATATATAATTTTTGACAGAAATGAAAACAAGGCTGTGAGGGACAGAAGTACAGTGCATCGTAATACTGTTGTTTAACAACATACCAACTGTTCAGATGACGAAACATCTTTCCGGGTGGGAAACTTTCATAAAACAGTACAAAACCGCCATAAACGGTTAAAAGTTGTGAAAATTATGTGATCTAGGATCTTTAGACAGTGCATGCCACTGTAAAGACTTTAAGTCCATTCCTCACAGCCTTGTTTACATTAGCGTTAAATTCAGTATGGCGTCTAACCTGCCTAAGGTGCATTGCAACATGCTCATGAGAATTCATAACTGTTTAAAGGGAACGCTTTCTGGTTTTAAACAGTGCAGCGCTTCTGGGTTGGGTTGTATCATGAGAACGCAACACAACACACGTGTCGAGGTGTTCACATGAATGCGCATCAGATATTGATGTGGAAGTGAAGAAATTGTTGAATAAAGTCATTGTTTATTTATTTCTTTTGTGCACAAAATGCATTCCCATTATAAATGTAAGGTTGAACTAATAGAGTCACATGGACTACTTCAGTTATGTCTTTATTACTTTTCTAGGCTTTGAAAGTGGTAGTTGCTTATGGAAGGACAGAAATGTCCCGGATTTCATTCCAAAGATTAAGTCTTAAGGGGTTGGAACAACCTGAGGGTGAGTAATTAAGGATATGATTTTTATATGAACTATCGCTTTAAAGTTTGGCAAACTGGTGGCGAAATCGCACGATCTGTTCACTCTCCAAGAGGGTGGGTTTATGGGCGGAGCTTCACGCTTACTTTATTCAACTCGTATTTGTATAAAATCGGCAATTTTAAATTGTAGTTAAGTTTTCTCATAAGGTCGGGTTGGCTGATGTGGCTGAATGAGGGGTGCGGGAAATTGTGGTGCAGTTTTTGAGATGGTCCTCACTGTAGAACACAAGATCCAGGGGGCAAGGTTGGATCCAGATCCAACTCCTCCCACCTTACATATACCTAAACCTACCCATCTCCACCCCCTGATCGCTAAACCCACCCATCCTCACCCCTAAACTTACCCATCTCCACCCCTAAACCTACCCATCTCCACCCCCTAGATGTTGATCCAACCCCGCCCCCTGGATCTTTGTTCTGCAGTGAGGGGCTATTACTGCAGTTTTTGGCAGGATTGTAAATGCAATGATTCTTTCGCGAAACCGGATTGGCCAATGGAAGCTTTCTTCTTGAATCTCATTTGACGCACACGCAGGTGTGAGAGACGTTGGCGCGGCATCACCGCTCTACACCTGAGCGCAAGTCCTGTAAGGTAGGCACAATACTTTTTTTTTTTAATTCGTTTTTGTTTATTTTTTGCCACCGTGCCATGCAGCCTCGCGTATTGAACATAGCATACCTTGTAAAATAGTTCAATAACCCATTTAAACGTCACAAAATTATTCACTGTTTCGAAGCGCTCGAAACACGACGCGATGCCGACAGCTGCTAATCAAAAATTGTAAAGTTACAACTTTTAATATGGAAAACAAGCAGAAATTGTTTTTAACATTGATAATATTAAGAACTAGTCTATTATAAATAATAATTGATAAAAAATAAGCCCTAATTGAGCAACAAACAGCATATTAGAATGATTTCTGAAGGATAATGATGCAGAAAATTCTGCTTTGTCATATCAGGAATAAGTTGCATTTTAAAATATATTCAAATAGAAAGCAGTTCTTTTAAACTTTAATAATATTTCACAGTGTTTCTGTTTTTAATGCAGCCTTAGTGAGCATTTTTCCTTTATATACATACACAAATGATTACATTTGAAATTATAATCTAGTAAAAGAGGAACTGAAAAGGCGTTTTTGTCATCCAATGCAACTAGTGTTGCTTTCGTCAACGAAAATTATGACGAAATATCGTCGTCAACGAACCTTTATCACGTGACGAAAACGAGACGAGACGAGACGTAAATGCTGGTCATGTGACGATGACGATAATTAAATGTATAATGCAATATCGTTGACGAATAAAAACGAGACTAAATGTGGTTTACAAAATAAAAACTATGCTAAAATGTCTCTTCATTTTCGTTGACCAAAACGAGACGAAACGAAATGTTATAACGTTATTTCGTCTCGTTTAGTCGCGTTATTATTATTTTGCAGTATTTCTGTTTCATGTGACTTAACGTTACTTCAGGGGCTGTCAGGGTTGCCAGGTTTTCGCAACAAAACCCGCCCAATTGCTACTCAAAACTAACCCAATCGCATTTCGAGGGGGGTTCCCCGGTAAAGTTCCAGGGTCTAAATATTTGGGGACTTGGCAACACTCTGCGCAGACGCAGGCGACGTCACTTCCTCAAGCTGCTTGTTGAGTTTTAACTTTAATTAAAACTTTAATTATCTTTAAAATAATCTTCTAACATTATTTAGAAGATAACAACAAACAAAGTTAAGTCTGACAGAGAAAGAGACCGATGGCTGGCTTCATCTGACTTCAGTTTACAAGCAATACAAGTAACAGACACACATTTTATTTGCACTTTTTAGTATGTTATTGTAGCTCGAGCATTCAAGCACCTATTTTCTCTTTGTTAAACTTGAATGTAACGTTATATATTTTTTTCTGGCATTGTCATGTGATGCTATTTTATTTTATTTATTGTTTTTATTTATTTAAATTTATGTGTGTGTACTTCTAATATGTTTGGTTGGTAAAATAAATGTTGTAAATTCAAATCAGAGTGTCTTTGGATGTATTCTTGAGTCTATAAGGTAACAATAATATAATAAGATAACCTTGTTTGAAATGGGTTTGGCTAAAAGAACATTTCGTCTGTACTGCTAGGCACTTATACTATATTGACTGGGTTAAATAGAATTGCATTACTAAAAAGAGACTAAAATACAATTTTCATTGACTAAAACTAGACTAAATGTCATCAGTTTTCGTTGACTAAAACTAGAAGAAAATAGTCATGGATAATTCTGACTAAAATAAGACTAAAATGCTCAGACTTTTAGTTGACTAAAACTTGACTAGACTAAAAAGAGTATGAACGTGACTAAAACTAATAAAAACTAAAATGACAGCTTCACACAAAGACTAGACTAAAACTAAAATTAAAACTAAAAATGACCGACACAGAAAATATTTTCCAAGAAAACAACCCATTTGTGACATGAACTGTGCTTGGTTTCGCTGAGAGTTAGCGAGAGAATAGTAAATGCAGATAGATTGCATAAGCTTCTTAGTGTTAGCCTAGTAGTTGAGACATTAGACATTACAAAACAGACGATTCAAAGTAACATACGCTATGTTTATCATTGGATCGCTCGCCTCAGTGTGTGGTTTGAGCCTATAAACTTAAGGCTACCAGTTCTTTAACCACTAGGCCACAATACTTAGAAAGCAAAACATCTCCCACGTATATCCCACTGTACTAAGTCTCTTCTGAGCAGCATGGATGGAAATCTCCAACATGTAACTTTGAATAGAAAATGACTTATGAGGAATACAATACATACTGTATCTCCCACTATATTCCCAGGAACTAATTCACATGTGACATCACATCTAGGTTATGACAAATGTAGTCACAAAAATTCAAGAGAAATCATGTGAATTAGTGACTTTATGTCTGCATGTGTATTTTAACTTGTCCTAATGCATGGGCTGATAAAACTGACACAACCTACAGTTTTTGTAACAAAGAACCCCATAAAACTAAACTTTGCACCACATTACAGTACATTCACTTTCAAGGCAACATAACACTTGGATTTTCATCATCTCTCAACTAAAAGTAAAATCAGGGATTTCACAGAATTGAATCACATATCACATGATCAGAACATCGCATGAAATGTATTGTCATAAACAGTGATTATGAGGACAGGCATCCTGAGCACTTCAGATTTACCTACAGTCAATTGCAAGAGTCTAAGCGTGTATCACATGTTCATTAGAACTCAGGGAAACATCCCAGCACCACATCTTGCTCTTATCAACTCAAAACCATCCGCAAGAAGATAAGCATTTTTACGTCTTGTAAAATGTTTGTAAGAGTGTTTGTGAGTGTTTGTAAGAGAGTGAGATAACATCCTTAGACACATTTCCTTTCTTGTGACTAAGCAGTCATAGGCGTATAAAAGATGGAAAGTTGACAGATTTGAGCATGAAAACGTATCATACTCTGAAGAGTTGCTCTAGCACACAGAGAATACATAAAAATACTGTGAATTTTCACCATGGAGCTAAAAACAGGCAAGTTAAATGTCATTTTTTAGTAAGAACTAGTTTAATTTTCTGAGATTCACTGTGTTTGCTGTACATGGCATTTTATGCCTGACATTAACCAATGTACTTTTCTTTTTAGGACTTCTGATTTGGTGGATTTTAATGATGATCCAAGCAATGACATGCAGACCGACAAATACATGTCATTTTATAGACCGCATCAATCACACAAAGACCAAAATGGATCATCTATTGAACAAATTTGTAAGTATCAATCTGTTTTTGTATTTGGAGAAAGAGATGCGATCAAAATGCTTTTGAGCTCAAGAGACACTGTAAAAATATTTTGAATTAGTTATTAGCTGTATAAAATGAGTTTAAAGATCTTTTACAAGAAAATACTATTTCAGTCTTTCTACTTCAACATTTCACGTTTAATGAAATGCATTACTTGCCTTTTGCTTTGTGAAATTTACATGAAAAAAGTGAAAATTGTTTAAAGTAGCTGGTCACAATTAACAGTGTCTGACTGTCACTGCTTCACATATCAAATCTAAACCAACAAATAATGCTCAAAATTTGTTCAGTGACTTTTTTACCAACTGGTCTCAAGGTGATTATTATTATTTTTTTTACTGGATGTATGAATGCAGAGTTTGCCACTTGGTTTCATATTAGTTATATAATGCAGTGACTTTCAAGTCAGATTTAGTGCCCAAATGCTTTATGGTGCCACTGTTATGTTTTAGATTTGTCTGTTTGGTATTATTGGTGTAAGTTATAAATTGTGAGTAAATTAAATGTGAAATTTTGAAGTTGAAGGGCAGAAATCATATTTTTGTATCTTTATTTACAAATTAAAATATCATTTTTTTTACAGTGTATTATGACTATAATAATTATGGTATGGACTTAGATAGTCTGTTACAATCATGTTTTAAATTTTTAAAATTTTAGGTGATTAGTGAAAAAATATTTAAGTGATAAGACATTTATTTTTAGAAGCGTGCTTTTAATATAGTGTTTTTACATTCCAGCTACATGATTATGATGATAAACACCAACATTTCTAAGTAGCTGTTAGTGTCACAATTAATCACAATACAAACATGCAACAATATGCATCATGTATCACCCAAAATCAAAGTTTAGAAAGATGTAATTTATGCTTTTAGAATAAGAGAATCCTATAAACTGATCAACGCACATACAAAGAGCACATCAAATATAAGCACGCATTTGAGCTTTCATGTTTAATAATAATTCTAGTTAATACATTGAAAATAAAATATATTATTTAATAAAATACAGTATTTATATTGTAAGGATAGAGTGCAAGCATGTGGCTAACAAAATTCTATATTTTCATCTAAGCAGAATAATGAATATTTCTGTTCTGGTTAATACATCTGGGAAGTAATATGTAAAATAATAATAATAATAATAATAATAATTACAGCCTGTAGCTCAAACAGTAAAACATGTGTACCTTGAATGGATAAAAGCATCTGCCAAGTTAAAAATTTGGTCTATTTTGGTTTTGTTTAAAGTATTGTGCGAGTATTGTATCGTGAGATCAGTATAGTGTATTGAACAAAATTGTGGCAATGTATTGCTACGTTTAGATGAAAACAGCAGAGTTTGTAAATGATAATTCAAAGGCTTTCATTTTCATGTGTGAACCATCTCTCTCTCTCGTTCTCTTCAGCTCTCAGAAAACGGAAACGATATTGGACCATGGCCGAAACCAATCTCAGAACTTGACTTGAAGAATTTGTCTCATGAAGAGAAAATGCAGAAAGCTCAGTGTGGACTTGACTTCATGCAGAAGGCTCTTCGGTTGATACATCAACACCAAAGTGAGCAACATGATAGCAAGAATCGCATTCTTGAAGAAATAGCAAAAGCTGAAAATTCTCTGTTAGAGCATACCAAACACTGTGTTGCAGATCATATAGGTAAATGCACAAACATACCAGAGCCTGACTTCCAGTATAAAGAGACATATAAGAGAAAACAGTGGGGCCGCGCTGTTCTTGAGACCTCTGTAGTCTTTCTGGATGAGCTGGTAAAAATCCCACATCATGCCTCAATCAAACAACCCAAACCGAAGCATGCTTGACACCAAAGAATTAGTGCATTTCATTTACAGCTAGTCCTTATTATTTGTCAACTGCATTTATTAATTTATGAAATTAATGTCACTTCCTCTTGAAGCGAACCTGTTATTACCAGATTTTGCAGTATGTTCTCATGTTAATTTTTCCCAACCATTTGTAATATTTATTTGTAACATTTATATATATATTTTTGCACTTTTCAAAATTTTGTATTTTGAGTCAGAAATATTCTTACTATTTAACAAAAATATTTATATTATTGTTACTTCATCCGTGTTGTTCTGGATTGTAATGTATTACAATTAAATGTGTTATTTATAAAAAAAAAATGTAACCTTTATTTTGTATTTTGAGAAAAATATTTATATTAATCTGTATTGTTTTGCATCATAATTTAATACAATAAATTTGTAATAATTTTTGCACTTTTCATTTTTTTTAGTAGAAATATTGATACTCTTTTTAACATGAAATAATATTTATTTGTTACTTCATTTGTATTGTTTTGCATCATAATTTAATACAATAAAATGTATTTATATCACATATTTTGTGCTTTTTAGTATTTTGTATTTTGATTACAAATATTGTCACACTATTTATTTCATAAATATTTTGTACCATAATACATAAAGGTTATTTATAATAATTCATAATTGAATACAATACAATTTATTTATCAATTTTTTGTGCTGTTCAGTATTTTATAATTTGAGAAAAAAAGTTAAATATTCCACTATATTTAACATTACAAATAGTTTTTATATTAATGTTATATCATATGTATTGTTTCGCATTGTAATTTAATACAATAAAATGTATTTATTTAAAAAATTTTGTGCTTTTCAATATTTTGTATTTTGATTTTGTTGCACTATTTAATGAGAACATTTGTTACTTCATAAATATTTTGTATCATAATACATGTTATTTATAATAATTCATCATTTAATGCAATAAAAAAAAATGATATCACATATTTGTGCTATTGCAGTATATTGTAATTTGAGAAAAAAATACTGCCACCATGTTTAACATTACAAATAGTATTTATATTAATGTTACTTCATACATATTGTCAATAAAATACAACAATAACAATTTTGTTACAAATTCTAGGAGCCGTGTGTAAAATTCTTAGAATGTTAATTGTACAAGCAGGAAGCAGGTGGTTGATTCGATCTTATCACTAAGTCTGCAGTGTAATACTGTAGTCTCCAGTGACCGTCATTAATCAAACTGTCATATGTGGCCATGAAAAAGCTTGTTAATTTTCTAATTTCAATGCAGATGTTTTTTTCTTTTGGAATGATCAGGATGATTAATTGGTTAATAGTAGGCATGTATCCCCAAGTGGCTTCTTTATTTTGGCTGTTGGCAGTTTGTGTGAAAATTTATGAAAACTATGTTTACCGAAACAGTACACCAGTATTTGGAGGTAAATTTACACTCATATGATTTATTGACATTGTCATACACATTAATGGCTTTTTGGAAAGAGTAAAAGAAACTAACCTTGCTTCTTGTTCTGAAAGAAATTCAGTAGGCATCTAATCCAAAAGGCGTTAAGCATAAAGCCAAATATGGCAGCATTCCTTCTGATGTAACGTAAGCCAAATTATGATGTATTTCCTTATTTCTATGTTCATATTTTAAGATGAGCCAACAAAGATCCCCTCCCGTTAAGAGTTATGGGTCATCCCTTAAATTGGAACTGAAACTTGACAATGATACGTGAGCAATGGACCGTTTAAGTGTTCAAGTAGTGAATTTATACTTTCACTTTCATAATAAATGAAATTTCCTGTAAAATCTCACATTAGGCCAAATATCAATTCCATTCAAGAGAGCACAAATGACCTTAAGCCTAAGTAAATTTGAGGGGGGAAAATTTTTATTTTTAAAATATAAATCCTGTAAAAAAAATAATCTAGAAATGCATGTGAAATTTGTGGCATAATGTAATTTATCACTGAAATGCTTTTGAAGAAATTGTGGGAAAAAAGTTGGTTGCAGTAATGTTTCAATTTTGTGTTAGGACTGCTGTTTTAAATGAATGAACGTGTAGTTATTTGTCACCAGTATATCCACGTTTGAATTTTCTCTATGCTTTTTTATCAATTTAATGGGTTTACAAAGCAATGTTCTTCCTCTGTATTTTGTCTTATTTTTCAGTGCAAATGTCTAAAAATATCAAGATAGATGCAAAAATGACTTATGAATGATGTTTTCTGACAAATTTATCAAAATTAAGTGTATTATCTGTAAAATATCAAATATCTGCTTGGTCAAATCAACTTAATTCAAAGGAAAAAACAGTTTTCATACCCCATCAACATATATTTATTCTTTTTTTTAAAGAATAAAGTAAAAAAACACCCCAGAGCTTCATTTTGCATCTCATGTAATTATAGCCTGGTTTAAGAATATTTATATATTTGTATATTCCTTGCATTTAAACCAAAATGTTGTGTATAATTAGAGAAGTCTGGAATAACATAAACATCCTCAATTGTAAAGCTACAGAAAATCACATTTACTTTATTAAATTAACATATAGTAGTTGACATGCAGGTCACACACATAAGACTGAGCTCACACAGACCCTGGGTGTGAGGGGTGCTGTCGAATCATCTGAGGTGCTTTCCATGTGTTTCCATGAGTGTTTTTAGCATGAAGCAACAACACAATGACTCCCACCCAAAGATAAAATTAGCCAGGTTACCAAAAAAGTGGCCTAATCTTAGCATGACAAGTGGAAAAAAAGAAATGGGTGGAGTCTTTGACCAGATGTTCGCCACTGATGAGGTAAAAAAACGGATACTACGCACTTATGCAGCGTAAAGTCTCTTTCAAGTCTTTATGATTGTGCACTCAGATTACTGTTCATTTATTGGTCCATCGGGGCCCTGAGAAGACCTGCAAGAAATCTCCTTCATTATTCAAAGCCAGATCGCTGGCAAACAGAATCATATAGGCTGCAGTTCTGGTGGACTCTCGCCATAGCAGTACTTCGCCTGCGGGTTCCTGTAGGTGTTTTCATGTTGGACACTCTGAAACAAGACATCAGCAAGTGTGATTTACTTCTGCCTGCTAAAACATGACATGGTGAACAGCTTTGATTGACTGGCATGGTCAACATCCATCAACGTGAAATACTTCAGTGTAAGCACACTATTTTCATGCTTTTCAGGTGGTTTGGAACGCCACAAACAAGCTGAACCCGAAACATTTAGAGCGTATGACGCTCACCTGTGAGGAAGTACGACACTTGGCAAGACACAACTCGAAATGATCTTCCACGGCGGTGAAGAGGTTCTGGAACCCTTCTGCTGCTCGGTTTAGAAAACGCTCCAAAAGAGGTTGCTGATGGGAAGACAGCAGGAGAGAGAGAGAGAGTTCATGTCAGAGGGGAGTTTCCAATGCAAGTGGCCTAATTTTGTTTCCCAGTTAGGTGACACTCTTTTTTTTGTTGTTGTCAGAATAGTGTCATCAACATAAAAATGCAACATTTATTTATAGCAGTGTTGTCAATCACAGACTTTTACAAATTTACATAATTTCAGCTGCACTCACGTATTCACATTCACTTGTGTCAAGTAAATAGGACTGGCAAATATCCCAAAAATCCCCAAATGAAAGTGTGACTGTATATGAGTGTCTATATATATAAATATAAATAACTACAACTTGACTACATTACGTTTAGGTATGTGTAGGATTAAGGGATCTAAAATATGGTCATGCAGAATAAGGCATTAATATGTGCTTTATAAGCAATAATAAACAGCCAATATGCTAGTAATATGCATGCTAATAAGCAACTACTTAATAGTGAGAATTGGTCCCTAAACTAAAGTGTTATAAAATTATAATGAGGAGCAAACTGATCTTTAGGAGCAAACTAATGTGTTGCAACACATTTCTGCTATTGTGCTCACTAAACGGAAAATACTAACCACAATGAGTTGCAATATTTTTTGAAGTGGCATTTTACCGAAAGACTGAATACTGTATGACACTGCAAATGACCTGGTGACCTGTACTGCTTGACACAAGTGGAAGATGGAAAAAATGGTAAATAATTCCATTGTCACCAGAACTTATATATATATATAGTTCCTGTGTCAATGGCAATATATATATATATATATATATATATATGTACATACACCAAATTGTCTTACTTCTCCTGACATCAAGTTCATTTTGGACCTTGACTACAATCATTCTAGTAAAAACATTCTAGTCATCCATCACTGTAAACTCCAAAGTGCAAAAAAGAGCTTTTTTAAATGGGTTAATGTTTATGTGCGTTTATGTGATGTGGGTGTGTATATTTTTGCTATCTTCGTGTGTTTCTTAGCTTGTGATTGTGAAGCAATTTGGGCAACGTGAGTTGTATTAAACTGTGCTATATAAACAAACAAACAGACAAAAAAATCAATGGTTTGGGTATGACAAACTTAAATTACACAAATTAACCTTGATGAGTATTTATAACTTTCTTTTTCTTTTGAGTTTATGAAACTAACACATTTTAAGTATCCTGAATTGATTCATTGGTTTGAGTTTATTCAACTTGTTTCTTTTAATTTAGAGGAACTTAAATTTAATTTGATGTAATTATTTACTTAGATATTTGATGTAATTAAGTTCAGATAACTTATTAGGGTTAACAGTGTACTCAATATTTCAAATTAAGAGAAATTAAAACACAAGTACAACAAACTCAAAACCTGACTTTTTTTACTTAAACTGTAGAAATGTTTTGCCAACTTATTTGGATTTACTGTGATTGACAGACTTTTTAAAAGAAATTCAAACATTTGTGTAATAACAATAAAATAAAGATATGCTGTTTGAAGTACATTATCTGGTTGGAGGCAGCAGGAGACACAGTACTCATAGACGCTACAGCAGCCATTGGCCAGACAGCTTTTACAGACATACTGGCTTGAGCTGGGAGCATTAACGTTACAACATCCATTCACCAGTAAATCCTTCCTCTCGCACACATAACCTGAAGAGAAAGAAAAGTGAACACTGGTTACATGTGAATACACAAAAACTCAGGGACCGGTTAACAGTTTGAGTTGCACATTAAAGCATTGTGTGGTTAGAAATTGCATGTCAATTTTGAGATTTTATGCTATTTGGCTTACATAACTTGTTTTTTAAATCGTGGAAAGAAAACAGCTAAAGTGCACATTTAAGTTCAAGTTAAGTTGAAAGTGTAGATTTCAATTACAATACACATCTTTAAAGGCCATTTTCTCTCATGCACTGAGCAAGACATTTCATATCTATATTCTGAAAGTTTTTACAGAGGGGTTTGTTAATGCATAATTTACCTGATATATACTAGTCAACATTTGAAGTGGATCAACACCTTTCATCAAAGTTGTCCTAAAACCTAAATGCATTCATGTCTTAGGACAAGTTTAATGAACTTTTTCGATCCACTTCAAATGTTGACTACTGTATATTGAAGAGTTTATCCCCATCACTGACCCAGTTCATCCGTGAGAAGGCTCTTTCCCTGAATGGAGTTTCTGCACTGTGAGATCTGCCTGCTGCTGTTGCCCAGGATGAACTTGACCTTCCACTGGATGTTATGATCCGAGTCCCTCACCTCCAGGAGGGTCCGATCACGGCTGGTTCGCTCCTCCTGTGCACAATATGTCACATACAAAATATCATTCCTTTGCCATTGTATGCTTCATTACCTCTCAGGAGTGGTGTTAATCTGTACAAGAAACCATTGCGGGTCAAGCTAGTTAAGAAGCCTGGCAGGAACAAACCATGCACAATATAGCACCATATCGGTATTGATTAGAGATTTTATTGGTATCATCAGTCCGATTAGAACAATATTGGATGCCAAGTCAGGGAATAGAGCACTACAACACACACACACAAAAAAAAATTAAATGGTTAGATTATGTTTTCATACTGGATGTGTAATTGGGATGAAATATTTAAGTCAAAAGTTTGTTATAATTAAGATTTTTAAAATGTTTTGAAAGACGTCTCTTATGCTCACCAAGGCTGTATTTATTTGATCAAAAAAACTATAAAATGCTAATATTGTGGAATATTATAATTTAAAATAACTATTTTCTTTCTGAATATATTGTAAAATGTAATTCATTTCCTGTGATGGATCCTAATATGCTGATTTGCTGTTCAAGAAACTATTATTATTATTAGCAGTGCTGAATTATTGTATTACTTGCTGCTTATGGAAACCATGATACTCTACCAACCATTGAAGAAATTAATACTTTTATTCAGCAAGGGCATGTTAAATTGATGGAAAATGACAGTAAAGACATTTATAATGTTACAAAAGATTGCAAATAAATGCTGTTTTTCCAAACCTTCTATTCATCAAATAATCCTGAAAAATGGAAATCCACAAAAATGGATAGATAAATAAGAATCCAAAAAAATAATAAAAAATAAGGCAGCAAAAACTGTTTGATAAGAATATTTTTGAATAATTTATCATCAATAATAACTGAGCAGCAAATCAGCATATTCGAACGATTTCTGAAGGATCGTGTGACACTGAAGACTTAGCTTTCACTGTTATGCTGATGATACTCAGCTCTATATTTCTTCACGGCCTGGTGAAACACACCAAATTGAGAAACTTATGGAATGCACAGTCGATGTAAAAAACTGGATGACGAGTAATTTTTTACTGCTAAATTCTGAAAAAACAGGTGTTAATTATCGTACATAAAACCCCCAGAAGTAATAACTTGGAACACTGTCTAACACTTGACAGCTGCTCTGTCGATTCTTCGTCATCAGTCAGGAACCTAGGTGTGCTGTTTGATAGCAATCTCTCCTTTGACAGCCACACTTCTAGCATTTGTAAAACTGCATTTTTTCATCTTAAAAATATATCTAAACTGAGACATATGCTCTCAAAGTCAAATGCAGAAATATTAATTCATGCGTTTATGACCTCAAGGTTAGATTATTGTAATGCTTTATTGGGTGGTTGTTCTGCACGCTTAATAAATAAATTACAGATGGTTCAAAATGCAGCAGCTAGAGTTCTTACTAGAACCAGGAAGCATGAGCACATTAGCCCGGTTCTGTCAACACTGCACTGGCTCCCTACTAAACATCGTATAGATTTTAAAATCTTGTTAATTACTTATAAAGCCCTGAATGGTTTAGCTCCTCAGTACTTGAGCGAGCTCTTATCGCATTATAGTCCTTCACGTCTGCTGCGTTCTCAAAACTCTGCCCATTTGATAATACCTAGAATATCAAAATCAACTGCGGGCGGCAGATCATTTTACTATTTAACGCCCAAACTCTGGAACAATCTACCAAACACTGTTCGGGAGGCAGACACACTCTGTCAGTTTAAATCTAGATTAAAGACCCATCTCTTTAACCTGGCGTACACCTAACACACTACTACACTTCTATTATTCAAATCCGTTAAAGGATTGTTAGGCTGCATTAATTAGATCAACCAGAACCGGGAACACTTCCCATAACACACGATGTACTCGTTACATCGTAAGAAGATTGACATCTACGCTAATATTAGTCTGTTTCTTTCTTATTCCGAGGTCACCGTAGCCACCAGATCCAGTCCGTATCCAGATCAGATGGTGGATCAGCACCTAGAGACGACCTCTACAGCCCTGAACGTCAGTGGAGACCAGGACACCTAGATGAGCCCCAGAGACAGACACCCAGTGAGGACCCCGTCACCTAGACAGCCATCAGGACAAGACCTCGGGAACCAGTTGAGCCCTGACAATCTGACTTTGCTGCAGTTGGAACAAACTGCTGGTTCGTCTGGCCAGAGAAGAACTGGTCCACCGACTGAGCCTGGTTTCTCCCAAGGTTTTTTTCTCCGTTCTGTCACCGATGGAGTTTTGGTTCCTTGCCGCTGTCGCCTCTGGCTTGCTTAGTTGGGGACACTTCATTTCCAGCAATATCGTCGACTTGATTGAACAGAAACTTTTTGAACTGAACTGAGCTGGACGATGCCATCACTGAATTCAATAATGAAATGCCTTTAACTGAAAATTGAGTGTTTAATCTTGTAATTTTACATTATTGACACACTATTTTCCTATTTTGATATTGTACAGTTGCTTTGACACAATTTGTATGGTTAAAAGCACTATATATAAAAAGGTGACTTGACTAGAGTAATGATGCTGAAAATCCAGCTTTGCATCACAGGAATAAATTGCATTGTAAAATATATTTCAATAAAAAAATTGTTATTTGGTATTGTACTAGTATTTTACAATTTTACTATATTTTTTTTATTAAATAAATGCACCCTTGGTGAGCATAAGATACTTGTTTAAAAAAAATAAATCTTGGTTCCTCCCTAGTGGGGACACAGAAGCATCACTACAAACCTGTTTGAGGGTGCTGGTGAGAAAGTAGATGAGCGACAATCCGAACACGACCCCCAGAACCCAACGCTTGCGCAAGAGCCGGCGGAACACCATGGAGGCGTTCTTCTGGATGTGCACCAGGTCCAGGTAGATGCGATGGAGCTAAATAAACAGCACTGGTGATCTCAGACAGAGAGATCCAGCTGATTCACCTAACACAACATCTGATCACCAACACTCACTGTCACTGGCAGCGATCGGCTGGAGAATAGCTATATGACACCGTTATCCGACACAGGCCGTCGCTAGTTGTCAAACAGTGAGTTCTATAAACATTTAACCCATTTTATGCATGAAATGCTCCGAATGAAGATTATACATTGATATGTCTTATACTGACAGAGCTGCAAAAACAAACAAAACCAGTCTGTTATCAATTCGATTAAAACTTGCGCGGCGTCAATCTAATTAATCGATTCTAATGTTCGCGATCACAGGTATATTATGAGATTATCGGTTTAGATAGTAAACTGTTAAAATAATAAGTGTTGCAGAAATCAAGCTGCACAACAACAGCTCTCTCCATGCGGAAATGCGGAGCAACTACGCGTCGTGATTGGCTGGCCTCCTTGTGTACTTCCGGAAACAAATGGATTCACATCCGCTCGACAGCCTGCATCGAGTGATGCTTTGATATTTCTGAGGTTTATGTTAAACAATATCGCGAAAAACAGCGGTTAAAGATTCATTTGTGCGGTTCTGTTGTAAGCTATGATGAAGGTAAGATAATTCTGCTCGTTTCTAAGACATTAGATGGGCGTTTAAATCGAAAAAAGATCAATTCAACATTGAAAGGCTCATGTTCATTCATGACTTGTTCTAACAATGCATAAATATTATTTTGGCCTAAAATAATATAGTTGCCATAGTTATTATTACTTCACCGCTGTCATAAACAATTACCAACAAAGAAAATTAAATCTGTGAAACTGTAATTATCACAGTAGTCTGTCTTTCTTTCTTTCTTTCTTTCTTTCTTTCAATAGAAAGATATCTATCTATCTATCTATACTGTTATAAACATTTACCATGGTAAATGTAGACTAAATACAGTCATTTGGTATCTATCTATCCATCCATCTATCCACATAGCTTACTTGCATTCATACATAGACACATTTATGTCATGATTTATCTTTCTTACACCCACTGATCAAATTTGTCATAATTTACTCACTTGTGTCTTTTGAAATGATTATGATTTACTTTCTTCTGTGGGACAGAATAGGAGTTACTCATAGTTGTATGTCTAAGATGCTTTTTTTCCATTAAGTGAAAGAGAAAGGTGACATTGGCTGGATTTTCAGCCTGTTCCTCACACAGAGATATCATGTGGCTTCGGAAGACACGCAGAGCAATATGGACCACTTTTTTTTTTTTTTTTTTTATAGTGTTTATGGGGTATGAAAGCCCTTGTCAATGTCAATTTTATTTATGTAGCACTATTAAATACAACCATGGGTTGACCAATGTGCTGCACAATAAAAACATTTCAATAAGACAGTACAAAATAATAACTAAAAGAAACAGTACAATAGAAAGTTCTCATTGATAAAACGCCAAATCAAAAAGGTAAGTTTTCAACATGGATTTAAAAACAGATACCGAAGGTGCAGATCTAATACAGAGGGGCAGAGCATTCCACAAACTAGGGGCAGCAACTGAAAAAGCACGGTCACCCCTGCATTTCAGCCTCGACTTCGGGATGCTTAATAATCTCTGGTTTGACGACTGGAGAGACAAAAGGGGCCGATGTTCAGTCAATAAATCTGATAGATAAGCAGGGGCCAAACCATTTAATGATTTAAACACTAAGAGAAGAATTTTAAAATTCACTCGATAGTGCACAGGCAACCAGTGCAGAGAACGTAAAACTGGTGTAATATGATCCCGTTTTTTGGTACTCGTTAAAAGCCTTGCAGCTGCATTTTGAACTCTCTGCAAACGGGATAGGGCTGTTTGACCAATCCCAAAATACAGCGAGTTGCAGTAGTCTAATCTAGATGTAATAAAAGCATGACTGACTTTTTCAAAATTTTTACTAGACAAAATAGGTTTTACTTTCACTAGAAGTCGAAGCTGAAAAAAGTAGGACTTGACCACCGTATTAATCTGTGTGTCAAATTTTAAACCATCACCAAAAATGACACCCAGATTTTTTAACCAAGGCTTCACAGAAGAGGTTAAATCGCCAAGATTTACTTTCGGTGTACTACGAGAATCCGACGGACCAAACACAATTATTTCAGTTTTACTCTCATTGAAATTAAGAAAATTTAAATACAACCCGGCTTTCAGATCAGACAGGCAAGACATAAGTGCTTCCAGACCATTAGAACTCTGTTTTAAGGGCAAATAAATTTGAGTGTCGTCTGCATAGCAATGGAAAGACAGACCATGCTTCCTAAAAATAGAACCCAATGGGAGCATATACAGTGAAAAAAGAATAGGAGCCAAAATGGATCCCTGGGGAACACCACATGACAAAGAAGCTACCCCAGAAGAGTATTCACCAATATTAACTCTAAAACTTCGATTGGAGAAATATGATTTAAACCATTTAAGAGCACTTCCTTTTATGCCTACACAGTAGTAAGCAGGATAGCATGGTCCACAGTGTCAAAAGCAGCCCTCAAGTCTAGGAGCACAAGCACAGCATGATCCCCAGCATCACCAGTTAATAGAATATCATTCAAAACTTTCAGAAGTGCAGTCTCAGTCAAGTGGTATTTTCTAAAACCTGATTGAAAGACCTCAAAGATCTTATTTTCATCTAAAAACTTTTGTAGTTGTTGCAGGACTACTTTTTCTAGAATCTTTGTAGTAAAAGACAGATTTGAAATGGGTCTATAATTGGCTAAAACAGAAGGAGCTAAGTTCGGCCTCTTAAGCAAAGGATAGACTGTAGCATGTTTTAACACTTCAGGCACAGAACTAGTCTCAAAACATCGATTTATCATGGTCATAGATAGAAACTTGTCACAGTTTCATTGTATGGAAGAAAGTAGCTCATTATAGTGGCTGGTAAACTTCTCTTTTTGTGTTCCACAGAAGAGATGAAGTCACATGAACTATCCCTTACATACATATATCTCTCCTACAATTTCATAATCTAAACATTTTCTATTGCTTTTATGTGTCACATTATCCACAATAATTTTATGCAATGTCCTTTTGTACAATTTAATTTGTATTGTTTTATGTACATACTTTGAAAGGCTGAAGTTTTTACAAAATTTTTCATAAATCTATGTTTCAGTTTTGGAGCTCCTGGTGATAAAGTGGGTGCCATGCAGAGACGCCACAGCAGCAACACTGAGGGCATGCCGGCAGAAAGGTTGGATTTTACTCATCTAGTCTAAACATGTTTACATTTTTATGACTAATTTCATTCCCATCCTACTAAAAAAATTATTTATCTGGTCACCAGCATTTGGTGTCAGCATTAGGCGTTCTAACCTGAACCATCCTTAGTTAACCAGCTTCACCAGTTAAGTCACTGTAACATGACAAACAGACTAAGGTAAAGTGACTGAATGCATGGGAATATCTGCATTTTAATCACTGAGCTCTGGAGTAACACATGAGAAGTGAGAAATTAAATTGAAAGCAATTAATATTATGTTACCTTAGATGCTTATATGTTTGAAATAATTACAATTTTGCAATGTTTTTAAAAAGTCTCTTATGCTCACCAAGGCTGCATTTAGTTGATCAGAAGTACAGTAAAAATATGAATATAGCGCAATATTATTACACTTTAAAGGAGCTGTTTTGTATTTGAACTCTAGTCTTCAGTGTTACATGATCCTTCAGAATTCATTCTAATATGCTGATTCATATTTACTATCAATGCTGAAACAGATTTTGTTTCTTAATATTTTTGTGGTAACCGTCATAACTTTCAAAAGTTTATGGTAAGTAAGATTTAAAAAAAATAAATCAATACTTTTATTCAGCAAGGACATATTAAATTAAACAAACATGACAGTAAAGACATACACTGTATGAAGTTACAAAAGATTTCTGTTCTTTTGAATTTTAATTCATCAAAGAAAATTCTAAAAACAAAAATGCATCACAATTTCCACAAAAATAGTCAGCAGCAAAAACTGTATTCAACATTGATAAATAATAAGAATTAAACACAGAATCAGCATATTAGAATGGTTTCTGAAGTATCACGTGACACTGACATTTTAAAATATTGTCAAATAGAAAAGTTCTTTTAAATTGTAATAATATTTCACAACATTACTGTTTGTACTGATTTTTTTTAATCAAATAAATGCAACCTTTCTGAGAATAAGAGGCTTATTTCAAAATAAATATTTCATTTTAGTTTTTAATGTTACCTCTATTTTGTTCGTTTCCAATTATCAGTTTTGTTTATTTTGTCCAATTATCTTTATAAAATTATGTATTAGAATAACACTTTCTTGTAATCAGGTTGATGCTATGTAGTTATGAGCTATATTGTAAGCCCAGCACTCCAAAAAAAAAAAAAAACTGTAATATTGATCCTGCTGAATATGTGTCAGAATATCAGACCAGTGCATTAGGTCTTGCAGTGTAAATGCAGCCTGCTCTCTTTTCTTTTTGCAGGAACAGGAGTCAAACTCTCGGTTCAGAGAGCAGTCTTGATGAAGGAGGAGTGTTTGACTGTCTGAAGCCAGACTCTCCCACGTCGCCCCAGCAGCTCTTCTCTGGTCTGGTGGGTGTCTCTGCTGGGAACGTGTCGTCAGCTCCCTTCCAGGCTGCGGGGCTGGTTCTGGGTTCTCCACCGGACGTCTTCATCCAGATGGCGTCCTCATCAAGGGACGAAGGCTCTCACCGGACGGAGAACCCACCTTATCTCCCTCGCCCTCCTCAGCACCATCATCATCACCATCATCATCATCACTCCGGCCAGCACCGCTCTTCTCTCCTGCATGCGGCCACCTCTGCTGAGAGACACGGGAGCAGAGAGGATGGAGGTAAGAGCTTCTGTGTTTACAAAACCAGTGACCACATGATCAAATATAGTGTAATGATGCATTCACATCACTACCGTCCAAACGTTTGTGCCTGAACAGACTTTTTAATGTTTTTGAAAGAAGTCTCTTAGGCTCTTATATGATTTTATTTTATAAAAAAGACAGCAAAAAGAGTAATTGTAAATTGTAATTTATTTCTGTGATGCAAAGCTGAATTTTCAATAAATGTTTATTTTATTTCAAGTAACACATTTTTTATTTTATTTTTGGTTTTAGTTTTAATTTTAGTTTTAGTTAACTATAATAATCCTGTTCTACCATCAAAATGCCAAAGTTAAATCTAAAAAAAGTGTTAATATTAAGCTACAATGTGGATCAGAAATCATGTTGCCAGTTAAATTTGTCTTAAATGCAGTGGTATTTAGCAATAAGCCTGAAACTTCTCCCATAACTGCCTGTTTCCAGGTGATGATGCCTCTACACCAGCTCCTGCTCTCTCTGAGCTCAAGGCTATGGTCACATGGCTTCAGAGGGGATTCCCTTTTATCCTCATTCTCCTCGCTAAAGTCTGCTTTCAGCACAAGCTAGGTAGGTTTAATATATTATGAGCAGCCTTTGTTGTTGAATGCATGAGTCAAAATCACAGCTGTTAACACTGAGATGAGTGATATGCAATGTAAAGCCACTGATGTTTTCATTATGTTGGAATGGATATTATAATAATGTTAATGTTCAGAGTCTTTTCAGGAGATATGTGAAATGCAACGTGCTGAAATATGATTCTCTTTGTATTTCTCAGGAATTGCTGTTTGCATTGGAATGATCAGCACATTTGCCTTTGCTAACTCAACGCTGAAGCATCAGGTGGCATTGCGAGTGAGATTCTGTTCAGTTCATTGTTTTATACTATTGTTAAATTATTAACTGTTTGGGGTCTTGCATTTACCTTTATGCACTACGAAACATTTGCATTTGACCTCAAGCAAGACATATACAGTGCTGCTTGAAAGTTTGTGAACCCTTTATTATTTTCTATATTTCTGCATAAATATGACCCAAAACATCATCCGATTTTCATATAAGTCCTGAAAGTAGACAAAGAGAACCGAATCAAACAAGTGAGTATATAAATATTTTCTTTGTCATTTATTTATTGAGAAAAATGATCCAGTGTTACATATTTGTGCGTTGCAAAAGTATGTGAATCTTTGCTTTCAGTATCTGGTGTTGACCCCCTTTTGCTGCAGTAACTGAAGGTAAAGTTTCTTGTAAATTTCTGCATAAATATGCTGGTTAATGCTGATCAGTCCTGCACAATAACATGTAGGAATTTTAGCCCATTCCTTAGTGCAGAACCACTTAAACTCTGTGATGTTGGTGGGTTTCCTCCTATGAACTGCTTGGCTAGGTCCTTCCACAACATTTTAATTGGATTAAGGTTTGGATTTTGACTCAGCCATTCCAAAACATTAACTTTGTTCTTCTTTAACCATTCTTTGGTAGAATGACTTGTGTGCTTGGGGTTGTTGTCTTGCTGCATGACCCACGTTCTCCTGAGACTCTGTTCTTAAACAGATGTCCTGACATTTTCCTTTAGAATTTGCTGGTATAATTCAGAATTCATTGTTCCATCAATGATGGCAGGCTGTCCTGGCCAAGATGCAGCAAAACAGGCCCAAGCCATGATACTACCACCACCATGTTTCACAGATGGGATACGATTCTTAAGCTGGAATGCAGTGTGTTCTTTTCTCCGAACATAACAGCTTCTCATTTAAACCAATAAGTTCCATCCATTAAACCTTTCTCTAATAGTCCTCTGGCTTGTCCACATGACCGCAAGCAATTTTCTTTTTAGAGAACAGTGGCTTTCTTCTAGCAACTCTGCCATGCACACCATGGTTGCTCCGTGTTCTCCTGATGGTGGACTCATAAACATTAACATTAGCCAATGTGAGAAAGGCCTTTAGTTGCTTAGAAGTTACCCTGGGAACTTTCAACCACTTCTCTGGAAGGTAACAGTGGTCTTGAATTTCCTCCATTTGTACACAATCTGTCTGACTGTGGATTTGTAGAGTCCAAACACTTAAGAGATGGTTTTGTAACCTTTTCTAGCCTGATGAGCAACATCAACTCTTTTTCTGAGGTCCTCAGTAATCTCCTTTGTTCGTGACATGATTCACTTCCACAAACATGATCAGACTTTGATAAATCCCTGTTCTTTGAATAAAACAGGTCACGTACTGACATTTGATATTCATTGTACTGACTGAAAACACCTCTGAACAGATGGACTCTAATTTCACCTTTAAATTAACTGCTAATCCAAGAGATTCACATACTTTTGCCATTCACAGATATGCAATATTGGACCATTTTCCTGAATAAATAAATGACAAAGAAAATATTTTTGTCTCATTTGTTTGATTGGGTTCTCTTTGTCTACTTTCAGGACTTATGCGAAAATCTGATTATGTTTTGGGTCATATTTATGCAGAAATACAGAAAATTCTAAAAGGTTCACAAACTTTCCAGCAGCACTGTATACTACCGTTTAATAGTGCTGGGTAACGATTAATCGCATCCAAAATAAAAGTTTTTGAGTACATAATATATGTGTGTGTACTGTGTATATTTATTATGTATATATAAATACACACCCATAGACATGTAAATATTTTCAAAATATATACTGTATGTGTGTGTCTTTATATATGCATAATAAATATACACCGTACACACACATATATTATATAAACTAAAACTTTTATTTTGGATGCGATTAATCACGATTAATCGTTGCCCAGCACTACCGTTTAAACATTTAGGCCCCGGTTTCACAGACAGGGCTTAAACTAAGCCAGGATTAGGCCATAGTTCAATTAGGACATTTAAGTAATTTTTATAAACATACTTAGAAAAAAACATTACTGGTGTGCATCTTGAGGCAAAACAAATGCATTGATATATTTTAAGATCAGTCAGAGCAAGTTTCTTTCAGTTCAAACAGCTCAGACTTACATTTTAGTCTAGGACTAGGTTTAAGCCTTGTCTGTGAAACCGGGGGGTTAGAGTCGGTAAGATTCTTTTACTGTTCTTAAAAGAAGTCTCCTATGCACAACCAAGACTAAATTTATTTGATCAAAAAATACAGTAAAAACAGTAATATTATGAAATATTTTTTACAATTTAATATATCTGTTTGAAAATATTTTAAAATGTAATTTATTCCTGTGATGCAAAGCTGAATTTTCATCATCATTACTCCAGTCTTCAGTGTCACATGATCCTTCAGAAATCATTCTATTAAGCTGATTTGGTCCTCAAAATACATTTGATATTAGCCATGTTGAAAACACTGAAACTGCGATACATTTTTTTCTTTGAATACAAAGTTCAGAAGGACAGCATTTATTTTGTAACATTTTAAATGTCTTTATTGACACTTCTGATCAGTTTATTGTGTCTTTGCTGAATAAAAGTATTAATTTCTTTAAAAAATCTTACTGACCTCAAACTGTATAAATTCATAAGGAGCAATGTTCTGTTTGGTACATGCTGTATGCGTCTCATTGTGCATGGATGTATTTTCAGGAGGAGAGGTCTGTGTTTACCACTCTCTGGATTATGATCTTTCTCGCTGGCAACATTGTGTATGTGTATTACACGTTCAGTGCAGAGGAACTTCACAACAGGTACAGTCTCATTCATTCGTTTCAGACTCACCATCATACCTGATTTTATGTATCAAACATCCATCTGCTTTTATGTTATCTTGGATGTTGTAAGGTTATTGTTGTTTTTTTGCCTTATTCATTTGAAAAATTTCATTTACTCCATGTTGTCATTTTGCAGAGTGATCTCTCATTTTATGTTTGTGTTTATCAGCATTTGTGAGTATTTAGTTTCCCCATCATTTATCATTATTCACATTTGAATCATCTTTTAAAGCATTCACTTGTTTTCATTTTTAGTTGTTTTTTGTTATTATTTAATTTACACTGCCGCTCAAAAGTTTCTTGTGTTTACCAAGGATGTGTTTATTTGATCAAAATACAGTAAAACAGTAACATTGTGAAATATTATTACAATTTAAAATAACTGTTTATATTTCAATGTTTCAAAATGTAATTTTAAAAAAGCAGAATTTCAGCATCATTACTCTAGTCTTCAGTGTCACCTGATCCTTCAGAAATTATTCTGTTTTGTTGATTTGTTGCTCAAGAAACATTTCTTATTATCAATGTTGAAAACAGTTGTGCTGCTTAATATTTTTGTGGAAACTGTGATATTTTTTTCAAGATTCTTTCATGAACAGAAGGTTAAAAACAGCGTTTATTTTAAAAAGAATTCCTTTGTAACAATACAACTTTTTTTACTGTCACTTTTGATCAATTTAATGCATCCTTGGTTAATAAATGTATTAATTTCTTTCAAAATAAACTTTTGAACAGTAATGTATTGTAAATAAATATTATAAATGTATATTATAGATTTAAATAAATAAATTATATTGTTATAAATGACTGTAATAAAATAAATATAAAATAAATAATATATGTATATTTTCCCCCAGCCTTATTTTTGTGAAGCCAAACATCAACAGTTTTGATTTCTTTGACCTGATCTGGGCTGTTGGAATAACCGATTTTGTTCTGAAATATTTCACCATCGAGCTCAAATGCCTCATACTGTTCCTGCCTAAAATGGTCCTCGCTTTCAAGTCCAGGGTAAGACGACAACCTTCTATGTTTTATATTACTATTAAATTGATGTAGGATTTACTGAAATAATTTTCACTTAGAAATTGCTAGTAAATTTCACAAATAATAACTGAAGAAAGTAACACATTGAATTGTGCAATTTTGAAGTAGAAAGACTGAAATAGTACTTTCTTGTAAAACATACTCCAGTAATTTTTGTTTTATTTACAACTGTGAAAAATTATTTTCTACAGTATTCAGTCTGATGCCCATAATGATATTTATAGAGAAGTGGCCGATATATGTTTTAATCTTTCCACAATAGTCTTGTGATAAAATGCTGAAATGGTTTGTTGAGTATACACAGATACAGACTACTGCGAAAACCTTTAGTTTTGTGAAACTATTCATGTCATTTCTGTTTGAAATGCATTATTTTTAATGGCCTAATGGGCTTCAAATCAATCCTAAAACATGCAGGTTCAGTCTAACTGTATGGAATCCCTGTAGTCTTCATGTTTTAAAGTTTTAGCATGATGAGAGATTGTGATCAGGGAGGAAATCCTGGGTAGCTTCAGTCAGTTCCAAGGCACCAGTTTAAACTGGGTGCAACTGGTAAATTCAACCTAATAAGGGGAAAAAAACAACAAAATAGTGTGCCGTGTCACCATGCCTTGCATGGTTGGCTGCTTGGAAGGCAGTATGTGAGCTCATTGGCCCACTGGGGCTAGGATGAGGTCACCTCTCTGAGGAACACACACACATATTCATTGGAGTGACAGTATGGGTCTATTACAGGAGGAGCCGCTCTGTAAACACATCACGCTCTGTAATACTGAAGAATCAAACGTATGCAACCCATTCCAAACCATTTGTTTGACTCCAACACACACTTTGCGTCCGCAGCTGCCAGGATAATCTGACTTGCACACAGTTTCTGTTCCTCTGAAGCTCTGTTCCAGGAACTTACACCCAGTCGTGTCCATACCCACCCCCTGAAACAAAACACACACTTTCCACCTCTTGTATCATGCCCAGGTGGCACACTTTCAGGCAATGATGTCATGGTCAATGTGTCAGGCTTTCCGCTGACTTTCCAAGCCCAGCATCACCACAGCTACAAAGACACAACACATACACGTGCATCCATACATGTCGGTATAACCTCTTGCATAATCGCAGCAGCAAGCCTGTGCATGTCAGTATGAACTCACACTGTCCATAACACTTCAGTGCACACGGATATGAGGACTGAGAAAACCTAGTGAACTGCCTTGTTGACTACTGCCAATATAGGCACATGATCATTTATTTTATTTGAACTTACTGTTGGCAGAATATTCCAGTTACTGTTTTTAATAGCGTGATGCTTGGCTATATCTGGTATGCAAGAATATTTGTTGATATACTACCATTCAAATGTTTGGGGTTAGTAAGAAAGAATTTGTATTTGAAAGAAATGAATGCTTTTATTCAGTAATGATGCATTCAATTGATCAAAAGTGAAGGCATTCATTTTACAACAAATAAATAAATAAAACCTAAAAAAAAGAATCCTGAAATGTATCATGGTTCCCATAAAAATTTGGAGCAGCACAACTGTTTTCAACAATAGTAATAAGAATAACACTATAATAATAAGAATTATTTTAAGCAGCAAATCAGAATATTAGAATGATTTCTGAAGGATCCTGTGACACTGAAAACTTGAGTAAAGATGCTAAAAAATTAAGCTTAGCATCACCGAAATAAATTACATTTAGTAACCGTTATTTTCAATTGTAATTAATATTTCACAATTTTACAAAATAAATTACATATTAAAAATACATTAAAATAGAAAAGTTATTTTAATATTTCACAATATTAATATTAAATTAATATTAAACTGTTTTTACTTTATTTTTGATCAAATAAATGCAGCCTTGCTGAGCGACTTCTATTGTAAACATTAAAAAGGTCATCATTCTGAAACTTTCAAGACACCATTTCATATTTCTTTCACTCTTTTTCACTTATTGTCAAAGCACCTTTTTTAAGTTTTAATCATTTTATTTTAAAAAATATATATTTAGTTGCATTTATTAATTTTTATTTTGTTTAATGAACAGCAAGTGGTGCCTTACTTCTGTAGTTTATTCAGAGAATGATGGTAAATGTGAAATATATATATAATATAATAACAAGCTTGTTGCTTTATTAACCGGCTAATTAAGTATTATTTTCTGCAATACATGATATCGTTTCTTCATTAGACTTGATTTTGACCAATATCAATTTGCTTCCACCATTATTCTTTAATTGACATGCTCTAAACTCTGAACTAAATGAAAGTTTTATAAATACTATCATGACGACTTGAATGCATTATTTTGTGAATTGAAACTGATGGAGAGAAGAGCTGGGGAATGAGCGTCAGATTCAAACCCAAGCCTCCCATATGAGAAACAGATGCAAACAAAAGTTTTAAAACATCTTATGTTGCCTTTTGATAAATTAAACCATTTCCCACCCTGAGGACCTCCTTGTGCGTTCGATAATTGTTTTCTTCATTGTTGTTTTGAAATCACGGACACGGCTGTTAAGACTAAGAGGAAATGTGCTGCTCCCCCATGATGCAGTTGGCCCAACTTTTCAGTAGTTGGATGGATTCCAGCTCCAGTTTGTCTAATCGCTAAGTGTGAGCGAGTACAGGGCTGCAGGGACTCTGGCTAAGATGAATTGCTTGCGTTCGGAGGTTACAGATCTCCGTCAGTCAGCGAGCAAGCTCCCCAACAGGGTGATTAATCGCTGTCAGGTGGAGTCCAACAAGTCATTATGCATCCTGTGCTGTGACTAGTGTCAGGCCGTCAGCACTTGATGTGGGTGATTACGACTTGAGACATTCATCTGGAGTTTCACAAGATGATTGTGGAACCAGGATTAGTTATTAACTAGAACTGACCAAACTGAGATACACAGACCTTTGTGAATAATAATAATAATACACGTTATTTATTATTCATGCACTACCGTTCAAAAGTTTGGGGTCGGAATGATTTTTCAGTGTTTTTGAAAGAAATCTCTGATCACCAAGGCTGCAATGATTTGATCAAATATACTATAAAAACTGAAATATTGTAAAATGTTGTTACAAATGTTATTACAGTTTTATATTTTAATATATTTTAAAATGTTATGTATTCCTGTGATCAAAGCTGAATTTTCAGTGTCACATGATCCTTCAGAAATTGTTCTAATGTGCTGATTTATTATTATCGGTGCTGAAAACAGTTGTGCTGCTTAATATTTTTGTGGAAACTGTGATACATTTTTTTCAGGATTTCTTTGATGAATAGAAGGTTAAAAAAAAACATTTATTTGAAATAGAAATCTTTTGTAAAAAAAAATCGAAACAATTTCTTCTATAAAATCTGTATAGTGCACTGTTGTGCATTTTTCTAAAAAAATATGATTGTCCTTACCTGTTTTGTCATTGGTTACTAGGGTGTTCCGAGTAGTTGCTAGGTGGTTGATGTCATCCAACAGTTTAGGGTTTTTTCCGACTTATTTCATCTTTACCATGCAACAGATTTTTTTTTATTAATTACTCAAAATAAATTATAAATGTAAACAATTATATATGTTGATTTAATTTTATAATTCACATCCATTATTGTTTATAAATAGCTATAAATATCATAACACAATAAATGCTCTGCCGGAGTAGTTTTTTAATAATTGTCTGCTCCCTGTGTTGCATTATACAGCTCTTTACTGTCTATCATCACAGGAGATTTTTTGGTGTAATCACTATTTCAAGTTTCGAAGTTGTTGGTTCCTTCATCAGTGTTTTCAGAGCTGATTTTAGGCTTTTTGATCAAAACCCACTTCATATGAGCCACACTTTCATCCACACTCGACTCTGAGACAGCAAAAGCATAATCTGACAGCTACAGGTCACTGTGGCGTCTGCAGAGGAGCCAAACCCAACTAAAGAAGCCTAGAATAGAATATTCTGAAATATTATTTTAGATAACTGTTAAAAAAGAGGGAGCGTTTAGCGATATATTTTAAATATCTGGTGCATTTTTTGGGCCTGTTTATGTCTTGATATTTTCTTTGTGCTTCAAGCAAGGAGCATTGTTGGTTATATATTTGAAGCATTCTAGTTTTGTTGTGTTGTTCTCTATGGGTGTAGACGCAGAGGCAGCGCTGCATGACGTAGCTCAGCGTGAAAGCGTCGAGTGTTGCTCTTTGACACTGAAATTAGATGAGTTTTACATTTATCCTGCTACTTTTCTAATGTTCTGATTAGGGTTTGGGAAGGGTGGGCTTGTTATATTTTATGTGGGTAGCAGGTGTACTGTGTTTCTGCCAGTTTTGTTTGCCATGCGGTGAAATTGCCAGGAGAGCGCAGAGCGCTGGACTGTGTCCATCTTTCGGTAGAAGAACACCCCCCTCCATGTCACAGCATCTTTAAAGCTTGAGGGTAAGATGTTCACAGTTAATGAACGAACAGATGAGATGAGACTGGGATCTTGTTCAAATGCTGCTACAGGAAGGATGTGTGGATTGTTGCAGTGCTGTCATCTCATGCCGGCGCTTGAGTATCGCTCAGTTTGTAAAGATATTGTTAAACAGTTGGCCGCCGTAGCTGGAAGTCTTACAAACATCATAGTAAAATGAGATGATTTAATTTGATCAACGTGTAGTTAATAAAAATAATGAATATTATAATTATAATTTGTATTATTTGTATTGTATTATTATGCTAGCTGTTTTATACAGTGCTCAAAACACACATTTATTCCACAAACTTCATGAATATGATAGATTGTATAACAAGTATATTGTTTCAGATTATTAATGTTTAATTAATATTAATTAATATTAAAAATTAATTTTTAATTTGTTTGTATGATTAAATAAACATTTTCTGGAAAATGGTAATAATAATAATTTAAAATTATTATAATGCTAGCTGTTTTATCTGATAAACATTCAGTGGATGTAATAGTAATAGTAGTAATAATAATAATACTTTTAAATGATTATTATTGTAATGCTAGCTGTTTTATCTTATAAAGATTTAATGGATAATAATAATAATTAGAATTAGAATTATTTTAAAACATATACACTACAAGTCAAATGTTTTTGAACAGTAAGATTTGTAATGTTTTTTTAAGAAGTCTCTTCTGCTCACCAAGCCTGCATTTATTTGATCCAAAGTACAGCAAAAGCAGTACAATTCTGAAATATTTGTTTAAAATAACGGTTTTCTTTTTGAATATATTTTAAAATGTAATTTATTCCTGATTTCAGAGCTGAATTGTTAGTATCGTTACTCCAGTCACACGATCCTTCAGAAATCATTCTAATATTCTGATTTGCTGCTCAAAAAAACATTTATTGTTATTATTGTTGAAAACGGCAGAGTAGATTTTTTTCAGGTTTCTTTGAAGAATAGAAAGTTGAGAAGAACAGCATTTATCTGAAATAGAAATCTTTTGTAACATTATACATGTCTTTATCATCACTATAGGCTCTGTGGTGTTACCAGGAGAGACAGTAACACCACAGACAAATCAGCCTAAATCCAGACTTTTCTAAACATGGAGGCTGCCATCATGATGATTTCAAGATCAGGGGATATTTTGGAAATATTAATAAGTATGTATTTATCCATTTTTATTAAAATATGTCAGATCTGCAAGTTATCAACATAACACCACAGACACTAATAAAGTGCGACACATGAAATTGTCAGAAATTTAGCAGATCAGATCAACCAGCACCTGCAGTGACCTTTACACACAGGAAGTAGTCCAAATAGAATTCTCCCTTTTCTTAAAGGGGCGGCATCCATTGTTGTAACACCACAGACATGAATTTGAGGGACACAACTTTTTTCTTAAATATAACAAAGTATGTATTTTTTAAAACAATTTAATAAAATTGTACATGTTAAATAAAATCTATATTCACAATATAACCACTTTATTTGTGTTTAAAAATGTTATATTTTTGCAATTACATTCCATGATACCTCTCTAAGCTATGGCGGGAACATCCATATTTTGTTACAAATGCAATCTCTAAAACTCAATTAAATATGTATTTTAAAACAAAAATGTAACTATTAACAGTGCACAAATTGTGTTTACCCTACAGAATACAAACATGCAAACATTTTATGATTTATTGGTATTTTAAGTTTATTTCAACTGTTGAAAAGTAGAGGGACACCACTTGCCACCACAAATGAAGAATGACCCAAATATGATGCAGGGTAACAACTCCATAAATGCAGTTATTCAAGATATGGGGCAAAAATGCCCCTGTATAACTTTTTGTCTCATATTTATAACACATGATAAGCGATATCACAGGAGCAGCGAGAGCAATATCAATATTGAGAGCAATATTGTCCCGAATAGCACAAGTGCAAATGTGATTTTACACAACGGTTCAGTAAATAAGAAGTTAATAGTGTGTTGTATTCTTTATTATATTTTGTTTTTGCTCAGTTTTGCCAACAAAAATATTACCTAAAAAGCCACAGCAGACCTGTTGTGCGTCTGTGAGCAGCACAGCTGTGTTTAGTTTCTGAATGAATCCGCGTTTTGAACGAATCGTGTGAATCAATGATTCAAAGCATATTCATAGAGAGAGCCGTTTACTTCATTCCTGAATCAATCAGCCGTTTGAAGGACTCATAAAGACATTTACCGCCACCTGCTGGCAGTTTTAGTTTCTTATTTAGAGTATTATTTCATTTAAAAAAATAGGGGGGACAAAACTTTAAACAAATAGTTCACCCAAAAATCTTTAATTATGCCATCATTTACTCAAACCTGAATGACTTACTTTCTTTAAGGTATTTTGAAGACTGTTGGTAACAAAGCTGTTTTGGTTACCAATGACTTCCACTGCATGAACGAAAAATGTTACTCAAATTATCTTCTTTTATGTTGAATCAAATACAATATTCCTTTCTAACACTGCTATTTATAATATCTACTTAATACTTTCTCATTTAACACAAAAATAGCATTAAATAATCTATTGGGTGTATTTTCACAGCCAAATGTAATTTGGATTAATTAGATTAATTAATCGACACATCGTGTAATTAATTAGATTAAATATTATAATCGACTGAAAGCCATAATATATATATATATATATATATATATATATATACACAGGTGCTGGTCATATAATTAGAATATCATCAAAAAGTTGATTTATTTCACTAATTCCATTCAAAAAGTGAAACTTGTATAATGTATACATTCATTCCACACAGACTGATATATTTCAAGTGTTTATTTCTTTTAATTTTGATGATTATAACTGACAACTAATGAAAACCCCAAATTCAGTATCTCAGAAAATTAGAATATTACTTAAGACCAATACAAAGAAAGGATTTTTAGAAATCTTGGCCAACTGAAAAGTATGAACATGAAAAGTATGAGCATGTACAGCACTCAATACTTAGTTGGGGCTCCTTTTGCCTGAATTACTGCAGCAATGCGGCGTGGCATGGAGTCGATCAGTCTGTGGCACTGCTCAGGTGTTATGAGAGCCCAGGTTGCTCTGATAGTGGCCTTCAGCTCTTCTGCATTGTTGGGTCTGGCATATCGCATCTTCCTCTTCACAATACCCCATAGATTTTCTATGGGGTTAAGGTCAGGCGAGTTTGCTGGCCAATTAAGAACAGGGATACCATGGTCCTTAAACCAGGTACTGGTAGCTTTGGCACTGTGTGCAGGTGACAAGTCCTGTTTACACTGTTTACAATTCAACCGGAGCGCAAGCCGCTGAGGAGAGGGGCGGGACGTTTAGATGTGCTCTAGAGGCGGTTTAGCCAATCACAACACACTGAGCCAGCTAACCAATCTCAGCCCATCGAGGGAGGGGCTTCATAAAACCAGGAAATAAATCGAGGGGTTTGTCAGAGAAGGGACAGAGAGGTGTGGAATAAAGGTAAATTATGTGAAAAATAATGCGTTTTTTAAAAAAAACAAGCATGAACACATGCTAGACTGCACCCCATAAACACAATCAAGCCTAGAAAAAAAACCAGTCAACCACCCCTTTAAGAGATCTGGACAACTATCCAACGTGTTTTTGCAGCGTTGAGCAATGTATCCAATCAAAGACATATCTGTTGATTTCTTCAACGCAATGGCCAATCAGAAACGTTGTCATTTTTCAGAATTCACTCACAGCTGAAAGCGCGGAGTTTTGCACGCTCGGCTCGTGAATCATCTCATGATGACTAGCCTAACTAAGTGCAGATGCGATGTAAATTCATTGTAGATTCATTGTGTAGTTTAGAGAGCTTGATTATAGAACTTTGTGAGATCGCGATGAACTTTGAGTGATGCTCAAAGTGATGAGTGATGCTTTTAGTGATAATAATGGGAGCGCGCTTTGTGTGTTTTCTAGGCTATAATCCGTTCAGAATTTGAATTAAACTTTCGTTTTTCGGACACATACATGCTGCAAAGTTTCGGGAATGATGCTGGATTCATTCTAGAAATATCAGTGATAAGCAAAGGACGGGACAAAAATGCCTCCGTGATTTAATTCTGGAACCAGTCCTGGCCAAATTTCCACAGACAGCGCGCGTTCTGAGCCAGATCCAGTTCACAGACTAAAAGTGTGTGTAAACTTTATTGAGATCGGGACATATTAACCAGTAATTTTGTTTCCAGTAACGGACGATAGAAAGTTCAGAAATGAATGGTATGCGATTTATTACAGAATAGTCCCACTACTGATCGTTTATTTTTTTCCTCGTGTCTCACCACAGTGATTCAAAACGGACGCATTTGAAGTGAACAGGAAAAAGACACGGAAAACTTGAACATCAGAAAATCCACTGCGCGCTCATTTGTGGTTCAAGATCAACTGACACTTAAAACGGGAAGCATCACCACTCAAATCAGCAGCAAGAGTCAAAGCTCCACAGTTTAGTATATGCAGGCAACCTCTTTAAGTTATTATTCACTGCGCTGTATTGACACAATGCGTTGCAATATGGTAGCGCATTGCTTTGATGCATACATTCGAAAAAAAAAAAATATATATATTTTTTTTGCCCCCCTGACTTGAGTCAAATGTCGCCCATGTATATGTGTGTGTGTGTGTGTGTGTGTATGTGTAATATACTGACTCCAAGCTTTTGAATGGTATAGGCCTAGTGTATAATGTTACAAAAGCTTTTTATTTAAGATAAATTATGATATTTGGATCTTTCTATTCATCAAAGAATCCTGACAAAAATGTACTCAACTGTTTTAAATATTGATAATAGTAATAATGATAATAATAATATTAATGAACAGCAATTCATCATTACTCCAGTCTTCAGTGTCACATGATCCTTCAGAAAGATATCACGTGACACTGAAGACTGAGTAATGATGCTGAAAATTCAGCTTTGATCACAGCAAATAATTACACTTTAAAATATATTCAAATAGAAAGCAGTTATTTTAAATGGTAAAAAAAAATATTTCACAGTATTACTGCTGTTGCTGTATTTTGGATCAAATAAATGCAGGCTTGGTGAGCAGAAGAGAATTCTTTAAAAAAAAACATTAAAAATCTTTCTGTTCAAAAACGTTTGACTGGTAGTGTATTTCGCCCACAAAATATATCTATATTTTTGGTATTATAAGTGTATTGTTTCAGATGACTCATTTTTAATTATGGCGAGCCACCTGTAGGATTTAATAAACTTTTTTGGATAATAATAATACTAGTAATAACAATAATAATAATACATTTATTATTATAATAATAATAATAATAATTATTATTATTATTTAATGATTGAACAGATCTGGTCTTGATAGTTCTGATTGTTAATAACATTGTTTCTGGTTTGCTGAAATACACAGTATAGCATTTCACTTCACAATGATTAGTGATATTAATGATAGAAACACTAATCTTTATAATGGCTCTTTTGGTTGATTTGAATCTGTTTAACCTTTGTGGAGAACGTCTGATGTCTGAGCTGCTCTACCACTGCAGAAGAATTCTTTCATATCAGGCTGGAGACTCTGAGCCTTGATGAACGGTTAATTTGAGTGGTTTGGATGCAGATCTGTATCTGTGTGTGAATTTACAGGGGAAGTTTTATCTGCTCATAGAGGAGCTGAGTCAACTCTTCAGAGCTTTGGTTCCCATCCAGCTGTGGTATAAGTACATCATGGGTGAAGATCCATCCAGCAGCTACTTCCTGGGGGCAATGCTGATTATCATCTACACTCTTTGTAAGGTAGCCTATCTGATTGTATCTTCCATTAATGATTAGGTTTTTTTAATGAATTCTTTTTTTAGAGGAATTTTTTTTTATACACCTTTTCAAAAAGGGCCTTTATGAACGCAAGATATATTTCATGTGGCGTTGCACTTCAGAGCCTTTCAAAATGTCTTTTTCAGAGCTCATTATTCAGGTAATCTTTTGTGTGTTTGGCGTTAAATTTGCTATTTTGTTCTTTTCCAGTCATTTGATTTGTGTGGAAGAATATCTGGCATTCGGAAAGCATTTGTCATTCTCTGTAGCTCACAGGTGAGTGCTGTGTTCTCCTAGGAGATACAGTATATATATACAGTGGTGGCCAAAATTATAAGCACATTTGTCATATTTAAGAGGTTTCAGTTGAACTGGCCATTACAATACCCATAAAACAAACTATTGCCGGAACTACCTGCGATGGAAGGAATCTGCTGGAACACTGAAAATGATGGACTGGCCACCTCAAAGTCCAAACCTCAACCCCATCGAGCAAAATTGGGGCGAGTTGGAAAATAAACTGGACAGATCTATTGTACATTCAAAGGAAAGCCTTTGGCTTGAGTTGCAGAAAGCATGGGATAACATTAGTGTTGACGTTCTCAGGAAATATATTGACACTATGCCAGAGAGATGTGCTGCTGTAATCGCTGTAAAAGGTGGACATACCAAATATTAAAGTTAAAAGTGGATAAAAACAGTACGACTCACTTCATCTGATATTTGTTGTGCTCAGAGCAACTATCTGCATGTTTCATGAACATTATGAAATGAAATCATGTTTTGGAGGCAAAAAAAGGTCAATATTTTCAAATCTGTCAGGTGTTCTAATATTTTTGGCCACCACTGTGTATATGCGGGAAGTATTCGGACACTGACTGAGTTTTAGTGCTTTTGCCTTTATACACCACTACAATGGATTTGAAATAAAACAATCAAGATGTAATTGAAGTGCAGACTTTAGGGATGGGTGATATATCGAACGCGATGATCATGTGCATCTCGTCACTAAAGCCGGTTCCATGATTGGTGGTAAATCTCCATCACCTGCTTTCAAATGGAGTGGCATTTAATACACAGAGCCGTAGATCACTGACAAGCTACGCAATATCGCGTTCGTTATTGCAGATGTATCGCCTTCGATAATGAACGCGATTAGCTTTATTTTAAGTGGGTCCACAAAAATAAGACATTTACCATTTAGGAGTTACAGCTATTGTAAGCAAAGTACCTCCATTTTCAGGGACTCAATAGTATTTGGACAAAGTGACATAATTGTGACTATAAGCACAATTTTAATACTTGGATGAAAATCCTTTGCAGTCAATTACTGCCTGTAGTCTGGAGCCCATGGACATCACCAAATTCTGAGTTTCCTCCCTAGAGATGCTTTGCCAGGTCTTCACTGCAGCCACCTTGAGTTGCTGCTTGTTTGTGGGTCTTTCTGCCTTCAGTCTTGTCTTCAGTAACTGAAAAGCATGCTCTGTTGGATTGAGATCTTTGCCTTCAAAAAGTCTTGAGTTGCTTTCACAGTATGTTTAGGGTATTTGACCATCTGCACTGTGAAGCTGTGTCCTATCAGTTTTGTAGCATTTGGCTGAATGTGAGCATCAGTTTGGTACAAGTTAATCTTGGTTTCATCAGTCCAAAGAATCTTATTCCAGAACATGGGAGGCTTTTATAGATGTTTTCTGGCCAAGTCTAATCTTGCTTTGCTGTTCTTGAATTTTACCAGTGGTTTGCACCTTGTTGTAAACCCTCTTTATTTACATTCATGAAGGCATCTCTTGATTGTAGATTTAGACAATGATGCGCCTACCTCCTCCAGAGTATTCTTGATTTCTGTTGATGTTATGAAGGGGTTTTCTTCACCAAGGAAAGGATTCTGCGATCATCCACTTTAGTTGTTGGTCTTCCAGGCTTTTTGATGTTGTTGAGCTCACCAGTGCTTTCTTTCTTCTTAAGAATGTAGTCAACCATTGATATGGCCACATCTAAGGTTTTTGCTATCTCTCTTATAGATTTGTTGTTTTTTCAAATTAATGATGGCCTCCTTCACTTTCATCGAGGTCTCCTTGGACTTCATATTGGTAGCACCAGTCAAACAGCTTGCAAATGCCAATTTGATACCTCATATCAACTCCAGATCTTTTATCTGCTTAATTTGTCTCGAAGTAATGAGGGAATGGAAAGCACCTGGTCAATTAACTCTTCTTATACCCCTTTTCCACCAAGGCAGTTCCAGTGCTGGTTCAGAGCCAGAGCCTAGTTTCAAACCGGTTCTTTGTTTTTCGACACCCAAAGCACCAGCTCCGAACCAGCAAAAGCGGTTCGTAAGTAGCACCAAAACATTGCTGGGCTAGAAGGAAGAACCGCTTGCGTCAGGGGCTGGGGGCGGGGTTACCGTGAACAACAAGATGAACAGAAACTTTGGACCGCCATATTTGAAATAGCAGCTAAACACGGACACGTTGGATTCGCTGTGTTTGGATGCCGATGTAGATTCGCAAAGCCATGAACGTCAATAACAACACAACGTCCGCCATTGTTGATAGTTTGTTTAGGCTTGTTCGGGATGGATCGGCGCTACACGGACCGTTCGGTGCGAGGCATCGGGGGGCTGCGGGAGCGACTGGAAAGCTGACGGCTCTTTATGCTTTTGGATCGCTCTCGCGGTGCTTTAGTGTGTTGTGTGCCGATCGATCTGCGTGGCGCGATGCACCTCGAACAAGTCTGTTGTGTTTGTCGCTGCCACGCTAGTGAAACGGAACATGAAACGTATCAGTGACGTAAGTCCTGGCTCTGTATTGGCTCTCTAGCCTGTGGAAAAGCAACCGGTTCTTAAAGGGCTCGCCAGTCGAACCAACTAAGAACTGGCAGTAGCACTGGCTCTGAACTAGCACCTGGTTCCTGCTGGTGGAAAGGGGGTATTAGTCAACTGTCCAAATATTATTGAGCCCCTCAAAATGGAGGTACTTTGCTTAAAATTTAACTTTAACTCCTAAATGGTAAATGTCATATTTTTGTGGAACCTCTTAAAATAAGGCTAAAAGTCTGCACCGCCATCACATCTTGATTGTTTTATTTCAAATCCATTGTAGTGGTGTATAAAGGCAAAAGCACTAAAACTCTGAATATTTCCGGACCTGACTGTATATAACATTCATCAAAGAATCTACAAAAATTAACCAGCTTAAGTGGAAAAAGCTGTTTTCAACCTTAATTATAGTAATAAATATTTCTTGAGCAGCACATTAGCATATTAGAATGATATCTGAAGGATCATGTGACACTGAAGACTAGAATTGCATTTTAAAATATATTAAAAAAGAAAACAGTTCTTTTAAATGGTAATAATATGTCACAATATTACTGTTTTTACTGTATTTTTGATCAAATAAATGCATCCTTGATAATACATGCATGTGTTTCACAGAGTTACGGTATGAGAGCCAGTGCTCAGCAGTGCAGTGAGGCTGGGGATGTGTGTGCGATCTGCCAAGCTGAGTTCAGAGAGCCAATCACACTGCTCTGTCAGGTACAAGATTTTTAAATTTTTAAATAAAACGGGATGTGATTCAGCACATCAGCCTCAGACCACAATGACCCAGATTTTATTGATAACCATCACTGTAGTCATTTAGCTGACATATTAATTTGATTCCACGAACAGTACAAGGCCGTTCAAAACTATTAAATAACACAAATGAATTCTAGGAATAATTCCTCAACAGAGACTGCGCTACTCTGTCACTGAACCCCTGCGAATTGCAAAGGCCGATTCCAAATCATCAGTCCTCATTCTGCTGGATCATTCTGCTGCTTTTGACACTGTCAATCATCAGATCCTCCTGTCCACCCTCTCATCGCTGGGCATCACTGGGATTCCACTTTGCTGGTTTGAATCCTATCTCACCGGTAGGTCATTCAGGGTGGCCTGGGGAGGGGAGGTATCCAAAGCACATCAACTGGTCACTGGAGTTCCTCAGGGATCCGGTTCTTGGACCCCTCCTCTTCTCCACATACACTACATCACTGGGTCCCATCATACAGGCACATGGCTTCTCCTATCATTGCTATGCCGATGACACACAGCTCTATCTCTCTTTTCAACCAGATGATCCAACGGTAGCTGCACGGATCTCAGGCTGCCTGGCGGACATCTCTGCATGGATGAAAAAACATCACCTACAGCTCAACCTGGCAAAGACTGAGCTTCTTGTCTTCCCTGCCACTCCGACTCTACAGCATGACTTCACGATTCAGTTAGGCTCATCAATAATTACCCCATCAACTTCGGTCAGAAATCTTGGTGTAATCTTTGATGACCAGCTGACCTTCAAAGAGCACATTGCAAAGACTGCTCGATCTTGCAGGTTTGCACTACACAACATCAGAAAGATCAGGCCCTTTCTGACAGAGCATGCTGCACAACTTCTTGTCCAGGCCCTTGTCGTTTCTAGGCTGGACTACTGCAATGCTCTTCTGGCTGGACTTCCATCAAACACAATAAAACCTCTACAAATGATTCAGAATGCAGCGGCACGACTGGTCTTCAACGAGCCCAAAAGAGTTCATGTTACACCTCTCTTCATCTCCTTGCACTGGCTACCAGTGGAAGCTCACATCAAGTTCAAGACACTGATGCTTGCATACAGAACGACCACAGGCTCAGCACCCTCCTACTTCCACTCACTATTACGAATCTACATCCCCTCCAGAAGTCTGAGATCTGCTAGTGAGCAGATGTCACAGAGAGGCTCAAAATCACTCTCCAGAACATTCTCGTTCACCGTTCCTGGCTGGTGGAACAATCTTCCCACCCCTATCCGGAATGCTGGATCCCTGTCAATCTTCAAGCAACAACTGAAAACGCATCTCTTTCTGCACTACTTGACTTCATCCTAAACTTAAAAAAAAAAAAAAAAAATCTTTCCCTTTATCTTTCTCTCCTTCCCTTGCTAGCTAGTACTTATTTGAACAATGACTGAGACTTGGTGTTACGAGCACTTTGTCTGATTGCCTCTTCAAGATAAATCGCTTTATGTATTCCCCAATTGTAAGTCGCTTTGGATAAAAGCGTCTGCCAAATGACTAAATGTAAATGTAAATTCCACCCCAGATTTGCACACTCTCAACTTCACGAGTAGCATCCTGTTTAAACAGTATTGACGGAGTTGCTGTGTGTAAATGTGTCTTAATGTGTTTCTGCAGCATGTGTTCTGTGAGGAGTGTTTATGCCTGTGGTTTGACCAGGAGAGAACGTGTCCGTTGTGTCGTTCAACTGTGGTCGAAACTCCACGCAACTGGAAGGATGGCACAACGTCGGCACACTTTCAGATCTACTGAATGGAGACCCAGCTGAAAAATTAAGGTTTTCAGGTCCACTTGAATCAGATAAAACTTGTTTACCATGCATAAAATGTTCCTGTTTGTAATGTTGTATAAAGGGAAGTGTGACAGTATGTTACGTCATTGAATGTAATGTACAATTGCACCATTACATTATGTCTGATAACAGAGATTAAGTGTTTTTTGTCTTCTTATACCTGCTTTTTAACACGTAAAACTTAGGTTTTAAATATTATTACATAGGCATGATAATCGACTGTTTTGTAACACTTTTTTGTTTGTTTATTCAAGCTATTAAACTTAAAGAAATAGTTCATCAGAACAGATTTGGAGAAATTTAGCATCGCATCACTTGCTCACCAATGGATTCTCTGCAGTGAATGGGTGCCGTCAGAATGAGAGTCAAAACGGCTGATAAAAACATCACAATAATTCACACGACTCCAGTCCATCAGTTAACATGGGGTGAATGTTTGAAACAAATTCCATCATAAAGATATTGCTTTCTGCAGTGAAAAAGTCATCTCATCTGAATTGGGAAAGAAATCAAGCACTGTTTTCAAGCAAAAACAAATATGTTTGTGGATTTTGATTTGAGAGGATGACAGGGAATGGATTTTTTTTTTTTTTTTTTTACTGGAGGTAGTGTTACTTTTATGGACTTATCTTGGGCCAGAAGCAATGGTTTAAAGTTAAAACGCCTTGATGGATTTGTTTCTTACAAACATGCAGCTTTTCACTTCACAAGATGTTAATTGATGGACTGGAGTGGTGTGGATTACTTGTGGATTATTGTGGTGTTTTATCAGCTGTTTGGACTCCCATTCTGACGGCACCCATTCACTGCAGAGGATCCATTGGTTAGCAAGTGATCTAATGCTACATTTCTCCAAATCTGTTCTGATGAAGAAACAAACTCAACTATATCGTGGCTGGCCTGATGGTGAGTACATTTTCAGCAGATTTTCTGTTTTGGGTGAACTATTTCTTTAATCTGGAGTCAGTCTTATACATTTTTGTAAAGGTCTAAATTGTTTATTAAAGCAAAAAGACAACCAGATGACACACATTTACTATAGGTAAGGTAAGCCCAGTTAATTGTTGTAAAATCACCACTATAATTATCTCATTGGTTTATTGCTTTTAAAAATTCTGACAGCAGTAATATGTTAAAAACATTTGATGTTGAATAAATAATTACATTAATAATACAGAATAAGTTATTTTTCAATCCCATTTCTAGGGCTCTTTGTTTCATAATGCCATTTAAAAGACTTCTCTGTGTATATATTTAAAGCCTTTTATTTTCATAAATGACAAAATTCACAATATCAAAATAGAAGAGGTAAAACATGTTTAAAACACGTAGTAGTAACGTAAACTATGAAAGATTGTAGCTTATGTAAACATCAGTAGCATGCCCTTTGATTCACATTTCGCATGAAATCTCATTCATGTCACATTTCTATATTAACACTGACACAAACAATCAAGCCAGAAGCCCTTTATAAAAAGTCTAAAAAAGATTTGTCTTCATTTGTAAACATCAAGTTCAAATACACGTAAAATCATTCTACAGTAAATATGCTTTCCATTGAGAAGAGTACAGTATTAAGAACAAAAGAAGTAATAAATATCTCATATAAACAACAAAGAAACAAAATCACAGCTCAGATATTGAATGGCATAGAGTAGCTTATAACTAAATGTTACAGTGCATTATGCAGAGGAGAGGTTTTGGTAGCAGTGTTTTTGGTAGCTCTCCTCTGAAGATTGACCTTGATTGATCGTGTTTTAATCATTTACAGCTTTTGCATATCCAAAGCACCCTCTCAACTTTTACCAATAATGACAAAAACTCAACTGTAAGCTCATCAAAGTTGAGGCAAGGCTCCTATTGCCATAGTGGTAGAAACTTTTCCTTGCAAACGCCAAGGGACAATGACATCAGCCTTTTATTTTGAAAAGTTTCCCAGGAGACACACTGCTGGGTTTGACTGCACTGACCTTAAGACTTCTAACCAAACAAACGTGTACCACATGACATCGGCTCGCGGTGCTTCGGTAATCGAGAAGACTTCGGGATGAAGCATTGGTCGTTATGAAAAGTGATCAGCACGCTTGTAATGTACAGCACGGATGCATCTGGTGGTTGTGTGTTTCCGTTACAACACTACAGTAAATGTTGTGATATACATGGATGAGAGAACATCGACCCACTGTTTGCATGGCAAGTTTCTACAGACTGCAGACGTGACCGGCACCTTCTCCTCTCTGGTAAATCTGGAGCAGATCATCCCAGGAGAATCTGAAGATTCATCTAATAGAGGAAAAAAATGGGAATTATGTATGATTGGATTGCATTATGTACCAAAATGGGCAAAAGTAAACTACATTCAGTAATTTATTAAATAGAAATATTTAATAATATATATTGTTAATATTTATATTTAATAATATATTTATATTTTATTTTAACAATACATATAAGATGTTTATTTTATTGTTTTATCTAATGTTAAATAACAAAAAAGTATAGTTTATGAATATAAAGAATATGCTAGTTATCAAGAAATAAATTAAAATATAAAAAATTAATGTAATGCACACAATTGTGTAGATTTAATAAGTTAACATTATTATTTTGAAGTTGTGTTTAAAAGCCATAATACAAAAATACATATTTTAATTTTAAAAAGTTGCATTTTAATTAAAGCTCAGGTAAAGTTTTAACTTCTAGTAGCTTCCACTTAATGTGTAAAATAAAAATAAAAAATTGATTATTTATGAAGGATTGAGCGATTTTTATTATTATTTTTTATTTTTTTGCTTTCCACAATATATATAAAAATCAAATATCCCAAATAACAGCTTTATAAATACTTTGTTTAATTTATTTACATTTGCATGGGTTTACTTCTGTCAAAAGCCATTAAAGTTACATTAAAGCGAGGAGTCTGTATCACTGATACAATATGTACATTTCTGAAAACTAAATATGATGTTTAATTCTCCTAAAAATACTAAAAAGAATTAGGATATTCAGCTGTACTACCTCCTCTTTACATGTAGTTTGCTAACTTACAAAATACACATTATTATTGCTATTAATGTATTTAATCAGTTTTACTCAATGTGTTTAGCATAAACAAAGTATTTCTGTACATATATCAATATAAAAGCCCCGTTATCTGTGCTTGAGGTCATTCTTACCTGTTGCTGCTGTAGATCAGCAGAGCCTCGTCTCACCTACAGGTGTCGCTTTTTGACTAAAAACACCAGAAGCGTTACTTGAATGACTGTGCACACTATGTGGAAGCTTTTGATGATGCTTTCCCCGCCGCTTCGTCGTCCACCGTCGGAGCTTTTGTCGTTTGCAGCCCATCTCTTCTCCAGCTGGTCTCCGATCCAGCGCAGTCGGTGCGCAAACGGCAGCGGAGCGCATCCGTGCGCGCAAACGGAATCTCCGAGCGCGCCTGAAGTCTGCTCCACCGGCAGACAGCACATCCTCTCCTCTCCTCTCTCTCCTCTCGGCGCGCTCTAGCTGGACTCTTTTCCCTCTGCGATCTTTGTTTAGATGCGGAGAATGCTGCTTTGTTCGGCTGTCGATGGAACAGTGTGTGTTTGTTTCTGTCGGCGCTATGATTTATTAAAGTGTCACATGGTTTAGGGTTTACATCACCATCTCCCCAAAGACAGCGGTAATGGTTAACTCTTCACTGCCCTGTTCTCTCGCATCACGCGCTTTGTCTTTCCTGCAACAAGAGGGTGGTCGCGCAGTTTACAAGACATTCCTGAGATGGATGGCGTTGGTTGTGCTCATTCAGATGTGAGCAGATACTCTATTGATGAGACTTTGAAACATTTGTAAACGTTAAAAACATTGGCTGCGTCTCAAACCCTACTGAGCTGCCTAACTAGGCAGCATTTATGGTGCACATTATTAGAACAATGAAGCAGAAAAATTGAAAATAATCATTTTTTTCTCATGCATTTTATAGCCTACATTTAATATTTTTTAATTATTATACATGTGACTTTTTAGACATCATATAAGCACATGCATAATGTGCATAAATGCAAATTATTTTGTATTCTATTCTAGGGTTCTCACATTAGAATATCAATACAATTTAAAACTGATTTACTTTTTTATATATAGCCTTTTTTTTAAATATTACAAAATAAAATATTTTATATATTTTTAAAAATGATTTTAAAAGACTGAAAAAGACACAAAAATGTAACAGATAAATAATACTTGTAACTACATTAAACACTTTTCTCAAAAATAATATTAAAATTGTATTGCATTTCTGATATACATTTTATCATGAAGGTCCTCAATTTATGTTTCAATAGATATTAATTTACATTTATTTTTACATTTCACCTGCTGCAACTTCAACAACATTGCTCTTTTTTTTTTGTAATTGTGCTTAGATTTTCTGTCACAACCATATCAGTTTTGTTCTCAGAAATTGTAACGATACTATTTAGAAATTTTACATAATTTACCCAATTTGTCCTAGTTTTTGTCAACAAGCTACATTTTTGTTTGCTTAACTGTAGTGACAGTTCAATATAAGGAGCTAGTTATGAAACCAGTTGTCCCATTTCATTCTTTCAGTGACAAATACTGTATGTCATAAGTTAATAAAATATATATACACTATATAATAAAATATGTGAATTGTTATAATAATATTTTGTCAGTATTTATAATAAAATGTACACCATTTTATACATCTCATAATGCTGACTAATATTAAGTGATAAACAAAATGGAAGAAGCAGGTGATGCTGAACACATTCATCCAAAATAATTCCCTGATAGCATATTGTTTTATTGAAGCCTTTGTCTCAAACCCTATTAGTCAGTGATGTAATATATTTTGGGCATCATACACGAATGCACAGTAGAATTACACACGGGCAGTTTTATGTATTATAGTTATCGCGGGTTCGCAATGCTGTCTATGTAGACAGCTCACTAGTGTCTGAGACACAGTCTTTGTCTTGTGTTGTAAATAATTGTTCGTTCGGGTGGGTGAGGTGAGGAATAGGTTCCGCGTGAACACGATGTTCCAGCCGAGGCCGTTTCGCGGTCGGATCGCTGTTTGTTTTGATGGCAACAGCGGGGTTCCACAAGACTTGCGTTTGAATAAAACGTCTGTAAATATGAATGAAAACGCGACGTGATTAAATGGGGATGGAAGAAGACGAGCTTTTGGCCTTCCGAGAGCGATGGAAACAGGAGTTAACGAAAAATACCGAGACATCAAATAAAGACAAAGAGGGATATTTTGGGCATCCCAGTAAAGACAGCTCATCTCTTCACCAAAGCACGAGCTTTTGGGAGAAACAGTGCAGTTCGTCACAGCAGACTCAGCCCACACCAAAGGACCAGCCGCAGTGCGTGTCGATCGCCGAGGGTTTGTTGGACGGAAGAAGCAGTCCTCTGCTGGACAGAATAGAGCAGGAGCGAACGCGCAGGAAACGCATGACGCTCAACACAGACGCGCCCCCCAAAAAAGTCAACAAGTGCCCGAAACTGCTTGAGCAGTTCCTTCAGGATCTGGTAACGCTTCTGTTCTATAGCTGTTCTGTTCATGATATTAACTGTGCTTGTCTTAATAATAAATCAATATAATTTGTTTAGAATGAGGTGAACGACATCCCATTCTTTGATGTGGAGCTGCCTTATGAACTGGCGCTCAAGATTTTTCACTTCCTGGGCAGAACGGATCTAGGACGATGTGCTCAGGTAAATATGTATGCGTGCATATTCAATTCTATTCTACAGTGATTTCCAGGTGCTATTTTTATTTTATAGTGCTTGAAGTACAATGATTTATATTCTCTTCAATTTTTTTTCCTCCAGGTGTCTAAATCCTGGAAGGTGCTGGCTGAAGATGAGGTCCTGTGGCATAGATTGTGCCTGGAGGAAGGTTATCACAATGGGGCAAGTATCTCTGACTCCCCCTGCTGGAAGAGCACACTCAGAGACTGCCGCAACACTGAGAGTGTGGTGAAGTCAAACTTGGAAGGTAAGCACCATGCCTTTACAACCCCAGAAAAAAACATGTTTATTTTGAATCTTGATCATTCCTAAACAGGAAAATTGATCACAATAGGACTAATATTGATTTTTATGTTTGATGAATTTATGACTTTATTATGAATTATAAAATATACAATTAAAAATAATCTAAAATAAACAAAAATAAAAATAACATGAAATATAAAAATCTGAGATGCAAAATTAATTTAATTTGTATTAAATTATTTCTCATCTAAAAATGTATTCTCATCTTCTGTCTCTTGTTGGGTTCCACAGGGGTCTATTTTGGGGCTGTTAGTCTATAATCTGTACATGCTTCTGCTCCGTAATATCATTAGGAAATATAACATTTCATTTCTATGCTGATGATTCTCAGCTGTACCTTCCATTAAAATCTAGAGATTCTCTGCAGCCTCTTATGGCCAGTCTTGAGGATGTTAAATGCTGGATGCAGGGGCGCCGTAAGGGGGGGAAAAGTTAGGACGATTCTAAGGGCCCGACGATGGGAGGGGGCCCCCGAGGGAGAAACGTGATTTCTACCGAGGGGAACGCTAGAGCCCTGCATTTCAGCCCGGCCCCGACCGGGCTTCGATCGGGCCAATTTTCACGTCATAGTTCAGACGCGGGTCGGGCCTCGGGCCTGTTTTAGGCTTCTCCTTATGTTTATATTTTAGACATCCATCAATTAGTGATGAAAAAAATTGCCGCACTGGTGGAAACAACAGGAGACCGTGCTGCCGCGACTGACAAGAGCGGCTCGACAGTGTTTAGTGTCCAGCAGCAGCAGAGAGCCGTCAGCGCAGCTGAAAAGTTCTGCGTTCAAATACACGCAATAAAGCTTGCCATAAAGCCCAGCAAAAGTAATTACCATGAGTGTGTCAGGGGGAAATAGTAAAGAGATATTTTAATTATTTACTAATAAACTAGTGTTTTCTGTGTCAGTGTCGCAAAGATGAAGAATCAGATGATGATCCTGACTCGCCATCTCCTCATTAGACTCGCCTTTAGAGAGAAGTGCATCTTCACGGATTATAATGAAAGAGTTTTTGTTTTCGATTTGATTTATTTCGTTAAGTAGTAATTTAAAGCTTTCTATAGATATGTTTATCATGTCTGTGAGTCATGTATTCGCTGACTTTCGGTTCATTTTTGTGAAGTGCTCCTGTTCAAGACGAGACCGCACATCATTGTTTTCTTTATTTTATAAAATTATTTTATATATTCAGGGCTCTAGACTGCGACCAAAATGCGACCATTTTTTGAGAGTGTGCGAGTAAAAATTTGACATGGTCGCACTTGTGCTAGTGCATGGTCTGCCTGCTCAAAAGCGCGCGCGCTGCCAGCCGCAGCACATTGTAGCAGGAGAAAGATTTCACTGATCAGGTGCGAGTGCTTCAGTAGAGCCTGGTTTCACACCGCAGGCATAACCAGAGCAGAGGCAGCGCAGAAGCGGCACGTATGCAGAGCGGGAGCAGCGAGCCCATTGTGCTTTCACTCGCAGCGTCAGCACGAGTGCAAAGGTGCGTGCCGCGGACGGGATGGAGCGCAACGAAGGATTTGGTTTTCAAACTAAAGTAAAAGACCGCTTCTTAAACCAGAGAAGGTGAACATGTTGGTATTCTTGTAGAGAAAACATGCAAGTCCTGTCAGTGACAGCCAGTTTAGTTTTACTTTTTGTTTTCGTTTTGAAAAGCTTGTTATCTTTACCTCACATTACACTATGGAGGCTTTCCTTATTTTTTTATATTATTATTATTTGATTCCTCAGTGTTTGCTAAACATTCTGTTATGTATTAGTCAGTATAATACAGCATGTGATGTGTCCTATGCCATAGTCTTATTCGTTTTTGTTAATAAATATTATGCTAGTTTGTCATTGTAAAGTACTGTTTTATTGTTGTTGTGCTTTTTAATTAAGAATACCAATGAATCCATCTTTTGATTTAGTCTTAAAAAGTGAAAGGTGTATAGATATAAGCAAAACAGACCATTATCTTTTCTTGTAAAACGTGACACCAAGATCGTGAAAGTGAAAGCAAAAAGAGGAATTCCTGTCACAAAATTTAAATCACAAATAATACTGATGAAAAAGAACGGGTTGAATGTTGAACACTTTCGTTACCTTATAACTATAAACTATGATAAAAGTTCATCAGCATGCAATTATTAATCAAATGTTGTATCAAAAAAAAAAAATTTTTGCCACCTGTCTGCCGCTGGCCGCTTGGTCGTTACTTTAAGAAAGAAAAAATGTATTTAACTAACAAAAAAATGCTCCAAACGTTTTTCTAAATTAACTTTATAAAAAAACAAAACAAAATATTATCACTTTGCCATTACATACAAAACTGAACAATTTTAATAGCTGAAACAGTATAATCTGATTTGGGAGAAGGGGAAAAAAAGACGGGCTCGGGAACGCAATCATGATTTCTATCCCCAGCCATACCCCGGAAGGCAGGAGGGCCCGAGTGAATTTGCTGTCCAGGGGGCCCAGAATCCGTAGCGGCGCCCCTGGCTGGATGGCAAATAATTTTCTCCAGCTTAACAATGAGAAAACTGAAGTGAAAATCTTTGGTCCTTCCAAAACCAGAAATTCTATAGGTAGTTACTTATAACAAATAAAAACATGACCAAATCACTCCAATTTTAGCGTCTCTTCATTGTCTTCCTGTCTTTTTAGAATTCAATTCAAAATGTTGTTGTTTTTAAAGCTCTTAATGGACAGGCCAAATCTTACATTTCTGATCTTATTCATTTGCTCCAAAGTCTGGTCCTCAGGTCTGCCAGTAAAGCTCTCTTACATGTCCCACGATCACATCTTAAATTAAAACTTTGCAGTTGCTGCTCAGCTCCATGGTTATGGAATCAGTTGCCACCTGACATTAAGAGTGCTCCTTCCATAGCCTTTCCTGACTATTAACTTTATTATTACTGTTATTTTTTATTTATTTATTTATTTTATTTTATTTGATATTTTATTGTATTTTAGAATTATTTATAGAGCACATTTTTGAAATGTGCTCTATAAATAAGATTTACTTACTTGCTTAAAATAATATTTTTACACCTTTTTAATTAACAGAATCGTGTTGGGTCCATTCGCCACCTGCAGTATGAGTTAGGAAAGGTCTTGTGTGACGTCAGTTCCTTGTGCTGGTCTTGTAATTGCTGGGTATGTGTTACTAAGGCACATATAATTAATAAGGTGTATTTTTTCCATTATCCAAACACTATGTATCACATAATCATTGTGTGCGTCTGTTCTATACAGCTACACCTCTGGTGATGTGCGCCTGTGGGACACGCTTCACTGGGACAAGTCTTACCTGCATCCCACACATTCCATCAGAGATGAAACCCCTGCACCTTACGTTAGTCACGTACGCGTCAATAAGACCGTAGCCACAGCTGCTTATGAGAATGGTAGGAGATTTGTGGTTTTTTTTAACCAGCTTTTTTGCTGAAGGACACCTTTCTTTCTTTCTTTCTTTCTTTCTTTCTTTCTTTCTTTCTTTCGAAAAAATCAGTATCACTTTTAATTAAGGTTCCATTTGTTACTATTTGTTAAGTTCACCAAATAACAAGAACTAACAATGAAAAATCCTTCAGAAGCATTGTGTTTGCGTCACATGCTAGAACAAACCATCGGTTCTTGGTTCAGTGGTTTGTATGTGCATCAGTCGTTGTTTAGATGCAAGTAAAAGCCTAAATTAAATCTGTTCATCATATAAAGTGATCGATTAACTAATGTTTTAAAGGTTTGGAACAATATAGGGTGAGTAAATGATGATAGAATTTTCATTTTTGGGTGAACTGTGCCTTTAGTGTTAGTTAATGCATTAATGAGAGAATTTTGTCATGTATGTTTAGGCTGTGTAGATGTGTGGAGCACTGAAACCGGTCTTGAGCCTATTCATCAGTACCAGCACCTCCAGAGGGTTCATGCTCTGGATCTAAGTCCAGACAGTCCGGCTGTGGCCTCTGCATCAGGACCGGATGTGCGTGTGGACGCCCCAGATGAGCGGGGCTACTGGAGATCACAGTGTCTCGTTCAGTTACCAAAGCCTGTAAGTTTAATCTGAGATGAGCAGAGCAGATGCCAGCCATTGTAACAGTTGACAAAATGAGTCATGCATGTGGGCGCTTTTAGCACCAGACGTGCATTCCATAGATTCAAGCTGTTTGTTGCATCCACAACTCATGCAGAATAATGCATAGCCACAAAGCAATCATGTATTGATCAGAGACAACTGTGTTTTGCAGGTAGATGGGATACTGGTGGTACCAGGGAGGCGGGACTTCCCTTTGGTCACAGCGTGGGCAGATGAGAGTGTTTACGTGCTGGACTCCAGATGGAATGAAGAACAGGAACCAAGAGTTCTTCACTCTGTATACGGCCATCCAGTGACCTGTGTGGACGTGTCACCCGGCAGAGCCGCCCTGGGGATCAAGAGCTGCGGATGGGGCATGAACGACGGGGGAAACAAGGTATCTGCACAAACCCATGGTGCACTTTTGTGCAATGTAATAAATACTAGCAATAGTAAATAAATAATGATAATAATACACAGAATACTTTTATTCAGTATGTAAGCATTAAAGTGATCAAAATTGACAGTAAAGACATAAATGATTTATAATGCCACAAAAGATTTGTATTTCAAATAAATGCTCTTCTTTTGAACTTTCTATTCATCAAAGAATCCTGAAAAAACAGTTTGCACAAAAATATTATTTAGCACAACTCTTTTCGACATTGCTAAAAATATGAAATGCTTCTTTAGCAGCAAATCAGCATATTAGCATGAGTTCCGAAGGATCATGTGACACTGAAGACTGGAGTAATGATGGTAATGATGAAATTCAGCTTTGCATCACAGGAATAAATTACATTTTAAAATATATCATAATAGAAAACCGTTAATTTAAATGGTACAAATATTTCACAGTATTACTGTTTTTACTGTATTTTTGATCAAATAAATGCTGCCTTGGTGAACAAAAGAGACTTACTTTAAAAACATTTAAAAAATGTTACCACCTTATTATTATTATTATTATTATTATTATTATTAATAGATTTCCCTTCAAATGAATAGATTTCCCTGTTTAGTAAGAACTCTATAAAAGATCTCTCGCATCAAAACTGACCATATTTACTTTCTAAATACATGTTTCCTGTCTTATTGTACTCAACTGTGCATCATTTCAAAAGACTTTATTATGTTGTCTGACGTCACTAAGCACTCTTATTTTTCAATACCATTCGGGTATGCAATGCCCACTTTTCATAATCCAGTGAATATCTAATAAATTAAATCAAGCCCCTCCATACATTTTTCCTGTTGAATATCTTAGTCAATATAAGAAATCTTGCAGTGCCATATACAGATTAGAGAGACCACTTCTGATAAATGATTGGCTATTTATACAGAAGGAGGCAAATTACATTTCTTTCTCCATTTCCCGTTTTCAGCTGCCTTTTGTGTTGCATCATTTGCATATCCAATCTGATTGGTCAGTTTATGCATCAGAATAGACATTAGGGTTATTGAGATTTGATTATTTAAAGCAGTCTCTTACTAGAGTAATCTCTGAAACAACATTTTATTAAATTATTTTTGTTGTTAAATTTATATAAAATACATTTTTGAGGCTTACCTTTTCAGGCTCTTCAGATGTGATGGTGCATTTCAGCAAATGATAGTGATGAAATATACACTGTTGACTTGCTTTTGATTGTACTTGACCTTCAAGCTGACAGAATATGACAGAATAGTAGAAATCATGACTAATTTCAAACTTCTATGAAGTTCAATTTTTTTTTCCTAAACTCCATCCATTGAGTAATATTCAACCTAGTCAGGCTGCTCAAACAGATCACAATTCCATTTTTGGTGGCACAGAAATAACACATCTCATCTTTTAATTGTGCAAAACTATATTGCATAATGTATTTGCAGATGATGTTATCTAACGTGAAGGACAGTACATGATTACAGGGTCACTGGGGAGTAAGCTGAGGTTTGAACGTTGCTCAAGGGCACAGAGGTGATAGTTTATGGCTCATCCCTCATGAGTTTTGGCGCTACAGTTTTTTTGGCTTACCAGCTGAGATCTTTAACTCCTAAAGCCACACCACCACATGATGTCAACAAGTGCGGTCTGGTGATCTCATGTGGCCGATCACTGATGTTTACATAATTTGAGCCCACCAGTGAAGTTCAGTGTGACTTTATTCCCAAAGTCACCATAAATAAAAAGTTGTTGTTATCTTAGGAATAGACCTGTTACTTAATTAACCCAACCTGGGGTCCCAGTGCTCCTAAGAGTCCCTAGTTTGTTTCTAAGTCTGGCATGTGAAGCTCAGAGATTCATTTAGAGGCCATAGATGGTGCAAATCAGCATTATTTTAGTATGTACTATTATAGTTTTTGTTCATATTTTGAATTAAATATCATTTTTATATTTTCTTTTTTTAATTTTATTTATTAAAATGTATAAATTGTAATTAAAATATATCTAGTTTTTATTACCTTTTAGTTTTAGTTATTTTAGTACATAAACTAAATGCAAATGAGAAATGTTTCATTGGCAGCTAGCTGAAATTAGGGTTATTATTATAGTTTACTAAAACCATAACAAATTTAATTACTTGAAATAAAATAAATGATAACTGAAATTAATATTTCAGCTAGTTTCCAAGGCAACATCTCATTTTCATTTAGTTTAACCTAATGTTAAATAAGTAAAACTAGTTTAAAATGAAAAAAAAAAAAAAAAAAAATATATATATATATATATATATAGACTTATTTAAAAACAACTAATACAAATGACAAAAAACGCACAACAAAATTACTAAAACTATAACTAAAATAATATGAAAGCATGAAATATAAAAATCCAATTCAAAATATTAACAAAAACTATAATATCTCGATGTTACTAAAATAAGACTGGCTGAAATAAAATAATAATAATAAGTTATTAATGATTAGAATTATGATTATAAATGATAATTATTCATAAATAAGAGTTAAAAAAATAATTAAGTAATTAAAATGTTTTTATGTTTTTAGTTTTGATTAACAATAGCGACCCTAGTGCAAAGTTTCTCCAGAGCTTTGAGTTTGAGCCGGTGCAATCTTGTACTCATACTCTCCTGATTAAAAGCTCAACTATCATGTGAAATAGACCTTAAAATAAACCTCTCCAAATCACAATAGCCTTCACGGCAAGTCCCCCGCGTATTTATGCAAGCGTTTCAATAGTCTGCGCTCGTGTCTGGGGGCAGATCAGCGCTCGAGGGGGAGGGTGGGTTTACTCAGGGGAGGCTGGTAGTTTTTCAGTGAAGCGACAGGCGTAGATGTTGACAGTAATCAGATGAGTGCTTGATAGATGGATGCAGATGGTGTCCTGTTGTATCACACAATGCTTTGGCTCTCCTTCTGCACTGACATCACCCTCATTTAAACACTCTCATTAACCGAACGGGCACCGGAGCGGCTGTTTAGAGGCAGCTGAGAGTTTGAACGACAGGACAGTTTGTCAAAGTCAGGCTCTGCTGGACTGTCTTGTTTCACTTCTTATTTAATGGAAGGTGTTACAAGAATATCTCTTGTTGCTTATCTTGTTGCACTGATTTTAGAAAAACACATTTTTGCATGGCCTAACAAAATAGTGCTGCTTTTTTTGTCACATACTTGCAGTACATAGGCAGTGAATTGCTTTTTCTGCTGGTCTGTGCCTGTTAAAACTGTGCATTTGAAAATATATTGACATAATAGAAACTTATTGTTATAAGAATATAAGAAAAGGTTAAGAATAAAAATGAAATCATAAAAAGAAAGAAGACCATGCCGTAAATGTTTTAGTATATGGATGTTACTCCCTGCTGAGAAAACTGTTTGTACCTGCCTAAACTGGTTTGCTGGTCTTAACTGGTTTAAGCTGGTCTTAACTGGTTTAAGCTGGTCTAGCCAGCTGAAAAGTGTCCTCCAAAACATCTGTAAAACCAACCAACAGACCCGCTTGACCAGGAGACCAACTAGAACCGGCAAACCAACTTAGGCTGGTTTACTTTTTAGAATTTTAATTTATTTTGTCAAATTTTAGAATTCAGATACTTTAAAAGGGATTTATTACAATTGTAACAATGTAGCACATTGAGCTATGAATATTTTACTACATATAATTTAAAAACTAGTTATATCCAAAGGTCAGATTTTTTTAAAGAAATAAATAATTAATAAATAATTAATCAGGCATTAAAGACATTTATAATGTTATAAAGAATTTGAATGCAAATAAATGCTCTTGCTTTGAATTTTCTCTTCAACAAAGAATCATAAAATCACAAAAAATATGAAGCAGCACAACTGTTTTCAACATTTGTAATAATAATAAGTGTTTTTAAGCAGCAAATCAGAATATGGAAATATTACGCAGAATTATACAAAATATTACACAGAATGATCTCTAAAGGATCATGTGCAGTAATGCCTACTGAAAATTCAGCTTTGCATCACAGGAATAAATAGTTAAAATAATATTTTGCAATATTATTGTTTTTACTGCATTTTTATCAAATAAATGCATCCTTGGTGAGCATAATCTTATCAACCCCAAGCTTTTGAACAGTGTAGGGGTGTCCCCGACTAAGGATTTTTATAGTCGAATCGGAATTTTCGAATCTTGCTGATAGTCGACTGATAGTCGAATCATATGTTTGGGGACGGGGGGCAAATTACCAAGAGTCAAGTCAGAGATTCAACAGTCATAATTAATGACGTTAACACACAGGGAAAATGTGTAACAGACGCCTCGCAGATATAACTCATTTTGTGGATGCGTTATTCACACAACAACGTGCAGAAAACTCTAGAACTTCACAGCGTTTTATTATAATAGTGTTCTCATTATAATTTTATGTATATGACAGTCCCAGTAGTTATTAATATTCTGCATTGTTGTTCGTCCTGCTCACGCTGTGCGCTGACGAGATAATCACCGTAGTATCCTACTACAATGAAGTGCTTTACTGCAGCGTTAACTCAACCAAACGCAACTTATACGAGATAAATAATATATACGATATATATAAACCAGCTGAAATGTTTTGAAATCACTTGTACCCTACCTGATCGAAAAAATCCAGTCTTTCATTCTGCCTGTGTCAGTTTGAGTCTTGTTAAAGATTTAAATCCCTGCCGCTTTTCTGTCGGTCACAGATCATGAAAAGTGAAACATAAATAGAGGTGGTTGGATTTATTCACTCACGTTAAAATATTGATTTAAAGCTTCTTTCTTTTCAGATTATTATTTACAGCATTATCTTAATAGGCTGTATATTAACTTATTGGGAGAAAACCGGTAGTTCTATGTGAAATAGACTTGAGCACCCCCATATAGCCAAAATGGCATGATCATAACACCTCTGTGAATATTCGACTGTGAGATTGGTTGGCGAATCAGGCTCCTCCTATCGAAGCATCGAATCCTCGACTATTCGGGGTCACCCCTAGAACAGTGTATGATAATATCATGGTACCTTTTGTAAGTATATGTTCTCAACCCTCGTCTAACAAGAAAACAACTGCTTGTGTTGTTTTCCACAGATATTTAGCATCATTTTACTTTGAAAAGTGAAACTGTTAACCTCACTTTGATTTGATGCATCTGTCTTTAGTCTTTTCTAGGATCTCTCACTGTATCTTGCAGCACATTTAGCAGGAATCATACTCTTTGTTTCATGTTGTGTCACTCCGCTGCGAGTTACTCTTCAAGTTTCCATTCTACCAATTCATGATTAGCACCTTTCCCGTCCGTGTGATGTCATGTCTGTCAGCCGCGGTGCATGTTGACAGGATTTTCAAACTGCGAGAGGGAAGTCAGACGTGCCAGAACCGACACTGGTGAATCCAAGGTGTTTGTGTGGTTATTAAATGAGAAGACATATGCCTCATTAAAACTCGTCAAAAACAGAGTTCACTGTCTGTGAGGTAACAGAGTGAGTCATAGCATGCTTTGGTGTTTATTTTTGAACTTGAGCACCATTCGGACTTTGAATTACTATTATTACCAATGCACATCTGTGATTACATACAATAATTAGGATGAGATTGGGATCTCAGCATTTTTTACCAAGATGGCTAGTGTCTAGACGCTTTTAATCTGGTTTGTTTTTATTTAGTGTATGTGGGAGTTATTTGCGTTATTCCAGTTTTCTGTTGTCATCGTCTTTGTTTTTAAGTTGGAGGACTGGAAGCTCTGGGCATCTGTTGTGTATGTGCATCACAGTGTGTGTTTGAAGCGCTGACCCAGACACACACACACTGTGCAGATCATGCTGGCAAACCCTGAGGCGCCACTTTCATGTTTAACAGCCAGATAGGCTGGTGAAAATGTGGCACACTGTTGCACCTCCAGGTGCTGAAATTCAGACGTGGAGCAGTGTCTCGTGAGATCAGGATGAATCTGTTTAACAAGAAATAAATAAATTATGCAGAATATAAAGGGACACACTACAGGAGTAAATGATGATTTTAGTTGTATTTGAGAGGTTTGGTTTCTACGGAGTAAACTTTCTGTTGACTACAAACATTTCAGAAAATATCCAACTATTTTTGAACAGCCCACTGTTTTAATTAATCACTTTTATCCAGTAAACAAAGTGCATTGGTTATCATCTCTCTTTTTTTTTTGGAATTAGTGTTTTGCTCATATGACATGCGTCGTCATAGGGACCGACATTTTATTTTAGATTTTGACTTTAGTTATTAGTTAGGGGCTCAATATTATTATTTCATTTTTTACATCTATTTATTTATTTACAAATAAAAAAAATTGTCAAAGGTTTTTATTAATTACATGTTTAACCTGTTTACAGAGATCTGTGATGATTTCCATCCACAAAGTTATTGGTCACAAAAACATAAAAAAAGAATATATATAAAAAATAAATAATATAAAGTATTTTTTGTGGATATTAAAACAACAAAAGTATATGCCACTTCTGTTTGTATTACATGCAAACTTGTGCAGATTTATTTATACAGGTATTTTAAAATTTAATAGGAAACTTGAAAAAAGCCACAATACAAAACATACTTATACTAGAAAATTTATTAATACTTTAATAAAGTATTTATTAAATACTTTTGTCTTTTTTTAATACACTACTGTTCAAAGGTTTGAGGTAAGAGGTTTGTTTTGACATTTATTTGATAAAAAATACAGTAAAATCATTATTAAATATTATTTAAAAATATTGTTACAAATATTACTGTTGCAATTTAAAATAACTGTTTTGTAGTGTAATATATTTTAAAATGTATTTATTTCTAATTTGGTGGTCAACGTTTATTTGATAGAATGACTTAATAGAAAATTCAAAAGAACAGTATTTATTTGAAAACATTTTTGTATCATTTTAAATGTCTTTACTTTCATCCTTTGATCAATATAATGTGTCGTTGCTGAAAAGTATTAATTTCTTTCCAAAAATAAAATCTGGCTCCAAATTCTTGAAGTAATGTACATTTTAATAAAGTGAAAATTGAGTATTTTCACATGGCAAAGTTTCATCTTGATACAAGCAAAGCCGGTGATGTGTGTATGAAAATGCTATTTGTGAAATATGCTCAACCTAAGCGCAGCAGCTAAATCATTGTTTACTTGTGTAAATGCCTCCATAACCTCCTGAATCCTGTAATGATGAATAAATCCCAAACATAATCCCAGTAGTCTGTCTTCTCGCCAGTGACATATGCACTCATCGCCGCTTCATTCTAATCAGCTTTCCTCCTCAAGTCTTTACATATTGTAGCTTTACATATTGGAAGCTTTTCTCATGTCTTGATGACAAACTCTGGTTGGCTGTAATTTTTGGGTCCTCTCAAGGATTTTGGCTGGCAGCTCGGTGGCTCGCAATTAAGTGTGTCTGGCCCAAACTGGAGGCACTAAACAGCTGGCATGAGCTCAAATCTGACATCATGCAGTTCTTCTCTCTTCTCTCTCTTTTGTTTAACATCTCTATCTGTTGCCTCAATTCGCGTCCAATTTGGCCCGTGTCGTTGTCTTTCCTTTGCTCACTGTTTAAATGGCAGCTGATGCAATCAGTTAACCAATCTCTTTTTTTAGGACTGAATTACCTCAGAGATGCGTTTAATGTGAGCGGACTGATCAAGAGCTTCAGATGTTTTAAAGCACCTGGATTGTGGGTACAATGGGCTCATAATCAATTATTGAATAATTTGCGTCTTCAGAAAAGTTTGATTGATAAAGTGAGGTGGAAGTGCGTGTCAGAAGACCTGCTTCTTAATGAACTGGACTGTAGAAAATTATATGAATGCACACAAAAGTTATTAGAAGGTAGGCTACTATTCTAAAATATCAATGCAATATTGTAAGAATTATAATTTTGATATTATATTATAGTGTTATAAACAGACTTTTTAGTGACAGACTATTATTTTTTTTGTTTGTTTATAACATAAAATTTAATAAAAAAAAAAGTTATTAAATAAGTTTAAAAAACAACTTAAAAAAAATCTTTAAAAAAATAAAATTTAAGCGAACATAAAATTGAGCCTTTGTGCCTGTTGTGTTATTTGCCATACAGGAAAAACATCAATTAAGGTCAAGTTAATCAATTTAATAATTGATCAAGATCAATTAACATCAATTAATTGAAAGATGCTAACTGAAGCACTACCCTACTATATTTTCCACTTTTTTATATCCTATTTTTATATTTGTACCCATAAACGTGGTTTGTCACTTTGCATGTTTTAAGACAGCACTTTGGTGCTTATGACATCACAAAATGGCAAGGGCATAGCTCATGAATATTAATTAGATCATTTTTAAATAATTTTTTAATAACTTTTTCTGTTTTGATAAATAGGTAGTTTATGTATGCAGGTCTGTAAACAAGTATTTGCTCATTTCCAAGGCAAAACTGAATGAAGTTTCAATAGCACAATGTTTTTTTTTATTTGACCTGATCAATGAACTAACGATTAACTTGATTGGCCAAGTACTGATGTAATTGACAAGTTTGGCTAAAGTAGAAGTACACTATTGTTCAAATGTTTTTAATATTTTCAAACAACGTCTGCAATTATTTGATTACAAATACAGTAAAAACAGTAATATTGTGAAATATTATTACAGTTTAAAAGAGCTGTTTTCAACTGTAATAGATTTTAAAATGTAATTCATTCCTGTGAGCTGAATTTTCAGCATCATTACTCAGTCTTCAGTGTCACAAGATCCTTCAGAAATCATTCTAATATGCTGATTTGCTGCTCAAGAAACATTTCTTCTTATTATTATCCATTATGAAAATAGCTGTGGAAACCATAATATTTTTTTTCAGGGTCCTTTGAGAGTAAAAGTCTAAAAACAATAGCATTTATTTGAAATATAAATGAAAAAATATTTACTGTCACTTTTAATGAGTTTAATACATCTTTGTTGAATAAAAGTATTAATTTATTTAGAAAACAAATCTTACTGAGCCCAAACCTATCAATTATCTGTGCACTTATCAATTCAGTGGTCCCTTTAACTGAGAACTTCAAATCCCTTAGACAAAAGCATCTGCATAATGAGCAGCTTTTACATGCTAAAATAGTTAAACAGGTTGCTTCTGATGTTTTGAACTGACTGTGTACCTGAAATGTTAAAAGTGTGTTAGAAGTTCATTAGAAGGCGTGCAAGACTTGTGAAATGTGTTATCTGGCATCTGTGGATGCAAGCTGCGGGCCTGACATTTGAACCTTAGCAGGTGTTACGGCACAATCCTGCCAGTTTTTCAATCTATCTTCCATCTCACCAGGAGCAATCGTCCTCTCTCCTCAGATTCAGGTGTACAGCCTGGAGACCAGCCAGTGCGAGCTGACCGTGGGGAACTCGGCGGGAGACTTCACCTGCGTCAACCTGAGAGACAGCCACCCTCACCTGCTGGTGTGTGGGAACAAAGACAGGCGGTACGACACGCTCGCAAACATGTGTACCTCATCTATCACTGTTACGTTCACACACACACACACACACACTCGTTTCTGTCTTCTGTCTGGCAACTTAAAGCCTTCTGTGAATTGAGTTTCTTAAACATGGAGAGCTTGATGACTTCCGATGGAATAGTAGCGCTCTCATTTACACCTGCAGCTGGTGTGAATTCTCTTATTTTAGGCTGCATTACATTTCCCTTGAGCAGCTAGTTTTATTTTGTAGGATTAGTGGGAATGTTTTGAATGGGTTTATCTCATGAAGCCTGGAGACACACACAGCCTTGTGACCTCGACTCATTCTCTACTCTTATCTTTCTGTGGGTGAAACTCACAAAGCATGTTTGCATAAATAAAATGATGCCTATTTTTGACCATTAAGACCATGTTTGAATTGTGACATGATTTTGATTTTATATACATTCTCTTCAAATGCTATTGAAGATTTCCAATGTCGTATGTATTATGTAACTTTAGAGACGGTCCCTAAATTTGTGAATATCAAACGTTCAACATCAAGCCAACTTTATTCCAGTAAAGGATCTTGAGGCAGGCGCGACACTCTCTCTATTACGGATTAAAAGTGAAAACGCAAACGGTAATGCAAGATTTGCAATTGCATTTGGATTGTCAATTTATGCATCCACATTTGGAAAACACAATTGAAAATACAATTTGCAATTCCTTTGAAAATTGTCCTGAATATTCTTCCATAAATGAGATTTTGTTGCTGTACAGTATATATTTTTTAAATGTTAGATGGCTGGTCTCTGACAAAATGTAAGAGAGAATAAATGCATTTAATACACAGCTAAATTAAATGAGCCACATTTAAATGTGGGATTGTATTTGTAAAGATGTTTTTGTTAAATTGCATATATGCACTTCAGTTGTCAAAAAAAAAGAAAAAAAAAAGCTCACTTAAAAAAAAAAAGTTTTTATGTTTAGTAAAAGTATGTTTAGGAATGTTTAGTTCGAATTCAAAATAATGTCACAATACAAAAAATAAAAAATAAATATTCAAGGCGTCATTATGTTTTGATTTTGAGATGAAATCAAAAGTTTTTCCCCCCAAAAGCTATAATTTCACACTAATAGTATTAGGAATATGTTTCATGTGCTGAATTATTTTAGAATATTATTTTAGAATTATTGCTGAAATCAACCTACCTGAAGCTGCCTTGTTTGCATTTTTTTTTTTTACGTTTTGCACTAGTACTTTATTTGTGTTCCATTCACTTCTCCAAGTAGAAAAAAACAGTTGTTCAGGTTGCCTGTAATTGTGTTATATCAAGCAGCATTTTCATAATTTACTTTCAATAACTTCAAAATATAAATAACTTTTTTCCCTGAAATAAAATATTTGTTGGAAACTACACATTCAGTGTGGAAATCTGAGGGTGTAAATGAGCTGAATTGTCATGAATATTATGTCTCACTGCAAAAAAACTGAATGGTCCTAAACACAGTCTTCATTTTGTTCATGTAAAATATAATTTTTTTATTTTTCTCTTTGAATTTTGAAAGGAAATGTGACCTGGGCTTGTTTTTAAAAGGTTTATTGAGGTTCATCCAGAGATTCATCAGGACACGAGCCGAACCACAGCTCAATATCTGAAGGTTGTGCGCTAACTGCTAAACTCTGAGAACTATTTTTGTCTACTTGCCACATACATCACTTTTGGACAGAGTTTAATAGATTTGCATTAGATATTCAAGATTAAAGCACTTAGAATAAAACACACCTAATTATGTCCAAAGCGGGGAAAACTTATTTTTTTCCCACAGCTGTGGTCCTTTCAAAGCGCGGTGAGCACTCGGGCTTGCTCTCGACTATTTTTGGCTTACCTTGAAAATCATTTTACGGAAAGCATCTGAAAAGCTCAGGCACTTATAGAAGTGGGAACGGGAATAATGAAAGCTCTCGGTTTGAAAGGATGGTGTTATTGTCAGCGGTGCATCACTGAGGGCTATTGATTTAGTGGACAAAGAGATGTTGGAGACGAGGAGAGATGCGGTACATCTGCCCAGCGGACTCAATGCAGAATCCTGAGCGCGGTCCACATCTGATGCTTGTCTCAATTAGTCTTCGCCAAATAAAGAGCCATTTCATTGACACATGTGACAGCGGGAGCGCTATTTTGGCAGGTGGAGAGATGCTTGGCGGGTCTTTGTAAATAAATTCCAACTGCATCTTCGCTCAGACACTATATAGAGTGCCAAGATGGAGGACATGATGTCTCTCTGGCCAGCTGTGCTCTCATCTAAAACATCCCTCTTTCTTCGTCCGTCTTTCCACGGTTCCGACAAAGCAAATGCTCTCACCTTTTGTTCGTCTTTGATGAATGAACGAAGCGAAACACTCCTTGGAGTGTCATTTTGGCTGTAATGATTTGACCCCATCTGATTCATCTGCGGGCAAAACACCAAGCAGCCCAGAGGAAATGAGGGCCCGTGTCCTACCCTTTATTAGTGTGGCCAAAGGCCAGGACCTAATGCATCGCTTCTGCTCTCTAATTTGTTCAGCCTCTTTTGCTGTGGAGAGAGAGGAATCTGTGTTTGTGTTGCCTGATTGGATCTGCCAGGAAGTGAGAAGGAGCCATAAATGATTGGTATGTTCAGCTTCAGGGATGAAATTTGAGAACAGAACGAGGATTGCTGTTGCTTCTTTAGAAACTGAAGCATTTATGATGAGTGTCACTAACATTGCTTCTGCCTCTGATTTTATTAGTCATTTAAGAACCCTCCCGGTGGCTAAAAACAACTAAAACCAGGCTAAGATGGAAGTAGCTGGTTTTAGCTGGTCTCCCAGTCTGGCCAAGCTGCTGTTCAGCTGATTTTAGCTGGTTTAGCTAGCTCCCATCTTGGCCTGTTAAAGAAGTGGTCAAAACCTCTCTAAAACCAGCCTGTAAACCAGCTTTGACCAAGCTGGAAAACAGCTGACTAGTTTAGGCTGGGTTCAGCTGTTCTATTTTTCTGCAGGGCTGCTTTATAAAACAAAAAAATTGCATATAGATTTGTTTAAATTGCTACAAATTTTATTCATTATTGAAAAAAGGAATGCCTTAAAAATCTCTTTATTGCTTTTATTATATACTGATTAACGTAAAATTTAATTTGTATAATTTGCTAGTATATACAGTTGGGGTCAAAAGTTTACATCCCCATTTCATAGTCTGCAAATTGTTAATTGTTTTACCAAAATAAGAGGGATCATACAGAATGCATGTTATTGTTTATTTAGTACTGACCTGAATAAGATATTTCACTTAAAAGTTGTTAACATATAGTCCACAAGAGAAAATAATAGTTTATAAAAAATGTAATGTCAATTTCCAACAATGACTGTATGATTTTTAGATCCATCTTTTTACACTGAGGACAACTGAGGGACTTGAAATCTGGGGGTCTGGAAATGCAACTATTACAGAAGGTTCAAACGCTCACTGACGCTCCAGAAGGAAAAACCATGCATTAAGAGCCGGGCGGGGGGTGAAAACTTTTGAACAGAATGGAGATTTGTACATTTTTATTATTTTGCCTAAATATATTTTTTTCGTTTAGTACTGCCCTTCAGAGGCTACAGAAGATAGTTACATGTTTCCCAGAAGACAAAATAAGTTAAATTTACCCTGATCTTCAAATTCAAAAAGTTTTCACCCCCTGGATCTAATGCGTAATTTATTGTGGGTGTTTTTAACAATGATAATGTCTGTTATTTGAACAAGTTTAATAAAGGTTTTGAAAAGAAAACTTTTTTTTAAACAAAAGTAATTTGACGATGTGTGCTATCCGTGTACATGTGCTTTTCATGGCCGTGTTTCCTGTGGTGTTTTTGCTCACGGTTGGTGGCACTGGAAGTGCCTGTGAACAATATTCTTGATTAATTGAAGGAAGCCTGTCTGCTGACAGCTCAGTGAAACTAGATCTTGTTTTAGCATTAGATTTATGACCACTGCAACCTGCCAGTAAATATATTACAGCCTCTTACAAGAATAAATGCTTCGATGAAATTAAAACAGGACAATAGATAGGCACATCCACATAATTACTCGCAGCATTAAATCCTGCTTGGCTATGCATTAACGATTCATTCTGACTAATATCTTTTGTCCTCCAAGTGTTGTTTTTTTTTGGTCCAAGCTAAATTTAATTTAGTCGATTATCTTTTGGAAAGCACCAGCATAGAGTCATCCTTTGGCTGCCTCTGGTACCATTAAAGAGGACAGATGGAATTGAGCTCCTTTGGGCCTGTAAAAGTAATTTCTTTACACCAGCTACTAATGTCATCCCACAGTGGTGCTCTGTTAGAGAGGAAAGCTGTCATACTGCAGTTTCTAGAACACATTAGTCTTGTGTAGTCCGACTTTTGACTAAAGTATGGTCCACTTTACACTTTATTCTGCCCAAGATTTGACCATTTAGAGATTTAACAACCACAGTTCATTTTGTTTTAGGCTTTGGGGCCAATATATTTGAAATTGGTTAATACAGTCAGTGTTATTTTAGAATCATTGAGACTATTAGTTTGCTAATAATAGTAGTTATTAATATTTGGAATTCGTTTTTATTTTTATATTTTATCATTTTCTATGTTTTTTGTGATATTTTTGTCAATTTTTATTTGTTTTTAATATGTCTGTATGTTTTTTTTATTAATTTTTAATTAAGTTTTAGTTATTTTAGTACATCAAATTAAACAAAAATGAAAATTAGAAATGTTGCCCTGGCAGCTAGTTGAAATAAAATAAGTTTTTTATTTTATATTTTAATATATTTCAGCTAAAGTATTTTTATTTCCAGTAATGAAAATTAATTTTATGGATTTAGTTCAACAAATTCCAGGTTTGCTGTGCTGTTTTGTAGCTACACAATTTTGAGATTATATATCAGTATGGCTATAAAATAATATAAAATAATAATAATAATAATCAGTATTAGTAGTAGTAAATAAAAATATACATAAAAATAAATCTTTCTAAAAATGTAATATTTCACCAAAAAATGTTAAAAAAAAGAAGCATTTTAGAAAAACAAAATAATTTTATTTTGCATTACAACTGTAAAATAACAATTCTAATATTTATGGACTTATTTTATTAATTTTCAAATGTTAAACCTTTTATTTTGACGTAAATATATTTTTGTGGTGCGTATATTTATTTAAACACAGCCCTTGCAATTTGATTATTGCACTAAGCCATATTGTGATATTATTAGATTAATCATGCAGCACAATTAGACGGTCTGTGCTTGAACTGCTGTCACTTTCAGTGGATCATAGTTTGAGTTGCTTCTCTATTTCAGAGTGAGAGTGTTTGACTTGCGTACGGGCTCGTCAGTGGTCTCTTTGTATGCCCATCACATGGGCGTGACCACCGTCCAGGCAGATGATTGGAAGATCGTGAGCGGAGGTGGCGAGGGATTGGTCAGTGTGTGGGAGATGAGGATAGGAGCCAAACTCTGGGAAATGCACAACAGGTGAGAAAGTTCATTTTAGTAACGTTTTTAACAATTGAATGAGTGACAATTCTGTCATCAAAAAGACAAGGCATTTCAGGCTTCACAGGGTTAAGAGCATCCTGACGACACATAATCATTCTGTGTGTGTGAACAGACACCCGGTTCGCCACATACGATTCAACACCAGCACCCTGGTGACGGCCAACGTCCCTGATGAGAAGAGCCCTCGCGGGGCTTGTATCACAGACGATGACCTCACCGCTCACCGCAGGTAAAAACACATATTACATTACGTTGTGTTGTCTTTGCTACTATGTTTCCACCTGTTGATTCTGTACTTTTATTATTTCTTTAGATACAGAGGGCTGATCAGTCACTATGACTTCTCAGTGGACTCGTCTACCCCGGATCACGTTCTGCCCATCTGCAGGTCCAACTACACCGAGTCCTCTGGATACAACTATAACATTGGCTTGGTGATGCCGTATGACATACTGAATGACCCTTAGATTGGCATTTGATACTCTGTTCTTTTAGGAGCAGTTGCACTGGAAAGATTGGCATTGAATTTGCTGTTTTAAGATGATCTGGGGTCATATTCCTTAAAACTAATCAATAATTCAATCATAAATTGTGTAATTTCAAAATTGTGCATTTGGATGACCCATTAAGATGTATGGATTATATGGACTAGAATTGTATACATTTTTGCTTATTGATTGTAGATCTTTGTTTTTACATGTGTTATCATATTCTTTAGTATGCAATATAATATTAAATCACCATCTGAGAAGATGAAATACAAATGATACAAAATGAAGTTTTGGTGGTTTCATACTCTCTGCAGTCAGTAATTCACCACACAAAGGTAGCATAATTTATTTTTCATATTTGAAAGAATTCTCACCAAGGCTTATTTTATTTGATCTAAAGTAGAATATTTTAATGTTTTTTTTAATTGTATAATACAATTTATTCCTGTGATACAAAGCTGAATTGTCAGCATCATTACTCCAGCATTCAGTGTCACATGATCCTTCAGAAATCATTCTAATATGCTGATTTGCTGCTCAAGAAACATTATTTATTATTATCAATGATGAAAACAGTTGCGCAGCTTAATATTTTTTGGTGAAGCAGTGATTATATATTTTATTCATAATGCTTTGATGAATAGAAAGTTCAAAAGAACAGCATTTATTGGAAATAGACATTTTTAGAACATTACAAATGTTATTAATGTCACTTTTTAAATCAATTTAATGCTTCCTTGCTGAATAAAAGTATTATTTTCTTTAAAAAAAAACAAAAAACATTTGAACAGTAGTGTACATTGTAGTCAACACATACCATGTTTACTGTTGCAAGTGAAACTGTATTTAATCTGGTTTTGTTCCTTTTCCCCTTTTTTTTTTTCGAGCATGAGGACATTGGCATTGACCTAATTTGGCATCAACCAAGTATAAAAGATGAATTTGCACCAAAATACCACATAGTTCGACTGAACCCACAACCTTTGACTAAATATGGTATGGAATGCGTTTTATAACCGTGCATAGATTAATGATTTCTGACAGTGCTTTCACAAAAGGAACAAATGCTTTTAAAACTATGATTTTTATTCATTTCAGTATAAAGAAATGGATTAGTGTTCATGCTAAGAGTTTCAATTAACAATAATATACAAAATGATCATACTTTAATATCCTACAATAAATGCTGTTGCTGTAAGAACTATACACACCCCTGTAATAAATATTAATATATAACTTTGGTGGAAGGAAGCCAGATGGATTAAATATTATTTACGCAAGGGCAAAAAAACAATCACTCCATGCTGTTTTTGAGGTGAATGATAAGAATTGTGGATTCATGAACTTTGGGTGAGGAGTGTTTCAGCACTGGTTTGATTGTTGATTTTGTAAAGACTTCCTCCATTATAAAATGAGCACTTTGCTCAGAAGGGAAATTTATGATCACACGGCTCAATTCCACTGTTAAAAATCCAGTATACAGTGCACAGCATAAAAGAGTGCACCCCCTCTAAAACTTAACAAATTCAGCAATTACTCTTTACTTAGATGACATGTAATTGTTCTTTGGAGATATAATGTTCCAACAAGCCTGCTTGATCAATTACCAAAGAAGAATGTCAAAGTTATTCAGCAAAATAAGATTTTCTTATCAAAGTGATAAAATGATATGTTGCAAAAATGAGTACACCCTCCTGAAAGTTACAAAAAAAAAAATGTGTATAGGTTCAAGGCTATTTTTGATCAACAGGTAAGTATATTGAACCAAAACTTTTAAAGACAAGTAATTTCCTGACAATTAACAGTGTTATATAGCCCACTGAATCATACTCAGACTTAATGCTGGCAGCAGTGGAACCGCTTGGGAGAGAACTGCCAGGTGACTTATTTCTTAGCATAAAAGAGGACAATGATACAAGAGGAATACCAAATTATTGTTTTAAGTGTGAAAATATAGCAGAAGTAGCACCGACATTCAAAAACAATGGACTTGTGACAAGGCTCCTGAAATAATCAGTTCTTTACTTTAAGTTTTCATTTATTGATGAGTGAATTTTTGCTAGAAAAAGAGCAGGAGAAATAACATGCAAGTGTCTCAGAGCCGGCAAAAGCTATGAAAAGAGTGACACTTTATCTCACAGAGTATGACGCAGCCTGCAGAAGTGACATGCATGGTTGTTGTCACCACTAGAATTACCTAATGTAGCCAAAGCACAATAAACTCATTTAACCTCTTCCAAGGCCCATATTTACAAAATAGAGACTTCTGGGAATCCATACTCTGGTCTCAAGAGACCAAGTCAATCATTTCAGATCCAAAAGCATCCAAAATGTTCTGGTGTTGCTAGAGGAGGAGTACAGTGAGAAGTGTTTGGTACCCACAGTGACATTCAGTGGTAGTAAAGCTCTTATAGAGGGATGAATGAGTGCTGAAGGTATGAGGGAGTTGTGCTTTATCAACGCTGTCATGAATTCACACACTACTGTGTGATGGAATACAAAAACTTGAAACAGAAGATGCTACCCTCCCCTCATTCCCTGCATTATTGGGCATTTTTTCAGCATGAGCATGACAATGAAGATATTCATTCTCCCAAGGTGAAAATCCTTCAGTGGACATGTATTTAACTCAATCTTAACGCTCTTGAGCAGCTGTGGGGGATTCTGTAGAGACGAGCTGAGCAAAACTTGCCATTAAAGACCAGAGCATTTAAGGAGGTTGTCCTCCAGGAGTTAAACAGGACAGACGTGAAAATTTGTCATGAACTTGTACACTCAGTGCCAAGAAGGGTCAGAGCAGTATACTTAAAGTTCTGGAGGACATACTAAGTACTAGAATATTATACATTTGCTGAATTAAATCTAGGGTGTACTCATTTCTGCAATCATTCATTTAAACAAAATCGGCTAATTTACTTATCTTACAGAAAATATTGGCATATATTTTGTTGTTTTTATTAAGTATATGTTTAATACATTTCAATTTTGCCATCTTTCCATGAATTATATTAGTGATCATTAAGAAAATACATATTTTATATTTATTCAGAGGGGGTGTACTCATTTATGCTGTGCACTGTACATAGCATCTGAAAGTATGTATGAATCAAAATGCCTTGCATTGTACATATGTCAACATATGAAGCCACAAAAATAGCCAGGCTTCATGTGGCTGATAAATGTCTTCCAAATACATATAAATACTTTGCATGTTTGGTTTGCTCCTGACTCATGTTCACTGCCTCCATATCTTAAGCATTTAAGATATTTCAGAGAACCTCAATACTAAGAGTTGAATTTGACAGACAAATTTGACATGTTTAGGTCTAAAATAAAGACTGAAAAAGTGCTGCTGTGAAGCAGAAATGACTCATTTCCCACATGGCATCGTCCTGGTGTCCAAGTTCCAGAAGTGAATATTCATCTTGGTCTCAATCTCTAAATTTTTCAATATCTGTGGGAGAGACGTAGTGCGAGGTATGAGCAGCGTGCATGTTTTGCAATTATATTTATTTATAATTCATATTATAAAAGTGCAAACCTGCATGAACTGTTCAAAGGTGATTCCCTCATAAAATTCATCAGGACCCTGAAACACAAAAAGTACCAGATCAACAAGTTTCAATTAGAAAATCACATTAGAACTTTAAAATGTCAAAGCCCATCATGGATTGCCAGCGTACCATCTGACCCACTGTGACACTCGCCACCTCCAGCATTGCAGCATCTGAAACGGCTTTGGCGGTTTCTGCTCCTATGGTTTCATAGCTGGACAGCAGCTCCTCCACCACCTACAATCAATCACGCTGAGGTCAAACAAGCCATAAATGTGTTTGTAGTTTTATATAAAATAAGAAATGAATCTTACACGTCTGTATTCGTCCAGCGTGATGACTCCATCATTGTCAGTGTCATGCATGTTGAATAGAACTACAGAGAAGAAGATATGCTTTTACCAAGAAGTTATCAAAATAAAAATGTAAACCTCAAAACTATATTGATGCTGAAAGAAGTTGTCAAAAATAGTCTTTCAAAAGACTGAGAGACTGAGATTTATACATCATCTGAAAGCTGAATAATAAGCTTTCCATTGATGTATGGTTTGTTAGGATAGGACAATATTTGGCTGAGATACAATTTGAAAATCTGGAATCTGAGGGTGCAAAAAAAATCTAAATATTGAGAAAATCGCCTTTAAGGTTGTCCAAATGAAGTTCTTAGCAATGCATATTACTAATCAGAAATTAAGTTTTGATCTATGTAGGGTAGGACATTTACAAAATATCTTCATGGAACATGAAATTGAATTGAAAATTGAAAATGAACATTGTTGGCTATTGCTACAAATATGCCTGTGCTACTTATGACTGGTATATATTTATATATAATTTATAATATAAATCATATATATATATATATATATATATATATATATATATATATATATATATATATATATACACACACACACATGTAAATATTTCTTAAATTTCTTATACACGTATGTGTACATATTTATATATACATATAAATATAAATATACACACATTATATAAACACAAATTTTTATTTGGGATGCGATTAATTGATTTGACAACATTATTAGATACTAAAATAACTAAAAATAAACCAAATATATATATATATATATATATATATAGTATTTACACGTATATTTGAATAAAAACTGTAGACATATACTGTATTAAAAAAATATATATATATATTACTAAAATTTCAAAAATAAAATGAAGACAGGAAATTAAAAAATAAAATAAAATTCAAAATAATAACAAAAATTATAATAGTATATCAATGATATTAAAATAACACTGATATCTGTAAAAAGAAAAAAAAGAGAGCTGCAATAGAAAAAACATCCGTATTCTCACAGCGTAGTTTCTCCTTCTTGATGTTTTTCATCTCTTCGTCAGCAGTGCGTGGTTTGGGTGGTCTGAAGAAGGACAGGACAGTAACGAATTCCTGAAAACCGATCTCCTGCAGACAGCCCTTCTCTTTTTCACCCAAGTTCCTGGATGAAAGCACACAGATGTTATCATTCAGCATGTTTACAAGCAAGCCAGAATGATTTTAAAGTTGGATACACTCTTCAAAATATAGGTCTCAAAAGGGGAGGGGGGGGGGGGGGGGGGGTTACAGCAATGCCATAGAAGAAGCATTTTTGGTTCCCCAAAGAACCCTTCAGTCAGCTCTTATTACCATTTTTGTGTCTTAGTGTGAAGAACATTTGAACAATCTAAAGACCCTTCTTCCACTATAAATGACATTTTGTGGAATAGAAAGTTTCCATGGATGTTAATGGTTTTCATGGAACCATCAATGCCAATACGTCCAACTTTATCTGCATACAGTATACTCACGTATACTACAGAGTGTATCTCAGCCGCTTGATTGCTTGTAACATCGCAAAATGTAAACTATATTATCACCCAGCTCTGCTACATGTGACTATAGGGCATGAATATATTAAAAATATTATAAACAGTAACATCATGCTTTTCTGTAAAGCTGCTTTGAAACAGTGTGTATTGTAAAAGGTGCTATACAACTAAATTTGACTTGACTTGATTTGAATTCAACAGGTATTCCTGAACACATTTTGAATGTGACACACTATGAGTCTACTAACAAGCAGATGATTTGAATCAGCTGTTAGACAAACAAACTGTGCAGTGCAGGGTACACAAGAAACTGAGTTGGGAAATACTGCGGTAAACTACTCACTAAGGTAGGTTTATTTCTGAACGTCAGTTTCTGTGTAAGCACTTATGTGTGAAACACTTTTTAGAGTCTCAGCTTTTTTGCGCAGAGACTGTAAGAAATGTTTCATGTTCATTTATGTTCATGTTTGTTCAATAATAACTATGACTTTTGGCTAAATAAATGCTAAAGGTTCTCTATTATTATTCATGAGGGACATTCATTAAATTTCATTAAAGGCATAGGGGGTCAATTTTGACAGCTGGAACCTATGGTTTTGAGAAGAAGACATTCTTGTGAAATAAAAAACACAGGATACTATCTATCAAAGTAAATTTAAAATATGCATAATAATCTATTATACATTTATTTTAAATATGTTTTCATAAATATGCCGTCTTCCTCAACACTGTATTTAAAATGTATTATAGGACACAATAGCTTTTCAGCTAAACCTAACGGTAAAACAAACATAAAACACAAAATGTTTGAAAAGAATACCTTAATGTGAAATATAAAATCAAAATAAATTAAAAAACAATTTTAAATAAATGTAATCATTTAAATGCATTTAAATAATTAAAAAAATAATAAAAATAAATAATTAAATATGCCATCCTCCTCAATAGGTCTATATTTAAAATTTATTATATGAAACTTATTTGCTTTTCAGCAAAATGGTGAAAAAAGAACTATAAAACACAAAAAATGGGAAAAAGCATTGGACGTTCCTCTCAAAACTGATATGGACCCATAAGAGGTTTTTCTTTCTTTTCTGAACGCACCTTTTATCAAAGAAAGCCTCAATGATCTGTCTTCGGATTGGGTTGAGGGCCAAGTTTCTAATATTCTCAAGGTGTTCACGTCTGAAATGAGAAGAAATGTTTATGCTGTGCATTACACTTCATTATTACAGAAAATGAATCTCATCTGACATCCTTTTCAAAACACACACAATTCAATAATACACCATGTGTCCTATTCTGTAACGCAGAACTTGATTTAAAATCAGAAGTGAAACAGGTATAAACAATAAAACAAGCGTTAAAACAAAGACAGATATAAAATGAGTGACTGGTTATGACATTTGTACACTACCTTAAAGTGTCTTCATCTTGAGTCAGGTACATAAATCTGTTATGGAGGTTATTTATCTGCTCTACGGAAACTAAAGTGAGAAAAAGACAGCAAATTCAGGAACATTTCAAAGAACTTCACAGATGAAGAAGTCACAGCTGTTCTGAAGGAGTGATGGAGACAGAATATGTGTGTGTGGGTGAAGCGCAAGACGAGCTGATAATGAATAAACTCATGCAAGGAATGCATGTTTCATTAGGGTAACCATCAGAAACTCTAATGCCTCAGATTACATAACATGAGGAGAGGAGGTGCACAGATACACTCACAACACTGACAACATGTAACAATACAAACTGTATTTATAGTCGACCAAAATAGATGTAATCAATCCCTGATCTTATGACAGCTGTCACCAAACCAGAACACTCTATCTGTCACTACTAGCATCGCTCATGTTCAGTATGTCTGTTTGTGCAAACTGTGTACTTTAAAAGTAAATACAATTAATGGAGTATGTTTTAGAAGAGAATACTGTGCCAGACTTTCTGCTTCAAAATTTCACATTTATGTGAAAATTGTTTAAAATTAAATCCTACGCCTGTTTTTTTTTTTTTAGTGTAGATCAGATTTTTAGATAAATTTTCAAAGATTTTTCTATTTATTTTATATAACTTTTTTATTATTTTATTTTTCTTTCTTTCTTTCTTCATCAGATTTGACCTAAAAGATTTATTTCAAGTACCCCCTGAAATTTATAATTAATATTTCAATAATTTAACAACATGCACATATTCACAGTTCTCTGCTGTTTGGTTAAAGGTAACATATACACATATACATATTTTTCAGTAAGTTTTTCTTCCCCAGTAGGTTTTATAGTGTAAGTTCAAGTTTTTAGTAGTTTTATTTTGAATTTTAATTTTAAAATTAATTATTTATTTTTATATTTTTATAATTTCATTTATTACAAACCCCCATAGAGTTTCCTTTACGACCCCCTACCATACTTATAGAAAAGTGTTTTCTTCTGATAACGAGACAGAAAAAAAAGGTACAAAGCCATCACTGGGCCATTATCCTAAGGTACAAAAGCTAAAAGGAACATTTGTACCTTATTTACCCTTACATTTACCTTATTTACCCTTACATTTTAGCTATGCTAAAGGTACATTATTAGTGCTTTAAAAGTACATAATAGTCCATTTTGAAAGGATGCCGGCCCAGTGACAGATTTGTACCTTTTTTCTGAGAATGTGGAAAGGACTTGAAGAAGTAAATTATAGGTTAACACACACACACACACACACACACACACACACACACACACAAGAAAGGAAAAAGACAGAAAAACAAGTAAAACCAGAAAAACTCATGTTTAACATAGTGAAAGCTATATGTCTGTCTGTATTGTACATTTATACTATCCTTCAGCCGTTTGAACACAATAGAGTTACACTGGTAACACTTTACAATAAGGTTTCATTTGTTAACATTAGTTAAATAGAGTGAACATCAACTAACAATTAACAAATACTTTTACAGCATTGTTAACTATTAGTCAATGTATTGTGAACTAACATGAACAAACAATGAAGACTTGTCTTTTTAACCTAACAAAAATGCATTTATGTTAATGAATGGGACCTTATTGTAAAGTATACTGTTCTATTCTATTCTATTTTAGAGGTAGTACAGTTAGTTTTGAGAAGATTTGCTCTGTGTAATATGTGCTTGGTATTCGCACATTCACAGCTGTACAGTCAATAACTGTTGTGAAAATGCTTCTCCCCAATGATAGATATGAATGAATGACTTGTGCTTCTCCAAAAGTCCTCCTACTTCTACATTCCTACTGAGTGACACTTTGAGTTCATTAGATTTAGACTGTTGTGTGTGTTAACGACGGTTAATCACTTTAGAGCCTATGTACAGCGCGCTGTATATAATACATGAACTGCAAAATCATTTTAATATATATTTGTTCATTACTGTTGGAACTTAAAAATAGCTTTTATGTCATAAACATTTAATACTTAACAGGTCACTAGAGTAGTTAATGGACATTTAGTTATGTATTAAATCAATGTATAGCCTATCAAAATTTACGTTTTACTTTAATCAAAATTAATGAGTTCACACAACTAATAATCTGTTGTATAATGAGTCATGTTTTATGAGATTTTAAAAAATGTCATTACCTCATAAAATTCACACAAAACACATTAATTCCTGTAAACTGTATGCTATATACAGCAACTTTTGGACAACTTGAAATTGTCAACAACAACAAAACGCACCTTGGTATTAGGCTACATGTGGCCAGTGTTTTTTGGTACTATGGCATTCTTTGATACAACCTTCTGATATCATCATGTTACTTGTCTGGAAGTGTAAAGTCACTTTAGAAACATATTCTAAGCACCTGAGAAAATGTGGCTGTCTACATATAGAAAAGTTTTATGGATACTCACAGCCAGTTTTATCAGCCAGATCTTGGAACATATGCACTCGTCCAGACTGAGAAGCTCCCATGTTAAAGTCCGGAAGAGATCAGAAAGAAAGTCGTGTGAAGAACGGTCCAAACTCTCACAACGTGCCCCTCAGACTTTGATAGCAAGGCTCCGCCCGCTTATGAAATATGCAAATACACGTCAGTGTACCTGAGTCTCTCGTGCGTTTTTTTTTTTCTCTCTGAGTGTGGGATCTGAAAATTCTTTTGAGACCCAGAAATGGACATTTGGGTTAGGTATAATCTCTATAAAAAGAAAAAAAAAGAAAAAAGAAATCTTCGCTTTCTTGTCATAGCAGAGGTTTGGGGTCGCTGTCAAAAAAATAATTCGTAAATAAATGGAATAATACTTATTTTATTATAAATATATAAAATGTATATTAATAAATTCAAATAATATTTTACATACAATTAATTAATATATTAAATAAATAAAAAATAATTCTTTTATTTTATATGATTCATAAAATAAATCAAAAATAAAATATTAATTTGTACGATTAAAGTACCTTAAAGACATTTTGTCCTTAATATTCCTGAAAATATCACAGTTCAAATAATGTTTTCGTGATATTCAGTCTTTCTTCTGCAGCCAGAGGAAGCATTAAAGTATAGTGTGGTAGATGCTTATATTTGCATTATAAATATTTGAGGTTGTGTGACTTTGGATGAGTATTAAAGTTAATGCAAACACACTCTGCTTTGGATACAAGAGGGACACCACCCTGACTTGTTTGCCATTCATTATCAAACTTTCACTTTAAGGTGTTCAGTGCATGATAAAACAGAACAGGGAAACAATAATCAGAGGCGACGAGTGAAAATGCTTCAATTTTGCCTTGATTTCTAAACAACATAATATGCGGCATAATTAAATCAGCATAGCAATTATGGTAAAATGTTTAATTGACAAATGAAATTCTAGCACGTTTTAATATGTGATTTGTATCTCGAGCTGACATGAACAAAACATGACAATCATGTTCTACAGAATGACTGAAGATTGCTAAGAGCAACTTGTGCTTCAGAGGAAGGAAGGAAACCTGACCATTTGTATAAAAGGATTTCACATGGTCAATATCACAAATTTGCCTGTATTTGTATTTTGACCTTGAAATACAATCTAAATATTCAGTTTGCTTAAGAGTAATACGTCATAAATTTTGGGGCAGACGTGCTCAATTGTTTGCTGATATACCAAATTAATATTTTATTTACATATTCCTGTGCAATCTGGAAGGGAATCATGGTTAGATGAACACATTTAAATATTTATAAAATCTCTACACTTACAAAAGTAGATTAGTAATAAAAATAAAATAATGAATAACCAGACCAGCAAAGTAGAGCTTATTATTTTATTGTGATTCATTCTCTTATATTCTCAATACTTTTGTATTTACAACCACTATGAGCCAAGAATTCCTTGAGCCCTTGTTCTCTAGGTTTTTTTTTTTATAACTTTGAAATAAACATTACAAAATATTTTAAGGTGACAGCTTTTTACCTCATGTCAAGTGCATGTTAGTTAACATATTAACATTTGTGACATTAGTGCATTAGTTCAGAGAGATGTGTTATGACTGATGGCATAAGGAACGGGCCTGAAGCTGATCATCAACACATATACAGATATTCAGACCCTCTGTAGTGTAAGTTCACATAGTCTATACATATATTTTGTATCTGCACAAATACTGTAACTCAACCACATCATTTACACTCAACCACTCAAATACAGCACATGTAGTTTCTTTCAGCTTAGACTACATTTGCAGCTCTGGGTCAAAGTTGCGTTTAAAACTAATCTAGGACCAGGATGTTGTACAATTGATATGAATTATAGAAAAACTACTGATCTTAGACTGGTTTTGCCTTAAAGGAATTGTTCACCCAAAAATGAAAATGTACTCATCATCAGGCCATTCAAGATGTAGTTGAGTTTGTTTCTTCATCAGAACAGATTTGGAGAAATTTAGCATCTCTTGCTCACCAATGGATCCTCTGCAGTGAATGGGTGCCGTCAGAATGAGAGTCTAAACAGCTGATAAAAACATCACAATAATCCACAAGCAATCCACACATCTCTAGTCTGTCAATTAATGGCATGTGAAGTGAAAAGCTGCATGTTTGTAAGAAACAAATGCATCAAGATGTTTTTATCTATAAAATTGCCGTCTCGAATGAAATCTGGAGAGAAATATGCACAGATCAAGCACCGGTTTCCAGGGAAAACAGTTCAAAACAGTTCTGTCAGTGGATTTAGATTTTTTGGGGGATGGACTTTTTCACTGGACAATGCATGATTTTGGATTATGGACTCGTAATTTGCCTAGAAGTGATGGTTTAAACGCCTTAATGATGCATTTGTTTCTTACAAACATTTCACAAGACATTAATTGATGGACTGGAGTCATGTGGATTACTTGTGGATTATTGTGATGTTTTTATCAGCAGTTTGAACTCTCATTCTGACGGCACCCATTCACTGCAGAGGATCCACTGGTGAGCAAGAGATGTAATGCTACATTTCTCCAAATCTGTTCTGGTGAAGAAACAAACTCATCTACATGTTGGAAGGCCTGAGGTTGAGTAAATGTTCAGCAAATTTTCATTTTTGAGTGAACTGTTCCTTTAACTAGTTCTTCAAACTTCAAATTCAGTCCCTTAACAGCTGTAACAGTTCAGGAGAAAATGAATGACATTACGCATCTATAGAGAGGAGGGAGGGAAGTAGGTGGCATTCCTGTCTACGGATCTAACAAATCGTGGTCCTGGAAGTTGGCGATGGGCTCCGGTGTCTGCCCTGAGTTAGGGTTGAGACCGTGGTAGAGCTCCTCTACAGTCCTGTGGGTCTTGCACATGTCCTCTGGGTAACGTGCCTGGAGCTCTTCATTAGCGATGTAGTTTGTGTCAGAGAACTCGGTGAAGTAGCGGCCAACCTCAGGGTGAGCGATCTCCAGCGGGGCGGAGTGAGGCTCCAGATTCTCTACAAATGAAAAGAGAAAGTGAGGGTTTCTTTTTTATTTTAAGACTGCAATTGTCTCAAATCAATTACGACCTCACCCATTTGCCCCAAAAGAAATGATTCACTGATGCTGATGAAATTGAGAGCAATTAGGACAAAGACCTAGTTTTCAGATACCAGAAAGTGATAATAAACGAGTCTCCAAAAGTATATGCACAACCTACAACCATGTTAGATTAAAAAGAAATGAAAAATCAAGTCATTTCCATTGCTTAAATCTTGAATCAAATGGAAAAACTCACCTTGCGCAGCATATCTACATGTCCCATCCTGCACTAGGACGTTGTAGAATGGCTGATCAGCCCCCTTAGACAGCTGATGGACCCTCATAGTGTTAATCCACTCCTGACTCATGGTGCATTTAGGGTCCCAACCGTAGATAACGCAGTTGTAGCCTGACCTATGAGAGACATCGGTTTGTGAATTTTAAATGTGATCCTGGAGCACAAAACCAGTCATAAGTAGCACAGGTATATTTGTAGCAATAGCCAACAATACATTGTATAGGTCAAAATGATTGATTTTTCTTTTGTGCCAAAAATCATTAGGATATTAAGTAAAGATCATGTTCCATGAAGATATTTTGTAAATGTCCTACCGTAAATATATCAAAACGTAATTGTTGATTAGTAATAGGCATTGCTAAGAACTTAATTTGGATAACTTTAAAGGTGATTTTCTCAATTGTGATTTTTTTTGCACCCTCAGATTCCAGATTTTCAAATAGTTGTATATCGGCCAAATATTGTCCTATCCTAACAAACCATACATCAATGCTAATCTTATTTATCCAGCTTTCAGATTATGTATATTATATATTATAAATCTCAATTAAAATTTTTGACCCTTATGACTGGTTTGGTGGTCCAGGGTCACAAATATTAAATATAAACACGTTTCATCTACACTCTGCCTAAATTTATGCAAAATATTAGCCTTTTTGGTTTGAAATCAAGATTGCATTACCATCCTGTGCCAATAAAAGTCTGATTTTACATTGTATTATTTGGCCCAGAACTGTAGTATGTTTGCATCATCAATATGAGGTCCACCTGGAGAAATGTAGTAACGACAGGTGTTTATTAACGAGTTATAAATTAGCATCACTTCTTTTTATAGATAGAAGTTCATGTTTCCCTTGCTATTGTCAAATTTCAGATTAAACTGAGTTTCATATTCCATGTAGTTCATAAGTTTACCGCTCACACAAGCAGAAACCCACCTCTTATGTTTCATGATGAGGCCTACAGAGTACTGTACATCTCTGTGCTCAGGCGCGCTGCGTCTCTTCACCTCCGGCTCTACCGGATGCCTCTTATGCTGGATGTGCTCGAGCGTATGCTGCACCAGATACCCGACCGCTCCGTGCTGAGATGGGTCCAGAGCCTGGATATGCTGTAGAATATCCAACACCTGAGATAGAGAGAGAGAGAAATCAAACAAACACAGTGGTTATACTTTTCTCCCATGAGAATATTTACATAGACATGATGATAAAATTCACTTATTAGCCTTGATTATACAGTTCGTATTTAGTGGTTTAACTGCAATATTCACTAGATTTTCAATGCAAATGCAACATATACACTCCCTTATGAGTCCATTGTCAAAGTGTTCTATGTGACAAAAAGTTTAAAACCCATTGAGAGACCCCATGTTCAATATTCGCCTTCCCTTTTTATTTTGTTTACATAGTCAATGCATAGTCATTTTGTGAAAAAGAGTGACATGCTAGAGTTAAACAGGCGCTATTCTTGCAATCAGCATCCCAAAGTTCAGCAAATATGATGCAGGGCGGTGTAATATAGTAAAAATAGCATATTACTTTTGTTTACCCTCTTTGTGAATAGTACCTATTACTATTTGCAATGTAACCAGGGTGCTATTTAGTACCAGTTATACATGGAGAAAACAGTACCTACCTTCAAAATAGCAATTATCTTCTTTTATACGTGTTCCTGTAGCTCAGTGGTAGAGCATTGCGTTAGCAGCGCAAAAGGTTGTGGGTTCGATTCCCAGGGAACACACATAGTGATAAAACATGTATAGCCTGAATGCACTGCAAGTCGCTTTGGATAAAAGCGTCTGCTAAATGCATAAATGTCAAATGTTTATACTTGTGTTACAAGTGTAAGAAGTCACCACCTTTATATTTAAAGGCCTTTTTTATGGAATAGCAGAATGGAAAGTGATAGGAAAGTATTGGAACAGAAAGCAGAAATGGGATTAGGAAATGATGAAAGATGAATTCAGGGTTGTTATTATTATAGTTAACTAAAACTAAAATTGAATTATAACCACTCATTACTAACTTAAATTATTCATTAATTGAAATAAAATAAAATAAAATATAAAAATTGATTTCAGCTATTTGCAGCTAGTTTAGCTTGATTATTAAAATAACTAAAGCTGAAATAAAAATTATAAAAACGATATATATATATACATATTTAAAAAAGCAAAAACTACTAAAAATGACAAAAACACAAAATTACTAATAATTTAACAAATTAAAATGAAATGGAAAATGTTAAAAATCAAAAATCATTCAAATATATAAAAAAATATAATAGTATCTCAATGATACTAAAATAACATTGGAGAAATTCAATCTAGCATCCTCATGAGAGTGCATATGTGCCAACCACTGTGCCGGAGATATGTTATCTTTTTGACTAATCTTTAATAAACAAACGTGAGAATTATGGACTGTTACTGACATTCAAGTCTCATCTGTGTGATTGAACTCACTTTCTCAGGCCAGATGCCCAGGTGGAAGTAGAGACGGGCCTGCAGCAGAAGATACTGCACATTATCAGGGTTGATAGTGAGGTAGAGATCCAGCGAGTCCCGCAGGAGCTGATATGATTTCTCATTCCCTTCCCTAGACAAAACACAAATGCAAGCACATTTTGTAACAAACGTGGGTCTGACAACTTCACAAAATCAGCTGACAGCCAAGAAAATGGATTTTATTTACATAAAACACTGTCTATAACTGCAGAACTCCCTGACTGGCTTACTAATGAGCATACAAGCAAGTCTTTTAAACACCTCCTTCATTATCAGTAAAACTTTAAGTGCAGAGATTTAAGGAAACGATCATTAGACAACACTACAACAATATGAATATAAACAACATTTCACAACACACTGACTCATCTAAAGTAATCAAAATCCATGTGTGATTCTCACCCTCTTTTGCCGATGTTAAGCAGGTTTCCCACCATCCGCAGCAGCAGCTCGCTGGTGCTTATAGCGCTGTAGTAATCTGCTCCCACCTGGTGTCGGATCAGATTCTCACACTCTTTAGCAGCCAGCTGCTTTCCTTTACCAAACGCGTCAATGTATACATAGTCGTAGATGTCATCGCTCCTGCAAAACAACTCATTAGTCAACTTACATTGTAGTTTTATTTTTTAATGCAAGCACAGCACTATTGTTTGAAGCATATTGAGATTACAGCTATATTGTTATATTGTCGGAAAATGTAAACTATATTATTGCTCAGCGATAAGTTGGATATATAGTACATCCTACTTTACATACTTAACAGTATGTTCACCTATACTATGTAGCAAATCTTGGATGCAAAATGTCCAACTTTATCTGCATATACACAGTATACCCACACAGGGCAATATATAAAGCAAATCTCAACTGCTTGATTGCTTGCATCATTGCAAAATGTAAACTGTATTATCTCACAGCTCTAAATGTGGCAATGAGATGCAAAGATATCATAAACATTAACAACATCATGATTTTTGTAACAATGTGCACTGTAAACAGAGCTATAACAATAAATTTGACTTGAAACTGACTGGTGTTTGCTATGTAATTTCATTCTGACAGACTGCAATAGAATGTGTTAAACGCCCACCTCCTTTGATTTTGGCACCAGCGGAGCAGGAAATGGTTGGGGAAGTTGACAGGCTCCAGAGGAACACCTAATTTCCTGGCCAGAGTCATGTAAAGCACAGAGAGGCTGATGGGAATGCCTGTCTGACGGAGCAGCACCTGACCACAAGGGGCACATCGTGAGAAATAAAGTACATTTCTGTCTAAATTTTAAAACTTAAAATGTACACATTCAAAACAATGTTTTTTTTTGTTTGTTTGTTTTCTTACTTTTAGCACAATTATATGGACACATTTAAATGGTAACATGTTAAATCACTTTAGTGCTTTGTGGATTTTTTTTTTTTTGGTATCAATAGTGTTATATTTTTATTTTGCCTTAAATAAGTGTTTATCACACCAAATTCCACTAACATTCAAATTTTGAGGTCAGTACAATTTTTTTAAGAAATTAATACTTTTATTTTTGCAAGGACACATTAAATTGATCAAAAATGACAGTAAAGAGTTACATTGTTACAAAAAACTTTTATTTCAAATAAACTCTTTTTTACCATTAATTTACTGTACCATTCATCAAATAATAAAAAAATAAACTATGTCAAAGTTAAAATGAAATGACATTTAAAATTAAATTACTCATACTATAACAAGTCATAAAATGCTTGCAGCTGTATTCTTTGAATAAATTGTATATATACTGTATATATATATATATATATTAGTAATGTTACTTATTTTACAAAAATAATAATAATAATAATACAAAATACATGTTACTTGAAAAACTAATTTATGTAATGCATGTTACATAATTATATAATGCATTGCCCCTAAGACTAGTTATCCAGACCTGCCTAACTTATGATACCTATGATATGATATTATACCTGATGTATGTATGAGTTGAGTGGATTGTAGTAGTCTCGCTCATTGCCCTTGTACTGTAGCTGGTCATACAGCACATCATTCAGAGCACATATGACTTGCCTTTGAAACTCCAGGTTTTCCAGAACAAAGCAGTCACCTGGAAAAACACTCCAGTGAAGACACATATTGGACGCTACAGCTTTAAGAACAACAATGCTATTGTGGTTGCCCAATGCTGTCCAAAGTAGATTAAAAAATGTTGAAAATTAAACTAGGAGACCTCCAAGACATTTATTTTATCGACATTAAGCTGAAAGCTTTTATCGGACAACAGGGAGAACATGAGCCTGGCTACACAGGTCTGACTAATAGACCTCATGAGAATAGTAAATTGAATTTTCCGGATCTCTCCTTGCGGACTGACCTTGACTGGCTCGTAGACTTGGATGTGTGGCATTTTTTACTCGCAGACACTTCTTCACCTTGTCAGTGATTTCTTCTATCTGCACAGATATGCTCTCAAGAGTGATTTCAGCCAGAGGGTTGCAATACTGATCAACCAAAACAGCACCTGGAATTGGAGATCAAACAAACGGACGTGTGTTATTTGATGTAAATCACTGATCTAAACATCGTTGAACCTCCATCATCCATAATAATATAGTGAGGAGTCGAAATATTCTGTGCACACTGCCTAATTCCATTGTGAATATTGTGATGTGTATGTCTTTGCTAGAAATTTTTTGATAATATTACAAAGCCCAGTATGCAGCATTCATATTTCAAGTTCATCATGCATGTATTTGAACTATGATTATTAGGAATAGTTCACCCAAAAGTTGTTTCTTACAAACATGCAGCTTTTCACTTCACAAAATGTTAATTGATGCACTGGAGTGGTGTGGATTGCTTGTGAATTATTGTGATGTTTTTATCAGCTGTTTTGACTCTCATTCTGACGGCACCCATTCACTGCAGAGCATCCATTGGTGAGCAAGGGATGTAATGCTAAATTTCTCCAAATCTGTTCTGATGAAGAAAAAAAACTCATCTACATTCTTAGATGGCCTGAGGGTGAGTAAATCTTCAGCAAATTTAAATTTTTGGGTGAATTATTCCTTTAATAAGAAATAAAACATTACTTCTTTTGTGAGACATCAGCTTACCTTCAAGGGCTGATTGTTGTTCTGGTGGTCTCTCAAAGAAAACCTTCAAATTCCTCAGAATGTTCTGCTGCCGGAGGAAGTACAGGATTTTCTTTGCATAGTACTTAAGTGTCAAACATTTCCTGGGAAAGAAGGAATTGCATTAATTCAATTAAATCACTTCATTAAGTGTTAAGAAGAAAATAAATTAACATAATTGTGAGCTCCTTTCTAACCTTTTGTCCGAGTTTAAAATGCCAAGCAGCTCATCCTCACAGAAGTGTTCTGGAGCACCAAGAGACTCGATTTCTGCAAAGCTGTCTCCAAGAACCTGACCAACGCAAGGCTGAGTTACAGGTCTCTGGGTTAGTGAATTAGCAAATTATTCAATCCAACTTACCGTACAAATATACCTGTCCAACCGTAGCATTATGACCATACCAAAAAGATAACAATTTTGAGAAAATGATAAACTGCTTTGTAATCTAGTCTCTTATAAAGCCACTTACAACTTCTGTGAAGAACCTCTTGGAAATAGACTCTACTGTTCTTCTTATCTGTTGACCAACCATGTGCCGGGTTTTGAATTCTTTCAGCCAATCGTATGACTCATTTTGCTGATAAAATCTCTGCAGCCTGGGCCACCTAAAATATTAATGACACAACAATAATGTTTGACCTTGAAATAGGGGGATGGCAAATATGTTAAACCTATTCTTTAAATGGGGCTAGTGTAATGTTGTGTGTCTTATTTAAAATGATATTTGTGCTAATATATCTCCTGAAGTAAAATAAATAAATAAATACTTTTAGCAGAGGGTACATTTTGTCAATTCAGTTTTATGCAAAATCTACCTAAAAGGCTGCAATTTACAAGTATCTGCTAAAACACAATAGTGAGTAGTTATTGTTACTATAATAACTCTAAATGTAATAATCTTAAAACCATACTTCTATTTAAAGAAGCTCATGTTAACTTATGTTTTTAATTTATATGATTTATTATGAGCACATCAGAATATCATGTATTTCTGGGTTACTTAACATGATCAACAATTATAAGTGCATTTAGTTTTTTCCCCAACATATAGGAGGTGAGCCTATAAAAATGAAGCATCACATATTATATGCATCTCTCTCTGCATGTGCACACAGAACACATTTGGTGCATCAGCAGAATGAGAACACGATCTGACAGCTCTCAACGAATGCACGTCTTAAACCACCTATCAGGGATCAAACACATTTCTTATGGAGGTTGATGGAGGTATCAAGCTTTAGAAATGGTTTTAATGTATGCCACCTGAGTTTGTACTGATGCGCCCAGACCTTTCCCCTGCCGTGGCACACGTCATGCAGCCTCTTGCACGTGCAGGAAACGTTGCAAATGTCGATATGGTTTAGAACGGGGAAGCACAATATATGCTCTAATAATTCCGCTGGTAAATCGGTTAACTGTTTGGCGAAACTCTCTGAAATAACAGCGTTTGTCCCTAAAACCCGATCTCCCGTGTATGGCGCCGCCATCTTTTCTGTTTACTCCGATGACATCATCTAAGCCCCGCCCAGTTGTCAGCGAAAACACGCCCCTCTCTGCTGCAAAGGGCTGAACTTTGAGCTTGAAATGATCCGAATATACACATAAAATTTATTTAAATATATTGAACATTTACTATAAAGAATAAATATATTTATTAGATTATATATAGATTACAATCTAAAACATAAAATAAAATTTTACTTTTTAAAAATAAATGTTAAAAAGTGTTCCTGTGGCTCAGTGGTAGAGCATTGCATTAGCAGCTCAAAAGGTCATGGGTTCAATTCCCAGGGAACACACATACTGATAAAAAAAAAAAAATGTATAGCCTGAATGCACTGTAAGTCGCTTTGGATAAAAGCGTCTCATAAATGTAAATGTAAAACGTTAATATTAAAAATTAAATTGAAAAGTATATTTTTAATATATATATATATGTTTTTTTTTTTTTTTGGAAATAGTTGATTGGAAGGTATTTATTAATTAATTAATTTGTTTATTTATTTGGTACTTTGCAATGTATTATCCCTGAAAAAACGGGCTTTTAACTCTAGCTGAATGACGCATGTCCTCCCGCCTCCTCGTGCACGCGCACGCGAAGTTTCAGCTGCAGTTTTGTTTGTTGGCCTGAAAGAGTCAAACCAAAGAGTCAAACCAGCTGTTTAAGCGGGCGTGAATCACACACACTGCGGGAAATCAGCTGTTTTTACAGATCGACAGGTGAGTTAGCAACCAGTTTACAAGCTGTCAGGCCAATTCCGTCAAACCTCACAACAAAAAAATGAGTCATGAAACCGTAGATTAGCCTAAACAAGCGTATATGAGCACCTAAAATGTTGTGAAGTCGTGTAAAAGTTCGTGTTTTGCTACAGGAATGTATACTTAAGTGTTACGTAATAGGTTAATGTTTGTTATCAGATATCTGTCACTTAATAGGTATTTACGCTTATAGTAGTTTAAAAGCAGCTTCTTTTGTCTATTGTTATTGTAAGTTACATGTACTCAGTTACTAGCTAATAAACTTGTGCTCTTGTCTTTTTCCTTTATCTTCTTACAGGCTTAATGAAGCTTTAGAGGAAGTAAATAGGGATAAGATGTGTCCAACTACTAGTTACCAGTTAACGCAGGTGGTTTGACTATGTCCTGCCTTTAGATATGCACTTTAATCACATTTTTGTTACATTGGCCAGTAATGCTGAATTGTAGCTTTTAACCAGAGTTCAACTCTATTGTGTTTCATCATAAGCTATGCTTCAGATAGACAGTTAGTAGACAGGTTTATGTTGTTTCTAAAGAGGAGGAAGGTTTCCCATTAGCAGCTATTATGGCAAGTGTCCTTGCATCAAAAATGGGTCTCAACTCCCTTCGGAGGAAACAAGCCAAAACCTTCAACGTCACAGTTGTTACAATGGATGCAGACTTAGAGTTCAGCTGCGAGGTGAGTAGCAAGTGCTTTGTTTTTATGTGGTGAATTAACTTAAACCTGTCTCTGAATGCGTACATATCACCTTTACATTATTTTATGGGAGTAGACCTGTTGTAGCCTACAACCAAACCTGTGCTGGCAGTGATCAGTGCTTCTCATTAGTAACCAGAGGGCATGTAAGCTTAACTTGGGGAAGGCACCAGACTGTCGACATTTTAACGTCATTGCTCACTGTTGTTGTGCCCTTGAGCAAGTCACTCAGCCTGAGCTGTTTCTCCAGGGGAGCTGCGTCAAGACATCCCTGTCTCCTCGAGCTGCTTTAATGTTTGAACAGAGGCAGTTCAGTGGCCTTAAGGAATAGCTCTTCCAAAAAATGGAAATTGTGTCATTGTTTATTCCCCTCATGCCATTCCAATCCTGTATTAATTTTTTTTCCAGTTAAACACAAAATGAGTATAAGCTACAGCTTGCAATACAGCGAAAGTGGATGATGATTTATATTACCAAGCTATTAGAAAAGTCCCATAAAAGTGGTCCAAGTCTTCTGACAAAGCGATATTTTAATTAAATAAAATTTAATTTTCAGTAAGTTAACCATGTGAAGCTTGACATATGAAATGATAGTCATATATATCTAAAAAAAGGTCTTCATATATGTTTTTTGAGTGTCATTTCTTATGCCTCATATGGTATGACATAATGAGACTAGACTACTTGCATAACATGGTTATAAATATCAGTTGTAAGCAAATATCTCCCAATAACATTAGTAAGTAGTCTTAGTAGTAGTACTAGTCTTAGTAAGATCATCAAAGCTCTAGTTTTTATTGTGGGGGCAAAACATATCGCAGTGCAATACAGTGATGATTGAGAGATGAACAAATAAACATTCCCCAAAAGCCTGATGTATCATATTTCATACTTACATTTTAACTTGATTTTTCTTATGTCTACTTTATGAAAATGATTTTGCAACAGACATGTAAATCACAACCTGAAGGGGAATGTTTTTAGAATTATACTAAAAGGCCTTTTACTTGCTAAAAGAGTATACACCATCAATCGGACAAAAGAAGACGTATGATAGATTGTGTACAAAAGGTTTTTCAGCAAATTTTGAAAATGTTGACAGTTTAGAGGCCTTGGAAAGTTGAATTTGAAATATGATAGTAGGCCTTGTCATTAAAATTATAATGTCAACAGTAGATCATGCTGTTAGCAACGCCAAAGTCATGGGTTCGATTCTCAGAGAATGCATGAACTGAAAAAATGTATACCTTGAATGCAGTGTTGCAAGTCGCGATGGATAAAAGCATCTGCCTAATAAAAAAATTTGGAAATTAGAAAAATAAGAATTTATTTCAGGTGAATATCAACAATATACAACAACTTAATTTGGTTCTATTCCTCAAACAAAGCTATCGCATGGCTTCAGAAGGCTAGAAATATAGTTATATGGACTACTTTTATTGTCCTTTTTGGAGCTTGGCAGTATAAATCACCATTCACTTTTTTTGTGTGGAAAACAGAAGCTTGGACATTCTGCTTAACATCTCCTTTTTGTTCAGAATATTGGAGAAAATATTTTTTCCTTAAAAATAATCCCAAAAAGTTTTCAAAAAACGCTCATGAGTGCTTGCGGGGAAAAACTAAAACAAACATACAAATCTACAAAGCAAGCAGCATCCTGTATGGCAATAATCATCATTCCCACGTATAAAGGTGTTTTGTACAAACTGTGAATCCGGTGGGAGTTCTGCAGGCATACAGAGGGCTCTTCTGTGGAGCGGCATTTCATTTGCACATAACATCCTTGAAGTTTCTTGAAGGAAGATGCTCTATTTTTACAAAAAACATCTCAGGGAGTGTTTTTGAATTAAGGGAAAACAGATGGTTGTAAGAGAACGGCGTGACAGACTGGGACCATGAGTTAATGTCCCATGAGGCACGGTGGTCCCACTCCACAAGACCCTGTGTACTGCTCTGTGCCTGCCTGTCTGTTTGCCTGTCTCTCACTCTGTTTTGATCTTTCACACTCATTAATAGTATTTCCTATGGTAGTAATGAGGTTCTCAGGGATCATGGTTCTGTTGTTATATAATATACCAATAAGGGGTCTCATGTGGTTTTGGATACAAAACTAAATGCATATTTAGAATTGAGGGAGCAAGGTATAGCTGTTCTGGTTGCATTTTCCTGAGACATTTTTTTGGTGATATTGATCTTGATCTCCAATAAATATTAAAGCAATGTTCCAGATTCAAGCTCTTTCTGAAATGTTGATGGTAATCAACATCTGTGACATACTGTTGATTTCCATAAACAATATTTCTGAAATATGCAGCTTTAACTTTGTTTTAAACTTATTCTTTTGAACAAAAATGTTATTTGAGTGCATTATATTACAGATTTTATAAACTATGGGGTCAGTTTTTTTGTGGTAATTGACAGCATGTAAGAGATGCAAAGCTTCGCAGTAATATTTAACCTAGATATCCCTTTGCATCTGGACCATTTAAAACCATTGCATTTTATTTCAGCATCACTTTGATTATATTTTGGTGCATCTTTGTATTTCCTAAGCACCACCACTTGGTGGCAGCATGGATTTGTAAAACAAAACCCATTTCTCCCTCTGCAGTCATTATGATTTTATTGCCTACCATTGAAAGCTGATAACAGCCCATCACTAAAGTCATCTACAGGGCTTGCTAAACCACAATTCATGTTATTTCCAGAAGCCTTGGGTATATAGTGATAGATAGTATTTCACAATGACGGAAAATGGTCCCCAAACAGTTATGAATAACATCACCAAGATTCTGAAACTAGAAAATCCATAAAATCAGTTTTATTTATTTTAGCTCCTAAATACTCTCTTAGCATGCTATTAAAGTGAAAATGGACCTCAGAAGATGGTTGTTACAATGCACAGATTCCATACAGATTGTCACTTAAAATAAAGTTTCATATATTTTCTTGTGCTTCAGTTTAAGCAATGTCAGGTGCAACTTATTAGAAGTACAGTGCATATTTTCTATTCAATGTTAAAAACAATTCATTGTATTTTTATTTGCGCTATATGCTAAGTTTAAAGGGGTCCTATTATGCTCTTTTACAAAGTCTTGATTTTGTTTTGGGGGTGTACTAGAACATGCTCTCAGGCTTGGTGGTTCGAAAATCGCATTATTTTTCACATAATTTACATTATTACAATACTTTTCTCCCCAGCCTGGAACAAACGGCTCGATTAGTTCCGGGTTTGATGAAGGCCCGCCTTCCGAAAAATGAAACGTATTGTGATTGGTTAGTTGACCCAGTGCGTTGTGATTGGCGAACAGCTTAGACGTGTTTCAGTACTGCCCCGCCCCTTGCCAAAACAGCAAGTTTGTCAATATTGCCATATCAATTTGAGCCGGATTCAGACCCCGAGAATATCAAGTAACCCATCTCGAGAATATTGAACAAGATGATCACGCAGAACCTTTGCACGCACGGATATTGCAAGACATATTAAAGTGGTAATGTTATTGTTGTTGTTTTTTGGGCTAAACGTTTTAGGATGTCAACAACAGCTTAAAAATAACTGCATTGACTATGTACAGATAAGTGCAATGGTAATATGTATTATGTTTATTGTTCTTTAATTCTAACATTATAACATGAATTGCAGTGCAACTGTTATACAGTTTAATTTATTTATACGATAGTCCCACACTTACACTATTTGTGGCGGCATATATGCAAATTAATAATCTGCCAGTGGGAGGCACTGTTGGAGTGGTAGAGAGCGAGGTTTCCCCGGTAACACTGTACACAAAGCAGAGCTCCGCTCACAAACGCTGCTTTATCAGACATTACATGCAAGATGAAATGAAAATGACATCCAAAATTTTCTGAGGACAGTCGGTTTCCTTCAGAAATACAGTGATATAAAAACACCCGCACCGGGTTTTGATTTTGAAACGTGCAGTGCTCGACCAATGGGCAGCTTTGTGATATCACAAACACCGGAAAACAACGCTGTAGTCCAAACGAGCTGTTCGTTGTAGTTCTTGAAAAGGGATTTTTTAAAAACGAAATATCTCCCTACTGTGCGTTCACACCGCAGGCTGCGAGAGCGTCAAAATTCGCCCTGGCCGCCCTGCCAGCAACGCTGTAGAAAGATTCGTGGCCGCTCGGCCGCTCTGACATAGATCCTATTGCTTGTCTTGTATTTGAAGGGGCCGCAAAGCAAACAAGCTTGCTGATCTTGTGCAGTTAACCTCATGAAATATTTTAAATGTGAAAGTGAGAAATTGATCGATGGAAAGAACTTTATTGTAGTTACATGTTTGCTAACGAAATAAACCAATTAAAAGCCATTTGTGTGGTGTGGATTTATGTTCATGGTTAAGTGCTAGTCTAATTTCAACATTATAGGAGACATAGGCCTACTAGCCTTGGTCTTTAATTAACACTCATTTGTGTGCAGCCTACATTACAAACTGTCCAGATTGAAGTGTAGCCTTAATGCAGTTGGTCAAATCGGTGTTGTTTTGAGCAAATGAATTGCATTCCCGCTGAAAAAATAACCGTTCTAGCAGGAAAATGTCCCCTATAAATAGTTATATAATTAACCTTTCCTCCATTTTGCTTGGGAACTAATGTGGTCGGAAACCAAAGTTTACAGGACTGCGTTCTCTGGAACCCTCTCAAGCGGAGGACTTCTACATTCAGATTGGTTGCCGCCGAACCGCGTCATAGCTCATTACCATAAAGTAATCTGATTTCAACTCTCCTCGACTCTCTCATCGTCCAAAACGTGCCGCGCCACTCTCGCCGGAGCTCGCCGCCGGCTCTCATTGAGAATGAATGACTTCCGGCCACTTTGACGCTCTCGCCGCCTGCGGTGTGAACGCACAGGAGTGGACTTTGAGATTTGTAACTTTGTAGATCTTTTTATGCCCAAACATACATACTACACACTGACTAAAATTCAAATAGTGAAAAAGCATAATAGGACCCCTTTAAGCCATCTCTGTGTGCTAAAGGTATTGCGTGTGGTATTGACCTCATCTAATCTTGTGCTGTGTAACGAGAAAGACAGTCTTGGTGTAGCTCAGTCAATATAATCTGATTTGGGGTAATAGCCTGGAGTTCAATAGTGAATAAAGACAGGAATTTGACTTTGAGGTTACTGCTTTTGCACTTTCTTTCTTGTGGTGTTATGCTGTCAAGTTTCCAGTACTTCATTTTTTTTCTTCCTAAAAAGCCACATAACTTCTCCGCTGAATATTTAGGACAGTGAGTGAACATTTCAACAAAGACACACCTCATTTCTCTGTAAATGTTTGCACCAGCTGACGGTCGTCCTTGAAGGCAGCCGTCAGCTTTCTAGAGGGGAAGCATCAGCATATTTAATTGGTTGGACTCTGGATGGCAGCATATTGTCATATGTTCTCATACATAAACATTAGGCAAGATGAAACCGCACCTTGAAAAGCACCTGTCCCTGTTATGCTAATTACAGTTTGCGGTGTTGATGATGTTTGCAATTCTCTTTGGAAGTTGTCAGTACTTATAACAGCAAGGTTCTGTCCTCTGTCATAAAATTTAATCATTCAAGGTGACATATGTGGCAAGTATATTGCTCACAAGACAGTAGCATCTAGCTCAGCTGGGTCCAGATGATGCCTAGTACACTTGAATCCTACTAATGACAAGGCTAATCGGGCACAGATGTCTACACAAGTGAATTATTCTCACAACATGAGTTTTCTAATTGTTATTCTGCTTATATACTCCTGCAGATTGCAAATTCTGTTTTTTGATGTTATTAAATGGACAGTGCTGGGTAGTAATTGATTACATGTAATCTAGATTACATAGTCAGATTCCAAAAATTAAGTACTTGTAATAAATTACATTGTTTTAAAATGCTTATATTCAGATTACAGTTGCTTTATAGATTACATGATTACATAAGAGTGCCCCTGAGATTTTAAATTGAATAACTGAACTACACATTCACACATTTTGTTGTTGAAGCTTTTATATTACATTTTTTTTGTGCAGTTCTTTCACAAACTCCAGTATGAGAAACATTTAGGGCACTTAATGTTGTTGAAAATAAAAAATCAAGGCTGTATCTATTTGATCAAAAATACAGAAAAAGAATTGTGAAATACTATTTCAATTTAAGATAAGTTTTCTATTTTAATATACTTTAAAATATAATTTATTTCTGTGAAGCAAAGCTGAATTTTCAGCATCATTACTCTTCAGTGTCACACGATTCTTCATTCTAATCATTCTAATATTCTGATTTATAGTCAATGTTGGAAACAGTTGTGCTGCATAATATTCTTAATAAGAATACATTACCTAAAATGTAATCTCATGTGATTTGTAATCTGCAACGGACTACAATTTGTAAGTAATCTACTCGATGTTGCAAAATAATTTTGACCTTATTTTCTGGCGAATTCATCAACCAATACAATTAATGATAAAGATGCCTTATGCAGGTGCTTTTGGTAGTAATAATGAATGTTTTGTTGCAGCTTTATTGATTCTGTTCAAGTACGCAGTATGCACAAGACAATTAAAGTGGTTTTAATGAGAAATATGCAACTGATATGCGTCCACAATTCTTCCCCAATTGAATATGGTCATTTTTTTCCTGGCCTCCTGACAGTAGTCCTCCTGATAAAAGATGAACTGATATGTCTGAAAACGAGTGAATGCGCTTGCTGACAGCAGTGACTTTGTAATGACGCTCAGATTCATTTCTCTGCCTTGTGTCCACATGGTCTGTGGAAATGAGGTTATTCAGGGACTGTCGCTGTTCATTATACTGGAGCTGTCCAGATTTGTGGTCAGTCTGAATTCGATTAGTCTGCCGCTATCCCTAGAGAGTTTTTAGGTGGTTTCCTTTAAAGGCTTCTTGAAATTATTATTATTATTATTTTTTTTGTCCTGGCACCAACTTGTTGTTTCAAAAGGAACTATGACACAGACAGGAATGGATCTTAAAATAGTTTAAAATTCAGCCTATGGTTCAGAAAGCACTTCTTTAAAGCTTCATGTTACTAACCTTTTTTGTAATCTTGTTTGGGCAGCTGAAGTGGAAAGGAAAGGATCTGTTTGAACTTGTGTGCCGGACACTGGGACTCAGGGAGACCTGGTTTTTTGGTCTGCGGTATGATGTCAAAGACACTGTGGCATGGCTGAAAATGGACAAGAAGGTAAAATGCTCATCTTAAACTTTCTTGCGCTTCAAAATAGTGTCAGTCTGATAAATGCTTGAGGAAATGATTTGGAAACATTATTCCTCTACCGTTTATAGTAGATTTGGATGTCATTAAATTCTAATATACTTATTTTAGGCTTTTAATTTTTTTTACAGATCATATTAAATTGTATTTTGTATTGACATACATTATCTTTCAAAAAACTGAGGTCAGTAAGATGATTTTTTCAATAGTTTTATTCAGCTGATGCATTAAATTGATAAAAAATGACCATTAAATATATTTCTATTACAAATAAAATCTTTGTAATTGCCAAGAATTTTAGAAAAAAAATATCATGGTTTCCAGAAAAAAATATTAAGCAGCACAGCTATTTTCAACAAGAATAATAAGAAATGTTTCTCACCAAATCAGCTTATTAGAATGATTTCTGAAGAATCATGTGGCACTCAACCTAAAAAATTAGCTTTGCCATCACAGGAATAAATTACATTTTAAACCATATCAAAACTGTTATTACTGTTTTTACTGTATTTTTGATCAAATAAATGCATTCTTGGTGAGCATAAAAGACTTCTTTCAGAAACATAAAGAAATCTTAATGAGCCCAAACCTTTGAAAGGTAGTGTAAAAACAAACAGACTGTCATGAAAACCAAACTCATTACCTTCTCAAATAAGTACTGTGGTATTACCATGGTAATTATGATATTGATATTGAAGGCTTGATTCATGTTTTTTTCATGGTACTTCAAAGGAGCTATAGTACTACTTTGGTACATGTCCAAAAAGAACATGGTATTGCCATTTTTATCCTGTCCAAAAATGTGGTATTGTCTTGGTATTTTTTTTTTTTTATTGTCAGTGTATATAAAGTATACAAGGCACAGCACAACATTTGTCATGACTTATCTTTGTAATAGGTTTTGGATCATGATATGCCCAAAGAAGAGCCCATAGTGTTTCATTTCCTGGCCAAGTTTTACCCTGAGAATGTTGAAGAAGAGCTGGTGCAAGACATAACACAGCACCTCTTCTTCCTGCAGGTGAGTCATTGGCTCAGGTGGGTTTAGCTGGACTACAGCTCAAATTAATTGGAATTTTTTGGCGTGTTGCCACTTTTATTGACAGAAAGGACAGGAAATGATGGAAAAAGAGGTGACTCAGACACACATGTGTGCATGGCTTCTGCAAATTTCCTCAAATTAACATCTGTTATTAACCCAATACTACAGAGCAGTTTTTCATAACCGAAATCATGCTGTTTATGTTCTGTGATTTAACCAGAACATATGCCTTCGTAAACAAGTATTCATTCAGTTGTCACTCACAAAATTTGCAGTGTGTATGCGGCAACTAGTTTGTCATAATTTTGAATGTTGAATTTAGCTTTTATGTTCATTTTATTTTTAATTGGTCTTGTTAAATTTTAGTTTTTCACATTATCATTTAGTTTAATTTTAGTATTGACTTATTTAACCCTCTGGTTGTGCGTGTGTGGATGCATGTATACTCACGCTATCACACTCACACACACACACACACACACACACACACACACACACACACACACACACACATCTATGCATACAAACTATTGTGAGTATTACACCTATTTCATCCTACCCTGAACTGTATGCAATATGCTTTTATGAATCTGATATTATAACTCTCTCTCTCTCTCTCTATCACACACACACACACACACACACACACACACACACGTTCAAACTGCCTTGTCTTTGGCCTGCATTGACTTCAAAATAATATTTTTTTTTCCATCCTTCGACCAGAACGTTACATCAACTTCAGCTGGGTCCTCGAAATCAGAAGATTGCTCCACTTCAGTTGTTGCAAGGTTTTCAGCTTGTTCAGTGATGTTTTCCTCTTCCAATATATCTTGCAATGCATCTTCATTGTAAGATCCATCCTTAGTTGTCCCTTCCTCATGTGAATGACAAGCAAGGCACTGTGAGGCATTTGTATACTCTAGCATTTATTTGTAAACTTTCGTCTACTCTGTGAGAACACGAAAGCCTCAAAACCTATTGTCATAATGTTTTGTCTAGAATATGTGGTGAAAGAAAAGATTATTTTGAAGTCAAGGCAGTTTGAGCATGTGGTGTGTGGGTGTGTGTGTGTGAGAGAGAGAGAGAGTTATAATATCAGATTCATAAAAGCATATTGCATGCAGTTCAGGGTAGGATGAAATAGGTGTCATTCCAACCCGATCTCATGGCAATTCGCACATATTTTACGAGGTGGCTAATTCGTACGAATTCGTACGACCTCACTCGTACAAATTCATACGATTTTTGCTAAATCGTACGTATTTTACGAGTTGCCAATTCGTATGAATTTGTACGAAGGACCTACACCTAACTCCGCCGCTAAACCTACCCGTCACTGGGGTTTAGACAAATTGTACTAAATCGTACGAGTGAGGTCATACGAATTAGCCACCTCGTAAAATATGTACGAATTGCCGTGAGATAGCGTTGGTAATTCCAGCCCGATCTCACGGCAATTCGTACATATTTTACGAGGTGGCTAATTCATAGGAATTCATACGATTTTTGCTAAATCGTACGTATTTTACGAGTTGCCAATTCGTATGAATTTGTACGAATGACCTACACCTAACTCCGCCGCTAAACCTACCCGTCACTGGGGTTTAGACAAATTGTACTAAATCGTACTAAATCGTACGAGTGAGGTCGTACGAATTAGCCACCTCGTAAAATATGTACGAATTGCTGTGAGATAGCGTTGGAAATTCCAGCCCGATCTCACGGCAATTCGTACATATTTTACGAGGTGGCTAATTCGTAGGAATTCATTCCTAATTCGTAGGAATTTTGCTAAATCGTACGTATTTTATGAGTTGCCAATTCGTATGAATTAGTACGAATGACCTACACCTAACCCCGCCCCTAAACCTACCCGTCAGTGGGGTTTAGACAAATCTTACTAAATCGTACGAGTGAGGTTGTACGAATTTGTACGAATTAGCCACCTCGTAAAATACGTACGAATTGCCGTGAGATAGCGTTGGTAATTCTCACAATAGTTTGTATGCCTAGATGTGTGTGTGTGTGAGAGAGAGAGAGAGTTATAATATCAGATTCATAAAAGCATATTGCATACAGTTCAGGGTAGGATGAAATAGGTGTAATACTCACAATAGTTTGTATGCATAGATGTGTGTGTGCGTGTGTGTGTGTGAGAGTGTGTGAGAGTGTGATAGCGTGAGTATACATGCATCCACACACGCACAGGTCCAAGGCCTTTATGTTTGCAAGCACAACATTCTCCTGAACACTAGTTGTTTCTCTTACTTTCATTCTTCCCCATTCACTTTCAATGGCCGGCCATTTTTGACAAGTGTGACTTTGTGCAATTTTGTACAAAATAAAAGCATTTAAAAGCAAACTTCTTGATTAAACATTAAAGCACACTAGTGTGATAAACAGTGCCAATTTTCATAATTTTTTATCTCATATTGTGAAAATTATTCATAAAAAATGATTTTTTCACTCAAAAAAGGAGGTGCCTACTTTCGGATAAATGAGGCCTACGATTAAACAGATGCAAATAGAAACACAAAACCAGTCCTAAATGAAAGAAAACAAGTTGACAAAAAGATTGAATCCAATATTTGGTGATAATATAGCATAATGACAGATTTATAAGCAATTGATCGGAGTCCGGTCATTTTTGACCGGGAACACCACAAGTGTGACTTTTTGCAATTTTGTACAAAATAAAAGCATTTAAAAGCAAACTTCCTGATTAATCATTAAAGTACACTAGTGTGAGAAACAGTGCAAATTTTCATAATTTTTTATCTCGTATTGTGAAAATTATTCATAAAAAATGATTTTTTCACTCAAAAAATGAGGTGCCTACTTTCGGATAAATGAGGCCTACGATTAATCAGTTTAAATAGAAACACAAAACCAGTCCTAAATGAAAGAAAACAAGTTGACAAAAAGATTGAATCCAATATTTAGTGATAATATAGCATAGATTTATAAGCAATTGATCGGAGTCCGGTCATTTTTGACCGGGAACACCACAAGTGTGACTTTTTGCAATTTTGTACAAAATAAAAGCATTTAAAAGCAAACTTCCTGATTAATCATTAAAGTACACTAGTGTGAGAAACAGTGCAAATGTTTATAATTTTTTGTTTAATATTGTGAAAATTATTCATAAAAAAAGATTTTTTCACTCAAAAAACGAGGAGCCTACTTTCGGATAAATGAGGCTTACGATTAATCAGATGCAAATAGAAACACAAAACCAGTCCTAAATGAAAGAAAACAAGTTGACAAAAAGATTGAATCCAATATTTAGTGATAATATAGCATAATGACAGATTTATAAGCAGTTGTTTGGAGTCCGGTCATTTTTGACCGGGAACACAACAAGAGTGACAGGAGTCCGAACACAACCAGAGGGTTAATATTGTTTGTTAAAATATTTATTTTAGTTTCACCCCAAAACTTTGTTGATAAATTTCTCAATTTTTCTAAGCACAGTCCAATGCTATTGATATTTAGTGGCATTTTCATGTAATATACATATGTTGTATATAAGTTTCTATAGGTTTCAGGTTTTATAATGCACTATATATTGGAAAATAAAATTAATTTGTATCAGTTTTTTATTTTAAGCTAGTTTTGGAGTCATGAAAATCTATTTTAGTTAAGTTTTAGTTTTTCCCAGTTATAATGAAACAAAGTTTTCATTTAGTTTTTTTTTTTTTTGGTTTTCCTTAACAATAATAAACTATTTGTGATTATTTCTGCTACCTTTGTTGTGCAAGCCTAATTCATAACCCCTTCATGCTCCAAGAGCAGGAAATTGATGCACAGAAAATTGATTTGATATCTGCATAGTGTTGTACATAATTAGCTGGACTGTAAGTATTGTTTGTACACAACAGCAGGTGAGGATGTGTCATTGACCCAAACTCAGAAGCCATTTCATTTCAATGGGCTCGGCAGCAGAACTGAGCTCCTGTATTTGGTTTCTAGGTGCAGTTCTGTGTGAGAGAGGTTTGTGGGCTGTGCTGTCTGCGGGTTCAGCGCTCTCTTTCATTGTTTGGTGTGATTGTGTTCAGCCATGTGGAATCGGTGTGCTTCACATCAGGGCTCCTGTCTCCGATTCTGTAAGCACTGGGGAATACCTCCCACCGTAATACGGCTTCCTGCCAAGATTCGTTCGGAGCGATCAGAAACCATTAAGCAATAACACCTTGATTATGAGCACATTATCAATCATTTCATTGAGCGAGCTGGTTGCTCGGCATGGGAGGTACATAAGCACCTGTTTTGCATGCATTAACTTTCAGTACAATTTTACCAACAATGTTGTGACAACATTTGTTATCTAATGTTAAGTTATGGCAATTTGCCCTTCACTTTACAGTGCTTGTACCAATCTGGTAGATTTAATGCATTGTAAAGGGCACAAGATGAAGATATGAACATTCTCAGAGAACGTAAGTAGCTTATCTCCACCTCGTAATGGGAGGTAGACCCGCGCCGCTTCAGAATGGCAATGCACTCTGAAAACGAATGTAATGAATTCTCAAAAGATGCTAATGAATTCTGGGAAGAGATGAGAGAACGGTGAGTCTGTTCTCTCTTATAGCCTCTGCCCTCTGCTCATATGTTGGCTTGGGATAGAGCCGCGTGTTTGAATGTGCAGGTCCTGTTTAAAAACGCTCGCCTGGATGGGCTCTTATCAAGAACGGCCACCCTTCCCAGACTGCACTCTTAAAGTGCCATCACATTTGTAAAGCAGATTGAAAAGATGACCGTAATAGCCAGAACCTTTTTGACTAGTTATTGACACATTGCATGCTACTTTTGTGACTGTTTTCAGACTGATAGTCAGGTGACGGAAAAAAGAGCAAGCGTGATGATTTTTTTTTAATATTTGAAAGAGATGACTAGGAAGCAAGACTTAACGGGGGTGGTTTACCTGGAAATAAAATAAAAAATTTAATTGTCATTATTTAGCCTATACAAGTCATTCCACTTTCTTGCATTCGTGAAACACAAAATAAATTGTTTTTTAAGAATATCTTGACCACTCTTTTCAGTATAACAAAGGTGAATGGGGAGTGGGAAAATACAAAATGAAAAGAATATAATAGAATAAAATGGCATAGAATGTTAGCCATTATTACGATGGCATGGTTATGTGTATATATGCTTTTACAAATTACCATAAATGTCATAAAAGAAGTATATGTGACTCATGCGCTATATTCACAGTCATACTGATACACTACCGTTTAATACCATTTTAGGGTCAGTACGTTTAAAAAATATATATTTTTTAAAGGGGTCATCGGATGCAAAATTTACTTTTCAAGTTGTTTGAACATAAATGTGTGTTGGAAGTGTGTGTACACATCCATCCTATAATGATAAAAATCCACCCAGTGTTTTTTTTAATCCCTATTTTAAAATCCCTTTCTCAAATCAGGCTGTTCTGAGTCCTGTCAGAATGACGTAGTTCTGTACAGGCCCCTCCCACGATAGTTGATTGACAAGACCGTCTTACCTTAGACCCGCCCTGAGTGAACTGAGAGCTGTCTGCCATTGTGTCGACTCCGGTGCAGGGGAAGACAAGAATGTCTCAGATTAAGCGATTGAGGCGTTTTGTTGTTGGATGTAATAATGAGTAAAGCAGTCATCATTTACTCCCGACATCTGAGGCGCGGAAGACGCAGAGGATTAACATTACTTTCGCTTTGAAGTGAATGCGCCGATCCCGATCTGCCTAAATGCATCTATTTTCGTGCGAATCATTCGTGATCCAGCCTCACCTACAGAAGAAGTGAGTATAACGTGTTTTTTTTTTTATAAATCTTTGCAAATGGCCTTTCCTAATAATGTGCTAGTTAGACAGTTTCGCGGCTAAAGTAAACAGTACTGCTCTTCACCCCATTGAAGAGAGGGGCGGGGTCAGCAGAGCTCATTAGCATTTAAAGCAACATGGACTAAAAAACGGCTTGATGAAAACAGAGCTGATTTTGGCAGTGTAAAGGTGTCTTTTTACACTACCTTTGAGAAATTTTAACCAAAGTATGTTATAGACTTTTCATTAAGACCCTAAAGAATCATATCAACTTGTGGAAAATGGGCGTCCGGTGACCCCTTTAAAGAATTTTCTGATGCTCAAGGCTGCATTTATTTGGTCAAAATACAGTAAAATCTGTTATATTGTCAAATATTATCACAATTTAAAGTAACTATATTGTAACTAATAACTTGTCTTTTTAACATATTTTAAATGTAATTTTCAGCAGCCATCATTTCAGTCTTCAGTGTCACATGAGCTGTAAAAATCATTCTAATATGCTGATTTGCTGCTCAGAAACCATTCATTATTATGGTGAAAACAGTTGTGCTGTGTAATTTTTTTTTTTGTAGAAACCTTGATTATTGACAGAGTCTGTCTTCTCACTTTTGATAAATTTAATGCATCCTTGCTGAATAATAGTGTAAATTTCTTTTTAAAAAAATCTTATGACCTCAAAATAATCTTATGATCTTACCTCAAAATGTTAAAGGATAGTCTGTTTATTATTGTAATGATTGAATGTAATTCAATCATGCAGACTTATTTTTGAGCAAACTATTCATTTATCGATGAGTATTTGGTTGTTTTGTTGTTGTTTTTTTAATAAGTTTGACCTTGTGCTAATTGTAACCCTGTAATTAAACTTTTTTTGGCTTCCGTGTTCTCGTTATCATTAAAAGAGATCCTTTTTCTTTTTGCCAAGCAGCTAATGGTCGGCACGGTGACCAGACGTCTGCCGTGTTGTTGTGAATTTAGCAACAGCTCATTTGGTAAGGCAGCGATATTTTAGTCGTAATTTGGCACTGGTTCATTATTGACTTAAATACTAACCTTTCAGTGTGAACAAACATTTATGCATTTAGAAGCTTTGTACATAAACAACCTTTTGTTTTGTTAACCACTTCTTTTGTTCATAAAGGTCAGGGGTCTATTCCTCCATCCTTTATTCATTTTCTCTTTTGATGAAGCATGAAGTCAGGAATTAATTTGGTTCTTTGATTCATAAGTCTATCAATTAGTTGTTACAGTGCTTGCAAGGCAGCTCTGCATTAATTCTTTTTGCTTTTCTTTTCCACAGGTTTCTGGAATTAGTTCAGCTTGACTGCTTAACATACAGACTCCATTCAAATCTTTTGTAGATAATACAGCCTTGAATGTGGCATTTTTATGTCTACATTTAATATTTTATTAACTGGTTAGCATCCATGCAACTTTAAGCACGTTTCTTATTTACAAGAATATTTTATTTTAGCTCAGATGCTGAAATCTTAAACCTACTGAAAACTTTAACATTATTATTTTGCTGGTTTGCAAGCATTGCTAGATCCAGGAAATGCAAGTCTAGATTTATTTATTCATGCATGCATTCAAGCCTAGATGATGGACACACAAATTACATTGTTACAAACAGATATGCAGTGATTTCTGCCAGGCTTAGGAGTCTGCACTAGCAGTCCTTTGCCAGGTCGCCAGTTTTCTCCCTACAGCCCCACTTGGAATTCATCTCAACCGCCCCGCAACAGTGAATGTGTAACCTGTGAGCCATCTGCTGCTTCTAGAGTTCTTAAAACGGACCCTGAAATGTTCTGCCTTTGCTTTGTATTTGCAGCCATAAATGACGTCTGGGCTTTGCAGTCCATAGATCCGGAAGGAGACAACCTCTGCCGGCTTACTAATGGATAGTCGTGACTAGGATAGCTAAAAAAAAAAGAAGAAAATAACAACACTGTTGTTTGTTCTGTCTTTTCAGAAAGTACCCAATAAAATATCTAGTTCTCTATAAAGCATTAAAGTTCTGTAGACTCTGACTATAGAAGTTTAACTAGTTAGAGATCTGTTTCTGACATTGTGGTTTGCATACTAAAACTACAGTAAGTAGCACATCATCTTTTATTTTTTTGGATATCAAAGACTACTTGGTCTTATGCTATCTATGTTTCCATGTAATATTTAGCATCTAGCTAAATTTACCTATTTATTAGTATTATTTTAAATGTAAAATTTATGCTTGGATGCATAAATTGAAAATTTACATTTACATTTATGCATTTAGCAGACGCTTTTATCCAAAGCGACTTACAGTGCATTCAGGCTATACATGTTTTATCAGTATGTGTGTTCCCTGGGAATTGAACCCACAACCTTTTGCGCTGCTAACGCAATGCTCTACCACTGAGCCACAGGAACACCCTACAGAACCAAAAATAACCTATGGTTTGCTGTATTTATTTATTTTTCTGTTTTATAGAAATTAATACTTTTATTCAAGGATGCATTTAACTGATAAAAAATTACAAATGCATTTTTAGTGTTACAATAGATTTCAAATAAACAATTTTATTTTAAGCTTTGTATTCATCAGAAAATCCTGGGGAAAAAACTATCATAGTTTCCACAAAAATATGAAGCAGCACAACTGTGATCAAGATTGGTAATAAAATGAAATGTTTTTTAAGCATTAAATCAACATATTAGAATGATTTCTGAAGGTTCATATGACGCTGAAGACTGGAGTAATCAGCTTTGCCATCATAGGAATAAATGACATTAAAAAAAAGTGTTTAACATGCTGTCTCTACTATTATTTTTTGCTAGTAGTTAATAATAGTACTTAAATATCTGGACAAGTAACCAAAAGAATGCAGATTCAAACACTGTGAAGGAATGATCCTACCACCATTGTGCCCTTTAGCAAGATCCAGGCAAATATCACTGTAATTTATCATGATGGCATTGCATAAAATTCTTGGTAACGTATTCCCCTACATATGTAGCAATAATAATAATGAAATACTGTTAATCTTGCTCTCCTCTCTTCTGATATCCCGCAGGTGAAGAAGAGTATTTTAGAGGAGGAGATATACTGTCCACCTGAGGCTTCGGTGCTGTTAGCCTCTTACGCCGTCCACGCTAAGGTCAGTGCTCTTTCTAACACACCTGTTTTTAAACCCTTCTTTCTTTGATAGACACACAGAAAGGTGTCAGAGCAAAACCTTAACCTCCTATGGATGTCCTTTAAGGTCGGCATCTATCTCATTACACTCTTCCCACAGGAAGAAGCACATTTTATTAAGCATGTGTCAGTTTGATTGACAGCTCAGGGGCAACAAGAACATGTGATTTATCCGAAAGCCTTGGCTAACTGCACACAGCTCATCTTGTGCCAATTTAGAAATCGCACTCTGTTTCTCTCTGACTCACGTCAGACACAGAGCAACACTAGATGACTCTAAAACTGGATTGGAGTCAGCTAAAGCTTATTTTGCCTTGTTAAAGCAATTTGTAAGCTTCACATAGAAAGGCAGTTTGTTTAGCTGGTGTTTGAGGCTTGTGCTGGTGTGCTTAGGTCTTTTGATGGCTTCTCAAGGCTTTTTACAGCAGCTTTGGGAAACCCGCCATTTTGATTTCAAAATTGTCATGTATATGATTTGCACACAACTGATCAGTTTTTTTTTTTTGCTTTGATATTGTAGATATAACAAAACAAAGAAAAAAATTGTCATTTCACAGTATTATTGATCTCTAATAATTTTTTGTATCATTTACGTTTTTGTTTTTAAATTAGATGTTACAAAATCTGTTTTTGAATTGTTTCCCAGTCTTTGACAGATGTTTATAATGTTACAAAGGATTTCTGTTTCTATTAAATGCTGTTTTTTGCCACAGAAATATTAAGCAGCAAAACTGTTTTCAACATTGATAATAATAAGAAAAGTTTATTGAGCAGCAAATCCGCATATTAAAATGAATTTTGAAGGATCACGTGGCACTGAAGACTGGAGTAATGATGCTGAAAATTCAGCTTTACCATCACAAAAATAAATAACATTTTAAGATATATTAAAATAGAATTATTTGTAATTATTATTATATTCCACAATATTACTGTTTTTATTGTATTTTAAACAAATAAATGCAGCCTTAGGGCGTTCACACTTGGCGTCTTTTTTGACTAGAAAAAGTTGACGAGCGCTTTTTTAGTAAAATAAAAAGCTGCCAGCGTTTTGGTTACAAATAGCAGCCGAGGGCGTCTTTTGTTGCTATAACAACAGCTGCAACGGTAGCCTAGCGCTGTGTGCTGCAGAAATGTCGGGTTTTGAAGTTAACGTTGGCTTTTGAAGTTAACGGGGAGGGTATGTCGGTTCACAACGACGTTTGTGCGAGCGTGACATTATACGGAGAAGGAAACTGTATTCCAACAATTTAGTCCAGGAGCTCCGGCTGGATGATGCACGGTTTCATACAACTCATCGTGCTCCGAAACTAGTACGATCTGTCTACCGGCTATCTTCTCCTTTTTCTTGTTGTTTTTGTTGTTATGGAAACGACTCGCCACTCGCTTGTCATTGGTCAGCTGTCAAAAAGGCGCTTGACGTAGGGTGTTTTTTTCAGAAAAGTTAAACTTTTTTTCAACTTGAAAAGGCGCTTTGAGCTGCAGAAAAAGATGCCAGCAGTGGCGTTTTAAAAAGCACTCAGGACTTTTTTGAAAACACTGTTTACTCCATAGGATTATAATGTAAAACAGATGCCGGCAGCTTCAAAAAAGACGCCAAGTGTGAACATAGCCTTAGTGATTATAAGAGACTATAGTGTTTCTAGGATTTTTTCCAGCTGTGGTGGCAGGACTATTTCCCATGGGCCACGCCCCCTCCCCACCCAAGAATCACATGCACTCAGAATTGAATTTATTATAACTGAAATAGACAAGTAAATAGTAAATAATAAAATATAAACAAATAAATTTATGGCAATGAATGATTAATGATAATCTATTCAACTGTTATATAACACTGGATAGTCTTCACTGTATAAATAGACAGTAATCACAGACAGCAGCAGGTTCATTTAGGCTGCTGTCTCTTTAAGACCTCATGCACGGATCTAATATACTGTTACACAGGGCTCTATGTGTACTTTTCTTTTTAGGAGCGCTTGTCCTCCTAATTTAAAACATTTAGGAGCACCTTCTGATCAATAATCAAAAATTTTGATTTCTGAAATTAGCCTTCCTAATACGAGGTGATATTTGACTCCTTAAAGTGATTTACAGAGGCATTTTATTTTACATTGGCATTTTTCAAATTTTATTAAAAGTATGTCATCCATGTCAAATTCAAAAATTTAAATGTATATGCTTTTTAGAATTTTTAATTTAAACAATATAATAAAAAGTAGAATAAGGCAAATAAGTTAGCAATCATTTTCGTTTTACAGAGGTGGCACAGAAGAACACGTTTTATGGTACGTTTAATGAGGCTCAGAGGTGGCATGAGTGCAGTTAAATTCATGTTGAGATTAATGTTTTAAATATAAAATGTTGAATATAGAAATATTAAATGATTTAAATAACTGAAATTATACTTTAAAAATGAAACTGAAACCTCCAGCAGGTGGCGGTATGTCACTGATTTTATCACTGAATCATTCGTTAAATTGATTCGCTCGAACAGCTGATTCATTCAGGAATGAAGCAAGTGACTGTCTTTATGAACTGGTAATCATGAATCACTGACTCACTAGATTCGTTTAAACACGCAGTTCATTCATGAATGAAACACTGCTGTGTTTGCTTTTAGAGATGCGCAGCGGCTCAGCTGTTACTTTATTTGAAACTATTTTCCTTGATGAAATGGCACAAAATCAGTCACTTAATATTAACTTCTTGTTAATTGAACTGTTGTATTAAATCAATATCACATTTGCAAGCTCTCTTAATAATCTTTAAAAGCTGTCACTCTCAGTTTATCGCGATCTGTGGGCTCACAGAAAATGGTCTATAAGAGAGTGCGCGAGCAAGTTCTCTTTCACTTTAAATAAGCAAGACTCAAAAGCACGTGCAGATGATACATTGTGTCATCTGTCATTGTGTTATAAGCATGGAACCTGCGGGAATGAGTAGATGAGTAGAATTATTATTAATAGCCGCAAACCCGCGCCAAAATTCAAGTCCTGCTCTGTCACTATGATGTTACTGAGAACCTGCAGCCGTGGCGGGGATGATTTTTGGTGTGGCGGCCCGCCACAGCTGAATGAATGTAGGGGAAACACTGGACTATTTTAAAAACATTTTTTAAAATCTTAGCGACCGCAACATCTACAAAAATCAAGTACATTTACATTTGGTGTTACCATTATATAAAATATCTTGTATTGTAATTTTTGTTCATTCTGCCAAACGCTACTTGGCCCATTACTATGATTTCAATTGATGTGCAGTTACAGATATGCAATTATTTGGCTTTGAATGCAGCTTATCCGCAAACATTTATCTGATTTTCAAATGAGAATAGTTGCATGACAGATTTCTGTCTCCATTTAAAACCACCAGGTGCAGGTTTGGAGTTATTCAAAAAGACAGGAAGTTAAAGAAGGCATGAAAAAAGAGTACGAAGAGATGTAAAGAGAGTAAGAATCAAAAAAGAGGCAGATATACACAAGTAAGAAATAAAAAAGAGAGGAGAGGCTGAGATGGTAGCAGTTTCTCCCTTACTGTGAAAACCTGTTCTTAATGCAGGAGTGAAGCTTTAAACAGCAACCATTCACACAGACACTTTCAAATGGGGATGCTTTCACATGCCAGTCTCCTCACAGCTGAGCAGCGTGAATCTGTCCGTAGAGCTCAAAATGACAAGCCAGCATGACACTGATGGAGTATTACTGTCTTGGCTTTCTGATTCTGCATATCTGCTTGTTCTTCAGTTCCTGCAAGCAGTCCACAATCTGTAATGATGTTTATTTTGGAATAGTGACATTCATATTCCTTGTCTTACAGGAGTATTCTGAGCTATTTTTATGTACTGCATCTGTGGTGTGGTGTTGATTACCACAGACAATTTCCATAGTGTTTATAAACACATAGACAGTAAATACATTTGTCAATTTCACACAGTTTCAAAAGTATAACCATAACATTTAATTAATGTGTTTGCGTAAGACTGGTGTGATATGTGTTATAGCCACTCTCTCAACTCTGACTTAAGACCAGCAAAAAGAAAACTTGTATATTTGTGCAGGTACCAGAATGGGATGTGGATGCACACAAAATTTTGAGGCCAGTAAGATATATTTTTAAAGAAATTAATACTTTTTTACACAAGCATGCATAAAATTGATCGAAAGCAGCAAAGACTTTTACATTATTACAAAATATTTCTATTTCAAATGAATGCTTTTCTTTTGAATTTCAGTTTCCACAAAAATATTGATAATACTAAACAAATCGGCATATTAGAACAATTTCAGATGGATTATGTGAGACTGAAGACTAGAGTAATGACTATTGAATATTCAGTTTTGCCATCACAGAATTAAATTAATTAATACATTAATAAATTGTATAAATTTAAATTTTTAAATGTTTAACATTTTTAAATGGTAATATTTTACAATATTATTCATTTTTACTGTGTTTGTGATCAAATAAATGCAGCCTTGGTTAGGGATGGGTATCGTTAAAGTTTTAACGGTATTACTACTCTTATCGATACTGCTTATCGATCCGGTACTTTAACGTTATTCTTATCGGTACTTTTTGTTATACTATATATATATATATATATATATATATATTATATATATATATATACACACACACACATGTATATGTGTATGTATATATATATATATATATATGACAAATTAGGAGCTGAATTAACATTACTTTATATTCTGAAATGTAAAATAAATATTTAAATTAAATGAATATAAAACATCATGCACCAGTGCGCAGGCATTTTTAGTGTTTTATATACATAAGATAAGATACAGTAAGAATATGAACAAAGAAACAAAGTAAAAACAAACTGACAAATACAATAAAACAAATATACAAATGAAATGAAATAAACAGTGCTTTCATTTTTCCATGAAGGTCTACTAACATTAATGTTCAGGTAAGTAATAGCCTACAAAAGAAATCTAAAAGTAATCAAATGTAAATGAACACTGCATAGTGTTTCACTGTATGTATTGATAGATTAATGCTTATTAAAGCTATAACGTTATTCAGATTAAGAGCGGTGAGTGATTTTCTCTTTGCATTTTGTTCTTTGATTAACATTGAAGCGCCAGTCTGTCACTTTAAGATAATATATTGACACACATCGGATTTTCTCCGAACAGTTCTGGTCCACTTAAGACAAACTGTTTAAGTGAATACTCTCGTAGCTGGCCATTTTGACATATTTTTGTGTGTATTTGATCGTTTGGACGCGCCCAAAGCTCATAGTGTAATTTGCCTGTCCGTTTTGGAGCGCGCCGCAGGTGCGCACGCTCACACATTTCAGCCTGGGAAACAGCGTCTCTTGTGCGGATTGTACTTTCAATGTTTTATTATCAAACATGTCCCGCAATTTAGCAACAGTAAAGACGGCATTTTACAACAATCACCGATTGAGCTGATTCAGACGTTAAGTTTTGGTTAGGGAGGAACGAATGCGCACCGCTGTGAAGGGAAGGAAGTTGTGCTAGAAGAAGCTTAATATAACAGCCACAGGCATAAAGTGCATATGTTTTAATAGTTAGTTCTCTATTCTATCATAATTAAACAGGGCTTTCATGTTGCGCGTGCTGAAGCTCCTCTGCGTGAGCGCGATCTCGCTTCTGAATTGCGAATAGCAAAAATGCATCATAGACAAATGTTTGAATATTATTGCATATAAAAACAGCTGGCAACTCTGGTGAGATAGAATTTGCAAGATAATGTATATATAGCAACAATAAATGTATGTGTGTTTTCATAATTTCTCCAGTACCGACAGCAGAACCGATAACGTCAGAGCTTATCGATACTCCGGTCTTTCATAATTTAGCCCCGAGACCGATTTATACCGAGTTTCGGTACCCATCCCTAGCCTTGGTGAGCATAATACACTTCTTTCAAAAGCATTAAACATCTTACCGACCCCAAACATTTGAATGGTAGTGTAATTGTTTTTTTTAATATCTAATTTCTCTAAGGCATTCTGCAGCGTTCAAGTCCCATAGTCAATGTACAAACCAACCATTTTGCTGTTGCAACATTTGTGTAAAATGTGATTGTGCAATTATCTTTCTCTCTCAGCAGCACCTTTTTTACTCTCTACTTATCTTACCCTCTACTTATCTTACCCATAATGCCTCTCATAAAAACTCACAGCTGTATTTCATCTTATTTTGATTTGAAAGTGCTTTTATGTTTTACACAACAGCGTATTACTCTATTCACTTTAAGTGAGAGCAGGTGAATATAATGGCTGTTTCTTTATGACTGTGTGAGTCCATTCTTTATTCATAATTGAGCTCATTTTGATTTCTCATCTTGTTTCTGCAGTATGGTGATTATGACCCTAATGTCCACAAGCCGGGCTTCCTGTCCCAAGAGGAGCTGCTACCAAAGAGAGTGAGTGTGATGTTGAGATGGGTGTCGCTCCATGCTAATTATGCTGATCATGTTTGCAGAGCTCTGTAACGAGCCTGTAAGGCTTCGGCGGGCTTCCCGTAGGGCGTTAGATGTAGTGAAAGCTCTCGGCTGGAAGCTTTCACTCGCATGTCAGTAAGTACTGAGAAAGAGTGTTTGTTTACTCCACTGGCATTCAAAATCGTCTGAAGGATTAAATAGTCCCACTTAATTAGGAAATGTCCTTCAGCTCCATTAGCCATTGTGTTAACTCTTGGTTTGGTTGATCGTTCTGAATCTGATTTCCTTTCCACCCTGTTATACATTTTTATTTTGCTCAAAATATTTGTGAAATCAATATGTTTACCAAAATAAATACTAGCAGCAGCCGTTTAGCACCTTAGCTAAAGTGTCTCAGGAGAAGAAAAACTTTCACCACCAGTTCAAATCTCAACTCAACACTATCTGGCCCACAAATGATGCAAAGAATGTGAGCTATTTCTTGAAGGTAATTTCTGTGGGGACCATTCACTATAAGAAATGCATTGTAATTATGTGCCAAACATATGGTATGTAGAATATATTTTTATCAAAAATACAGTAAAAACAGAAATACTGTGAAATATTATTACAATTTAAAATAGCTATTTCCAGTTTAATAGATTTTAAAATGGAATTTATTCCTGTGGTGGCAAAGCTGAATTTTTACTCCAGTCTTTAATATCACACGATCCTTCAGAAATTATTCTAATATATTGATTTGATGCTCAAGAAACATTATTGTTGTTATAATTAGGCTATTATTAATGTTGGAAGCAGTTGTTCTGCTTAATATTTTCTGGAAATTCTGATGCCCTTATCAGGATGCTTTGATGAATAGTAAGTTTAAAGAATATAATTTATTTGAAGTAGAATTTATTAATCATTATAATTTACAATAATAATGATTTCTTTTATGAATGTTATATTAGAAATGTTCTACTGTCACTTTTGTTCAATTTAAGGCATCTTTGCTGAACAAAAGTTTCAGTTTCTTTCAAAAAAGTATTTTGACATGGTAGTGTATGTCATCCACAGTTGTTCACGTCTCTTTTTATTTTGATGGAAAGCAGCTTTCATTCCAAAAAATGAATACTGATGTCAAACAGAGTCTGGTGTGCTCCAAGAGCTCCGTTATGAAAACGCCCAGATGAGACCGTTAAAGACTTTATTCAAGTTGATGACTGATCTTCATGTGTCTTTCTCTTGTGCAGGTTATTAATCTGTACCAGATGACTGCAGAGATGTGGGAGGAGAGAATCACGGTCTGCTACGCTGAGCACAGGGGCAGAACCAGGTATTGTACCCTCTAGTCTCACTCTCAGACAGCTTGCCCACGGTTTTTTTCACGTAACTCATGTTGCACACAGAAATGGCAAACACCTTCTAAAATCGCAGTCTTCAATCAAGTGCAGCAAGCAAACTGTGCTGGATGCTTTGCATGTCGGTCAGAATCATCTGCAAAATTGAGCAGACTTTATTAATAGTCAACAGTCTGGCTCTGCGATGCTATAAACGCAGAGTTTGGAAAGTCAAGACACTAACAAAATGGAAAAACTAGCCTGCTTCTTTATCCAGAATCAGGCATAGCCTTGCTCAAAAAAAAAGCCCAAATTGTGATGATGAAACAGACTTCCTGCGATGCTTCGGAGCCTATTTAGATGCATGTAGGGCACTTTCTTATTCCACACCTTCTCCTTACATGGGACAGCACTCCGGTGTGTATTCATAAAACACACTCACAAATACACAGTCTGCACATCTTTATCTCTCTCTTTCATACATACACCCAGCTTAATTTGATATCACACCATAGCATTTTATAGCATTTAATTTTTTCCTTGAAGTCAAGTGTTTGTCAAGGTTTTTTGTACTAAAGCAGTTGTAATATGGTTTCATGTGCCATTTTCAGTCCTCCAGGCCATTTAGCTATTGTATCTTTAGGACTTGTAAATATAATACAACTATGTAAATTACTTCTTTGATAATTGGCTAACTTTTTTCACATGTGAAATGAGCGACTTCTTTCATTCTTTTTTAGAAAATTTGCAAATTGGAGGTGTCAACTGATACATTTAAATTGAATTAATGATATGAAAAAATATATATTTCTATACATTCTACATTCTTTTTTATAAATAAATTGTTTTACTATTTTTTCATTTATTTGTTTTATTTAATTTGATCTAATTTATTTATGCATTTATTTTATTTTATGTTTATTGTTTTGATATTGTATAATGTCCAAGGTGGTCTAATGGGACCCTTCACACAGAACATGTTCTTATTTCATCTGTTTGTTTGTTTATTTTACATCATTTATTCATTTAAATTATTTAAAAAAAATATATATAAAAAAAAATATATATATATATATATTTTTTTTTTACTTTTTTCTATTTATTTATTTTATATTTTATTTGTTATTTTGGCTGGTTTTTAGATGGCATGTTTAAACATAAGTTTTAAATGTAGATCAGCTTTGAAATACTGAGTGTTTCTGTAAGCACAGTTTGACAAGGAATGTTGCATGCAAGACTCACAAGAACATGAAGGTGGTACTAATCTATTTGTTTTTAGTATGATATTTTTAATTGGTGAGTTTATGGTGAGTATGTGTGTGTTACTGTAAGACATACTGCGTGACCTCTAGTTTCTGCACTTCAAGTTAGTCGAGTCTCATTAAAGCCCTGCGGTGAAATAGATTTTATTTTCTGTCTAATTTATTCTCTCTCTCCCTTTCTCCCCTTCTGTCTCCCTCCTTTCCTCCCTCCCACGTTTTGTTTGTTATTGTGTGCTGCAGAGATGAAGCTGAGATGGAGTATTTAAAAATAGCTCAGGATCTGGAGATGTATGGGGTCAATTACTTTTCCATTAGGGTAAGAAATGCCTCCGCAGCTGTACAGCAGTAACAATCTGAGCTAAAACTACGGACAGCCAAACACTTTTATTATTGTATACCTTTATTATTGTATGTAATCAAACCTTTTATTATTGGTGACCTGGTCACCTTTAGCTTAAATCATCTCACACTTCCTTCAGTGTCCACCCTGCTTGAAACTTCATTATTTCTGCCTTTTTGTTTGAAATATTACTTTTGCCATCCATGTGATGTCTGCTTCACTCTGAATAGCCATTGTAGTGTGATCATGATAGTAAAATAAATTAGACTGAAGGTCTTTTAAATATTTTTATTTTTCAAGAATAAAAAGGGAACCAGCTTACTGCTGGGTGTTGACGCTTTGGGCCTCCACATTTATGACCCGAGTAACAAACTGACGCCAAAAATCTCTTTTCCCTGGAATGAGATCAGAAACATCTCGTACAGCGATAAAGAGGTACTCATTTTATGAGCAATTCATATTTGTACACAAACTGCTCTACACTAGGTGTGGTAATGTTGTTGTTGCACTAATTTCTGTCACTGTGTCTTCAGTTTGCCATTAAACCCTTGGATAAGAGGGCAGATGTCTTCAAATTCAATTCCTCAAAACTCAGAGTCAATAAACTGGTGAGTATTTCATGATGTGATCAACTTCAAATTGTTCTTCACAAACCCACTGTGGTGTGGTATGGTGCTTTAAGATCTGGGCTGTTTGCCAGAAGATTGTAGGTTTAATAAATCTTTATGCCATTAATCAAGAAATGCTGCCATTTGTTAGTTAAAGGTACCCAGAATTCAAAATTGTCCTCATTTACCTCAAACCAATATGATTTTATTTATGCTGTGAAAAACAAAAATAGAAATTTAGCTGATTGTCTAAAGTGCTCTTTTCCAAAGAATGGCCATATAAATCCATACATTCATCATAAAATGATCCCTACAACCTATACGCCATGTCTTCTGATGGCATTTGTGAGACACAGACTGAAGTTTCAGTCATTTAAAAAGTCATACAGGTATAGAACGACATGAGGATGAATGATTGACTGAATTGTAATTTTTTGTGAAGGGTAAATAAGTTTTTGAAGCAATTTTTGTGTGTTTGAAGATTCTTCAGCTGTGCATCGGGAACCATGATCTCTTCACGAGGAGACGCAGAGTTGATTCGCTGGAAGTCCAGCAGATGAAGATTCAGGCTAGAGAAGAGAAAGCTCGTAAACAGGTCAGGAATGACTTCAGTGAATGATTTCCGGATTAACAGCATCAGAGAGAGATTATTGTTTATGCTAAACAAATAAATGAAAACAAACTGTTTCTGGGCTCTGTTTTTCAATTAGATCTTGCGTTACAGGATCAAAAGAAAAGAAACGCAAACAAAGTTGAAAGGAAAGAATGAAAAAAGCAAGTAGAGAAATATATATAAAAAATAATAAAGCAATAAAGATGAGAAGAGAACACAAAAAGAGAAAATAAATGTATAAATAACTGATTATTATTTGAAATTATCTGATTATTATTGAACCTTGAACCTTGATAACTGATTATTATTTTATCTGGCAATGTAGCCAGTTAGCCAGTTCTAGATGACAAAATGTTCAGTGTAGTAGAAAAACAAGCATCCATATTAATTTTTTCATAGCCGTGATGGTTCTTTTATAATTTAAGTGGCACACACTGTACCGCCGTTCAGAAGTTTGGGGTCGGTACGTTTTCTTTCTTTTTTCTTTTTAGGGGTTAGTCTCATGCTCACCAAGACCAAGTAAAAACAGTAATATTGTGAAATATTATTAAAATTTAAAGTAACTTTTCTATTTGAATATATTTTAAAATCTATTTTATTTTTGTAATGTCAAAACTTAATTTTCAGCAGCCATTTCCTTCAGGAATCATTCAGATTTGCTGATTTGGTCCTCAAGAAAAAAAAAATTTTTTTTTAGTATTATCAAAAACAGGTGGACTGATTAATGTGTTTGTGAAAACCCTGATACATTTTTTCAGGTTTTTTGATGAATAGAAAGATCAGTTCATCAGTAAAAGATTGTATCTTTTATTACAATGTAAAAATCTTTACTGTCAATTTTGAGGGGACAAAATCGTATGGATCCTAAACCTTTGAACAGTAGTTTATGTATAGACATATTGCAATAAATGATTGCAGTTTTGGGAAACTATCATGTTGCTTTGGAGAGCTTGAGAAGTGTCCTTCCCTCCCTCTCTAGTAAATCTTAAGACTTCATGGTCACCATATGCATTGATTTTCCTGTTGCACCTTTAACCAGGTGCTGGATTTGTGATCCACTAAACCCATTTAGCAGCGCTGCAATCCTGGTGAAATATGGATGAGCTTTTTGCACCTCTCTGTAGATGGAGCGGCGGAGGCTGGAGAGGGAGAAACAGTTGCGTGAGGAGGCAGAAAGAGCTCGTGATGAACTGGAGAGGAGACTGATTCAGTTACAGGATGAAGCTCACATGGCCAATGAAGCACTGGTGAGAAACTAAAGCGTCACCCACACTAAATATACTTACCCTAATCGCTTCAGTGCTTGCTAGAGCACACTGGTATCTATACTTGTCTTAGTAGTAACATATTTTGATTATCACTGATCAGCCAGTCATAATTAACCATAATTAACCTTAAAAAAATCACTTTTAGGTCTAAGTCAAACTTATTGCAATTTTAAGGGGGAGGGGGGACCCAATCGACCTAAATATTACTAAATGTACTTTATTATTGCATATAATAATATTTCTAAGGCTATATTTCTGTTGTATCTCTTCACTTTCACATGCCATTTAAATACTTAGTATTTAGTGCACATTCTGAGGGTGTTTTGGCTCTTGCAAACAAAAGAAATTCGGCTTTTAAACTGATATAAGTGTGAGTACAACTGATAAATGCATTTCTCCTTATAGTTCACCCTCCGTGCTCAGGATAACGCTAATTCAAATAATCTTCTGGCAGAGCTCTGACTAGCAGAGGTCTTATTATTTTTAATCAGAGAGTTTCATATTCTTGCCAGTCCTATGTTCTCTTTCTCTCGCTCTCTCAAATATTTGAGGTTTTTTTCACTTTCCTTCCCAAAAGTAGATTTGTTTTGAAATATATATTTGGGAAGAAAAGACTGACCTAGTGACACGATTTCTGTGATGCAAATGACGTAAATGTGTTAAGACTGAGCTTTATGTAACAGTTTTTTGTGAGGTGTTATACAAATGGTGTGGAAACGAGTAAAACAGCAAAAGTTAAATCTATATAGAATAATTCAGATTCCTTACATTATTAATAATGCTGCAGTGGTGTAGTATTCTGAACGTTTGCCATCTAATGCTGTTAATCAACAAGGGCATCAAATGAAGCAAATGGCCGATGTGCATCTGTGCAAAGCGTGTGGTCTCTCTTCTCAGTTATGCTCGGAGGAGACTGCAGATCTGTTGGCGGAGAAGGCACAAATCGCTGAGGAGGAGGCCAAGCTGTTGGCTCAGAAAGCGGCCGAGGCTGAACAGGAGATGCAGCGTATTAAGGTTAGTGAGCATTTGCCCACACCAGCTGCTCGTAGAAGATCCTTTAGGAGCTTTGAGGACTGATCATGCTCTGAATTACTCTTTATAAAGGTGATAGCCATTCGCACTGAGGAGGAGAAGAGACTCATGGAACAGAAGATGCTAGAGGCTGAGATGCTTGCACTCAAGATGGCAGAAGAGTCTGAAAGGAGGTAACATCTCTGACACACACACACACACACACACACACACACACTCTGCCTATTTATATGGATGTACTTTCATCAGATGGCTGCTTGACATGGTGATAATGTTAAATGACATTTAGTGTTTAAATAATAATATTTAGTTGTGTATCGATGGTTAATGGATAAAATGGATAAAAGATCATTTAATTGTTTGAAAAGTTATTCTTTTGATGGTCATATTTTTTTAACCCTTCTGTTGTCTTTTGAATAGCCAAGTGGATGCTATATTTAATTATTTTCTGAAAATATAAAATTCTGTATAAAAATACATATTTATACTTTAACTTTTTCCACATTTAAAAGTATTAAAAATCAGTTTAATTAATTGAAATAAGGCTGATATGTTTTTACGTTTCTCTCTCTCTCTATATGAAAAATTTAAAAACATTATTAAAAAACCTAAAATAAAAATTTGAAATGTAACTGAAATAAGTTGAAACACTAAAATCACTCTTACTAAAAGTAAATTAAAGCCAAATAGAAATATAAAAAAACTAATACAAATGACAAAAGCACATAACAAAATTAAACTTAATGAAAAAATAAAATTAAAACTGAAAATATGACAACAAAAGCTAATTCCAAATATTAATAAGTACTATAATATTATAGAAATTATACTAATAATCTGGCCTAACCCAAGCGACCATCTAGAAGACCTTATAATTGACATGACAGCATAGCAGCATGGAAGTGACTTTTGATCACTACTCACTTAATATTATTTATTTAGATTTTTTTAAATACATTTTTTTTTTTTTTTTGTCTATTAAAAATCAGTTTGGATTAAAAGCATTGGATAAAAACAAGCAACATCTATGATGTATTATTCAAAACTCCGTATGTGAACGCATCATAAAAGACGTCCCAGATTTTCCTCTCACAGCTGGATATATGCTGGTGGCCCCTCTCAAACCCATCTGCTGTGCCTTTACTTAGTATGTGGCACTCTGTTGGTATGCATGCTGGGTAGCTGTTTGATTTGGTGCCTGTGAAAGTCTCAATTTTCTGCTGATCTGAACATCCATTTTTCCATTTCCAGCTGAATTTGTGCTTTGGAGATCCCAGCACTGTGTCCACTTCAAAGGGTTCAAACCTTGAGTGAGTAACCCATGTATCTATTCTCCTCAGGGCGAAAGAGGCCCACCAGCTGAAACAGGACCTGCAGGAGGCAAGAGAATCGGAGCGCAAAGCCAAAAACAAACTACTGGAGATCACCAGCAAATCGGCGTACTCGGTAATCACCCATCTCTTACCAAACGCTCCCCCACGGAGCATTCTGGAACATCTCCACAGATGATGTTACATCAACGCTTGTCATTCTTAATCAGGCTGGTGTCCGAATCCAGTCCAATTTTATCTCTTAGAGAAAAAGGTTTTAAACTCTGCACGGTTATGGGTTTTTACGCTAGTCTGATTTAGCCTCTTGGCCATTTGTCAATGTCAAGATAATTTATTTAAACAAAAGTTGCATCAGACAACCATTCCATTACTCGCAAGAAAACTTTCCCCTGTCGTCCAGGGAAACCTTCGAGAGTGTTTTAGCCTCGCAATAACCACTTTAATGCAATCTAGAAGGAATATTTATATTCATATTAAGCTGTCCAACTTAAAAAATGGTTAGGTAGCCCTCTAGGGTCCCAGGAATTGCATGACATGGTTGTAATGCTTTTCAGAATTGGATTACAAATGGGTTCGGAAACTGCTAGCGAGAGACCGCAGTTAACTTGAATATCTCCATTAAATGCATTGTGAATATCCGCCAGGTTCGAATACACATGATGACTGAGTGCACTTCATATCTGATTCAAATGGACTACTATTAAGGGATTGTCCTAAGCCTTGTATATGGATAATAGATATAATTGAGGTCGGAATTTTTTTATTTATTTTTTTTTCTACGTAAATGTTCCCAGAGGACATTTTTCTACCTGGAGACCACATTTCAGTGCTATTACGATGAGTTCCCTAATTATTAGCCTAAGCACTTGGGAGCTGAGCTCTTCCGCTCTTTTAAAGCTTTGTGGATCCTCTTGAAAATCCAACTGGCGGCTCATCCGCACATTTAACATGCACATTAAGTTAGGGGTGATTGGAGGTCAGCGTATCATTTCAAACATTAGTTCTCTCTATAGGTGGCTAATGTTAGATCTGTTCGACCACTTCAAAATCCAGGAGGCATTTCAAAGCATTGCCTGTGTCTGCGGGTATTGATGTCTTACCAAGAATTTTGAAGTGTTTTTTTTTTTTTTTTTATACCCTGAAGCTTCCTTTGGTCTTTTGACAAAATCCAACTAAGGGTGGCTAAGGCAAACCGGAGCTTGACTTTGTTTAGATAAGTCATCCTGCCTGAGGCAAATTAAGGCAGCTTTTCTGAAGCTCATACTAGGTGCTTGAATTCCTAGTCACTATACTGATCGTCAGGTTGACTGGTCAAATGCTACAGTTAAATGTCTTTTTACAGCTGCTTTGTAGCAGAGTTTTCGTTCTGCTTCATTTTTGAAGTTTGCATTATTGATTCTTTTAGTTTAATGTTTAATTCTATTGTATAAATTGCTATCGAAATAAAGGTGACTTAACATGTTAGGCTTACATGGAATCAAAATTGGGGTCACCTCTTTTACTTTCTTAATACATGTTCTTTGTCTAATTCTTCTAGTTAGTGAACATCTTATATAATCAAATGAAAATGCTTGAACATTTTACAGAAGTAAAATGTCATGTTGAGTTTAAATTCATTTGTTTTGTCCTACGTATAGTCATTTTTTTCAGAGGTGGTTAAATACAGTACCTTTTAAAGTAACTTTGTTTCCTTTAGACATTTAAGAAATAGTGTCTAATTAACATAACATATAATAATAGCATTATTGCAATATAACAGATCTGGTGATCTAATTCGATTTTGAAAATTGACATGCATATATTTATATTCATATAATTTATATTATATATAAATGTATTTAATATATAAACATAAATATATATCATATATATATACATTCTTAAATATATACATGCATGTGTGTGTATTTATATATACATAATAAATATACACAGTACACACACATACATTATGTAAACAAAAACTTTTATTTTGGATGCGATTAATCACAATTAATCATTTGACAGCACTCATTTTAATACTGGGATGTTTGGTACAGCACTCTTGCTTTTGTGATATTGCTTAATTAGCCTATTTTTGTACATTGATCTTTATTTAGCTCAGTCAGCTCATTTGATCTTGTTTTTTCTCTTTCCTTCTCTTCCTCTTTCTCTTTCACTGCATAGCCTGTGCCGTTGTCTGCTAACGCTCTTCCTCCTGATGGCCCGAACTTCAACTTCAGCATGGAGAACCTGAGTTTTGACTTCAAAGACACGGACATGAAACATCTGTCCATGGAGATCGAGAAGGAGAAGTGAGTTCAGGCGTCATTCATCCTGATCACAGTCTCTGTCACGTCTGTCCACACCTTTTGAACCAGTTACATCAACTGAGCCGGAGTTTGTCCTCTCTGCTGATACTCAACTGAGTAACAGGATTTGTTTTTCTAAAAGAAAGTTTAGAAAAGTTCTAAAACTCCCTGACACCTTGTTTGTTTAGACAGTTCCACTAGAATGACCACTTTCAGTTTGGCCAAATACAATGTTGTGAAAAACAAAACACAATGACAATATGAACATGATGAGATGTTGTGATTCTTAAATAATATTGATTGTCCAATTAATCATAATCCTAAAGATCTTTTTGCTAAAAATCTATGCCCATTTTCAGTGTATAAAATGCACTATTGTTCAAAAGTTCGGGGAAGTTGGCGTAAGCAAGGTTGCATTAAATTGATTGAAAATGGCAGTAATGACATGCACAATGTTACAAAAGCTTTCTAATTCAAACAAATTATTTACTTTTGAACTTTCTGTTCATCAAAAAATGTGTCAGTTTCCACAGAAATATTAAAGGGGTCCTATTATGCTCTTTTACAAAGTCTTGATTTTGTTTTGGGGGTGTACTAGAACATGCTCTCATGCTTGGTGGTTCGAAAATCGCATTATTTTTCACATAATTGACATTATTACAATACCTTTCTCCCCAGCCTGACAGAAATGGCTCGATTAGTTCCAGGTTTGATGAAGGCCCGCCTTCCGAAAATCGAAATGTGTTGTGATTGGTTAGCTGTCCCATTGCGTTGTGATTGGCGAACAGCTTAGACGTGTTTCAGTACTGCCCCGCCCCTTGCCAAAACAGCAAGTTCGTCAATATTGCTATATCAATTCAGACCCCGAGAATATTGAGGATCGCGCAGAACCTTTGCGCGCACGGATATTGCAAGACATATTAAAGTGGTAATGTTATTGTTTTTTTTGGGCTAAATCACGTTTTAAATAGGATGTCAACAACAGCTTAAAAATAACTGCATTGACTATGTACAGATAAGTGCAACGGTAATATGCATTATGTTTATTGTTCTTTAATTCTAACATTATAACATGAATTGCAGTGAAACTGTTATACAGTTGAATTTATTTATACCATAGTCCCACAGAGTTACACTATTTGTGGCGGCATATATATGCAAATTAATTCTCTGCCAGCGAGAGGCGCTGTTGGAGTGGTAGAGAGCGAGGTTTCCCCGGTAACACTGTACACAAAGCAGAGCTCCGCTCACAAACGCTGCTTTATCAGACATTACATGCAAGATGAAATCCAAAATTTTCTGAAAACAGTTGGTTTCCATCAGAAATACAGTGATATAAAAACACCAGCACCGGGTTTCGATTTTGAAACATGCAGTGCTCAACCAAGGCCCCCCCCCCCCCCCCCCCAACCAACCATTTGAATTTCCGTAGGCGGGATTTAAAATTTGTGATGTCACAAATACAGGAAAACAACTTTGTAGTCCAAACGAGCCGTTCGTTGTAGTTCTTGAAAAGGGATTTTTTAAAAACGAAATATCTCCCTTTGGAGTGGACTTTGAGATTTGTAACTTTGTAGATAGTTTTATGCCCAAACATACAAACTACACACTGACTAAAATTCAAAAAGTGAAAAAGCATAATAGGACCCCTTTAAGCAACACAACTGTTTTCAACATTGATAATAATAAGAAATGTTCTTGAGCAGCAAATCAGCATATTAGAATGATTTCTGAAGGATCACATGGCGCTAAATACTGGCGTAATGATGCTGAAAATTCAGCTTTGCCACAGGAATTAGTAGGGGTGTAACGATACACGTATCGTGTATCGAACGATTCATGGGCAGTTCCAAATGGAAGTGATCATCCCTATCCCCTTGGAGTGGGGACTTTGGAGTGAACAGGGCACGTGCGTGTCACTATTTAGTTTTGGAATGCACTTGGTGAAGGGAGCGATCTAATTTCCTCATTATCTTCAGCTGGGATGTTCCCGTGACAACGCAGCATGGTGTCAGTCAGCAGATTCGCTGACGGACACCAGCATAAAAAATACGTATATACATTTTAAAAAGTTTTATATATATTATTTTTTATATATTATATAGCATATTTTAAAAACTTTTAAAAATATAAAATGTATGTTTATTTGCAACAGTTATGATAACAAAAATAAAAAGACATTTGACATTTAAACAGCGAATCTGCTGACTGACACCGTGCTGCGTTGTCACGGGAACATCCCAGCTGAAGATAATGAGGAAATTAGATCGCTCCCTTCACCAAGTGCGTTCCAAACGACTAAATAGCGACACGCACGTGCCCTGTTCACTCCAAAGTCCCCACTCCAAGGGGATAGGGATGATCACTTCCATTTGGAACTGCCCGTGAATCGTTCGATACACGATACGCGTATCGTTACACCCCTAGGAATTAGGAATTAAAATTATATCAAGGAAAGATCAGAGGAATATATTACATTTGAAAATATATTAAACTAGAGTTGTTTTGAATTGTAGTAATAGTTTTTACTGAGTTTTATAATATAATAGGTGTTTTTACTGAATTTTGATGAGCAAGAGACTAACATTTATCTTACCAACCCCCAACTTTTGAACAGTAGTTTTAGTTTCCAACAAATGCCTGTTCACACCTAAACAAGTGACAAAATGACAAAAATGGTGTGAATAGGCCTTAAAACGGATAGAGACCAAGAGAGCAGCTTTGTTACATAATGTGTCTGTCCTGTTTGGCAGGGTTGAGTATATGGAGAAGAGCAAACACCTTCAGGAGCAGCTAAATGAACTGAAGACCGAGATTGAGTCATTAAAGCTAAAGGAGCGAGAAACGCCTCTAGACATCCTACATAATGAGAACACTGAGAAAGGCACCAGCAAGCAGAGCAACTTTAAAAAGGTGGGTTAAATGCATCTTACACAAAGCCAGACAGTGTGGTACATGGTTTTAGACCAGAGGTCTTCAACCCTGCTCCTGGGGACCCACTCTCCTGGATAGTTTATTTCCAACCGGCTTCAGCACACCTGCCTGCAATTTTCAAGCAGTCTTAAGGAGCTTGATTGGCCGCTCCAGGTGTGTTTGATTAGGGTTGAAGCTAAACTTTTCAGGATAGTGGGTCCCCAGGAACAGGGTTGAAGACCTCTGTTTTAGACCATTAAAATTCATGCTAAAGTTGTACTGTACCTAAAAATGCCATTGGGCACTATTGATTTTTTTTTTATAATATATCTTTCTTTTTTTTTTATAATTGTTGAGAGATGAAACGAAAGTAGTGGGAAACAGCATTATGAAATGTTGCAAGCTGTGTTAGAACCTTCTTCGCCCACAACAGTTGCTGGCTTCAAAGTTACTGAGCTGTATTATGACTCCGTAGTTTTTATATTTGTTTTCTTTGTATGATAGGGTAGCAGTTACACATCTGTGGCTGGATTCATGAAAATCTTCTTCATATGCAGTAAATATATAAAAGGTCAAAAATATATAACTTTAGAGGACTATTCACAATAATTTTTATGAGCTCTTTTCAGGAATTCAAATTGTTCTTCAGTATTGTATTTACAGCACTCTTAAGAACAGGACATTCTTAAATGTTTTGGAAATACAAAGTATTCTTAAGTTAGGAAATAATAAGAAAATATCAGTTAATAAGAGTTTTATTCTTAAAAAATGTTTCATGAATGTTTGGCCCCTGGGCTGTTAACTGAAATGCACTCATTTTAAACTCAGGAAAGAAAACTGGGCCTGGAGAGTTTGAGGTTGTCAGTTGCTGTGGAGAAAGAGAAGTCACTTAAATATTACATATCTTAAAATCATCATATATCAGCAAAGACACTCAGTATTATTGCTCCTTCAGGTTTTGATTGTTAAATGCATTGTAGTCCGACACTTAAATATAGTCAGAACTTAAAGGGGAAATAACACAAACAGGTTCATCCAATCTCATATTAATCTTGAGTACCTGTAGAGTAGTATTGCATCCTTCATATCTCCAAAGAGTCTTTAGTTTTATCATATTTATAAAAGAAAGATATAGCTTTACGATTCTCTACGAAAACAGCTGAGTTCCTGGAGGCGTGCCGTGGGCGGAGCTAAAGAGTCACGAGCACTTGCGTGCCAACAAAACAGAAATTTGATGTAGTTTTACTTCATATTTACTTGGGATCTTTTATCACTGGGACCGCAGTGTTTTTCCGGGGCAGCAACGGAGTTTCACAAGTGTGTTTGTTTGTTCCCATCATTTCAGTTATGTATGTTTTATAAACAAGGCCCAGTTCGCCGCTGGATTTGCACATCATTTGATACTGAAATCTTTCAGTATCAAATGATGTGCAAATCCAGCTGGAGATCTTTCAGTATCAAATGATGTGCAAATCCAGTGGCGAACTGGGCCTTGTTTATAAAACATACGTAACTGAAATGATGGGAACAAACAAACACACTTGTGAAACTCCGTTGCTGCCCCAGAAAAACACTGCATACACTGTTCACTAGGACTGGGACGATATGCTAATAAGCCAATTCAATACTATCCCGATACTTGTGTGCCGATTCAATATACTGTATATTGCGATAATTGAGTATTGAGATTATATAACTATTGCGATTCAATATTACAGTTTATTGTGATTTTTGTTTGCTTATTAAAGACTAGACAATGGAAAATACTTGATCATACCGTTAAAGAGACTGTATACGATGAGTCATATTAACAAAACAATGCGTCACATCTTTCTGAACTTTTATTTCAGGAGCATACACATCAGAGGTGTCAAGTAACGAAGTACAAATACTTCGTTACCTTACTCAAGTAGAAATTTTGGGTATCTATACTTTACTGGAGTAATTATTTTTCAGCCGACTTTTTACTTCTACTCCTTACATTTTCACGCAATTATCTGTACTTTCTACTCATTACTTTTTAAAAATAGCCTCGTTACTCCCATTTCATTTCGGCTTGTTTTCATTCCGGCTTGTCTTCGTAAAAAAACAAAAAAACAAACCTATCCAGATAAATCGCGCCATCCGAATAGAGTGAATTTGATTGTGGTTGGATGAGAAGAATAAACACCATTCCGACACCCTATTGGTTTGTATGCGATCCATCGCACCTGCACATGACACAAATCACGTCACACTCCAGCAAGGACATAGCCAGTGTTGGGGTCATTACTCAAAATACTAACTTTGTTACTCGTTACCCCCAACACTGGACATAGCAGACGTATGTAGCCAATTACGAAGATGTCCGTGGCCACAGTTGCCAAGTCCGCGTATTATACGTGACTTTGGGCTTCTTTTTTTGTAAAGTTGCGGGAAAAAATCCCTGGTTGCGGGTTGCGGTTTTTTGGGCTTATTTAAAAAAATATGGTTGCTTGTTAGGGAAATCTGACAAGCGACTTCATTTCTTTATATTCGCCGTATTCTCCAGTGCATTGATTGACACTCTGTCTGCTCACAGTTAATAGCCAACCAGTGCAATAATATAAGAGCCGTAGAGTAATTTGCCAAATGTCCCCTCATTGGAGAAAAATCACATTCAAAAAGAAGCGTGACACTGTAATCAAGCGATGATAGAAGACGTAGAGGAGTGGGAGGACTTTATTTTGGCCTAATTTTTACAATGTTTTTGTAATGTATTAATTATCACGGGCTGTAATAAAAAATCAAGTAGCCATGTCCTAATAGTAAATACATTTGGTTTCAATAGCCTGGTATGGCAAGATGTCTTAAAATGTATTTCTTTTTTTTAACATTTAAACTTAGACCACATTATTAGATTACCTTTTGACTTCATGAATACACATAAATGACAGATTTTTTTAATAATATTATAATATGTTTTATTTTTTTAATATAATATATATTATAATTTATTATAATATTTAATATAATATTTTTTATACATTTGTCTATAATATTTATTTGGAATTTTGTTTTTTTATGTCATTTATTTGATAGTTATGTATACATTATTGTATTTTAAATGGTAGAAAAACCTGTATTTGACCTCAAAATAAAGCACGTTCCCTCTGTACATGGCTGTGGGACGAGGTGCTTGGAATTCTTTATAATTAATTAAAAACAAATATTGCCACATTGTTGGCTCAAGAAGGTGTAATTGTTCAAATAACACATTGTTTCATTTTAAAATATAAAAAATTGTAACCAAGTGTAATATTTCTGTAAAGGCTAGGGACAGAAAAATGGACATTTCCATAGAATGACCCCAATATACAGGTGCATCTCAATAAATTGGAATGTCGTGGAAAAGTTCATTTATTTCAGTCATTCAACTCAATTTGTGAAACTCGTGTATTAAATAAATTCAATGCACACAGACTGAAGTAGTTTAAGTCTTTGGTTCTTTTAATTGTGATGATTTAGGCTCACATTTAACAAAAACCCACCAATTCACTATCTCAACAAATTAGAATACTTCATAAGACCAATAAAAAAACATTTTTAGTGAATTGTTGGCCTTCTGGAAAGTATGTTCATTTACTGTATATGTACTCAATACTTGGTAGGGGCTCCTTTTGCTTTAATTACTGCCTCAATTCAGCGTGGCATGGAGGTGATCAGTTTGTGGCACTGCTGAGGTGGTATGGAAGCCCAGGTTTCTTTGACAGTGGCCTTCAGCTCATCTGCATTGTTGGGTCTGGTGTCTCTCATCTTTCTCTTGACAATACCCCATAGATTCTCTATGGGGTTCAGGTCAGGCGAGTTTGCTGGCCAATCAAGCACACCAACACCATGGTCATTTAACCAACTTTTGGTACATTTGGCAGTGTGGGCAGGTGCCAAGTCTTGCTGGAAAATGAAATCAGCATCTCCATAAAGCTTGTCAGCAGAAGGAAGCATGAGGTGTTGCAGGCTCATTTATTAGTTATAAATAATTGTTAATAAATAATATTGATGATAATAAATCATCAAAAAAAATATTGGGCTTGTTGTTGAAGCTGCGGTTGCTTATTTGTCTCGCGAGAGTTGGCAGCAGTGTCCGTGGCAGAGACTCAAGAAGAGAACTCGAGCGAAATGTCCCAACCAACTACCAGCGAGGAGGTTTGTAGCCAGGATCATCTTCCGCTCCATGAAACACGTTAATGCTCAGTAGTACACGTTTTTTTTATGTATTTGCATTGTACTAAAATGTGTTCATTTTCAATAGGCATATATGCGGCTGAAACAGGTAGCCTAGTGCATCCCAATTTTTTCAACATTAACATTTTAATATAACATTATATTCATTATGGCCTTTAGAAAAATGTTTTTTTTTTTTTGAGGAGGTGGGGTAGTGCACAATAGGCCTCTGTGGCGCGGCATAAGCTTTTGTCCTTAATGGCATTTTTATTCCTTACATTACTTTTACTTTTATACTTTAAGTAGTTTTGAAACCAGTACTTTTACACTTTTACTTGAGTAAAAAGCTTGAGTTGATACTTCAACTTCTACAGAAGTCTTTTTAAACACTAGTATCTATACTTCTACCTGAGTAATGAATGTGAATAATTTTGACACCAGTGATACACATACACTGTGTGTATTTTAAAGTACCTTGAACCATGAAACTTTCAAGTACCAAAACTCTGAAATTGCACATGAATATAATAGTCAAATGTTCAACAAAATGAGTAGAAAAAATACTGAAATAAAATAAAGTGCTATATTACCGTTTTAGTCATGTTTTCCCAGCAGTGTGTAAAATCCAAAGTGTTTCCACACTTGGGATTTAAAACATGAAGGTGCAGAAAGAATTCTCGAAGAGGTTTGATCCTCTGCCTCCGTCATGGTTTTGTTTTCTTGCGCCGGCTTGAAACGTATGTGACGTCATCTAATACAGCGGAGCTGCGCACGCAGAACGATTGTTGTATGGCGTCATCAAAGCACCGCGAGAGCTACAGTGAGCAGATGGCTCCGCATGCTTTCGAATCGCTCTTGCTCTACTTGGATGTCATACGCCGAACGGTCTGCACACTACTGCTTCAAGTCGAACACACATATACATTTTGCCCTCTGTTGGAATAAAAGCAGTAAATTCCCACCACCACCTCTTAGGAAAAGTAAAATAATTAAATATAAATCGATTCTGAGATAAACCAATTGATTTTTAAATCGTTTTAAAAAGAATCGCGATAGTTAAGTGAATCAATTTTTTTTCTCCCACCCCTACTGTTCATGTAACACTGGGTTCTTTGTGAAGCTGAACAAGGTTATCTTTCCCTCACAACCAAAGACACACTTCTTTGGAGACATGCTTCTCGAGCAAGTCCTGTGTAGCGCTGCCGACGATGTTGATGGGCGTGCACTTGCTCGCACTCTTCCGAGAGATGTGACGATGACGTCATGAAGGACCATTCTCGAAAAACAACTTTCCGAAACGTATATGAACCCGGAAGGAGTGTATTTTGCACAGAAATTGTCCATTATTCATCCAAATTATTTTTTGAAACTTGGGCTATGTTTAGCATGAGAATCCATCTCTTTAAAAGTGTAAATAACTCTCAATGCCTGAAATAGCATTAGACCTCCCCTTTAAAGGGGGTCATCGGATGCAAAATTCACTTTTCAAGTTGTTTGAACATAAATGTGTGTTGGAAGTGTGTGTACACATCCATCCTATAATTATAAAAATCCACCCAGTGGCTTTTTTAAATCCCTATTTTAAAATCCCTTTCTCAAATCAGGCTGTTCTGAGAGTCCTGTCAGAATGCCGAAGTTCTGCACAGACCCCTCCCACGATAGTTGATTGACAAGGCCGTCTTACCTTAGACCCGCCCTGAGTGAACTGAGTGAGCTGTAAACAGTCCGACCGGCATTGTGTCGACTCCGGTGCAGGGGAAGACAAGACGTTTTAGATTGAGCGATTGAGGTGCTTTGTTGTTGGATGTAACTTTGTTGCAACATCCCAACATCTGAGCCACTGAAAACGCAGAGGATTAACGTTACTTCCGCTTTGAAGTGAATGCGCCGATCCCCGATCTGCCTAAATGCATCTGTTTGCGCGAATCATTCGTGATCCAGCTTCATCTACAGAAGAAGTGAGTATAAGGTTCTTTTATCTTTGCAAATCGCCTTTCCTAATAACTGCTAGTTAGCCAGTTTCGTGGATAAAGTAAACAGTACTGCTCGTCACCCCACGGAAGAGAGGGGTGGGATCAGCAGAGCTCATTAGCATTTAAAGCAACATGGACTAAAAACGGCTTGCTGAAAACAGAGCTGATTTTGACAGGGTAAAAAATGTGTTTTTTTACACTACCATTGAGAAATTTTAACCAAAGTATGTTATAGACTTTTAATTAAGACCCTAAAGAATTATATCAACTTGTGCAAAATGGGCATCCGATGACCCCTTTAAGTTTTAGCTTTTTACAACATACAGGAGTGTCCTTGTTTCAGCAGGATGCTCTACAGTGTTTGAATGATTCCATATTCCATATATAAGTCCTGAAACATTTGTATTTGTCTGTTGTGTCTGAGATTTTGTAAATTGACATACAGGTTCACTAAACTCTTTAGCGTCTCTGTTTTGTAACACTTTTTCTCAGAAGGGCTAGTTCCTAAAAATATGCTCTTAATCATACAGTTAGTCATGCTACTGAGCACCAGTAATCCAAAAATAATTTATTCATCTTCTTTCTGAAAGGTTCAGCTACATTTTCATCAAGCCTTATGAAACGGTAGATTAAAACCTCCATTTTAGCCATAGAATCTTTTCCTGCAGCGTGTGAAATTGTCTCATTAGCGCTACGCTAATTGATTCCTGTGTTGTGATCGGTTGTTTGGATGGATGGAGTGCCCTCCGTGTGTTCAGTCGGTCTGCCTTGATGTGATTGTCTAATTGAAGCGGAGCTTGAGCAAATTGAGCCATACACTTTGGGGGAACAGCTTCACAGCTCTCGCGCTAACAGCAGCTAGAAAATCCTGCTCGGTTTTACACCCTTTGACAGCTGTTGTTTTCTTAGCCGATGTTGAGCCTGCATTAGAAGCCTATATTGGGACACTGTCCGACTCGTTGTAAATCACCATTGGTCAGGTAGTTTGAGCACTGGACCTTGGAGCAAAGTGACAAGGGTCGCTGGCTTTCCAGGTCACACCGGTGGAATGATTAATGGCTGTGGCTGTGCTTTCTCCGTAGCCTGGTGCGTCCCGCTGCTAGCTATAGCCTGAGGGAAAGAGATGTAGTGAGAGTGTCTTAATGCACTGACAGGCTCACCTGTTCCCTCAGTTGTTTATGCGGTAATCTATCAAAATCCCCAGCGACGCGGCGGCACGTAAGTGTCCAAGCGTTCTTTTGTTAATTGTACTGAATTATGGATAAGTAGAAGTTAAAAGTCGATTAACCTGCAGAGACCCCGAGCATTGATATTGATGTATTTTTCTCTCCTTGAAAGTGATTTTTAGGAAGCATCCAGTTCTAAAAACATTTTTACTCATTTGGGAGAGGGATTTTGAAAAGAAAGTGCAAAATTGTAATGCAAATAGCTTTTAAAGGTTACAAAAACTACCATTAAAAAAAAAAGAAAGAAATTAATACATTAATAGATGCATTAAAACTTTATCAAAATTGACAGATATTTAGTAAAGACATGTTGCAAAAGATTTCATAATAATAACAAAATAAATACTGTTCTTTTGAACTTTGCATTATCATGGTTTCCACAAAAATGTTAAGCAGCTCTGTTTTCAATGTTGATGATAATAAGAAATGTTTCTTGAGGTCCAAATTAGTATATTAGAAAGATTTCTGAAGGATCATGTGACACTGGAGTAATGACTACTGAAAATTAATCTTTTAAATATAATCAAATAAAAAAAATTAAATTGTAATTATATTTAAGATAATACTGGTTTTACTGTATTTATTTTTTTATCAAATAAATGCAGCCAAAAAATATATATATCTTTCCTACCCCAAACAGTATGATAGTATACAATTAATGTTCCAAAAAGTATTGGACTAAGCCACTACTAAATATGGCTAAATGTCATTGCATTTGATTATATGCAAAATATCAAACCAAATGGCCTCTCCAAAAAAACTAAACAAAAAGGATTCTAGATCACTTTTCTGATTTGGACCGATATTACCTAAAGGTCTCAGATTCAAACTCTGGTAGGGAAGCTGTATGAATTGGAGAGCTGCACTGTTTCTCCAACAGTGACCGAGCCGATTGTTCCTGTAGATAGTGTGCTGGTAGTTGCTTTGGGTAAAAAGTGTCTCCTAAAAAAATAAATAGGAAATGCTATTCACAGCGTTCATACCAACAGTGATTAAATTGCTGGAGGCCACCATGTTTCTGTACTTTCGATTGCCAGTAGACGTTCACACTCCGGCCGTTATCAGTGGCGGATTACGTGAGCTTCACTGTCTGTACTCCTATTGCACTTTTCTCAGTCATTTTTGCAGTTACTTCTAACCAGCTGGTCTCGATGTGTTTTTGGTGGATGTTGGAAGTCAGTTCTCCTTAAGCTCACACAGTTGCCCCAGCAGAGTAACCACCAGTGTATTCATCACATTAACCATGAACCTGATCCACTAATGCTTTAAAACCACAGAGTCCAAATACTTATGTCTTCATTTCGAACAGTATATTTATAGTGACATTTATACCTCGTGTCTGATAAGCACTGAGCAGATTGTGGTATTTCAGGGTGAGAGTCCTTAAGTTAGTTAAGTAATAAAGCAGAAATGTACCATCTTCATATAGTGTTAATTTCATAATTTTCCCATCTCTGTATCGCTCTTCTGTCTCTTTTTGTTTGTTTACACCAGTTTTTCATGAGGGATTCTGTCTTGAAGTGTCTTTTAACATCACTGTCAGTGAGTTCACACAGACTAGTGACAGCTGATCAGAGACACACATGCTCCCTCTGCTCTCTCTCTATTTCACTCTCTCTCGCTATGAATTCTGCATGACTCCGCATGAATTCTGCATGACATGTCATACATGTCCAGTGCTTTTCATGGCATGAGCATAAATAATTAAAAACTATAGGTGCCAAAGTTAAGACAGTAATATATAGAATATATAGGGGAAATCATAATACATTTCCTATTAGGATTCTTTGATTAAATAGGAAGTTTGTTACATTACAAATGTCTTTGCTGTCACTTTTAGTCAATTGAATTGATTCTTGCTGAATAAAATAAATTATTTCTTTATTATTATAATTTTTTTTTTTTAAATGTTTCTGACCCCAAACATTTGAAACAGCAATGCGTGTATTTTATTTACTGTAATTGTCACTTGATATACTGTACATGAAGATCATCAGTTTGGAGCTGAGCACAATTGTTTACACCTCAATCTTCAATCTGTCTCCACAGCTCACTCTACAGAGCACCAAATCCAGAGTGGCCTTCTTCCAGGAGCTATAGCCATCCAGACACATTGGACTAGTGTTTGAATGTGTGAACGATGTTTCGTTGTGTTTTTATCACATTCCTGACAGGCTGTGACCCATTCCTGTATGATCCTAGCACATTCTGGTGATGAAGAATATACAGTGGCATGCGAAAGTTTGGGTGTGTGTGTGTGTGTGTGTGTTGTAGAATCTGTGAAAATGTGAATGCTGCAATTTTAACAAAATAAGGTGCAGAGCTGCTTTGTTTATCCCCCTTCCCCCATACGCGCACCCAAATGCATGTTATTTTTTATTTAGTACTGTCCTGAGTAAGATATTTTACATAAAATATGTTTACATATAGTTGGGCTTTTCCTGACAAGACAAAAAATAGTTTAACTTTTAAGAAATTATTCAAAAAGAAGGTAAAAAAAAACCCCCTTTTATTAAAAAAGTTTGGGAAGTATTACCCTTGGTTTTAAAGCTAAAAGGCTAATACTGTGTGAGGTTACCAAATGAAAGATGATCCACGACTGTTCTTTTGTTTTGTGTTGGTTGTTCATGAGTCCCTTGTTTGTTCTGAACAGTTGAACTGAGCACTGTTCTTCAGACAAATCCTCCACGTTCTGTAGATTCTGCAGTTTTCCAGCATTTTTGCATATTTGAACCCTTTCCAGCAGTGACTGTATGATTTTGAGATCCATCTTTTCACACTGAGGACAATTGATGGACTCAAACACAACTATTAAAAAAGGTTCAAACATTCACTGATGCTCCAGAAGGAAACACGATGCATTAAGAGCTGGCTGTTGAAAACTTTTGAACAGGATGAAGATTTCCAACTTTTTTCTTTTGTTGAAATATACATTTTTTTTCATTTAGCACTGCCCTTCGGAAGCAACAGAAGATACTTGCATGTTTCCCGGAAGACAAATTAAGTAAAGCAATTTACCTTGATCTTCAAAGCGTTAATTTCAAAAAGTGTTCTCCCTTCCGGCTCTTAATGCATCGTGTTTCCTTCTGGAGCATCAGTGAATGTTTGAACCTTTTTTAATAGTTGTGTTTGAGTCCATCAATTGTCCTCAGTGACAGCTGAAAAGACACACATGCTCCCTCTGCTCTCTCTCTATCTCTCTCTCGCTAAATTCTGCATCATACAGTCACTGCTTTTCATGGAAAGGGTTCAAATATGCAAAAATGCTGGAAAACTGCAGAATCTACAGAACGTGGAGGATTTGTCTGAAGAACAGTGCTCAGTTCAACTGTTCAGAACAAACAAGGGACTCATGAACAACCAACACAAAACAAAAGAACAGTCGTGGATCATCCAGGTAACCTCACACAGTATTAAGAACCAAGGGTTCCCAAACTTTTGAAGGGGGTTATTTGAATAATTTCAGCTATTTTTTGTCTTGTGGGCTATATGTAAACATATTTTATGTAACCTCAATATCTTACTCAGGACAGTACTAAATAAAAAATAACATGCATTTTGGAGCTATGATCTCTCTTATTTTGTTAAAATTTTCGTTGTGTTCACATTTTCACAGATTCTACAAGGGGTTCCCAAACTTTTGCATGCCACTGTATATGTGGTTAAAGTTTACATTACACTAGGAGGACCAAACTCTCATGTAAACAGAACTACAGAGGGAAAGGAGCTTTTCAAACCGCCACACACACACTAACATAAACACATTCACATAGAGAGATGCACTACACGTTGTTTCCCAATATCCTTTTGTCTGCAGGAGGTCAAAATCCCATTATGAAGCCACTACGGTTAAGCAGTGTACGCACACACTGACTACATATATCTTTGCACTGCATCCTAAATTCATCTCTCCAGTTGCACAGCAGATATCTTGGTCTCTCTCGATCAATATGTGTCAGAATAATTGGCTAAAGCAGTGGTATTGCACCCTTGTGCCGTATTAGTTTGGGAGTTTATTTTTTTGAACTGTCTGGTCATTCATAAAGGTTGTATTAAACCTAATTGTTACAGTATAAAAGAGTTTACTTCCTCTCAGAGGATAGTTTAGCACAGGATATTTTAGGGAAAGAAACCCTTTGGGATCACACTATTTGGAAGACTATTACATATGAAATATTTGGATTTTTTTAACTGTTTACTCTGTTTGAAATGTTTTACAATGTTTTAAAGAATTTGAATATATTTTTGAAAATGTTTTTGTGCAGAGGAATAAATGAATGGAAATGATCTTAAATATTCTTTGGTTGTCCTTTTATTTATTTTTTTGGTTGAATTACTCATGTTCACACTTTGCTTTGAACATCTTTCTAGCTCTTTGAACATCTCTCTAGTATTGCACTTTAGTGTGCGACCCGACCCGCACCGACTGTGCTGCAAGCACGATTGAGACCTCAAAGCATGTGACTCTTTTTCAATGATCAGATGTACAATTTTCACCTGGCGGGCAATAAAACGGGCAAAAAAACCCTGTACTATGGCCATAAGCATGGTTCTGGATAAAGCACAACAGCGACTGCTCACATTATCAGCAGTCTCTGTTCCAGAAATGTTTTTCGCATTCATTTTCTCCATTGGGATTTTGAAAAATATATTCAGTATTAAATTAAAATAAATTAAAATTGAGGCACAAACAAAATCTATAAAAAAGACAAAAGGACCATACTTAAAGGCTTTTATTTTTTGTAATGAACCGCATAGCGCATTAAGTATTATGAAAGATGATTGTGTTTATTTCAAAATAGATTTTCCAAGATTTGATAGTTTTGCTGAGGTTCATGGGAGTGGGTGTTTGCTGGATGGTTGTCATTTCTATGCTAATAACTTCAGAAATTCCTCTGTTTTAAAAATGATATTGAAATCTGAAGTGACTTCTACAAATGCATATATCATCACTTAATAACTTCAGAGAACATTGTACATCTATCTTGAAAGGTGTATGTGTTATTGTTAAAAATCAATTTCTGTGTGGAGAAAGTGAATGAAATGTTTACTCCCAGAACTGTTAAGCTTCACTGTGTTTTGGGATGTTTTTTTATGTGTCTTATGTGATTGTGTTTGTGTGTGGATGTTTGAAAGTACAGAAATGTATTGAGAATAGCGATCAAACAGCAGGCCGTTGGATTTTCATCTTCCTGGGTTATGTTACGCAAGGTAAATCAACAATTTGTATTTGTTACATGAAAGCTGCAACTATCTCAATTATAGCATGAAGGATTAGTCAGTAAATTAGAATTCAGTATGACGATTAATTCATTAGTTTAATAGCTCATTAAACTCAAAGCACTAAATATTGTGGAAATATACACAGTTTATGCATTTTAATCTCTTGTAGTTTTTTCCCTAATGGCTATATTTGTATTATTTGTTACAAGTCAAGACAATAACTATAATTTAGCTGGGCATATGTCTAAGCAGTTTGCTTCATGTATCATACTTCCCATAATCCTCATTATCACAGCCTGAGACACAAACTCCCCATCACTCATCAGTTTCTGGCCTTCTTCAATACAATGTCTGCATGTCTGGACGAGTGACAGCTTGATTGACAGCTGGTTCGAGCCATATTGACAGGCTGTCGCGGTCGAGAGAGGGGTGTGCCTTAGGAGGAGACCGTGTCTCCCATCAGTATGCGTCCCATCAGTCCTTGGGGTGGCAGATGGAGGCCTTGGAAGGTAAAACAGCATCTGTAGGTGGTACCAAGGTGAAAAGAAGAATAGCTACTTTACTGAGGGTGAGAAAATCAGAGGCAGTGATAATCAATGGTGACTTTTTGCCTTGGGAATATATTATAGTTTTTGATTGCAGCTTACTTGGGTTACACAACATGCAATTTGATTGCCCAGACTGTTCTCTAAGGGCAAGCTTGGTTTCTGATCTCAAGATACCCTGGCTTTAAAGGTGAAATGTGTTGTTTTGCTTTCTTCTATTCCAGTTTTATGTGCAGAGACTTCAATGAGGCATTTGTAAGTAGACTTGTTAACACTGGTGCTTTTTTAACATGAGCTTGCAGGTACATGCTCAATCTATGCACACTTCGACTGCTTTGTAATACTCTGCCTGTCCTGCAGAGGACAACACCAGGTTGGGGACAACCTCCACTTATTGTAGTTTACAGTTAAATTCTTTGCCGTAATACAAGTTCATCAACATATGTGTGGTGTAATGTTGATTAGCTAAAAAATGGGTTCATTCGTCTATGTGGTTTTTCAATGTTAAGACACTATAGGTAAATGGAGCCAATAAATGTAAAGGCCATTATCAGTCTTAATTTAATATTATTTATATACTATTATAGAATTAATGTAATTAGCTGTGTGTAATGTGTATATATATATATATATATATAATGTATATGTGTATATTAAACTACATATATTTTTATTTTATATTTATTCATAGTTAAATTGTATTTTTATTTAAGCTATATTTCTTACCAGAAAACTGAAATTTGTTAAAATAACACTGATAATTTTATAAAATCCACCTTCTGCTGAAAATTGTGAAATATTTGTGCTGTAAAGTTGTTTGCATTGAATAATGTAAACACGCATATAATGTTACCAAACATATATTTTGTGGCTATACCCATTTTAACATTTATGAGGCCTCTTTCAGTCACATTTTTTTTAAGAAAAAGAGAGACAAGTGAACTTTTTTGTGGAATCAAAGCCCATCTGTTGTTTCACAAGCTTGCTCTTTCAGCTTTTAAATAACATAACCACATATAGAAGGAAAGGCACATACACTGTAAAAAAACACAAAATTTACGTAAAAAACTGGAAGCTGTGGTTGCATTCACATAAAAAAATACAAGGTTTTACGGTTTTACTAAACACAGTTAAATACATCATGATATAATGTTAATATACCAACCTATTGAGACTGAAATCTGTTTTGTATTAAACTGAAACCACCAAATATGAAATAAACAAAGCCCATCACAAGCAGCTAATTTAATATAGAAGGTGCAACATTACACAAGATAAACACCATCATGTAATATACAAATATGAAATAAACATTAATTTAACCTAATAAACATAACTGATAAGAAAAAACTAAGAAGAAACAGTTATTTCAAAGAAAAAACATCAAATTCAAACAAAATTTGAAATGCAACGCAGGGAATTCTGGGAACGTCAGTTTATGGTTTTTCCCTGTAAATTTTACAGGAACTTACCGTTAACCATTTAACAGGTTTTTCTGTAGCATTTTCACAGTTTTTTACCATTAAAATCACGGTCATTTTTTACAGTGTATTACTGTATTCACATTTCTCAAGGTTTGTATAACCTTGAAACTTCAAATCTTTCTTGAAACTATTTTAAACTTTCAGGAAAGGCATTGTCAAGCCAGCGCTCCAACTTCACTTTTCTAGTAATTGTTTCTGGTGCTAGGGGTGCAGAAATTACACACTTCACCTTTAATCTTCATAAAACATTATATAAAATATACTTCACCCTTCGTCACTGAGGTACTGTAGGCTGACTGGATTGCTGATTGGATGTCAGCCCTTGTTTTTCACAGAGCTGGTTCTCCATGTTACCTGAGACGCTAATGAATGACATTGAGTTCAGTGATTCGTTTCTCTGCTTAAATTGTTTTAATAGGCTTCAGGTGACTTACAAATACCCCTTGACAGGATGGAAGAAAGCAGTGGGAGATTGTGTGTGTGTAATTATGCTTTGCCCTCACGTCCATGCAACGCCTGCTTTGTTTTGTATTTGCGTCATTGGAATTAACAGTAGGACATAACTTATCTCAAAGGACTGCCTGCAAAAAAACACTACCAGCCTTTGAGATGATGATCAATGGGGAGCATCAAGCCTGAGCACGTACTCACACACTCCATAAATTTATGCAAATCATATCCATGCGACAGAATGTTTGAATGTGGTGTGTGTTGAAATGTCAGGGGGTGTATAATCAGTTTAGCTCTTTTGTTCTAGCTTGCTTTCGGTTTATTGAACCATTATACCAAACTATGGTTGAATGCTTGATTCTGATTGGCTGACAGACATTCCAGGGTCTTGATTAGTGTTCTGAAAATGTTCTGTAATACTATATTTACTGACCAAATTATAGTTCTGTATCACATTGCTGCATTCTTTGTGAATTAACAAGACTTCAATTAGGCAAGAGTATGACTGTTTACTCGGAAATGACTGTTCAACTTGTATAGTTTACTTTTTTCTGTGGAACAATTTTTTTTTTTGTGAAAAATTGTGAAGATACAGTATTGTTTGGACTCTATTTGTCATTCAAGTTTGGAATGAAATGAGTTGATCAATACTTAAACGTTAAAATCCAAGCAACAGTTTTAAATTACTAATGGACCCATTTCACAGACTGTCATGATGCATTTCCTCATTTATTAACGTTATTATCAAAGTTATTTATTTTTTCAGTAAAAAAAAAAAAAAACATTTATAACGCTATACTTTTTTAAATTTTTTTTTGATCTTGACATATTTCAGAAAACTAGTTAATTGAGCTTCATGAGGGTTTCTAATACAAATGGAAAATTCATGTCTTTCTCTCTTTTGACTGAAGTAATTAATCTCTTGATAGTTTTCCCCTCTTTTGCAAAGTTATAAAAAATGCTATTGGTGCAAAAGAGAACACAAAAAATATGTTTGTTGTATTTTCCATTCACTACTATAAAAACTAGTAAATTCAACTACTAAACTACACTATTATTCACTACACACCCATCTATGACGACTTCCACTTCTGAGGACCTTGGAAATGTGAAAAGGATCCATAGTATCTAACTGTAAAGCTGTTTCTAAGCAGGACATTTTGTCTGTGGTGTAAGAAGATGGTTTTAGGGAAATGAAAAAGTCTTGAAATGAATAATATCACCAGTGGAATGCAGTAACTGTATTTTTTACTGAATCCAGACCTGTGAATTATTGAAAATTAATGCACTCTTGAAGTGTGACTCACATTGAGGCCACATTACCACCTCTGGATGTGCATTAATTTTCAATATTTTAACATTCTGTTGTCAGTTGATGTCTTTACTTATATTGGCTGTCCTCTTGTTTCTTCTGTGTGAAGTCATGAGACAAATGAGCCACCTGAATGTGATCTGTATCTGATCACCTGAGACTTGATCATGCATTGGTCACATACACACTAGCAAGGTTTGGACGTGACACTCGTACTGTATTTATTTGCAGAAGTTTCTGTGTGTGTGGAGTGATAATCATAGTGATGGGTGTGTCTCATTCTACTTGATGTACGGATTAATTATTTGTCAAGTATTTATTATCAAAAACACAGCTATATAACACGCTGTAACTGATTATCCTTCTTGTATCGTTTGTTGTGTTGTGCATATTTATGGTAGCTGGTATGTTATTGTGTATTACATATGCTTACATTTATAGTTTATAGTAAGTTTATTAAATAATCATTTAATAGTGTCATAAAATGCTATTAAATACATCATTATTGTAAGAAATCATATATACGTATATAACTATGCACTACTGTTTGGGTCTAATTTTTTTTAAAGAAATTAATATTTTTTAATTAATATCATAGCAAAGACACATTAAGTTGATCAGAAGTGACAGTAAAGACATTTATAATGTTACAAAATTTCTATTTCAAATAAATGCTGAACTTTCTATTCATCACAGAATTCTGAAAAAAAGTATCACAGTTTCCACAAAAATATTAAGCAGCACAATTGTTTTCAATAATAATAATAATATGTAATATTATTGAGCAACAAATCATCATATTAGAATGATTTCAGAAGGATCATGTAATGCTGAAGACTTGAGTAATGATGCTGAAAATTCAGCTTTTTTTTGTCAGGAATAAATTCGATTTTAAAATATATTAAAATAGAAAATAGTTTTAAATTTTGATGTTTCTCAAAAAAAAAAATATATATATTTGTTGATCAAACTCAGTCTTGGTGAGCATGTAGAACAATAATAATAATAAAAAACTTGACCAACCCCGAAGTTTTGAGCAACTAGTGACTATAAATATCTACTTGGGCACTGATGCACACTGGTTTTAATGGGTATTCTGGGAATTTGGAGTGTATGATTAATTTCACTAAAGCATTTGTTACACTGAGACAGTCTGGTGAGACTCTCTGGGCAGTGTGCTTAATACCGAACTAGAAAGTGCAGTGAGAACAACCCAAGTTTTGCTAGTTAAACCACTGTTATATTTTATTTAGGGCTGTCAATCGATTAAAAAATTTAATTGCGATTAATCGCATGATTGTCATGAGTTAACTCGCGATTAATCGCAATTAATCACACATTTTTATTTGTTCTAAATGTACCTTAAATCAATACTTTTCAAAATGTTAATACTCTAATCAACATGGGCATGGACAAATTTGGATGCTTTATGCAAATGTACACTATATTGCCAAAGGTATTGGGTCGCCCCCTTCTAATGAACAGGTTTGACTACTTTAGTAATTTCACCACACACAATATGAGTACAAATCTTAATGTTTGGACAGGACCCTTTTCTATTCTAACATGACAATGCCTCTGAAAAACACATGTATAATATATATTGGTGTTTGGTGATGAGTTTTTGGCTCAAGGTCTGCATTTACAGTCACACCAGAGGTGTTAAACTGGGATTAGGACTTGGTTTTATGCAGACCAGTCAAGTTCTTCCACAGTGACTCAATCAATCATTTTCTTTTTGAACCTTGTCTTATACACAGAGACATTGTCATGTTAGAATAGAAAAGGGTCCTGTCCAAACTGTTGCTATAATATTAGAAGCACACAATTTCCTAGAATATCATTATATGCTTTAACACTAAGATTTGTACTCATAGAAATTACTAAAGTAGTCAAACCTGTTCATTAGAAGGGGGTGCCAATACTTTTGGCAATATAGTGTATGTTTATTATTACTGAAACCATAGTCAACATAAAGCATGAAGAGTAGACATGTTTCAAAGGTCATAGATGTTTTTCAAAGAACTTGTTCATGTCTATTAGACACATGAAAAAAGAAATACCAGGTTCCCATTACTTCTTTCTTTGCACTGAGCAATTTACACAAACCTGTTTAGAGATAATTTTTGCACACAGGGCAGCTCTTCTTCTGAAAATGCAAAATGTACATGTATTATTTATTATTACATTTGTTTCCCTATCTTTGCCCACATACTGTATTTTGATGAAGCTAAATTCTCAATAAAACTGTTTTCATTGGTATATTTTATTGTTTCTGTTGTCAGACAACGGAATGAATATGAAATAGTGACTGAAACACGACCCATTAAGACGAACATAACCAGCTCTCCCTTCCAAGATGTTAATCTGCACAAAAAAATCATGATAATCGCACCGTCGTCTGATGAAATCAAATTATAAAGCACATAAGATAAAGACAATAGCTGTGCTGTGATTTCGGCTATACTTGCATGTTAAATTAGAGAAGCAACATAATATCTGTGTTTAACTGAATTAAAGCACTGCTCCTCTCTGCCGCGCGCTGTACAGAAACTGAGCAGACACAGAGAGAGAGAGAGAGAGAGAGAGACAAACATGGCTGCCCCCCGAGCAGAGATTGTGTTCACACTGTGATCTGAATCAGACGGAAACAGAACTGCACTTCCTAACAGAATGCTCCAAATACACAGATATACGGACAGTGTTCTACAACAAAATACAGCAGATCCATCCCACATTTAAAACTCTTCCAGACCAGGAGAAACTAGCGTATCTGCTCGGAGAACACAAGACCTGCTGTGTGTTTGCTGCTCAATATGTGTCTCTCTGTCACCACAGAAGAGAAGACACTCCACCTGCCCTGAGCTGATGCTCCCAGCACATCTACATTATATTATGCCATATTACTTAAATGTATATTTTGCCTCTGTATATCTTATACTTTATCTATTTAATTTTATTTTAACACATACTTACACTAGCCATTTATTTTGCACTACATGCTTAATACTTTTTTAAATATTTTTAATATTCCTATTATTATTTTTCTTTCTGTTAATTCAAATGTGCACTATTTGTGAGCAGCCCAGCTGCAATTGCTTTGGCAATACAAATGTATAGTTTTTGTCATGCCAATAAAGCACACTTAAATTGAAATTGAAATTGAGAGAGAGGTGTGTGCGCGCGCGCTGGGAGAGAATCTGAGCAGAAGCAGAGAGAGAGAGAGAGAGAGAGGTGTGTGCGCGTCTTTTTGCAGTCTATGGTGCGCGTGCTGGGAGAGCAGGACCTCGCGCTCGCGCAGTACCGGTGATTCTCAGAAACTAGGTTTGGGCGCTTTTTTGAAGGGAAAAAGATCGCTAAAGGGGTCTGCGATGTTGCTAAGTTGGCAACACTGTGCATCTCCATTTCTCCAACTACAGAAAATACGCGCTGCGTTAATCGCGCGTTAAAAAAAATGAGTGCCATTAAAATGAATTTGCATTAACGCGTTATTAACGCGTTAACTTTGACAGCACTAATTTTATTATTTAAAAATTTGTGCAAATGGATGTTTTAGAAATTTTTGTTGGAACATTCTTGGAAATGATGTACTATGTTAAATGTCCACATTTAGGATCATTCTGTGCACATCTTTATAAATGAGGCCCCTGGTTTTTAAACACTCAGATGAGGAGCGACAGCCATATTTAACTGTGTGTTTAAACGAGTTTGAGAATGAATTAGAGAGTGTTTGAAACTATGACAGCATCAAATCATTCATGCGCTGACTCAAGCAGAGTGTTTTATCACTGTCTCTTTGTTCCTGTCTGGCATTGTATTATCTTCCCCATCCTCACGTCTTGCTCGTCTAGTGCGGTGTCTGTCCGCCGATGGGTGGTGGACCAGGGGAAGTATTACCTGAGTGAAATCACTCTGCGCTCATTAGGCTGTCCAATCACTGCAGGGTGGCCAATCAGTCTATTTTTAGCCCGCCGTTTTGCATTTCAGCCCATCAATCAAAAACAGACGTGGTCCCCGCAGACGCTTTTCCTAAGCTCTGAACAGTCACGCATTAGAAAACCCCAATAAACCAACAGTAACTTATGTTGATCTGTCAATTTATCAGCAAGGAAAATTAATTCATGAGATTTTCATGAGGCAAATGAGATTTAATATGCAACCCAGTATTTAGCACAGTAAGACTCCTGCAGAGTTTTGAAATTATTTATATAAACTGCAATTAGCAGAGAAGTTTTTCTGAATTTCAGTATTTTAAATCTTCTCAGTTATTTCCATGTCCATTAATGCACTTATAATTTGTTTCTTAATAGTTAATTCTAGTAATGGTTAACTGAGTTTTGCCCTTTATGTAATAGACTTCAATCTCACCATATTTTAATTGCTTTTTATCTTTACCTAACTTCATGATCATGATCATCTTTATAGAGTGAGGAAGTTGAGCAGCAGTGACACTACTGACTCTCAGCATAACATCTGATCGATACTGTAGTTCATTGTACAGTACAAGACCGTCTCGTGTGCAGAGCAACCAATAAAAGTTCATGTTGGGTTTACAGGATCTTTAGTGGTAGATAAAAGATTAGTTCTGACGTAGCAGGTTTGACTAATGGTTATGTGCCAAATCAGAATTGATTGAAAATGATTTTTAGGTTCCAGTGGTCTATAAGAAAGTAGAATTAAAATGAATTGAAATTCAAAGGACTTCATGTCACTGTAGTTTTTAACAAGAAAAGCAATTTTTTACATGTTGAAAAGTTTTTAAGTTTGAATATTTATAAGATAAATTAAATTAAAAATCTAAGAGTTTTGCATATGAACAGTGATGTACAAATACTTTTCAATCCTTATAGATTCATAGAGTTCTAAAATTATGGAATTAATAGATTTTTGCATTCAGATTAGTCTGATCTGTCATTTTTGGTGCCATTTTTCACTTGTTTCAAAAAATGTTATCATTAATTTACATGTTAAAATTAATAACAATAATTGTTAATAACAACCAATTCTTTTGTTTCATTTAATTTGGTCATTTAATATATTATTTGACTCAGTATGTATATGAATAAATCTAGCTATGAATATATCTATAATATAAAGTGTAAATCTTTTATATTTCTAAAGCTATTAAAATTTAATATCATTTTTATATAATTTGATAAACTTTAATGTAAAGTCACACTTGAATACTTATGAGGTCAGGCAGAACAATTCAATTCAGTTTTCTATTCAAATAGCTTTATTGGTATGACTTTAAGTAATATTGCCATCTGATTGATCCGTCTCTGTTCAGTCGCCCATCTGTCATTTATTTGATCTCTCTTTACATGCTTCTTTGATCAGTCCATCTGTTGTTCTGGTATATGTAACACTGTAATATCAATCCATAACTTCTGGTATTTTTTAAACTTTCAGACAGTGCTTTAAGCCAGCATTCAAACGCTTCTTTCATTTACTGCATTTGTCATGACAGTGGTGGTTAAAACAAGCTGCCACAGCTTTATTTTTATATGCACAGTATTTGAGGAGAATCTACATGTTTGTAAGAGTTCTCTAACATTTAATTTTGGAATTCTGTAGCTGTTTTTTTTACTGCTCTGGTCCTGCTCTGTGTTGATTAATGTTCAGTTATGTGTGTGTGCATGTCTAAGATAAATGTATTATCCTTTCTGCCATTAGCTGCCACTAAATGAACAGAGAAGTCAGCATCATTATTACACTGTTCTCATTATAACATGAGTTTCAGTAATTCAATTTAACCATGAACCCTTCTCTGTGGTCGACTGTGTGCTCGTAAATACCTTAGGATCTGCATAACCCATCCAAATCTGAAACAGAGCAAACTACTGCACTGGGTCATGGGTCACTGTAAAGGTCATATGTATCCATAGAGCTGATTTAAAGACAGATGCTCAGTCTGTCTGTCAGCAGCAGTTTTCAACATTGATAATAATAAGAAATGTTTCTTGAGCAGCAAATCAGCATATTAGAATGATTTCTGAAGGATCATGTGACACTGAAGACTGGAGTAATGATGCTGAAAATTCAGCTTTGATCACAGGAATAAATTACAGTTTAAAATATATTACAATAGAAAACAGTTATTTTAAATTTGAATAATAATTCACAATATTACTGTTTATACTGTTTTAATTTGGCGTTTTTTATGATATATATATATATATATATAATGGGAAACACTGACCTAAAAAAAACTGGTTTTAACATAAGATGATTTTTCTTATACATTGATGCAGTGTTGTTGCTCTGTGCAAAAGTAGGACATCGAAAGACTCGAGTGTGATTTTTCTGTCAGTTTATTGTAGTCTTTTTGACTTTCAGAACGCATATGCATGCTCTGTCACAGCTGTGATCAATAGCACAGAGAGAAGATGGGTAATCAGAATCTCAAGCATTTTGCTTCTTCCTAAAAAAGCGTCTCTTTCTCTCTTTTTAACCCCTCAACGCAGTGGCTTTCCTGCCACATATGCACTTGTCTCATCAATGCAGGAAACAGCGCTCACGGTGTCACTGCTTGTCAGTATTTTCACCTCTCTATTTTTAGAGAAACGAACAACATATAAAAAACCACTGAGAGCCTCTCTTGCTTTTTTATGGCCTTGTTTTCTTCAAAAGTTTCTCTCTCGCTTTCTCTCTCTCAGTCCTCCTCTTCTCATCCTTTCAACCTCAGCTAACTTGCTTTTCTGTCACACTGTCTACCTTTCATCCCTTGTGTTCCCCCTCTCTTCTCCCACCCTCCTTTTGTCTGTCTGTGTTGAGCATGACTTCTTGACTTCCTTCAGACTGTGTTGTGGCAGTCGTGTCATTGGCTTGACAAATACAACATTCTGCTCTTGTACATGCTGCAATTAAACCCCTGATCCCTTCATTCAGAATATTTTATCTATCTATCTATCCATCTATCCATCTATCTATCTATCTATCTATCTATCTATCTATCTATCTATCTATCTATCTCTATCTACCTATCTATCTGTCTAACGTGTCGTTCTATCTATCTGTCGTTCTATCTATCGTTCTATCTGTCTGTATGTCTATAATTCTATTGTTCTGTTATTCTGTCGTTCAATCTATCTATCATTCTATCTATTGTTCTTTCGTACTATTACTCTGTTGTTCTTTTGTACTATAGAACTATGACTCTATCAATCTATCGTTCTATCTGCTGTTCTTTGCATACTGTCGCACTATTTATCATTCTGTTTTTGGCTATTCATCGTTCTATCTATCATTCTATTGTATTGCATATCTTTGTTTATTCTGTGATTTTCATATTATCAGTGTATAGTTCTATCATTCTTTTGTTCTATTTATCAATCGTTCTTTTGTTCTATACAGTGCCTTGCGAAAGTATTCATACCCCTTACTTTTTTCACGTTTTGTTATGATGCAGCCTTATGTTAAACTGCTTTAAATTACTTTTTTCCCCACATCAATCTACACTCCATACACCATAATGACAAAGCAAAAAACAGGTTTGTAACTGCTTTGGAATTTTTTTTTAGAAATAAAAAACTGAAATGATTCCATTGCATAAGTATTCATACCCTTTTCTGGGACACTTGGAATTTAGCTCCAGTGCATTCATATCACTTGTAGATGTTACTACACTTTGAGTGGCGTTAACCTGTGGCAAATTCATTTGAATGAGTATGATTTGGAAAGGCACACACCTCTCAATAAAAGGTCTAACAACTGAAAATGCATAGCAGGGCAAAATCTAAGCCCTGATGTCAAAAGAACTGCATGTAGAGCTTAGAGACAGGACTGCATCAAGCCACACATCTGGGGAAGAGTTTAGAAAAAAATTCTGCAGCATTGAAGGTTCACAGAAGAATGTAGCCTCCATTATCCATAACAGAAGATGTTTGGAACAACTAGGACTCTTCCTAGAGCTGGCCTCCTGGCCAAACTGAGCAATTGATGGAGAAGGGCCTTGGCTAGAGTGGTGACCAAGAAGCTGATGGTCACTATAGTTGAGCTCCATGATCATATGTGGAGATAGGAGAAACCTACAGAAGAACAAACATCACTGCAACACTCCACCGATCTGGGCTTTATGGTGGTGTGTGTGAAGTAAAGACACATGAAAACACATTTGGAATTTGCAACAAAGCACCTAAAGAACTCTCAGATTGTGAGAAACAAGATTCTCAGGTCTGATGAACCTCAAATCCAAGCATCATGTTTGGAGGAAAGCAGGCTCATCAGGCTCATCACCTGCAGAGTACCATCCCAAAAGTAAAGTGTGCTGGTAGCAGCCTCATGCTGTGGGGCTGTTTTTCAGCGGCAGGGACTGAGTAGAAAGAAAGCTCAACACAGCAAAATATAGAGATAGCCTTAATGAAAACCCAGTCCAGAGCATTCAGAACCTCAGACTGGGCAGAAGGTTCACCTTCCAACAGGACAATGACCCAAAGCACACAGCAAGAGTGGCTTATAGACAACTCTGTGAATGTCCTTGAGTGGCCCAGCAACAGCTTGGGCTTGGACCCAATCAAACATTTCTGGAGAAACCTGAAAATGTCTGCCAGCCCCCATCCAAGCTGACAGAGCTTGAGAGGTGAACAGGTGAGGTGAAGAATTGCAGATAATTGCCAAATGTAGATGTGCAAAGCTTGTCGTATCATACCCCAAAATACTTGAGGCTGTAAAGGTGCTTCAACTTAGTACCGAGGTAAGGGTTTGAATGCTTATGCAATGTACTTATTTCAGTGTTTTGTTTTTAATAAATTTGTAAAGTTGTCACAAATCAGTTTTGTGCTTCGTCATTATGGTGTATGGAGTGTAGATTGATCTGGGAAAAAAAATGAAAAAGTAATTTAAAGCAGTTTAACAAGGCTGCAACATAAAATGTGAAAAAAATAAGGGGTATGAATACTTTTGCAGGGCACTGCTTCTGTTATTCTATTATATCTTTGTCATTCTTTATATATGTCAGTTTTTTTTAATTCTATCATTCTACCTATCTTTTGTTCTATCTGTTGTTCTGTCTCTATCTATCATCTATCTATCATTCTATCTATCGTTCTATTGTTCAATCGTTCTATCGTTCTGTCTATTGTTCTATGGTCTCTTGCTCTAACATTCTATTGTTCTATTATTCTATTATTCTCTTTGTTGTTTTATCACCCTATCATTCTATCTATGTATTGTTCTAAATATTATTCTGTCTATTGTTTTATCTATTCTGCCAGTCGAGACGGGGCTCACCTACCAGTGCCCTATAAACATGTAGAACAACCCCACAACTGCCTAGCAACACCCTAGCAACCACTCAGGACACCCCAGCTACTACCTAGTATTGCCCTAGAAATGTTTAACAACCTGTATGTTTCTGTAAGGCGTATATAGCCTTCAATCTGATACATAAAAAAATAAAAACCTTCTATTTCTACATTTACATGTATTCTCTTTTCTGTTTCTCCAGTTCTTTCATTCCTCAGTTTCATCATTTATTCCTTCCTTCCCTGCTTTCCTTCCTTCCCTAATTAGCATCCTTTTCCTGTTTATTTCTCTCTTAAATCTTCTCTTCCCTCCCTCCGTCTCGTTTCGGTATGATCACTGGTGATGTTTTCTGTGAGGGAGTGTGTCATACTGCTTACTCACTGAAAAAAAAGGAGGGAAAGTTCGAGTTTGCCCCACTTTTCCGTGTGCCAGTCAGGGAACTCTGCAGCTTTGACCTGGATTCTGCACAAGAGCCATGAGTTTCACGACTCAGAGAATCATTAGATAGAGTCTCGCTCTCTCTCTCTTCCTCATTGTGTCTGCATCTGTCTGAACTCTTGTTTTATTAACTGTGCCGTATCCATTGAGAAAACGAATAAAAACCTCAGCAATTAATATTAAATAAACACATGAAAGGCAAAGGATTTCATAATTCACCTACATTCCCTCTGTCCTCACAGAACATCCTCCGCAGAGACTCCCGAGGCCAAGGATGGTGAGCCAAAGCGCAGAATATGCATAAGTGTGCTGTTATTAGCACCTCTCCTCATCATGTATTAAGGCCTAATTAGACGATCACAGAGTCAACGCGTGTCGCGGGGGATTATTATGTCTGCCCTGATTCAGCGTCTTGTTTATCTGGATTTTAAAGAGGAGCATGTTTATGAACCCATCAATGCAGCCTTTTCTAGCTGTGTGGGCAGGACACATTGTACAATGCATAAGTTTGGCTCATGAATATTAAGTAGCTGAGTTGGTAATAGGCCAAAGAAGTCTACCTGAAGAAAGCTATTCGTTAGCATTTTCATTGATCTCATTGGCAGTTGCTCAGCTGCTATCGAACTCCTTGGAAGTCTGTGATGCTTTTTATCCTTTATATCAGACTTTAAATGTCATAACGGTTAGTCGATACATTGCCAAAAACAGTGATGCCACGGTGTATGTCTTGACAAATGAATTTCGTTCTGCCAATAGTCCATTGGGGGCCATAGAGAAGACTATTCCTCCACTACAGCTTAGTGGAAATGAGAAATATTGACTGTAATTGCCAGCGTCTCCCAGTGGTGTCAGTGCCCTGGCGAGGGACATGGGCCGACATTTATTTTGAACACATGAGTGGTTTTAATTATAACGGCATATCATCAGGGCCTATCAGTGGCGAGACTAGTCAGGCTGAGCTTCAAACCGGCATGATTAACACGCTCTTGTAAGGCAGTGTTTCTCTGCCAGCGCACCACCAAAACTTTGCTCAGACCTCATTTTTGGAGAGTCCTCTAAAGCTATGGTTATTATCAGATATTTTTTATTGTTTTGGCTTTAAAATAATCAAGCTGTCTGTCTGTCTATCTATCTATCTATCTATCATCCTACTATTGTTTATTTATAATTTTATCTACTTTTCTATCGTCGTTTCTAGCTTTCTATATATCTATTGTTCTGTCATTTGCTCCATCATTCCGTCACTCATTCTATCTATCTATCTATCTATCTATCTATCTATCTATCTATCTATCTATCTATCTATCTATCTATCTATCTATCTATCTGTCTATCTATCTGTCTGTCTCTCTGTCTGTCTGTCGTTCTATCGTTCTATCTATCATTCTATTGTTGGATTTTTTCATCTCTCATTCTATCTTTTGTTCTATCGTTCTGTCTATCTTTCGTTCTATTATCTTTCGTTCTATATTTCTATTGTTCTATCATTCTATGTATCGTTCTATCTGTCGTTCTATTGTTCTATCTATTGATCATTATATTCATCCTTCTGTCCATCAGTCCACCATTAAGTCTGTTCGTCCATTTGTCTACCTTTCTACTCATCTATCGTTCTACACTTCTATCATTCAATCTATGAAGAATAAATTGCATATCTAAACAAATTGCAAATCTAAATTGGTGCACATGAAAACAATACTGTGAGATACTGTATATAACTACAATAGTTTGTACTTTATTTCTTTGGTCATGCCTAATGTTCTCAATCGATGTTTACTGGAGTTTTTTTATATATACTGTATATATGTATATATATATTTCTTAATAAATGTAAGATATCTAGAAATATTTTAAATATTTCTTTGATTAAATGATCAGCACCAAAGTACACAAAAGTATAACTCATTGAACAGACTGTCTGTCTCTCATCATTTTCAATATCAACTAAAGACATGACCTCTAGCTTAAGTCCCTTACTCATTTTAATGAACAGTAACATGAACATTGTGGTGAAGGGTCCTCAACAGGAGGTCTGTCTATCAGTGTTTGCTCTTAAAGTAATTTAGCAAATTAATTTATGATATAGCATACTTATATTATGGAAATATTCTGGGAAAATGTGTTAAACTAAAATACAATATGAAGTTAATTTCAAACAAAGCACCAGCCTGAATTAGGTTGAAAACTCTTGCTGATTTATTCTCTTTGGCCATTGAAATTACTTTCAGTGCTTTTCAAATGAAAGAAAAGTTTTGCAGCGTTTTGTTAAACTTTGTGAGAGAAGGACGATGTGGGCTCTGGAAAAACGCATTTCATGCTCTCTAGCTTCTAGCCTGCCAGGTAAAACTTCAGTGTGGTTTGCAATTACGGCTGTAATTCAATTGACACTTAATCACCCGCTGCAGAATGTAGCAATAGAGTTTGTGCTCTAAACCTGAAATCAAACCGCTGTGATTGTGAATTACGCAACATAGTACCACTAGAGCTCAACTCTCTTGAATTATTAGAGCTTGTCCTCCAAGCACAGTAGCCTGACACAGGGTATGAAAAGCCTGTTTTTGAATTTTTGCCTATGTATTAGATCAAATCATGTAACTGAGCACTGAGAAATATTGCATTTGAGACACTTTCAGCTTTCTGCAGTCTGTCAAAGCAAGTGAGAGAGTGATAGCTCATGCTTTGACGTTGATATTGTGTGACTGCTTCTCAAAAATTGAAAAGATATTCATGGTTTGCCGAATGGACTGTCCTTTCCTTTGAGAATCTTTTGCTCTCGGCTTCAGTCAGACTTGTATATTAAGCTGTCCAAATTTAATATTTGTTTTGGAAAAACACCATTCTTTTTTAAACATGTCTTGTCTTTATAATGTTCTTCAATGAAACATTTTAAGAGTAATTCAAAGCGCTACACTCTAATTTATGTTCTTATCCCAGTTTCGGTTATGTTCTTTTCTTGTTTGAAGAAGAATATTATGTGAGCTCTCTCTTTACCCACACTCTTATCCACAAATGTAGGCGCGAAATCAAATGCAAATGTAGCCTAGTTGAACATCCTCCCATACTAATTGGAATATATTACTTGTAAAGATTCTGGGGAGCTTGTGGAGAGGTCCTCCCCTGCCATTTCAATGACCGTAACTGGACCCAGGGCTTTTTTTGCTAGTTCACCAAAACTTACTCTATTTCTTGATTCACTTTTTCATTTTCATTCCAATACAGGCCTGAGACACATCTAGAGGCAGTAAAGATTGCTTCCTTCTCTTGGAAGTTGATTGCAGTTTTTTATCTTTTAAGACTTATTGAATATTACAGCATATACCATATCTAATCACGCACTACTATATATACATGTATACTAGGGGTGGAACGATACATGTATTCGTACCGAACCGTCACGGTACAGACATCTCGGTTCGGTGCATGAGGCCTTACAACGAATACAGGCAATTCACCCCCAATCCAGAAGGGGGCGCCCGCAGCAATTTTGTTCGAGATGCGCACTTGAAAACAAAGCCCACTAGACAGTGACCATGTGCTGATTCTGAATGCGTCTCACATAAGCCCCATTCACACTGCACGTTGGTCCCGGAAAATTGCCAGAAAATTGCCGGAGTGCCTTCTGTGTGAACGCAAACACGTCCCGGGATTAATTCCGGGATTGATCCCGGGTTGGGACCTAGTAACATTGCCGGGTTCAGTCCCGGAACGAGCGCTGTGTGAACAAAAGCCGGATCAATGCCGTAAAGGGTGCGTCGTAGTGATGACGCACTTTATCATTCGACTGTTTTACCAGGTGTTTTGAAGGCAGATCAACGTTCACACGACGAAAAATATGTAAACTGGAATGAAGCAGCGATCAGGGAGCTCCTCACTATCCGCGCTGAAGCTGAAATCATTCTCCAGTTTAGTGAAATGGTGAGCGTGCATTATACATGTCACATGAAAGGTCACGTGTCTTTACGGGATCTTTACGGGTTGTGTGTGAATGCAGCAAATCTGACGATCCGGGAACAAATGCCGCAACACATTACCCGTGTATTTTCCGGAATCTCTGTGTGAAAGGGGCTATAGACTGACAAAGGAGTATAATGGAGCTTTGTGCTCGTGTATCCTACCTCTCTCATTTGGCACAAATCCAAATATTCCATAATATTTCCATATTTGCGATGTAACGTATCTGAATGCTAAACTATTATTTATTATGTAAATTATAGGCTTTGTACTTCAGTCGCGTTCCAACGGTGACACAGAGGTGGGTGCACTGATGTTTGGTTCACTGTATTTTATTTTGATAAAGTACCAACTGCGCTGTCAAGTTAGCAATGCTGGAACTGATGTGTTTTTGTGTGTGTGTGAGTGTGTGTGTGTGTGTGTGTGTGTGCGCGCGCTCCGGCGCGATCACTACAACTGTTTCCTTATACCAGCAAAATTTTTACTGAAACTCAGCATATAGGCTACATTATGTGTTGCACAGTTTTTTTCCCTTGTTATCTGTAACTAAATCAAATATATTTCAAGAATTTATTCCTTGTATGTATGTACTGCAGATTTTATATATTTAACATAATGTAATAATATTTAGTATTTTCACATCTAGGTGGAAAAAAATAGTAATTTGTATTACTGTCTGTTCAAAATAAATGAAAAGAAACCGAGCATATAGATTTTTTTTCCTGTTGTACCGAAATCATATCGAACCGTGACCCCCGAACCGAGGTACGTACCGAACCGTGACATCTGTGTACCGTTCCACCCCTAATGTATACATTTACTATATACATTCTATACTGTGTATACATATATATAATGTCGCATGTATAAAATGTACACAAACACACACACACACACACACACACACACACACACACACACACACACACACACACACACACACACACATGTTGGTTTTTGTGGTTTACGGGGACTCTCCATAGGAGTAATGGTTTTTATACTGTACAATCTGTATGTGCTATTGCCCTACACCAACCCTACACCTAAACTTAGCCCTCACAGGAGACTGTGTGCATTTATAGATTTTCAAAAAAACACCATTTAGTATGTTTTTTAAGCCTTTTGAATTACGGGGACATAGGCAGTGTCCTCATAAACCACCTTCAAATTGTAATACCTCTGTCATACCCATGTTATTAAACAAATTTGTGTCCTCATAAACCACATAAACCCGCCCACACACACACACACACACACACACACACACACACACACACACACACACACACACATATATGCACTACCAGTCAAATGTTTTTGAACAGTAAGATTTTTAATGTTTTTTAAAGTATTCTCTTCTGGTCTCCAAGCCTGCATTTATTTGATCCAAAATACAGCAAAAACAATAATATTGTCAAATATTTTTACTATTTAAAATAACTGCTTTCTATTTGAATATATTTTAAAATGTAATTTATTCCTGTGATCAAATCTAAATTTTTAGCATCATCGCTCAAATTTAAGTTTTTATTTTTAAATTTACTGCATAATTCCCATTCTTTAATTTGTATTTTTTGATACTTCAATAATAAAGAGTGAGTATATATATTTTTTTAACTTTTGACTAGTAGTTAACTATATTACATTTTATTTCATATTACTTATATTATTAGCTTTTTATGCACCCAGAACAAAACCAAACAAGATTTGCAACATACTGTGCATTCAGAAAGTATTCAGACCCCCTTCACTTTTTTCAATTTTATGTTGCAGCCTGATACTGCAATTGCTTACATTTTTTTTTTTTTCTCATTAATCTACACTCCGTACCTCATAATGACAAAGTGAAAACAGAATTTTAGAAATGTCTGTAAATTTATTAAAAAGAAAAAACTGAAATATCACATTTACATAAGTATTCAGACCCTTTGCAACATCACTTGAAATTTAGCTCAGGTGCCTCCCATTTCTCTTGATCATTGCTGAGATGTTTCTACACCTTGATTGGAGTCCATCTGTGGTAAATTAAATTGATTGGACATGATTTGGAAAGGCACACACTTCTCTATAACACCTCACAGATGACAATGCATATCAGAGTGAAACCAAGCCATGAGGTCAAAAGAACTGCATGCAGAGCTCAGAGACAGGATTGTATCGAGGAAAAGATCTGGGTAAGGCTACAAAAAAAAATGTCTGCTGCACTGAAGGTTCCCAAGAGCACAGTGGCTTCCATAATTCTCAAATGGAAGAAGTTTGGCACAACCAGGACTCTTCCAAGAGCTGGTCGCCCAGCCAAACTGAGCAATTGATGGAGAAGGGCCTTGTCTAGACTGGTGACCAAGAACCTGATGGTCACTCTAGTTGAGCTCCATGATCATATATGCAGATGGGAGAAACCTACAGAAGGACAAACATCACTGCAACACTCCACCGATCTGGGCTTTATGGTGGTGTGGCCAAACTCAATCCTCTTCTCAGTGAAGACTCATGAAAACACATTTGGAACTTGCAAAATGGCACCTAAAGAGCCCTCAGACTGTGAGAAACAAGATTATCTGGTCTGATGAACCTCAGTTCTAAGCATCATGTTTGAAGGAAACCAGTGCTCAGGACCTCAGACTGGGCTGAAGGTTCACCTTCCAACATGACAATGTCCCCAACCACACAGCCAAGGCAACACAGGAGTGGCTTAGGGACAACTCTGTGAATGTCCTATAGTGGCCCAGCCAGAGCCCTGACTTGAACCCTACCGAACATCTCTGAAGAGACCTGAAAATGGCTGTGCACCGACGGTCCCCATCCAACCTGACTGAGCTTGAGAAGATTTGCATAGAAGAATGGCAGAAAATCCCCCAATTCAGGTGTGCAAAGCTTGTTGCGTCATACCCAAAAAGACTCGAGGCTGTAATTGCTGCCAAAGGTGCTTCAACTAAGTACTGAGTAAAGGGTCTGAATACTTATGTAATATTTCAGTTTTTTCTTTTTAATAAATTTACAGACATTTGTAAAATTGTTTTCACTTTGTCATTATGAGGTACAGAGTTTAGATTAATGAGAAAAAAATGAATTCAAACAGTTGTATATCAGGCTGCAATATAACAATTGAAAAAGTGAAGGGGGTCTGAATACTTTCTGAATGGACTGTATTTTATGCACTGACTGGATCATGAAAAGTAAATGACTGTGATATTACTGGTTAAGATGTGTACACAGAGCCGATCCTCACTATACGCAGAATACGCAAGCTGCGTAGGGCCCCCGAAATACCAGGCCCCCCTTGCTCTCAAAGATGTTTTAATTTTAGTTTCGTTTTTGAATTTGGCCAGATGTTCTGAAAACATGAATGATCATTTCTTTTAATGCGGTGCGCTGCCTGTCACCCTCTCTACATAAAAATCAGTCAAATCATGTAACGTGAATGTCGTACAGTCTCTTGTTTAAAAAAAAAAAAAAAAAACAGTTGAAAGTGTACCGAGCCGCTGAAGAGACTGTTTCTCGAGCACTTTCCATGAGCGTGATTCAAGACGGAGTGAAGCACGGACAAATGCATTTCACATACCGCCCCCGCCGGCGACACAATTTTGCGTAGGGCCCCCAGAAGTCTAGGATCGGCACAGTGTGTACATTTAAAAATCAGTGCTGTTTGCCTGGAGTGTTTTGAATGGCTGCTAGACATTGCTATGCCATTTAATTTAGATTTTTTTGTGACAGGTCAGTAGGTCATGTAAATCCAAATATGGATCTGAAAATCTAGCAATCATACTCTGAATGTATACTAATTGTTAATTGTGTATTGCAGTAATGTTTTAAAATGTTTATTGCCTGATATTGCTGAAAGTTAAACTTTAATCCATCAGAACAGGAAGGCCAATTAATTCCATAACTGCAATCAAAATGATAACTGCCGTTTTTAACATTTACCAAGTATATAATTACCCTGCATTGCTGAAGCCACAAAACCAAGTGGGCTATAATGGTTGTGATAGTATATTATGTAAGCCGGATTGAACACTTACCCAAACCTGTGTTTGTAGTAGTTCAGAATTTGCAAAGAGGGGTTAATTGCCACTTAATAACAAATGATATCTATCTGCATAATGTAACGTGGGTGATCTGAAGCCCAAACATCCAAACCGATCTCTACCTGCTTGCCTCTCGAACACAGTGGGCCTGAACTGCATTAACCTCTCACTGATCCATCAGCAAGAGCGGGAATGTAATGAAGTCCATGTGAGGCAGCTTTATTTATTGTCCGGCTCTTCTCGAGCGCTCTTAAAGCTGATGACCTCTTATGTGTGATGCTGCCGCTGTTGTAACCCCAATGCAGGTAATGAGCAGTTTTTGAGGCACGGTGAGGAAGTGATTTTGGTCGATTGTGTTCAGGGTCAAAGAAAGGGTTGGAATTGAGTCGTGTCAAGGATAGAGCCTGTAAACAGGTGTGAATCATGAGTTATGACATCTAAAATGTCATCTTGTCTGTTTAAGTTGCAGCGGGAAGGTGGTGGGGCTGTTGTGATGGGTTTTGTCAGAGGATGTTATTGACTGAGATGTGGAAGTGAAGCACATCATGAGGAAATCCCTGTCTGTGGCGTTCGGGTCACATTGATGCATTACTGTTCTCCTCCAAAGTGCATCTGTCAGTGTTTAGGAATTGCATGTAACAATGTGCTTTCTCTCTTTCTCTTTGTGTAACGTTCCCTTTGGCTTCCTCCTACGGCTGTATAAACATAAATAAATTGCGGCGCACAATGCAGGAAACTGTGTCATCTCTGTAAAGGTCAGCCGTGTAAAATCAAACCGCTTTTTCCTAGGAAACATAATGGGAATAAAACAAACAAGAAAAACAACACGTCTCTCTTTCTGTGTATATCTCCCTGTGTTTTTCCAACAGAATGGGAGTTTCACCACATTTTGTACAACAAAATCTATTTTATGTTTATTTATTATTTTAAATAAACAAAATCAATCTGGTAAATTGTGAAGGAAAGACCATAAGGAAATACCAAAAATAATTTTATTTATTTGCATTTATTATGTATTTATTTAAAGAGGACATCCTGAGTTTTTCATATTTATTTATTTATTTTATAGGGAGAGGAAGATTAGATTAGTTATTTTGTATTTGTTTTTAAATAATTGGATTTCTGTTGTTTTTAATAATTGATGTGCCTTTTAAATGTAAATATACATCTCAAGAAAACAGCAGGTTTTCAAATTAGAGTATATTTGTCTTTCACAAACAAAACACTTATTGTCAGTCTTGTGGATGTGCATATTAGATGCTACAAGAGACTAGGCTTATTGGTTAATATTGTTTTTCCTCATTTGCATGTTTTTGGTTTGTCAGTAGAAAACAAAATTAATTTGAGAGGCATCATGTTTTGATGAAGTTGCTCCAAAAAATCTAGACACTAATTTTATGTTGTCCATGTTTTATGTCATAAATCAAGAAGTAACATTATTTAAATCACAGTAATACAAAGTAGTAATATACAAAATGTTATTTTATTGCGTTTTAGAAACTGAACGGTTTGTTTGTTTTGTTTATTTTAAATGCATTATTTTAAGCCTTGCACCATTTATATGTATATTAGTATGGATACAAAATATAAGCATCTTTATGTCAGTTTTATAATATAAGTGTTATCAAGGATGTTGAAGAAAACTAGCCTGCAATATTTTTTAAAACATTTTGTGTTTAGCATGCTTTTGCCTGTGGTTTAATAGCTGATTATTGATGCTTTGGTGCACTTCAGATTCAGTTATGATTCTTCAGATAGAGCGTATATATCCTCTAGAGCCACATATATCAAAATGACCATCACAGGAAATGATTAGATAGGCTCCTGAGGTAAATAGTTTGCTTTGGCCTCGCTTTGCTTGAGCTTAGTCTGTGGCAGGCCGAAGTGTATTTCCCAACGGAGGAATGATCAAAGCAGACTCCTTTAGGATGCAGTTTAATGTGTTTAAAGAGTTAGCGTGGGTTTTTATAATTGATGGATATTATGCATAAGGCTGGATATTAAAATACTTTTTTGCACATTTTTACTTCAGTACTGCTGACTATGTAGAAATCAACTGGCACTTTGCAAACATAATGTAATATTTTCTTGTGAAATGCAGTATTCAGATGGAAATAATGTTGAGTGGATATTTATTTTATTATTTTTCATCACTGTCAGTGACATTATTATTTCCCATCAGTGTGGTTATTGTTAACTAAAACTATTTAAACTAAAATTATTGAAATATATTTGAAATCAAATAAAATAAGATGGAAAAATGATTTACTGCGATTAGTTATTACAACTTAAAATTCAACATTAGAATAAGTAATAATGTGTTATCATCAACTTTAAAAATATGTGCCTGTGCTAATGATAAGTTTAGTTAACTTTAGTTTAGTTAAGATGGATATTTAAGTTATCTCAACAAATTTTAAGTTATTTTATTTATTTATGTTTTTACATTTTTAGTGTTCACAATTTGAGATAAAATAATTTGAAGTTGAAGTATTCAAATTACTAAAACTAAAACTGAAATAAAATAAAGCTAAATATAAATATTTAAAAAAAAAAATCAAATTGACAAAAGCCCATAACAGAATTATTAAAACTTAAACTAAATTAAAATGAAATTTGAAAAATAAAAATAAAAAATCTGTTCAAAAACTAGTAGGCTTATAATAGTATATAAAAAGTGTATAAATAATACTAAAATAACACTGTTCTCCACCTGCATGGCCTTTGATACAGTTTTTGATTATATTAATTAATTGAAAGAATAAAGACAATGTATTTTGTTTCAAACCTGCGGTGAAGTGATCAATCAAGATACATAAAAAACAATAACTTTGGTTCAACAAGGTCAAAGAATGGACTACAAAATGGCATGTTGATGCCAAACGCCATGGCTCTCATGTTTTTGACCAAATGTGTTTTTTTGTTTGTAAAAAGTTCCCCTTAACTGTATTTACCCTTCAAAAATGTAAGATTTGTGTTCCACAGAAAAAGAGGCTTGTCGAATTTTGTCTTTTTTTAGGTGAACGATCCCTTTAAAAAGTAAAAAGTTGTTCGATATGACCTTTTTAAGCCACTTTATTAGTGCATATGTGTAGCGGTCAGGGATCACACCTCATTTGTTGGTCAGATTGAGGTGATTTAATCTTGCCCCTGGCAGAACGGTCAAACGGTGACGACTGCACTGCAGGGTTCAGCCGCCTCTCTGAGGTAAATCGACAGGACAATGAACAAAGATTGAGAAAGTGAGACAGGAGGAGAGGGTCAAGGCATCAGAAGATGGACAATACGACGTGGCGAGGAAAAGGCAGAGCGATAGCGATAAAGAAATGCTTCTGCTGCGGCAGCGTGTGAAGGCTTAGGATGCCTGTGGTGGAGAATGTTAATGGAACAGCAGCTCCGTTGCAGGGATTTTCCACTCAACCCCTGAGAGAGCCGCCTGACAGGAGAGCTAACAAACAAACAAACAAACACACACACCCGCAGAAATTACAACCAAGGGAGCTCCTCGTAAACGGCATACGGGAGAGACACAAATTCATTCAAGCCTAAACGGCAGTGGTATGCGAATGAATACAAAACGCACAAATATGCTCGCTCACGAGGAGATAACAGTTCGGAATAAACAACTTTGAACGTTGATTTTCAAGTCGTTGATTGACAGGAATATTGTGTAGTACATAAACCCAGAAGGGGAATTTATTTACAGATTGAATTACATTTGTCATTCAAAGACCTTTCACGCCATGAAATGACAGCCATGTGAGTGGTGAAATATTCATTGTATGGTATGTCACTGTATTTATGTTTGCAAATGGATCATTAGTTAAATGGATAGTAAACCCAAAAATGAAAATTTGCTAATTTACATACCCTCAGGCCAGATGTAGGTGACTTTTTCTTCAGTAAAGCAGTAAAAACATTTTTTTTTTTTAGATGAAACTGTAGACCTTAGTAATTCATAAAATACAACACAATGGCTACCGTCACTTGAGAGTCAAAAAAAGTATATACAGGCAAGACAAAATTAATACTCATGGCTCCTGATGATATATTGAGGTCTTAAGAAGCTAAAAATATTGATCTGTGCAAGAAACTGAACATTATTTACATTATTACCTGTAATGCATAGCCTCAAGACACAAAAAATCTGCAACAGATGAAATCTGCAGCAGCACCACTAAATGAACACATTGTAAATGCTAAAAAATATTACTTTTTCCACAAAAAAATATTAAGCAGAACAACTGTTTTCCACATTGATAATAATAAGAAAAGTATCTGAAAGGACCATTTTGTGAAAAAGAATCAGATTTTCCCATGTCCTGAAGCCATGGCTTACAGATAAAAATGTTGCAAATAATGTTCAGTTTCTTGCACAGACTGAGCATTTCGCTTCATAAGACCTCAATATATCGACAGGAGCTGCAGACATTCATTTTGTCTTGCCCGTATATGCTTTTTTTGATTCTCAAGTGCTGGTAGCCGTTGACTTGAATTTTATGAATAACCACAAACCATGGTTTCAGCTAAAAATCTTTTTTACAGTTCTTCTGAAGTAAAGAAAGTAATCTTGAATGGCCCGAGGGAGAGTAAATTAACAGTAAATTTCCATTTTGGGGTAAACTGCATGAATAAATAAATAAACCATAGGCTATCATGTCAAAATATTTGAACGTGGTAGATGAAAATAAGTAGGATAAAACTGAGACATGACAGACACTGCTGCACAATCGCATGGACAACTAAATAAACATCAGACCCTGGCTGTTTCTGGCAGTTAAACACCAGGTTAAAGATGAAATCTGCAGCAGCACCGCTAAAGGAACACTCATTGAATCCCAATTAGAGAACAGCGCAAGATCTGCTGGCGTATCACGTAACCGGTGGGCTTCGCTGATACGGGTTTGCCGAACCACTCGTTCATAAATGTTACATGCAAATGAACACTGTTAGTTTGGGAAATTACGTTTTTAATATGGATGTTAATTGGAAGGGTTTTTTGAAACCCAGTGGCAACCTGATAAAGATTTTGTGTATAGATGTGATTGAAGTGATTAATGCATGACAGGTTTCTGGTGTGGAGACTGAGAGGCCAAGTCTTAAGCCGTGGTCACACTTCACACTGGTTCTCACTCATCATGTTGACACGGGGAACCGGAAGGCTACATGCTTTGCAGTGTTGTGTGACTGCAGCTTAAACCTGCCTTGAATCCAAGTCAAGTCTCAAATACATTTTAGTGATAGTTTTATTTTTCTTCAGTCAGCAGGGAAGGAACTTTTTTTTTTAAACCGAGTTAAATCTTTATTTCTTTTGTAAATGTCCACTTAATAGGAAGCTTAAAAACTATTTGTTTCCCTCTATGAATGGGTAATATGATGATGCATATTTATAACCTGTGTGTGAGTGTATGTATATTATATTCTGTTGAACTTCCTGAATGCTAAAACATATTACTTTTTCCACAAAAATATTAAGCAGTACAACTCATTGACAATACTATTCTGAAGGATCATGTGACACTGAAGACTGGATTAATGATGCTGGAAATTCAGCTTTGCATCACAGGAATAAATTACATTTTAAAATATATTGCAATAGAAAACATTTATTTTGAATGGCAATAATATTTCACAATTTTACTGTATTTGTGATCAAATAAATGCAGCCTTGTGAAGACATTACAAAGTCTCACAGCCCCCAAACCTTTGATGTAAGTTTGCATGGCAGGTTTCTGGATAAGTAAATGTAGTTGTTGTTGCAGTTTTAAACATCTGATGCTAGTAATAGTGAGGGCAGTTTTTAAATGATCACAAGATAATAGGCTGGCATCAGATGACATCAATATAAAGTGCTTCACTCTTTTGTCTGTTAAACATTTAGTAATGTTCTCAATAAAAAAAATAACAGTGAATGATGAATAAATTATGACAGGTGGATTTTCCCTCAAACGTCTGGAAAGAAATGATAGAAGTCAGAAATATAAGAAGGACGGATTTCCTCAGAGACTTTAATATTTTACAAGACATTCTGAAGGTTAATGGAGGTCTCTCTCATGTTTTGCAAATTCTTCCCAAACGGTCCATACGCCCTTGAGAGATGCCATGGGTGCAGTTCTTCAGTAAGTCATAAGACTCTTCAGTGAGATCTCTAGCGATTCTTCTCGCCTCTGCAGAAGCGCACGGTTCTGACTGTCCCAAACAATGTGCTCGGAAGCCCTGGACCACATTAAACGTGACGGTGGCTAAATTGTCTCGGTGCTTCAGCAGTGCAGACTGTCAAAGTGATTCGGTGGGTGGATTTTGCAGGGTTGACTTCAAAAATATTACTATTCAAATCACATTCCCTGGAGTCCCCATTGGAATATGGTTTTGACTTGTGCTTTAAATTGAATTTCAGAACTTTTATAGAAGCGATTCCTTGTGGCACGACTGGTGTGATTAGAAGCTTTTAGAATGAGACTGATAGTCCTACTGCGTATGAGACACTGAATTCATGGTTGTGGTCTTCAAAACAGGCTGAGCATGCATTGGTGGTGGGTGGTGTGTGGTGTGATGTTGGCGGTAAAGTGCTTTAGTGAAATGCTCTGATTTTAAAGCCAATGACAGGCGCAATTTCTGCAGTGACAATTTTTAAATTGCAGCTCTCATTGTCCTCTCTTCTCTCTCTATATATCTCTAGCTCATTTCCATCTAGATTTGGATGTTGATTCTCTCTGGCACACTGATGCATCATGATTTTTGCCCTTTTATTTTTATAGTCCAGGTATCTTTGTACCTTCATTTAATGACGTCCTTTTTAATGGGTCATATTTTACACTTTTAGAATTCTTTCCAACACTGAAGTTCACTTATAATATTAGTCACAGTTTCTTGTTCTTTTAAAATTGCATGAACATATCATTTTCTAATTAAACCAGCTGTTTAATTGTAAGAGCTAAAAACGAGTTGGTTCTTTATAACACGAGTCAGGTAGTGAGTCAGTTTAGTTTAGTAAATCAAACCCAAATAGCATGACCAGTGCAATTTAACTGATTCCTGAACAAATGGAGGGATGGTTCTTGGTTGGCATTTTCACTATTTTCATTATTAGGATTGGACAGATCAGAGCTGACAGGAAGCAAAGTGGGAGAGAGACAGGGGGTGGGATCGGGAAAGGTCCTGAGTCAGGATTCGAACTCGACACCCATAGCGCAATGGCGTTGAATGTCGGCATGCTGCCCACAAGGTTATTGGCGCCAAAGAGAGCTGGTTCTTTTGAGTGAATCAAAACAATATTGTTACTAGTGTAGTCCAACTGGTTCTTGATCAAATGTCTTTTGATTAAGTTCTTTTAGTGAATCAAACACATACAGATCAGTGTAGTTACTGACTGACTGTTCTTGTTAAAAAAAGTGTATTTAAAGATATTTTTATTTTATAAAACTGAATGAATGAAATGTGATTAATATTTTTTAATGGTAGTTCATAAAATGATAGTTCCAAAAATAAAAAAAATCTGTTCCCAAAAAATATCACTTTGTCATCATTTACTCACCCCTTAATGTCATTCCAAAACTGTATGATTTTCTTGAAACACAAACGACAAAAAATTGTGTTACACAGATGAAAGTAAGTACATACAGTTTTGGAATGACATGAGGGTGAGTGAATGATGACAGAACTTTCATTTTTTTGGTGAACTGTCCCTTAAGGCCAATTATCAAATTGAATTTATGCCACTTTTAAAGATTGGGATTCTTTTAAATTAACTTGTATATATATATATATATATATATATATATATATATATATATATACACACTATTAATGAAATCATAAAAGGACCATAATTGGAATAGTTACATTTCTTTCTATTTCCACCCTGACTTATGACCTGACACTCTTAAAAATAAAGTTATATCAAGTTAAAATAAAAGTTAAGTAAAAAAAAAGAAAGAAAAATCATACATCTATTTATTTTTTTGGTGGCATTAATGGTTCCATGAAGTTTCTTTCGATTTTTAAAATGTTCTTCATGCTAAGATTTTTTGTTTTTTCAAGAACTGTCCACTAAAAGGATCTTTTGGGCACCCAAATTAGTTTTTCGATGCCATCACTGCAAATAAATAATGATATTAAAAAAGCTTTTAGAAAAAGATTATTTTTATTACCCATTTTCCCAGTTTAATTTCCATAATTAGTCTGGATGGACTGTTTATGTCTCTTATTTTAAAAACGGCAAGTGCAATCATTTTTTTTTCTATTTTATGAACTTTTAAAAGCAGCCTGGACTCAGTGTCCATATAGTATCTTGATTATGCCTCTCTCTCAAAGTCATTGGGCATGAGCGCCACTTTGAGCATGTGAGCATCTGTTAATGAGCACGCGCAGCACCTGTTGGGGGCGTCGCCACATCACCCCGACACGGCTCTCATCAGGAGTGACACTGCAGCCGGCCTGTGAAGTGTCTCATTAGCGGCGGGTCAAAATGCCGTCTGTCATTCAACCCGTCTCACTTGGTGACGCCCAATCCAATGCCCTCGTTGGCACCGTGCCTCTTCCCTTGCAGCGTCTGTTGCCATCGGGTTATAAATACAGCTGCAGGCTTTGATGGGCTTAGCAGAACTGCAGCTTTGTATCAGGTATCTTGAAGATAACGGATCTGACTACACCTGGACAGGTGGGATTTTGTGACACCCCCATACCGCCTTTACGGCAACCTGTTTGATAAGTCTATCTAGCCTCTCCACGCTCAACAGATCAATGTGAAGGGTTTAGCAGGCGGTTTGAGATTGAATGAAGTGCTCATTCCTCTCTGAAGTCTCTTTATATTCCAGCTGTGTTCCGGATAGGATAAAGACACTCTCTTAATGAGGGATCCAGGTTGATGCATCAGGATTCTCCGACGCTTAAAGAAGAAAAAAGAGAGGCTGAGAATCACACCGTCTATATTTGATATCTTCTCATTACAGCACTATAGGATTATGAAATAGCGTGGCAATGTTGAGCTGTGGTCTATTGATAGACGATCAAATGCGGGATCCACAGGTACAGTTCCCAAATTAACTACAGTCGAGCTGTGCTTTGTGTCTATAAGCTATTGATTTCAGATGGAAAGTGCAGGTTATGAAGGGCGTTTTGCACTGTGGTGAAAACAAGTTGACATTCACTTCAGAGAAAATAAGATGCTTGTGTCTTTTGTCCTGTAGGCTAGTTCATGAACCATAGTGGCCCCCGATATATCTGGATGCTTAAGACGCACTTAAAATATGATATTTCACCCAATAATAAAAAATCTGTCATTTATTCACCCTCGTGCCGTTCCAAACCTGTATGACTTTATTTCACACCTGGATCCAAAAGAGGAAATTATGAAGAATGTCTCTCTTTTCCAAGCAATTGCAATAAATTGAAATAATCATATAGTCTCTAAAGCACTGGTCTGCCATATAGCACACAAAGCTATAATGTGGCTCAAAAAGACTTTAAATATTAGACCGCTTATTTTTTAAGGTGCTTTGTGCCCTTTTTGAAGCTTTAGCTTAGCTTCAGTAATTGCATGGAAAAAAAAAGTATTTTTTTTTTTTATGAGATTTTGAACATTATTTTATGTAAGCAGAACAAAAGTCTTATTTTGTGAAATGTTTTGCTTGAAGTATGCATCTTTATTTACAATACACCAGTTAATTTTTATTTTATTTTATAAAACATTTAAAAAAAAAAAGTTTTTGAAAGCAGTTTTTGAAGATGGCTGAATTTATTTAATTAAATACAGTAAAAATGAAATTAATTTAATTTAAAAGATTCCTGTGATTCAAAGCAGAATTTTCAGCATCATTACTCCAGTTTTCAGTGTCACATGATCCTTCAGAAATCATTCTAATGTGCTCATTTGATGATCAAGAAACATTTCATGTTAAAACCAGTTGTGCTGCTTAATATTTTTTTGTGGAAACAGTGATACATTGTTTTAGAATATTCAAAATAACAGCATTTATTTGAAACTTTTTATTATTTCAAATGTATTTACTGTCACTTTTGCTCAGTTTAATGCATCCTTGCTGAAGTATTAATTTTTTAACCAATATCAATTGGCATGTTTTTTTTTAATCTAATGCGGTGACATTGATACATTTCAGTTGTGCTTAATTGTTCAAATAGCCAACACTGAATGCTACTTTATCTAACAAACACCTTTGTCACCTCTAGATAAGTCACGCTGGTCTGTGAACGTCTGTGTCCTGATTTTAACAGCTTCAACGAGTCTCTGGAGTCTTCAGCATTCTCAGGTTTTCACACATGCACCTTAAAGAGCAGCAACTGCACGTGCCAATGCATCCTCACAGCTCTGAATACACTGAGACGCCCACTCATTTAGATCTGTTTCATCCTTCACTGATTAATCACATTAACTTCCCTGTTTTAAAGAAAACGAATGCAAGATCACAGATAATATTTGAATATCTTCACACAAACATACTAGACTGTTTTAACATAAACCTCTCACATCTCTTTCTCTCACACACACTGCCACATGTATTGTCTCTCTCTCTCTCTTTTTTTTTTTTTTACATTTTCTTTCTCAGGGAATCAGGGATGCTTCTTTGAAAAGCGTGAGACAGTTCCTCTCTTCGTGAAGTCATCATTAAATGGTAATTCATTGCCGTTTGATGAGGAGAATTCTTTTTTCAAATTGACTTCAGATCCAATTGGAATCCTTCACCTGCTGTTAGTCAAACACACTCGAGGATATTTGGATACTGGAGCATTCAAATAGATGATGAGATTTCAAGAGAATGTGCTGAAATCTTTAGAGGAGCAATCAGCTTTTGATGTAGTGCAATTGTATGAGATAGACCTGTGTGGTTTAAATAAGCCATTTATCTACAGGTAGTTGACGTATCCTATGGTGTTCTATGTGTCCTGTATTTTCGATCAAATAAATGCAGCCTTGGTGAGCATAGAGACATACAGGAGTGTATATGTTGTCATACTTCTTACTCCAGTCAATATTTCAATGTGTTTCTTTCATTGCTTGACATTCTTCATCTAACATAGGCTAGCGTGTTCTTATAAAAATGATCCTAATTACTATAATCTTGATCTAGGCATCTGAAACCACATAAAAACCATTGCTAGAGAAAATAAGTACTGTTGTGACAACAAGCCCCATGTTATTTTTATATTTATAGAGGATGTTTTGTTGCAGACAGCAGATTTAGCTTTCAATTATCTGGACTTGGATGCTGAAAAAACACTCATGTTTTTGTGTGTCTGCAAGAGAAAATGGCACGTCACAGGTTCTCCTTTGGTTTATTTTTCTGCACTTTTCTTCTTTTACAGTTCTTTCTAAACACACAGTCATGACACCTTTACAAATGAACACAGCACTTTTGTTCTGTCTCTGGCTTTCTCTTCTATCTCCCTTAGCTCTGTTAGATGGATGTTTTTGCAGTCTTGCCATTCTTTTTTCCCCAGATATCAAGAATGACGGAAAAAACAACCCCTAAAAGTTTCAAGACTTCCTAGAAACTTGAAGATAAGGAAACTGTTGAAGTGTTTGTCTCTTTGGACCATGGTGGAGTGCAAAATACAGAATGTTCTGACCTCAGGGTCAAACATTCACGTTTACTGACTTGGACACTGTAATGACAGAAACGAAACCGGCTCTGTAGTTATTGTCCTCATAGCTTGTAGTATTGAATTATGTGTCACCCTCATTCCCATGGGAATCTGTAACGTTTGCTTCAGGATTAATAACTGACACTGGCTCAACATTATTTGATTTGCATTCATTTATTCAGGTCACTGTGGTGTCGATAGAAACTAAAGAGGTTACAGCAGCGTTGTGAATATGTTGTATAAATGTTAGAAACAGTTCTGTTGTCTCAAACTATAATGTTATCAGATGTAATGGCAATTTTCCCTCTGAAATTGCTTGTAAATTTAAATATTAACTACAAAAAAACAAGTAACTATGGAATCCTGTTTCCACTATGAGATAAAATGTGAAATTTTATCTCAATTCTGAATTTATATCTCTCATTACTGAGAAAAAATATCAGAATTGTGTGATATAAACTCAGAATTCTGACTTTTTCACAATTGCAAGATTATATCTTGCAATTATGAGGGAAAAAGTTAAAATTGTGAGATATAAAATCAGAATTGTGAGATGAATTGTAAGTCACAATTACCTGTGGTGGAATAAAGCTTCCATAACAAATTGATTAAACTGTAAAACAGTTTAAGTAGAAAGACTGAAATGGCATTTTCTTGGGATGTTCTTTTAATCTGGTCTGAGTTAAGTGACAGTAAAGAGGGCGGAGCTTAGAAAATAATAATTTCTAATTTTTGTCTGAACTGTGTTCCATCAAGAGGTTGAGCGCTTTTCTCTTTCATAGTGTTGTGTAACACAGATTGAGGTTGTTGAGTTGAGATTATTCGTTGGCAATTTGTTCTGGAGAAATGACACCATTATGAATTACATCTACAAATCTACAGTCACTCATATATGAGGATTAGAGTACCAGTGAATTTCTGTGTGGGTGTAATGACAAACTCTCTGGAGCCTTTTACCTTTGACAGGATCACGCTGTGGGCGTTAAACTGCTAAGACATCAGTGAAAGCGAGATGAGAGTTTTTCCTTTAAATGTTCATTGTTCCGTTAGCAAATGTGTGTGGCAATAAACCTAAACATTTAGAGCCATTTATAATAACAATTATATCTTTATGATTCTGCTGGGAGGATTAAACTAGTGACACTTTTGCCTAAAAATGAGACTTTGCTTTCACAATTCAACAAGTTTTGGTATACTATCATTCAAAAGTTTGGGGTTGGTAAAATGTTTTTGAAAGAATAGTGCTGTCAAACGATTAATCGCATTAATCCATCCAAATAAAAGTTTTGTTTACATAATATATGAGTGTGTACTGTGTATATTTTATGTATATATAAATACAAACACATGCATGTATATATTTTAAAAAAAAGTTTATATATTAAACATATTTATATATAAAATAATTATATAAATGTATATACATGAAATTATTTTCAAAATATATAATGAATGTGTGTGTATTTATATATACATAATAAATAAACACAGTACATATACATATATTATGTAAACAGAAACTTTTATTTTGGATGTGATTAATCACGATTAATCATTTGACAGCACTAGAAAGAAGTCTCTTATGCTTATCAAGGCTGCATTTATTTGATCAAAATACAGTGAAACCAGTAATATTGTGAAATATAATTTAAAGATAACTGTTTTCTCTTTGAATATATTTTAAAATGTAATTTATTCCTGTGATGCAAAGCTGAATTTTCAGCATCATTACTCCAGTCTTCAGTGTCACATGATCATCTGGAACTCGTTCTAATCTGCTGATTTACTGCTCAAGAAACATTTCTTATTATTATAAATGTTGAAAACAGGTGTGCTGCTTCACATTTTTGTGGAAACTGTGATAATTTTTTTTTCCATTAATCTTTGACGAATAGAAAATTCAAAAGAACAGCATTTATTTGAAATATAAATAATTTGTAACATTATAAAAGTCTTCACTGACACATTTTATATCACTGAATAAATTATTAATTTATTAATTTCTTTAAAAAAATCATAATAGCTTAATATTCAATATTGAATTAGGTCAGATGGCATTTATTGATATTTTTCTGTAATAAATGTAATATACCTATTGATAGTTGACATTTCAATCTATGAAATATATCCTGCTTTAAAATGTGGCAAAAAATTTGACTCTTTCAATGACTCTTTGTCTATGTAGTCAGCTCACTAGGATTTGGAACAGACTAAAACTGAGGGGAACTGTGATACGAAATAATGTGCAACTCTTAAATCAACTGAACCCCCAAAACTGAATTTCTCCTGTCAATAGCAGTCAAAAATTCATTAGACACTGACAAGAAAAGGTTGCCTTGAGTCGGCTCAGAATGTGTGTCATGGAGGCAATCAATTGGCATTAACGACAGAACACTGTGATCAATGTGAACGCAAACAAAGCCTGTGTCACCAGTTTAAAAAGAGATCACATTGACAAATGTGGATTTAATCACAGTTCAAATAGTGTTCCTGTGGCTCAGTGGTAGAGCATTGCGTTAGCAGCGCAAAAGGTTGTGGGTTTGATTCCCAGGGAACACACATAGTGATAAAACATGTATAGCCTGAATGCACTGTAAGTCGCTTTGGATAAAAGCGTCTGCTAAATGCATAAATGCAAATGCATTTGTTAACAAACCTGTTTAATGCATGCCGTTATTTGGATGCAATCCAGTGAAATGGAGTAAATAAGTGCTGGTGTTATTGATGAAGCCACACAGGCTATATACACACTATTGTATCTTCACTCAGTCCTCTTTAGACCCCAGATAACAATGTTCCCAGTGGTCTCGCAGTGTGTTTGCAGTGTCTTGCAAGCACATAGTTACTCTCGCTCTGTTTTACAGCAGATTTATAAATGAACAGTACCTACTTTTTGGTTGTTTTGTGGTTTTATTATAAGAACACTCTCTACAAGAGGCAGATCTTTTGGGTCTCTCTTAATTTCACCCTCAGACAATCTTGCTAGTTGACTTGATGGATGTACAGTCCACCATTCTGACCCATTGCCTGATGTCTGATATGATGATATAGGTGATGAAATCCATAACCAGTGACTTCTGTACCTAGTGAAACTGGGCAGAGTGCAGTTGTCAGTGGCTGAAAAGCTTTTAGTTGCATGTGGTTGAAGAGGTCTTGGTATTTTGATGCCACTGAGAGGTTGTGTAATGTCAGGACAGGAGTCTGGGCTATATGACAGGCCAGAAGAGGAGTTGCTGAACTATAATTGGCTGAGTAACTTTTCTGATAGCTTTCATGCAGTCTTCAGAAATGTCCCTGTTGCCATGAGATTTTTGATGCCAAGACAGCCTTATGTTGCTTGCCTTTATATTATATTGAGAAGCGTTCTGTCACTTATTTATTATGATTTTTTTGCTATTAATTAATTAGTATTAATTTGCATTGTATTAATTCATAAGTAATATTGTACATAAATAAATCACTATTGAAGTTGACAATGTCACAGTTTAGTTCTGTTTTAGTGTTGGATTTCCGTCCTGTGACCTAGTTTTCCTTGTGTTCCTGTCATTAATTAGTTAATTTGCACAGCTGTCTTGTCTTTGAGTTGATTACCCTGTCTATTTCAAGCCCTCTGTGTCTTTGGTTGGTGTTCGGTCTCGTTGCTACTTATGGTTGTGTGTATACCCTCTTCGTTGTATTCATTAAATGTGTTTTGAGACTTATTCTCTTCTGGCCATGCCCTTTCTCCCCACGCACGCCCGTAACAGACAAATAAATAAATAATAGTTTATTTTATTTAAATAATTTAATTTAATTCTACAAAAGTAGATGTTACATGTAGTTAAATGTAACAATAAAATGATGCATAAATAGAAATTGTTAAATAGAAAAACAATAAAAATGAAAAAAGTAAAAATATACATTTATTTATCTTATTTTTGTTTTATTGTTTATTTTATTTAATGCTAAAAAGACATTAAAAATAAAAATACTTTTCTGCATCTGCTAGTTGAGTTGAACAGTTTACGCATGGATTGATTAATTAATAAAGAAAAGTATTTGTCAAATTGTGAAATTTGTCAATTTGGTCAACTCTTAAAAAAAAATGCAATTTAACAATTGCATTTGCTTTACATTCAACAAACATTTTAAAATATAATAAAAAATCAGCTTTAAATATGTCTATGTATATATCAGTTTCAGATGTAATTACTGATTTACACATTAAGGTTTGGATTAACATTTCATTTTTACTTTTGGCACTTTGAGTCCAAACCCCTTCTTTATATTCATATATTCACTGATCTCCAAAAATGGACTGTTGCAGACATTTTGGATAAAGCTATTAAATTAAATAGCCCAGAAATATTTATTTGAACACTCGATTTAGTTGACAAGAATGATTTCCCCTTTAAATCGCTGTGTAACAAGAGTGTCTGTATCCAAAAAATAGCCATAATATACTTTACTGAGCCTTCTGGAAAGCATGATGATGTTTTTATATGCTTTGAAATAAACAATAAATGATGATATTTCCCCAAATATTAAAATCCAGCAGGATGGTGGAATTGTGATTCCTGCCTTCATGGTTCATTAAATATTTAAAGCTCATAAGACAACCTCAAACCATTACTGCATCATTAGTATCATTAAACACAATACAGTGTCCGTCTTGAACTTCTGAGATGATTAATGGAGCGTTTATGAGGTCAGCTGTAATTCTGAGCAGTAAATAAGTTAGTGAGATGGATTGCTGCTCGGTTTGGCTCACTACCAAGGGCACTACTGAGAATAAGACTTCTCTTCAGGGTGTCACGGCTCTTGAATCTGTGGCTCTCAGCCAGAGGCGGTGACTTTTGTCAGACAGGAGATGCCTGTCAGTTGTCAGGATTTTACTGCTTTATCCATTCTTTGGGTTATTTATTTGGAAGCCAAAAAGGAGATGTAACATAATACAAAAACAGAATATAACACCCAACTTGACACTAATCCACAACACATTTTCAGCGTTCAACAAGTTCCTCGGGGTTAAATACGCATTTATCACACTTCAACACATTTATTTGTATATACTGCTAATGGGTTATTTTATTGCTGTTTGTGTTGCTGATACACACAGAATAAAGGGAGAGTTCACCCAAAACAAAAAAAGTCTGCCATTATTTACCCTCATCTCATTCCAAATCCCTGTGCTGTTATTTTTCATGTGGAAAACAAAAATCATCACTCAGAGCTGTTGAATGGCTTCAGAAGATTAGCACACAAATCATATGGATTATACTTTTTTTTTTTTTTTTTTTTTTTTATGGTGCTGTTTTTGCGTTGTTTGGGCCTTTTTACAGCTTGACAGCCTGTGGTCATGACTCATGTTGCTAATTATTTAGATTTTTTTTTTTTTTTAAGATTTATTCTTAATCATTAGCACAACTTTTAGTATATACAGGTTTTTTTTTTGTAAGTTATTTCAAAAAGAGAAACTTTCATATATTTTAGATTCATTACATGTAAAGTAAAACATTTCCAAAGTTTTTTTTGTTTTAATTTTGATGATTAGAGCTTACAGCTCATGAAAGTCAAAAATCAGTATCTCAAAATATTAGAATATTTACATTTGAGTTTCAATTAATGACCATCCATACAGTATAAATTCTGGGTATCTCTTGTTCTTTGAAACCACAATAATGGAGAAGACTGCTGACTTGGCAATGATCCAGAAGACGAACATTGACGCCCTCCACAAAGAGGGTAAGTCACAGAAGGTCATTACTGAAAGGTGTGGCTGTTTACAGAGTGCTGTATCAAAGCATATTAAATGCAAAGTTGACTGGAAGGAGGAATTTGGGTAGGAAAAGGTGCACAAGCAACAGGAATGACTGCAAGCTTGAGAATACTGTCAAGCAAAGCTGATTGAAACACTTGTGAGAGCTTCACAAGGAGTGGACTGAAGCTGGAGTCAGTGCATCAAGAGTCACCACGCTCAGACGTCTTCAGGAAAAGGGCTACCAAGCCACTTCTGAACCAGAGACAATGTCAGAAGCATCTTACCTGGGCTGTGGAGAAAAAGAACTGGACTATTGCTCAGTGGTCCAAAGTCCTCTTTTCAGATGAAAGTAAATTTTGCATTTCATTTGGAAATCAAGGTCCCAGAGTCTGGAGGAAGACTGGAGAGGCACAGAATCCATGTTGCTTGAAGTCCAGTGTGAAGTTTCCACAGTCAGTGATGATTTGGGCTGCCATGTCATCTGCTGGTGTTGGTCCACTGTGTTTTCTGTAGTCCACAGTCAACGCAGCCATCTACCAGGAAATTTTAGAGCACTTCATGCTTCCTTCTGCTGACAAGCTTTATGGAGATGCTGATTTCATTTTCCAGCAGGACTTGGCACCTGCCCACACTGCCAAAGGTACCAAAAGCTGGTTCAATGACCATGGTGTTACTGTGCTTGATTGGCCAGCAAACTCGCCTGACCTGAACCCCATAGAGAATCTATGGGGTATTGTCAAGAGGAAGATGAGAGACACCAGACCCAACAATGCAGATGACCTGAAGGCCACTGTCAAAGAAACCTGGGCTTCCATACCACCTCAGCAGTGCCACAAACTGATCACCTCCATGCCACGCCAAATTGAGGCAGTAATTAAAGCAAAAGGAGCCCCTACCAAGTATTGAGTACATATACAGTAAATGAACATACTTTCCAGAAGGCCAACAATTCTCTAAAAATGTTTTTTTTTATTGGTCTTATGAAGTATTCTAATTTGTTGAGATAGTGAATTGGTGGGTTTTTGTTAAATGTGAGCCTAAATCATCACAATTAAAAGAACCAAAGACTTAAACTACTTCAGTCTGTGTGCATTGAATTTATTTAATACACGAGTTTCACAATTTGAGTTGAATTACTGAAATAAATGAACTTTTCCACGACATTCTAATTTATTGAGATGCACCTGTATAAACCTATCCTATCTTGTTAAAAAATGTGATACTCCTGCAGCACTATTATTTTAGTATTATTTGTACACTATGAAAGTTTTTTTATATATATTAAATTAGATTTTATTTTTCAAGTTTTCACATTTTCTTTTTCTTTACATTTTTAATAGGTCTGTGCTTTTGTTATTGTCAGTTTATATGCTTCTGTCATTTTAGTAGTTTTTTTTATATTACATGTAAATTATATTACAATTTTTTCTAAATTGTCAATTAAACATTATTTGAGTACATTTTACAAGAAAATACTATTACAGTTTTTCTCATTGCTAAAACACTAAACCCTTATTTCTGAACCAAATTCAGTGCCTGCCCACTATTGAATCTCACTCTTTTGGCAACAAAGCACTTTTCACCTGTTTAGACACAACTGCCAACACATTTATTGTGATGCACCCGTCTGCAATGGTGAGCACAGTCAAAAGTCAAACACAATTAAAGCACAGGTGTCACCACTTGAACACAACAACTCAAAACTGATCACACTTGTGGCTAATGATTGAGGGAACTATACAGAAGCCATTCAGAGAGCACTGGTTTGTGAGGCCCTACAATGGATAGAAATCAAGGAAGAGTTTGTGAGAGGAGGTCGAGGTGGTCAGCGAAGACAAAGAACAGTAATATCTGATGAAATCAAGCTATTGATTGACTGTTCTTGTCCATGGTATGAGCATGAGGGAGGCTGGACAAAGGGTACAACCAAACATCAGTAGATCCTGTGTCCACCATAGTGAAGATTTAGAGAAGAGAACATTTACCTTTTTTTGCAATAGTAATTGTAATTACAGCAATTTTTGACATAATAGAGCTTAAGTCCCGCCCAGTAAAACCCCACTGGACCTTATTGAAAAACGAGGTTTAGTTTTTTTCTCAATTCACTTGCATTGACGATTTTTCAATCTAGTTTCGGATGGGCACTTACCAGTTATATACTGACTAAAATATGTTTCTACATATTTTTAGGAGGGTTGGTCTATTTTTTGTTCCATTTATTTTTTGTTTTTTTTTTTGTATTGAAAGACTAATGGGGGTGGGGGGATTTTCTCCCCACACCAAGAGACCCTTTGTTGAATTTTAGAACAATGCCATTCAGTGAAATTCAGCAGAAGATTTAAGGACCATTAAATTTTCAGACAACAGTTAGCCTCTCTATTTTTTTAAGCGCACAGACTGCGCATGAAACGGCTTAGTTTTCATCAGACAGAGTCAAAGAGCAAAGATAATTACAGGTTATATATCCAGACACATTCAATTTGATTACTCTATTTTACTGTATGGCCAAAATCACTTTTTCCGTACAACAAAACTAATATTTCCAGAGGGTTTTTCCAAATGGAAAGACATATACATATGGATGAAGCTGGGTTTATTACCAAAAGGAGAAGGAGAGGCCGTTGTGATTGGCATCGGGCCATTGTTTGTGTTCCTGGGCAGCGTGGTGGCATGTCAAATGTGCTGCCATCAGAAATGGGGTTGTCCACCATCATGCAACCTGGGGCCCTACAACACTACCAGCTTCATTTTCCTCAATCACATGCGAGATCTTGTTAGGGCAGCAGGATGAATCCCATCATTTGTTGTTTGGGACAATTGAGTTTTCACAGAGCCCTCCAGGTTAGAGAGTGTAAAAAAAGGTTTTATAATCTTTGCCTTCCAATACAAAATTCCCTCAGGCGGTGGAATTGGATTGAGCGACTGGAAATGGAATGCCATTGAAGGGGTTTTTTCAGACAAAATGTGGCCTGTGATGTGGATGAAGTCCTGTGGCCTGACATAATGATGTTTAAACAATGATATTTTTGTACATTTTTACATGACTGTACACAAGTCAAACGCATGATTTCTGTTTGTTTTTAAAGTGCTATATGCACAAGATCTGTTTTGTCTTTTTGTAGTATAAGGTTTTCTTTGTTTTGCAGCATGAGGAACAATAAACATTTATTTCTCCAGATGTCCTGAATTGTTTTCTATTTTTCTATATAATAGGGTTTTTAATTTTGATTGACTCGGGGCATGCAAATAAGTTTTGAAAAAAACTGTTTTGAGGTGAAAGTTTGGTTTTGCAAGAAGAGTTAGGTTTTGTGAAATTAAACTGAGAAAAGGAGAGCAGCTGAAATGATAGCATTATAAAATGTAAATCAATCAGTCACCTGCTGTTTCTTTGAAATTCTGAAATTTACCAGCAAATTCTGAGTGAAAATTTTCTCTACCATGTTCCTCAGTGTATTTGCAATAAATTAATTATTTTTTAATTTCAGTTTTATTTGAGGTTTAGTTTCTTTAAATTTGTTTCCAGTTAGACTAAAACTTATTTTTAGTTATTTTTAGTTTTTAGTTTTTTTATCTAATATTTAGATTTAATTTTATTTCAGCTTTATTTGACTTAGCATTTTTTTATTTTAGTTTTCATTTAATTTTAGTTTTCATTTTAATTTACAATAATACCCCAACATATTATTGTATTATTGCAAAATAAAAGAAATAGCATGTTATTCCAAGTCTTCTGAAATCATTTGATTGCTTTATGTAAAAAAAATAATAATACAAAATTCCCTCAGAATTGGATTGAGCGACTGGAAATGGAAATTGAACAGGAATTACATAATGATGTTTAAACAATGACAGAATCTGAGTAAAATATTCAGTATAAAGCATGAGGGAAATATATAATAGGGGGAATGCAAATAAAAAAAAACACATTAAAATTAAACTGTGTGATAGCATTATAAAATGTAGCAATTATTTCCCAGATTAGCAGACCCAAACACATTAACACCTTCATCAGATGCCTGTTGAGACAGGAGCCTGAAACTGTCCATCATGTAGTAACCTTGATTCTATCGGCTCGACTGTCTTCCTCTTATCTGCTGGGCTGAAGCAAAGCAGGTAAAGATAAGGCTTGGACTACAAGGACAACTTACCCCGCTCCTCCATCTGAGACTGAGCAACTCTGAGTGTCTGGCCGACTGACAGCTGGCTCTTCCGTCCATCACAGAGATCAACAGAGCAGATAAACACCAGAGAGCATTGAAATCAGCCAGAGAGGGAGATTTAAAGGAAGCTTGGACAAGACTCTGAGCAGCACTTATTTTCTGTGCTTTCAGATTAATTCACTATATACTTCAAACACACATCTGGAACTGATCCTGCAGCAGATCGTATTGTGCAACATTTCATTGGTAGACATTGTAGAGAAAGGTCTGGAATATCTATCTATTTGTCTGTCTGTCTGTCTATATCTATTTTAGAGTTATTTTGGAATTATTTATACAGTACTGTTATAGTATTTCTAAATATTTTGAATTAGCTTTTTATTTTCAGTTTTTTATTTAATTTTAGTTTGTTGTGGTTTTTTTTATTTGCTTTATCATTTTTATTAATTTTTTATATTTCTATTTAGTTTTAATTCAGTTGTATTTCAGCAGTAGTCATTTTAGTGCATCAACTTAAACATTTATTTCAGTTATATTTTTCAAGTTAAGTTTTTTTTTTCATCTAATCTATATTTTATTTAAATTTTTCAATTACAGAAAATATTGTATTATTATTATTTTGGTTTTATTGATTTATAATAATAATAATAATAATTATTATTATTATACGTTTATAGTATACACTAGTATATTTTTTGAATTAGCTTTTATTTTTGTATTTTCAGTTTTTACTTTCATTTTAGTTTGTCATTTTATTAATTCTGTTATGTGCTTTTGTCATTTTTATGTATTTATATTTCTATGTAAGTTTAATTTATTGTTATTTTAGTTTTAGTAATATATACTTCAACTTAAAAACATTTATTTCAGTTAGTTGACAACGCAACAAATTTTTTACAAATGTAATTTGATTTTATTTGCAATTTATTTTATTTTTTTTATATTTTTTTAACAATATAGTAGAGTTAATGAGAGTAACAATAGATTGTCTTGACCAACTTTTGCTAATTAAAAACTCATATAAATTTCATAGTAATTCAGTTCCATTTCTACTTTCATACACTGAAATTTGAATTATAATTCCGCATCCTGTTTGCTACCCTAATTCGAATTCAATACAAATTCAAAAACTGTCATTTAATATGCATCCTTGATTCAATGCTGCACAACCCAGGTGTGTGTTATTTCTGTGACAAAGATACTGCATTTACTGTATATTCATCTAACAACAAATCTGCCATGGTATTCCAGCTCTGATCCCATATCAGGATGGTAGAAATTAGACAGCCTGAGTCTAACTGTTGGTTTTTTGACCGAGCTTTAAAAGTTTTATGCCAAAGAACTGCAATATATGGAGGTCAAATCAAAGTCAAAGATGCTCACGCAACCTCCAAAGCCTTTGAAATCAGCCGTATTCCTCGATCCATGTATTCTGTACAGAATTTCCCCCTGTAAACTATCTGCACCCCCCTGGGACCTCCGGCGGCTCAAGAGAAGGCTACCTGCAATTTGCTCATCCAGCCTGAAACATGGCCAGCTGTATTTCTGAGGATGCTTGACCTGAGCCTGGTATCGCATCAAATCAAACCCAAGATCCTGGAGACGGTACATTGTGTTTTTTTCCGGCTCTGTCCTCCCTGAAGGCTCAGAACGGATCCTACTCTAAAAAACTTTGCGGGGGTCAAAAAAAAAAAGCGCCAGCAGGCAGGTCACTTCAATAGATTAGAGAGAGAAACCGCAAGATCACAGCGCTTATTAATCAATGAATTTATGAGATGGCACCATCTGAGGGTGGAGAACCTGGAGAAGGAAGAGGGAGGGGAGGATGCTGGTGCTGACGGCTGTGTCTGTGGCAGGATCTGCAGATTGCAGCAGTCCTGTGACACCTGGGTACCCTTCACACACAGTTACTTCTCTACTTCAATACACACACACAGATACATTTCCATCAAAAGTCAGACAGAGTTTTGTCTCCTTTTATGACTTTCAGACAGTAAATTTCTCCTGCAGTGCAATTAAGTTCATGCTGCAGTGCATCCTGGACACCCCTCTTGTCATTTATCACATTTATTATCTTAAATGTCTTTACTTCATAACTGAGCATTTGATTTAGCATCTTAAATTTAGTCAATCTTTTATTAAAAAATAATGATTAATGCCATTCCTAATGTATAAGTGTTGGAGAGAAGCTAAATAAAGTTGAACTACTTTATATAATCAGTAGCTTAATAATCATGAGCAAGCAACATTTTAAAGAAGCTACTCCAATACTGGTTTCATTCAAAATGGAAAAAAAATGAATTACTTGATGCTGGACTTAAAAAAACAAAATTAAAAAACAAACACCTAAATGAGTTTAAGCCATTTTCGAGATGGTCTTCACTGCAGAACACAAGATCCAGGGGGTGTGGTTGGATCTAGATCCAACTCCTCTCACCTTACATATACCTGAACCTACCTGTCTCCACCCCCTGATCCCTAAACCCACCCATCCCCACCCCTAAACCTACCCATCTCCACCCCTAAACCTACCCATCCCCACCCCTAAACCCACCCGTCTCCACCCCTAAACCCACCCGTCTCCACCCCTAAACCCACCCGTCTCCACCCCTAAACCTACCCATCTCCACCCCTAAACCTACTCATCTCCACCCCTAAACCTACTCATCTCCACCCCTAAACCTACCCATCTCCACCCCTAAACCTACCCATCTCCACCCCTAATCCTACCCATCTTCACCCCTAAACCTACCCATCTCCACCCCTAGATGTTGATCCAAACCCGAACCCTGGATCTTTGTTCTGCAGTGAGGGGCTACTGCCATTTTCAGGGAGGTGGGTAAAACATGGTAAGATCTCTTCTGATCATTATACATCTATAAAACCAAGATGAGATAAAATACACTAGTGTTCAAAAGTTTGGAGCAGTTTTCTACAACCCCAAATCAGAAAAAGTTGGGACAGTATGGAAAACGCAAATAAAAAAAGAAAGTAGTGATTTCTAAATTTACTTTGACTTGTATTTCATTGCAGACAATATGAACACAAAATATTTCATGTTTTGTCTGGTCAACTTCATGTCATTTGTAAATATACATCCTTTCCTGTCATTCAGACCTGCAACACATTCCAAAAAAAGTTGGGACAGTAAAGCATTTACCACTTTGTAATGTTGCCATTCCTTTTCACAACACTTAAAAGACGTTTAGGGACTGAAGACACCAAGTGATGAAGTGTTTCAGGTGTAATTTTGTCCCATTCTTATTGCAAACAAGTCTTAAGGTGGACAACAGTACGGGGTCTTCGTTGTCGCATTTTGCGCTTCAAAATGCGCCACACATTCTCTATTGGAGACAGGTCGGGACTGCAGGCAGGCCAGTCAAGTACCCGTACCCTCTTCCTCCGCAGCCAGGACTTTGTAATGTGTGCAGAATGTGGTTTTGCATTGTCTTGTTGAAATATGCATGGACGTCCCTGGAAAAGATGTCTTCTTGAAGGCAGCATATTGTGCTCCAAAATCTCTATGTACTTTTCAGCATTAATGGTGCCATCACAGAAGTGCAAGTTACCTTTGCCAAGGGCACTGACACAACCCCATACCATGACAGACCCTGGCTTTTGGACTTGTTGCTGGTAACAGTCTGGATGATCCTTTTCTTCTTTGGTCCGGAGCACACGGCGTCCATTCCTCCCAAAAAATACCTGAAATACTGATTCATCTGACCACAGTACACGTTTCCACTGTGTGATGGTCCATCCCAGATGCCTCCGAGCCCAGAGAAGTCGACGGCGCTTCTGGACACTGTTAACATAGGGCTTCCTTTTGGCACAGTACAGTTTTAACTGGCATTTGTGGATGTAACTACGTATTGTGGTACTTGACAAAGGTTTGCCAAAGTAGTCCTGAGCCCATGTGGTGATATCGCTTATAGATGAATGACGATTCTTGATGCAGTGCCGCCTGAGGGATCGGAGATCACGGTTGTTCAGCTTAGGCTTGCGCCCTTGTCCTTTACGCACTGAAATTCCTCCAGATTCCTTGAATCTTTTAATTATGTTATGCACTGTTGAAGGTGAAATATCCAAATCTCTTCCTATCTTTCTTTGAGGAACATTGTTTTTAAACATTTCAATAATTTTCTCACGTATTTGTTGGCAAACTGGCGATCCTCGGCCCATCTTTGCTCCTAAAGGACTAGACCTTTCTTGGATGCTGCTTTTGTACCAAATCATAATTACAATCACCTGTTGACATCAACTGTTTCAAATCACATCATTATTTAACCAATTTACCTCATTACTAGCCCTAAATTGCTCCTGTCCCAACTTTTTTTGGAATGTGTTGCAGGTCTGAATGACAGGAAAGGATGTATATTTACAAATGACATGAAGTTGACCAGACAAAACATGAAATATTTTGTGTTCATATTGTCTGCAATGAAATACAAGTCAAAGTAAATTTAGAAATCACTACTTTCTTTTTTTATTTGCGTTTTCCATACTGTCCCAACTTTTTCTGATTTGGGGTTGTATTTGAATATATTTTAAAATGTAATATGTTCCTGTGATTCAACGCTGAATTTTCAGCATCATTACTCCAGTCTTCAGTGTTACATGATGCTTCAGAAATCATTATAATATGCTGATTAGCTGCTCAAGATACATTTTTTTTATTATTATTATCAATGTTGAATGCAGCTGTGCTGCTTATATATTTGTGGAAACTGAGATACATTTTGTTTCTAAGGATTCTTTGATAAATCAGAAGTTTGGAAGAACAGCGTTTATTTGACATTGGAATCTTTTGTAACATTAAAAACATCTCAATTTTAATCAATTTATGCATCATTGTTGAATAAAATAATTAATTTCTTTAAAAAAAACTTACTGACTCCAAACTTTTGAATGGTATTATGTAAAAAACAACATCTAGTAAGAATATTCCTCATACAGCTTTGGATGGAATGCATCATTATCCTTCTTGAGTGACAGATTGTTGCTGATTTCAGTTCCTCCTGGGATGTTTCTGCTTAAGTCATAATTCAAATTATATGCATTTAAGTCATTGTGAATAAGATGTATTGGAATTTATCTGTATCTTTTCACCTGGCTGCCGACTAAGACAGCAATAAAATAAAGAACAAATTAAGCACATTAGATGCTTTATTAACGTTTTTTTTTTTTTTTTTTTTTTAGGTTGCTTTGACAGAGGTTTTCGTTTTCACATAAGCCTGCCGTCTCATATTTTCTGCCAAGCTTTATTGCTATTCTTCATGAACAGTAGTCAGAATGCAGCTAAATTGTGCAGTCAACATTCACAATTACAACTCAATTATGACTAATAACAATTAAATTCTGACATGATTTTCCTTTAATTGACAATCCCCCGATTCAGAAAGTCTGGGCTCAATAAAACATCCTTGCATTCCACTGGTAATGTTGACATTGTTGTGCATTCATCTCCTAAATACCATCATTCTGACATGACTTGAATGCAGCATTAGTTTGAGGAGGGGAAAGTAATCCTGGATGTGTTTCTTTCTACTTACCATAAATCTTTCATTCATAGATCATCATCTCCCACACCGTCTCCCTCCCGTCTGCTGGTGAATAACTATAAATCATATCCACAACTGCTTGGCTGTGTTGACTGCGTTTTACCTTCATTTAATGTACATCTCCATCCCACTGCCGTATCTTGGCTCCTGATAGATTAGCACCATTCACAGCACTCTTTTGCTGCAGATGTGGCTCTTGCCTCCATCAGTTGGCTGTATTGAAAGCGGTGTTGACAGGCACCTGTGTGATGTGCGGGTGTTAATGTAGTTATGGAGTCATTTTAGTGATGTGTATGCGGGATGATGATGTTTTGAAAAGTGCAGCAGTTCTTCTTCAAATGTCCTTAATTTAAACGCTAAAATGTATTAATATTATTTAATTAATAATTGTGATGAATTATAAATAGAAATATATTTTTAAATAAAACAGAAAATCATAATAATTAAATAACTCAAATATTATCAGTCTCAGCAAAAAAACATTGCTATTTTTATCCCTTTTATGTATCAGTTTTAGTCTTTTTATTTTTGTCATATTGACTTTGATCATAAAAATATTAACTACGCAATTTCCTTAAATTGAGCACCAAAATGTATTAATATTATTTAATTATTAATAATTGTGATAGTTATTTTTATTACATTATTATTAATAATATATTTGTAAATAAAATATAATTAAATTAATTATAAATCAATAATTAATATAATATCAATCTCAGTAATTCACAGAACATTTCTTAATAAGTAATTTTTTTAAGTTATCTACTTTTCAATGCCTAATACTTTTTAAATGTTAAAATTTGGGAATCCATCATAATTTTTTTTAATTAAAACTTTGAATTTGAGAACTGAAATGTATCAATATTATTTAATTAGAAATTGTGCCTAATAATAATAATAATATAAATAATATATATAAATAAAAATATAATAATAATTAAATCAATCTCAACTGTCAATAATTTTTTTTTTTTTTTTTTTTTTTTGCACTGCTTTTCAAATTGTATGTAGCAATGTTAGTTTTTGGTTTGTGTGTGTGTTTGAAATATTGACTTTCAGTGTTAAGGGAATAAATCATAAAAATATGAATTAAATAATTTTCTTAAATTGAGCAAAAAATTGCTGCTGCTGCTTTTCAAATTGATTTTAGTGATTTACTCTTGTAATATTAACTTTACATTTCTTTAGATTGATCGTTGGAACTTAATATTATTCAGTAATTATTTCTAGTTATTTTTATTAAATTGCATCATCTTTCTAAAACTAAAATAATTAATTTTAAAGGGGTGGTTGACTGGTTTTTTTCTAGGCTTGATTGTGTTTATGGGGTGCAGTCTAGCATGTGTTCATGCTTGTTTTTTTTAAAAACGCATTATTTTTCACATAATTTACCTTTATTCCACACCTCTCTGTCCCTTCTCTGACAAACGCCTCGATTTATTTCCTGGTTTTATGAAGCCCCTCCCTCGATGGGCTGAGATTGGTTAGCTGGCTCAGTGTGTTGTGATTGGCTAAACCACCAGTATGCGTCTGAACGTCCCGCCCCTCTCCTCAGCTGCATTCGCTCCGGTTGAATTGTAAACAGTGGCGTTGTCTATATTGCTTATCAATTTGAGCCCGATTGAGACCCAGAGGATATTAGTGAAGAGGATCGTGCAGAACCTGTGCAAGCACGGCTCTTAATGGTATGTTTGGTTGTTGTTGTCTCACTTTTAAATACGCTGCTATTTGTAAGTGCTACTGCTTCTGTTAGCTTTTAATATACGGTTTTATCCTGATTAAAGCTTTAATACAGCACAGCAACCGCACGCGTGTCCATTTATAATGCTTCTCATTGCTGTGTGAAAATAAGTGTATAATTGGAACAGTTTGTTGGAGCTGATCTTACGATCTGAATGAGAGAGAGAGAGAGAGAGAGAGAGAGAGATGCAGAGCAGGGCGACAGAGTAACAGTATTAAGAACCCCTGCTTTAATGATTTTGAAACTTGAGAATCCATTAGAATCGTTAGAAGACAGAATCGCGATTCATATGAATAGATTTTTACGTGCATCCCTAGTTTTCTCTTCCTCTTCTCTAAAGCAGCGCAGCATGGCCTCGCCCCCTTTGCTGCGTGTTCCCGGGGGCGGGGTTTATCTGGGTCTGTGACGTATCAGACCCGGGAAGTAACTCGTTGTAGTCCCTTACCTGTCGTTTTTGTAGGCATTAAACTGCCAGAATTTTAAAAGAGGATATCTCCGTTTGCATTGAACTTTCAGCGCTGCAACTCTGCAGATATTGTTTATGCTCAAACAGCAACATTACACACTAACTAATGTTAAAAAAGTAAAATCGCAATCAACCACCCCTTTAAATATTAAATAATTAAAATAGTACAAATCGCAGCAGTCAATTATTCACAGCATAAAAAATATTGAGGTCCTTGTTGCAGCAAGACTTGATTCATAATTAATATTGTCTTAGTGCAGTTTTCTTGTACTTTTTGTTTTGTTCATAGTTTTTCAGGACGAGGGTGTATGTTTCATCAGTTCATCTAAAAATCTGTCAGTGTTTGATTTGATCACAGTATTTGACATCAGTCAAATGTCAGTTTGAATACAGTAAGTGGATGTACTGATGAAATGTAGAAGGAACTACGACAGGCTGCTTTTATGGTACTTCTATGGCTCTTACTTCTTGATATTTGAATACTTATATTTTCATTTTATGGATCATGGTCATTTTCATGTAGAACCGTAGAAAGGTACGGCTGCAAAAACAGCCTTTTCAGTTCAGGGTCAGAGAGAGTGTGTAAAATAACCTGTTTTTGGTGGACTTCAGGAGAAAATAAACTGCTGTGGTATAGAATATGATTCCTTTAATGCACTTGCAGTTGTATTTGAATGTTTATACTGACAAGTAATTCTCCTTTGCGCATATAGTCTGGGCCAGCATAAATCATATGTTTAATATTCTTCAGCTTGCTCTTTCTTACAAGAAAACGAAACATTATAATTCATGCTTGAGTTTGAGAACTCTTTATAATGATGTCAATCTGCACAGACAATGATTTTATGATTAGTTTTCCACTTAAGTGCTTCTACACTTCAGGCAAATTTAAAATGGAAGTCTTCATCTCAAAGTAATTCAAAAGTGGGTGTGTGTGTAAACGCGTACATGCTTTTCAAAATGTGATTTTGTGTGTGTGTGTGTGTGTGTGTGTGTGTGTGTGCGTGTGTGTACAGACAAATTTATTGTTATACATACTCACAACCAGAGAACAGGGTGTGTTTAGGTCTATTTTCATGCAGCCACAGGCTGAGGCATAACATCTCTGGGTCTCTCTCTCTTTTTCAGCGATGCACGTCTTTCCTCTCTTTTCATGCTTCACTGAGCTTAATTTAAGCCAAACTGCACCCAAAAGCACAGCCACATCCTTTCGAGGGTGTTCCAGTGTTATGGGCAACTGATTGAAGAGCAAACCAAGTGGTGTATATACATGCATCATTTTCTGAAAACATCCCACCGCACTGCTGGAAAGGTGTAGAGGAGAGATGCACTGCAAGAACAAAATACAGCCCTGGTTACAATATTCTGACAACATTTTGAATATATATATATATATATATATATATGAAGAGATCAGATGCAAAAGCCTCTAAGTGCCCTCTGAAATTTTCTTTTTTTAATCAGGCTGCTATGTTTATGTTCAGTTATTTCACTTTAATGGCAACGAAAATAACCTATTCATTGGCTTTAAAGTGAAATTACTGAACCTACACATAGGAGCCTGATAAAAATGCTCATTTTTGAAGAAAATTTCAAATGGCACTTAGAGGCTTTTGCATCTGAACCCTTCTCATATATATATATTCAGTAATTTCACTTTAATGGCAAAGCAAATGTTTTTATTCAGTTAATGAATGCCTTATATTCAAAAATTTCCTATGTTATTTTCATAGGAGGCTGATAAAAATGCTTGTTTAAAAGAAAAATCTCAGAAGGTGTTTGCATCTGAAGTTTTCAAATATATAAATACAAATATCTGTCACTCTCTCTTTCTCTCCCCCTCTCTCTATAAGTAAGAGGTTTAGATAAAAAAGAAAGAAAATAATTTAATATACAGGTGCATCTCAATAAATTAGAATGTCGTGGAAAAGTTCATTTATTTCAGTAATTCAACTCAAATTGTGAAACTCGTGTATTAAATAAATTCAATGCACACAGACTGAAGTAGTTTAAGTCTTTGATTATTTTAATTGTGATGATTTAGGCTCACATTTAAGAAAAACCCACCAATTCACTATCTCAACAAATTAGAATACTTCATAAGACCAATAAAAAATTTATTTTTAGTGAATTGTTGGCCTTCTGGAAAGTATGTTCATTTACTGTATATGTACTCAATACTTGGTAGGGGCTCCTTTTGCTTTAATTACTGCCTCAATTCGGCGTGGCATGGAGGTGATCAGTTTGTGGCACTGCTGAGGTGGTATGGAAGCCCAGGTTTCTTTGACAGTGGCCTTCAGGTCATCTGCATTGTTGGGTCTGGTGTCTCTCATCTTCCTCTTGACAATACTCCATAGATTCTCTATGGGGTTCAGGTCAGGCGAGTTTGCTGGCCAATCAAGCACAGTAACACCATGGTCATTGAACCAGCTTTTGGTACCTTTGGCAGTGTGGGCAGGTGCCAAGTCCTGCTGGAAAATGAAATCAGCATCTCCATAAAGCTTGTCAGCAGAAGGACGCATGAAGTGCTCTAAAATTTCCTGGTAGATGGCTGCGTTGACTGTGGACTTCAGAAAACACAGTGGACCAACACCAGCAGATGACATGGCAGCCCAAATCATCACTGACTGTGGAAACTTCACACTGGACTTCAAGCAACATGGATTCTGTGCCTCTCCACTCTTCCTCCAGACTCTGAGACCTTGATTTCCAAATGAAATGCCAAATTTACTTTCATCTGAAAAGAGGACTTTGGACCACTGAGCAACAGTCCAGTTCTTTTTCTCCACAGCCCAGGTAAGACGCTTCTGACGTTGTCTCTGGTTCAGAAGTGGCTTGGTAGCCCTTTTCCTGAAGACGTCTGAGCGTGGTGACTCTTGATGCACTGACTCCAGCTTCAGTCCACTCCTTGTGAAGCTCTCCCAAGTGTTTGAATCAGCTTTGCTTGACTGTATTCTCAAGCTTGCAGTCATTCCTGTTCCTTGTGCACCTTTTCCTACCCAAATTCTTCCTTCCAGTCAACTTTGCATTTAATATGCTTTGATACAGCACTCTGTAAACAGCCACACCTTTCAGTAATGACCTTCTCTGACTTACATTTACATTTACATTTACATTTAGTCATTTGGCAGACGCTTTTATCCAAAGCGACTTACAATTGGGGAATACATCAAGCGATTCATCTTGAAGAGGCAATCAGACAAGGAAGTGCTCGTAACACCAAGTCTCAGTCATTGTTCAAATAAGTACAAGCTAGCAAGGGAAGGAGAGAAAAATAAAGGGAAAGTTTTCTTTTTTTTTATGAACAAGTTTAGGATGAAGTCAAGTAGTGCCGAAAGAGATGAGTTTTCAGTTGTTGCTTGAAGATTGACGGGGATCCAGCATTCCGGATAGGGGTGGGAAGATTATTCCACCATCCAGGAATGGTGAATGAGAATGTTCTGGAGAGTGATTTTGAGCCTCTCTGTGATGGTACCACAAGGCGTCGCTCACTAGCAGATCTCAGACTTCTGGAGGGGATGTAGATTCGTAATAGTGAGTGGAAGTAGGAGGGTGCTGAGCCTGTGGTCGTTCTGTATGCAAGCATCAGTGTCTTGAACTTGATGCGAGCTGCCACTGGTAGCCAGTGCAGTGAGACGAAGAGAGGTGTAACATGGGTTCTTTTGGGCTCATTGAAGACCAGTCGTGCCGCTGCATTCTGAATCATTTGTAGAAGTTTGATTGTGTTTGATGGAAGACCAGCCAGAAGAGCATTGCAGTAGTCCAGCCTAGAAACGACAAGGGCCTGGACAAGAAGTTGCGCAGCATGCTCTGTCAGGAAGGGCCTGATTTTTCTGATGTTGTGTAGCGCAAACCTGCAAGATCGAGCAGTCTTTGCAATGTGCTCTTTGAAGGTCAGCTGGTCATCAAAGATTACACCAAGATTTCTGACCGAAGTTGATGGGGTAATTATTGATGTGCCTAACTGAATCGAGAAGTCATGCTGTAGAGTCGGAGTGGCAGGGACGACAAGAAGCTCAGTCTTTGCCAGGTTGAGCTGTAGGTGATGTTCTTTCATCCATGCCGAGATGTCCGCCAGGCAGCCTGAGATTCGTGCAGCTACCGTTGGATCATCTGGTTGAAAAGAGAGATAGAGCTGTGTGTCATCGGCGTAGCAATGGTAGGAGAAGCCATGTGCCTGTATGATGGGTCCCAGTGATGTAGTGTATGTGGAGAAGAGGAGGGGTCCAAGAACCGATCCCTGAGGAACCCCAGTGACCAGTTGATGTGCTTTGGATACCTCCCCTCCCCAGGCCACCCTGAAGGACCTACCGGTGAGATAGGATTCAAACCAGCGAAGTGGAATCCCAGTGATGCCCAGCGATGAGAGGGTGGACAGGAGGATCTGATGATTGACAGTGTCAAAAGCAGCAGAAAGATCCAGCAGAATGAGGACTGATGATTTGGAATCGGCCTTTGCGACTCGCAGGGCTTCGGTGACTGAGAGTAGCGCAGTCTCTGTTGAATGGCCACTCCTGAAACCTGACTGTTTAGCATCCAGTTTGTTGTACTGTGAAAGAAACAGTGAGAGCTGGTTGAAGACAACTCGTTCGAGTGTTTTCGCTACGAATGGAAGGAGAGAGACAGGTCTGTAGTTTTCTAAAAGAGAAGTGTTTAATGTAGGTTTATTGAGCAGTGGGGTAACCCGGGCCTGCTTGAACTCTGTGGGGAAGATGCCAGTGTGGAGAGATGTGTTGATAATGTGTGTGAGTGCCGGTAAGAGTGTGGGAGAGATTGCTTGGAGAAGGTGAGAGGGGATTGGGTCAAGAGGACATGTTGTAGGATGGCTGGAGAGGAGAAGTTTGGATACTTCCGCCTCGGTGAGGGGACAGAAGGAGAAGATGGGAGTTTGAGCAGTGGATGTGGTTGGTTGGAGGTCCTGTGTGTGTGGAGGTGAGAACTGGTTACCGATTGTTCTAGTTTTGTCTGTGAAAAAAGTGGCAAAGTCGTCAGCTGTTATAGAAGTGGTGGGCGGTGGTGGAGGGGGACAGAGGAGAGAATTAAATGTTCTGAAGAGATTACGCATGTCTGGAGCGCTGTTGATCTTGTTGTGGAAATGTGAGGATTTGGCAGTGTGGACTTCAGTAGAGAAAGATGAAAGCAAAGACTGATACCTAGTCAGGTCCGACGGATCGTTTGATTTGCGCCATTTTCTCTCTGCCGCTCTGAGTTTGGTCCGATGCTCACGAAGAACATCGGATAACCAGGGGTTAGAAGGGGCAGCCCGTGCTGGCCTGGAGGAGAGAGGACAAATGTCGTCTAGACAAGAGGTTAAGGTAGAGCATAAAGTGTCAGTAGCTGCATTCACATCCAGAGATGTGAAATGGGTAGGTGAGGGAAGAGAGGAGGATACTACAGAGGAAAGAAGGGTGGGGGAAAGGGAGCGTAGGTTACGTATGAAAGTAACCGGTAAGGGAGCTGGTGGCACCCGGGTAGCAAAATGTAAGGTAAATGTAATGAAGAAATGGTCAGAGATATGTAGTGGTTGTACCAGAATGTTATCTGTAGTACAGTTGCGTGTGTAAATTAAATCAAGTTGGTTGCCTGATTTGTGCGTTCTAGTAGTGGTAAGGCGTTTGAGATCAAATGAAGCTAGGAGTGAATGGAAGTCTGTAGCATAAGGCCTGTCTAGGTGAATGTTGAAATCGCCAAAGACTAAGAGTGGAGTGCCATCCTCCATGAAAGAGGACAGCAGGCCGTCCAGCTCCTCTAGGAAGGTGGCTAGAATTTGGCCAGGAGGACGGTAGATTACTACTATCTGGAGTTTTATAGGAGCCGTTACAGTAATCGCATGAGATTCAAATGAGTTGTGATTGCCTAGGGGAGAGTGGGTTGAGTATTTCCAATTGTTTGAAATGAGCAGACCAGTGCCCCCACCCCGGCCAACTTGCCTTGGGGTGTGAGAGAAAGAGAAATTGTGAGAGAGAGCAGCCGGGGTAGCGGAGTCTTCTGGACGAATCCAGGTCTCAGTCAAGCCCAAGATGCTGAGTGTGGATTGTAAGGAAAAAGCAGAAATGAAGTCAGCTTTGTTGACCGCTGACTGGCAATTCCAAAGACCCACAGAGAAAGAAAGAGGTGTAGTAGAAGATGTAGCGATCGGGCGCAGGTTAGCAGGCTTACGTTGCCGTCTGCGTGTGTTTTTAGAGCGTGGTTGAGAGCGAACCGGAATGGTTTGGAAACACATGATAGAGGTGGAGGGATAGAGGATAGGGAAGGAGAGTGTGTGAGGGAAGATAGAAATGATACTTAAGTGTGTGCTCCACAAAGACTTACCCTCTTTGTGGAGGGCGTCAATGTTCGTCTTCTGGATCATTGCCAAGTCAGCACTCTTCCCCATTATTGTGGTTTCAAAGAACAAGAGATACCCAGAATTTATACTGTATGGATGGTCATTAATTGAAACTCAAATGTAAATATTCTAATATTTTGAGATACTGATTTTTGACTTTCATGAGCTGTAAGCTCTAATCCTCAAAATTAAAACAAAAAAAACTTTTGAAATGTTTTACTTTATATGCAAGGAATCTAAAATATATGAAAGTTTCTCTTTTTGAAATGTTACAAGAAAAAAATTAACTTTTTCATGACATTCTAATTTATTGAGATGCACCTGTATAGTAAAAAAACAACAACAACAAAAAAACATAATCATAGGACAAACAGTTTGGAAAATATATAGATGGATATATACTTTTTTTTAATAATTTCCTCTTATTGAAATGATTATATACAATGTTTAGATTACCAGAATTATAATTTTGATGGATTTTCATATTTTAATATTGAAAACAGTTAAAATAATATCGATCTCAGCTGTCAATAAATCACAGCAGGAAAATCATTGTTGGCACAAACCATGTTTATCTTTATTGCATATTGTTGACCCATATTTAACATTGTCTTGATGCTGTACCTTTTTTTTTTACCTTTTGTTTCGTTCATAGTTTTTCAGGATGTTGCATCAGTCTATCTAAAATATGACATTGTTTGAATGGATCACAGCATTTGACAAATACCAGTAAATCCACTACTGCAAATCTTAGTAAATTATGTTGCACAATTTATTTAAATACTCTACTCCCATAAATTTTGCATCAGAAAAGGAAACTACAAATGCTTATGCAATAAGATAATCCACAAAAATAACTGTCTATGCCTTTTCGTGGCTATTTTTTTTCACTGTCCTGACAATAGGTTTTAACACCAAAAGAGGGTTTGCACTGTTAATAAATCTGGCCTCAAGCCAAAGTCATTTTGAATATGCCAATGTACAAATGATATGTAGGATCTATGGCAGGGAACTTTTGATACTTCTATGGTTCTTATGTTTTGTAATTTATGTGATGAAGACAGCATGGTAAAAAGTTTCCAAGATACTTTTATCCATATACTTTTTGCAATGTCAAACTGGATTGATGCATACAGGAATGATTGTGCAGTGAACAACAGCAGTTTCTCTCCAGCTGGCTGCATCATAGATCATTGGCTGAGGTCAGGACTCAAAGGACTTCATATGCAAACATAAACAGAACATCGATTAGACAAACACCAGCAAGTCTCATCACATTCACTGAACACAAGTAAGATGGCTAATTATACACAAGCTCCAGTCTGCACTTTTTTAACCAGAAAGTTACAAAATTCTAAACTTTTTTTTTTTTAAATAAAACAACAGATTACAGCTTTTTTATTATATGAAAGTAGCCTAATTCTTTTTGGAACTCTTACCATGTCAATCATTGATTGCTGCTTTTCAAATAGATTTTTTGTATCACTTTTAGTGTTTTGCTCTTATGTTGACTTTCAATAGTAAAATAGTAGGCCTATACATAAAAGTAATAGCTGCTAAAAATTCAGCTTTGCCATCACAGAAATAAATTACATTTTGAAATATATTAATAAAAAAACTGTTATGTAACCGTTATGTAATATTTCCCAATATTTCTGTTTTTAATCAAATAAACACATCTTTGCTGAGCATAAGAGATAATCTAAGGGAATGAAAACATCCTGCAAAGTTTTAAATCTGAAAGTGCTCCGTGTATAAAATTTGAAATCTGAATCATTGAAACGAGTCGTTTCAAGCCGTTTAATGTTGAAGTCAACATGAAACATTAGCATATTGTCCGCCCACTTGTTGCGCGAACAGACCTGATTTTCACATTGGTCTGAATGAAAATGCAAATTCATTCTTTGCCACTAGGTGCCGCTTTTTGGAGCATTAAAAATAGCTGTTTCCCCAGTAACGGCTGTACACAAAACAGCACTGAGCTCACAAACACTGCTTTAAATGAAATCGACCAATCACCGCAGATTAGCGTCACGCAAAGGAGGAGTTTGGAAAAATGAATCGTTGAGTGAATAAGATAAAAATAAATGCATATTATTAGAAAATGAAAGTGTTTTTTGACCTTGCATGCAAGTGAACCTGTTGTTGGGGATTCCCAAAACCAAAATATATGAACCTTTCATAACCTATAATAGGGGCACTTTAATTTTTTTTTTACTGACCCTCAAACTTTTGAATGGCAGCGTAATATTTTTTTATAGGTTTAGACAACAGGTTTTTGACTCTTGTTATAGTTTTGTTGTGTTTGTTAGTTGTGTTTTGTTTTAAAGGGTTAGTTCACCCAAAAATGAAAATTAGCCCATGTTTTACTCACCCTCAAGGCATCCTAGGTGTATATGACTTTTTTCTTTCAGACGAATCCAATGGGAGTTATATTAAAAATTATCCTTGCACTTCAAAGCGTTATGGCACTGGGTGGGTGTTTTTTTTTTCTTCAACAGTCCAAAAGTAGTCAAATTAAGAGCATCCATCCATAATAAAACGTGCCGGGGGGTGAATAAAGGCCTCCTGTAGCGAATTGATGCGTTTTTGTAAGAAAAATATCAATATTAAAACGTTATAAATACTTTTTACAACAGTTAGCGGAAGTGAGAGAAAAGTATTTATAACATTTTAAATATTTATATTTTTCTTACAAAAACGCATCAATTCGCTACAGGAGGCCTTTATTCACCACCCGGAGCCGTGTGAGGCACATTTTATTATGATGGATGCTCTTTATTTGACTACTTTTGGACTGTAAAAAAAAAAACACCCGCCCAGTGCCATTATAAAGCTTGGAAGAGCAAGGATAATTTTTAATATAACTCCGATTGGATTTGTCTGAAAGAAGGAAGTCATATACGCCTAGGATGATTTGAGGCTTAATATTTTGAATTTGGAGCTTGTTAACTTTACTTTGATGGTTAAGTTCACTGTTTTAGAAGACCATGTTAGAAGAACTTCATGGCAGTTAATTAAATTGGGAAGAACATTTTTAAAATGTAGCTTATTATGGTTTACAGTGTTGTTGTTGATGCTGCTGATGAGCTACCAAACCCAATTAAACCAAATCATTCTTGTCGCAGAACTTTAGAGAGCAATTTCAGACATCCAATCACAGAGCATTTCTTTCTCTGATAATTCTTACTTAGAGCTCATGCTTGCTCCCTGTAGTGACAAATACGTCAAAAACCAGATGGATCTTGACCTGAAGATAGTATTATAGGGATAGTGTTTTCCCATGCTAGTTCCTTATAGTACACCTCGTACTTATTACTCACCATCAAGAGCACCAGCACACATATCTGCCTGAACAGACATTCTTCAGATGTGAGTGTCCGGATGTGGCACAATAGAAGTCCATCACACTCAGTCATTGGCAGAGTGATGTGATATTAGATGGCATTGTGTCCTGGTGATTGAATGGTCGGGCTATATCCTAAAAACCCTTGTGGCTACTAAACCTGAAACTGTCTGACCAGCGCTGTGCTATAGAATGTAAGGATGGATGCCATATATAAGATGCTTTAAAGGAAGAGTTCACCCAAAAATTTAAATTTGCTGAAAATGTATTCACCCTCAGGCCATCCAAGATGTAGATGTGTTTGTTTCTTCATGGAAACAGATTTGAGGAAATGTAGCATTACATCACTTGCTCACCAATGGATCCTCTGCAGTGAATGGGTGCCGTCAGAATGAGAGTCCAAACAGCTGATAAAACATCACAATAATCCACAAGCAACCCACATGACTCTAGTAAAGTGAAAAGCTGTGTGTTTGTAATAAACAAATAATAAATGTTTTAACTTCAAACCATTGTTTCTTGACTAAAATAAGTCTTCTATCCATAGTATTGCTTTCTCCAGTAAAAAAAAAAGTAATCTCATCTGAATCAAGAGAGAAATATGCACAGATCAAGCACCGTTTTCAAAGACTGAAAACAGTTCTAAACAAAAATGCCGGTGGATTTTGATGTGAATTTTTGATGTGACTCCTGGATTACTTGTGGATTATTGTGATGATCAGCTGTTTGGACTTTCATTCTGACGGCACCCATTTACTGTAATGCTAAATTTGTCCAAATCTGTTCTGATGAACAAACTCATCTACATCTTGGCCTTAGGGTGAGTAAATTGTCAGCAAATTCTCATTTTTGCATGAGCTGTAAGGTTCATTGACAACAATGTCAATGTTTTTTCCCTCCATTTTGACTTATCGAATAATATCATTAATATTATTAGAGCAGCTGTTATTACAATGGTTCACTTTTAGACTAAAAACTGTTGTTACTGTGGCTGAAAAAAACAGGCCGAAGTATCTTCCTCTTGCTTTAATGAGACACCTGAGCTTGTTTGTCTGTCACACATCTTGACAGTTCGGGTGCAATCATAGAGAAACGTTCTCTGAGAAAGGCCTAATGGTGAATTTATTTATAAATGAAATCCAGGTGGGACTTTGATTAACAAAAGTAAAGTCATTTTCATTCTTTGTATGGTGGAATATAAATAAAGCAAACTCAACAAGTATGAAATGAGCCACGAACAAGTCAATACAGATTTTAATGAGAAGTTACGAATTTAAGATACAAAGACTTACAGGTTGAACAAAGTAAATCAGAATCTTTTAGAGTACCACCTGGTTTTGAATCACTGTTTTAAAGCAAAGAAAAAAATGCTAGATATCTTCTTAACCGGCAAATGGTAGAAATGTTAATGCGTTTGATCGTAAGCTACACTGAATGAAAGAAGATAAAAGGAAGAAAAAAATATTATTGGTTTCATGTGCGATATTTTGATATTGTTTAATTTTAATTAACTTTTGTTCGATTTCTTTCTTCCTCAAAAGATTCATTATTCTCTTAATCTCTGTCGCAATGCTTATTGAAATGTTTATTCAAGGATACAAGATTATAGGTCACCCAAAAAGGAACATTTACTGAAAATTTACTTGTCCCATCTAAGATATAGATGAGTTTGTTTCTTCATCAGAACAGAATTGGAGAAATTTAGCATTAAAGCACATCACTTGCTCATCAATGGATCCTCTGCAGTGAATGGGTGCCGTCAGAATGAGTGTCCAAACAGAAATTTGAATTATAGCTGGGTGTCGTCTTTTCACATATTATGAAAGGAATGACATGTTTAGAGTGAAAAGATGAGAGCTGCTGTATTATATGCTGTTATGCCCAAACAATCATAATTTGTGGTGTCTTTGATGGTTTAACAACTTTCTAATAAGCCTGTTAAAAAGCCCAAACATGTTATGTAGTGGATGAATGATGTGAATTTCCGATTGCTGTAGTTTTCTGTCCTCCATTCATAATACTTCACATGACATCATATTTCCTTTTAAAATGATTGGGCACTGTTGTGTGACACAATAGAATTGGTCTTACAGATGTTTGTCTGGAGCACATTGACTTTAACCTTACTGTGTAGACTGAAAGAAAGTCTATTCGTGCTCTGAACACATGAGGAAAATAGATTTGAATCAATGCAAGTTGCTTTGCAAGGCTCAAGTGATACAAATGAGAAAACTGTTTTGTAGAGTTTTGCCCTTAGAAAAAAATCAAAGCTGCATTGTATTGATATTTTCATGGAAGCCATCATTTCTTCCCAAGAAAACCAGTTCTGAACACTTGGGCATTGATTGTATCATAGAATACAGTCATTTTAAGAGAGATCAGGTGGACTTAGCTCTTTAAGGTATAACAACTGCAAATTTACACGTTTTACAATGTAGTTATATATACACAACTGGAATGCTTTTTTTTTTTTTTTTCTGTAATTGAGTACAAAAAGTATAAGTATAAATTACATTAACAGCTTAACAAAAAACATTATTAAAAAATAATGTTTCAGTTCCAAATAATCACATGATCATTGACTGTAGAATTTTGAATCCTACTGTAGTTTCCATTTTTAATTAAAGGAGTCTATAAATAAATAAATACTATATTATACTATACTATATTTTCTCTCAAATTGTTATGCTGATAATATAATTTCTGATGATATATACTAAATAAAGAAGGCAAAATAGAAGCATTTGCACTGGGGATCTCAGACAGTTTCTGTTTTTAAATAAAGATTTACTAAATAAATAAATATAAAGAATTGTATTTTTATTTCAATGCACCACTTGCCTTTACTTTTCCTGCATGAGAAAAAAAAATCAGTTTCCAAATTTGATGTGTCATAAGCGCTTGCACTAAAAACATCCAAAAACAGACTGAAGCGGGTGGATGGATGAAAGCCAAGATGCAGTGAGATGGAGAGAGAGTGAGGGTGTATGAGTGCATGACACAGCCGTCCTGTCTTGTCCTTTTTTCTCCCACTTTGATGTGAAGGAGGCCTTTTTTTTCCCCTCGTGCGATTAATATTCTGGAACAAGTGCAGTTTTCTGCTGCCGATGCCCAGGAGTGCAGATACACAGGTTATATTTACAAACATACAGATTGCTCCGTGTTCGATGCTCTCTTGATCTTTCTCTACCCCTGTTGTATCTAAACGTCAGCGTAGCGCTGCCATCCTATTAATGCAGCCTGCCTCTCCATCCAAGCCTTGTGAGCCAGCTGCCGTGCATAACGGTCATTCTGCCATTCCCTGCCGGAGGGGTGAGATCCCCGGGGCAGATGGTTAATATATTTTTAAAAGCGCACAGCTTGTCTTCATCATTACGCAGCGAGAGCGCGGCAAACGTGAGGCACGTATCATCTCGACGGTGGGCTGATAGATGCAGAGGCAGGGCTGGAAATGGCCTGCAGGTGAGAGGAGAGCGGAGAGCAGACACTTACTGCATTTCAAATGTGGGAAGATGAGCATTAATGAGCTGTGGGAAGAGATAGAGATTGATCTCTAGTATCAGAATCCCATTAGAGCTGCAAAGCCTTGAGTTCGCTCTCAATTATTGGTCATTGGCTCGGTGAAAGGTTTATGGCTTGATGGACTGTTCACAGATTTATGATGAGGATAAAACTTGGATTCATAGCCAGTTGTTGCTAATGATAGTTCTGCAAAGCATCACATTCGCCCTGATTATTTGCTGCAAGTTTTAGAAGCACTTTACAGAGCCGTAAAAGTTATTATTTAGAACTGAAATGGGCCTTTATTTGCTGTCAACAACGGATTATGTTAAAGGTTTGAATGAGATACTGTAGATAATCACATCTTTAGGAGGTAAAGTTTTGTAATCATTCATTATTAGTGGTGACAGTAGTTGACCTAAAGTAGAAAACAATGGTAAAAAAAACAAACAAGGAAAAAAACAACAGTTCACATTAATGCCTGCTATAGTGCGCCTTGTGGTGATGCTGAGAATGCAGCACAATGTTTAGTTGGATCTTTATCACAAAACGCTAGTATCACAAGTTAGTATAGGAAAAAAAACCCAACAACAACAAAAAACTACAACATTTTATGTATACTAGCATTCAAACGTTTGGAGTCAAAACTTTGGGAAAAAAATGTGATTGGGCAATTTTTTGGGCCTAGTTTTAATTAGCAATTGGGTTGGTTTTGTTTCATAGACCTGGCAACCCTGGGGTTCAGTAATTTTTTAGAATGTTTTTTCCCCTTTATGTTCAAAATGCAGTAAAACAGTAATAATAACAGAAATAATGTTACATATATAATTTAAAATAGCTAAAATAATAAATAATATAATAAATAATAAATAATACAATTTAAAATGTAATTTATTCCAATGTTGCAAAGCTGAATTTTCAGCATCATTACTCCAGTCTTCAGTGTCACATTCACGATCCTTCAGAAATCATTCTAATATGATGATTTGCTGCTCAAGTAACTTTTCTTATAGTTATCAGTGTTGAAAACTGTTGTGTTGCATTTTTATGGAAACTCTGATATATTTACTTCAGGATTCTTTGATGCATAGAAAGTTCAAAAGAACAGCATTTATTTGAAATAGAAATCTTTTGTAAACGTTATAAATGTGTTTACTGTCATTTTTTTAATTTAATGCATCTTTCCTGAAGAAAAAAAAATCAAAAAGAAACAACTACACTGATTTTTTTATTTATTTACTGTATTGTTTAAGGAAAGTAGTTACACTAAATGAATTGATCTTAATTTTAGAAATAGATTTTTAGTGTAACTTAGTCAGTATTTTTTAGTTATATCACTCAGTTAATACTGAATAGATTACAGTATTCAAGTCTGTGTTTTTGAGTAAATGGAAAGATTTCTTCGTGTCCACTTGTGTTGTGCATTTAACTAACACATCTTTCCTTTTACTAATTTTTTTTTTTATTTCAACAAAATGTTTAGCAACTTTGTTGCTTTAGCTTATTTTAATTAAATAAATTGACCATAAAATTATTTTGCTGGATCATAGTACAGGTTTTCCCACATGAATCCCATTTTAAGGTTAACTTTTTTTGAGAATGGCATTTATAGCTCAGATGATTGGCTCAAAACATTCTGGTCCCATTAACAAAGGTCCTGCGCCTGCCAAGCAACTGCCAGCGAGATGAATGTGAATGCTAATGCTCTCTCCAGGTATTATAGACCTCCTCGTTCAGCCCCCATGAGGCCACCTACACCATGTAGAATAAAACAGCTTTTTCCAGGCTGTTGATATGACTGGAGTCATGTCTCATGCGAGCTGACATCATTTTTAAACACATTTGACTATTAAAAGTACTATTCATTGCTTGCGTGAAACATCTTTAATGAGATAAACATTACTGAGAGCTCCTTTAATTATATAGTGGGTGTTAAACAATAAGAACAGATTTTGAAGTCTTAGTTTCTGTTTTAATGACTAAGCTGTGAAGAATGACAAAGCTGACACATAGATTCCTGTTTGCTGAGCGTAAATATCTCAAAGGTAGCTTTATCTTAGATGAGCATCTGAAGTTGTCTTCATAAGGGGATATCCTTTTGATCATCGCCGTTTCTGTTCATCTTACATCCTGAAAAGAGGCCATTCTGCTTCCGCACCAAATCTCTCATTTGTACGACCTTCTGTCTTTATCTCGTTGCTCCCTTCCTCCCGTCTCTTACTTTCTTTCTCTCTCTGTGGAGGTCCCAAAACAGCCAAGCAACACTTCAAAAAGAGCTTAACGCCAGCCAACAGCACACTCATTCTCTCTGAGACAGGAGGACCACGTTAAAATAAAAAAGCGGAAGTTTGGAAGTGTTTGGGAGGAGATTCGTGGATGCCAGTGGATTGTGCAGGCTCTCAGCCCAGTCCTGCACCATTTGGCAGCTCCATGCGTCTTCAGTAGGCCGCGCTTTCATGTGTTTTATCTCCCCGTGTCCCTCCTGAGCGCATGGCCGTGTCGGCTGGTGGCGAGGCCAGGATGTAGGAAGCAGAGATGCTTACGAACAAGCTCGGCTGTTTTCAGAAAGTTTGTAAAGAAAGCCTCAAGGACACAACCTCACCCCTGGACGTGCCTTATTCTACCGGCTATTGATCTCAAAAAATAAAAAGTCTGTTTCTTCCCCTTAAAACACACCAAGGGTACTACTCCCTCTGTAAACATTATACATCTGAGTGGTTTGGCGGCGTAATCTAAATCTTGTTGAGCAGGTCACTGCTGTTGGACCTCTGTCTGTTCAAACACACACATTTTTAAAATGAGTTTTTGTAAATTATGCTTTTTTTCGTTTTTTTTATTTTCAAGGACTTCAAAAACAAACCTTTTAGCAGCTCATTTATTGGATCAAAACATTCTAATGTCTAATTTTTGTTCTAGGGATACCTGGAACTGAGTGGAAATGCAATTAGCAGTGCAAACCTATAAAATCAGACCTACTAAACAGGGACAGTATTGTGCATAAGGGATATTACACAGCGCTGGTCTTCTGAATTGAAGAAGCAATATCCCATCTCTGCATTTGTTATTTTGTAGTCCAATATATATTTATGTTCCAGTTATTTTTAATGTTTAAATCGTTTCTGAGTAAAATGCATATGGAACCGCATATACATTACACTATCGACAATCAACTAACAACTATCTATCTATCTGTCTGTCTATCTGTCCATCTGTCCATCCATCAGTCTAGAAAAACAATAACTATAATAAATAAGTTTGCATATGTTAAGTTTATTAACATGCATATTATTATTATTATTATTATTAATAATAATACTAATAATAAAAAATAATGTATTAATGACATAAAATATGTAATATACTATATATATATATATATATATATATATAAATATATATAATACATATATAATTTATTGTATTACATAGAGAGAGAGAGATTTATACTATTTTATATCAATATACATTTTTACTAATAAAGGTATGTAATGGGTTTTGTGTCTCAAGTCTAGTCTCAAGTCTACTTTATTTATAAAGCCCTTTCCACTACAAAGTAGACCAAAGGACTGTACAGCAACACAACAAAACTACAAAAGTAACAACAATAACAGGAAAACAATTAAAACAAATGACATCATCAAAAAATCAGCAATTAAAAGCCAAACAAGTATGTTTTCACGCGAGATTTAAAAACATCAACTGATGGTGCAGATCTGATGTCAGGTGGAAGAGTATTCCACAGTCTTGGGCCAGCAACCGAAAATGCACGTGTGTGTGTGTGTGTGTGTGTGTGTGTGTGTGTGTGTGTGTGTGTGTGTGTGTGTGTGTGTGTGTGTGTGTGTGTGTGTGTGTGTGTGTGTGTGTGTGTGTGTGTGTGTGTGTGTGTATGTATATATATATATATTTCATAGCAAGAATTATAATTCAGTTTGCTATTTGCTTTGAGTTCTTAACACTTGTTTAGTTGTTCATTTAAAAAGGGTTATTGTGACATGACCAGAAGTGATAATGTCTGTATATTTCAGCAGTTTTATGTAGATTCTATATGTTGATTTATGTAGATTTTTTGGCAGATTTATGCACCCATTATGAACATCACATCGTCTCCTCTTACAACCAAAAGACAAAAGAGACATTGCCGCCTTCTGAAATTTATCTGCTGGTGTCACTGTTGGACAATGTCACTTCATAAAAAAAAGAAAGAAAATAATTTCTTTATTATTCTGTCATAAATTTACCAATATTGGTTGTGCTTTATTTTGTTGATTATTTTCTCCCTTCCCTACGGTGGCCAAGAGAGCTCAACGCACTGCAAATAGAAAAAACACCTGCAAATTAAGAAAACAACTTCGTCCATTTTACAACACACGTGCTGCAAATACTCACAACACAAACAAATAAAGAAACACACTGCAAATACTCACAACACAAACAAATAAAGAAACACACTGCAAATACTCACAACACAAACAAATAAAGAAACACACTGCAAATACTCACAACACAAACAAATAAAGAAACACACTGAAACACAACACAAACAAATGCAAATACTCACAACACAAACAAATAAAGAAACGCACTGCAAATACTCACAACACAAACAAATAAAGAGAAACACTGCAAATACTCACAACACAAACAAATAAAGAAACACACTGCAAATACTCACAACACAAACAAATAAAGAAACACACTGCAAATACAACACAAACAAATAAAGAAACATACTGCAAATACTCACAACACAAACAAATAAAGAAACGCACTGCAAATAAAATTATTTATTTGTTTTTGTTGTGAGCATTTGCAGTGTGTTTCTTTATTTGTTTGTGTTGTGAGTATTTGCAGTGTGTTTCTTTATTTGTTTGTGTTGTGAGTATTTGCAGTGTGTTTCTTTATTTGTTTGTGTTGTGAGTATTTGCAGTGTGTTTCTTTATTTGTTTGTGTTGTGAGTATTTGCAGCATGTTTCTTTATTTGTTTGTGTTGTGAGTATTTGCAGCATGTTTCTTTATTTGTTTGTGTTGTGAGTATTTGCAGCACGTTTCTTTATTTGTTTGTGTTGTGAGTATTTGCAGTGTGTTTCTTTATTTGTTTGTGTTGTGAGTATTTGCAGTGTGTTTCTTTATTTGTTTGTGTTGTGAGTATTTGCAGTGTGTTTCTTTATTTGTTTGTGTTGTGAGCATTTGCAGCACCTGCTGTCAAATTGATGATGTTTTCTTGATTTGCTGGTGCTTTTTCTATTTGTATGTGTTTTCTGAAGTTGCAGCGCGTTGAGCTCTCTCGGACCCCGTACTTCCCTCAGAGAAAACTGTTACAGAGAATATTCTGTCAACTTCTGCTGAGATAAAGACCCATACGTTTTATTATTTTTGTGTGTGCATATACTATATATAGCATATAGAAAAATAACTGCTTTAATTGATGATGTCTACAAGGGCAGGACGCATGTAAACAAGATGGCAGCTTTGCCGTTTAGTCCATTCTCATTTATCCAGTCTATTAGAAGAGTGGTCGGCAAATGCAGGAGAGATTTTTTATTTATTTTCTTTCTACAGAGACATCAGTGATATTATTGACTTTGAATGTTCCCTGGATCCCTGCATGCAGCCTGCAGGCAGAAACAGCCCAGAGCATCACACCATCATCCACACACACACACACACACACACACTTCAAACAAGCTTCCTACATTTCTGAAGAAAATATGAGTGCTGCTTGCCTGTACTGCGAGTGGGTGCTATGTTCAGAGTGATTTTTAGCTCGTTGCTATGTGGTTGCTAGGGCATTCCTAGATGATTGCTAAGGTATTCTGGGGAGTTACTTTCTGGCGCAATTTCAAAAATTTAGGCCTAAATTTCAAATGGATATATTTGAAATGCATATTCAGTTTTGATCCAGTTTTAATATAAACAAGCTAATACACTTAATGCAATGCATCACTGCCAATCATACATTAATGAAACACATACGATTTATGTAAAAGTACTAATAAACTGAATGTGTTTTAAATACACAATAACCAGGTTTATATATTTATGATCATTAAATACTATTTCTCTATATCTCATACATTTTATCTAACTGAATAATGCATGTTCCACAGCTAGACATATTTTAACCATGTTCATGCTTTTTAACAGAATAAATTTAATTGTTTTTACAATAAATAGATTTATGCTGATTCAAAGCAATTTGTGAATAAATACATTTTAAAAATACAGTGGTGGCCAAAATGATTAGAACACTAGTATATACACCAGCTAAAAAATGGTTTTAAGTCAGTTATTTTTTGCTGTATTGTGTCAGTAGGAAATATCAGTTTACATGTCCAAACATTCATTTTGCCATTAATTGTAATAATCCAGTGAGATTTTTGTCTGAAAACAACCAGTGGTCCACAGAGAGATCTGGGCCCTCATTCACAAAACATCTTAAGGCTAAAAGTAGCTCCTAACTTGCCGATTTAGGAGAAAATCTTTAAAATAATGGGCGTGTCAGTCCTAAATTTAGGACTCCTAAATTTTTCACAAAAATATTTCACAAAGCGTTTTAGCGCTAAAACTAGCTCCTAAATCTGTGAAACGTTAGGAGTAGTGAAGAGGACTCCTAAATCACTAAGACCAACTCACAACTATCCTAAAATGGCTGTTGCCGGTGTTGTGCCCATTTCGACCCCCTGCCAAATTATTACCCCTCTTGTTGAAATCGCTATATGATTGCCTAGTCCTAACTCCACCCCTAATCCTAACCCCTCCCCCACACCTAACCCTAAACCTACCAATACTAGGGGGTAATAATCTGGCGGGGGTCAGAATTGGGCACAACACCGGCAATCTGCCTCAGAATATAAACATTTGACGATAATGAGCTTTTAAAAAAGTATCGCCTTTAGGGTTTGGAGGTTATCCCAACTACAAATTTTCCTTTGATTATATCCTTTTCATTAACCAGTTGGGCAAGAAGTTACAGCTGTTCTTGCATCCAATTTGGTTTTCTTTTACGTTTGCATGTCTTATATCAGCCACGATTATTCTACTCTGTTAATTAAAAGGCGGTTTATATGCATCCACTAAGAGAAGCATACATGTAAGTGACTGACAATTAGCCAAGGGCGGTTCTAGACCCTATTTAGGTGGTCTTCAGCCACCCTATTTGTCGTCTCAGGCTCAGCCCCCCTAATCAGCTATCTGAATGATCAGGCCAGTGCTGCTTCCTCAAGAAAGTTTATCATTCTCGCTCGTTTATCGATCTCAATGTGGTAATCATGCACTGTGATAGATCGTTAATGTGCGCGCACACATTTGAATGAAGAGCGCACGCACTGAGAGGCACTGCACGGACAGCACACCAGCATGGTCTCATGAAAGTGCGTTTCAATGGCACGAATTTATGTTTCTATTTGGTGTGCTTATGATACGCACCTTCCCCACACCCCTATACCTAATCATTGTGTCTCATATGCACGCCAAAGTCAGTTTTTGCGTATAAATAGCACACCAAATAGAAACAGAAAATCATGCCATTGAAACGCACATGCATGAGACTGTCATTCACTTTCACGTCCTCTCGAGCAAATAAGCAAATACACAAAATATTATGTCAAAGTGGCTGTCCTGTCTTGATGAGTATCCAGTAAACACAGTCGGTTACGTCTTAAACATAAACCGTTAAGAAAATATTGGATGTGTGTCAGTATGCATTTCTTATATTAGGCTAATAATGTTAATCAAACAACAAAAGAAAAACATGAGAATCACTCACTAAGTAATTCTGTAACTTTAATAGGTAATTGTTATACAGTTTTCATAAGCACAGAAAAATACAGTTTATTTAGGTAATTTGTATCGTTGTATCTAAAGGTCTCTCTGAGGGCTAAGCCCCCCTAAAGATGAAATCCACCGCCCCTGCAAATTAGCTGAACATATATTTGTTTAATTAGTGACACTTAGCCTGCATGTTAAAATTTGAATGTGGCACTTAACATTATTTTTAAACCTTTATTTGGATATGACAACATAATGTGTTCTACAATATTTCTATGAATAAATCTCTGACAGAGACCCCTATCAGCCAATCACTGTGTGCATATTTAGTAAGCATGCTGACGTCATCCATAGCAACAAGGTCAACCCTGCCCTTTACTCTTAGCTTAAGACTTCTCTCTGTTCCTTAGTAAAAGTTTGTCTCAGCAGCTTTGTGAATAGGTTTTGAGAGAAAACTCTTAGTTAAAAACTTTTACTGCTATTTAGGAGAACTCTTGGTGGTAAGATAAAATGTTTTGTGAATACGGGCCCAGATCTCCTCATCATCCAGTCTGTCTGGAATGACATGAAGAAACACAACAAACTGAGACTAAATCCAGAAGAACTGTGATGTCTCCAAGATGCTTCAAGACACCTATCTGCAAAGAAAAGTTTTAGGCTTTGGTGTAAAAATGCTGTAAAACGAGGATGCTGTCAAAAATAATGTCATAAATAGATTTTCTTTATCAATTGACTTCTATTAACTAAATTAAATCAACATTCGGTGTGACCATCCTTTGCGTTTAAAGCAGCTTTTGCCCTCGATGCACTTGTGCATAGTTTTTCAGGGAGGTTTCTTGAAGCATCTCGGAGATGTTGCCACAGTTCTTCTGGATTTAGTCTGTTCTGTTTTTAATCTTTTTTTTTTCACTATTTTTGTCTGCCACATGATTTTTTTTCTGATTTCTGAACATAAATTGAGCAATACAAGATATGAGCTGAAGTTCATCCTTAAGATAAGTGGTTTGGAACAGTAGATCAGTGCTTTAAAAACATTCATTATATTATTAATAAGAAAAAAATAATACACAAATAAAGAAAATTCTCATTATAATTTTTAAAATTATTATTAATAACATTTAAAAAAAAATCATGTACCCCAAGCACAGCCTAGAATATAATAGAATAATGGTGAAGAATCTGGTGAGCTCTCAAGAACATACTCAAGAATAAGAAAAATTCAGAGGTCACAATCTTTATTACTTTGAAGTGTCTAGGAAAGCATTAGCATTGCGGTTGCCTCCGAGGGGTTGACCGTGTCACTCTAACTGGCTTCAGATGAAAACAATCCACTAAATACACTCTTTAACTACTTACATATTTTTTTAAAGAGTTTTTAACTTCCAGAGAGCATACTGAAAACTTGAGGTAATGAATAAAATATGTGAACAGGCACTTCACGCTGTTTTTCTAATTTGTCTTAGTGTCCACAGAAATGTTCCGAAGATGGAATCCAATGTCTGCCACTGCAGGAGCCCACCAGCAGACAGGAGCCACGGGCTCTCCACATTGCCCTCTAGAGACCGACATATAAACTAAGAGCAATGATGCACTGTGAAACCTTCCAGACAGTCCATCTGGAGGGCCATTCGATTCTGTGCGCTATACATGAATGAAACATGCCCTGTGAACAATAGACCCTTCAGTGTGTGTTCTAATAAAGTCCAGTGGAATCTATTGAGTGACCTTTTGGATGCTGCCCCGTGCTGTGGAGGTTTTGTGCAGATGTCTGAATAGAGTTTACTAAGAGGTTCCGTTTGCTTTTTGTATTTAGTGGGCACTGCCAATACAGGGATCAATACAGACCGGAGTGAAAGGGAACCCATGCAGGGATTCGTCCGGCTCTCCCTGAAGGCATTGTGTGCTTACTTGGACAAAATTCATTATAGGCTTATGCAACAAAGGTTTAATAGGGTGAATTTCCTGGAAGCCAGATGTGTCCGGGTTATATTTTTCCCTAAAATAAAAATAAATGCTTATTTCTAAAGTAATTAATAATAATAAAATTTTGATATTTTGATATTATTTAAATGAAAATGATGAGTATTTAGACTGTCTAGTAACGTTTGTTTTGCAGCATTACTCAAAAGGAATAAATGAAAGGTAGATATTATTATTAGTTTTGTTTAATGAAAAAGTCTCTTTTGAACCGTTATGATTTTTTTAGATGTATTTTGAAATTATTTTTTAATGAAAATTAATATTACTTAAATTAAAGTATCTATACATTCCGGTAATTTTTTCAGCCTTACACTAATTTAAAATAATAAATGGGTAGAAAAATTATTATTTACACACCTTCATGACATTTTGAACTTGTATAGTTTTTTTTTTTTTTACTTTGCATTAAATAGGGGCTGAGACTTAAAGCTTTAAAAAGAATGCAAAAGCATAATAAAAGTATCATAAGTGTCCATACGACTATAACATATAACATGTCCAAATTATGAATGTATCATTCTTTTGAGTAGAATTTTTTTTTTTTTTTTCAATGAATCAGTTAAATCAGTGATTAATTTACATTAATTTACAGATCAGACTGATCTGGTTCTCAAGTTCAGTTCACTGACTCCACTTGAAGATGAAACAGAAGATTAGCAGTGAATATTCAGTTAAATATCCGTTTGATCTACAAAGCTATTGTATGACTTCAGAAGACTTAATGCATGAATCGTATGATTCGTGTCCATGACATTTTGGAAACTTATTTGAAGATTCAAGGCCCCAGTCACCATTTATTGCAGCCCAAATTACGAATACATTATTTTTCAATGAACTTTTTCAATGAATTAATTCAGTCATGGATCGGACTGGTTTGGTTCACAGTTGACTCCAGTTGCACTTACAGTACATTAATTACTTATATTTTCAATTTAAAAAGCTGTTGTCTGACTTCAGAAGACTTATTACTTTAATGATGCTTTTACAATCGCTTTGAAGCTTGAACGCCCTAGTCACCATTTATTATAGTCTAACAGTCCAAATCATAAATTCAAAACTTTTTCAATGAATTGGCTGATTCATTCATGTATATGACTTATCTGGTTCAACTACTGACTGTGTTGCACTGGAGCAGACGATCAGCAGTGAATAATTACTTACATTTTTATTCTCCAAAGCTTTTAATACGACTTCAGAAGACTTATAACTTTAATGATGCTGAAACGTGAATGCCTCAGTCACCATTTATTGTAGAAATGATCAGCAGTGAATTGATTGATTCAGAATGATTCATTCATAGATCAGACTGGTCTGATTCAACTGACTCCAGTTGCACTGGAACAGAAGATTAACAATGAATTATTCAAAATGTATCATTTTCTGTTCCACAGAAGAAAGGTCAAACAGGTGACGTGAGTCTAAATATTGACAGTATTTTCAGTTTTAGATGAACTATTCCTTTAGTTAAAAGAAAGGATTGTATAACAGTAATGTTTCTGACATGTTTTTGTGAGATTCGTCTTCTAAGGAACTAAGCCAGTCGGGTGTAATAGTGTTTGTTTATTTATGAGAAAGGAAAGACAGCATGCGTTGGAGTGTTCAAGTTGTCATTAGGTTTTCAAACCTGGGGTTTATGTTGTCAAGATAACATAATACATAATTTACACCAGGCTTATCGGCCTTAATCACAGTAAGCATGAGCGATGCATTATGGGTACCTCTTAACCTCTGACATTAAGCTCACAGCTGATGCTTCCCGCCATTGGGCCGGATCTAAAAATTAAAATCTCTTGGAGGAGTGTTTCTCTGTCAAAGTAGGTGTTGCACCCAGGAGAGCGTCAGGAGCAGTGAAGAGAGACGGAAAGAAGCCCCTTTCTCTTCTTGTCACTCAGTGTTAGACGTGGGTGACACAGTGAAAAGTTTACGCTCTCCCTCTGAGATGTGTGAGTATGTGTGTGTGCAAAACACGGGACACCTGTCACTATGCGGAGGGGCTAGAAAATGCCTCAAAATCTGGGCGTTGGAGGTTGAGAGTCCACTGGTTGTAATAGGCCATCATGTCTTGATATGTGCACCTGGGTCCTGTCGCAGGAGCTCTGGTCCACAGCTGGAGGAGACAATGGTGTCATTACACCACCCAAATCCATCACAGCACCAGATAACTCATAATAAGACTCATATGTCTCAGAAAGAATGCATATGTTTTTACTAAGTGCATTTGACGAAGAATACATGCGGAAAATCCCTGCTAGGGAATCGAACACCTGCTTGCGAATATGTCAGAAATCTGGGCAGAAAAGCAAAGATAACCCACCCACGCTGAGACAGATTAGTGTGCGGTGGATGATTTCCACCATGCCAAGCATCTTTTGATTAATATGTTTGCATTGCAAAGTGCTATGCATTTCCACCAGGATGCTCTTGCACATGCAAAATAATAAGCATCTTTGGCATGCTGTCTCACGCTAGAGTTTGGGATGCTTTCAGTCTCTTGTTTGGACAAATCTGACAAAGCCTTTGAGTTTAAGAACAGCAGTAACTCACTGCTTATCAAAACGAATGTGAATTTTTGAATATGAGTTTCCATTAAAGAAATGTCAAAGGGGATGGGATCTGTCCCAGCCCTGCGAAAACATTAGTCACATATTTTCTTGTTTCAGGGGGGGTCTGGGAATCATGTCTATCACGGTTGCCCGTGGAGAAATACATGAACTGAAATGAATGAGAATGAATGAGAGTTTTATGAGCTTGGTAGTGCGGTGTTGTGCATAGAATTCAGTGTAAGGGGGCGTTCATATGGAGGATGTGTTCGTTTAGTGCTATTTTCACTCAATATGTGTTCTTGTCTCCATTCTGTGCATGTTTTTTATTGTGTGTTTATATCAGAGCTATACATTTTGAAAATGCCACTGAATTGTTCATATATCTGTAAGGGGCAAAAACAATGATTCATTCAGGAATGAAACAATTGTGATGGTCTTTATGAATCATCAGTCACCGAGTCATTGGTTTAAACGATTCTTTCCAAGAGCTTATTCATTCAGGAAAGACAGTGTTTGAATATGCCTACTTCTATACTATATTGACATTATGTAGCCTCTCCCCTTTTTAGCACTGCTGTTGTCTTCTGTCTTCCGGTTGTATTTCCACAGTGATCTCACAAATTTATGAATGAACCGCTCATTTTAAACTCTTACTGGTCTACTGACATGTGTTAAGATATTTGTTTTAAACATTACAGTGCTCACAGTAAACATTTCATTAACTCTACAATACATAAATCCACTTTACCAAAATTACTCTTAGACAATGATGCCATAGAAATATACAGAGCTGAAGTTCAAAGACAATATTTTAAAGATGGTGACGCACTTGTTTAGCTGGCAATAATAATAAGGTCAATAGAATGCAAAAAAACAGTAGCAGATGAATGTTTGAATTCGATGCACACTTACTATCCTATGAAACCACAGGAGAGGATTTATGAATGGCAGTGAAGTGACCAACTGGCGCGTTCGACTTGGAGCAGCGCTGCTCAGAATGATCACCTTATGACCTCGAGAGTGATTCGAATGCATAAGATCCGACTGCTTTCTTATCGCTCTCGCGGTACTTTGATGTCATACGGTGATCATTCTGCGCAGCGCTGCTTCAAGTCGAACGCGCCTATTGATAGGTCACGTGACAGTGACAACATGGCTTATAACTGAATTCGGACGTGCTTTATGAAATAAATTTCAAACCAAATATAGTAGGTGCTAGACAGTGTGCGATTTCGGACACAGCTCGAAACTTTTGTGAGTTAGTCACTGATTCATTGACTCAAGTGATTCAATACTAATTCGTTCAGGAATGCTTCGGTTACAAAAGGTTTAAAGGGATAGTTCACTTTGAAATTAAAATTTGGTATCTATCAGCTTACCCCAAGGGCATCCAAGATGTAGGTGTCTTTTTTCTTCAGTAGATCCAATTTTGATGTTTTTAGGTCAAACCGTTCTAGTCTGTCAGTCATATAATGGCAGGTATAGGTCACTGTCTCTATAAGAGGGAAAAAGAACATGCACAGAGAAATCCAAATTAAACAATTCCCCATCGTAACTACACATTGATGACCTAAGACATGAAACGAGCGGTTTGTGTGAGAAAACGAACAGTATTTATATCGTTTTTTTACTTCTTGTACACAACCATGTCCAAGTGATCTGAGTGCGCACACGCATCCGGTGTGTTACGTGTGTGCGCGCGCGCTCTGGCTCACGCTCCTTTCACACGGGGCGTCGGCGTCAACGCTTGACGGAGGGCGTGTCTGAAGCGTGGTGCTGACGCAACTTTTCAAGCTCCAATGGAGGCGTCAGCCAATCAGATCGCCTCATGCAAATACCCAATCCCGTTCATGCAACACCAGAGAAGTATGTGATTGGTTGTTGTAACTATGAAGGCGCGTCAGCACCACGCTTCAGACATGCCCTCCGTCAAGCGTTGACACCGACGCCCCGTGTGAATGCAGCGTGAGCCAGAGCGCGCGCGCACACATGTCACACACCGGATGTGTGTGCGCACTCAGATCACTTGGACATGGTTGTGTACAAGAGGTAAAAAACGATATAAATACTGTTCGTTTTCTCACACAAACCGCTCGTTTCATGTCTTAGGCCATCAATGTGTAGTTACGATGGGGAATTGTTTAATTTGGATTTCTCTGTGCATTATCTTTTTCCCTCTTATAGAGACAGTGACCTATACCTGCCATTACATGACTGACAGACTAGAACGGTTTGACCTAAAAACATCAAAATTGGGTCTACTGAAGAAAAAAAGACACCTACATCTTGGATGCCCTTGGGGTAAGCTGATAGATACCCAATTTTAATTTCAAAGTGAACTATCCCTTTAAGTTGCAAGTTGCTCAGTATTAACTACTTGTTTATTGAATTGGCGGAGATAGCCTACAATTTTTTACTCAGAAATTGCTAGTAAATTTCTCAAATAATTACAAGAAACAACAAACACATTGAGATAAACATGGAATAATAATAATTTGAAATAATAATAGCCTATATGAGACTTGTAAAGACATAGCCTACTCCAACAGGTTTGATTTAATGAGTAAATGTTCCGATTTAAATTTTATTTAAATGAATTAAATATAAGTTTTTGACAGTGTTTTATAGGGTTGAAAAAAATATGCTCACGCAAATAATATTCATGTTCAGTAAATGTCGCGTTTTAAGACATCCTGCCAGGTTAAAAACAAGCAGATCAGCTTTTCAAAACGCGTCAAGAGTGTTCCAATCCGTTACGCTCCGTCTAGCTGCTGAACACAAGAACGCTCCCTGTGTAAACGCCTCCCAACACCTGCGGCGGGAAATACCTTGTGGAGAACAGCAGCTTACAATCAGACTAAATATAGATCCATCGCGAGAGAACCCGGACACCGCGTCTCCCCACGTACAGCACAGCTCGTTTATCTGCATGTTGTGATTAGCTGGAAAGTTTGATTATATCGGTGACATCTTTTCCTGTTTTTTAAATATTATATTTTTTTGCCACGGAAAAAAAACTGGATTTCTTTAGAAAAAAAGACCTTAACCTTCAACTACACACGCGTAAAGCGCATTTTTAACTCATTGTTCTTGGCAGTGCGCACACGCTGTCCAACAAGTGCGAGCTCGAGGCTCAACTGCTGTGTCTTAAGAAGCGATTGAGGAGAAAACAATCATATGGAGATCACTGTCTAACGACCTGGAGATCGAATCGATCCACGCAACCTCGCCAAACACGCACATACTTTGTCACATTGATGAAAATGCGCGTTTGTTTGATGTGCGTCGTGTGAGCTGGTGGATTATGTGGATCTGCTAGTTTCCCCGCCGATGGAGCCGCCGTAATTCGTTGTCTTTGTCATTTTTTACAACAAACTAAGACCGGGCGGTTTGCGTATATTGTGACGAGTCGAACCCAAAAGCCTTACATCTAGACCACCAGTGACCTGTGAAGACTTGCAAATCCCTACACCTGGTTTCTTGGAGAGGTCTGCGTAATTGCGCACGCTGCGAGAGTTGCATATAGCCTTCTATCGGACCTTTCCATGGAATCCACTCCACGCGTGATCTCCAGTGAGGGTTTCAGTCCGATCTGATGTGGGGTGAAAAGTTGCCGTCTGGACAGTAAATCTCATATATGAGGATCAATACACACGTGCTGGTCAACATAAATTGCAAAAATGCCTATGCATCCGGTGACTTCCACTTTGATGTACCGGGGTGTCTGCACCATTCCTGATATCCTGTCGTACCGGGCACCGGTCAACCTGCCTGAGGATGAGGTGGAAGGTGAGTTAGAGGGTCCTGCTGTTGTTTGAATCCCATATTTTGTTGTATTTTATATAAAAATGAATAAATTTGCACTTATTCTCGCATTGCTTTAGTACATTTCGCCCTGTTTCCTGGACAGGTCGGTGTTTTGCGCACCTGTTCGGTTATTTTATTATCCCCCTTTGTATCTGAATGACCCAATTTCCACTTAAAATATGTTGTAAGTGAACAATGAAGAGAAACACTTATTTTTTTTCCGTTTAGTTAGCACAGTTTGGTAGGATTCAGCACCTTGCACAGCGCAGTTCACATAAAACGCGTGAAAATCCCGTTACCTGTGCCTGTGTTTCTCTATGAGGTGGATAAATCTGATGGTGTGATTTATGGAAAGTAGGTCTATCACAAACCAGCAGAAAGACCTGAGTGGTATGCTGTAGTTCTGGCATCTCTTTGACTTCAAACTTAGTTTTTCAGGATGTGTGTGAGTAAATTAGAAGTGAATCCAAATATATTTGACACACCATTCTAATCCGTAAAGGAAATACTAGTTTTGTTTTTAGTTTCTAAAGCATATTAAACTAAAGATGCATATTCGATTCGACAGAGTATTTCCATAGCACGGTTTCTCATTTGTGTCGGAAAGTTTACTGAGTATCCAACTGTGTATATAATAGTATAAAAACAGAAATAGTCACGTTTAGCTTTTCTGATTAAAATGATGTTTTGTGTGATTTAAGGAGAGTAGCCAGGAAAACAACCTGTTTGTGATACACAACACTAATGTGGACCTCTCATTTGCAGTGACATCTGCGTCAGTGACAGAGTTTTTGATACCATGTCATAAAACCAACACTTTTAATTTTTAGAATCTGAAACATATTGCACTATACTATGTGAAAATTAATAGACTGGTTGATTAATACATATACTATTACCTCAGTGTTTCCCACTGCATGGAATATCCCTAACACATTTTGGATCCTTGCATATTTTGGATGACTCTCTTAATTAACACACTTGGTTTATATCATCAGCTCATAATAGTGGCATCAAGACCTGAACTGGTGCGTCAGATAGAGAGGCATCCAACATGTGCAGTGCTGCGGACCTCCAGGATCAGTATTAAAAACCACTGGTTTACCTTGATAAATAAAATCATTAATATGTCATTTGAACTCGACACATTGTGGTCTACATGATCAATACCAGCAAAATAAATGGCTTTTTATTTTAAAAATAAAAGATAATGCTGTTTTTTTTCAACTACCATGCAATGCTTTAAGTAGGCTACAAGTTCCAAGATCAGGATTAAAAACCACTGGTTTACCTTGATAAGTATCCAATTAAAAGAAATCAGTAAAATGTAATTTGAACTAGCCACAGCATGCTCAATACAGAAAAATAAATGTCTTTTTTATTAAACAAAAAAGAAAATGCTGTTTTTTCTACCACCATGCAATGATTTAAGTATAGGTTACATATGAAACGCAAACTATAATCAGCTCAGTGTAATCAGATTGCATCAAAATCCCATGCTTTTTCATTTAACGTCTACGCATGTTGACAAAATTTGAAATCAATTTATTATTTAATTGCAAAGATATAAATGTTTGTAATTGTGAATGTGAAAATGTGCCATCAATCGCATTCATTCAGATTAGTTTTTCCATTAAACCTTGTATATTGACATCTGACTGGTGTGACTGTCAGCTCAGTTCAAAGTGTCTTTCCAGATCAATCTTTTGTGATTAAGCTTTAATTAAGTATCTCAGCACCTCATTGCAATTCCATTCATCAAGGGATGTTTTCTATCAGTGCGTCCAGTTAAATAAAGTATAGCCCAAAATCTCAAGGCTGATTCTCATGCTCTTAACCCTTGAAAATCTGCTGGTCTGAACTAACACAAGCTAAAAGTGCAAGAGCAAGACGCGAGGGGCCACATATGGATGTTTCCTGTAGTACATGATTGTGTGCGTTCTGTACATACACAAATATCCATGTGTGAATGTGACAGTCAATCTATTTGCAAATGTGCCTGCATGTTCACAAAGGAAAACTGTGCCGCATGTGGTCACCCCAGATCATATACTGTAGTTTGTGTAGCATTTCCACAGAGATGGAAAACAGAGTAAATATGAGGAGACAAATGGGTTTCATCCTCATAACAGTTTTGCTTTTATACAGATTTGTTCAGCAAATATAAATGTAGCTCATGGACCAAGTTGTTGGTGCAGTTGTGCTCACACTAATGAAGTAGGCCATGTTCATTCTTGTCCTTAGGATATATAGTTGTTTATTTGTGAATCTTGAGTTTGAGCCAGATTTTGATATTTTGCTTTGAACTCGTATGACATGCTGGGGGCAGAAACTGAGATGTAATTTGTGAGCTAGATCCGTGCATCTTTATTTTAGTTAGCAATATTTCATCATAAACCTGCCCTTATACAAAATGAAGAATTAGGATAAGAGCCACAGCTAAACCTAGAAGAATTCATTATTATTTTCAGATGAAGATTGCTTTAAGTCTGGTTCATCTAAAATACATTATCTCCTGACTGTATGCTCACACACACTGGACATCTTAACCCGCTGATAACGTCCTTTTAAAGGATTAGTTCACACAAAATTTAAAATTCTGACATTTACTCGTTCCAAACCCTTATGACTTTTTTTCTTAGTGGAACACTAAAGGAGATAAATGGAGGACGAAGATTTCAAGCTTTCCAATTCATCCAAATGGCTTGTTGTGTGCTATATTCCAAGTCTTCCGAGGCCGTACAAAAGCTTTGTGTGAAGAACAAACTGCTATAGGAGTCATTATTCGCTGATAATCCTCAATTCCAGTGGGCTGTTATATCCACTGTGACTGAATCAAGTCAGTGAGTTGAACACAAGAATCGAATGAGTCGAATTAGTGAATGAACATTTTATACTTGTTTAGTGAACTGGATCGATTGATTCATTGAAAAGATCTGAAAAAAATTACTCACCCTCACGCCATTCAAGATGTAGATGAGTTGGTTTCTTCATCAGAACAGATTTGTAGAAATTTAGCATCTCTTGCTCACCAATGGATCATCTGCAGTGAATGGGTGCCGTCAGAATGAGAGTCCAAACAGCTGATAAAAACATCACAATAATCCACACCACTCCAGTCCATCAGTTAATGTCTTGTGAAATGAAAAGCTGCATGTTTATAAGAAACAAATCCATCATTAAGGTGTTTTTAACTTCAAACCACAAATACAAGTTATATCCATAATATTGCTTTCTCCAGTGAAAAAGTTGCTTTGTCTGAATCAGGAGAGAAATATGCACAGATCAAACACCACTGAAAACAGTCCAAAAGATTTCTAAACAAATACACTGCCCTCCAAAAGTTTGGAAACACCCCTGGCAAAGTGTGTTTTGCCAGTGTATTTTTGGGTCAGCACACCTTAATACTGTAGCTTCAACAATTGATTGACAATTCAAAGTCAATGTTTGAATAAACTGACAGCTCGGATGCCCAGATTATACAGAGCTGTAATAGCTGCTAATGGTGGATATTTTGATGAATCGAAAAAAAAAAATTCTATGTATAAACTGTTTATGTAATAAAATATGTTTTCGTAGTTTGTGTTGTCCCTTATCAGTGCAAAAATTATCACAAATTAAAAAGGATTCATGCCAATATTGTCCAAAACCCCACTTTTCTAGGGCATTTCCAAACTTTTGGAGGGCAATGTATGTCAGGGACTTTGATGTGAGAGGACAACATGAGATGGACTTGTTCACTGGAGAAAGTGTTATGGATTATGAACTTGTATTTTGGCCAGAAGCAATGGTTTTAAAGTAAAATGCTTTAATGATGAACTTGTGTATTACATACACACAGCTTTTTCAAATTTTTATTTTTGGGTAAACTATTTCTTTAACACGTTTATAAGGCCACCGTGAGTATGTGGTTTCTGCTTAGGTGTGGTTGTAGTAGTTTATACCTTTTTTAAAATAGATTTTAAATACATTTCAGTACTAAAGTTACTGGCCAATCTTGAGTTGTTCATGAAAATATTTGTATGCAAATTTCACACATACAAATTCATTGTTACTTCCCTCACAAGTACGAATGGCAAGACTTTCATTGGATAACAGCTTACATTTCATTTTTTTCCCTCATGCACGTTTTGTAAATGTAGCGGAAAAGTCACTTTTATGATGTGTTTTTGTCATTTTGTCATTAAAAAGAATGGCCAGAATGTTCTATAAAACTCACATTTAGTGTTCAGAGTTTATGTAAAAGATAAGTAATTCTTTTACCCATCATGATTCACAAGAAGTAGAATGCCGCTTTTTCGTTGGAGTTATTCACTATGAACCAGTGACCCATACTGTATGATTCACATGAACTAAATAAACATCCATTACTGGTAAGGCTTTCACTGGATGTGCATTCAGTACAAACCAGCAGCCTCACGGCGTTGTGAGAGTGAAATTCAGTTAATGTGCAGGGTCCTCCGTGCGCCGGGAATTACCCAGCTGTTAACCACATCCCACGTTATGCGCCACATGGTCTTTCTATGGCACTGCATGACAATCAGACATCAAGCTTGTTTGGAATTTCATTAAAAGAGGTTGGCAGCGGTGACGGAAGCAAATAAAGCTGTGATTAAATTTGGTGCTGTGGATGGATTTCAGAAAGCAATCTCAAAGCCCATTGTCAAAGGGATGGTAAGGGTGTCGTTTGCCACCTCATAGAGCTCGCCAGCCCCTCTCGATCAAGCACACGCTGACAGCATGGTGGACTGCTGTACTGATGTTTTACACACCAAGTCACATTCAGCCTCAGGGTCCAAAAAACTGTTAAAGCTGCTGCTTCTCAGTCAAAGATTGCTGAAACTAAAGAGGGTGTTTCATAGAAAACAGGATTTTCTGTGCTCTTCTTATACTCTAACATGATGGTCCTTCTTAAATCCAGCCTTTATGGAAACTAGTATCAAGACATTGGAAATGGTGTCAACTTTGAAGTTTCTACACTTTGCATGCTGAATTCAGATGCTGTATCTTAGAGGGAATGTATTGTGCTGATGTGACGTCCACTGATGGATGCAGATCTGTCTGATTTGGCTGACAGCAGCGTAACCAACTGAATAATCTGACAGATGGTTTCAATACTGGGGAAAATTCAACCAATTTTCCAGTGATCTACTACTATAACAGTATAGGAAATTGGTTTTTGCTCATAAACATTGCTCATAAGGTTAACTAACATCATTCTCACTAATCGTTTGATTAATACTAGTACTGATTAATTTGCATACTAGGAGAACCATGTAAGCGTTACAAATGTGGCTATGTGTAGAAATAAAGCTATTAAAACACAATAGCTTTAAAATGGTTTCTAGAATGATTTAAACCCTTGTTCAGAAATTCAGTCAAAATATAAAATGTTCAATAACCCTAACCTAATTAAATTGAGGAAAACTTTTGCATGTAATTAAATTAGCCGTTTTCTTAAAACAGATTTGTTCTAGTCTTGTTGTATAATTTTAAGTTAATTTAGTTATGCTCCTAGATGCAATCAAAATGTCAAGGACATCTGAATACATTTCTTAATTATTTATTTTTTTGTCTTTTTACCAAACATTGTTTATTGATTTTTCTTTCTGACATAAATAAAGAAATAAAGTTATTTTAATTTAGTAGAGTGCTAAATTAAATGATCTTGAACAAATGATGTCAGGCTTACATTTAAAAATGAACTCTCATCATTTTCCAATGTGTCTGAGTCTGTCTGGATTTACACAAATCCGGTATGGCATTCAGTCCCCCTCGGTAAAAAATGTGTCTCGGGCCCTTGGAATCGTCCTACATATATCACCTTCTCCAGTGAAAAAGTTGTCTCATCTGAATCAGGAGAGAAAGATGCACAGCTCGAGCACCGTTCACAATCAGTCCTCAACAGTTGTAAACAAATATGTTGGTGGATTATGATTGTAAGAGGACAACGGGATGGCCTTTTTTAACATGAGGAAATGTTATTATGAATTATGGACTTTGCATTTTGTCCAGAAATTACTCGTTAAAATGCTTTAATGATGGATTTGTGAAGTGAAAAGCTATGTGTTTGTAAGAAGACATTAATTGATTGTGTTGAGAGTGTTGTGGATTACTTGTGGATTATTGTGATGTTTTCATCAGCTGTTTGGACTCTCATTCTGACGGCACCCATTCACTGCAGAGGATACATTGGTAGTGATGTGATGCTACATTTCTTCAAATCCATTGCAAAGAAGAAACTAACTCGTCTACATCCCGAATGGCCTGAGGGAAATTTCAAGCAAATTTAAATTTTTGGATGAACTATTCCTTCTGTCTATTCTTCCTGCAGAGTATCATTTTATGGGAGTTTTCTTTTTTTTTTTTTACTTTTACTTTTATATAGTTTATTTTGTGCCATTTATCACTCTTAAACCTTGAAAGCAAGTGTAAAGAACCTTTTAAGATACAGATAATGGACTTACAATTGGTCATTTTATGAATGCTTGTACATATTACTTGGGTAACTCAGTAATACATAATTGGAAACATGCCCTGGATATTAAGCAATACTTATGTGCTACTAACATCCTTAATGATTCTGGAAGCCCAGCATTTTGTAATTGCATTAGACCACACTGATAAATGTTCTGACTGCAGTAAAACACTTTCATTCTGTTATACTTCTCTCTCTCTATAAATGTAATGGCCACCGTAGGAGTAAAATCACGGTTTGGGTAAATTCAGCACACAGTGCAGAGGGTACAAATCAGTTTCCTGTCAGAGTACAAGTAAAGAAAGATCAAATGGCTGTTTGGCAGGTAGACTGGTTTAGAAATAGACACACAAACAGAAGAGTGATTCACTTGAACATATTTAACTGACAGACGAACAGGAGGGCACACAAACCCTCCACCAGCCAAGGTCTGCTTCCAGTTTCTTTTCCCTCCATCACGTTTCTCTTTCCACACACTGCCTGTTCTGCAGGATGGCAAATGAGAGAAAGCAGATGGACAATGGCATATCTTCTGTTTGGATCTTTAATTTAATGCAAATGCAGAATAAATAAGAATTGTTTATCTCCCTTTTGTGATCTGATTTGTTTGCAGAGCAAGATACATTTTTCCATTTTGAGAAATACAATAGCTTGAAGACACACACAAAAAAAGAGGATGCAGGAAATATTCTGAGTGTTAGAAATGAAAAAAAAAATGCCGTTGTTTTTCCCATAAAGGTGCATTAGGGATTCACAGAGTTAAAGTCAAATTAAATCTTCTGGCTAAGTTTACAGAACGCTTGCTTGATTTGTTGTGAAACTACACAAAATATATCCTTTTTTATAAGTGCATGTTCTATATTTAGATAGAGAGAGAAGGAGAGGGAGAGTGTTATGTTTCATTGTTACATTTAAAAGAGCCAATCACCATTTATTATACTATTGTTATCAGATTTTATAGCATTAAATGTCACTGGCTTTAAAGTGACTTTGATGGGGAAAGAAAACCTCTTTTTTTTATACCTTAATGCATTTTATCTGCATTTCTTCGCATTCTGTTAAATGTTTTTAAAGATATTTTATTGAGTGATATGTTTTTCCCATTGATCAAAATACAAATTAAAAATATGTAATTTACTCTAGGCAAATATGTAAAGAATAATGCACAGTCAATTGGTCATTATCATAAAATAAACCCCAACGGGGTGATCAAGCATTAGCCTAAAAGGGTTCATTTTTCAATAATGGTCGACTAATTGTACTTTATTCCGCTTTCTTCGTAACCAGAAATATTTAATTTATTTTCAGTTTAATTCATTTTATTATGCAATAATCTGACTTTAGAATGTCACGACTGACCAATCAGAATAAAGCATTCCTGAGAGGCATGCAATTATCATTGTTTATGCTTTTATTTGACTGTTTTAAGTGACCTAGATGTGACATTTCTGTGAGTGTGATTGTTTTGTCATTTAAATACTGATATTCCACAATTTGAAACAATAATATAATAGCATAATAAAAGTAACCAAACAAGTGTCTAACAATTGTGTTCTTGCTAAAAAAAATCTGTGTATAAAGCAGCTGTGGTGCATTTAAAGCTGCTCATGCGTTTCTCTGTGAGGGCAGCTTGTATTGTGGAGCATGGACAGAAGGGGCAATTTACACACTCTGATTTTCAATTACCAACATATCCACTGGTGAGAACTAGAAGAGGGTTCTGCTTCAGTGGCTTTCCAAAATGGTGCTCCAAATCTTATTTGTTGAAATAGGATGCCATTTTGTTTTGTGGGGAAAGAAAATAAATTGCGTTTTTAGACTACACAAGATCTTCTGACTAGACTCTGTGCACATGTGTGAATCTGTGTGTACTTGTGTAATGCAGTTTTTTAACAGAATGTACATTCAATCAAATACAAAACCTGACACTGACCTATACCATTAATCCTCTACCCAACCTCAAATCAAGACGCTTGACATTTAAGTGAAGGCACTGCACTTTCAACAAACGGCCCTCTGGGATGGGCACCAAGTTGTGCCTTGGACACTTGGATTGTAATTTAAAGGTAAAGCGGCTCAAGAGATAATAGGCTGGTGTTGATAGATGGGGGGCTTTGATTATTTGTGTTATGTTTCAACTCTTTTGGGAAGGGTGAAATATGGATCACCGTACAGCCTACATGTCCAGGCACTGTCAAGATCAAACTTGCTGTTTTAATTTTAGGGTGAAGCTGTTTATTTCACAACAATGAAATTGCTAATGAGCTATTTATAAAAAGCAATAATAGAACTGTACCATTGCAGCCTTGCTTTTGATAACACCCAGTACTATTACCAAAACAGCAGTGGACTGGTTAGTGATAGTATTAGATTTGCATTCCAGACTCTCTGTAGGTTACATTGTTACACCAGTAGATGGCGACAATAAACTGATTCAGATTCAAGGATTGGCATGGTAAATGGCTTCACATTGCCAAAACATTGGTAACATTAAATTCAAACACACAAATTTACACACAATATAATAATAATAATAATAATAATAATTAAAAAAAAAAATTCCTGGAGGAACAAATCAAGTGACCGTCTTAATGAATGAATCATTGAATTATTCACTTAACTGGTTCGTTTAAAAACTTTAATTCATTCAGGAGTAAAACAAAGTGATTACAAAGAAAAATTTGCCTATAGGGCCTTTCACACTGAGCGCAATTAAGCAATGCAAACGTACAACACAATGACATTCTTGAATCAAACCAGTAGATCCCTATGGAGCTATGCGCAACAAAGCGAGCCACCAGTGTGTTTTTTCCACCAGTGTGTTGATTTTTCCCCCCTTCACCATATGATAAAATGAGCCATCCAATTAGACTTGAGCTTTAGATCATGTTCCTAGAGGTGCTGCTGTGGCAAAAAGAGTGTGATTGGTGGTGCTATAGCACAGAAAGCAGTTTTGAAAACCAGTGTAAACACTGAAGAAAAGTATTATATAACATTGTTATATTAGTAACACCATTCGGAAAAATGCAACATTTTATTCTTTAAACACAGCGTACTATGTTTTTTTTTAACAAGGCAAAAAGAACAACAACACACACCGTCAATCTATGGAACTCCCCGTGCTCTTCTCTTTTCTCAAGAATAGGGTGTACCCAATAATGCTGTCTTTTTCTTTAAATTTCCTCATTTAATAAAACAAATTGTTCTCACTTCTGCTGTTAGAAAAATCAATTTTCTTTCTTTACTTTTTACAGGCGTGGTTCCAGAAATGTCAGTCACTGCTATTTCAAGAGTGAATCTCACATAAAAATGGAAATGTAATTCCTGAAAATTTGCAGCATGTATGTGTCCAAAAAAGTTTATTTTATTATTATTATTTTTTACTACAAACTCCGAATAGAGTATAAATAACGCAGAAACCGCACAAAGAGCGCTCCCTTTATAATCACAAAAAATCTGCCAATCACTTCACTTCATTGCAATCTCACAAAGTTCTGTTATAATCAATGAATCTCTCTACTTTGCACAATGAATCTCTTATTTACATCGCATCACCCTTTGTTTGTTTTAATGACTAGTGGTTGCGCCACCTAGTGTGCAGGTGTAAAATGCATTCTCGGTCAGCGCCACCTATCGTGCAGGCGTGAATTAACTGAAATGATCAATCGTTTCTCATTCGGTGTGAAAGCACCGTTTGACGGTTATTCGCTTAACCTTATTGCGTCACGCTCAGTGCGAAAGGCCCTAATTCTTCAGCTTGTAAAACAAAAGTGGATATAAATGCATTAATGTAAACATTTCAAATCTTTCTCTTTATTGATATTGAACCCGGAGCATTTTTTTGATTCACTACTTTGATTAAAATCCTACAAAAGCCTTTGAGAAACACCAACAATCTGAATAACATGTGAAGTGTTTATCTTTATGTTTTTGAGTATTTCAACAGAATGTTACTATGTCAGCTGAAATCCTGACTGGCAGCGTGATCAGTGCTTTCGGGGCTTATCCAGAGGAGTTTGTTTGCATGAGCTTTGTGATTCACATTGGCTCTTGTAATGTAGGGCTCAACTCGGAGGGTAGGCGTTATGGGGGCGTAAGTTCATATAGGTCAAATACGGCTCTCTCAAATCACAGTAGGAGCGGAGACAAAGTTGTGATATAAATTTTGGCTCATGATTTACAGAGCCAGCTCTAAAAATGCAAGCAGGCTGAGGGTTCAGAGTACACTGAATCAGAAGATGTCAAAGAGGGGAAAGTAGCACATGAGATGTCTATGGACTCATGAAGCTTTTATCTGTCTCTCCCTCTCTTCTCTTTCAAATCTCGTGATAGATTTTTAGGAGCAGTTTTTCAGACAGCAGATCAGCGTTCCTTTGTGAATGTTTGACAATGACTGCAGACATCTGCCTTCCGCCTTGAGTCAAACTTCTGTCATCCTGCAATTATCAGGTCGAGAACCAACAAAAGAGAATATCATTTTATTGAAGTCAAATTTACAAATTTTCTATGAAACCATGTGGCTCAAGTCATCTGGTCTAGGCAGTGGACACTTTAAAAAAAAACAAATTAGAATAGATATTGCAAAATTGCTTTTATTTAATATTATATTCTCAGAGAACTGGGAATATAATGTATGAGGCTTGTGGAATTTTATTATTTAATTTTTTATCATTTTTAGAGCTTGATGTCACTATGAACTGTCATAGCTACTCATTCTTTCATTCTTTCATTTTTTTTTCTATTTTTTTATTTCTTTCTTCACCATTTCACTATGATTTTTGTCTTATAGTTTGTGTTCTGCATTCTGAAGTGATCTTTATTTTGGGAAATAAGTGCAGACATGTTTTTGCAGGTCTGTTTGGTGTTGCTAGTGGCTGAAGAACATGTGAGTGTTGATTGATGGCCAAGCAAAAGTGTCTGTTATGATGCTAACAGTGTTGAGGAAAGTTACTTTTAAAAGTAATGCATTACAATATTGTGTTACTCCCAAAAACGTAACTAATTACTTAGTTACATTTTATGGAAAGTAGTGTATTACGTTACTTTTGTATTACTTTTTCTTGTCTGGGGTAAGATTACTTGTTTGTTTTTAATACAAAAAGTGATATTTATTATATATTTAAATTTTTATAGTTATATTTATATTTTTGGCAAATGTTAAAGCATTTTCACACAGAAGGGAAATTAAGAATCCTCAGGACATAAAGAAAGTAACAAAGTAACTGGCATTACTTATTTGAAAAATATATTTTCTTGTAAATTAAAAAGTAATGTGTTACTTTACTAGTTGAAAAAAATAATCTGATTATGTAAATTGTTACTTGCAGAGCCGGCGCCAGTGCAGCACTGTTGAGGGGGCGGCTGAGGTAACGAAAGGGGGCGATGACGTAGTGCAAAGTAAAATAAATAAATAAATAAAAACATATGTGGCCCATTCACGTATTTGTCGGACCGTAAACAAACCTGCCCACGCTACTACTACAACTATTAGAATACTGGGTTCACACACAGATAGTGTTTTGGTCGCGAGACAGGTTAGCGGAAGTTTTTTTTTTTTTTCTTTCAGTGCCGTGATTTAGAATGATGTATTATGCACGGAGAATCTGCTATAAAAGACGAGAGCGCAGCATTCAAATTCAAAGACATCCGTAGCGCATTTACTTTGAAATACAATGGAAAAGTACCGCAGTGGAATGAAAAATGCGTTCTGCGTGAATGACCCTACTAAAAGGTAGCCTACTTAGCAAATACAGATGGCAGAGTATAATAAAACAATCGCATCAAATTCGAAAATCTGACATCTGACAATCTGACAAAAACAGTCAAATACCACCACAACCATCAGAAATACTCAATTGTGTCTGTTTTACAATGAAACACAAGCTTATTGTGACCGATTCCCTGACATAACACATTCATTGCAGCCCATTTAACAGATGCATCATTTTAAGTTTAACAAACTGAACAGCATCAAACAATACTGCAAAATAATCAACTAACTACGATAATCTAGCCCTCTATTAAACATAAAACAATTATTTCATCATACCTTTAGCTTAGTCAGTAGTGCTGCATAATGCCTGCATTTAGTTGAACCGCTTGCGCGGGAAGTTTGTGTGTCAGATGTATCAATTAAAATGCGACTTTGTGAAACAGACTGTCCTAAATTTTTGCTATAGTAGCATCATATTAATGCTAGAAAGCCTATTCATTTGGCAACTGTGTTTTTTAAATAAACCATTATATTTCATAAATAAAATCTATTTTCACACTCATCTTGAGTGAGGGGGCGGGATAGACCCCCTCACGCCCCCCGTGACGCCCGGCCCTGGTTACTTGTAATGCGTTAACCCCTACGCTAGATACTAGGGTGTTGTGAACAGTTGCCAGGGTATTGTTATACTGTTGCTTGGGTGTTAATGCTGGCCCACAACAAGTCTCAATTATGTTTTCATCTCTAGGTATGACTAGGGTCCCACCTTCAATGAAAGTTTATGAGTTTTTTTCTTTTTCCTCATAAAACACCACTTTTTTTTTCTGACTTTTGCCTCTTTTTTATTCAAAATGTATAGTGGAGAGTGACTATGATGTTCATAAGAATGTTAACCTCTGCACTCTGACTCTGACTGTAGATCATTTTATGTAGAAACTGTGCCATGCAAATTGCGTTTGGCACAGATTTTGTGCCATGTTAAGCCGTTACTTGATTTGCATAATTCCTTTAGTGAATCAGACAATAAAACAATGCAGACAGTGCTTGAAAATAAACAGAGCCATCAGCAGACACAATTCATCCTCAGTGAATTCACCCCTTAATCGTTTTATCTTTATTTTACAGTGGAATCTGGAAAATTGCTTTGATTAGATTCTTTTATCATCACTGACCTCATGTTTTCAAACACATGATGAAGCATAAGAGTGAAACATGATAAAAATAAGGATGAATTTCACTGTTTAACTCTCATTTTTAGATGCCTTTATTCAGGTGACCGGGAGGCAAATGCAACCGCTTTCCCGCAACCCCAAAACCATGTGTGATTTAGCCTTCTCTGAAGGTTTACAAGATCAGAATGCAAAACGAGAGTAACCCCCCTCCAACACAGCGGCCCGGCGCTGTATTTAATGCTTATGTGAATACTCTAGAGTCTTGTTAAAATATGGTTACTGTAATATTCAGATCTGCTGGGCCCTCTCACCACACAAGATGGATTAAGCCTGCCACAGATGTTTAAAAATAGTCCGGAGGACATGCACACACAGGCGTAGACGCACATAGACACACTAGTATAAAGACACGCTCTCATTGTCAACCCACAAAGTTCAAGATTGTCTCTGAAGAAATTGATTTTTAAGAGTTTTACATAAAGAGCTCATTTGAGGGAAGCCTGTTGTGGAAGGGGGACGGACGCCGTTGATAGATCTCCACCGGGGAAATGAGAGATTATGGAATATAGCTGATGGGAATTGCCAAATGTGGGAGTGGAGTCATTAAAAGTGTTGCTGGAATGACTGAATGCATTTATATGCTTTTCTTAAAAAGTCAGTGCAGGCTGTGTTTTTAAAATGGACTGAACCTAATCTGTCTGTCTGTCTGTTTGTTTGTTTGTTTGTTTGTTACATTGGCCCAGTAGTGCACAACACAATAAAATCTCCGCAACACAATGGAAACAAGTTGCAGCACAATAGAAACAAGCTACAATACAACAAAATTAGCACAACACAATGGAAACAAGCTGCAACACAACAGAAACAAGCCGCAAAACAACGAAATGAGCAGAACACAGCGGAAACTAGTCACAACACAACAGAAACAAGCTGCAACACAATGCAAACAAATCCACACCACAGATTAGTCCTATGCGTTGTGTTGTGGCGATTTCCTTGTGTTGTGGATAATTTGTTGTGTTGTGCACTACTGGCCACTGTAGTCTGTCTGTCTGTCTGTCTATTCATAATAGATGAGTAACTTTAAATGAAAAACTAATGAGTGAGCCATTGCATACTACATAATGGATTGTATTCAAGTCTTCCTTGCATAATTTGTTTGCAAGTTTGTTTGAGAGAAAGAGAGCGGTTTGTGTTGAAGGCTTGACAGTTCTTTAACCCCACACATGCACTTTCATGTCTTTCTCTTTCAATAGCATCTCTATATGAGAACTGTGAGAACACATTACAGCTTTGAAGTGCAACTGCACCTTCATACATCAAACAGGGCTTCAGCTTGTATTAGAAGCACCCTGCCTTCAGATGATAGAGATCCTGCGAGCCCTTTCAAGCTCCCAGGACTTTTAAAGGGAAGGTGCACAGGGATTAAACAGAGGTTCAATATCAGTAAAATCCCAGAACAACAAAGGGACAGCAAAGGGTATTTAAAGACGATGGCAGAATGTGATCCAAACACTTTGTGATTTAGCATAATGTCACGATTTCATTATACAATCATTGACACATAACATCATGATTTCATTTTTAAACCTGTTTGAAAAAAATGAAATTTTATGCAGAATGTTCACACTGCGTCAAACTCTAAAAATACAAAATATGATTAAGGTATATGAATTTGGTCCATATGACGTCCACATTTACTGAAACTATACTATGGAAATGAGAAGTGTACATTCTGCTAATCTTCATAAATTTTATGGATTGGAATGACATGCTGTAAAAGTGAGTAAATGTTGACAGGATTTAGACTATTTTTTGTAAATAATTTTGGAACAAAATAGCAATGATGTAAATGGCAGACCATTGATGAACAGATATTTAAGCAGCAGATGTTATATGGAAGAATATTTGGCTTTTAAAATTAAATCTGTAAAATTAAACACCATACATAGAATCCGTTTCTGGCTGTCATAATGCATTGGCAAACCCCTGAGCATATGGTCATCAGATATGATTGCCACGTGAGAGGGAGTTCAGCTCTTCTCTCTACATCCGCTATCTCATTGTAGGACAGAAAGAGAAGTATGGATATGTTATCTCTCTCTTTCTGAGGGGTGATTTGGGCTGGCTGGCTGGCTGGCATGACTATGTTAGTTTAATCCCTCTATAAGAGGCTCACAGAAAGTTAACACTGGAAAGTGATTAATTAGCTCTCTTTGAAGAAAACTTCATTCATCTCTGTTCTATAGTTACACTTTGTCCAGGACTATATATATATATATCCATCTCTTCCCCCCAGTGAAAAACAGTGTTTTGACTAGTTCTGTGTAGTTATATAATAGCAGGCAAACATTGACTGTTTTATTTATTTAATATTTTGCAATGAACTCAGTAGACATATTCAGAAGTAAACAACATCAGAGAATGACACATTTAGAGTAGAGCTAGCAAAGCCTTTTTTGGAGATCTCTTAGGATGTCTTCAATTAATTTATGTGGTTTAAGATGAGAAGAAAGTGGTTGAAGGGAAATATAAATTATGTTAGTGTTAATTGGTGTTGTTATTGTTAAACTAAAACTATTAAAAACTATTTTTGTATCTGAAATAAATCTCCATTAAAAAAAGTATAAATATAAGATGAAAAATTGATTGCCTTGGCAACAAACTGAAATAAATAATTGTTAGTTGAAGTACTAAAATTAATAAAACTGAAAAAAGATATATAGAAATATATAAAATAATAAAAAATGATAAGCACATAGAATTACTAAAACTTAAACTAAAATTAAATTCAAAATATTAATAAATACTTAATGCATAAATAATACTAAAATAACACCAGTGTTAATGTTTGGTTTACAGTTATTTTAAAACACTTTAAAGCTTATTCAAATTAAAATAAAGTTTGTTTGTTTAAATAAATGTTATGGGTTTAGTACAGCTGGATTTTTTGTATGTTTGTTTTTTAAAGCAAAAATTGCAGTTACTAGCAGCACTTGGGAACAGGTAATAAACATTGAAATATGAATAATTTCATTTCAAATGAAATTTCAACACGACATTATGTATGACATTATTATTTTCCATGCACAAAGTATTGCTACTTAAAGTAAAGCAGTTAATTTTTTCTATAAATTATTTAGTTTTAATCAGGTTTGTGTCACAAATATTGTCAATAGAGCTTACTTGTATTAAACCAAAAACATTCCTTTAGCTCTATAAATGTAGAGTTTTCTCCAGGAGCCAAACTTAAAAAAATCCCCAAAATATTTACAAACAAACACATATGGTAGGTCAGAATTTAATTGGCAAAGAACTGAGGTTTCCTAACAAATCTAATCATTGCCAGCAGCACAGCATCTGGCAAGGCGTTTTGCTCTGGCATGGACTTCCCCAATCGAAATGTTTTTCACTCCAAGCAAACCTGTGGCAATCCCTTAATCGGATTGCTATCTGTTCCTCACAAGAGATTTGAGTTCACTCGAGTTCTTGTATTGTTGTTGTTGCCTTATGCCACTAAATTTGGAGAAAAACATCTTCTGTGTTATTTCAAAGACAAAAAAGTGTAATTCTATTTATGAACATTGCATGTGCAATGGGCTGAAAGTTGTAATTATGTCAATTATACCACAGGTGTGAGTCAAGGCACATTGGTTCGTGGTTGATTTTGAGCAAAACAATAAATAAAACATTAGCTGTTCGAATCTACCTGGTTGATGGAGTTGAATGATGAATATTATTTTAAAACCTAGTCATTTGAAAACAGAGTCATTGATGCATCTTTGCAACGTGCACAGAAATGATTAATTTTTCATCCATTTACTTGCCAAAACTGGATGTTTTTTTCTTCTGCAAAACATAACCACTCTTTTTCCTTTTCCAAAAAGGTTGCAAAGCTGCATTAAAACATAAAAGTAGTCCACAAGTTAGCTCTTTTGAAGTAAAATTATAGCTTAAAGTTGGTAATCTTTCTTAATAATGAGCTTCAGTTTTTTTGAAAACTCTTGTGTTTCCAGTTAAAAAGAAAATCAAAAGATTTTGGAACAACATGAGGGTGAGTAAATGATAACAGAAATTTCATTTTCACCCAAAAATAAAAATTTGCTGAAAATGTACTCACCATCAGGCTATCCAACATGTAGATGAGTTTGTTTCTTTGTCAGAATGTAGCATTAAATCACTTGCTCACCAATAGATCCTCTGCAGTGAATGGGTGCCGTCAGAATGAAAGTCCAAACAGCTGATAAAAACATCACAATAAATCCACACGTATCACATGCCTTAAATCAATGAACATCTTGTAAAGTGAAAAGCTGCATGCTTGTAATAAACACGTCCATTAATAAGACACATTTAACTTAAAACTATTGCTTCTGACTAAAATAATTGGAGTCCATAATCCATAATATTGCTTTCTCCAGTGAAAAAGTCGTCTGAATAAGAAGAGAAATATGCACAGATTAAGCACCATTTACAAATGAAAACAGTCCAAAACATTTCAGTATATGTGTGAGGGCAACATGGGATGGACTTTTTCACTGGAGGAAGCATTATTATGGATTATGGACTTGTATTTTGGCCAAAAGTGACACCTTAATAATGCATTTGTTTATTACAAACACATAGCTTTTTGTTTCACCAGACGTTAACTGATGGACTGGAGTGGTGTGGATAACTTGTGGATTATTGTGATGTTTTTATCAGCTGTTTGGACTCTCATTCTGATGGCACCCATTCACTGCAGAGGATTCCATTGTTGAGTAAGTGATGTAATGCTAAATTTCTTCAAATCTTTTCTGATGAAAAATCAAACTCATCTCCATACTGCATGGCCTGAGGGTGAGTAAATTTTAAGCAATTTCAAATTTGTGGGTGAACTATTCCTTTAAATATTCTGAAAAGCTGTATTTTTTTTTAAATTGCATTGTTGAAAACACTTGCCACACTGGATCACTTTTTATGTGCATGCTTGACTTTCATAGATATCATTATTATTTTTATAGAAAGTGCTATTTTTATGAGCGGGTACAACTTTTTGATATACTGTGACAAGCGCGCGCTATCATGCTGGAAGGGCTGTGGTCTAATCACAACCCTTACAATAGTGGGTTGGAACAGTTGTGCAGTTGCCTAGCAACAGGCAGAGGTGGGTTTCCCAAAAGCTTTGTTGCACAATGAACATGGTTGAGTCCACTAGAGCCTCAGTAGTTTCCCAAATTTCCCCACAATTCACACATAATTATGGTGTTTTTATAAACCGAGTTTGTGACGGAGGCCTGATTCTCGATTCCAAAGAACTCCTACACAGTGTCATGTATTCTTTACACAATGACATTCCAAGGATACTCATCTCATTTCTCAAATTAAATTGAAGGCTAAAGGTTAAAAGTGAACCAGTCGGTCGAAACGAATGCTAATACAAAATTTGGTAGGCCATGTGAATGTCAATTTTCTGTTTGTCATGTATATTTGCAATCACATGTGGGTTGAGCCATTCTATGATGGAGGTCCCTTAAAAAGTCTCAAATGATCACCTTTGCATAGCAGTAATTACCTGCCTGTCAGTCAGAATATATTGAGACAAGAGGCCTGTTGTCTATTTCTGTACTCCGTAAGTAACTATTAGACATGATTATTTATCAGATTGAAGACTTCAAGCTTTATTTTTTGTGTTCTGCCAAGTTGAGCCGCATTATCCAAACTTGTAATTTCCATCAATTGTATTTTACAGTGTTTTAATACACTTACTGGACAATAGTTATTAACTTTTTACCATTACCATTGAAATTAATTCTTTAGTATTTTATTATTATTTTTTTTTTAATTCGTCACAATTTGTTCAGTTATTCACTGGTATGGCTGTCAGTCTATTAAAATTATGAACTGGCTAAAACTTACTGCTAAGTGTACATGTTTTCAGTGCATTACATTAATGCATCTGTTTTTTGTAAAAGTACTTTAAATACTGCATGGAGCCGAATGACATTCAGAAATGTCAGTGGTTTGATGCTGGGGACATTCTATTATATTGTATATGATATAGATAATTTATTTTGGATTTTAATGATATTATAGTTTAAACTTAGTAGATGGCACAAGAAAACACTTGCAGTTGTTCTTTGTAGAATACATAATGTCAGATTTTGCTGTGCCTATATTGCTTTTATGCAGATTTAACCAGTAGATATACTCAGTAGCTGTAACAAAGTACAGTAACTGGTTCAGTTCATTTCAAAAAGCCTCACTTCTATCATCATAAATCTGTTATTTGAAGCAAATCGAAGAAAAAACATCAAATAATGAGTGTGGTGTGAATGAACAACTCTTATCAACTGGTTCTTTTTAGTTAATGGTGATGGAACGTCTCATTTTGGTGTTACTTCAATGTTTCAAAGTCTACTTCAATGTTTCAAATAACTTTGTGAAAATAAAATGTCAAAAAATGAGTGAAATTATGTTCTATCGTCATTCAGCATAACAGATATACAAACCCGATTCCAAAAAAGTTGGGACACTGTACAAATTGTGAATAAAAAAGGAATGCAACAATTTACAAATCTCATAAACTTATATTTTATTCACAATAGAGTATAGATAACATATCAAATGTTGAAAGTGAGACATTTTGAAATGTCATGCCAAATATTGGCTCATTTTGGATTTCATGAGAGCTACACATTCCAAAAAAGTTGGGACAGGTAGCAATAAGAGGCCGGAAAAGTTAAATGTACATATAAGGAACAGCTGGAGGACCAATTTGCAACTTATTAGGTCAATTGGCAACATGATTGGGTATAAAAAGAGCCTCTCAGAGTGGCAGTGTCTCTCAGAAGTCAAGATGGGAAGAGGATCACCAATTCCCCCAATGCTGCGGCGAAAAATAGTGGAGCAATATCAGAAAGGAGTTTCTCAGAGAAAAATTGCAAAGAGTTTGAAGTTATCATCATCTACAGTGCATAATATCATCCAAAGATTCAGAGAATCTGGAACAATCTCTGTGCGTAAGGGTCAAGGCCGGAAAACCATACTGGATGCCCGTGATCTTCGGGCCCTTAGACGGCACTGCATCACATACAGGAATGCTACTGTAATGGAAATCACAACATGGGCTCAGGAATACTTCCAGAAAACATTGTCGGTGAACACAATCCACCGTGCCATTCGCCGTTGCCGGCTAAAACTCTATAGGTCAAAAAAGAAGCCATATCTAAACATGATCCAGAAGCGCAGGCGTTTTCTCTGGGCCAAGGCTCATTTAAAATGGACTGTGGCAAAGTGGAAAACTGTTCTGTGGTCAGACGAATCAAAATTTGAAGTTCTTTTTGGAAAACTGGGACGCCATGTCATCCGGACTAAAGAGGACAAGGACAACCCAAGTTGTTATCAGCGCTCAGTTCAGAAGCCTGCATCTCTGATGGTGTGGGGTTGCATGAGTGCATGTGGCATGGGCAGCTTACACATCTGGAAAGGCACCATCAATGCTGAAAGGTATATCCAAGTTCTAGAACAACATATGCTCCCATCCAGACGTCGTCTCTTTCAGGGAAGACCTTGCATTTTCCAACATGACAATGCCAGACCACATACTGCATCAATTACAACATCATGGCTGCGTAGAAGAAGGATCCGGGTACTGAAATGGCCAGCCTGCAGTCCAGATCTTTCACCCATAGAAAACATTTGGCGCATCATAAAGAGGAAGATGCGACAAAGAAGACCTAAGACAGTTGAGCAACTAGAAGCCTGTATTAGACAAGAATGGGACAACATTCCTATTCCTAAACTTGAGCAACTTGTCTCCTCAGTCCCCAGACGTTTGCAGACTGTTATAAAAAGAAGAGGGGATGCCACACAGTGGCCTTGTCCCAACTTTTTTGAGATGTGTTGATGCCATGAAATTTAAAATCAACTTATTTTTCCCTTAAAATGATACATTTTCTCAGTTTAAACATTTGATATGTCATCTATGTTGTATTCTGAATAAAATATTGAAATTTGAAACTTCCACATCATTGCATTCTGTTTTTATTCACAATTTGTACAGTGTCCCAACTTTTTTGGAATCGGGTTTGTATTTGTGAAAAAATGAAATATACTCATTCTGTCCCGTACTTACTAAAATATATAAAAGAATAAGTGATCATACCTGATTTTACTATATTTTAAATAAATGTATTGCTGAAAAAATGGGTCAAGTGTAGTGTTTTGAAGGACAGTGGCAAAGATTGGAGAGTCTTTTAATCTACTGATTCTAATTCTAAATATACCTGACAAGATTTTTTGGGATTGTTACACTGAATGACATTTTAGTGGATTGTTTTCCATAAATCATAGTAAAAATCTATGATAGTCATTACATTATTTTTTTGATCAGAAAAAAATATTAAATTAAACAGGACACATTCTAATGCATGAAAAAAAAAGTAAACTGTAAGACTTTTATTGTGTTGATGCATAAAAACCCCTTTTCGTCTCTAACCCTTACTGGTTGTTCATATGACATGTAGTTAAAGAAACACAGTCTTGTCAGCATTATTATTCTATCATTTAGTAAATTATTAAATATTTGTTTAAACTCATAATATATTATTATCAAAATGATCTCACAATAATTTTGGCAATTAAATTGCATTGTTTTTCTTAAAAAGGACTAAAATAACCATTATTGGAACCAGAATGGTTAAATTCTTAATTTCTGTCTCTAGTTGTTAATGTGTTTTGAACACTTATGATCTACTTGTTGAGCTTCTTGAATAATGAGCTTGTTAATAATCATTAATGCTAATGACTCTGAATATTCTGTTTGAGTTTTCCCTCATCTGGTTGATAGGGCATCCTAGAACCATCTTATTTTTCTTTAAAACATTTCTTTTTTTCCGGCCTCCAAATGTGTTGCTTGCAGCTAAATTGTTTTGCTTTGAAATGAGCAAATTAGAGCCCACACTTCACTTCCGTTTGAAATCTGCTTACTTCCACCGTAATACAGAGTAAAGTTGCTTTCACCATCTGTTGCTGTTGGCTTATTTGGGCCGCAGTACCATCATTTCTTGTATTTTTCTCATATTTCCTTCCTAATTTCCTTCACTCAGGGGAGCGATAGATTTAATGTGCCGTTTTTGTGTTGGACCCCATGTCCAAATAGCCATTTATCAAACCTACAGCACAGTGAGCAAACCACAGTATAGCGAATACTCCTGTTCACACTCCGTATTGAATATATTATCTGGATTTATAGTAATATCTTGCAGCCAGAGTGGCTCATATTTCATAATTACGAATATGGCATCATGGTGTGACAAGTGGAAAATTGCAAATGACTTAATGATGATGTATAATGCATATATGGTGAAACAAGTAGGCTCAACCAACCATATGTATTGCGGTATTTTGACGTCTTTTAACAAGCCTGATCGGATGCAACGGAAATCATCCTGTTCCTTTGTTTTAAATCAATCAACTCAAGAAGGACTGCACTTTGCTGAAGTTGAAAGGGAATTATTGTGCGAAAAATCAATATACTGCAATCATCCCTTTTCTTTGAGCCACTTAAGTGTGATGATTTTAATATCTGTCTCTTATAACAATGTTGCAGAGTAATAGTTTTAATATTGGATGTATAAAGCGGTGTCTAACAGATCGGTGTGTTGCTCTCTTTCTCAGAAATCCGGGAGGCGTTTAAGGTGTTTGATCGAGATGGGAATGGCTTCATCTCAAAGCAAGAGCTCGGTATGGCCATGCGTTCTCTAGGGTACATGCCCAATGAGGTCGAGCTGGAGGTCATCATTCAAAGACTCGACATGGATGGTGAGGAGACACGTACACAAGACTGTGAATGGAGTCCCATGCTGAAAAAACAAGACTAGATCATTGCTCTCAGCATGGGACATCAGCTGGTACTGAAAAACATATGTGAAATTTACAGTTAAAAAAAAACCCAGCAGCTGTGGTCACCGGAATGTTTTATGGAATGAACTTAAAATAAGAGTAAAAAAATGAATATTTCATTAACTGATATAATGTTAATATACCAGCCTACAGAAGTACTAAAATCAGTTTTGTACCTTTATAATACATAGACAACCATCACAAATACACACCACACATAGTTTTTTAAGCGGAGGTAAATACTAATATACAGTATATATCAAAATCTGCAAAGGGGTAACTAAATGTAACAAATCATGTAAAAATGTATATCTTCAAACTTTCATAATTTCATTAATCTTTTAAACTGAGATGGTAGTGATCTACATTTTATAAAAATCACTTGTCAATTTCACTAAGTGAAGAACAAATTTATGTGGTTTTGATGCATAAAGTTGTTTTTGATTGTCTCTTATAACAATATTTTTATTTAAACCCATGAAAAAGTAGATCATTTTGCAAATAACAGTGATTTTTTTCTTTTAAATCTGTTGTTCCATTATCACCCCTTAGCAGATTTTGACTCATATAGTAGGTGAAACAGTGTCATATAAATACAAATTCAAAACATCATCATGGTAACAATTCAACAACATAAAATGTAACATGTAACCTTAATGTATAACTGATATAAAAAAAAGAAAGAAAAAAAAACATAAAAGGTGAAGTGTCGAACAGGGAATTCTGGCAATGACAATTTGCGATTTTCACTGTAAATTGTAAGACGTTCCTTTTAACTTCCTAAAACTGTAATTTTAACAGTATTTCACATAATTTTTTTTTATATGTAAAACAGGAAAACTCAGTGGTAAACAGTTACAGTTTTTTTTTGCATATGTTTACAGTCTTTACCATTAAAATAATTATATATATATATATATATATATATATATACAATGCACCAGGCTACTTAAAGAGATAGTCATCCAAAAATTTAGATATTCAGTGAATATGTGCTAAATTGTTTGTGTTGTTCAGACTTGTTTGATTTTTTTCTTCTGTGGAGTAGAAAAGAAGAGATGTCTCAATTGATTTATTTCAAAATATTGTCTTTTGTGTTCTGCATAGATAGAAAGTCATAAAAGTTTGCAACAACATAAGGGTGAACAAATGTTTTCAATTTTCAGTTTAGGGGTGAAGTATCCCTTTAAGGAAGCCCACCAGAGACCCATCATATGCATTTCTCTGCGCTGTAGGGATGCCAACTGCATTGACAGATATTCAACAAATAAAAAAGCTAAATAACTGTAACCTTTTATTGCTCCAAACTATCATATTCTTCACAATGGAGTCATAAGGATTATGCATGGACTAATAATGAGAACACTGTTCACAGTAGGCGTTTTGAAGTTTGACAGTAATTGTCTTGAAATTAATTGAAGGCGAAAGCGGTGCTTTGATGGCTGTAGCAGCGGTGCTTTAAAGAACGTCTCACAGAGGGTCTTTCAGCTCGACAAAACCCACTCCATGAAGTTACACTCAATCTGACACTAAAAATACTGAAGCTAGCAGAGAGAGAGAGAGAGAGAGAGAGAGAGAGATACAGAGAGAGAGAGAGAGATACAGAGAGAGAGAGAGATACAGAGAGAGAGAGAGAGAGAGAGAGAGCAATTTATCAAATTAATCCAACAATGGACTAATTAGCAAAATTCCATGACCAGCAAACTCAGGCAAAATTTAGGAATTTAACAAAATTCAAGAATTAAGCAGTGACTGTTGAATATTTGTGAATTGCAATTCAGAAAATCAGAAAAAAACAGAACAGTATTATTAGTCTTACCAAATAATAACCATTGTCATCAATTAATATTATAATTATTAGTTATAAATTATATTATTGTTATTAAATCATTATTAAGCATTTATTTATCTTGATTACAACTATTTCCTCCCAGATATGTGAAATTCTTTTTTTAACTGATCATACATACATCTCCAAACTCGTTATTATCAACAGCAGTAGCATTTTAATATTGACAGAATCACAAAATGAAAGTCAGTTTGTTAAAAAATAAATTAAATGTGATTAATATATATATATATATAAAATTGTTGGTGTTATTGATTATTGATATTATCTAATATATCTAGACATACTCTATTTCCAGGATTCCCAAACTTTTTCTCAGTCAAATCATTTTTACCTAAAATATTGACTTACTTTTTACAACCAGAAATTTTAAGTTAGTATTTCAGTAATATTCTCTGATGTTGGTTAAGTCATATGAAAATCAGATAAACAAATAAAACATTTAACATTAGTAGGTGCTGTATTTAGATTGTTTTTAGAATGTAATTAATTATTAGCTTTTCACAAACTCTATTTGATAGTTTTTGATTACAATTTTATGGGTCATTCATAGTTAAAAATTAAATGTATTATTAAAAGACTTTACAGCAATATGATTTTTTTCATCCCATTTTGATTCTTTATTAAATTTAAATTACAATTCTACATCACCTTGACACCTCACTGCAAATTCAATTCAGATGCAGGCATTCTCTACTCAGTTGTTAATAGCACACAACCCTGACAGAAAAAAAATCCGATTTCTGTCCATTTCTGTACCCGTTTCATATTCCAGAGCCAACACGCTGGAACTTGATGTGGTGCTAGAATGCATCTAATACTTCACGGTCTGTTTTTTAGGTGACGGCCAGGTGGATTTTGAGGAATTCGTTACTCTCCTGGGGCCCAAACTCTCGGCTGCTGGGATGCCTGACAAGTTCAACGGAACCAATTTTGACTCTGTGTTCTGGAAGGTGATTATTAGACACTTCTCTCTTATTCCAAGTGACAACAGGCACAAAGTCTGCTGCTTCTGTCTGTCCCTGTCACACAGAAACCAGATTAGATACACTTTCAATGCTCTCTGTGAAATCCAACAAACAGACATGAATCACCTTATGGGAATTGATTCATATAAAGGGCCTCCTATGCTCCAAATTTACATATCTGAATACATTTAAATTCAGATATATTCTATGTGACATGATGACTTTAAGCAAGATTTATTAATACATTTTAAGTCTCATCCGCTGCATGTCTTTGAGTGAGACGAGCAGAATATCATTTGCACGGGCCATATGGTGATTCCCCCAAAGGGTTTGTTTCTCTAATCGCAGCTCGCTGCTGGTGCATTTTTTAGCAGTGCGTTTGACCCCAAATAGCTACGGGGGTCTCCCTCACTTAAACGTCTCTCTCTGTAATTATGGGTTCAGAGCTATGAATAAATGTGCACTGAAATCTAAATCAACCCCTTCTCCTTTTTTACAAAACATTCCTGGTCAGAAATTCATCAGTGCATGTTGTTTAAAAAAAGAAAAAGAAACTTGTCTTTGTAATCAAAATGTGTGCAAAACAAAACAACTTTCTGAAATGATAACTTCCCATCTGTCCTTCAGTCCACTTTTAATAATCCAATTAATTCCTAAAGGACAAAATCATGTTATATTCTGAAATGTGACATATTATAGAAATGAAATGGTTGCATGTGTTGTTTCATTTTGACTTTTTTTGATCAAGTTGCAAGAATGCATGAACTGATAAAAATGTATAACCTTTAATGCTTTGCATTAATGTAATGCATTTCGACTAATTGACTAATTGAAGAATCACATAGAGAATTTCAGAATGAAATAATACAGTTTGATCTCTGTTTTTAGTGTGATATGCAGAAGCTGACTGTGGAAGAGCTGAAGAGACTCTTATATGACACCTTCTGTGACCACCTGACTATGAAGGACATCGAGAATATCATCATGACAGAGGAGAATCACATCGAAAATCCTGAGGACTGCCAGGTTGACATTGACAGTAAGTTCTTAATGCACAACTCTGGATGAAATACGAGTTGAATTATTATTACTGCCCTGTAAAAATAAGCATTTCATCATCAGGTTTAATTTTGTAAGGTGTATAGAGGTGCTAAATTAGGATTTTGGTGGATGAAGACACCCCAAAATCTTAATATCTTGATCTGCATAAACTACTGTTCAAATGCTTGGAGTTAGTATGATTTTTTTCTTGAATAAATTAATATTTTTATTCAGCAAGGATACAATAAATTAACCAAAATGTGACAGTAAAGACAATGTTATTAAAGATTTCTATTTCAAATAAACGCTGTTTTTTGAACTTTCTATTTATCAAAGATCTTGAATAAAGTAGTTTCCACAAAATGTTAAGCAGAACAGATGTTTTCAAGATTGATAATAAAAATAAATTTTCTTGAGCAGCAAATCGGCATATTGATAATGATTTCTGAAGGATCATGTGACACTGAAGATTTCTGGAGTAATGATGCTGAAAATTCAGCTTTGCATCACAGGAATAAATTACATTTTACAATATAGTAAAATAGAAAACATTATTTTAAATTGTAATACAATTTCACAATATTGCAGTTTTATCTGTTTTGATCAAATAAATGTAGTTTTAGTGAGCATAAGATTAAAAAATCGTACAAACCCAAACTTTTGAACGATAGTTTGTAACATCATACAAATAGCACTTCTTCTTACCGTAGGTGAAATGCACAAAATACTTGACAAACTCACAGGTGAACACAAAGAAGACAAACATTACTTTTCAGTACATTTTCATTCACATTCCCCTCAATTCTATCCACCAACTTTCATGGGCTTTCATGGAGTTGGTCACGATACATTCTGAGATGGTCTTATCTGTGAAGGATATTTGTGATGCCTCCTTTAATTTAGTCCAAAAATAGCTTGAAATTTACCTAAAAGATCTCCCAAGTATGCATCTCACTAGGTTTTGGCAAGGAGATGTGGTTTCTTGCAGTCCTACATATTTATAAAACCTTTTTGCGAAGCATCCAGTGATGTATACTGTCATTCAAACACTTTGAAATGTCCCACATTGTTCATTTCATTTCAATAAATCACCTCCAAAACTTGTCTTACGTCCATATTTCTCCGGATCTCATATGTTTCTCTCTGCTTCTTCAGCGGAAAGTCCGACCCAGCAGGTGAAGCAAACATGCGTACGGAAGAGTCTGATCTGCGCCTTCGCGATCGCTTTCATCATCAGTGTCATGCTTATCGCAGCCAATCAGGTGCTTCGCAGTGGTATGAAGTAACCGAATGGACCAATCACAACGTAGATCCAATTCAACATATAACAGTGATACAAATGGTAAAAAAAACAAAAAAACATGCACACACAAACTGGAGCAGCTGAAAAGTTAATTTTATTTACGTGAAATCCAAATGTTGTGACTGAAATATTTTTGAGATGAGCTACAGCTTCTCTGGAGAGAATTATTCATATTTGACAGCAAATGTAATGCACTCAGATATATAAACGCACACATACTGTGTCTTACCCAAAAAGGTCTGATAAAAGTACAAGAAAAGAGAGAAAGAAGAAGTTTATGCTGTAAAGGACTTTAAAAATTTCCCCTTCAGCCGCTCTCTCTCCCTCTTCAGTATGTTTTGGGTGAGTTTAGCCGCATGGACATCTCTAACCGAGGATCCTACTCTTCGATGCATGACGATGCATGGATTTACAATAGTCTGGATGTACTAGTAGAGCTCAGCTGTGCATCAATTCATCTATATATTAGACCCCAAAACAAATTTTCAGAAGAAAGACCCGTCTTACACGTGCGAAGAGTTGGATATGCAGCGGAGGCCATTTCTGACATCTTTTACATCCAGTATACTGATCCCTTTGCATGATAATAAGGGCTGTTTACGGCATGCTCATGTCATGCAATGTTAGTCTTGTGTTTGTCGAGTAACTATTGTTGGTTTTTACCTGTTGCACATGCCTGAGATGATTGTAGTAGTACTCCATATGGCCAAAGGGGGCGTGAAACAACCCAAAAGCGATACTGTATCACTAGTGACATATAGAGTATTAAAGGAATAGATCACCCAAAAATGAAAATTTGATCACCTTCAGGCCAGTTAATTTAGCATTTCATCACTTGCTCACCACTGGATCCTCTGCAGTGAATGGGTGCCGTCAGAATGAGATTCCAAACAGCTGATAAAAATGTCACAATATTCCACAAGTAATCCACACGACTCCAGTCCATCAGTTAACATCTTGTGAAGCGAAAATCTGCGTGTTTGTAATAAACAAATCCATCGGGAGGTTTTTAACCATTTCCTCTGGCTGAAATACAAGTCCATAATCTGTATCTTCTCTTAAGTCATCTCGTCTGAATCAGGAGAGAAGCATGCACAGATCAAGCACCATTTATAAGTGAAAACAGTCCAAAACATATCAAAACAAATATGTCAGTTGATTTTGATGTGAGAGGACAACAGGGGATGGATTTTTTCCCTGAACATGGATTACAAACTCATATTTTGGCCAGAAATTACAGTTTTCAAGTTAAAAGGCCTTAATTATGTTTTTTTTTTCTTACAAACATGCAGCATTTCACTTCACAAGACATTAATGGATGGACTGGAGTCGTGTGGATTTTTTGTGGATTATTGTGATGTATTTATCAGCTGTTTGGACTCTCCAATTCACTGCAGAGGATCCACTGATAAGCAATGTAATGCTACATTATTCCAAATCTGTTCCGATGAAGAAACAAGCTAATTTAGTTTTTGGGTGAACTATTTCTTTAAGTGTTTTACAGTATGTGGATCAAAATGATTTTATTTTCACCTGAAATACACTATGCATTTTCAGGCTAACTGTTTGAATGATCAACAACGCTCGTCGGTGCAAATGTACTGTAACTGTTACATTTTGCGAACATTTGCACTGTAGTTATCATGTAGAGTTGATAATTAGGAGCTTTTTAATTGAAATGACACAACTGGCATGAAATGATACCAAATCACTACGTTAAAACATATTATAAAATGAGTATTTGTTTTCTGACATATCAGGAAATGATTTAATGGTTGTTTTCGACCAAATCGATGTCCATTTAAGCTTATCGCCAAACCTAAATGGATGATCATGATGTTTTTATTCGTTGTAAGGAATATGTGTATTAATATAACCTGAGAGCAAACACTGTGGTATGTCAGTGTTTCACTGCTGTTTCAAAATATATTGTTCATATGTCCATATGAATGTGCCATTTGTGACATCGTTCAGTGTTTTCCTGGGAAATATAGTTTGTGTGCAGGTTGACATGATGATAGCGAAATGGAGTATCTAAGGTGTGAATAATGTTTCAAATATGAATGTCAGGGTTTGAATATGTATCAGCTGTAAGTGTGTCATTCTGTTGAAGGGCATTTTCCAGGGTCTAACATTAGATTTCAACTCTGCCCAGGGCCTGAATTGATTTAGCTGTTAGTTACAGCACCATGAAACTCTTATATTTGGATGTCCAGGTATAAATGAAATATGCAATGGATGGAAACACCTGTCTCAGCGCACACACACGAGCACTACGATCGAGTGACAGTCAAAGAGGAGTCACAGGACAACAATGTACAGGTTTCCCCCATTATACAGGCATGATTCCTTATTCATTAATAGAATCGGGGAAAGCTAATAATGTTCCCGAGCCGCGAGCAAAATATTATCGCTTGAAATAGCAAATTATCTTTGACCAGAGAATAGCTGTTATTCAAAACTCATCCAGAATAGAAATACCTGATAAGGAAATTCTCATTATATCATTACCAGGTTGGCTGGTAACCCCGTCTGCCCCGAGTTTTATTTGTGCTTGGTAAATCAGATCCAACAGAATTAATTATTCATAATAGCTGCTTATAAAAAAAGAAAAAAAGAAAAGAAATGCTAAGCAGTGTTGAAGGCTTCGTTTTAGGCTTTTCACACTGTAAAACTTTGTAAAAAAAAAAAAGTTAGAAAGATCTATTTCTACTTGCTCTAACCCTTAAAAATGCTTTTGTTGGTATAACCTATTATAATAAGAATTAGTAGATTTATCTTTAGTAATTAATTAAATACAAAGTAAAATGGTTTAATATTTAGTTAAATCACTTTTCTTTGACCTTAAACCAGTTATTTTAAATTTCTGAACATTAATAAAACAGTTAATGTAAGGTTTAATTTATTTAATTTAGTACATTATTTAATTTAGTACATTTTTGACCATGAATTAAGTTACTTCATTCATCTTACCAGTTACTTTAAGGTTTAATTTTTAATTTAATTATTAAACTACATTTTTGACCATAAATAAAATGAGTTGATAGAAAGTTAATGGATTATTAAATTCAATTGCAGTTTTTGACAATTATTAATACCAGTTAATGTAAGGTTTAAAAATTACTTTTTTACCCTGAATAAAACCAGATAATTTAAGGTTTAAAATAATTAAATGTATTATCAAATTATATTTTTGATGTGAATAAAATATAATTATTTAATGCATTATTAAATTAAATTGCATTTTTGACCATTATTAAAACCAGTTAATGTAAGGTTTAAAAAAAAAAAAAATTTTTTTTTTTACCCTGAATAAAACCATTTAATTTAAGATTTAAAATAATTACATTTATTATTAAATTAGATTATATTTTTGACATGAATAAAACCAGTCACTTTAAGGTTTACATTTTTTATTTTAAAAGGAATCTACATTTTGGAAAGAATAAAACCAGTTAATTGAAGGTGTAACCACATGAAGTAAATTTTCAGGTTACCTGACAAGTTTTGCCGTGCAGCAAAGACTTATTTACTTATCTCTTGAATATCCTGGCAAATGACCCAAAACAAAAGAAATACAAAGCGAAGCCTTCTTGGTGTTGCCTTGTTCGAATGCTGACAGGACATATATTTTGACTAAAAGCTTCTTTATTATAAAAGACACACATTACACTTGTTACTGGGGGACACCTGTATATGAACCTTATGTTCCATTTTTAATCGGAACTTAAATGAAACATTCAAAATATATGGTTCATTGTAATGTACATTTAAATATTAAAGCATATATTATATAAAAGTATTTCATGTCTACTTGGCATCATGAAAAAGGTTATCTGAAAAAGCATATTTTTTTTATGAGGTTTGTTGTTTGCGTCATCTTTCCTGAGGAGGAAATATTGAGTATATATTTAAGCAATACATGAAAGTGAATAGGAAATGTGGGTTGACAAATGCTAAGTACATATAACTGTGGATTTTAATGAGAATGTTGGTTTGTACAAAAGAGGATGGATCTCTTTTCTCGTTAATCAGACCAGTAGTTTATTATCTGTAGAGCACTTTAGTATCCAAGATTTTTAGTAATTTCGCATTGAAGTCATTTTTATTATAGCCAGATTTTTTTGTATTACATAAATGATCAAGATGTTTATGTTTGTAAGACTGAACCGATACATGTAGAGCTTCATTATTTTTTTGTTAAAGAGATGGCAATATATGACATTTTTTTCGAGATGTGAGCCACATTTCTGTGTTTTTCTAAAGAGACGCACAAAAATTCAGCTCACATTCATTTATGAAAACAAGTATTTGGCCGTGCTTCGGCCTGTTTCCATACCGGAGACGTCGAGCGTGTTGAATGTTGTCCTGTGACATTTCTTACTTTGCCTTATGCTGTTTTTTTTAAATATCATAAAGAATATTGTTTACAGTGATGACATTTGATATTCCTATCAGGTCTGAATATACTTCTGTTTGGGATGAACTATTTTTGAATGTGGATAATCAATGTGCCATACATATGTTTATTAGTGCGACTTACGCTCTCTGAGGAGGGTCGATGTATCCTTTCATTTCAGCTTGTGAACGTGTGTTTACTGAGTGCACAAAATGTATGTATCCACCTGTGACATTGTACTGTATCCCAAATGAATAAAGATAATACCAAACTACACTTGAAGAGGAAGCTTAAAAACAGTTATTTCACACAGACTCTCCTACAAACAGATTAATATGGTGTGTGCGCTACAAAATAGCAACATGCTATTAAAAAACAAAACTAGAACTGCTTTTGTTGCATCATCAGCTCATATACAGTGTACACTGTGTTAAGGTGCTGTTACATACAAGACAGAATCTGAAATTATTTTTATATGTCTCTAATTTATTGTTTCTTTTTGCCTTTTTCAACCAGTGAGTGAAAGGAAAATCATTTTTATTTATAGGTCATTTTATCAGGGTTTCTGCAGGTTTTATGAAGGTAAATGTAACACTTTTTAAAGACCATTTTAAGTAAATAACATGTAAGGAATAAATTGAAAGGAACATCATACAGTGCACTTTGAGTTTTATTAGCAACACTTTCAAAGTTTGAATATGTAACTTCCAACTGATTTCTTTACTTTTTAATTCATAAAAAATATCTTAAGGATTGTTAGGCTGCATTAATTAGAAACCAGAACCGGGAACACTATAACCACGATGTACTCGTTACTAAGAAGATTGGCTATATGGTTTCTTTCTTATTCTGTTTCTCAGTCCGTGTCCGGATAATGGTGGATCGGCGCCGAGATTTTGCGGCCCTGACTGTAGCCCCAGAGAAGACCTCTAAAATCTGATAACAATCTTTATACTGTAATTAAAACAAGCAAATAAACAATAATATCCTGGCCAGAGGAGAACTGGCCCCCCGACTGATTTAAGGTTTTTTTCTCCATTCTGTGTTTTGGTTCCTTGCCGCTGTCGCCTCTGGCTTGCTCAGTTGGGGATTTTAGTATTAAATTTGATTTCACAGAAAACCAGACAAAAAATACAAAGATATTTATTATTATACATTACTGATTTTTCAGGAAGATATTTTTTTTAGCAATAAATAACATGTAAGGAATAAATTGAAAGGAACAACATGTTTGAGTTTTATGCCATTTCAAAGAATATGTAACTTTATGCATTTATCACTACTATATGACTTTCTGTTCTGATTTAAAAATGTTGATTTAAGGGTGTTTAGATTTTAGTATTGGAAAACCAGACAAAAATTTTTTAAGTTTTTTTTTAGCTGAATTTGTAAAAGGACAAATTAAGACTTTTTAAGAGCTGCAAAAAGCATATTTTATAGAATGTTTTGCAACCCTGTTACCATTTACAACAGTTTGAAACCTTGATTTGTGTCATTTTTCTAGTAATACACATTAAATGTAAATACACAAGATTTATAAAATCTTTAACATTATAGGGGCTTCTAGTTTGTAATGCAAAATATTATGTTTTTATTTTTATTTTTTTAATGAAAGCATACAGTATCTAATAGTTTTTAACACTAAAATACATGGGATTTGTGCCTCATGCTTTTTTTTTAAGTCATTGGGCTCCAGTTTGTACCTTATTCATGGGAGAGTGCCGAATGCAGTCGTAATTTGATTAGGAACTCATATTCTTATTATAATTGTCAGTTCATTAACAGAATTAGATTTGTTTGTCGTAATCCTTTGACATAATCACAATCACATGTTGCCACATCTTACTGCAGTGACAATAACTAATCCTGATCTCAAAGCAAATCTGACATATTCATTTTTTTTCTTGTGAAAATCCCTTTATCTCTGTAAAGAACCTGCCTGTTTACAGATCACAGGTTCTAGATATACGATGCTATCAGTTTCCTAATTCTAGTACACTGTCATACTTTCAATCCAAAGCAAGAGTTGCAGACTCTATATCCTTTCCCTTTATGCGCTTCGATTTCTCTCTCTTTTCTGAGCACACAGAGATTGATCAATTTTAGCCACAGGTGGCTAGGCCTATCATTAAAGAGAAGTTTTGATATTCGGAGAGTGAATGCCCGGTGAAAGTACAGAATAAGAGTAAGACACTATCAGAATAGACGGCAAGTAATGTTAAAGAGTAAAAATGGAGTTGCTATTTAATTATGTATGTATTCTGTGAAGTCATTTCACAACATTTGAATCGCAATTGAATAAAAAAGTAGTATTGTAGACACCTAATGAATAAGTTATGAATTTACACAGTTTATAGTGTAATATGTAAGGGATAATGTGCATTATGTATTTACACAATTACATTACTGACAGTCATATATACAGCAGTCATTATACTAAATATTTAATGGCTCAAAGTTGCCATAAAGATTCTTACCAATTCCTTTTTTGTGATTCAAGAGAAAATATCAGCTTATAGTGGTTTGAAATGACATAGGAAGTAAATGAAGAGCGGTGAGTGCATAAATGATGTGAGAATATGTGAGATTTATTCCTTATTTATTTATTTTTAGCACCTGTCTGATCTTATGGGGACAAATGTGACTTAAAATAACAATTAATGATGCATAATTACATGCAAGTAACCCTAAACCTAACCATATAGTAAGTAATTATATAAAAAAAATTATATATTTAATCAGAAATTCTTATTCTTGAGAACAACATTGAATTATTGAACAGTTACACATTGTTGAACAATTACATTTTAAGTATTTCTTAATAACTAGTAAAGCTATACATTCTGTACAATTATAGTTTTAGGCAGTGTATTTGTAGTTAGTTAATATAGCCTACTATGTTCTAAGAAAAGTATTAATCAGAAAAATAAATAAATGAAATACAGAAAAGTGTTTTGAAGTCATAACATGAAATGGAAAAAAATTGCTGTTATTTAGTGTTCAATCTACAAAAAAAACAAAAAAGAACAAAAAGCCAGAATAGAAGCCTATTTTGAAAATAGAATTGTATATCTTTCATACAATTATTAAAAATACAAACTGTACATCAGTCAATTATTGTACGTATTTTAGAGAAACGCCCCTAAACAATACAATCAAACAAAACAAACTGTGATTGGTTGCTTTACATATTGGTCAGTTCACGGTCAAAATAAGCAACAAAGTGGATGGGATTTAATGTGTGTCTGATGGTAAACTATAGAATAAAGAGACGGCAGAGAAGAAAGAACAGAAAAACAGAGAGTTAAGAGGCAGTGACTTTAATCTCGATGAATACACATGGTTAACATCCAACAAAAGTTGTTTACATAGCGGTGGAGCTTCCTCCATTAATAAACAGAAAGAGCTTGACTCTCTTTAAATAGAGTTTTAGGAACAATCTCATAATAGAGTCCATTGTGATAAACAAGAGACGAATCGAAGCAGAGCACTGATTCAATGTCAAACTCAGTTCAAAGAGTAAAAGTAAATCCTCTCAATCGCAATCGCAATCTTCCTTTCCTTCTTTCTTCACTATTTTCTCATTTTCAAGGGCAAGAACTTTATAAACAGCTCCATTCCACTATGTGGTTGCTAAGGTACTCTGAGTGCACTTTGTTAGGCTGTTCTGTTAGCTATCTCTGCATATAAATTGTACTTATGACAACATATGACTATAAATTACTTTAAATAAATAGAAAAATAGCAGAAAAAGCAATAGACGAGACATCTTTGAGTAAAGTCAAAAAGTAATCTATAATATGCTACCCATTACTTTAAAACAAGGGGTCTGTGTTTAATGTTTTTTTTTAATGAGTCTTATGCTCACCAAGACTTCATTTGTTAAAAATACAGTTAAATACAGTAATATTGTATAATATTATGACAATTTAAAATAACAGTTTTCTGTTTTATCATGATAATATATCTTATATACTTCCATTATTTTTTTTAAATAATACTTTAATGTTCACCAAGGCTGTATTTATCTGATCAAAAATATAGTAAATACAGTAATAATGTGGAAATTCATCATTACTCCAGTCTTCACATGATCCTTCAGAAATCATTCTAATATGCTGATTTGGTACTCGAAACAAAACAAACAAACAAACAAACTTTGGATGTGCTTGAGACAGTGATGCATTTTTGTCAGGATTCTTTAAAAAAGAGTGAAATTTATTAATGATATATTTATCTGACTTCATACAGTCACCAAGAGCTTCAGTATGGATCTCCAGTGAAATAAAAAAAGGTGGTATGGATCAGTGCTGACCACAACAACTGGGACGTTATCTTCAGTATGGTCAGAATTTTAATGTGTCTCTCATTTCAGCATCTATAGAGAGAGTGCGGGGTCAGAAATATGAAAAAAAAAAAAAAATCAATATCAATGGAACAACACTAACCGCTGCGCAAGATTGCCATTGACACAAATTGCTTATCATGCAGTCTTTACAATACTATGATATTTCATGGAAGATGTACTGGTACTGTATAGGAAATATTGTATGAAATATTTTCTGCAAACCAAAATAAACCCTACTGCATCCAGCGTAAAATGACAGTTGTACTATTCATATACAGTATGTCTTTCCAGGTGCTAAGGCACATACTAGACAGGTGCATGTTCATTTGAGTAAACATCAGCATTTCAACCATGAGCTATTGAACCTACAGTACTGTAAATAAATGACCCTGATGGGATTTGATATCATGGGTGCCTGCTATTATAACTGTAGGATGTTAAGTGGCAGTGAAGATCCATCTATTTCTGGTGCTTTTTCCACACACAGTTAGATTCCAGATTGGAGACTGGGGCAAACTTGTGTACAAATGATATCACTCCCTATTAATCCTCGACGGGGTCCCGTTTCTCTTCACATTTCTCTCCCGCAGGCTATAGAAAACACGTATTTTCTACCCGGTCACATAAATCAATGTTCTTGAATGGTTTGGGGGCTAAATAGTAATCAAAAGCCCCCATGATGCTCATAATCCGTCTTCTCATATATACGCAATGCCCAAACACTCCAATATGAGCTGCAAAACAACACAGATTACAGACGAAGGAATATCTAAAAATGAACAAATGTCAGAATATTTAAGAGTGATGTGAATTTCATGGAAATGTCATTTTTCACCTTAAAATGTAAAGAAATGTTGTATTTTGTATAAAGAAATTGATAATGTAACATATGCACTACTGTTCAAAAATTTGGGGTCAGTTAGATTTTTTTTTTTATAATTATTTTATGGTCACCAAATATGCATTTATTTGATAGTCAAAAAAGTAATATTATGGAATAATATTACAATTTAAAATAACTGTGTTGTATTGTAATATATTTTAAATGTAATTTATTCCTGTGATACAAAGCTGAATTTTCAGCATCATTTCTCCAGTCTTCAATGTCACATGATCCATTGGAAACCAAACAAATATGCTGATTTGTATTATTTATTTATTTTATTATGAATATTATTATTAATGTTGAAAACATTGTGCTGCTTATTATTTTTGTGGAAACAGTGATACATTTTTTTTCATATATTTCTGAATATTTTGAATGTTATATACTACATTCAAAGTTACCACAGACTGAAAAAGAATGTGGGACAAAAACATCAGGTGAAAGCTACTCATACGATATCATAGTGTGTTTGACTAATTCTATGTCTGATTGGAACATTTCCGTTTGATTGTGTCTGTTTTCTCTCAGTGCCAGGTGTTTCTCTAACAAAGCACCTGAGCTGCCACTTTATTTCTCCAGAATGTCAGAAACAAAAGCATCCCGAGAAATCAAATCAGAGAGCAGGAGGAATCTGGGAGACAAAGTACTCTCTCATATGGGGTTTGTTTCCACAATTCAAAGATTTTTTTGTAGCATACGGGTTTGATCTTAGTATCAAATAGGAGTTAGACGTCAGGAGAGTTTTAGTCCATAAAAGTGTTTGCCAAAAGAGTTGGTAAGTTGATATGTTATAAATGAAGGTCCAGGCTTTATATATATATTACTCATGCTGCGAAGGTCATATTATAAAAAATGCATGTTCCTTGATCTTTTGAGATAAAATAGTTTTGTGCTGTTTAAAAAGACTTAACATTGAGAATTCAAAATTACACACTGATGTGATGCTTCAGTTACTTTTTAGAATGAGTAACAGAATATTGTAACATATTTGAACATTTTAAAAGTAGCATTCCCCAACACTCTCATACACATGACAGAATAATTGATGGTTTTGGAAACGTTGAGACATTCTACCAGTATCCAGGTTGTTTATGTATTCTTCTCTCCCAGGCCAGGGATTGCAAGACAAATAAAGAACAAAGCAATCAAAAAATAATAATTTGAAATGAAATCATTCAAAAGGAAATAAATAAAATGCTAGATGACTAAGTGTGAAGAAAAACAATAAGCTTCGCACAGGTCTCTGCAGGTTTGATATCTTATCTGACAAAAGCTTATCGTTGTCAGGGTTCTGGACTCTTTGTTCTTTGTTTTTCCCCTGTCCTTCCTGAGTTTCCTTATATGGTTATTTTCCTGTTCTAGTTAAGTTGATTTGATTATTCCTAGCACCTGCTTCAGTTCTCCTTGATTACGTTCTATGTGTTTATAAGTCCTGAGTTCTCCCTAAGTCTTTGTCCATTCACTCGTCCATTTATGTTGTGTTTCCTGTGCTTCTATTTGATTTATTAAAATGAAGAAAAAGTATTTACCCCAAGTCTCCTGCGTCCTTCCCGCAACACAGCACTGTGACAATCGTTCATATTGAGAATTAATTCCATCAATCAATAAGAGATGCAGCCACATATACAGGACAGAAAAGCAAGAAAGACTGAAAAAAAACATAATTTATATATGACATATCTCTGTAAATCATCTGGGGAAGCTTTCGCCTACTAAATAAGCTGCATGCATTGGAAATGAGCTGGAAGATACTTGAAAATATATTTTTTCATAGAAGGATTTCTCAATAGCATCAATCACATCCACTGCAAGGTGAATCAGAGGCCAGGTCACAGCGACACGTGCAGAAGCACTAATAGAAAATCAGAGGAACTAGATAATTTTCCATTCTTCCAAGGTTATAGTATGTTCAAGAGGGAGAATTCTTCCCTCCACTTCAAAACCAGTGGCAGTAAACAACAAACTCAAGGTCAGGTGTAGAGAAGTGGGAATACTTCAAATCCATTTGATAGAACCCATGTGTGGAAGCTGGTGGGAATGAAAAACCAAGCAGCAAATCCCAGCTCTCGAGAGGAACGCTTGGCATAGGAAGAAACACAGACAAAATGAGACCTGTAATGGATGGATTACAGAACGAGGCATAAACGGGAAAGGGGGAAAGACAAAAGCTCAAAGGTAATAAGGAAAGGTGGAGCGACATCAAAGTGCATGATTACAAAGAGTTTCAAGACAAACAAACACATATCAATGACAAATGGGAGACACAAGATCATATTTTAAACGCTTGAAAAGAGAATACCCTGTATCACCAGAGCACAAATTCTACTTCCTAAAACCCGTCAAGACAATGTCCAGGTCATATTTTATCTCCAAATCAACAGAAATGATAAAGAAATCATATTTTAGCCTACATAAGCAACATGTTTTAGTACATTTTTGCATTGTGGCATTATTTTCATGACAGGACATCCCTCTTAGATTCTAATAACCATTAATGCCAATATTATCAACAAAGTACTCTAAATTACTTTAAAAATACATGTATTTCTGTATTTGCTCCTGTAAAACCATTACGAAGACCTGGCCAATCAGAAACGTTCTTTTTGATGATGTCAGTAAAGGACACTGGGGGGGCGATGTTGACCACTGGTGTTTTTATATGAATCCTGTGTTTTTATGTTTACCTGATTTAATTCTTGTTATGAATCCCCCCACAACTGCCTTTACATTACGCAGATAAAATAAATACAAATAAAAAAGATTGTGCTTAGGTAAATAAACAAAATAAAGATTTTTCACGCAAAATAAATTGGTACATTTTTTGTTTGTTTTGTTTTCACATTTATCTGTTGCTTACAGTGGGTTTATGGAAGTGTGTAGGTTATACTTGGCATTTGGCAAGCTTGAGCATTCAGTGTCATGTTGTGTTTTTGTTGATGTTTTCAGTGAGCGTCTTTGAAATGTAGCTAATCAGTTTCTCTGGCTACTGTACAGCAGCCAAACTGTACTGTAAAGTTAATAGAACTGCCACATCTTTGTCATTGCTTCGCTTTATTTTTTTTTTTTTTTCATTATATGCGTAAGTTTTTTTTGTTGTTGTTTTTTTTGCCTTGCATCTTCCTGAATATAGTTATTTTGTGTGGGAAATGTGATCTGAATAAATTGCGGTCTATTTGTTCTTTATATTTTACCACTCTAAAGATTTTTTTTAACAGCCTAAAGAAATTAATACTTTTGTTCAGCAAAGTTGAATTAAACTGATCAAAAGTGACAGTGAAGATATTTAAAGTTACAAAATAATTCAAAGTTAAATTTAAAGTTACAAAATAATTCTAAATGTTGTTCTTTCGAATTTTTCCATTCATCAAAGAATCTTACCAACCTCAATCCTATGAATAATGAGTATTTATTTATTTAATAGGTACAACATCATATATTACTCTTTGAATTTATACACTTAATTTATACATTTGTAACTTTTTCAGGTATTAATTTAGCCTATTGAATGTGCACTATATAGTAACACATGCAGTTGAAAAACTTGTAATTTGTGAGGATAACCATATTTAAATAAATTTGGCAGACTTTTGCTAATCAGTGCAGAAAATTGGAGAAAAATGTCTGCAGATTCCATCTGGACCAGAAGGCCTACTTGGCATGTAGCCCAAGAAAAATCTAATCAAATAAACTTGGCATTGGAAGCATTGAATAAAAATTTACATTTATTAGCATAACATGCACACAATTGACTATCAATGACAAAAGTGAGCCCTCTGGATACTGCCTACTGTTATGTAGTTTTCTGGCTGTGCAAGATGGATCCACTAACAAGAAGTGGCTAAAATAGCTCATAGCATCTTTAAAACGTGATAAAAGAGCTGGCTTAAACCATAAAGATGACTTCACCTTTGAATCTTATACTGAAATTTTAATCAAAACTCTTAGTAATACACTGTATATATTGGAATATAGAAAATTGTGGGATGAACTGGGATGGGGTTATTCAATGGCATATGTTCATCAAAGAACTAATAGGCCTCAGAGGGAATAATTAGTGAAGATCCACTATATACATGTAAATGCTGTTCATGTGCATAAGAGCAAAGTTTAAAGGAAATAGTTCATTGCAGAATACAAGAGCACCACATGTAATTTTTCATCAGGATACTTGACACGGCACTGTAAAGACACTTCAACGTCTTAAGCATGCTTGTGTATTCCCCTTCATACTGAGGCTCATGTTGCCTTTAAATTGTGAGCGATAATCCTCAACGTAAAGCCCTTCATTTGATCATTTTCCCATCTTCTGGATACTCAGTGTCTGCAGTCCCCGATGCTTGACTTCAGGGTTGTTTTGCCATGGTACTCCTGTCGACAAGATCCTGAGCTGTTCTTGTCTGCAAATTTTGAGAGTCTGATGCTCAGGACTCAACAGGCTCACTGGTCTCTCCGTACGGGTCTGTAAATGGTTATTTGCTCTAGTCTGCCGTTGAGCTAACGTGTGAAGAAAGACCATCTGGGGGTTAACACCTGATCCCGTATGAGTTTTGCAGTAGGATACAGCTCTTTTATTCCGGTACAGCTGCGTGAGGAGCATGTAGACATCTGAGACTCACAGTTCCTCAGTCCTGCAGTGGTGGAAAAACAAATCATATTTTATCTGTGCGTACTGCTTTTAGGATGATGATAAATCATGTTCTGTTTTATTTTTTCCTGTTGTAATTCTCCGCTGGTTTGCTCTGTCAAAGGTGATATTTTCTCTAAATGGGAGTTTACACTGACAGTGATTTTCAGCAAAAAAAAAAACTCATTAATTTTCAATGAGAGTTGGTGATTTAAGCAACGTTATTGAAAGAGATATAACAGTGATTGAGTAGATGGCTTTGATTTATGTGAATTAATAGTGAATGCCTTATAATTACGAAAAAGCTGTTTTTGCTATACTCTACCTATAAGATGGTATGTAAATTACATTGTTTATGATTGGTTAATCTCTTGAAATATGTAGAGATGCACAAGATATACAGGTGCATCTCAATAAATTAGAATGTCGTGGAAAAGTTCATTTATTTCAGTAATTCAACTCAAATTGTGAAACTCGTGTATTAAATAAATTCAATGCACACAGACTGAAGTAGTTTAAGTCTTTGGTTCTTTTAATTGTGATGATTTAGGCTCACATTTAACAAAAACCCACCAATTCACTGTCTCAACAAATTAGAATACTTCATAAGACCAATAAAAAAAACATTTTTAGTGAATTGTTGGCCTTCAGGAAAGTATGTGCATTTACTGTATGTACTCAATACTTGGTAGGGGCTCTTTTTGCTTTAATTACTGCCTCAATTTGGCGTGGCATGGAGGTGATCAGTTTGTGGCACTGCTGAGGTGGTATGGAAGCCCAGGTTTCTTTGACAGTGGCCTTCAGGTCATCTACATTGTTGGGTCTGGTGTCTCATATCTTCCTCTTGACAATACCCCATAGATTCTCTATGGGGTTCAGGTCTGGTGAGTTTGCTGGCCAATCAAGCACAGTAACACCATGGCCATTGAACCAGCTTTTGGTACGTTTGGCAGTGTGGGCAGGTGCCAAGTCCTGCTGGAAAATGAAATCAGCATCTCCATAAAGCTTGTCAGCAGAAGGACGCATGAAGTGCTCTGAAATTTCCTGGTAGATGGCTGCGTTGACTGTGGACCTCAGAAAACACAGTGGACCAACACCAGCAGATGACATGGCAGCCCAAATCATCACTGACTGTGGAAACTTCACACTGGACTTCAAGCAACATGGATTCTGTGCCTCTCCACTCTTCCTCCAGACTCTGGGACCTTGATTTCCAAATGAAATGCAAAATTTACTTTCATCTGAAAAGAGGACTTTGGACCACTGAGCAACAGTCCAGTTCTTTTTCTCCACAGCCCAGGTAAGATGCGTCTGACGTTGTCTCTGGTTCAGAAGTGGCTTGGTAGCCCTTTTCCTGAAGACGTCTGAGCGTGGTGACTCTTGATGCACTGACTCCAGCTTCAGTCCACTCCTTGTGAAGCTCTCCCAAGTGTTTGAATCAGCTTTGCTTGACTCTATTCTCAAGCTTGCGGTCATCCCTGTTGCTTGTGCACCTTTTCCTACCCAAATTCTTCCTTCCAGTCAACTTTGCATTTAATATGATTTGATACAGCACTCTGTAAACAGCCACACCTTTCAGTAATGACCCTCTGTGACTTACCCTCTTTGTGGAGGGCGTCAATGTTCATCTTCTGGATCATTGCCAAGTCAGCAGTCTTCCCCATTATTGTGGTTTCAAAGAACAAGAGATACCCAGAATTTATACTGTATGGATGGTCATTTATTGAAACTCAAATGTAAATATTCTAATATTATGAGATACTGATTTTTGACTTTCATGAGCTGTAAGCTCTAATCATCAAAATTAAAACAAAAAAAAACTTTTGAAATGTTTCACTTTACATGTAATGAATCTAAAATATATGAAAGTTTCACTTTTTCACGACATTCTAATTTATTGAGATGCACCTGTAGGTTCTTTACTGGTTATTTTTTTAATTAGTTACATTACTGTTTTCTTTTGATTTTACTACTATCAGTATTATATTATATATGCAATATATAATTTAATAGCCCTGTTAATCTTTAGCAAATTTCTAAATGAATATACATTTTTCATGCTGTACACTACCATTCAACAGTTTGGGTTCAGTAAGACTTTTTTTGTTAAAGAAATTAGTAATTTTATTTAGCAAAGACATTAGCTCAAATGTGACAGTAAGGAAATGTAGCTACAATGTTACAAAAGATTCCCAATTCTAATAAATGCTGTTATTTATGAAAAAAAGTATGATGTTTGCACAAAAAAGTTAAGCTGCGCAAGATATAATGATTTCTGAAAGATCATGTGACACTGAAGACTGGAGTAATGATGCTAAAAATTCAGCTATGCATCACAGGAATAAATTACAATTTAAAATGTTCAAATAGAAAACAGTTATTTTAAATTGTAATAATATTTCACAATATACAGTTTTTACTGTATTTTTATTAAATAAACGCAGCCTTGGTGAGCATAAGAGACCACTTTCTAAAACAGTAAAAATTCTGACTGACCCCATATGTTTGAACTGTAGTGTACATTATAATATTGTGATGCCTAAATTCACTTGTAGCAGTTAAAAGGATTGATTTTAGTTTTTAAGTGCTTTATTTTAAAATAATTTTTATTTAAACAAAATAGTGTTAAATTTTAATATTGGTCATAATATGAAAATAATTACTGATTTCAGTGCATCTATAGAAATGAGTACTGAATACGCATTTTTTAAGAGCAAGAAAAATTTCCCTTAATAAACGACACTTGCGTTTAGTCAGAGAATTAGTAAGACAATACTATGGTTGTCAGAGTTTTGAACTCTTTGTTCATTCACTGCAGGTATAAATGGTGTCAGTTGAAAGGCTCGTATCTGACATCTTTATAATTAGATTTCAGTAAATGTATGAATTGAGCTATGGAATTATGACAATGCATTGTTAATATTTATGATATCATTGTGTCATTGCAGTCTCACTACTGGCAATCTCAATTAGTTCCAATGATCCTGCTGTATAGACACACTGTCACCCTGTGTTAAATGTTTCTACCGTATCAGTGATGGATTTGAGTTTGATCTTTATAATGGCGGTTCGATTAACTGAGGTCCTGACTCCTTCTCGAATTGTGTCCATTCTCCAATACTGACCTTTTCCCCCTTGCCAAGCCCACTTCACTGGTTTTTAATTATAGGAATAAAACAGGGGACATTGTGACATTGTCTGCAAAAAAGCAGCAATCAGCACCTCATCACAAGCATGCAGTAAAATGATGAAGAAATTATTATTTGCAGTCAAACAGTCTTCAACAAAGTTCACCTGATTTGAATGTAGATAACATTTGTGAAGGACATAGTGAGATAAGATTAATATTTGATGTAGTTCTATTATGAAGTCTTCTTTAGCCTATACTAGCTCTCGCTTTCTCTCGTTTGGGTTACAGAGGAAGTGTGTGCAATAGAGGAGAAATGTTCCCCATGATAAAGGAATAGTTCATTCAAAAATTAAAGTTCTAACTAAAACTAAACTGCCACATGTTAATGATGGTCCATATCTATCATGTCTTTGGATGAGAAGCAGACAGAAGTGTAAGTGATTCATTCTCTAATAATTCTCCTCTCCAGCGAGCTGTTAACACCTTATCCGCTGTGACTGGATCATTGCGTTGGACTGGAGAACCAGATCATACTGTTCGTGGAAAAGAATAAGATCTTTAATTCTAATTGACTCAATGATCCACTTCTCAAGTTGACAGCTCACTGGAGGGGAAGATTATCCGTGGATAACAAATTTGGGTCTGTTTCTAACACATAGCTGTCGTATGAGGACTTGAATTATAATGCACAAATGGTGCAGTCAAAATATTTAGTCTTGTTTAAGGTTTATTTATTTTAATTGCATATAAAGTGACACTTTTAACATATTTGTCAGTCATAAATGAAACGAATGAGATTTATGCTATAGTATTAATAAACCAAATGTTTTAAATATACAATAACCAGGTTTATGTATTGGTCAGCACATTCAATTAAGTATTTGTAAACCAATCTAATATTTTACCCTATAAAGCCTACTGTATCATATATACAGATTTTATATAGACCTTTATATTGTTTGTAATATTTCAAGGTGAACATTTACTAGACTGAAGCTAAATTACAACTAAAGAGCTTTTATCAGTAAACTAAGCAGTTAAATATAATCTTACAAAGAAACATTTTTTAGAAGATGTTTAGAGTGACACCTCAAATTTATATTCATTTTATGTAAATTCTTTTTGGAAATAGAACTAAAAGCTGCACCAAATTGGCCTAAGATTCAGGTGTTTTTGCAACCTTGAGTATGAGCTCCATATTCACACTATTTTCAGTATATAGTTTGTCTAAAGTTTCAATAAAATCTTCCATTTCAATAAATTAGATTTTTTAAAATATTATTTCCTGACATGTTTTAAAACTAGCCATATTTGAACTATGTTTAGACTTTTTACCTAATTGCATTTAATTGTTTTCACAAATAATATAAATAATTTAAATTAATACATTATTATTTTTGAGACGTGATAACTCTGAACTGGAAATGTATCTCAGAAAAGAGGAGTATGAAACTTCCCTTTCACATTGCATGAAAAAGAGCTTACAGATTTGGAAATGACTAAAATAATGGCAAAATTTTTATTTTGAACTTTGTGAACAATTCTTTTAAGCAGTCTGCATGTTTTCATGTATGTGTGTGTGTGTGTGTGTGTGTGTGTGTGTGTGTGTGTGTGTGTGTGTGTGTGAGTGGATTTGTGCATGTGTGTTCATGGAGAATCTATCAAGTCCAACTGGCTGCAAAATGTCCCTGGAGCATTGAACAATTTCATTTCTCATACTCTAAATTACATTTTTACTCCCCAAGCCCCCAGAAGCCTCACCTGGACACAATGAAATAAGCCAGTACCACCATCTGGATTCCACACAAGGTGATGATGATGATGATGATTTATGATATTCTCTATCTATAGTAAACAGAAGCTCCAACAATGAGTGCCGCATCCATTTACTGAGGTTACTAAGGTGTTGAGCGGTTTGCAGTGTGTTGCTGTGGGAATCTGGGTGGTTTTCTTGACAGCTGTTTACCTGAAAGAGTAAACTTGAGAATAAAACCTTACGAATTGCACTCAGACACATTTTCGTACGGTATGTGAAATTGAACCTAAGTATGTAGAAGCATTAGCGTGAGTTTTTTGGGCCTTCCAGGTTGGGATATTAACAAGCACACCCTTCCTGAGACTCATGATGGTGTTCACACTCTTTCGGGAGCTCATCTTTTCTCAGTTTCAGGATAAATGGCTGTGCCTCACATCTGCATTGATAATAAGCCAAACGCATGGTGAGAAATCAAGCTCTGGCCTTCATTAATTATTCATACAGGACCTCTCCAATTTTTACTGTGACTCAATTAGTTTTTGAGAGCCTTCTGCTGGGCCGGGGAACAGGGTTCTTTAATTAAGTATGCTGAGCGTATCCATGATGTGACTTATTTGAGATATTGCAGAGAGGGGGAAGAACATGTCCGGATGATTGCAGTTTCAAATATACACTCTTGGGGGACACCGAATGTTATATTGCTACAGGGGACAGTAGTCATCGCTATGCAAGGTTAAATATGAAACGTGTAGCAAACAGTGGCTTGACAGTTAAAGTCAGCATGAAGTCAGAAGTGACTGTTTACTTTCTTAATACAAAATTGTAAGTTTGTCTTTGTAATCTTTCATCATTTTGAAAATTCAGAAACAGTATACTAAATTTGGCTGTTGGTTGTAATGTAATAGGTTACAGATTACAAGTTACCCTATTTAAAATGTAATAAGTATTGTAGCTATTTCAGTTACTTTATTAAAGTACTGTAACTGATTACATTTGATTACATTTTGATTTCTTAAAAAAATAAATTCTAACAAATGTTTTCAACTGTTAATCATTTTGAAACATTTAAAGCAGGCGTTAACATTAAGTTACATTTATTTTGTTATTAAATTATGTAATTCCATTACATGTAACTAGTTACTTCCCGGCACTGTTAACATGTAACATTGACCTGTTCACATAATTGATGCCTTTATTTTATATAGCGCTTTATACAGTTCAGGTTGTTTCAGAGCTGCTTCACAGTAATAAACAGGAAAACAACAGATTCAGTAATGCAAACTTCAAATACAAACCCCATTCCAAAAAAGTTGGGACACTGTACAAATTGTGAATAAAAAAGGAATGCAATAATTTACAAATCTCATAAACTTATATTTTATTCACAATAGAATATAGATAACATATCAAATGTTGAAAGTGAGACATTTTGAAATGTCATGCCAAATATTGGCTCATTTTGGATTTCATGAGAGCTACACATTCCAAAAAAGTTGGGACAGGTAGCAATAAGAGGCCGGAAAAGTTAAATGTTCATATAAGGAACAGCTGGAGGACCAATTTGCAACTTATTAGGTCAATTGGCAACATGATTGGGTATAAAAAGAGCCTCTCAGAGTGGCAGTGTCTCTCAGAAGTCAAGATGGGAAGAGGATCACCAATTCCCCCAATGCTGCAGCGAAAAATAGTGGAACAATATCAGAAAGGAGTTTCTCAGAGAAAAATTGCAAAGAGTTTGAAGTTATCATCATCTACAGTGCATAATATCATCCAAAGATTCAGAGAATCTGGAACAATCTCTGTGCGTAAGGGTCAAGGCCAGAAAACCATACTGGATGCCCGTGATCTTCGGGCCCTTAGACGGCACTGCATCACATACAGGAATGCTACTGTAATGGAAATCACAACATGGGCTCAGGAATACTTCCAGAAAACATTGTCGGTGAACACAATCCACCGTGCCATTCACCGTTGCCGGCTAAAACTCTATAGGTCAAAAAAGAAGCCATATCTAAACATGATCCAGAAGCGCAGGCGTTTTCTCTGGGCCAAGGCTCATTTAAAATGGACTGTGGCAAAGTGGAAAACTGTTCTGTGGTCAGACGAATCAAAATTTGAAGTTCTTTTTGGAAAACTGGGACGCCATGTCATCCGGACTAAAGAGGACAAGGACAACCCAAGTTGTTATCAGCGCTCAGTTCAGAAGCCTGCATCTCTGATGGTATGGGGTTGCATGAGTGCGTGTGGCATGGGCAGCTTACACATCTGGAAAGGCACCATCAATGCTGAAAGGTATATCCAAGTTCTAGAACAACATATGCTCCCATCCAGACGTCGTCTCTTTCAGGGAAGACCTTGCATTTTCCAACATGACAATGCCAGACCACATACTGCATCAATTACAACATCATGGCTGCGTAGAAGAAGGATCCGGGTACTGAAATGGCCAGCCTGCAGTCCAGATCTTTCACCCATAGAAAACATTTGGCGCATCATAAAGAGGAAGATGCGACAAAGAAGACCTAAGACAGTTGAGCAACTAGAAGCCTGTATTAGACAAGAATGGGACAACATTCCTATTCCTAAACTTGAGCAACTTGTCTCCTCAGTCCCCAGACGTTTGCAGACTGTTATAAAAAGAAGAGGGGATGCCACACAGTGGTAAACATGGCCTTGTCCCAACTTTTTTTCCCTTAAAATGATAAATTTTCTCAGTTTAAACATTTGATATGTCATCTATGTTATATTCTGAATAAAATATTGAAATTTGAAACTTCCACATCATTGCATTCTGTTTTTATTCACAATTTGTACAGTGTCCCAACTTTTTTGGAATCGGGTTGTATTTGACGGTTTCTGCTGCAAAGCGCTCTTAAATCAACACTGAACTGACTCGAGCTGAATAACGACACTACTTTCTTCTTTAGAGCTGCTTACAGCTGGATTGTAATAGATAAACTTTTACACTGTTATTGAACCAAATCTGAATCAACACTGAACTGACTGGAGCTGATTGTTAGCAGAATCTGTCTAATATTTAATGAAGTTGATATCCTTGATTCTGTTGTTTTCCTGTTTATTACTGTGAAACTGCTTTAAAACAATCTGCTATAGAAATAAAGGTTGACTTGACTTTTGGATAACGTCACCTATGTGCACAGGTCATCGTTTCATGTTAAACAAATTTAGTTATTTAGAGTACTGTTGTAAATCATTTCCCCTTATTAAAGTAGTAAATGTATGCTTTTTTGCAGATAATTTAATCCATCATGGTTTACATTGTTTTCAAGGTAAACGTAATGTCTTCTCTGGGAATCAAACTCCTGACCTTGATGTTGATATTGCCATGCTCTACTTAGTGATATTACTTTCGGCTATGACATTAATAAAGTAAAAAAAATAAAAAAGGTTTAAAAAATTGACTTCAAAAGAGGTGAAGTCCAGTGCATTTTTCCTACTTGCATATACATTAAAAGAAACAAATAATAAAATAATTTCTAAAATAAATTAATTTAATATTTATTTTCAAAAAATAATTATTTTAGTGTAAATACACTATTTATTTATTTATTTACTTGCAATCAAGTTAATGAAGAATCGTTTTCAGAACCAGATGTAAAATCTGGATGAAATTCTTGTGAAAATATGGTGCTTGTTAACTTTGTGATATGCAAAGGTGATTGCTACCTTGCAATTAGATACAGCCTCCATCATGGAGCCACTTTTTTTTTAACCTATCACTTTTTTAATTATCCTATCAAGTCATTTGCACTGTTTTCTTTCTTGTTAAATATCCTGTTTTATTCAGAAAAAAAATCACATTATCAAAGTAAAATGGGTTGCAAATTCTGTTTGATGTTGACTTGTGTTCTGTTCCATTACTCAAACATGCAATCAGCAGGTCATTCAAATGTGATTAAAAATAGATTTTTTTCCCCATTAAAATACAATTAGCCATGATGGACAGGCCTGGGCTAGAGAAAAAACAGAGAGAGAGTCCCATTTGATGTTAGGAATGTAACCTTTCAGTGATTTCCTACCCTATTTCCCTGAACAGCTGACCTCTGAACTTTTGTCACAGTTCCTTGAATGCTCCCACATAGACAGAAAGCTACTTAGAAAACAAACTCCTTAGTGTGTCTTGGAAGGGGTGCAGAATAAGACTCTGTCTGACCTGTGGGTCATGAGCAGACAGGTGCTGTAGGGAACTAGAAAGGTTTAATTACATCTGATGCTGTAGTGGCATTAGAGCACACCTGGCCTCCATTACATCACTGCCTTTATGTGTCAGAATGAAAAACATGTGATGTGAGACGGAGCGGCCCACCGGGAGAATGCTTGAGCCGATCTCTGGACAGGTTATACATTACTGAGCATTTGGTTAGCTCCAGGAAACAGCTATTGGATGACAAGTATTTTTCTCTAAGGAACACAATGTATGTGCTGTAATGTGTTGACACCAATGCACAGTTGAGTTACTGGTGATGCAGCATGAATCACTAATACTATTTCTCACACTTTGATTTTCTCATATTAAACTAAGTACGTATTTATTTGTGCTTCAGACATGATACCTGAAATTGTGTGGCTTGTTAATGAGGGGGGTTTGATTATTATCAAAGTGATACTTATTGATTTAGTGTTAGTTTGGGGTTGGTATGTTGTTGTTTTTTTTTTTTAATAAATGCTTTTATTTAGCAATGGTGCATTAAATTGATCAAAAGTGACAGTAAAGACATTTATAATGTTACAAAAGATTTCTATTTCAGATAATTGTTACATTTTTGAACTTTTTATTCATCTCAGTATCCTGAAAAAAATGTACCACACAAAAAATATTAATATAAGATATTAACAAAAATATTAAGCAGCACAATTGTTTTGATATTAATAAGAACATTAATAAGAAATATTTGTAGAGCTGCAAAAGTGCAAATCAACATATTAGAATGTTTTCTGAAGGATCATGTGACTCTGAAGACTGGAGTAATGATGCTGAAAATTCAGCTTTGTCATAACAGGAATAAATACATTTTAAAATATATTCAAATACAGTATATAAAATATATTCAAATGATTATTATAATTTATTTTTATTGTAGTTTTTATTAAATGCATACAGCATTGAGTAGGAGACTTATATATATATAAAAAAAGTAAAAATCTTACCAACCCCAAACTTTGAACAGTATTTACTAATTTGTAAATTCATGCTCACAATATTTTCTTACACAAGAAAATATGTATTTTTTGTGCTATTTATGAAAATTAAGTCACACCATATCTGTGCATTTAAAAAAAAATATATTATGTTTGACTGATAGTGAACCTGTTGTGAGCATGAGAGGCTGAGTGACAGTGTAATCAGCCAATCACAGTCTTTTGAAAGATGTGATATGCAGACTACTTTTAGCTCATAATAAGTCATATTTGATGATTTCCTTCTTTGCATAAGCCCTTGCCTCCACAGAAAATGCCTCTGCTGAGCCATACCTACTCTAAATAAAAAATGGTGCTAAATAGCTTTAGCTAAATTGGCTTGTAATCGTATAGGGGAACCACTTTAAGTGCTATATAACACATGTCTTTAAAGGTACCAACAGCACCTTTGTCAAAATGGGGCTGTGTATAGAACCAAGAGGATCCCCATTCTCCTTCCTTAGATTTTAGATATGTTACTCCACTCTCATATGAGGTCAAAAAGTCTTGTGTGGGGGCCCTGGAATACTTCCATATCTCAGGAAATACACTTTATTTGAATGTTTTTAACCCTTTCCCCAACTAAACTTAAACTAAGACATTAAGAGAAAGTTAACAGGTTTTTATATGGCAGTGGCGCTATTATGCACCTTAACCACTCTAAAGAACCACTGAAGAACCAATTTTTTTTGTGTGTGTACAGACCCGAATATCAGAGAGACTTGTGGGTGAGCTCTTATGACCCGGGCCAGTAAACAACCACTCAGAATACCTAAGCAATGCCATAGCAACCCCACAGACACGTTAAATCTAATTATCAATATGATAAACTTAAGCTTTCCTTATATGACATCATTAGGACCGGCTGAGCAGCTCCTCTCCTCCTTCTGATGGCTGATTTCAGTTTCTGGGTTGTTGACTACAGGAACACAAAACCGAGGCGTCTCGTTTGTAGTGATTTCTGTAAACTTGATTCCACAAGTCAGTGACTCGAGAAGCCAGCGGTTTCTTAAACAGTTGTTTGTTTACCATCTCACAAATGTTGCTATTGCCTTTTATACGAATGTGTGTGTTTCTCTGTCAAACCTTGACAGGCAAATCTGTACATGCCTCAAAACTAAGAGATCGGCTTTCTTCTACCCGGTTGTTTGTAGGATCTGGGGCATCCAAGCTGCAAACCGCACTGATATGATGCATACTTACAATACAAAACCTCACTGCTGGGCAGAGCCCTGCTCATTTGTGTGCAGCACATCTTGTGCGTTTGTCTTTAGGAGTGTGTGTGTTGGTGGAGATAAGTGTTATGTGCTATTTGTTTGGTAGGGTATAGGACATTGAAACAAAAGCCTGCTTGTGAGGCATGTGCAATATTTTGCTAATTTTTAAGTAGCCTCAAAATGTAACGGCACTAAATTTAGCCGTTGTATAACATTTGTTATATGGCATTTAGGCTGAATAATGAATGACCTGCGGCTGTGTGTGTCTCGTAGAAACCATTAATGTCATATTTTGTGTCATGCAAATGGGTTGGTTTTTGAATAATAACAGCCTGCATTAACATGTCTTCACCTCTCTTTAGTCTAGAACATGGCCTATTTTCTCTCAAAAATGTTTGCAGACATTAAACATGAATAGATTTTATTTGGGGAGTGAAAAATATTCAGGAACCCAAATATGTCAGAGGGAATATTAAACAGTCTGGAAAAACATGACGTCCTGAAAAGGGGAACTGCAAATACTTTGATAAAATAACATGTCTATGAATTTAGCCACAGGGATGAATATATTTAAAACTAATGCACAAATGGTACCTGATGGTTAGATACCTGGCCCTTTTTCATCTCATGAAGATAAAAATAAAATGTCTAATAACTATGGTAGCTTATTTCTGCCAATGAATAGTAAATAATGTAAACACAACTTTTTATCTCAATTGTTTTTTTTCCATCTCACAATTGTCACAATTCATCAGACCTTTCAGAATTGTTAGTTTATATCACACAATTCTGGATTCAGAATTCCACAAAAGGGTGGAAAGTTTTTTTTGGATATATATATATTTTTTTTTTTTTTTTGGAAACTTTTGAACATTTTTGGAAACTTTTGGAAAGTTTCTGGAAAGAAAAAGTAGATAAAAAATTTGTTAAAAAGTTGCAATTACCTATTTTATTTTATTATTCTGTGGCAGATAAGCTTTCATAATTAACTGATGTTTTATATTTTATATAATTTATTAACAAGAAATATTATTTTACTATTATTATGATTAAGCATTTAAAAAAGTTATTAACAGAAATTTACTAAATTATTATAATTAAATATTATACTTAATAAATATTATACTCTTGCCAAATTTTGTGAAACAAATTATCTTGTAGTAATACAAAACACATAAAAGTAACACCAGGATAGCTTGAATAGTGGTGAAATATACTATTCTGCAGTTGATTCTGATTGCTCTGAGATTGACACATTTACTGCAGAAAGTCTGTTCTGAGGGAAGATGCCGAATTATTTTATTTATTTATTTATTTTATATTTTGTTATCTAATGCAGTAATATTTCAAATATTAAGTGCGACTCAGCTATACTTTTTGGGGCCACACACTATATGCTATGTATATAATTCATGCATTGCGTCTTCAGTCTCTCTGTCAGTATAGTGCTCTAGTGAGTGACACCTGAACGCTCCGGAACATTTCTCATCCTGTAGTGAACGTCAAACATAGTGTTTTATTCAGCTGCTCGTCAACACTGAGGCTAAAGTCATTAACTGTGCTGCAAGTTCCTATAACAGGCCCAGCGCTCATGGCTGTCACAGAATCCTGAGATTAAACACAAACCTCTGCTAAGCCAAATTCATCAACGTCCTGAACGGCCGCTTATACCACCTGTAGGGCTCCGTTATTTCAGAATTGCCTCTGACACAAATGGCCAGACAAATTGAAAATGTGATTTTCTCAATTGGTGTCTGGGCAAAGAGGCTGTGTGGATGCAGCTAGCTAAATAAAACTCAATTATCATGCCAGAGATGAGCTCTGCTTGCTTTCAAGGGCCACGGTCCTGCATTACATTCAAGTAACAATGACTGGTTAAAAAGCACACATTGCATTGTCAGACGCTCTGACTCAGGAATGCAATACTAGCAGCATACTATGCAACAGCATTACAAACAGTAGTTTGCTGCGTTGTTGTCACATGACCTCATTATGCCACATATTTATACAACTATCGTTCTAGAAATATTAAAATGTACAGCTAGCTGGTCGATATAGCATATTATCTAAAAGAGAAGTAAAGGAAGTTGTCATTGTAAAGGTGTGGTGCTGTTGTTGTTATTTCTACTATAATTATTGTTATATTGACTGGCTGTCTATACATTATTCCACGTATTGAACTGATTCCTGCTAGCTAAATAAATGCCATTGGAATGGAAATGTTGCACTACACAGGTCATCGGATGTTCAGGATGGGTTTTACAGCTTCCAACAACTGCTCACACTGTAAAGGTAATACACCTGAAATTATATCCACGCTTTGGTTCTGTCCACCTGTTCAGAGGTACTGGTACAGGATTTTAAGACTTATCAAAGTGTCTTAAATGTTCTATTCCAGCCTCTCCTTTAGTCTGCTTGTTGGGCGACCTAGATGGTGTCACAAAGATAACACAATCCACATGGCTTTCATGCCCTATGCATGCTAGAAGACTGTCCTCATACTGGAAAAATAAAAATAATCTTAATATCAACCAATATAGAGATTATTTGTGGGATTATATTAGTCTGACACAGCTCTGCTGCCACATTAGATCAATCTCTCTGGGCTCCTTTGATCAGCTCCATCACCTAGTGTGAGTGGGGGCCCCGATTCTGTCCGGCTGTGGTTTTTGTTGTTGGCGTGGGGTGGCGATTGGGCCTGGGGCATTGGGGTTCTGGGGGTGGTTTCTTGGGGGGTTCGGCGCTGGGGCTGCGGCCTTGGCCTGGATGGGGTATTGGTGACTCTTGGGTGCTGTTTTTCTGGCGGCTGCATGCAGCGCTGCTGGGGATGCAGTGCCGGCGGACGTAGGTACCAGCCTGGCGGCCGCACTGTTCCGGGGTTGGTCCGGGGGGGGGCTTGGGGTTCTGGGGGCGCTCTGCCTCCGGGTTGGGGTTACGGCTGGGCCTGGGGGGCTTGGGTCCTGGTTGGTGTGCCGCCGGGAGCATGGGTTGGTGCATACGCTTGGGCCCGGCTCTGGTGTGGGGGTCTTCGATGCATCGGTGCCTCCGTAGGGGGGGGTCCAATAGAGGCGGGGTAAATGGGCTCTATGGGTGTCTTATTGTCTTTTGTAGTCTGGGACTGACTGAATGATGGGGTGGGGTAGTTTTTCCTCTGCTGTGGGGTCTGATGGGCCGCCCCGGGCTGCCATGGGCCCTGGTCTGGATGGGCCTGGGCCCCCCGCCCTGGGCAAATTTGGGGTAGCAGGGGTGCCTAGGGGGTCAGCGGGGGAGCTGACTCCAAGAGGGGGGGTATTTTGCCCCCTCTGTTGCTTTCCTCCCCACTAGGGCTTAATTTCTGCTTATCAACACATAGGTAGGGTTTTGACCATGTGGGGAGGTGGTATTCCTCTGTTTCCTCGTGGCCGCCTGCATCTTCACACATTACAGACATTCTCATTACTTACTGTCAATGACAATACATATAGGGCCTTGGGGGTGGGCAACTGAATGGCATCCGGAGGGCGGTCTGTTCATTCAGCCTTCCCTCTGGTGCCAGTGCCCACTTCTCAATTTTAAGTTGCACATAGACATTGAGGGCGCTAGGGAGGGGACGAGCTAACAAGCTGTAGAGGGTGCCCCTCCCCTGTTTTAAAGCACCACTTTTTAAAGCACCTTAGAACAACACACACCAACACTACATTTGAGCGGGTGGGTGAAGCTTGGGGTCTTTTTTTTCACACCCCTGCTCTCTGTTCTCTGTCTGGGGCCGGGGGCTGTGAGGATGAGCTGGCCGCCCGGTCGGGGTCTGGGCTGTTGGTTTTCTCTGCTGCTGCGGGGACCGGGGTGGTCCTCCTGTCCCCACGCCGGAGCGAAGGGGGTCAGCTCCGGGACGGGCGCTGGCTTCCCCTCTGGGGGTGGTGGTGCCTGGATCTAGGAGTTGAGTGCATATGGGGAGTGTGAGTGTGGGTACTTGTCCATTTTTGTGTGTCTACATGTGGGGCGAGGGTGTGAATATTCGTTTGGTGCATGAGGGTGGGAACGTATGCTTGTGTAATGTGTGCTTGTTCGGCTAGTATGTGTCAGGTCGGGCATTACTCCGCCTCATCATCATCTCAGCCGACCCCTACCCCACCACCATACTGCCGGTGGAGGATGTCGCCGGTGCGTTGGTGGTTTCTCGCGCCGGGGCAACTCGGGTGGGCGCCGGCCCGCTTTCGGCGGTCGCTTGGCGGGGCCTGGCCCTGCTGGCCTTGCTGGGCCCCGATTGGGGGGTGGAGGGCCTTTGGATTCCGGCCCAGGGCCCGGTTGCCCTGGTTTCGGCTACCGGTGGAGCCTGCGGGCTTGCCGCCACGGCATGGGGCGTCTGCATTGCTTGGAGGTGCCGCCTTCGGGCTCTCCTCTGCCCTTTTCTGGGTGGAGGCGGCGGTTATCCCTGGGTGGTTCTCCTGGGATGCCGTGCCCTGGGGGGCCCCCGGATGTTTGGGGCCCGAGTCTTTTCCGCGCCTGCTTCATGCCTTGCGGGATGGAACTGTTGTGCCCCACACACACTATTAAACATTTACATGGAGGAACCATAACACAAGCGCGCTACACACACAGTTTACACTAGTCACATTAAAAACAGGTGCTCACAGCCGCTTTGTCTTGACTGCTGTTGCTTCAAAACTATTTTGAAATTGATGTGTGCTGCTCAAAACATTTAACATTTAGAATTTATTGTGATTCATACAGATGTGGTTGTTGCTGCAGTTCTATGATGTTGTGTCTTCTGTTGTTTTCTTCTGTTGTTTTCTCTTTTTGTCAGCAGGTTCGAAGCAAATGTCTGTTTATTTCTGTGAATGATGATAATATAGCTACACATACGTTTATGTGTTATCTGTGTTACTGACAGGCCGAAAAAAAAAAAAAAAAAAAAAAAAAAAAGGAATGGAAATTTGTACAAATCAATTGAATTTAACTTTTTAAGTTATTTTATTGTGTGAGAAGGGAACCAAAGTGATACATGAGTGATACAAAGTGAACTGGCACAGCTATGTAGAAATTTGATTGCTCGGTAAATTATGCAGTTTAGGTGTTATTATACAAAAATATTGCATACTTCACCAATCCAAATTCCAAATATAGTTAGTGGTTGACTATTCTGCTTATTTAACCACATCTTGACAAACAAACAAACAAACAAATACATACATACATAACTGGACATTGGAGTGGAAACATTGATTGTCGAATCAACTGAATTGAACTATGCGAGAAGGGAACCAAAGTAAAACATGAAACTAGCACAACTATTTTTTTTATTTTTTTTATATTGCTTGGTATGGATTAAGTCAATTATGCCATATAGTTTATAGTTTAATTGCATGTTGATATTTTAATATTAAAAATGCAGTATCATCTGGCTATTCTGTGCATACAGAAAAATTTTTCCTCATGAAATAATAATGAAAATTTCCAATATTATGGTATTATCTGTTTCACTCTTCCTATGAAGTGCAGTTCTAGAAACAGATTCAGAAATGATATTTCCACAACTGTTAATAAAACCTATCAATCATGCACAGAACAGTCCAAATGTGGTTCCCAAAGGACATTCTATCTCAACATGTAATGAAGCCATCCACACAATGGCATCCATCACTTTCCCATTATTGCTTTTATTTTACACATGTCATGCAGCCGTGGATGGGGAAAATGTACAGCATTCCCTGAAGAACAGCTAAATACAATCGAGGGAATTCCCTGTTGCATTCGACAACATCCAGTGCATCCACTGTCACTCCTAGGAATGCTGTTAATCTTTAGATTAAATGTGGGATATTGTGATTAGGTTCATCTCTAAATCGAAGGGACATGTTTGCTAGGTCATCTCCTGCATCTTAACAAAGGAACTGAGATGGATCTCCTTAAAAATGCAAAGGAGATTTTCGTCTTTATCTTTTCCCTGCAGGCTGAAGCAGAACCTGTACCTCTCGCGGCGGTGTATCTACCAGCCTCAAATACTTCAGAAGAGATTTGCTACACAATACAAAAAGACTCACGGGAAGCGAAGCCATTGCTCTATACTATTATTACCACGCTACTGCTCAGAATATATATTTAAAGTATGAAAACTGTCTGTGCGTGTAATGTTAAATTACCTCTCAAAGGCCCTTTTGTGGTAATACAGCTGCTTGCTAATGAGCCATCTGAGGTCAGAGTGTTGTAACTTTCCAGTCGTAAATGCAAGATATTTTGACCACATCATACACTGTAAAAAATGATCTCGCATTTTAGTTGTTTGAATGAATTTTTTTAAGTTGACACAACTTGCAGCTTCTGAATTTGTTCATTCAACTTAACATTTTAAGTTTTCACTGTCTCAACTAGTTTGTAAGTTGACTGAACTAGAGTATTTGCCCCCGCAACTTAAAAAAATTTTGTTGAATCAATTCAATAACGATGTCACGTTCTCAACGTCACTTATCGCGAGATCTCGTGAAGACCACTGCAGACAGAAGACGTTCGTCAGCCATCTTGATGAGCTTCTCCACAAAGTTGGGAAACGTTCTCGATCAACAAATTTGTTAAGTAAATATTTGTATTTATTGGTTTAATATGTGTACAATTACGTATGTTGTCTAAGAAGAGTACAAGTGTGGTTTAAAGCGCAGTATTTGCTAGTTATGTGTATGTCAGTGTTATTTTCGCGGCACTATGAATCCTCGAAATACACGCAGTTCCACTGTATTTTCCACATAAATATTACAATAAATATTCTCCCATGCGGTACTGAGCTGAACTTATCCGGAGAATGATAAAAATACAGTTTGATATGTATTATTTGAGCCCAGCGCTGTGTTAGAGACCGTTCAAACAGAGCGAGAGATGGAGCTCAACGGACAACCGTAACGTATGGATTTATGCTGCCTTCATGTGCTATCAGAAATTTCCTATTTCCCAGTTATGAAGTTGTGATTATGAACTTGTCGTATTCAAGTGCTTTAATGTAGGAAAGAATAAAATGTAGCACCTGTAGCTGATTTTTTTTCCTCCAGTCACATGATTCTTCAGAAATCATTCTAATATTCTGATTTGCTGTTCAAGAAACATTTATTATTATTATTATTATTATTATTATTATCAATATTTAAAACAGTTGAGTACATTTTTGTTCAGGATTCTTTGATGAATAGAAAGATCCAAAGATCAGGATTTACCTGAAATAAAAAGCTTTTGTAACATTATACACTATACCATTCAAAAGCTTTTAGTCAGTATAGGGAAAGAAATTATAGAAATTAATAGGCTACTTCTATTTAGCAAGGATGCTTTAAATTGATCAACATTGATGAAAAAGAAATTTAAAATGTTACAAAAGATTTCTATTTCAGATAAATGCTGTTCTTCTGAACTTTCTATTCATCAAAGAAACCTGAAGAAAATTCTACTCTGCTGTTTTCAACATTAATAATAATAAAAAAATATATATATTTTTTATTTATTTTTTTGAGTAGCATATCAGATTATTAGAATGATTTCTGAAGGATAATGTGACACTGAAGTAATGATGCTAAAAATTCAGCTTTGAAATGACAGTAATAAATTACATTTTAAAATATATTCAAATAGAAAGCAGTTATTTTAAATAGAGAAAAATATTTTACAATATTACTGCTTTTGCTGTATTTTGGATCAAATTAATGCAGGCTTGGTGAGCAGAAGAGAATTCTTTAGAAAACATTAAAAATCTTACTGTTCAAAATCTTTTGACTGGTAGTGTACGTTCAAAACTGTAGACTTTTGAATAACAGTAATAATAGCTTATATCATATAGCTTATAATAATAGCTTGTATAAACAGCTCTGCAATAAGGATGGACACAAATGTTTTAAATTAGCTTTTTTGTTCATGTGTTAAGTCATTTAAAAGCCTTGTATGGATTGTAAAGTAGGGCTTTGTAATTGAAACGTAAACTTGTCATGACATTTGACTTTCTCTGACAAGATTTTATTTATTTATTATTTTGCAGTGTTGTTAACATATTTCTGTGTTTTTCATGTTTATGATATTCTGGAATGACTGAAGATCAGGGCATAATTCAACAATCTTGTGGATGGATCGCAGCAAGTCCTTTTGCAGTTGTTTCAATCAAAGAACTATGCAGACAAAATGGAAATGACTTTCACATTGTAGAGCTTGGACAAAGTTGTAAGTAAATATATTTACTTTATAAGTGCACATATTGGAGTCTGTAAGCTTTAAGACTGTAAGGCACATTTTAATGCTTCCCTTTGTTTTTATTAAAGCACAGGTTCTGAAGAGGAATTCATCAAGGTCTCAGCCTCAAGACGTCATGCCTACGGACCGCTGGCTGAACGTCTCATTCACATGGAACACAAAAGTGGAAACACTTCAGGAGTGTCGAAGTCGTCATCGGATTGGTTGAATTATACAGGATTTCCGGGAGACGTGTGTGTTGCGTTCTTTAACGTTCTGCCTAGAAACAAAAATGCTGTGACGTCAAGCCCCCTCATGAAAGAAGAAAGCCGTCGTGTTTACAACTGTGACGACGAGCGCTTGTCAGGATCAACTAAACGCTGGATTTTCAAAAGTATGTGAAATATTTAAAGTTTGCGGTATATAATCTTTAAAATATGTCCGAGAGTTTTATACACCGGTCTGTTATTGTGGTGACATTTCCACGCACCGAAACGTGACGCTGAACGAAACAAACTGTGATTGGTTGTTTGACATGTCGGTCAAACGGCCTCATGGGCGGGACTTGGCCAATAAAAGCTGCCATGGATTCCAGACCTTCAGCCATCAGTCTGAAGCTCTGGCTACGCGAGACTATCAAGGACATGACTGTTGGGATTACAGTTGTGGGTGACCAGAGTGAGCACCATCAATCTGCAGCGATGTGGTCCTGGTAATAGAAGAAGTAATCTTGGTAATCTGGGGTTGTAACACGTTATGTACTGCATTTGACTATCTGGGACTTACATATTGTTGCACTTTTGTTGGTTTGATTGCTTCTATTGTCCTCATTTGTAAGTCATTTTGTAAAAATCATCTACTAAATGTTTAAATGTAAATGTCATTATATGATATGATACAAGGTACTTATCTCACGATACACAGTACATTCACAGTACTACAAACAAAGCCAAAACTGTGTTAAAGAAATTTCACTCAAAAATGAAAATTTGCAATATGTAGGTTTTTTTTTTTTTTTTTTTTTTTTCTTCTTCAGTACAAGATTTTTAGCTGAAATTGTTAGTGATTCATTACACTTAAAGGGATAGTTCACCCAAAAATGAAAATTCTGTCATTAATTACTCGCCCTCATGTTGTTCCAAACCCATAAGACATAGAGCACAAATTAAGATATTTCTGATGAAATCCGAGAGCTTTCGGACCCTGCATAGACAGCAAGTGTACTACCACGATCAAGGCCCAGAAAAATGTTGTAAGGACATAGTTAAAATGGTCCATGTGACATCAGTGGTTCAACTGTAATTTTATGAAGCTATGAGAATTTTTGTGCGCAAAGAAAACAAAAATAATGACTTTATTCAACAACTCTTCTGTGTCACCGTCCGCCTCCATTCACTTGCATTCATTAAGGTCTTACGGGTTTGGAACGACATGAGGGTGAGTAATTAATCCCTTTAAGTCAGTGGCTACGTCACTTTGAGAGTCAAAAAAAGAATATACTGGGAAAAAAATACTTTCTGTGCATTTGTTTAAAGTAAAATTTCACCTTTAAACATTATGCAATTGCTATGTCATTTTATGATGTTTTTTTTTACATTTTATTTATTTGAGAATTTATTTTCTGTAATTTCTATATAATTTGTTTCTTATTTTGCATTTACAAACATTTAGAATCGTGTTGTGTATTTCTAATAAGAAATGTGCTAGCTGTTGTGTATTTTACAGTTAAAAGTAGTTTCTGCATGTTTTTAGTTTTCATGCATCAGTGGCATGACCTTTTTTTCATGGTAATCCACTTTCAATGTGTTAATAGTTTTAAACACTTGGTAACTGAAATGACATTTAGACAGATTTCTGGAATCTCTGTATGATTTTTAACATGTTTTAAGAGTTTGTCCTTAACATTTGTTCATTTGCAAGGGACAATAAAGTAATTTATATGGAACAAAATGTGTTATTTATTGGTTGAATGTGCTATTGCAAGTTTAGAAAATATGCCACATTAAGTTCAATGAACTTAAATTGTAGTACAAATAACTTGAAAATATAAGTTAACGCATGTCAACTAACTTTTCAAGTCCAGGTTACTTGAAATAAGTAGTTGGGTCAACTATTTTAGTATGTTAACTAAACTTTTTAAGTTGAAAGTACTTAGAATATTAAGTGAATAAAACTTAACTGAGTCAAAGCAAAAAGATAACTAAAAAATTTAAGTTGAGTGAACTTTTTTTTTTTTGACCACATCATAATTTAAAGAGATTTTGATCCCACTGTGCAGGATGCTTAAAGTTGAGTGTGCAATTTCTGCAAAAGTAACGATTTTTTTTCCAACAGGTTTCTAAACACTCTAATATGCCACTGGTCAGTCAAACAGAGCTAAATGTTGCTTTATTGGTCTAGCTGAAATGGTCAAACAAACAGAACCAGGGTGTTTACAATCTTAATGGTAAATCAGTCTACAAATGACTTGTCTTTCCTCTATAAATCCTCTTGTTTTAGGGCTAGATGAAGAGTTAGGTTGGTTGGTTCAAATGGACATTGATTAATAAATCATCTGAAAATGAATCAGAGTTTCTTAAAGCCATACCAATTTAGATGTATTTGCAAAGAATTTGCTTTGCTTTAACTGACAGAGGTGTATTTTAAGCCAGTGTCAATGTGAATAAACAGACATGTATTTTACATCAGAATACAATGAGAAAAGGTGTATCTAATTCATAACCATCGTTTTTTCAGTTCATGGGGAATTAGGAGTGTCACTTAGAAATACAATAAATCTATTTGTAATTTTTAAATAATCACAACATACATAGATTCAATAATACATTTAAAATGTGTTTTAGTTAGAATTCATAAATTAGAAGAACATTTTAAATGGTGTTTTATGTAATGTATTTTTTTGCGATTGATTAATTGCAATTTTGTTGTCTGTTTTATTATTTGTTTTGCGTTTCATAGTTGTTTTACAATTTAAATTTTGCTGTATAGCCTATTATAAGCTTTTAATGGTTTGTGACAACTGGATGAGGATCTTGACAGTGCACGAGATCTTTAGCACATTTACAAAATTCAGTCGGTTTCTTCTCATACTTGCATGTATGACAAGAGAAAGTCTTTGAACATCTGCTGTGATCTGTGATTTAACATGGTCTGTCTGAATACTCAATTCTGATTGGCTAGAAGGTGCCCATTAAAACCGTTCAATACACAGGTAGTTCAGTAACAGAGCCTTTAAAGATAAAAACAACCGTTTTTACTTTTTCAGTCAAATATTGCCCCGAAAACATTCTTGACAGCTTTAACTTGTCAGTGCTGGCAAAGCTTGCTGTAAGCAGGTTAATCTACGTGTGAATTAAATGAGTTTAATGCACTTTACTGAGATTCTTTGCTTCCACATTGTGCATTACAATCGTTTAATGCACAACTAGTCATGGGTTATTCCTTACATAAAGATTTCTTTGTAAACAGAACAATATCCTTAGGTAGTGTTTTCCCAGTGTTGTTTTTAACTCAGGGATATTTACTGAGGGCTTACGAGAGTTTATTTTTTATTTTTTTATTATTATTATTCTTTGATGGTGAGTGCTCCAGTGAGACAGTCAGGACTTCGCCTCTTTGTTTGTTCTTATTGTCCCCAATTCTTTTAAATTTTGGAGTAAATTATTTGATTCCTGAAATTATGGTTTGTTAAATGGAAGAAATTATGGTCTTTAAGAGCTACAACTATTTGAGAAAACCCAAAGGACAAATCGACACAGATTTTAAAGGGAAAGTACACCCAAAAATGAACTTTTTTTTTCTTGATTGTTTACCTATACACATTTGTATGACTTTCTTTCTTCTGTAGAACACACAAAAAATATTTTTAAGAATTTTTCTCTTTTTTTTTCCCATGTTTTTTTTTTTTCCTGTACAATGAAAGTCAGTGGGGTCCAGTCTTGTTTCAAAGTATCTTCTTTTGTGTTCCATAGAAGAAAGAAACTCATACAGGTTTGGAACGACATGAGTGTTAGTAAGTGATGACAGATTTTTTTTGGTGAACTATGCCTTTAAGAGTCATATGTACAGTATATAGATTATAATGACCTCTGCTGTGGTAGAGAGGAGACAAGAAGAGCTTAGAGAAAACAGAAGAGATGAGATTTTAAGTATCAGCCAGAGGAGGAGGTTTTCTCCAGCAGAGTGTTGGTTCCTCCAGAGGTTTCTTCCTCATCTCATTCAACATCTTTGAGTTTTTCCCTGACTCTTTCGCCTGTGGCTGCTTACTAGAGGGTTTGTAAGCCACTATTGTTTGTTAAGCGGCTTTGGAACAATATGTATTGAGAAGAGCACTATACAAATGATTCCATTTGAGACGAGAGAGAGAGAAGAAACTAGACAACATGAGAGAGATTAGAAAAGAGGAACAAAACGAGATTTCTTGTATTCTTTGTGGTTTTGTTAACATAGGCCTTTACGATTCAAGACATTTATATCCTAATTAGTTCATTGTTTTAAACGTATTTAACTATTCCACATATTTTATCCAATAGTCTCTGTTGTAAGAAGGTCACTTTACTGTAGTTTTGGCAGGTACACTATACTGTTCAAAAGTCTGGGATCAGAATGATTATTTTTCTTTTAATTTTTTTAAAAATATTTATTTATGCATTTTTTATGCAAAAATACAGTTAATATTGTGAAATATTTTTACTATTCAAAATAACAAAATAATAAATAATATATTTTCTATCTAAATATATTGTAAAATGTAATTTATTCCTGTGATCAAAGCTGTATTTTCAGCATCATTACTCCAGTCTTCAGTGTCACATGATCCTTCAGAAATCATTCTAATATGCTGTTCTGCTGCTCAAGGAAACATTTACTATTATTATCAATGTTGAAAACAGCCATGCTGCTTAATATTTTTGGGAAAACCATGATATTTTTTTCAGGATTCAAACATTCAAAAAGAACAACATTTAATTGAACAACATTTAATGTGTCACTTTTGATCAATTTAATGGATCCTTGCTTGAATGAAAGTATTGTACTCTTAAAAATAAAGGCTCCAAAAGGGTGTTTTTGCAGCGATGCCTTAGAAGAACCATTTTTGGTTCCCAAAAGAACCTTTCAGTGAACAGTTCCTAAAAGAACCATTTTGAAGAACATTTAAAAAATCTAAAGAACCTTTTTCGACTATAAAGAACCTTTTCTGCATTTGAAAGGTTCCATGGATGTTCAAGGTTCTTCATAGAACCATTTATGCCAATAAAGAACCTTTATTTTTAAGAGTGTAATGTTTTGTCTGATGTTTGAATAAGCTCACAAGTCTTTCAGTAATTGGTAATATTTATCTGTTGTATGTATTTTTGTGTAACAACAACCAGCCAACTACGTACACACAATGATGTTTTACACTCGAACTGGTGAGCTCAAAAGAAAAAAAACATTCATTTGCGACTATAAGAGAACCTCTGCAGAATAAAACCCACTTAATTTGTCAGTTGGTTTGTGATATAGAAACCTCTCCGCGTTTGAAGCACTGCAGCATTTTTAAATGTAAACAAGGATGGAGAAAAATAAAATGATGCTGTGAGAGCAGTTCTCAAAACCACTGTAAGCCCGACTGCTAGACTCTATCTTCTTAATTGACTGCGTTGCAGATCCAGACTCTGTTTAATGCAAATGAAAAACAACACAACACCTGGAGCAAATGCCAACCAGACTGTCTCTGAACGCAGGAAAGAGAGATATTTATGGAAAAAAAAGATCTGTAAGAAACAATCTGAAATATCATCCATTACGGTGAATTAACAGAAGTGCTGACAGAAATCATTAGAAATGAAATCAGAGGCGGACGTCTAATCTCGCCAGTGTTTTTGTTAGCATTATAATGTTGTTCCAGCATATGCTGACAGGTCTCCCATCTGTTATAGTAATAATTAGATGTGTATCAGCGTTCTGCACACTGACAGAGACTCTCTGTCTCTCCAGGAACTGCCAAATTACTGCTCAAATGTAAGACACAAGTCAATATGGTGCACAAGTTACTTTTATCTTCTTGCTCATGAAAAAAAGCCCCTCAGAGCTCCAGAGAGAGAAACGAAACGTGTGTGTGTGTGTGTGTGTGTGTTGAACCTCCCACCTGGCAGAAATTGTTAAAACAAACACATCATTTGGCTAATGATCTGTAATAATGAATAATGAATTTGGGTAATGTGTACATGAGCCTATGTATGCATCATGCATTATAATCAGTCATGTATTCACAGTTGTAAACATTTATAGTTATAGCTTTAAAAACTGTGGTGCATTAAATCAGATGGTCTTATGAGTCAGTTCATTCTCATAACTGAAGAATTTTGCAACATTAACTGTTAGTTTCTGCTTATTACTGTAAAGCTGCTTTGAAACAATCTGTATTGTATAAAACTTTTATAATGCATTATGCTCTTTAAAAGTGTAATAATTTGGCTATTGGTAAAATTAAAATGTATTATGCCTGATTGCAAGTTTTGCAAATATGTAATGCATTACATTCCATATTATGAATACCTTTCATGAAGGTATTCACACACAGTTGTAATGCATTATATACATGCTTCAGGTATGATAGCTGAATTTGCATTCAGTCAGTCAATTGGATTTACTGTTATTACATCGTACTTCGTTTTTACATATCTGTTCATTGAAACACGCAGGTCTGCATGTCTCAGAAACGAGTGTAAGAGTAAGTCTGATGTCTGTGTTCTCATGGGAGTTTAGGTTGATGAGTCATTCTGTGATTCTGTGTTCTGCAGCAGTGTGGACTGAGAAGGGAAACAGTCTCACAGCGCCACCATGTGTCTACATTATATATATCACATATGTTTGCATTTGTTATTGTATTATCATCATTATACATATTATATACAGTGTATCACTGATCTATACGAATAACTACTATACTAAATATAAATTCTCTATTATAGATCAGTGATATATACAGTGATACACATTTGTTCCCCTCATTATGGCACTGTATATATTAGTGTGCGTATATATTAGTGTGTGTGTGTGTTTGTTTATGCTACATTGTGGGTCCCCAAAAGGATAGTAAAACCTGAAATTTTTGACATTGTGCGGACCGGCCTGTGGTATTATTATCAGTGTTGAATACAGTTGTGCTGCTTAATGTTTTTGTGGAAACCGTGAAGCATTTTTCTGTATTCTGTAACAAATAGAAAGTCCAAAAGGACAGCATACTTGAAATAGAAATCTTATGTGAGATTGTAAATGTATTTACTTTCACCTTTGATCAATTTTAATTCATCCTTGCTGAATAAAATTAACTTCTTTCAAAAGAAAAAAAATCTCATTGACCCCAAACTTTTGTAGTGCATATTTTTTGCTTCATTTGTAATTGTAGTATCATTCCTAATGATATATACTTTATTCCAGTATAATTTATTCCAGTGAATTTCTCAGTGAGGGTTTATTTTTGAAAGGCCATATCTGTATAAAAAAGTATGTTAAATCATAACTACAAAAACAATATTCATTGTTTCATATTGAAAATGTAACATTTTCAGTGTATTGTAAATAGTTTTCACAACAGGATCCTTTTATTAAACAGCCTACTGTAGAAAAATTAGGAACCTGGTCCTCACACCTTCATGTTAAAATCAGCCTTCATTTTGTTGTTGATTCAGTTTACAACAGTTCAGAACTAGAAAAAATGTGCATTTGTATAATTGCACTTTTTTAATTGTTTTAGATTGTTTAAACTTTAAACCTTATACTGTTGTTACAGAGCCAAAGTATACACTTCTTGTGTGAAAACTAGCCCCCAAACTAGTTTTACTTTGGTGTTTTACCACATAACATACTGGTATTACAAAAACTGCACTTATTACTAAAGGTCACACTGGTGGAAGACCAGATCTTTAACCAGCACAGAGCCTCATCTGTCAGTGCGGCTGAATGTCCCTCACAGGCAGCACACTCCTGCCCCCGTACTGCAGTCCAAACATGGGCAGCGCTTCTGCTGTATGGAGACCCTGGACGAGGCCGAACTGCCTCATGTGAAACTGCTGGGTGAGTTTGTGAGTCATGACGCGCAGGGCCAGAAACGAGGCCAGCAGCTCGCCCAGCAGGAAGCTCAGATAGAGAGAGTGAACGGCCCGCTCCAGAGGAAGAATGATGGTGTCTTCATCAGTGATGAAGAAGAGGAGGATAGGCAGCTGGAAGAGGAACGAGATCAGCCAAAATCCAGCCAACTCTGGAACCTAAAGAACAGAATGAAGAAAAGTAGAATTAAGGATTCATTATATAATAAACATTAACATTTCTTTTAGATTGCTACTAATATTCATTCATTCATGATTGATAAAACAAATTAAATAAAAAGAAAATGCAATATAAACAAATAAATAACTAACTATGAAAGTAGTGACCATATCTGAATTATGGTCACTACTTTCATAGTTAGTTATTTATTTGTTTATATTCCATTTTTTTATTTACTTCATTTTATCAGTAACTACAATTATTTATTTAGGTGGTTAGTTAATTTTTATTTAATTGTTTTATCAGCTGTGGTCACTATTTTCATGCTTTATTTATTTATTAATAATAATAATATAATCTATTTAATAATTTGTTTTATCAGCTGTGGTCACTAGTTATTTATTTATTCATATTTATTTAATTTGTTTTATCAGCTCTGGTCATTTTTCATGGTTATTTATTTTATATTTTATTATTTTATTCCTAAATAATTTGTTTTATCAGCTGTGGTCACTACTTTCATATTTGTTTGTTTTTTATTTATTTTGTATGTTATTTTTATTTCATTTGTTTCATCAGCTGTGGACACTGCTTTTTATTCATTTCTTTTTTTTTGTTATTTATAGAATTCATTAAATTACAGTATATACAGTATTTTAGAGTTTGAATGCTCTGGTCACTCATTTTATGTAGTAAATGTACTTGTTTAATGTGTGTGTGTGTGTTTGTTGTTTCATTTTTAGATACTATTTAGATATTTTTAGATATCTTTACTTATAAAGACAATTGTACTGTCATAATTTTAATGTTGATAATGAGTTAATTTTTTTTTTATAAATGAATAGCAATTTCAAAATTTGTATTTTTTTTAAATCTTGCTTATGACTATGACATAGTTTTAAGGCTTTCAAATAAATGTTTGCATTTACATAATATGTGTGTGTGATACGTATATTTATTATGTATATATAAATACACACGTATGCATGTATATATTTAAAATAATGTTTATAAACATATAAAAATATGTAAAAAAAAATATTTACCAGTAGTGAAGTGTGAGTAAAATTAGCATTTAATCTCATGATTTTCTGATCATTTTATTCCTCATCCACACATACAGGCTGTATTAGTCCATAAACAGTGTTCAGATGAATGATTCTAACATTTCTTGTGCTTTACCTTCTCTTTGAGATTCCCAACATAACCGAGATACACCCGCAACACCTCAAATATGCTGATCAGGACCATCCCCGTCACCAGCAGACACTGGTAATACACTGGCAAATAACAGAACTATGGCAATGGAGAAAGACGGAGGTAAGATGAAATATGACCTTAAAATATCCACCACCCTACCTGACCTAAAAAAAATACTGCTTATCCAAATATTATTACAAGTAGGTGAGCAGGGGTGCAGGACAGTGAAAATCCTTTATGAAATGATAATCACAGCAGTATCTTGTTGAATTGCTGTGATTTAGCTGAGCTATTAAAGGTACAATAACAGTAGCACTTGAACTTCAGTGTGCAGTTCACAAAGGCAGACCATCACCATGGATACAGGAGCCGCTCTAATGTTTGAACACACTTTATCTTGCATTGCTGCTAATGGCCTGCCAGCTGCAGCTATTACGGATGTGATGTTCATGCATTAATTTTAATAATCACTTACAGCAAAGTCACTAAAACGCCCCCTAAAACTGTTTGAAAGTGTTTTCGGTTATTTCAAAACTCATTTGTCATTTGCACATAATTTCTCCGGACCTCTTCAGCCTTCTGCATGAAAGACATTAAAAAAAAGTTTAAAACAGTTAGGTTTGTCATTTTATTATTCCCCTGAGGTCCACTTATAATGCTGCTTAAGTTATACATGGTTTTATCATTGCTTGAAATAAACATTAACAGAAATAAAATAATAATAAAAAACTTTAAATTAATTTAAAATTGAAATTTATTAACAATATATAGACTTGTTTAAAAATAGTAAAATGTTAGCTAAAATTAAAATGAAATCAGAAAATTCAATACTGAAAATCTAATTCAAAATATTAACAAAATCTATAATACTGTATCAATGGTATTAAAATAACACTGGTTAAGAAGTTTTATATTTTTTAATATTTAAATATTTAATATATAGTATTTATTTATATGTTTTAATAAACTAAAACCATAATAAATTAAATAAATGTTAGCTGAAATAAAACAAAGAAACTAGAGCTTTTTTCAGCTTGTTGACACTGTAACATTTCTATTTTAATTGAGTTTAACTTGAAGTAATAAAACTAAAGATAAAATAAAAAGTAATAACTACATAGACATTTTTTGTCAAAAATGACAACAAAATGACTAAAACTTTTCATTAAAATAAAAACAGAAACTATAAAAAATAAATCAAATTAAAACATTTTAACAAAAAACTACAATAATATATCAATGATACTAAAATAATCCTCATTCAGAAGAATTTAGAATATGTTTTCATAATGTGCAGTTTTATTTTGAAAGATCAAGGATCTTCATATAATATGACCCCCATGAAGTAAGGATTTGTTTATTGACAATATCTTTATGATTGTAATTGAATGCACCTTTAAATGCAGCATTAACACCTCAGAGATCCACCAGAAGGGGAAGAAGAAGATGTTGAAGTAGAGCAGCATCTGCAGCGGGAGATGAGACGAGACCTCAGCACACACTAGACAACAGCACAGCATAGTAAGAAAGAGCACTTAACAAGGTGTTTTATAATAATCTTTAATCAAATATAATTCATTTTTAAATTGTTTATTATTATTTCCTTTGTCACCTGGGGTAAATTACATAACTTTTTAAGTAGGTTGAACACTGCTATAGCAATTATTATAAATCACTTTAACCAAAGTCTATTTAATTTAATTTAATTTTATTATTTTAAATAAAATTATAAGTGTATACAGTTTGTTTAATATAAAGTATATATGGGATTGTATATATAATTTACACATAATCCTAACCTTATATATTATACAACCCGAATTCCAGAAATGTTTTTTAAATTTGAATAAAATGAAAACTAAAAGACTTTCAAATCACATGAGCCAATATTTTATTCACAATAGAACATAGAGAACATAACAAATGTTTAAACTGAGAAATGTTACACTTTTATCCACTAAATGAGCTCATTTCAAATTTGATGGTCTCAAATTTTCTACAGGTTCTACAGGTCTCAAAAAAGTTGGCACGGGGGCAACAAAGGGCTGAAAAAGCAAGAAATTTTGAATAGATTCAGATGGGAGAACATCTAGCAACTAATTAAGTTAATTGACATCAGGTCTGTAACATGATTAGCTATAAAAGTGATGTCTCAGAGAGGCAGAGTCTCTCAGAATTAAAGATGGGCAGAGGCTCTCCAATCTGTGAAAGAGTGCATAAAAAAGATTGTGGAATACTTTAAAAACAACGTTCCTCAACATCAAATTGCAAAGGCTTTGCAAATCTCATCATCTGCAGTGCATAACATCATCAAAAGATTCAGAGAAACTGGAGAAATGTCTGTGCGTAAGGGACAAGGCTGAAGACGTTTGTTGGATGCCCGTGGTCTTCGGGCCCTCAGATGACACTGCATCACTCATCAGCATGATTCTGTCATTGACATTACTAAATGGGCCCAGGAATACTTCCAGAAACCACTGTCGGTAAATACAATCCGCCGTGCCATCTGCAGATGCCAACTAAAGCTCTATCATGCAAAAAAGGAAGCCATATTTGAACATGGTCCAGAAGCGCCATCGTGTCCTGTGGGCCAAGGCTCATTTAAAATGGACTGTTTCAAAGTGTTCTAAGTGTTCTACAAGTCCAAATTTGACATTCTTGTTGGAAATCACAGACTCCGTGTCCTCCGGGCTAAAGAGGAGGGAGACTTCCATCGTGTTATCAGCGTTCAGTTCAAAAGTCAGCATCTCTGATGGTATGGGGGTGCATAAGTGCATACGGTATGGGCAGCTTGCGTGTTTTGGAAGGCACCATGAATGCTGAAAGGTATATAAAGGTTTTAGAGCAACATATGCTCCCCTCCAGATGATGTGTAATTCAGCAGGACAATACAAAACCATATACTGCAGCTATTACAACAGCATGGCTTCGTAGTAGAAGAGTCCGGGTGCTGAATTGGCCTGCCTGCAGTCCAGATCTTTCACCTATAGAGAACATTTGGCGCATCATTATACGAAAAATACGTCGAAGACCACCACAAACTCTTCAGCAGCTGGAAACCTATATCAGGCAAGAATGGGACCAAATTCCAACACCAAAACTCCAGAAACTCATAACCTCGATGCCCAGACATCTTCAAACTGTTTTGAAAGAAAGAGGAAATGCTACACCATGGTAAACATGCCCCATCCCAACTATTTTGAGACCTGTAGCAGGCATCAAATTTGAAATGAGCTCATTTTGTGCATAAAATTGTAAAGTTTCTCAGTTTAAACATTTGTTATGTTATCTACTGTATGTTCTATTGTGAATAAAATACTGGCTCATGTGATTTGAAATTCTTTTAGTTTTCATTTTATTCAAATTTAAAAAAAACGTCCCAACATTATGTATACAGGTGCATCTCAATAAATTAGAATGTCGTGAAAAAGTTATTTTGTAACTTATTTCAAAAAGTGAAACTTTCATATATTTTAGATTCATTACATGTAAAGTAAAACATTTCAAAAGTGTATTTTGTTTTAATTTTGATGATTAGAGCTTGCAGCTCATGAAAGTCAAAAATCAGTATCTCAAAATATTAGAATATTTACATTTGAGTTTCAATAAATGACCATCCATACAGTATAAATTCTGGGTATCTCTTGTTCTTTGAAACCACAATAATGGGGAAGACTGCTGACTTGGCAATGATCCAGAAGACGAACATTGACACCCTCCACAAAGAGGGTAAGTCACAGAAGGTCATTACTGAAAGGTGTGGCTGTTTACAGAGTGCTGTATCAAAGCATATTCAATGCAAAGTTGACTGGAAGGAAGAATTTGGGTAGGAAAAGGTGCACAAGCAACAGGGATGACCACAAGCTTGAGAATACAGTCAAGCAAAGCTGATTCAAACACTTGTGAGAGCTTCACAAGGAGTGGACTGAAGCTGGAGTCAGTGCATCAAGAGTCACCACACTCAGACGTCTTCAGGAAAAGGGCTACCAAGCCACTTCTGAACCAGAGACAACGTCAGAAGCATCTTACCTGGGCTGTGGAGAAAAAGAACTGGACTGTTGCTCAGTGGTCCAAAGTCCTCTTTTCAGATGAAAGTAAATTTTGCATTTCATTTGGAAATCAAGGTCCCAGAGTCTGGAGGAAGAGTGGAATGGCACAGAATCCATGTTGCTTGAAGTCCAGTGTGAAGTTTCCACAGTCAGTGATGATTTGGGCTGCCATGTCATCTGCTGGTGTTGGTCCACTGTGTTTTCTGAAGTCCACAGTCAACGCAGCCATCTACCAGGGAATTTTAGAGCACTTCATGCTTCCTTCTGCTGACCAGCTTTATGGAGATGCTGATTTCATCTTCCAGCAGGACTTGGCACCTGCCCACACTGCCAAAGGTACCAAAAGCTGGTTCAGTGATCATGGTGTTACTGTGCTTGATTGGCCAGCAAACTCGCCTGACCTGAACCCCATAGAGAATCTATGGAGTATTGTCAAGAGGAAGATGAGAGACACCAGACCCAACAATGTAGATGACCTGAAGGCCACTGTCAAAGAAACCTGGGCTTCCATACCACCTCAGCAGTGCCACAAACTGATCACCTCCATGCCACGCCGAATTGAGGCAGTAATTAAAGCAAAAGGAGCCCCTACCAAGTATTGAGTACATATACAGTAAATGAACATACTTTCCAGAAGGCCAACAATTCACTAAAAATGTTTTTTTTTCTTTATTGGTCTTATGAAGTATTCTAATTTGTTGAGATAGTGAATTGGTGGGTTTTTGTTAAATGCGAGCCTAAATCATCACAATTAAAAGAACCAAAGACTTAAACTACTTCAGTCTGTGTGCATTGAATTTATTTAATACACCAGTTTCACAATTTGAGTTGAATTACTGAAATAAATGAACTTTTCCACGACATTCTAATTTATTGAGATGCACCTGTATTTAAAGTAATGTATGTATATATTTAATATAAATATTTACATTTAGACCTCCTAGGTTGATCAATGTTTTCTAAATAATAATTTCAGATTTTGTTTTTGGTCATGTTCTCAGAAAGTGCCTGTAAAAATGCCAGTAAAGGTGAATTTTTCTTTTATATTACATGATATCCACTCATACAGTGTGACAAAGACCAACAGTCTAACCGATGTGTAACCTGTATAGCCTAATCAAGGCAGGCTGTAGAGTTGTTTCATTGTGTTTGGCAGACGTCTCACCTTCATGATCCTGATAAGGGTTCCTGAAGTGTCCGCTGTCTCGCGTTCTGTTATTTATAAACACTGAGCCGCTGACGTTAGCCAGACCCACTCTCAGGTTCTGAGGGATCGGCGTGTAGAACACAGGCATGCTGGAGACCACATCAAACACTCATCCACGCTTCTCCACTTCGGTTTGTGTGCATGGCTTCAGATTAACTGCAGTCTTCCAAGCGTTAACCAGATTAAATCTGAGGAAACAGATGGAGTCTGACAGCAGATTAAGATGTCGCCCTCACCGTGAAAACCATAGTAACTACAGTTCATGTTACTATACAGCCCCAGAATTTATAAAATAATTTTCATATTCAGTATTTCACTTGTTTTTCAGGAAAAATATGTAAACACATATAGATCAACAAAAACATATAGTTTTGAATTAAGCTTATTTTTTATATCCCATGAGCAAATTGTTATTTCTTGTTTTGAAACATAAATCTAACTGATTTGGTGAGGTTTATGCTTAAAGCAAGTGGAATATTTATACAATATAGTATAATATATATATATATATATACACTAAGTGGATTAAGTTTAATAATAAACAAAACTAACAAAGTTTCAGTCACCACTGTCAACAGAAAATAAAATAAAATTGTGTATATGTACTGTATACCTCCTTAAAAAAATAATTTAAGAAAATTAAAGTAAATTGAAATATATATATATATATAAATCAACTTGCTTTTAAGCTTGTGCTCCATATTTATCGTGTTTTTAGAGTAATTAACTGTAATTGTGGTATTTTAAAGAAACTCTGATTAGCATTGTGAATGTTTGAGAGCTGTTTTGTATGGTCCACAATTTGAATATAATAAAATTCCAATTAATTAGTTTATTCTTGACAGCTAATTTTGAGGAACAATTTTGTTTAGAAATGCAAAACTCAACAATTAGGCTTCTCATTTATTCTGACAGCTTCAACGACACCTGTTTTCTTTAATGGCCATCTTTCGTGGGTTTGTTGTGTAATTGCTTTCCTTTGTGAAAACCATAAGCTCATACATTTTAATGAAACGCAACGAAACGACGCCACACAAGCCCAGGATGTAAGAAGTTTATTGTAAATGTGTGTGATTAGGACTGCGTCCAGCCATCTGTGTGTCGGTGCAGAGTCCGGCCGTGTTTCTGAGCGTTGAGACTCTGCGCGTCATTGGCGGCTGGCTGCAGTTCCGGCGCTGACCAGCGGGGGTCAGAGTTCATCCCGAGGCGCGTTTAAAGGGAAATGTTTGAACTCCTCAGGGACCTCCTCGCCTTTCTGTGACCTCTTATAGAAACCCAGAGAATCCAGCAAGCTGCTGATCTCATCTGCCTTCATCTTCTTCACAGGAACAACCTGAGGTCAGAGAATGAAAGACACTAAACAGACTGCAAATCTCATAATTGTCATTGTTATAATTATTACTTAATTATATATATATATATTATTGTAGTTAGTTTTTGCATTTTATGTTATTACATTTTAATTTTACTTCTTTATAGTTTATACATTTTATTATTACATTTTAGTAGATTTTTAAAATTTGTTTGATATTTTTATATTTAGTTAAATTAGTTCTATTTTTATTTTAAACATTCTTTAATTTTCTGATATCATTTTACATTATAAAGTTTAGTTTTTAACACTTATTGTTTTGCCATTTTATAGTTTTTGCATTTTATATTTTTACTTTTCACATTTGTATAATTAGTTATATTTGTTTTCTTTTTAAAATTTTTTATTATTTACTTTCTGATTTTTTTACATTTAATGTGCTTTTTTACACTTTTATTATTATTATTATTATTATTATTTGCATTTATTTTTTTCACATTTTTGTGTTTAGTTATATATATGTTCTGTTTTTACTTTTAAAATTATGTTCTGTGTAGTTTTTACATTTTTACATTTAAGTTTTTACTTAATTTTACTTTTTTTTATTGTTTTTGCATTTTATATTTTTTCCTGCATTTTTATAGTTCTTTATATTCGTTCTGTTTTTACTTTAAAAGTCATATTTTTGTGTGTATTTTCCTAATTGCCTTTAGGTGTTTTGCTATAAATAAATGCCGTAATATTTATGTAATATTTTAATATTAATATATTACATTTTTGCCTTCTTTGTGAATAATTTGAAAATAATCAGTGTATTTATCATTTCTTTGTCAGGTTTGTTGATTTTTTGTCTTCTCAAAAGGAGAAGATGAATAGAATATTCATGCTGCTTTTTCCCTTACAACAATCTACAAAAGCCAATAGTGAATAATAATAATAATAATAATAATAAAAAAACATTACCATTGGTTTTGTGATGGATTGTGACACTTTTTGCAAATGCATGTATAATATTTAAAAAATACAGAGGCATGCAAGTTTTTTAAGCAAGTAACAAATACAGTAAACATCTAAAGTCTCCAGTGATAAGTGGAAAAAATTATAACTCAAATGCTGAAAAAAAAGTAAACTTGCATGTAAAATAATGACATTGTCATTACCTTCACTTCCTCGTCCTTCTCGTTGTAGAAGATCAGGCGTGGGTTTTTTTCCTCTCCTGAATCGTACTCCAGGTTGTGACTTTAAACAGCAGGTTAAGGTTAACGGCAGCAGGCAAATGACCTCTGAGGCCATGAAGCGCATGACTCCGGCCTCTGAGTGTTTAAACATATGGCAGCACAGAAAACAGCACTCTGGGCCTGTAAAGATTTCATTAACATTTACATCCCTGTCAAACGCTGTCTTAGCAGAGCCACAATCTTTCAAGAAATATGAGATACTTTTCAACATTCTTTAAAAAGACTAATAGCACTAAACTGAAAACATTGGAATTACAAGAAAATGAGAGTAATGTTCGATGGTAATGTCAGGATACTACAATGCCAATCGCTCCATCAGGAAAGTGTAGAGCTCTGGCATCTTCTTTATGGATCATCCCACTACACTGGGAGCCTGGGAAGGGATTGAAAACAGATTAACAATAGACAAAACACTGAAAACAAGAGTTTTAACTCAAGTAACACTATTCTTTGTCATAAGGTCTTGACATTGTATCATATACAGTATTTTGAGTTGAGTTTTTAAATAGAGTATTTGATGTACACTACTGTTCAAAAGTTTGGGGTCAGTATTTTTTTTTTTTAGAAATTGATTCTTTAATTCTGCAAGGATGCATTAAATTATGGAAGCTTTTTAAAAAAGTCTGTGGTGGAAACAGGCTTTCATTTTAAATTGATCAAAAGTTACTGTAAAGACATTTATTATATAAAACATTATAAATATTGTATTTCAAATAAATGCTGTTCTTTTGAACTTTCTATTCATCAAAGACTCCTGAAAAAAAAACAGTACCATGGTTTTCACAAAAATATTACGCAGCACAACTGTTTTTGGCATTGATAATAATAAGAAATTGTTCTTTATCAAGCCAGTATATTAGAGTGATTTCTGAAGGATCATGTGACACTGAAGACTGGAGTAATGATAAAGTAATCACAGGAATAAATTACATTTATAAATATATTACAATAGAAAACAATTATTTTAAATCAGAATAATATTTCATAATATTTCTGTTTTTCCTTTTTTTCATCAAATAAATGCAACCAAATAAATGCAAAGTAACACTTTATTTTAAGGTGTCCTTGTTACACGTTACACTTACTATTATAATAATAACAATTAATTATTCATAATTACATGTAAGTAATAAAACAAACCCCAATCCTAACCCTAACCATATAGTAAATACATGAAGTTAATTAATATTACTCAGTACTTAAATGTATAATTACACTGTAACAAGGACACCTTAAAATAAAGTGTAAATGAATGCAAAATGTATTAGTTGTAAACGAAATACCATTCAACCCCAACATTTTGAATGGTAGTGTATGTATTTGTATTGCTTAATACATTATTATAATTATAAATGTATTAATCTCATTAGCTTCTGTGCAAATATAGTTTGATGCAGTCTGTCTCATATCATCGGACAATGAAAGTGATTTTTAGAGCTAAAATCTTGCATATATCAAGTGTTCAAGCATGTATTGAGCACTCACCATAAGTTTTCCTCTGGCTATAACAAGCTTTTCCTTCTCAGCGCTGCTTTCTGAAACATTTTCAGCACTTCTCCCCGCGGCACACAGAGTCAGAAGGGCCAACAGTGTGAGCCACATACTGCAGCTGGGATGGGAGACCTCACCGTTTCCAAAAAGATTGAGGTCCTTTGGTGAAATGAGGGTCAATACAGTAGATATGGGTTGCTGATAGGTATCCGCCGCCATGTGGCGGAGCCTGATTGGTCGATTGTTTGGGTTTTGTTTCAGAGGAATTGGATAAAAAGCTTAGTATAGTGAAATGATTATTTAAAATCTACTAATTCTTACCAAAAGGGACTTAAAGCTGCTGTTTGTTTGATAAAGTCAAATGTTTTGTGAAGTTTGTTGTATTTGAATGATTTTTTTTCTCAATAGAGACCTCAGAGCAGCTGTGTCTGTGTCAGATTCTCCCACAGTCTGCTGATGAATAACCAGAGTCAGAACACAACAGCTGCTGCTTCACTAACACTCTGATGAAGCAGTGCTTAAACTTAGTCTTTTAAATTCTTCTATCAATTCATGGTGCTCCTTCATTTTAATAACAATAACGACACATAATGTAGAATACATTGAGATGATGAGGGATGATTCAGAGATAATTGTTACACACCTGGAAAAACATTCATTCATATTTGACATTTTAGTTCATGTAATCAATCTACATGTTATACCACAAGTCTCTTAAATTTAAGTTAGTTTTTCAGTCGTTACCATAAATGTATGTTACAGCAACAGGTAGAAACAGCTATAGTCATCAGGCATCTTCAATAAAAGGCCATTTTAGCTGACTTGGAAAGTAGACAATGTTAGATATAAATAGTAAGTAATAATATATATATATATATATATTTATTTTATCCTGAAATAATATATAATATTTGATGAGTGCATATAGAGTTATAAACGTTTAGAATTTTCTATAAGTATTATTATAAGTATATATATATATATATTCATATTTATATATAAAAAGTACTATACTGATATATTAATAAATAAATAAATATATTTTATAGTAAATTTTCTCTCTCTCTATACAGTACACATATACATACACACACACACACACACATATATATATATATATATATATATATATATACATATATATATATATAATTTGTGCCATATTTATAGAAATATTTGATGGCTATTAAATATAAATATTCTTATTTACTGAAATATCTAATATTTACTAAAGTATTAATTTTGGTATTGTATGATAAAACGTTACATTGCTTGATAAATTGCTCGTGATTTAAGTTGCTTTGGATAAACATGACAATAATATCACTGAAACCTTAAAAATATGGCTATGATATTTCAGAATTTTTACTGAAGCTTCAGAATTTCTTCAGAATGTTTTCAGAATTTTCATTTTAAAATTTGATATTTGATATCTCTAAGTGATTGTTGTTAAAAAGGCCAGATCTGTTAAGTAACACCACATACATTGAATCTTTGGATAAAGCTAATAATTAAGAAAGGCAAATAATCCTAATATAATGAGTAAGCAGTACATTGTTTTTCTGTTATTTTGACTGGATTTTGTCCTGTGACATTTAAATTAATGTTTGGAAATTGTTCAATTTGGCTGACTTGCTAATGTACTTCAATTTTTGTTGATATTAAAGGGTATTATGCTCTTTTACAAAGTCTTGATTTTGTTTTGGGGGTGTACTAGAACATGCTTTCATGCTTGTTGGTTCGAAAATCGCATTATTTTTCACATAATTGACATTATTACAATACCTTTCTCCCCAGCCTGACAGAAATGGCTCGATTAGTTCCAGGTTTGATGAAGGCCCGCCTTCCGAAAATCGAAATGTGTTGTGATTGGTTAGCTGTCCCATTGCGTTGTGATTGGCGAACAGCTTAGATGTGTTTCAGTACTGCCCCGCCCCTTGCCAAAACAGCAAGTTCGTCAATACTGCTATATCAATTTGAGCCGGATTCAGACCCCGAGAATATCAAGTAACCCATCTCGAGAATATTGAACAAGATGATCGCGCAGAACCATTGCACGCACGGATATTGCAAGACATATTAAATAATTACATAATTAAATACAGTGATATAAAAACAATGCACCGGGTTTTGATTTTGAAACTTACAGTGATCGACCAATCGTTCTCTTCACCTGCCAACCATTCGACTTTCCGTAGGCGGGATTTATTTTTGTGATGTCACAAATACAGGAAAACAACTTTGTAGTCCAAACGAGCCGTTCGTTGTAGTTCTTGAAAAGGGATTTAAAAAAAAAAAAAAAAACTAAATATCTCCCTTTGGAGTGGACTTTGAGATTTGTAACTTTGTAGATCTTTTTATGCCCAAACATACAAACTACACACTGACTAAAATTCAAAAAGTGAAAAAGCATAATAGGACCCCTTTAAATGCTTTAATATATAACATTATACAGAAATGTATAATATTATACAGAAATGCTTTAATATTTAATGCAAAAACGTTATCTCCTTCAGTGTTTTCATCATTTATTCTCTATTTTACTTATTATTTACAAAATATGGAGGCGAAGGACGACCCAGGGTCGAGGCAGTGCATGTGAGGACGTGTAATGTCAATTCTGCTCACTTCTGGTATGTACTAAGCTCTTTGGTCTGTGTATTTACATACAGTAGCAAACTATATACATACCCAATTGAATGACTTCTGTAAGGGTGTATTCAGTTACACTGCACTTGCATAATACTACTCATTCTTAAAGGGAGGAGTGTGTTGATTTTAGGTCACCTATAGAGGGCGACCATGCTACAGGATGGACTTTTGGCAGTGTTTTGGGCAAAAGCGCTTCCAAAACTCTTGCCACAGACAATTATGTTTCCAATGAAAATAAACCATTCTCCATAGGAATGCAGCAGTGAAACCATCACTGAGCTGGGTCCCCGTCTGTCTGTCTGTCTCTACAGCTGTGGCCAGGCGCTGATGTGTCAGATGACACAGTCGTCCTGATATTGCCGAGTTAGACGTGTTCCTGGGTCAACATATTTTGTTGACCCTGCAACAACATTTTAATCCAAAAATATAATCTTAACCATATTCCTACACCTAAACCTAACCTTACCCATGAGTAATCCCTAAAATCAGAGGAACTGATAGATGAATTACACTGATGTACAGGCACCAAACACTGATTGCAATCCTAAACTTCACAAAAATTATAAACTGGTTCTTGAAATCTGATTGGTTAATCACAATGTTGTTCCAGGGTCAACAAAGATGTTGACCCAGGAACACGTCGCACTCGGCAATATCAGGTTGTGCCAGGCATCTCCCTCTAAAAAGACCCAGATTTCCTCTCTGGACTTGAAAAACATAATATCTGCAGGCGACACATTAAAGCCAGTGTAATTCTGCGAAGATGTGACTAAGCGGTCAGTCTGAGACTTGAGCTTCAACACCACTGTTGTCCTACAGGATCGTTTTATTGCTTCAAAATGGTTCAGGAAATTTTATGGAGTTTTTAGACATGTTTTATTCAATTATCCACATTGTCTCAGATGTTTCTCCCAAATTCCCTAAGGTGAAATAAAATAAGACACACGTGGAATCAATTTTAACATATAGTACAAATATAGAGGCATATAATAAATATATTTTAAGAGGTCTACAGGTTTAGTGGAAATATCAGGCCTCTGTTTAACAATATAGATGTTTCAGCAACAGTACTATAGTAATTTAGGTCGGGGGGGGGACAAATGAAAACAATGCAAAATCAAAACGGGATATCATACCTTTATTATGAAACTGTGATCACAAGATAAGTCCAATCTTTCACAAATTGCCTGACAAACATCCAGAGAAAAAAAACTTTTTGTACACAAAAGTGTTAAATTGAGAAATATTGATATATTTTCCACTGTTTACTTCACATGTGCTTCACAATCTGTGTCAGTGCACGTTGATGTCAGGAAAACTGGAGACGTTTTGTCTGGCTATGTTTGGACTTTTCCAAATTTGACTGAGAAAATTTAGTTAAAATTAAACACAAGTGATATAGTTTAATGATTGATTGACAGGTCCAAAACGATCTCAATCTCACTGTATGGGCAAAATAACGCATTTCTCAGAATATTTTCTTTTGTGTTCCACAGAATACAGAAATCCACACAGCTTTGAAACAACATGAGGGTGAGTAAATAACGACAGAATTTTCATTAAGTGAACTATCCATTAAAAAAAGTACCCATGATATTTACTAGACTTTCAGCATACATTTTTTTTTTTTTTTAAAGGAACAGTTTACTGAATCTTTAGAAGAAGTATTTTAAAAAAATCAAAAAATATATAATTTTTTTTGAGTATCATATTTTATAGCATGAGGCTTTTATTGCTCATATAGTATGATATAGGAGAATATGGAGCTCACACTCGGGGGGGAAAAAAACTCATATGTATTCTGAGGCTCAAACTGAACAGAAATATGCAATTTGGTGCAGATGTTGATATTTAGATGGCCAAAAGTAAGATGAAATTCTGATGGCTTGTTATGTAAATCATTGAGATCTTTGTAACAGTATAGGAGACTCTTTACATAAAAAGCATATAAATATCAGTTGTCGGTCTGTATTTCTTAATAATATGTCTTAGTAAGATGATAATTAAATGCTTAGTTTAATGATTAAAGCTCTGTAGTTTTTATTGTGGGGGTGAAACATATAATGCCGTGTAATATAATGATAACAAATAAATGTTCCTCAAGTGTCATATATTCAAATTCTAACATGATTTTTTTTTCTAAAAAAAAAAAAGGTATGGATAATCAAGCAAGCCTAAGTTGTTTTAGTCCAGTAAAAGTTCATCCTGAAATATTGCTAACAATATACAGTAAAAGTTATTACATTGAATTTATAAAAATCAGTAAGGATTTCATAGCAAAAAGACTCATGAACCATGACCTGAAAGGGTATGTTTTTAAAATGATCCCATAAAGCTTTTTACTTGCTAAAAATGTATGATCTATCAATCAGGCGACAGAAGGTGGACAACATGTGCTTTTGATCATGTTGATAATTTACCGTAGACTGTAGAAATCTGAGTATCAAATACGTTTTATAGGGTTAAATCATGTGAATAAAAACAGAAGTTTGCCATCCGTTTAGTCTTGAAACTCAGACACACACATGAGTATCAGTCACACGCCTCTGGCTAAACATCAAAAAGCTTTTTTACGAGCTCTTCCGTTCTCTCTCTCTTAAACGAGAGCGCCACCATCCCTGTACACACGTCAACACACACTCTCTCTCTCTCACACACACACACACACACACACACACACATCACTGTCGTCCGTATCCCAGCATGCTATTCTCCAGCAGCACACATAATGAGCAGGAGCCATTTCCTCCTCCGGATCCTTTGGGCTCTCATCCTCTCCTTTCGTTTTTTTCCTTCTCTCTTCCCCCTCCCTCTCCGTTGTTTTTCTCCACACTCAGCATTTAGGTAGTGCTTCCCCCTGTTTCCAAAACAAGCATCGTTTGATCCTGGACGTCTGGATCCTCAGGGCATAGACACACACACGCGTTCATATTTTGTTTCTAGCTTTCATCACCAAAAAATGATGGCGATTATTTATATTTGGCAATGCAGACTCAGTTAACCCATGATTTTAGGTTTCTCTTGCCCTCTTAAAAATAAAGATTCCAAAAGGGGGTTTCACAGCCATTGAAGAACCATTTTTGTTCCCCTCAAAAAAAACTTACAGTTAACAGCTCTGAAAACAACCATTTTCTTTATTTTTTTTTGTGAAAAAACATTTTTAAAAAATCTAAAGAATTTTTTTTTCCACTATAAAGAACATTTTGAGGAATGGAATGATTCCACACTCTTAAAAATAAAGCTTCCATAATTGTATTTAGCAGCGATGCCATAAAAGAAGTACCATTTTTGGTTCCCCAAAGAACCTTTCAGTCAACAGTTCTTAAAAGAACCATTTTTTAGTGTGAAGAACATTTTAAACATCTAAAGAACCTTTTCCATTATAAAGAACCTGGAAAGGTTCCATGGATGTTAAAGGTTCTTCATAGAACCATCAATGCTATAAAGAACCTTTGTATTTAAGAGTGGTATTCAGATCTGATTAGAAGTTCTAGCCTCTGAAGTTGAGGGTTATGGGAATTTCAGGTCAGGTTTGTATATTTAGATTGTGAGATCGTTTTTGACATCATGAGGCTGAATTCGAACTGGCTTGAGCTGAATGACCGAAGCCGATCACATGAGATAATGGAGGGAAGGCAGAGAAGGAGAGGAGTGTGGATTGCTACCAATTGCAGATCTGCCCTTGTGCTCTAATCCAACTCTCCTAATGAAAACCACATGCTCTGTGAAATGGCTGAGGCTCAGAGAGAGAGAGAGAGAGAAGAGGGGGTGTGAAAGAGGAACAGGATGTAGACACAGCTTTAAAGATACTGACACATTTTAATGAATCCAGACTGTGGCTCTCTGAGATTCTGAAAGAGCAGGAAGATTACAGGTCCACCTCTAGGAGAAGAAGCTTTGGGAATTATGAATTAATACAGACTGACAGACAGATAGATAACAGAACAGTGCTACTGGCTGCTGTATCTTAAGTCAAGATTCTATTTTAAAACCAAAAATACATGTTCAAATAGTATAGTACTTTACCTAAAATGTAATTTCTTAGTGTTTTTTTTGTTTGTTTGAGGTGAAGTAAATAAGTCTCTTTCTTTCTTTCTTTCTTTCTTTCTTTCTTTCTTTCTTTCTTTCTTTCTTTCTTTCTTTCTTTCTTTCTTTCTTTCTCTAGAAAAATATTTTTTGAAGTAAAAGTATGAAAAACACTTTTTATACATTTTAATATTCGTGTGTTTAATATTTGAGTTCTACATAGACTAAAAAAACTACAGCATATTTTTTCCCCATATTCCCATTGAAAAGTGCAAATTGATGACAAATCTAATTACATTTTATTTATTTATTTAGATTAGATCTAATTTAAAACCCATAAATAATGTATAATGATCTATATTTTTTTCATATATGGCAACGTCTCCAAGATGCTTGAAGAGACCTACCTGCAAAGCTACAGTACTGTTAAACGTTTTAGGCACTTGTGTAAAAATGCTGTAAAATGAGGTTGCTGTCAAAATAATGTCATAATTAGATTTTCTTTATCAATTAACTTCTGTTAACAAAATTAAATCAACATTCGGTGTGACCATCTTTTGCGTTTAAAGCAGCTTTTGTCCTAGGTGAACTTGCACATAGTTTTTCAGGGAGCTTTGCAGGTAAACTCTTAAAAATAAAGGTGCTTAAAAGGTTCTTCACAGCGATGCCAGAGAAGAACCATTTTTGGTTCCACAAAGAAGCATTCAGTCAAAGGTTCTTTAAAGAACCATCTCTTTCTTACCTTTTTATAATCTGAAAAACCTTTCGCCACAAAGAACCTTTTGTGAAACAGAAAGGTTCTTCAGATATTTAAGGTTCTTTTTGGACCATTTATACAAAAAAAGGTTATTCTATGGCATCGTGAAGCACCTTTATTGTTAAGAGTGTAGGTTTCTTAAAGCATCTTGGAGACGTTGCCACATTTCTTTTGGATTTAGTCTCAGTTTGTTTTGTTTCTTCATGTCATTCCAGACAGACTGGATGATGATGAGATCAGATCTCTGTGTGGACCACTGGTTGTTGTCAGACAAAAATCTCACTGGATTATTACAATTAATGGCAAAATGAATGTTTGGCAATGTAAACCATCTTTTAGCTGGTGTATATACTAGTGTATAATATATATATATATATATATATATATATATAAACAACTCGAATTACGGAAATGTTGGGACGTTTTTTTTTTAAATTTTAATAAAATGAAAACTAAAAGACTTTCAAATCACACGAGCCAATATTGAATTCACAATAGAACATAGATAACATAACAAATGTTTAAACTGAGAAATTTTTACAATTTTATGCACAAAATGAGCTCATTTCAAATTTGATGCCTGCTACAGGTCTCAAAATAGTTTGGATGGGGGCATGTTTACCATGGTGTAGCATCTCCTCTTCTTTTCAAAACAGTTTGAAGATGTCTGGGCATCGAGGTTATGAGTTTCTGGAGTTTTGGTGATGGAATTTGGTCCCATTCTTGCCTGATATAGGTTTCCTGCTGCTGAAGAGTACGTGGTCGTCTTTGAAGTATTTTTCGTTTAATGATGCGCCAAATGTTCTCTATAGGTGAAAGATCTGGACTGCAGGCAGGCCAATTCAGCACCCGGACTCTTCTACGAAGCCATGCTGTTGTAATAGCTGCAGTATGTGGTTTTGCATTGTCCTGCTGAAATACACATCGTCTGGAGGGGAGCATATGTTGCTCTAAAACCTTTATATACCTTTCAGCATTCATGCCTTTCAAAACATGCAAGCTGCCCATACCGTATGCACATACCATCAGAGCTGCTGGCTTTTGAACAGAACGCTGATAACATGCTGGAAAGTCTCCCTCCTCTTTAGCCCGGAGGACACGGAGTCTGTGATTTCCAGCAAGAATGTCAAATTTGGACTCGTCTGACCATAGAACACTTTTCCACTTTGAAACAATCAATTTTAAATGAGCCTTGGCCCACAGGACACGATGGTGCTTCTGGACCATGTTCACATATGGCTTCTTTTTTGCATGATAGAGCTTTAGTTGGCATCTGCAGATGGCACGGCGGATTGTATTTACCGACAGTGGTTTCTGGAAGTATTCCTGGGCTCATTTAGTAATGTCAATGACAGAATCATTCCGATGAGTGATGCAGTGTCGTCTGAGGGCCCGAAGACCACGGGCATCCAACGAAGGTCTTCAGCCTTGTCCCTTACGCACAAAGATTTCTCCAGTTTCTCTGAATCTTTTGATGATGTTATGCACTGTAGATGATGAGATTTGCAAAGCCTTTGCAATTTGACATATTCCACAATCTTTTTACGCACTCTTTCACAGATTGGAGAGCCTCTGCCCATCTTTACTTCTGAGAGATTCTGCCTCTCTAAGACATCCCTTTTATAGCTAATCATGTTACAGACCTGATGTCAATTAACTTAATTAGTTGCTAGATGTTCTCCCAGCTGAATTTTTTCAAAATGTCTTGCTTTTTCAGCCCTTTGTTGCCCCCGTGCCAACTTTTTTGAGACCTGTAGCAGGCATCAAATTTGAAATGAGCTCATTTAGTGGATAAAAGTGTAAAATGTATCCGTTTAAACATTTGTTATATTCTTTATGTTCTATTGTAAATAAAATATTGGGTCATGTAATTTGAAAGTCTTTTAGTTTTCATTTTATTCAAATTTAAAAAATGTTCCAACATTTCCGGAATTCGGGTTAAGTACAAAAAAAGTACAATACACATTTTTGTTTTTATATGTTTGTGTATATATATCTATACAACAGTCAGTCGTTTTACTGCATATATGGTGAAGTACTTTTAGAAATTTTTCACACTTTATTTTTTAGGTCCAGTTCACGACTTTTGCCTTAATAAACTGCTAATTTTCTGCTTATTAGTAGTTAGTAAGGTAGTTGTTAAGTTTAGGTATTGTGTAGGATTAGGGGATGTAGAAGTTTGTCATGCAGAATATGTGCATTATAAGTACTAATAAACAGCCAATATGTTAATAATAGGCATGCTAATAAGTAACTAGTTAATAGTGAGAACATTAAGCAAGCAGCATTAATGTATAAAAGCAGAGGAGCCTTTGCACTGGAGTTACGAAAGAGGAAATGAGAGTATAAGCTGTTTTCCATTTTGGTCTAATCTTCATCACTGTTGTGTGCAGTGACGGTTACAGAAGCAGCTCTCTCCTTCTCTTCTCCAGAGCCAGTAAAAAGAAAAAAAAAATCTGAAACCTGAGCCCTGAATAAACCATACTACTTCCTCCTCTCAGAGAGGGAAAAAGAGGGGGAGAGCGAGAGAAGGAAGAGAGAGGATAAGGAGGGTGGAGGGAGAAAGAGAGAAGAGGGGAGAAATACAGAAAAGTTTTCCGTTAGAGGCAGATCCTCTTGAATAAACTTGACACACAAATATGCTGACAAAGAGGAAAAAAGAGAAGTGCAGACAACTGTTTGCTGACCCTGTATATCTGTCTCACTAATGAGAGACTTTCATCTCTTCATAGGGGCTTTGCTCTTTATACGTAATGGCTTAAAAATGGGCAAACATGACAATATGTGAGCCAAGTCTTCCATCGCAAATGTAACACAACTTTTATTGCTAACAGTTATGGAGTGTGTTGCATATTTTCTTTGATAATTTACAGGTGAAAAAAAAAACTTTTGAAGCACTCAAGCCATATAGAGACCTGAATATCATGAGATTTCGTGATGTGTCCTTTGAATTGGTTAGCAGACTACCTAGCAATCACCCATATCATAATAAAATGACTGACACTTGTCAGAATTATATATATATATATATATATATATATTAGGGCTGTCAATCGATTCAAATATTTAATCGCGATTATTGTCATGATTGTCATGAGTTAACTCGCGATTGATCGCAATTAATCGCACTTTTTTATTTGTTCTAAACGTACCTTAAATTTATACTTTTCAATTTTTTAATACTCTAATCAACATGGGCATGGACAAATATGGATGCTTTATGCAAATGTATGTTTATTATTATTGAAACCATAGTCAACATAGAGCATGAAGACTAGACATGTTTCAAAGGTCATAGATGTTTTCCAAAGAACTTCTTCATGTCTATTAGACACATGAAAAAAAGAAATACCAGGTTCCCATTACTTCTTTTTCTTTGCACTGAGCAATTTACTGACACAAACCTGTTTATATTTTTGCAAGACAGGGCAGCTAACTTCTTCTGAACATGCAAAATGTACATAGCCTATATTATTTATTATTGCATGTGTTTGCCTTTCTGTGCCCACATACTGTATTTTGATGCAGCTATATTCTCAATAAAACTGTTTTCATTGATATTTTTTTTTCTTTTTCTGTTGTCAGACAACGGGATGAATATGAAATAGTGACTGAAACGCGACCCATTAAGATTGCATAAAAATCTCTCCTTTCCAAGATGTTAATCTGCACAAATCATGATAATCGCACCGTCGTCTGATGAAATCAAATACACATAAGATAATGACAATAGCTGTGATGTGATTTCGGCTATACTTGCATGTGAAATTAGAGAAGCAAGTGTTTAACTGAAAGCGCTGGTCCTCTCTGCTGTTCGCTGAAGAGAAACTGAGCAGACGCAGAGAGAGAGAGAGAGAGAGGTGTGTGCGCGTGCTGGGAGAGAAACTGAGCAGACGCAGAGAGAGAGAGAGAGAGAGAGAGAGAGAGAGGGAGAGGTGTGCGCGCACTGGGAGAGAAACTGAGCAGACACAGAGAGAGAGAGAGAGAGAGAGAGAGAGAGAGAGAGAGAGGTGTGCGTGCACTGGGAGAGAAACTGAGCAGACGCAGAGAGAGAGAGAGAGAGAGAGAGGTGTGTGCGCGCGCTGGGAGAGAAACTGAGCAGACGCAGAGAGAGAGAGAGAGGTGTGTGCGCGCGCTGGGAGAGAAACTGAGCAGACGCAGAGAGAGAGAGAGAGGTGTGTGCGCGCGCTGGGAGAGAAACTTAGCAGACGCAGAGAGAGAGAGAGAGAGAGAGAGAGAGAGAGGTGTGTGCACGCGCTGGGAGAGAAACTGAGCAGACGCAGAGAGAGAGAGAGAGAGAGAGAGGTGTGCGCGCGCTGGGAGAGCAAGACCTCGCGCGGCAGTAAGGTTTGGGCGCTTTTTGAAGGGAAAAAAGTCGCTAAAGGGGTCTGCAATGTTGATAAGTTGGCAACACTGTGCATCTCCATTTCTCCAACTACGGGTTGGGCCACGGGTCAAACAGAAAATACACGCAGCGTTAATCGCGTGTTAATAAAATTAGTACCGTTAAAATGAATTTGCGTTAACGCGTTATTAACTTTGACAGCACTAATATATATATATATATATGTATATTATATATATAGAAATCTCTCATGTTTATCCAGGGTTGCATTTATTTGATCAAAAATACAGTAACAACATTGCAATTTAAAATTACAATTACAATTTAAAATAACTTTTTAATATATATTTTTAAATCTTTTAAATTCTATATTTTTTATAAATTATAATTTGTTCCTATGATGACAAATCTGAATTTGCTGCAGCCATTTCTTTTTAAAACAGTTGCGCTGCCTAATATTTTCATTTTTCATTTTTTTAAACTATAAGTATTGTGTAACATTATAAATGTCGTTACTCTCACTTTTAATACATTGAATTTATCCTTGCATAAAATTATTAATTTAATAAAATAAAAGTAACTAAATAGTAAATAAAATAATAATATTAATTATTAATAGAATAATAAATAGTAGATAAAATAATAATATAAATTATTAATAGAATAAATATTCATAATAAATAAACATATTAATTGCTTTGGGGGAAAAATCTTATGTCACAATGCATAAATTGTGTTAAAGATTTGTTCCTTAAAAAAAATTAATAATATATATATATATATTTAGTTTGATTGTTTGTGGTTGATGTCCAGATTCAGAAAGAGCCCAAGGTGCTGCACCCTCAAGTCTCTATGATGTTCTGGTCTCTAGATAGGACACGGGTCAACCCTTCAGTGTGAGTCCATGTGATTTATGTATTTATTTATTTTCATGTGAAAAACTGCAAACCTCTCCACAACAGGAGATAATAACTCTTGGTCCTGTGATTTTGACATATAAAAGACAAACATTTACACAATTTAGATGATAAATAACCATTTGCGTGCAGCCGAGCACACTGAAATATAAATGTAATAATCATCAACACACTGGTGAACAGTGAGTAAATGGAGTGCAGTAAGTCATTTATTTAGCCGCATGTCTCATTAACTGTATGATGAAGTGCTCTGTTATCACCTCAGATCAGTCAGTCTTATATCTCAGTGTGAGTCCGGCAGATTCAGCCTGTAACAGTATATTATACACACACATGATCTCAGTGCTGCGGAGCTGAGCTCAGCATCCAGCGGTTAGAGGCAGAGACACACGCCAAGCGTCTTTCCAGTAATAACCCACACATGGCACGGACACGTATGCTGTGATTCACAGACCTCTCAGGAAACGAAACGGACAAAAACACCATGGCAAAAACTGATGCTAGAGTGTTTCCAACATATCAGAGACAACAGATTTTGTTCAGAATTACCCTCTTTAGGTCCCCAGATTATTGTTGTACAATATTCACACACATTAAAACATCACATTCTTACTTGATCTGACAAACTGTGTAGCGTTACAAAGTTTTAAGACTCCAGCTTCGATATTTGACTAGTGGTTATGATAAAACTCAGTTGCGGCGACAGTAATTTCTTCGAGAGTGTAAAATAATCAATTGGTAATTTCTGATATTTTGAACAGAATAACAACACATATTCATACTAAGTCAAGTTTTCTGTGGTTTATTTGTGAAACATTTACTTTATACTTCTTTAGAAAGAATCATAATTTCAATTAATTTTTCACTGAAATATATGAGAATTAGCGGTTTCCAGCGCTGCATACAAAATATCAAACCATGTAGCATCTACAAACAAATGATGCAAGGGGCCAAATTTCACCTTTCTGAGCATCCATCCATCAGTAATAATACAGTAAAATCAGTAATATTGTAAAACATTATTGCAATTTAAAATAACTGTTTTCTATTTGAATATATTTCAAAAGGTAATTTATTCCTGTGATGCAAAGCTGAATTTTCAGCATCATTACTCCAGTCTTCAGTGTCACATGATCCTTCAGAAATCACTCTAATATGCTGATTTGATGCTGAAGAAACTTATTATTATTATTATTATTACTACTACTACTACTACAGTTTTAACACTTTTGCTGCTTGATATTTTTGTGGAAACCATGGCACATTTTTACAAGATTCTTTAATTAATAGAAAAGAAACAAACAGCATTTCTTTGCAACAGAAATCTTTTTTTTTGTTTTACATTTGAAATATCTTTACTGTCATTTTTGATCAATTTCATGCATCCTTGCTGAATAAAAGTATCATCAATAATAAAATAATAAAAGATTACTCCCAAACAGTATTGGGTATATTATCTATGTAGAATTTACTTTTCAAGTCAAACATTACACACACACACACACACACACACACACACACACACACACACACACACACACACACACACACACACACACACACACACACACATGTTGGTTTTTGTGGTTTACGGGGACTCTCCATAGGCGTAATGGTTTTTATACTGAACAAACTGTGTGTGCTATTGCCCTACACCAACCCTACACCTAAACTTAGCCCTCACAGGAGACTGTGTGCATCTTTAGATTTTCAAAAAAACACCATTTAGTATGTTTTTTAAGCCTTTTGAATTACGGGGACATAGGCAGTGTCCTCATAAACCACCTTCAAATTGTAATACCTCTGTCATACCCATGTTATTATACAAATTTGTGTCCTCATAAACCACATAAACCCGCCCACACACACACACACACACACACACACACACACACACACACACACACACACACACACACACACACACACACACACACACACACACACACACACACACACACACACACACACACTTCTTGAAATCCTTGCTTTAATATTTTATTATCTAAAGCGCTGACACCAAGATGTTTCTAAGTGTATCTGAGGCCCCCAAAACTTTTTGTCCAAAGGTTTTTGACACTATATAAAGGCAAAACCATATTATTGTTTGAATTAACCCAGAATAGTGTATATATGGAATGATATATGAATATGGATGGTAACCAAAACATTGCATTATCATCTATCACTCTTCTTTTTTGTAACAGAGATACAGATGAAATAAGAAAATAACAAAGGTGCACAACGCGTTTTAGAGACCAAACATCCTGACACAGGAAGAGCTCTTGCTTTCCCACCTAGAATATAAGCATATGATTTATGTTTAAGTTATGTTGTTGTCAGCCTTTATTATACAGTCATTTTCTCTCTGGAGTCTGTCGCCCGCTGGATTGTCTGTTTCCTATGAAAACCTGCTTAAACAGACAAAGTGTGTCAGCTTTCCAGAGGACCAGCACGGCTCCGTTCGATTCTCATAACTTACAGAAGTATGAAATATTGCTTCCATTCTGTTCGAGGGAAAAAAGCAAGCAAACAAACAAACAAAACGCATTTCTCAGCCTCTTTTAACTGTAACTCAACCCTCTGCTTTTTTCTGCTTTGCATTGCAGAAAATATTTGTCTTTTTTTTTGCCTTAACACATAAATTTCTTTCTCCCCCCACTTTTTTTTTCTTTCACAAGAGCTGAAATCGCTACCAGATGTGGATGCAATCTGTCCCTGTTGCCATGGCGACGGCTGGGTTGTGAACAGGCGTGTAGCCGCGGGCCGGTTGTGGGCTCTGATGGTCCTGCCGCTTGATTGTGCTCCAGGTTTTGGAGGGGTATGTTTAGACTGGCACTCCATGTGTCATATCGCCTCTTCTGAAATATCAGTTTGTCTGTCCGGTCGCAGATGACAGTCATAAACCATATCTTTTTTTAAAGCCATAAGCCTTGTTTTGTGAATACTTTCTGGAATACACTTTTTTTCCTGGAAGAATCACAGCCTAAATGACTTTTCCAGCGCTGGAGTGCTGTTTCAGTTGTCTCGTACCTCTACAGTAACTACTTTTACTGGGAAAATGATATTGGAGTTAGGATGTGTGTATTCACATTACTGTAATGTAGACAAAATGATGGTATATTACTTTAATGGTTACATTTTTATAATTAATGGCAGTATTTTTATACTTCCGTAGAATTCATGTTGATTTGTTTTTTTTAATAAAATTATTGTATTTCATTTTTTTTTTTTTTTTTTTTTTGTGGAATAATGAAAAATAATGTGAAATCCCGCTCTGAAGTAAAACATCTAGATGTGTTTTATATAATGACAATTGTGGGGGAAAAATTAAATTCCTTTTACTTTAGGAAAAATATATAATTTATTACTTCTGCTTATTTGATTTGATCTATTTGTATTTAATTAGTATTTAATTATATTTAAGTTATTGTAATTTATTATCATTTATAATTATAAAATCTAAATATAATTTCAATAATGTAATTTATTAATTATTACTTTAGAAATGTGAAAAAAATAATTTACATACTTCTGAAATTATTTCTCACTTTTAATTTAGTTTTTCTTTTTTCCAAAAATGTGATTGTTCTTCTGTTTATTTTAAGCAAAGATACTCTTAATATTTACTTATTTTTATTTATTTAATTAATTTTAGAAATATATATTTGCTTATATATATATACTGTATGTATATATATATATATATATATATATTTATATGTATATATATATATATAGAGAGAGAGAGAGAGAGAGAGAGAGAGAGAGAGAGAGTGGGGGGGGGATGGGTTGGTGGAGTTACAATGTCACATTTTTAATTGACTTTTCTTAATTTTTCTAAGGTGAAGGATTTTGTTCGATTCACAAGGGAAACACTTTGTTTTGTTGCCAGATCCATCTTTTTAGGGACTTATTTATAAGATGGACCCAGAAATCCTTTTGAATTTTAATCAAAAGTACATTGAGAAAAATAATCTTTTGTAGAATTGTATGTACAAAATCTTGTCTTTTTTGTTTTTCTTTGTTGAATTTTCTAAAATGTTTTGATTATATTATATTGTATTTATTATATTATATGGTTGAATGCTTCATCTGTATATTTGCCACATAACAGCCAGTGAAGCCGTTATGGAAATACATTTAAATACAAAAACAGGCCACATCCATACTGAAATGAAAGCAAATGTAATTCCGTGCTTAAAAGAAGCTCAATGTCAGCAGTGGCATGACTTGGGAAATGTGCAGACGTGTATGTTTGTCTGGATGCTTAAACATCTCTGGTTTCAATTACAGATCACATGATCTTCCTTGCCTGTGTTGCCTTTTGCCCACGAAACCTTGGCTGCTTTCTTCAAGCCCTCCTTAAAAAAAGACAGAGAAAATGGAGCGCAAATACGCAGCGCATGATGCTTTAACTCCAGGGCCCCATCGAACAGACTTCCAACTGTTCCTGTGTGAAAGAGGCTGTTGTGCCAGTAGAGGAGCTAGCCAGTTGAGTCCTCTGGGCTCTTTAGAGTTTGATGAGCATATGACCACCGTTGCAACAGCTACCGCGACGAAAAACCTCCCCATGATCCCCTGCTCAGAGCACAGAGGCAGCCAGGAGTCAGCGGAAACTGTAAAATATCATTTACTGTATAAACGAGAAAATGCATGGGAGAGACAAAAAACAGAGAGAGCCATCCTGGATCGTCTTGTAATGAATAAGAGCTGTTTGTCTAAACAATAATATATATATATATATATATATATATATATATATATATATATATATATATATATATATATATATATATTGGTAACACTTCAGTATAGGGACCAATTCTCACTATTAAGTTGCTTATTGGCATGCCCATTATTAAGATATTGACTGTTTATTAGAACTTATAAAGCACATACTGTATTCTGTATGCCCATATTCTACATCCCTAATCTTAAGAACTACCTTACTAACTATTATTAAGCAGCAAATTAGTTTATTAATGCAAAAGTTGTAGTTAATAGTTTGTTAATAGCGATAATTGGACCTTAAAATAAAGTGTGACCATTTTTTTTTATCTTCTGGGGTGAGCGATATATTGACCATTTATAGTATATTAAAAAATTAACCAATATTGTAGATAGAGATTTAATATGATGATTATAATGTGATTTTTATCAATTTTCCACTAATTTTCAAATTCCAGAAGTCTTTGCATATCATGCCTCAAAATATTTTGTAAATATATATGTAGGTAAATATTGCAGTTTATTATTATTATTAGGCATTCATATATTGGCGCATATAAATTAAATTAAATGTAATTTTGAATGCATTATTTTTTATATATTATATTATATTGTTTTAATTTAGTGAAAAAAACCCAGGCTTTATTTATTTATTTACTGTATTTTATTTACATATATGTTGAATCTGTTAGCAACAATTCAAAATATAAGGTTGTGTAAGATTTACTTATGTTTTTGTTATCTGCCTTTTTTAGACCATATATATATATATATATATATATAAATATACAGTCGTGGTCAGAATTATTGGCACCCTTGGTAAATATGATCAAAGAAGGCTCTGAAAATAAACCTGCATTATTAATCCTTTTGATCTTTTATTTAAAAAAACCTTTCATTGAACTAAAACAATTGAAAATGGGAGAAAATCTCTTTATGAAATAAATGTTTTTCTCAAATACACGTTGGACACAATTATTGGTACCCCTAGAAATTCTTATGAGTAAAATATCTCTGAAGTATATTCCCATTCATATTTACAATTTTGAGCATTCCAGGGGGATTATGAACATGACATTATCCAGTCATGGCTTCCTGTTTCACAGAAATATAAATAGGAGGAAAAACAAAGTCCAAATTCCCTTAATCATCCATCACAATGAGAAAAACCACAGAATATATTTCTGATGTGCAGCAAAAGATAATTGAGCTTCACAAATTAGTGAAGTGGCTTTAAGAAAAGAGCTAGAGCAGTGAAAATTCCCATTTCCACCATCAGGGAAATAATTAAGAATTTCCAATCATAAGAAAATGTTATGAATCTGCCTGGAAGAGGACATGTGTCTATATTGTCCTAATGCATGGTGAGGAGGAGAGTTTGAGTGGCCAAAGACTCTTCAAGGACCATAGCTGGAGAATTGTAGAGAAAGGTTGAGTTTCGGGGTCAGAAAACCTTTAAAAAAATGGTCAAACATCCCCTAAATCACCACATGTTCGGGAGGGTTTCAAGAAAAATTCTCCTAGCTCATCCAAAAACAAACTCCAGCATATTCAGTTATCACACACGACTGGAACTTCAAATGGGACTGGCTTCTATGGTCAGATGAAACTAAAAAATGAGCTTTTTAGCAGCAAACACTCAAGATGGGTTTGGTGCACACAGGGATAAAAAAGTACCCCATGTGTACAATGAAATATACTGCTGTATTTGTAATGTTGTGGGCCTATATTTCTGCTGGAAGTCCTGGACATCTTGTTTAGATACATAGCGTCATGGATTCTATCAAATACCAACAGATATAAAATCTGCTCAAAAACAACACAAAAATGGGTCACTGAGCACAAAACCAAGCTTCTGCTATGGCCATTCCAGTCCTCTGACCTGAACCCTGTAGAAAATGAGTGAGGTGAACTGAAGAGAAGAAGCACTGTCATGGAGCTGTGAATCTGAAGGATCTGGAGAGATTCTGGATGAAGGAATGGTCTCTGATCTCTTGTCAGGTGTTCTCTAACCTCATCAGGCATTATAGGAGAACATTTAGAGCTGTTAAACTGGCAAATGGAGGTTTCAAAAAGTATTGAATAAAAGGGTGCCGTTAATTGTAGCCAATGTGTATTAGAGAAAAACAAACATTTATTTCATAATGATATCCCCCCCCCCCATTTTAAATTCTTATTCTCCAATGAAAGGTTAGATTTTTGTATTTTTTTTTTAAATAAAAGATCAAAAGGATTAACAATGCAGATTAATTTTCACAGCTTTCTTTGATCATATTTACCAAGGGTGCCAATAATTCTGACCACGACTGTATATATATATACTTTTAATGACTTATTTTCTAAGATTGACTATATTATATTATATTATACTGAATGTTGAAGGGAGAGCCATTTGATATCTGTACCCTTTAGATTCATGAGCTACAGATTTGCTTTTATTTCAAATACGGTAACTGAACAACCACACATCAACAACATAGAAAGGCAAAAATCAAGACAAAATGAATGAAGATAATGCGTTTTACTGATAATGCTCCATGTTTTAAGGCTGAGCTTTAGTTAAAGCTCATGCCAAAGTCAGAGTAGAAAAAATCAGTTATCCATACTCCCATAAAGTAATATACTGTGGATGGTAATGTTCTGGATTCATGCAAAAACATGAAAAGTCATTTTTTGTCATAGGTCCCAAGTAACAGAACAGCAAAAACAGAACATGTGGTAACATGCATAGATATCTCTCAGCGATCTCTCACCGAACTCTGCATCATGCAGTTTATCGTTCATAAAATAACAATAACATCCACAGAGAAATGTGAAAAGGATATTTTGAGAGTAAACAGAAAGATATTTAAACATGAAATCCAAATGTACCTGATGCTTGCACATAAAAAAAAAAAAATGTTATCAAAATTGAAAACCAGTTCATTTGACACACACATAAAATAAAAAAGCAAGATATAAGTTGTATAAGCACAGCTTACAAATGAGGGTAAAAATATTATTACAAAATATCTTAGCATGTAGAAAAATATAAGGTACCATATGAGGGAATAGCAGTTACTGTACACCACAATCAGAAAGCTTTTTTTGATTGAACCTTTAACCCTAGGTTCTTTGTTAAAATATAACCATCCAGTTTTCATGAATTCTTTCTGTTGGTGTCATCTTAAAAAAGTATTTGCAAGTGCTATAGGGTGTTTTAGATAGTAAGCTTCAAAAAAATAAACACACTGCAGTCATGAGCCATTATTGTGTTCATTTTAGCCACAGAAAAAATATTTTTTGTTGGTTGCATTGAACATCCTGCAACTGTATGAATGAATGAATAATTAAGGTAATACCCTTCAATCGGACTCGTAGGCTGCATTATACTGGCATCTTTAAAGCATTACATTGTTTCTATGGCAGGACAAATAATATTTGATGGTGAAAGTTTGTAGGTTGCAACTGCTGTATGTATGTGTATATATATAAATAATGTATGGCAATTATTTTTCATAAAATGCCAGTGAGCACTATAATAATGCTGTAGTTATGCTATAGAAACTTTTAGTCATGTACAAAAAAGCATGTGAGATTTGGAAGGCATAAAAATAATTGCTGAGTTTAAGAATCATTTAAGTGCTGATGTTTAATGCAAATATCAACAATAAGTTCAAAACTGATTGAAACATTGTAATTATTTTCCTGTGTGTTTCCTATTTCATCAGGAAGTTCAGCAAGGACTGCATTTTATTGGATGAGAATTTGAATACTCCCCGGTGTACAAGATCCATCCCAGAGGAGAAAGGTTGTATAACTGTACTTATTTTCTGAACTTTTAGAAATATAATATCATATAAACAGCATGAACGCCAACATGCACAGACTAAAAGCCAAAAAAACCCCACAAAACTTTCATTTATATGCAGAAAAAAAAAAAAAAATACATTACCGATTGTGGGTACTTTATGGAAAAAGGAAAAGCTAGTGCTAAGCTTCAATATCAAGAAAAGATATCACTGTGGATTTGCAAGAAATATCACTTTAAGCTTAAAAAGCATGATGCAAAGGTGAAGTATGATGAACATGAATCCAATGATATGTCTTAGAACCCAAGCAGAGAATTTCCTTCATGACATCATTTATGACATCAAGGTATTGGATATACTGATAAAGCCTGAGAGAAAATTAATATTGGAATCATTCTTTCTGTACCTTTAAAGTACCTTTGGTTCATTCTTTACACCTATGAAAACAGTGTTAAATACAACCTTTCAGACACAAAAACCTGCTGATCACACAATTGGAAATTCTCTCTTTGGACGTGGAGTGATGCATATGTAAAACTGAGAGCATACAAAATGAGCTTATTACATTAAATTCATTTACTCTTCCTTTTTAATACTGTACACAAGCCAGAGCGTTTTTTCCGATTCCTGGTCTTCAAAGAGTTAACGAGAACCACAAGCCTTCAAAATATTAAATCCTATAAGCAGCTCGTCCATTTAAAACAAAAAAAATCCATCCAATTCCTATATAATGTTTAACGAAAGAAAAACTGTACGTTTATATTCTCAAAAATGGACGCACCAATGTGATCAAAGATCTACTTGACAGTCTGAGGTGGCATAATGGCCATCTTTGGAGTGGTTTTGCCTTCCGTCTCCAGTGTTCCCTCCTTTCCTTTCTTCCTTGGTGGTTTTTTGATGGGCGTTTTCTTTGGTGTGGCGTCTCCTTCAACTCTGGTCCCATTAACGCCTAGCTTTTCTGGGCTTTTAGGTTCAGGTGTAGAGTCTGAAATAGGAGCCACCATCTTCTGGAGGTTGCTGGAGGTGGGAAGAAGGGGCTTGTTGGTCCCAGTTGCAGAGCGCTTGGTCTTTTGAGGTGGGGTGGGTTTCTCTCGGTTGGCTTGAGGTGTTGATACACCGTTGGGCTTGATGCCCACCGTGAGACCCTCGTTCCGATTGAGGCTTTGGGTCTTTTCCTTCAGCTGAGCCGCGAGTAGTGTGGCGGCCTCAGAGTTCATGTGAGGATGCATGATCTTTGGGCTTTTGGGTGGATCTTTGTTGGTGTCGTTTGTTTTCTTATCTGAGTGGAAGTTTCCGATCTTCTTCAGGGCGTTCTGGAATGTTCCATTGAGGTGCTCAATGGTATCCGAAGCTTTGTGAGATTTGCTTTTGCTTGGTGATTCGGGTCCATCTGCTTTCTTACTATCCTGATGCTTTTCACGGTTCTTGCTTGACTTCTCCTTTGACCGCTGCTTCTCATCAACCTTTCCAGAACTTTCTAAGTTGTTCTTCCTCTTCTCTTTTTGTGGTGACGGAGTCTGGTTTTGCTCTGTTGGGTTGGTTCCAGATGTTCCGTGGATCCAGGACACCTTCGGTTTGGTGGAAGGGTCTGGAGGACGAGGTTTTGTCTTCTCTTTTGTCTTCTCCGGTGAGGCGTTGTCCTCCTCTTCTTTGGAGTGTTTGGAAAGGCGGGCGACATGGGCGTAAACAGCTCCTATGGTTGACTCAGAACCACTGGTGGAGCCCTCACTGTCTGAAGACTTCAGGAGAGGCTGCTCGCTCCCATCGCTAACGTACTGCTTTGTAGTTTGTCTTGTGTCTTTGAGGGACGTGTACTCTCCTGCATCCTCATCACTGGGGGTCGGTGGTATTTCTTGAGCAGTGCTAGAATTTCGCTTGTCACAGCTCTCATTCGTAGTCTCTGAAAAATTCAAGCGAGTAAATGAAAAGGGTAAGTAGAAGAGAAAAATATTTTTGACTAATAAAGTCTTAGTTCTGCTTGTTAAACATTTCAAAAACCTTCATACAATTATAAGAAAAACTGTATGGCCATTTCCTGTGTGATAAATTAACTGGAAAGAATATCAGCTGCACTTTTTAACACGTCTTTGTTTATATTTGTAATTTAAATGGTTTTGTTCTAAATTCCAGTCTGTACATTATGTATTTTTCATGTAACATTGATACACCAGTATATAGGTGCCGATAAGTCTTTCTGAGTGAGTCACTCATTGAGTCGTTCATTGAACTGATTGATTTAAAAACATTGATTGATTCATAAACAGAACAAGTGACTGTCTATAGAAGTGAGTCAGTGAATCATTCACACAACTGATTTGTTGAAAAACACTGATTCCGTCTGGAAACAAACAGGTGACCTTTTATGAGAGATTATTTAAAACAATCATTCAACAACTTACTCAAAACAATTTATTAGTTATACAATTACTCTGTGTTCTGCTGACTTTTTTTAATTATTATTTTTTTTTTTTGGCAAAGCAAAAAATACATGTGCAAATGACACAATATTAACTTATTTTGTATGTACTGAAACCGCTTATATTTGCAATAAGGCATTTTTTTGGTGATTTTGTCATTATATTTTTGATTTATTAATTTAGTATTATTTACATACTATTATAGTATTTATTAATATTTTGAATTAGCTTTTATTTTTATATTTAAAGTTTTCAGGTTAATTTTAATACATTTATCTGCTTTGTCTTATTATTTTTTATATATCTACTATTTTTTATATATCGATTTATCTTTAGTTTATTTTCATGTCAGTTTTTATTTTAATAATTTTAGTACTTCAACACATTTATATCAATTAGTTACCACATTTCTGGCAACATTTCTACTGTTATAAACAGATAGATTCCTTAGCTTAATTTCAATAAATTTCATTTTTTTTTTAGTTTTAGTTAACAATAACAAAACTGTTTTGTTAGTATTTTAAATCTAATTGCCTGGTCATTTCTGAGCATAGTTTTATTGCAGTAAAAGTATACAGTATATAGTGTGCATTATTCATTAAGTCTTAAGATAGTAACCTTTCACTGTACTGAAAAGTTTTTAAAAACAACTAACCAAGCAATTCTATAAAACATCTAGAATAAAATTATAAGGACAACTAAAGAATATTGTATACTTTATGAAACACCAATGCTTTTATATCAGTTCTCCAGCAATCTCCCACACAACAGTTTATGCGGTAAGTCCTGAGTCACATCCTGAAAGCACTGGATCTGCTGACTTGGCCATTTATAGCAACCGTTTACCACAGAATGGGGTCATTTAATAAAATTGTCTGGAGATTTCTTAACTCCCTCATCTGCTTTTCCATGTTGCACAAACAGATGGCTTATCTGCACTAGTTACCTGCTCACCTTCGTGGGGTATGCAGTAAACGGGCCCATCTTCACTCGTCTCGAAGGAAGAGAAGGACTCCTGGGATGACCATGATGGAGAAGGCTGATCCACCACGGAGGGCGGCTCGATAATACTGTTGAAGGTGTTCTCATGATCGTGGTGGGTGACTAAGGGTTTGGACAAGGGGAAAACAAACAGAGAGGTCAGGTCAGATCAGTTGAAGAAGGCTCCCTGGGTTCCACAACATACAAAGGCTCTTTGACAACATATGTGATGATGTTAGGCTCTACAGTCTGCATTAGTGACCGACAAGGGCAAATAGTGAAGCGTGGATAATCTGTATGAAAGCCAGCATTGACAGCACATGAGTGAAACGCTAGACTTCAAAGCACACTAGTGGAATGATCAGAGATCATCTGAAGAGCTAGGAATTTGGTGTTGGTGGACCAACATAACACATTTCAACAAATGTGTCAACAAAGCATATTTCCAGCACACAACAGCTCATCAGGAACTAAAAATGCTGTCTAATCAAAAACGTTTACAAATATACAGTGGTAACATTTTGCCCTGTTCTCCTGCATGTGACTTTGGTCCTAATGAAGGTCACGGTGGTTTTCATGAGGCCGCTTCCTTCCGCTCACTTATATGTGATGATGCATTCATGCTGACTTAGAAAAGATGGTCAACTCAGGATTCCTGTGGTCTGCTGCTCACATCTCCTTTCAGGATGAACTAGAGTAGATGCTAACCACACTTTCTTGGCCTGGTTACGCCTCTCTCACACTGCTCTATTTGGCTTTGCGAAGCCTTCCAGGCAAGATCAGAAGATCTCTTTCAAGTCAGCATGCATTTAAAATGGACTTCTTTTGCATTTTATACATGTCCTTGGTCTTATTATGCATGATTTTTCAACTTAATCTGTCTCTGAAACAACTTTCCTTTTTAGGTGACATCATTAAGCCCTTGTTGTTAAGCCCCTCCCCCTCCAACCATCTGTCTCCATTATGGCTCATAACACCATTTTCCACAATCCAATTCATTCATGATGGATCAGACATGTTAATCCACATTCTCGCTTATTAAATGTCTTGTTTCATTCTGAAATACAGAATACAGTAGTAAAATTAAAATGTTTTTTAAATGTTCTTTCATCGTATGGTTTCAATTACTAGTAGCTTTTACATTTAAAGCTACCAGCAACAAGATTTACTGTAAACAATGAAAGATTGATTTTCAGCACTTGACAAACTATGGGCTGTTTAGTTTAGTTTAATCATAAAGTGAATAACACAGTAACTCAAAGACTGAAACAAAGTGAACTTTCATGTTGAGTTTTTGCATATGTGTTTTAGATCTAGAAAGACTCGATCTTTTGCAATCAGCTCGCAAAGGGCTTCTTCCAACGTTCTCCCAGGGTGGAAAAAAGCCTTAAAAGTACATTTGCAAAAATAAACATTTCAACAGCACATAGCAGTGAAAACCACAGAGAAATAAAACTGCATTTTTGGAGTTTTGCCTTCAATGAAACAATTTACATTCCATACTTTATACTTTTTCCAAACAGCTGTAGATGCTGGAAGAACTTTCCCGAAATGTCAAAGGAATATCTTCTCTCTGTGTACTGCTGTTCATGTCATCAGTATTCTGATCATGCAGATTCATGATGCCCCTGTGGGACTGTGAAATGCATGACATACATGTTAGGAATACATGCAAACAGACTCAGTGCTGTTACTGAGCGATTTACTGACATCAGACAACTGCTGTCTTCTCAGGGACAGAGACTTAGCTGGTCTAGCTGCCCACCCTGTGCTCTACAGGCCTTGAACAAAAGTGCATTACTGGGACGTCCCAGCTGCACAAGTCCCCGCAGCTGCAGAAACTACTCTGGTGTAGGGAAGCAGGTGGCCTGTCTCTTTGACGCCTCTCCAGAAACATGTTTATAGACTTGGACTAAGAGAAATGTACATCAAGAGCTAAAAAGCTGTGCACAGGAACATTGTCCATGGATCATTCTTTACAATGTTTCATTTGTCTTGGTTAAATATGTGAGAACATGAACATAAATTAGGCTAGTATGATATAGAAGTAAAACGTAAATGGATGAATCTCACAAAATATGCAGTTGCATTTTGCATGTCATCTCAAAAAAAAAAAAAAAAAAGTACTCAAATGGTTTTTTTTTTGCATTGTGACATTATTTTCATGAAGTTTAAGCCCCTACCCAAATTCTTAATATATAATGCATCCAGATGTTTTACTTTTACTTTTTTTTTCTTAAATCCCTTTCTCAATAGTGATCTTTGTAGTGATAAAACTATAGTATGTGCAGTGTACCATATTACTGTAATTTTAGTTAAATTAGTATTAGTTATATATATATATATATATATATATATATATATGGTTTATTTATTAAATCTAAAATTAATGTGTATTTTTATAATTTTAGATTGAATAAAAGTAAATTTACAAGTATAATGTATATTAGTTTAGAAAACTGTTGTATATAAAAATGTTTATAAATAATACACATTAATATATACATTATTATACACTAATATATATATATATATATATATATATATATAATATTTATTATAATCACATGTTTATTTTATAAAATACAATTTAAATATCTGACAATATGGTAGGAAAATTGGGGGAAATTTGTGCTTTATTTTATTTTATTTTTATGTTTATCTTGAGCAGAATTTCATTTTTTTATTATATTTTGTGTGTGTTCTTGACAGGTATTGTGAGAATCATCCAAATACGGCTGTTTGATTTAAAACAGATCGACTGTAGAAATGTTTTTCCTTAACTACTCTTCTGAATTATGGAGAGACAGAATGTAGGTCACAAGGAGATGAAGGGGTAAACATTTTCATTCTTTTTTTTTCTTTCTAAATCTGTCATTACCAGCTGTAGTGTGAGTAAAAAGAACTCTAAAAGCACACTGTGGTAAATTTGGTCACTTCCTGTCTGAAGAACCCCCAGCCCCCCGCTTGCTCTCCTATGAGGGTAGAGTTACAAAAAAAAGTGGGGGAAGAAAAGAAAGGGAAAAATAGCAGACCTCACTGCTGCAGTCGGCCAATGAGGATAGCAGAACCGCTGGCTTGCAACAGGAAAAGGAGGAAGAGGAAAAAGAGGGAAGCAGAGAGCGATATTTTCATCCAGCTCCTCCCATTAAGTAAAGAGTTGGAGGGGGTTGGGAAGAGAACGGGGTTGATGTTACATCTGCGTTTGCTTGCAGTTCTTCCTCTCTTATGTTATCACAAACCCCAATTGTTTACCAATCAAGAATGAGCGTGGAAAAAAAAACATTTTGCATTGATTTTGGCAGTCCCTTAAGTCATTTAACGCTTTATGATTTGTCAGATGAAAGAGACGCTTTACATGCATTCTCACTCAATTTTCTCATAAAGTCTGAGGATGAAAGGGCCAGTTTGTGTTCGAGAGCATATCTCTTCAGCTAAAGTGCAATCTTCTTATTGCATTTTACTACTTGCTTGTTCTTTGTTGTCTGTCCAGGGTTTTACAGCTTGAGGGGTTTTATTGAAACAATCTGCAGGCCATACTTGACCCTAACCAACAGTGACATTATTGTTTTACAGATGATTTTCTTTACTCTGTTCTGATGGCAGTGACTCTTTAACTTATGTAATGTGGTAAATTAGCGTGGAAGCACGTGTCTCTTGGAGGACAGCATGGCTCTGGGCATTAATAGTCATTAAATAACTAAATAGTGCTCACCCGTGACCGCCTGTTACCCATACACTGGGGTATTGTGTGTTTTAATTAAAACTGTGCCATCCATGTTCTTCTTAAAATCAGAATTCAGCTCTTATTTACTTGATTGTGACCTGGATTTTTGCTTGTGGTTTGGAGATGGTCCAAGTGGCTCTTTTGGAGACTTAAGTCACATAAAATTTCACATTGTGATGAATACTAGGGCTTTTCTCCGAACTTTTGTTCTTCATTTTTGCTCAAAGCCTTTTAGTCAGCTGGCGTTTCAGTGTTTTATAGTGGATCTATGAAATCAGTTCTCCTCAAGTTCTTAGCAAACTAACCAGAGGTGTAGAGAATCACATTAAGTATGAACATTTTACACATTTAGACATCTTATATATAAATACCTGTAAATACCTTTCATTTTAAACAGATTATCTATTCTTTTATCATTTAAAACCTAACAAGCTTATTTTTGTCAAATGTTTTGCTTTAAAACTGTGTTTGTGCTGTCTTTCTTTGTTTTTCACATCTTACATTGACAAATATGTTAACTTAAATCTTGTGAGCTAAACAGAAATATTTTTTCAGTTTTCTGTATTTTCTGTAATTTTTATATTGATATACAATTTTATATGCAATGATATTTCAGACATATTCAAGTGCAAGCTAAATGGAAGTAGTCCACTGAAAATAAAATTGTCATCATTTACCCACTCCGCAGCCAAATTATATTTTATCTTTATATTCAGACTGCTTTTTTTTCCATAAAACAAAAGCAAAAAGTCACCAGGGGCAGCAAATCTCAGCTGTAGCTCTCAAATCTCATTCTCATGTGTCTTTTCTTCTTCAAATATGGCACCTAATTTGATATTCATTTTGATATCAACCAATTTAATTAGCATCTGATTGCATTGTGTCAACTTTGTATATGCACAAGTGTAAATTATATTTGAGTACTTGAAATAAATGGTTTGTTCCCCACAAATGTAATGTGCGACTTCAGAAGGCTTTAAAAAGAAATGCATGCGTTCCAGGGAAAATGTTATGGTCCTTTTTCTTTTTTTGTTTTGGGAACTTGACAGCCCCAGTATGAAAAAGAGCAGCTTCTGCATTTTGTTAAAATTGTGTGTTGTTTTCCACAGGTTTGGAACAAGATGATGGTGAGCAAATGATGACAGAGTTTTTATTTTTGTTTTAAGCTTTCCCCTAAAAGTGAATCATTCAGTTGTGGAAAGCATGTGAGTTGGTTTAGTTATTTGACCTCTTTTATTTGTGCATGCTAAAGCAAAACAGCTGTAAAACTCCACAGTAAAACTAACCCACATTTTTCTATATTTAAAAAGTCCCAACTCACTTTCTTTAATGTTCGGCGGTGCTAACTCAAGTATGCCATACCTTTTGCAATTTGCTCTCTGAGATGAATTCAAGTCCAAAATGAATATCACAAACAAAACTGCCTCGAAAAAGTATAATATGCTTTCATGGCCACTTTAATATTCTCCCCAAAACCGACTCCTAGCAGCCGCAGCCAATACAGTTCCCCAACCACAAGAACTCCACACAGGGGTTCCATCCTGGCAAAAACAGAGGAGTCTTTGATTGGGGAACAGTCAGCTCCCAGCCGTCTGTTTTAACAAGAAATAGGGAAATGAGGAAAGAAATGCGGGGAATAAGAAAACGAATGTCTGTTTGGGTACAGATTAATAAGGACTCGAAGCTTCACAGGGTGCCAAGGGAAATAAAACGTGCACCCAAAGCATTCCATTTAGATGAAACCCTAAAGACTTTGTTTGGGTCAACGTAGAGTGCTTTTCAATCCGTCCGAAGCTCTTAACAAGTAGCAGCACCAAAGGATACCTTCCAAACAGGTTCCCAAAAACTCCCCGCCCCAAACTCAAGCAAAAAGCCCCGCCCCAAACTCATGCCATTGGTTGAGTCAGAAGTTGATTTGACAGATCAAACACAGCAATGATTTGAAAGCACCACAGAGTGGTCAACCAACAAATGAAAATATGAAAATCTATGAAAATATCTATGAAAATATTGTAAATGTTGTTTTAATGACATACACGCCACTCAAAAAACAAAAACACATCTTGAGAGTCCAAAAGCATTTACTGTGTGATGAAGTGTACGTGTAGGTCGCGCATGAGCATTGACTTGGTTTTGCACTAATCAGTTGTTCCACAAGGTGGCAACACTGACCCAAGCCATTGTTTCACAGTAGAAAACTAAACTAAAGAGATGGAACAACAACAGACGCCTGCAATGACAAGTACTTGTGTGAGAGGTTTGAGACAGCGGCAACTTTAGTTTAAAACAGTACAAATACATTTTTATCAGTCATAACTAAAATAAAGCAAACATTAAACTAAGATGAAGCTTTCTAGTCTGCATTCATGTACGCTATCAAATGGAGTATACTTGGGAAGGCCACGCATTTGACTACATGTATATGCTAGCGTATGTGTCAAAAATTGAAGTATGCTATGGGCTTTAGAATGCACGGTTTAATTAAAGGTTTATTTTGCCAACATGTAAAAATGACACTGTCTGTTTAGGCTGAGGGAAATATGCATCAAAATACGCTCTAACATGAAAAGCATGTCACTAATATACTTGCTAAATATACTGTTTTTGTTAAATCATTGAAGACTAAACATCAGGCACATCATATTGCATCTTTAATCTGTTGCATGGATCTGTTTACTCATGACACACTGACCTAAACCATATGTAATTTTAGATAATGGAAAATGAAGACATACCAACAACTTTGGGTAGTTTCTGTCTCCTCAGAGGGATTCTGGGAAGTTTGGTGCTGATTCGACTGAATCCGCCGCAGAGGATTATTTTGGCCTTCTTGCTGTTGGTGGAGTTTTCCTGGTCAGGGCTAAAAGAGGAAGGGTGACGTTAGACCAACATTACACGGACTAGAAATGGATTGCATATTGTACATGTGTGTTATTGTAAATCGATTGCCTTCTAGCATTAACTGCATAGAGATTGTAGATATGATGTTCAAATGAAGAAGAATTTGAGGGATTAATTTGCCTCACGGGCAAACTGAGGAAATCTAGGCTCAGTTGGTCTTACGTTCTTTAGTTTTTTAGCCATTTAGAAAAGGTGGAAAGTTTAAGAAAGCAGCCGACTGTGATTTCTAGAACACGAGAGTCTTGAGTTTTCCCGACTGACTGCGGAGAACAGAAGAGGCTTTCACTTCAGCGAACTGTGAACAATTCTGATGACAGGCTTTGTTAAAAGATGATTTTTGCCAGGGGTGTAAGAACAGAGCGCGTTTGAGGGAGACACAAGGGCCACGTTCACACCGTCGATGCAGAATATGGCTGTCAGTCTGGTTTTACAGCACCAAATACAGCTGTGTTCACAAACAGTTTGTACAGTGTGAGCAGAACCACTCTAGACTAGTTGTTCAAAACTGTTTTACTTATGAGGAAACTTCAAAGAATCATCAAAGAATCCTGAACAAAATGTATCATCGTTTCCACAAATATATTAAACTGTTTTCAACTTTGCTAAAAAACAAGAAATATTTTTTGAGCTAATCATCACATTGTTGATTTCTAAGGAGTAATAATGCTGATAATTCAGCTTTGCATCACAGGAATAAATGACATTTTGTTATATACTACAAAAGAAAATACTTATTTTATATTGTAATAATATTGAACATTTTTAAAATTTTTGATCAAATAAATGCAGCTGTGGTGAGCATAAGACCCAAACATTTTAATGGTAGTGTGTTTTAGTTTAAACTAGTATTTCTGATTATATAATTGTGGAAGGGGTATATCTGACACTCTCTATACTTTTTATTTATTTATTTTATGTATGTAAGTTCTATTTTTTTCCAAAGTAGTTCTGCCTCAAACTCTCACTATTGGTTTAGCCAAACTTTAATGTCAAACCACTCAAATAATGAATGCATGCTATAAATGATTAGAATTCATTTAACTGTCAAATCTGAGGTTAACAAAGCATTTGCAAATTCAGAGAAGAGTTGTGAAAGTCCATTTTATGTGCAAATTGCTCATATTTGTGAAAAATTTAACGAATGAGGCCTAATGTTTAAACTCTTCCTAAAATCTATAAATAACCTTCTAATAGTTGTCTTTGGATATTAAACTGTAATTGGAGAAAGTATTTTAACCATTCAGAAGGCTGGGACTTACTATGAACTGGATTGTGAAACTAGTGTTGATTTGTACTTACTTGCGGTTGTCTTTGTTGCTACAGAGGAAGCAGCAGCACAGCAGAGACAGAAGAACCACCAGCAGGAATGTCACCAGCGTTCCCGCAGCTATTACTCCCATCCGCTGATTAGGATCTGAGAGAAAGACAGACAGGAGAGTGTAAAGTTTCCAATTTAACTCAAAACTCACTTGTGTATTTTCAGGAGAGATGAAGGCCGTTCACTGAAAACATGGCTGTAGTAGGAGACCAAGATGCAACTGAGATGTGCAGAACAACAGGTGAAACCTTCTTCTAAATGCTCAAAGTCTGAGAAGCAATTGTAAATACTGAATTTAAAATTCAAACTAAGAGTAATTTCATGTTACATTATTGCACATGGCGTTTCACATTAAACAGCTTTTAAATGGTTGAATTGTGCCTGTTAAGGAAAAATGTACAGAAGGTAACCAATTCCATTCATGCAAAAAGCAGTTTATTTCGACAGCAGAACAAATCTTATGGATTTTTAAAGAGAAATAAACTCTTTTAGTCTTTTTAATGCAGTAATGCTGAAGATTACACAGCATGAAAGTTAATGATCCTTATAAGTACCCTGCAGACTGCCGCAATTGACCAATCAAAATCAAGAGCCGTGTAGTAATTTCAAATATTTTCAAATTGATACACAGAATAATTTCATGTTGCATCATTGCAAATGTTAGATTAAACAGGTTTTAAATTTCCTTGAAATTTGCCTGCTAAAGAACATTCTACAGACATGAATTAAATGTCCTCTCAATTACTACACGAGTTCAGGAGTTTAAGAGCTAGCAGTTGTGTCCTGTGAGCTGCAGGACGTCTGCCAGTGGCTTCTTTGCATCTGTTGCCAACAGGCATTATCACTGGAGCATAAAGTGTAGCCATTTGGCTCTTCCGTTCATAAACAAAGACAATGTTGAGATGTTTAATTTGGCACTGGTGAGAATGAAGAATTTCAGCTGTTGGATTCACCATATTTTTTTGTCTGATCGTCCATCGTTATTAGCTCAATAATACATGCTGAAATAATTACTGGCCTTGGATGATCCGGATGAAAAATATGGTGCATCCAACATGTTATGTAATGTTTATATTTTCGCAACTTCAAAAATGTCCAAAAGTGAAACACATCGAGCAGGCCATATAAAATTTGAACTAGAGGAATAGTTCACCCCAAAATTTAAATCTGCAATACATTTACTCAACCTCGGGTCATCCAAGATGTGAATGAGTTTGTTCATCAGTTCATCAGAACAGATTTGGGGAAATTTATCATTACATCACTTGCTCACCCATGGATCCTCAGCGGTGAATGGGTGCCGTCAGAATGAGAGTCCAAACAGCTGATAACAACATCACACTAATTCACAAGTAATCCACAACACTCCAGTCTATCAAGCTCAGTGTAATCCATAATATTGTTTCCCTCAATGAAATAGTCCATCCCCTGTTGTCCTCTCACATCAATATTCATCCACGTACTATTTGTTTAGAACTGGTTTGAACTGTTTTTACTTGTAAATGGTGCTTGATCTCTGCATATTTCTCTCCTGATTCAGATGAGACTACTTTTTCACTGGAGAAAACAATATTATGGATATATAGAGGCTTAAACATCTTGATAGATTTGTTTCTTACAGACACACATTTTCGCGTCACAAGACATTAATTAATGGACTGGAGTGGTGTGAATTACTTGTGGATTATTGTGATGTTTTTATCAGCTGTTTGGACTCTGTCCAAGTCTTTTCTGAAAGTAATAATAATAAATAAATAAAAAACTCATCTACATATTGGATGGCCTGAGGGAGAGTACATTTTCAGCAAATGTTTATTTTGGAGTGAGCTACTTCCTCCTTTTTTTCAGCTGAACCCAAATATTCCTCTTATAATATTCCTTGTGCAAACATTTGCTTCTAAAAACCAACTGAAAATAGTTAAAGCATAATAACTGATGACAACCCATTTGACTCTTTGATTTGTGCTGTAGATTCTGTCACAGAAGTGTGGAGCTCAGTCCGGGTGTGGGCACATCCACACATGTCCTGAAAGCACAGCTGCGCTTGAGGAAGGCCACGGTGACATCATTACTGCCTTCACTCAGGTCCCTGTGAAACCTCTGCTGACCCACACCTTTCCTCATTACTGTCTCTCTCTCTCTTGCTCTCTTCCTGTAGTATTTCTCTCAGCTGTGTGAAACAACCTCGGCTCTCACTAACTCGACGAGCAGGCAGGAAAAGAGCCAAAAAACACAGCCGTAAAAATAAGACACCACTCTGGAACCACCATCAGGGCCGCCATGTTAAACTGCTGCTGTCTACAGCAGTGACCTACATAGTGAGGACTACGCATGTTACCAATAGCAACTATGTTTTTATTTGCCTGCACAAGAAGTTTCTCATAGATTTTTGAAGAAAAATTAATGATTTTTACCTCATTCTTTAATACAGGAATAACCTTAATCCAATGAAAACAGGATTAAGGTAACTCAAAATAACCTCTTTACATCTCGTTCCACCTTTAGTAACCGACGTCCTCGCATATCCTCTGAGAATCAAAAGGTTGAATCTTAAGTTGACCTTGGCGTCAACTGGGCAGCTACCCCCCCCTCCCTTTAACGTAATGGAAAATATGACTGATGTTGGACCCCACAAGTATGTCTCAACACTTTAGGAGTTCTTCTGTGTCTCCATAGCAAATGACATAACAGAAAGCTGGAGAAATTACATTTGCTTTTCCCAAAGAGAGACAGGAAGGGTTTCTTACATAGGTTGCAGGCCCCTGACACTGGGTTGCAGTTCTTGTCGTGACATGGACAGACCTGGGCACAGTTCACTCCAAACTGACCCAACTCACAGGTCAGGTTGCAGCTAAAATGAAGAGGAAAACAAAGAGCACATAAACAACACTGATGAAAAAAAAAAATCAATACAAGCATTGTGTGCACATAGCAACAGGAGTTTCCAGTGAAAATGGAACAAGGCAGTTTGGGGAATTAAAGGCAATTATGTTGATATTAGAAATGCAAGAACAGGGAAGAGGATATTAGCATTTGCACTGAATGAAACAAGAACAGATATTCTCATTTAAAGACTCTGAACTGAAACTGACAAAACATTTTAAAGTGTCTTTCTGAGAATTTTTTTTTTTTTTTAAGTAACAATGAATTCTATTTCAATGTGTTCTCTGATCTTGTTTCATCAACCAAAAATAAAGGTATGATATGATTCAAGTGTAGTTTGTGGTAAATATTAGAATAATTTCCAATAGTATTTAATATTTAGAATGGTCTTACTCAACAGATAGATTGAAATAATCTGATCAAGTGAAATAAACTAATTTGCAGTTCAGAATGCAGATATTACAAGGATATCACTGTTGGGCATTTTAGATGTGAAAGCTGAATATTCTAACAATTTATATTTGTTTATTTATTTTTTTACTTTCTATTCATCAGAGTTCTGAAAAAAAACACAGGTTTCCACAAAAATATTAAGCAGCTCAGCTATGTACAACATTGATTATAATAAGTAATAAATGTTTCTTAACCAGCAAATCAGCATATTAGAATGATTTGTAAAGGACACTGAAAATTCAGATTTGCCATTACAGAAATATTTTTAAATAAAAGGTTGATGAAACAAAAAACAGATAACGTTAGACTGAAATTGTCTTCTGTACAAAGTTTAAGTGAAATCTGGACATTTTAATGATTCAGACTCATTAATATTAATTAGTCTTGCAATCGTAATTATAGTCAACAGAGAATCAAAAATGCTTTCCTTCTGTTATAAGGGCAAAGATATGCATTTCCTCACAAAACATACAATTGTGTGTTTATGTGATGCTCCCCTGAGGATCATCATGTCTTTCTATGATGGACATGTTTATTGCCTCTGTTTACAAAGAATCAATGCACATTTAATCATTTCTGGTGTCCTGTTTTGCAGACTGTAATTTGTTTAAATGTTTACTCATCTTTAAGCCATTTAGGATGACTCTTAGGATGATTCATTGGTTAATGAAAACAGGCCTAGATATCAAGATGACCTTAATTTGTGCATGACTCAGATGTGACTTACTATGTCCCATAGAAGCCAGGGTCACAGAGACACTCTCCTGTGGCAAAATGGCAGTCTCCATTAAAACAATGGCTGCAGTCTTTTTCACAGTTTTCTCCATAGGTGCCGTTAGGACAGCGCACCTCACAGCTGAATACAGAGAGAGAAAGAGGTGGAGGTTATACAAATAGTCAATTTCAAGTTTTATTTTAGTTTTCATCGAAACAATCTCCAAGAAAATACTTAAGGAGCAGCAACATATGAAAACTTTCAGAGATGAATTCATTAAACACTTGGTACACTTCCACTATTGGGTATGATATTTAATAGCAACAACCTCTGTTTTAATTACTAATCACATTCAATTTATTTTAATCAAGCTGGTTTACATCACCACTGTTATTCTCTTACTTGCAAAAATTAGTATTGCAGATTGTGCTTTATTCATAAAAATCTGCATTTTTTGCCGGATGCTATTGATGTTTGATCAGCATATCAGTTGATTAGAATTATTATTTTTTTCATTATAATCAGCATATTAGAATGATTTCTGAAGGATCGTGTGACACTGAAGACTGGAGCAATGATGCTGAAAATTCAGCTTTATATCACAGGAATAAATTACATTTTAAAATATATTAAAATAGAAAACAGTTATTTTAAATTGTAATACTATTTCACAATTTTACAGTTCTTAATCAAATAAATGCAGCCTTGATGAGCACAAGAGACTACTTTCATAAATATTAAAACATCTTACCAACCACAAATGTTTGAATGGTAGTGTGTTGATGTATAAATGGTTTTATGTACTTCAATTTATGTTTTTATTATCATTTGATTTGCAAAATTCTTTGTGAAGTGGGTGTTATGTAAATAAACAGCGCTGGCATAATTCTTTTTTCCCTCACTTGTCAACTTTGTATTTTTGTTTTGTTCTTGATTCATTAACAGTATTTTTTTAATAACAGTTGGGTACAATGGCCAAAATTGCGTACCGATCTCCAATCCAGCCGGGATTGCAGTGGGAACACTTCCCATTGATCCGGTTGCAGAAGTGACCGTCTTTGCATGGCGGACACTGATCCTTACAGTTCTCTCCGAAGTAACCCTCTGCACACATCTGATCACATTTTGTCCCATTCCAGCCGCTCGCACACGTTTCACAGTGACCCTCCGTCACCTTACAGGGCTGCTGGCCTTTACAGTGACCACACCTGGAGCAACAGAAACAAGAGAAGACCGGATGGTTCAGGTACAGTCTAAACCAGAATATACCAAAAAAAGATTTTCGTACTCAATATCTAAACATTCTTAAATCAAGAAAAAAATACTTTAGATATAAATACTTTAAAATACTTTAGATTCTTGTTTTCAAATCAAAACGAAGTGAGTTTATGTTTAAAACAAAGACAAATTTTTGCCAATAATGTCATAAAAATCAACTTAAAGGGGTCATATGATGCAATTTCATGTTTTTCTTTGTCTTTGGAGTGTTACAAATTGTTTGTGCATAGATAAGATCTCTGAAGTTGCAAAGATTAAAGTCTCAAAACCAAAGAGATATTCTTTATAAAAGTTAAGACTCTGCCACGCCCTCCTAAAACAGCTCATTCAAACACACCCACATGTCTATGTCACTGTGTGGGAAGATTTGCATAACACCGCCCAAATGTATATGCAAAGAAAGAAGGCGTAACTTTTATTCTCGCTGTAGTGTTGTTGCTGCCGCCGCCACGTCGTGGAGACGCTGTGTTTCGTTGTGAAAGCGAAAGTACTTTGTTTGGGCTTCCAAATGAGTACACAACTAAAAATCAGTGGTTAAGTTGTATTTACAACACTGTTCCAGAACAGTACAATGCAAATACTCGAGTGTGTGCAGCACATTTTACGGAGGACTGTTTCCTGAACCTGGGAGGAGAGTAGCCTACAATGTGAACACTATGAATGGCTGTGATGTGAACACTATAAAGTGGGGCAATTCCAACGTCGCAAGGACAGTCTGGTGCTTCTGACTCACAGCCTGTAAGTACGTTTTCTTATTTAAAAAAATGTTCTACTTACTATTCAAACGTGAGTTTTGAGCAGTGTAGAGTAGTGCTTGTTTGACGTTTCTATGATCACAAATGCAGACATGGTGTTATGATTATGTGGCGCGGCGCAACGCGTAAAAAGACCGTATGAGTCATTATAATCAGTCATTATGTCCTCACTGAATGCGACAAATGTCTCGTTTGTAATGGGTTTTATTGTTTTTGTGTCATCGCGCCAGGACACGGCATCACAACATGGTAAGGGGCGTAACATTTCCGTCACACGCTTGAAGTATTCGGCCAATCACAACGCACTGGATAGCTGGCCAATCAGAGCACACCTCGCTTCTCAGAATGATGAGCTTTGTAAAAATCGACGCGTTTCAGAAAGGTGGAGCATAGAGGAGCAACAATAATGTACAGTATGTGGAAAATGATGTGTTTTTAGAAACTCGAACCGCGTAAACACATTTGCAATACACAAAATAATGTTCTTTTTAGTAACGTCATATGACCCCTTTAATTCAAAAGGAAAACAAGATTTTTTTTTTTTTTTTTTAAACACACTTAATTTTTATATTTTATTCAGAAAACAATACCTTATGTCATTTTGCTTTTCAAGTAAATATATCTTGATTTAAGAATTTTTTGACATTTGTATTGCAAAACTAACAAAAATACTTTTTCCCCCCAGTGATGTTATGGCAATAAAATTACAAAAATATAAAGCTTTAAACACCAATATTCTGTACACAGATATATTTTTTAACTGTTTTGAAAAGTAATATTGTGAAATATGCTGATTTGATGCTTTTATTATTGGTGCTCAGTTGTAAATAATGGTTCTTAATATTATCAATATTGAGTTTTTGCTGCTTAACATTTTTGTGGTAACTCTAATATATATATTATTTCTGGATTATTTGATGAATAGATGATAGAAAGTTCAAAACAACTGCATTTATTTGAAATATAAATCTTTTGTAATATTATAAGTGTCTCGTACTTTTGATCAATTTTATGCACCCTTGCTGGAAAAAACCCCAATTAATTTCCTTTTTTAATTTTTTAAAACTTACTTACCTCTTTTGTATATGGGAGTATAACTTTAGTATGGTAGTACATCACAATTTCCACAAAATATTAAGCAGCAAAACTTTTTTTCAACATTGAGATTTAATAATACAGAATGTAATGTTTATTGAGGAGTAAATCAGCATATTAGAATGATTTCTGAAGGATCATGTGATACTTAAGGTACTGGAGTAATGATGCTGAAAATTTAGCACCATAAAAATAAATTTCATTTTAAAATATTTGAAAATAGAAAATAGTTATTTGAAATTGAAATAATATTTCACAATATTACAGTTTTACTGTATTTTTGATGAAATACATGCAGCCACAGTAAGCATAAGAGACTTCTTCCTCACCTGTTTTTGCAGTTCTGTCCATAGAATCCAGCTGGACACGGCTCCCGGCATAGCTTTCCTCTGTATCCGGGGTTACAGGTACACGATCCATCCACAGGGTTACACTTCCCGTTGGTGCACTGACAGTGCCGTTCACAGCGCTGACCCCAGAGCCTCTCCCTGCACTGACATCGGCCCGTAAACTGCTCACAAGGCGAGTTGTTACATACACACGGAGCGCCGCAGTTCCGGCCGAACCAGCCGGGGTTGCAGATGCACCGGCCCGAGTTCTGGTCGCACACCGAGTTGATGCTGCAGTAGCAGTTGTTGTTGCACTGCGGCCCCCAGTACCCGGCATGGCAGGTGCATTTGCCTGTCTCCTGGTCACATTTCCCTTTCTGACAGTTGCAGGGCTTCTCGCAGTTCTCACCCCAGCGGTTTGGGTAGCACGTGCACTTCCCGGTCACATCGTCACATTTACCGTTAGGGTGACACGTGCACATCCCCTTGCAGTCTGGACCCCAGAACTGAGCGGGACACTCTAGAGGAGTCAGAAAAAGCACAGTGTCAAAGGAAAAGAAACATGTTTTCTGTGCAACTGGGAAGCTGAAAGAACTTTTTCAGCTTGTTGTAAAAGTATATTTTACTCAGGGAAAATTGTTCTTTCACCACTGCATAAAATGTCTATTTTGTAAATAAAATGCTTATTATAAGTGTTTTATACTGTATATACACTACCATGCTCGCCAAGGTGCATTTAATTGCTCAAAATACAGTAAAAACAGTAATATTGTGAACTATTATTACAATTTAAAACTGTTTCTGTCTTAATATATTTTTTAAAATATAATTTATTCCTATGATGCCAAGCTGAATTTTCAGCATCATTACTCCAGTCTTCAGTATCACATGCTCCTTTAGAAATTATTCTAATATGCTGATTTGGCAGTCAAGAAACATTTCCTGTTATTATTGACATTATAAACAGTTTTTGCTGCTTAATATTTTTGTGGAAATTGTAATACATTTTTTTCAGGATACTTTGATGAATAAAAAGTTCAAAAGAACAGCATTTATTTGAAATATAAATATTTTGTAATATTAAAAATGTCTTTACTGTCACTTCATATTAATTCAATGCATCCTTGCTGAATAAATCATTAATTTCATAAAAAAGTTACTGACCCCAAACTTTTGAATAGGAGTGAAGTTAAATAAATATTACTGATCAATATGACTTTTTCCTATTCAAGTGGCCTTGGTTTCATCATTAGAATTGAAAAGTCAATTCAGAGGTGAATGAACTTTATGAAAATTATGAACGATTGTGATATTTATTCTTTGAGTCAAATGGCTCAATTTTGAAGTCATGTTGTCTTTAAAGTCTGCTGAAATTGGTTGCTAATGTTAACAGTGCTGTTCATTTTTCACACAATTTTCTTACAATTAACAAGTACAAGCCTTCACAAGAAGAATTTGGAGTGGAACACTAAAAGATTTGCCTTTAGTTTTGATCATAACTTAGCAACTTTATGATTTGCTGATTTGGGACATTTTTAAGAGCTTATTGGACAATTTATTGGACAAAATTTTGGATAAAGTATTTTTAGTCCACTTACTTGGAAAATAAATAATGTAAATTTTCAGTGCATATCTTTGTAAATTGTAGCTATATTAGCATATAGATTACCTCAAAGCTAACTGACAAAAAGCAAAAATATATTTTTTTACAATTAAAATTAGCTTCATGAACTCACTTGTGTCACAACTTGCCCCAAAATATCCATGACGACAGCGGCATTCGTTTGGTCGGACACACACCTCGTTCTCATTACAAGTGAAGTTACCTTCGCAGAGAGCTGAGGGGAGAAGGACATAATCAAGATATAAATCAAGTGACACTGAGGAAGTGATCTAGCATACAGGAAATGTCACTTACGCGTTAAACACTCCTCGCCTTGCTGCGCCCATCCGCTGCAACATATAAACCCTGGTGACCTGAAGATAAGATGACAAATCAAGGTCAAATTAAGAGCACTCTCTTATTGGTTAAGGAATATTCAATCTATATAACATTAAGCTGCTATCTGGAAGAACAGCTGATCTTTAAACATTTGCGTCAGCATATTTTGCAAATGCCTTGACCAAAGTTTCAACCGTCCATGAGAGATTTAAGCATGTGGCTCTTGAGGAATATTGCAAATGTCTGGATGCCATCTGTAGCTTCTCCTGAGCTTCACAAGCGCAGATGTTTCAGATAGCAAACATACACTGACTCGCATCCAGCCGTACAAACACAAGCGTAAGCATTCATTCCATTCTCCACCCTCTCGCCGACAGCAGTCATGCGAACCAGACGAGCCGTTTGAAGCAATAACTTTGTTGCATCGTCAAATGAATGACTGGATCCCAAATAAGTCCTGATTTGATTAGCAATGCAAATGTCCTTCATTAGGCCAGTAAGTTAGTCTAATAAACAGTCTGGACTCCATATAAATAGAAAGCTTTGAAATAGCCTTTCCAAATATTAAATTGAGCTTGTTTAAATGCAGTATGTTCTTCTAAATCCAAAATGTCTGTATTTGTTAAAAAAACCCAAAGAATCTCAATCTCAATCTCATTCGCAGTTCTTCATGCACCAATTCTGAATACATATTCAGTGACTAATGACATAAATTTGGTTCACTTTCCTCAAATGAAGCTATCTTACGGCTTCAGAAGAACTGAAATATAGTACATGAGTCATATGCATCTCCTTTGTGTTCCACAGAAGAAAGTAAGTCATACGGGTTTGGAAAGACATTAGTGTGAGTAAATGATGACAGAATTTTCATTTTTTGCATGAATTACTCTTTTAATCTATCACATATGATCCCGGTGGAATTTTGCATGTGTCTGCGGTGGATGTTTTATTCAAAGCATCTCACAACAGGCCTGCTGCAGAAACTTACATGCATTTCTTTGACAGAAAATGATGGGAGGAAGAGGGAGGAATGGGTTTGGGACACAATAAGGACTGGAATTGAACCCATTTCTCCCATATGAGCACCACAGCACAATTATTTGAAGGTTTCAACATGCATGTTTGTAGATTAATATACTACTGTTCAAAGGTTTAGGTTAGTTTTTTTTTAAAGAAAATTAAAATTTTATTCAGCAAGGAGACATGATCAAAGGAGACAGTAAAGACATTTACAATGTTACAGAAGATTGTATTTAAAAATATATATATATTTAGGAATTTAAATTATGTACACTACCATTCAAAAGTTTGTGCTCAGTAAGAATTTTCTTTTATTTTCTTTTTTTTGGAAAGAAATGAATGTTTTTATTTGGCAAGGATGCATTAAATTGATAAAAAAAAATCAGTAAATACATTTATAATGTTACAAAAATCTATTTGAAATGATGCTGTTCTTTTGAGCTTTCTGTTCATCAAAGAATACAGAAAAATGTGTACCAGTTTTTATCAACTGTTTTCAACAAGTATTATGTATTAGAATGATTTGTGAAGGATCATGTGACACCGAAGACTGGAATAATGACGCTAAAAATTCTGCTTTTACATCACATTAATAAATTATATTTTAAAATATATTAAAATAGAAAACTGCTATTTTAAATTATAATAATATTTCACAATATTACTGTTTTTGCTGTATTTTTGATCAAATAAATGCAGCCTTGGTGAGCGTAAGACACTTTTTACCAACCCCAAACTTTTGAACTGAGTGCATATCAAGTGATTCAATGGGAAACATGTGTAAGTGTAGTTTCATTTAAAGACTCTCTAACATTCCATGCATGAAAAATAAAATGATCTTACTCTTCTTTAAACCTTTCAAATTATCCCTGCTATCTCTACTTCAAGTGGCTTCCCCTTAAAATTTAATACTCTCTAAGTGCTCCTTGGATATAAGACATATGCCGGCCCTCATATTCCTCCACATGTGACCCCAGAGAGGCCTTGTCCACACTTTGGCTTCCTCTGAAGCGTGGGGGCCGCTCTCTGCCTTCAGTCAGAGTTTGTTTAGCCTATGTGTGCGTGTCTTAGCCAGACATGATCCACACCACAGCCCTGACTTCTCTGCTCTGTGTCAAACCCAACAAACACACCGCAGTCAGAACGCGAAGCTAGGACCGTGGATGAAAGCTTAAACAAATGGAAATTGAGCATCAGTCAACAGCTGGGGGGCCAAACTTGATTCGGCAACAATAAAGACCTGTGTGGTAATTCTGAGCAATTTTGTGAAACGAACTTGAACTTCCTGTCAACGTCTGTGGTGGGTGAGAATCTCTGTTTGTGAGAATACGAGCTAGATCGTATCTGGTGGTTTCCATTCTGATCTCAAGTACAGAGATAGCCATCTGGAGCCAGTAATCACAAAGTAAACAAACTTTTAAACAACAGAGTACACCATTCAGTGCTTAACACTGCTAGAATTCCCCTAAAATGCCCAGAAATACAACATCATTTTGAGATAAACACATCTAAAGCTGTTTTATATAACATATTGTGCTTTGAATTAAAATCATGCATCTCACAATGTCATTTTGTATGCTTATTAGAACATGTTGGGGAAAGAGACAGACCAATATATATATATATATCAGCCATGCCAATTAATGAACTCTTTAGAGATTATTTCCAGGTTCTCCATGCTCAACTACTTTTGTTAAGTATTATTGTAAATATTGTGTAAAATAATAAATGTTTATTTAATTGCAGCAATTCTACACTGTAAAAAAAAATGTTGGGCTACCTTAAAATTTTAGGTCAACCAGCTAAAGCAGATTTTTGAGTTTTCTCAACTTATTTTTTAGGAAATTTCTCTACTTTTTGTTGTATAAACTTAAAACAAGAAGTTGAGAAAACTCAAAAATCTGCTGAAGCTGGTTGCCTTAAAATTTTAAGTTTGCCCAACTTTTTTTTTTTTACAGTGTACCATTAGAAGTTTGGGGTAAGTACTTGTAGTAGTGTACGTGTGTGTGTGTTTTAAACTAATACTTTTATTTGGCAAGAAAACATTAAATTGATCAAAAGGGACACCAAAGACCTTTATAATGTCGCAAAATATTTCTATTTCAAATAAATGTTGTTCTTTTGAACTTTCAGTTCATCAAAGAATCCTGTATGCCAGTTACCACAAATATATAAAGCAGCACATGTTTTCAACATTGACAAAAATAAGAAATGTTTCTTGAGCAGCAAATCATATTAGAATGATTTCTGAAGGATCATGTGACACTGAAGACTGGAGTAATGATGCTGAAAATTCTGCTTTGCATCACAGGAATAAATATATATATTTTTTTAAATATATTAAAACAGAAACCGTTATTTTAAATTGTAAAAAATATTTTACAATATTATTATTATATATTTTTTTTAAATAAACCTTTCAAATTTCTGAAAGGTAGTGTGTAGTATCAAAAGTATGTAGGTCACTTCTTTGCACTATTCTCAGTCCTGGCTCACTTGATGGAAAAGAGCAGCTTTAACATGTTGATAACTTCTTTTGTGTTCCACAGAGGGAGAACAATCACAGATGATGACAGAATTGATGTAGTTTAAAGCAGATGATCTGCAGAAGTTTTGACCAACCACATTTAGACACATGGATTTCTGCTATAGCATAGGTTTTATTTTTAATTTGACAGATTTGGACATCGATACTATGATCAAGACTGCGATGAGCCTTCTACATCCATTCTTAGTTCACCCCCCCCAAAAAAATAATATATATATTTTACTCACCCTCATATTGTTCTAAACCTGTATGAATTTCCTCCTTCTGTTGAACTTAGAAAAAACACTGTTTGTAACCAAAAAGTTGCTGGTAGCCATTGACTACAATTCAATGATAACTGTTTGGTTATCCACATTCTTCAAAATATCTTCTTTTGCGTTCAACAGACAAAATTTGAAAGAACATGAGGGTGAATAAATGATGACAACATTTTCATTTTGGGGTGAACTATCCCTTTAATAAAATGTAGGTCATAGATACAGTTTGTTGTGGGTAGATGTTGCACCCTCGATGACCTTTTAGGTCAGGTTTACAATCTATAGCGACTGTGGAACTGTACAGGTCATTTTTTTCCTGTTTCAAACTCTGAAATAATGAGTGGAGTATAGTAAACTGAAAGATTATTACAACATATTTGATAAAGAATGATGCTTGTTTTTCTCCTTTAAACTAATATAAAGCATTTATTTGCACTAATAAGTAATACGGATTTTAATACCAATTCATTCAATTGTTCTTTTTCACAGACTTTTATACAATTTCTAAACTATGCCACGACTTCAGTGCTCAGTGCTTGAGTATTTGGTATCGCCCCCTATCCCTCAATGTGTGTCAGGGACCCAGATGTGAAACAGGATGACTGACACAAATCATTTGTATTTGGAACAACATCACAAACAACGTTAGTACAGTTTTAAAAGTCACTAATGTTTGAAAGTCACTTATTTCTGTGCACTTTCATATATATTGTGATTAATTAGTGTTATAACAAACATATAGTGAAATAACAAACAACCTGTCCTTATTTTTAACTTTAAAAAAATAATAATAATGTAATAGATATGTCATTTTTAACTTTCACTCTTAATTTAAATACCTCTATGTTCATAACTGTTTTCTTGGAGCTCACAGAAATGGGCCTATAGTGTTTAATTGCTGCATTTAATTACTGCTGCATTCAATAAACTTTACTTTAATAACATTTGATTTTCATAGCCTACCTATTCACATAAGGCCTGTGTACTTGCTTGATATCATGCATCGCGTCTACCCTATGATCTGAAGACATTGCTGCTTTCTTTTACTTCTTTTACCCCCTAGAAGTTATTCATCCGACTTACCCTGGAACTTTGCACACGTTCCTACCCTTTGGATTGAGTTCTTGACTGAAAACAGGGCACAAGCATAGAAGCAAAAGCACTAAACCCGCTAAAGTGCCCTTTAGATCCATGGTAGAAGAAACAGCATCTCTCCATGCGCCTCTTCTGCTCAGCATTCCTTTTCTTTACAATCTCTAGAAGTTCAGATGGGTTGTTCTGTATCTTCTAAGTCTCAAAACCGTCGACTTCAATCGTTTGAAAGTTATTTTATCCGCGTAAATCGTTTATCCACTCGCTTTCAGACTCCAAAGGCTGAGGCAGAGAAGAGAAAAGAGGAGGAGAGGGCGCACAGAAGTTATAAAACCAAACAGTTATTCCCTCCGTCCAGCCCCAGTTCCTGAGGAGAACTTCTGCTTTTATTATGCGCTCCAAACACTGCTGGATGTAACTGGTGCATAGTTGGAAACGTCTGACACCCTGATATTCCAAATTTTCCGCTATTAATTCCAAAATGCAGATTTTCAGAGAGGATGTGCTGCTTCAGACCGTGTCAAGAAAAAAAAAGGCTCTGCAAAACTTTATGTGCGTCCATTTTGGAAAAGAAACGGGAACTTTAAAACGGATCTTTGTTCTCTTTTCAGAAAGGAAATTCCTAATTAGTGATCCTATCTCTGGCTCTGGCTCTTGGGAATTCGGTGCGCCTGCTCTCTTTGGCGTGCAGCGGTTTCCCAAATTCTGACCGAAACCACCCGAGCAGCTCCTCATCGAGTGGGTGTGACTATAGTGTATAAGCTTTGGACCCATCCAGCCCCCCTCACTGCCCCGTCAAACGCGCTGCCAGCCCCCCCCCCCCCCAACAAAAGCTTTGTGAATTTACTTGTGAATAAATACTAGTGGGTTATAGGCCTACATATGTGCATGTGCTAATACTGGGTTTAAGTCACACATAACAATTATTTTTACAGCTAAAATGTATATTTAAAAGCAGTCTTATGCCAGATTGACAGATTTGCCAGATTTCTTTTTAGCGTTTTGACGTTTCATATTATTTGTGTGGTTATTTTCACAAATAGCCAAACAAATGCATGCATTTTTGCATACATTAAAATTGATCCATCCCCTTTACAGATTCTTCCCCTCATTTATGATGATATAGAATGTAGTTTATTAATATTTTTTTTTGTAAATTTACAGAGTAGGCTAACCCGGACCTAAACCTTTGCAGTCTGAATAAGTAAACAAAATGTTATTTTATTTTGTTTATGAATAACTTTTGGACATCTCCAGCAGTTTTGTCAGCTTGGCTAAGTAGTTTTTTCTCAGTCTTGAACAATGCGACGGCTCCCCCCTCTGTTAACTTCATGAAACATACACAACAAACTTTTACGTCACAAACACAGCTGCAAGAGCAAAACTAAACTACAAAGAGAGCAACAACAGGATATTTAAATAAAATCCTCGGTGAATAGTTTTTTCTGTATTATCTAAACCCACAAATTGCATGTGTAACCTGAAAGTTTAACTAAACTAATTTGTACATTTATGTACATCTCGGAATGATAAAACTAATGTTTACGTCACGGAACGTTTAGCATCCTTTTATGGCAGCACATGCGTTGGTAAACAGAAACGTCACTGGATTTGGGCCAATCCTTCAGCCCAGATTTGAATATGGGCGGGACCCCACAGGTAGCGTTAAATAATGTACTTAAGGACAGGGTGCAGGGGATCTCTTTGTATTTACTGTATGTACAGAAGTCTTGAAATGATGTCTCTCCGCAAAACTCTCCCTGCCTTTGGGCGCGCGACCCTTGACAGGAGTTTGGTGATCTCCACTCGCCATCATCGGAGTGTGCAAGCGTTACATCCAACCAAAACAAACACAGAAGACGAGTCTGGGGACAGCAGAGAGCATGCATCTTACAGTAACAAGATCTCCATTGACTTTGAACAGACCAAAGAAGCCTACAAGAGCAAAGACACTCTTGAGTTGCTCAGAAGCTTGGTGGTTTTCAAACTGTGCACCTATGACATCCTGGTTGATAAGAATAAAGAGGTATGTAATGCATTTAATCCATATATAGTTTAATTATACAATATTAACCAAAAATGCGTGGCATCCTGTTCTAGTACTGTACTGTATATGAAAGACTTCCATGTTCCTGTCTGGAATTACTGCTGTATTATTGTCCCAGATGATTGACAGGAATGGCATCTTGCCAAGGAGAAGTCATGTGGTTAGTGTGTAGTTACTAGAGCCAAGATTACTGGCAAGGACAGAATGTACCTCAGACATAAGCAAGTCTCTTTGACCTTTAGGCAACATTTACAGCAGCGGTTCTTGATCCTGCATATTTTGCATGTCCTTCTTGTTCAACACACTTGAATCAAATCACCAGCTCGTTAGAAGAGAGTTCCATGAATGAACTGTTCCGATTGACATGGTCCCAGTGCTCTCTAGTCCCTGCACATACACAGTATACACAGTGGCCCTAAACTTCAAGGCACCTGCAGTAAGCCACACTTAAATATATGTATGCATGTCATTGCATTAAATAACAAATAGTGTTTAGGTGAAGCAGTTTTATGATTGCTTCTGTGGACAGGTTGTCTTTTATACAGGTAACAAGCTGAGGTTAGCGCCCTTTAAGAGAGTGCTCCTAATCTCAGCTCCTTACCTGTAGAAAAGACACCTGGGAGCCAGAAATCTTGCTGATTGATAGGGGATCAAATACTTATTTCACTCATTAAAATGCAAATCAATTTATAACTTTTTTTTAAATGCGTTTTTCTGGATTTTGTTGTTGTTATTCTGTCTCACTGTTAAAATAAACCTACCATTAAAATTATAGACTGATCATTTTTTTGTCAGTGGGCAAATGTACAAAATCAGCTGGGGATCAAATATTTTTTTTTGTGTGTGTGTGTGTGTATATACACCATACACACAGCATATATGTGATAAAAGGAAAATGTATTTATTTAATTATTTTGTTTTGTTTTGATTCAAGCACAGATATTTTGTGGAATTGTTTTGGACAGACAGCTGAATGTTATATAGCAGACACTTCATAAGATCAATACATGCAAGTCAATTACAGAGGACCGATGGTTGTTATTATAATAATGGCTGTCTGCACCAATCATTCATATATCAGTATGCATTGAGTGCTTACCTAAAAGAATATAGGGCTCTCAGCTCAAGATGACTTAAGATGATACTGTAATATCGTCATGCCTTGACAACACTTTCTCTGTCTCATACAGATAATGGACCTCAGCAGAAAGTTGTTGGGACAGAAGATGTTTGAGCAGTTTATGAAGATGACGTTCTACGGTCAGTTTGTGGCAGGCGAGGACCATGAGTCCATCAGGCCAGTAGTGCAGAAGAACCAAGCGTATGGAGTCGGGGCTGTGCTGGACTATAGTGTAGAAGAGGATCTCTCACAGGAAGAGGCTGAGAGGAAAGAGATGGAGTAAGTGCTCTCTTGAAGTTCTGCTCCCTACATCCACAAACTACCACGTTTACTACTGCTTCAATTGATCATAGGTAGCAAGGTGACTGGTAAGATTTGTGTGCAATTTAACAAAATGCAAAGTCTGTCGTCTAGATAGGAGAATGTTCCTGTTTTATTTTATGATAGATAGATAGATACACTTTCTATCGATAGGTACATTTTACATTCAGCTGAACATTTAACTAGTCTGCAGGCATTTATTTGCAGAATACATGAGCCAGACCTGACCAATTAAGAGCAAAATAAATAAATCAGTGATATAGATCACACCAAGTATAAGAACAGAATATAAATGAGCGCAGTTATTTTGCTCCATAGAGCTATTGCTTAATTTAAAGCAGCTAATTAAGAACTTTTGCTCTCCTAATAGTTTAGTTGAATCCTTAAGTGTTTCGAAAACTTTCTCCCTTTCAGACCCTCCTAGCTTGGCAGCATGATTCCAAAATCTTTTGGCCTGAATTAGTCTTTTAAGACCTGCTTTGCATCACACTAACTTCTTTTCGGTAGAGGGCCTAGAGGTTAATGGCCATGCTGTGATTTGTGCTCATGTGGAAAGCTTACAGAAATAGACTGAGATTTGATCTGCTGTCACAGATGTAAACAAAGAGCCGATATTCTATTGGTTGTTTCGGTCAAGGCCCATTGTTTCTGATTGGCTTATGTTGAGGGTATCAACATGCTCACTGTTTAGGAATCTCGTCTCGTGGTACACATACAGATAGAGAGCTGCTCTCCGTTTCCACAACAGCAAATGTTTTATAGTCATTTATGCTGTGTTGTGATAGCAGTGGGTGAATTATTTTTTTGTTGTTGTTGCTTCAAACCTGTATCACTATTGCACATATTTAGGGTTAGTGATTTGAACACATCTCTATCTGGGGAATGAATTATTGGGGAGAGGGGCGTCTGACCTTCCTAAAAGAAAACAAAATGACTGGATATTTTGTTATTAGTCAAAGCATGGAGATCGTCCCAAATATATTTATATTTTCATTTTTATTTTATTTAGAGTTTTATTTTAATTTTTTAATTTAAACGTTTAAAATGTTAAATATATACTTTTGGATTTCATTCTGTTTTTGTTTTTATTTATTGCCATTTATGAATTTTAGTGTGTTTTGTGCATTTTTTTATTGTTTATGTTATTTAAGCTTTATTTAATTTGTATTTATTTATTTATTTTGCATTTAAAAAAATACTAAATAGCTAGTAGCTAAATCTGGTGCAAAGCATATTTTCTCGAATGAATGAATGAATGAATGAATGTATAGTTTTTATTTTCAGTTTTAGCAATAATATAAGTAGCAATAATTAACTATAATAATCCTGTTCACAAACTCAAAGACCTTGACTTCTTGTAATGCCCAACCAACCACCAGTTGAACCATATTCAACTTTCCGAATAAGATTAAAAATATTCTCAAATGTAATTTATTTCCTGTTTGTCAGCATTACTGAAACATTTACACACATTATTTGGCAAATAGTAGACAGTTTTCATTTCATGCAATTTATATATATTAATTGCAGTCTGGGCTAGTTAGAAATGCAGTCTGTGGCCTGTATGTCTACTTGGAGGTTTGTTCTTAATAATTCTGAAGGTAACTTTTTGTCATTCATCCTGACCTGGAACTGAACCCGTGACCTTTCTTTTGTCAGCCAGGTCTTTAACCATTAGCCTCACCTACATTTCAACAGCTGTGTCAACGTTATGACATTTGATAAAAAAATGTCTTCATTTGTTCTTGTCATTGACCTTTTGGAAATTACAGAGAGTCAGTGCCATCCCAGAGGGTCTCCTGCTGGAAATATAAATGAAATGTATTGCCTGAGTACTGAGAGAGAGAGAAAGAGACGGAGATATAGATGATATGCCATTTGGATTATGAGGAAAAGCCAGTGATACCGAGTGCGATCCAATAAATGGACTTCTCCTCCACATCACTGCTCTCATTTCTGAACGCAGCTGTCAGAGGTCTGAGTAATTTAATAGGCGTCCCTCCTCAGATTACTCTGTGGCTATGAAGCGCAGTTCTCTCCGTCGCCTGAGAGGGGCGCTAGATCACCGCGATCGCTCGCCTCACAGACGAAATGAGCTGAAATGAGCTGAAATGGAGCGTTTATTGGAAATGCTCTTTACAACCACAGAGGACCCTGGCTGGTCACTGGCTAATAAAAGCTAATTTATGTTCGTGATGTGTGTTTTAGAGCCTCTGCCCCTATCAATATTGCATTAACATCCACCCCAATGGATCCTGTAATGCTGTTATACAGAATAGAGTGCTCAGCTTGGCTTTTCTGCATTATCAAGGGTGTGATAGAGGGAGAATGCTGGAGGATGTGGCGTTTGAGTAGGCTGCCATCTAATATGCAGGAACCCAGGGCTGATCATTCCGTGAGTTCTCAGATGCCGTTCCTGCCATGTATCATTTTGTATGAAAAAGCTGTTATTGTTAAGTCTTGATTTGGTGCAGACAGCCATTATTATAATAACAACCATCGGTCCTCTGTAATTGACTTGCATGTATTGATCTTATGAAGTGTCTGCTATATAACATTCAGCTGTCTGTCCAAGACAATTCCACAAAATCTCTGTGCTTGAATCAAAACAAAATAATTAAAAACATTTTTTTTCCATTTATCACATATATGCTGTGTATGGTATATATATATATATACACACACAGTGGGAAAAAAAAATTGATCCCCGGCTGATTTTGTACGTATGCCCAATGACAAAAAATGATCAGTCTATCATTTTAATGGTAGGTTTATTTGAACGGTGAGAGACAGAATAACAACAAAAAAATCAACAATGTAAAATGTTATACATTGATTTGCATTTTAAATGAGTGAAATAAGTATTTGATCCCCTATCAATCAGCAAGATTTCTGGCTCCCAGGTGTCTTTTCTACAGGTAAGGAGCTGAGATTAGGAGCACTCTCTTAAAGGGAGCTAATCTCAGTTTGTTACCTGTATAAAAGACACCTGTCCACAGAAGCAATCAATCAGATTCCAAACTCTCCACCATGGCGAAGACCAAAGAGATGTCCAAGGATGTCAGAGACAAGATTATAGACCTAAACAAGGATGGAATGGGCTACAAGACCATCGCCAAGCAGCTTGGTGAGAAGGTGACAACAGTTGGTGTGATTATTTGCAAATGGAAGAAACACAAAATAACTGTCAATCTCCCTCGGGCTGGGGCTCCATGCAAGATCTCACCTCGTGGAGTTTCAATGATCATGAGAACGGTAAGGAATCAGCCAAGAACTACACGGGAGGATCTCGTCAATGATCTCAAGGCAGCTGGGACCATAGTCACCAAGAAAGCAATTGGTAACACACTGCGCCGTGAAGGACTGAAATCCTGCAGCGCCCGCAAGGTCCCCCTGCTCAAGATAGCACATGTACAGGCCCGTCTGAAGTTTGCCATTGATTCAGAGGAGAACTGGGTGAAAGTGTTGTGGTCAGATGAGACCAAAATCCAGCTCTTTGGCATCAACTCAACTCATTGTGTTTGGAGGAGGAATGCTGCCTATGACCCCAAGAACACCATCCCCACCTTCAAACATGGAGGTGGAAACACTACGCTTTGGCGGGGGGGGGTCTTCTGCTAAGGGGAAAGGACAACTGCACCGCATCAAAGGGACGATGGACGGGGCCATGTACTGTCAGGGCCAGGGCATTGAATCCAGCCAGGGCATTGAAAATGGGTCGTGGCTGGTCATTGTCATGCTGGAATACCCATATTCCAGCATGACAATGACCCAAAACACACGGCCAAGGCAACAAAGGAGTTGCTCAAGAAGAAGCACATTAAGGTCCTGAAGTGGCCTAGCCAGTCTCCTGACCTTAATCCCATAGAAAATCTGTGGAGGGAGCTGAAGGTTCGAGTTGCCAAACGTCAGCCTCGGAACCTTAATGACTTGAAGAGGATCTGCAAAGAGGAGTGGGACAAAATCCCTCCTGAGATGTGCGCAAACCTGGTGGCCAACTACAAGAAACGTCTGACCTCTGTGATTGCCAACAAGGGTTTTGCCACCAAGTACTAAGTTATGTTTTGCGAAGGGATCAAATACTTATTTGACTCATTAAAATGCAAATCAACTTATAACTCTGGATTTTTTTGTTGTTATTCTGTCTCTCACTGTTCAAATAAACCTACCATTAAAATTATAGACTGATCATTTCATTTCTCACCTATTTCATCCTACCCTGAACTGTATGCAATATGCTTTTATGAATCTGATATTATAACTCTCTTTCTCTCTCACACACACACACACACACACACACACACACACACACACACACACACACACACACACACACACACACACACACACACACACACACACACACACCCTTGTCTTTGGCCTGCATTGACTTCAAAATAATATTTTTTTTTCCATCCTTCGACCAGAACGTTACATCAACTTCAGCTGGGTCCTCGAAATCAGAAGATTGCTCCACTTCAGTTGTTGCAAGGCTTTCAGCTTGTTCAGTGATGTTTTCCTCTTCCAATATATCTTGCAATGCATCTTCATTGTAAGATTCATCCTTAGTTGTGCCTTCCTCATGTGAATGACAAGCAAGGCACTGTGAGGCATTTGTATACTCTAGCATTTATTTGTAAACTTTCGTCTACTCTGTGAGAACACGAAAGCCTCAAAACCTATTGTCATAATGTTTTGTCTAGAATATGTGGTGAAAGAAAAGATTATTTTGAAGTCAATGCAGGATAAAGACAAGGCAGTTTGAGCATGTGTGTGTGTGTGTGTGTGTGAGAGAGAGAGTTATAATATCAGATTCATAAAAGCATATTGCATGCAGTTCAGGGTAGGATGAAATAGGTGTCATTCCAACCCGATCTCATGACAATTCGTACATATTTTACGAGGTGGCTAATTCGTACGACCTCACTCGTACAAATTCATACGATTTTTGCTAAATCGTACGTATTTTACGAGTTGCCAATTTGTATGAATTTGTACGAAGGACCTACACCTAACTCCGCCGCTAAACCTACCCGTCACTGGGGTTTAGACAAATTGTACTAAATCGTACTAAATTGTACGAGTGAGGTCATACGAATTACCCACCTCGTAAAATATGTACGAATTGCCGTGAGATAGCGTTGGTAATTCCAGCCCGATCTCACGGCAATTCGTACATATTTTATGAGGTGGCTAATTCGTAGGAATTCATACGATTTTTGCTAAATCGTACATATTTTACAAGTTGCCAATTCGTATGAATTTGTACGAATGACCTACACCTAACTCCGCCCCTAAACCTACCCGTCAGTGGGGTTTAGACAAATCTTACTAAATCGTACGAGTGAGGTCGTACAAATTCGTACGAATTAGCCACCTCGTAAAATACGTACGAATTGCCACGAGATAGCGTTGGTAATTCTCACAATAGTTTGTATGCATAGATGTGTGTGTGTGTGAGTGTGATAGCGTGAGTATACATGCATCCACACACGCACAGGTCCAAGGCCTTTATGTTTGCAAGCACAACATTCTCCTGAACACTAGTTGTTTCTCTTACTTTCATTCTTCCCCATTCACTTTCAATGGCCGGCCATTTTTGACAAGTGTGACTTTGTGCAATTTTGTACAAAATAAAAGCATTTAAAAGCAAACTTCCTGATTAATCATTAAAGCACACTAGTGTGAGAAACAGTGCCAATTTTCATAATTTTTTATCTCATATTGTGAAAATTATTCATAAAAAAAGATTTTTTCACTCAAAAAATGAGGTGCCTACTTTCGGATAAATGAGGCCTATGATTAAACGGATGCAAATAGAAACACAAAACCAGTCCTAAATGAAAGAAAACAAGTTGACAAAAAGACTGAATCCAATATTTGGTGATAATATAGCATAATGACAGATTTATAAGCAATTGATCGGAGTCCGGTCATTTTTGACCGGGAACACCACAAGTGTGACTTTTTGCAATTTTGTACAAAATAAAAGCATTTAAAAGCAAACTTCCTGATTAATCATTAAAGTACACTAGTGTGAGAAACAGTGCAAATTTTCATAATTTTTTATCTCATATTGGGAAAATTATTCATAAAAAATGATTTTTTCACTCAAAAAATGAGCTGCCTACTTTCGGATAAATGAGGCCTACGATTAAACGGATGCAAATAGAAACACAAAACCAGTCCTAAATGAAAGAAAACAAGTTGACAAAAAGATTGAATCCAATATTTGGTGATAATATAGCATAATGACAGATTTATAAGCAATTGATCGGAGTCCGGTCATTTTTGACCGGGAACACCACAAGTGTGACTTTTTGCAATTTTGTACAAAATAAAAGCATTTAAAAGCAAACTTCCTGATTAATCATCAAAGTACACTAGTGTGAGAAACAGTGCAAATTTTTATAATTTTTTGTTTAATATTGTGAAAATTATTCATAAAAAATGATTTTTTCACTCAAAAAAGGAGGTGCCTACTTTCGGATAAATGAGGCCTACGATTAATCAGATGCAAATAGAAACACAAAACCAGTCCTAAATGAAAGAAAACAAGTTGACAAAAAGAATGAATCCAATATTTAGTGATAATATAGCATAATGACAGATTTATAAGCAGTTGTTTGGAGTCCGGTCATTTTTGACCGGGAACACAACAAGAGTGACAGGAGTCCGAACACAACCAGAGGGTTAAATAACGTTTTCCTAATAAAAGGCCTTAAAAAGTCTTAAAATGTCTTAAATTCAGATTCGATGGGTCTTAAATATTTTTGGTCACATTACCGCTAAAATATCTTCAGTCTGACAGACCTAATGACTGTTTACCATCTTTGGACAGACCGAAGATCCAAGGATCACAGCAGAAGTATCGCACATTCTCCAAACAGCACTCGGCGGTGTTTTGTTACTGAATGATTCAGCGTTTTGAACGAATCAGTTAAATGAATGACTCAATGACTCACTCATTGTCAATTACCGCCACCTACTGGTAGTTTAGTATGTTGAAAAGTATGCATTTTCCCCCCAACATTTCTTATTTGTATATTCATAAATTTATTGCAGTTGTAATTTTGCAGTGGAAATTATTTAATCTGACTTCTAACATTATTACAATTTATTGATAAATTATAATAGTTTGACATGAAAGGTGATGCATTTAAAAAGTTAAAAAAAAATAGGCCTTTATAAATAAAAATATGCAGATTTAATTTGTAAAAGCTAAAAGAAAACTGATGAAAATATTGCTTCAGAATAATTGATTACACCACCAAAAATCTCAGTGATGTGGTAGTTTTGTGGGGATATTTTGTGTATAATATTGTCTGCTGATATGAGAAGTTCACTGTATATCGTAGTAAAAATGATCATTTATGATAGCGATGATTTTTTTTTTCTTTTTACATTAAACACATTATATATTACATATATGTATGTAATATAATGTGTATTTCCATTACATGTTTAGGTCTTAAATTTCATATAAGGTGGTGTTAAAAAGTCTTAAATTTCACTTGTTCATATCTAGAAACCCTGAGCAGAGAATATACTTTTTTTTTTTTGTTATCAACTATTTTTTTTTTTTTTTTTTTCACACACAACACAACATAATATCCAAAATACAACAAAACAAAACAACAGACACATACTCAACATCTCAAGGTCCAATCAGAAGGGAGGGGGAGAGGGAAGGACAACAAGAACACCAAAGTTACTCCTTTATTTAATCACGTATATTCAACAAAAAACACTGCCAAGCATCAATGGTCGAAGGCCTGACCCCACCAACTCGTGCCGTTGTACATTCACATGACACAATTTGCAGGAGGCTACGAATCCAATATGTTTTTCTACACATGTGTGGTGTAAACCAGGTCTGGATTATTGTCTTCTTCACAGCTGTAAAACCAGCAAACAACATTCTCTTTTGCATTGAACTAATACAGAGACCAGAATCATCATTAAGAAGACACAAACTTGGGTTAACAGACCAATCAATTTGCAGTAATGATGACAAAACCAGGTTTACATGTGTCCATAGACTGATGACGACAGGACATTCCCAAAACATATGCAGAAAAGTGCCTGATGATGTAGTGTTACATATATGGCAGTTCAAATTTGACTGCAGTTTCATTTTAAGTCTTTTGTAAGGAGTTATGTATGCTCTATGAATGACTTTGAAGTGAATAAGATGATGAGCCAGATTTTTAGATGTTAGGCTGAGATTAGACCACACTCTCTCCCAGTCGACAGATAAATTAAGGTCAGATAGTTCCCTATTCCAAATAGTTTTAATAGAAAGAGGTTTTGTAATACAATCAATAATTTTATTATATATGAAGGAAACAGATGGCCGACCAGCAGATGGTGCAATCCAGTCCTGCATAGGATGAGAGGAAATGGAAGAAGACCAAGGAACGCCATACGCTTTGAGAGCGGAACGTAATTGAAGAAAAACAAAATATGCAGATGCTGGTAGACAAAATTTGGTTCTTAATGTCTGAAATGAACAGAGGCCCTGGTTATCATATACTGTATATCACCGCAAGTGTTTACACCCAAAGTAGACCAAGAGGGTTGGACAAATGGACGATTTCCACATACAAAATTAAAATTGTGCCACAAAGGTGTACTGTTACAGAACTTGAAGGGTCCACCTATCCGACGTTCAACCGTTTTCCAAATTTTAATAGAGTTAGCCACAACCGGACCAAATTTATAATTATCCCCTTTTTTTCCTGTGCCAGTAAATAAAATATCTTGAAATCTATTTGGTTTAACCTTGTCAGCTTCAATCACCCTCCATGAAACTGTAGATTGAGGATCAACCCAATTATGAAGAGCCTTAAGCTGGAACGACCAATAATATAATTCAAAATCTGGTACAGCCAGTCCTCCTGCGCTATTAGGATGTTGTAATGTGGTAAGTTTAATTCTGGGACATTTATCATTCCAGATAAACTTAGAAATTATGGAGTTGATCTCCTTAAAGTAACCTGGAGGGGGAGAAAGTGGTAGCATAGAGAGAAAAAAATTAAATTGAGGTAACACATTCATCTTAACAGTGGAGATTCTTCCTTGGAGAGAGACTTTAAGATTCTTCCATCTTTGAATGTCATTTTTGACCTTAACTAAAATGTTATTAAAATTGTCTCTGGCAATCTTATGAATGTTTTTATATATGGTAATGCCCAAATAGATGAAAGATTCCTTAATAGGGATAAATGAGGGAATAGAAAAATTAACCTTAACATTGTTAATTGGCATTAAAGCAGATTTGCTCCAATTTATTTTATATCCTGATAGGCTACTAAAATTATCAAATTCCTTAATTACACTAGAGACTGAAACATCAAAGTGGTCTAAATATAGAATAATATCATCAGCATATAATGAAATACTATGATTATGGTCATGAATCTTAATCGATACTTCAGATTTCCTGATGGCTTGTGCTAAGGGTTCAAGAGATAGACAAAACAATAAGGGGGAAAGTGGACACCCCTGCCTCGTTCCCCACTGTAAAGGGAATGAGGGGGAAATAATATTACCAGTTATGACTGATGCTGCAGGTGAGTGGTATAATGTCTTAATCATAGAAACATAGAAGTGTTCACTGAAGCCGAAACATTGCAGAACTGCCCACATATAATTCCACTCTAGCCTGTCAAAGGCTTTTTCTGCATCAAGTGAAAAGACCTCACAAGGGGTTGGGTGGGAGTCCGCAAAGTCAAGAATATAAAGGAGTCGACGCATATTGTCAGATGCATTGTGCCCCTTGATGAAACCAGTTTGGTCCTCCTTGATCAGACTGTGAATTACCTTCTCCATACGAGAAGCAAAAACTTTAGCATAGATTTTTACATCACATGGGATAAGCGAAATCGGCCTGTAGCTGGAACAATCTAATGGATCTTTCCCTTTTTTAAGAAGTAATGAAATCAGTGATGTTTTTTGATCTCTATGAAATACCCCATGTTCAATTGCAAAATTAAATGAGTTAAGCATAAGTATCCCTACCAAATCCCAAATTTCTAAATATAATTCAGGGGGGAGACCATCTAGACCCGGCGATTTGCCCTTTTGAAGGCTTTTTAGAGAGACGTGAAGTTCCTCCAAACTTAATGGGGCCTCCAAAGATTCTTTATCCATCTGTGAGATCCGAGGCAGTTCCAATTTATCTAAATACTGCTTACAAATTGGTTCATCAAAATCTGTTTCGGCTTTATACAGATTTGTGTAAAAACCTTTAAATATGTCATTAATTGCCACAGGGTTCATGGTGACCTGATCATCTGATGATTTTATTGCGCTAATATATGCATTAGACTCGCATTCTTTCAACCTAAGGGCCAATAAATGACTAGGTCTCTCTGATTCAAAATAATATTTTTGTCTAGTCCTATGTAAAATAAATTTGAGTGTGAAAGTAAATCATATTATTCTTTTAAAGAGGACATTTGTGTAGCCTGTTGCTCAGTAAAATGTTGTTTTTGTAGGTTTTGTAATGATTGGATTTTATTTTCTAATTGTATAAACTGGTGAGTTTTCGCTTTGGCGAGAGTAGAAGAGAAAGATATACAGAAACCTCGTATAGCACACTTAGTCGTTTCCCACAGTATTTGAGGATCCACATCAGAGGGCATATTGATTTCAAGAAATTCCTTAATATATTCTTTTAGAGAAGTAATGAAAGTCTGATTACTTAATAATGATATGTTAAAGCGCCATCTAGGGGACTTGGCTTTAACATCGGAAAGAGGAACACTGCACAACACAGCAGAATGATCAGATAATAAAATTGGTAATATAGAGATGGAGGAATTAGATGAAATTAAAGATGGGCTGAGAAATATGTAGTCTATCCTAGAGAAAGTCTTGTGTCTATTAGAAAAAAAAAGTGAAGTCCTTAGCTTTAGTATTCTGAATTCTCCATAAATCGATTAAGTTAAGCTCAGTGATAAATTTATTCAATAATTTAGAGGATGGATTGGCTGTTGTATCAGATTGAGATATATCTAAAGCAGGATTTATGACAGCATTAAAATCACCACCCACCACTAGAGGGCAATCAATCTCCTCAAGTAAAGTTTTGGAAATCTGTGTAAGAAATGCACTGTCTGTCTCATTCAGACTATAAATAGAGACCAATGCTAACCTATTATTATATATTTTGCATCGGATAAAAACAAATCTACCCTTCTCATCACTACCAAGGTGTTCAATCGTTAAATTTAACTTCCGGTTAACAAGGATAAGCACCCCCTTAGTTTTATTTTGAGCGCTAGAAAAAGCTGCTAATTTGTAATACTTATTCTGGAAACGTGCCACGTCAGATTGTTTTAAATGTGTCTCTTGTATTAAGGCACAGGAGATAGATTTACGGTGTAAATATTCTAACACACGGGTTCGTTTAACAGCAGAATTTAAACCATTCACATTCAGTGATAAAATATTTAGAGTATGCATTGAATATTCATAATCCCAAGATTGTACTCAATAGATGCAAAAAAAAAAAACAGAAGCACTTCCATTCTGTAAATAACACGTAAACACTGATGTGCATTTTAGATACCAAACCTCCTAGATGAAAAATCCCTTTAGAAATAAGGTAAAATAGATAAAAGTATAAATGTCTGCTGTAAAAACAAAAACAACATAAAAATATGAACAACCGACAACCATAAACAAGGAACAACTCAGACCGCACATTACCGAGAACATAGGTCTGACTGAGCAACAAAAAACAGTGATAGGTCCTGACCGATCCACTCCAACGCAAGACAGGTCTCCCGACAGGCTCACACAGCCAAAAAAAAATATTTTTTTATTAATTAAACCTACTCTCCATTAGTCCCCTCCAAAAAAGAAAAATGGAGTGTCAGTCTTACCAGCAAAGAGATCGTTGTACTGGATAAATAAGGACAATATCCCAGTAGGAGAGAGGAGAGAAGAAAACGCAAAAATAGGTTCAGCAAGCGTCCATGCTCATCCTGCCATCATCCCCTCCTGGGCAGCTAGGACCAAGACCATCCTGGCAAGCAGCGGCCGCTGCTTCCCTGTCGTCCCCCCGCAGAGCCGCGGCATACGACTTCTGCTGAGACATGGAGCTGATAAAATCCTCCGCTTTCTGAGGGGAATCATAGCTTCTCTGTTCCCCTTTGTGCCGTAGCTTAATTACCACCGGATAGATGAGGAAGGGCTGGAGACCAAGCGCTGTCATCTTCTTCAAAACCGGACCAAATGCCTTTCTCCTGATCGCTGTAGCTGGACTAAAGTCAGGAAAAAATAGCAGTGTGACATTGTTCTGTGCGCACTTCACCGGATAAGCCTGCCGAGCACCCTTCAGGATATCTGATCTGTCATGCCATCTCAGTACACGGAAGATGAGAGTGCGCGGCCGATCGGAGCCCCTCCCTCCGTCATACACGCGATGCGCCCGATCAATCTCAATGTGACGGCCCCTCAAGGAAGGAATCCACTTGGAAAGATTAGCTCTGAGGAAACCAGCTGCGTCATTACCCTCCATCCCCTCTGGGAGCCCCACCAGCCTCACATTGCTCCTCCTACACCTGTCCTCCATATCTGTCATCTTCTCGGTGAGTCGCTCCAGCTGATCCTTTAAGTTCGTGACTGTTCTCTTATCTTCACGCGCCGCTGCCCGAACAGAATCAACGCGGTCACGTGTCTGCTTCGTCTTGGTAGCTATGGCCTCAAACTCCTCTCTTAGCTCTTTAACAGACTTATGGGTCGCTTGTATGTCCTCACGCAGTTCGCGCAATGCTGGAATCAGCACAGAGTCCATCGCATCTCTCACTGCCGAATTCACGACCGAATTCAAAGTGCTTTGGTGTTCTTTAACCCTTTAACGCATACGATCACACCGGTGTGATCAGTCTTGGCTGGTCCCTGAAGCGTACGATCACACCGGTGTGATCAGTCTTGGCTGGTCCCTGAAGCGTACGATCACACCGGTGTGATTAGAACATTCAGTGCGTCACGTCATCAACTGCTGAATTCAAATCTGCTTTCGCGCGTTGACTGGCGCGGAGCCAGATCGCACGTGCTGAGCGCTTGTCATTATCACAAATATTCAGTGTTTTCAATCATATAATGCTTATTTTAGGTTTCAGACAGTTAAATACACTTAAGTGCTAGCAAAACCATACATTTATAGTTTGTAAAATATGCACTGATATCTATGAAAGCACCAATAATGATCCTTACAAACATAATCTGACGACATGTTTTATTGATATCATATACAGCTTGTGTAAATAACTTTAAAGTTTACTCTGCTCTTCTCCCAGTTTACCGGAGACTTACTTTAACATGTTTCGGGAGGAGAGGATGAATTTACATGTTGTTAATCCCACAGCTCGGATTCAGCGTGAACAAACATGGCGGCGCCCATCATAGATCAACTAACATGGTCATTATAAAAGTGTTTAAACTACCAAATACATTTACTTGCACATATTTCAGAATCGGAATATCAGATATTTCATAATATAGTGAGTATGTTTGTGAATATTAATAATAAAAAAAGGAAAAACGAAATAAAAGCGATCCATGTGTCATACAGCGCTATTATGGCTGCGGTGTATCACATGACAAGCATGACGCGTCGCCATGGAAACAATAATGCTAAACGATCTAAAATAACGGTCGCCTGAAAAAACTCACGCTGGGGGCTCAGATAGAATATTTTAAACTCACGTGTGAAAGGGTTAAATGCTAGTTCAATGCGGTTAGCAATAGCATTGTCGAGGTCTTCACTGGAGATGGCTGAATCTCTGAATTTTTTCTTCATTGGCGATTGCTCAATCTCTCTTTTCCGATCTCCTTTGTCTGCCTTAGCACTCATGATGGGTCCAATGCAGAGTGGTTCAAATTTTACTGACAGGATCGTAAAATATGTGGCAAAGTGAGCGGAGCGAAAGTCTAAGCCTGCATCACCGTCGAGGGGTCACGTGATCCTCCCGATTGAATATACTTTTTTTGACAATTAAAGCAGAAAGGTTCACATGCAAAACATTGTTTTCTTTATACATTTTTGTCTTGTGACTTTGAAGTAAAATATTATTATTTTTTTATCGATGTATAGAGATATTCGAAATCTGTTTCCTTTTGAATTTATATTTGTCTTTAATGTTAATAATAAGAGATATTACATCAAAATTTCCCTAGCAAACAATGAAAAGGGGTTTAATGGAAAAATGGTCTAAATATTTTTTCTTTATGCATCCTTTTTTACCCTGTAACTTTGTGGTAAAATCTAAAGTTTTTCATTGAAAATATATCTCTTTTTTTGCATTTATACATATTCAGTTGCTATATGTAGATAAATAGACCCTTCACTTCAGATTTTCTCTTGCAAACAATGGAGAGATTTTGGAGTAAGATCTATCATTCTCATATGTTGCATGTATAACTCTGTTTTGTTTAGCTGCAGGCTGAGGCATTAACTGAGCACTTTAAGTCTGGAAGGGCTCGAGTCCGTCCGCTAATGACCCCATCAACATCTCAACATTCCTTCCTGTTGGAACATTACAGATGTCAAAACATTGTCTCCACTGAGCCGCCCCATGCAGTGTATCCACGGCTGTGGGGGTGGATGGGGAAGAGCGAAGGCGTTGGTGTGAGTGGCGTTCGAAGGATGTGGAGATCACAGGAGCTCAATCTAAACAAATCACTGCCCCGTGTGGCTGTGTAACCTTTGAGTTGGTTTGAATGCCTGGCCTGAGCGTCAGTGTTGTACAGCAGAGAGTTTAAATGCATGCGGGTATAAGCATAGACATCAGGCAGGAGTCAGTGTGTGACTCTAAGTGCTGACCCTGAAATATAGAAGGGAAACAAATAGCAGAAGTGCACCACAGTAAAGTGACTTCATAGCAGCCTCTGCAGTTATTATTGATTCCTCTCTACAGAAACTGCTGTTTCTTCATTTTGTTGGCGAAAGGTCTCTAAAAAGACCTAAAGAACAAGTAGTTGGTTTCATTAGTCCCCTGTTTATTAAAAATGTCAATGTCTCTCTCTTTGTTGATAGATCTTGCATGTCTACATCAGAGAAAGAAAGCCCTGGTGAGTATGTGCACCATTTTAACAGTTCAATTCTTTTGTAATATTGAAGTAAAAGGTCAAACTTTCCCTTTTGGACATTGTTTTCAGGAGCTGACCACCGGGAGAAGAAGTTCACAGCCCATCGGAAGTTTGGCGATCGTCGTGAAGGCGTGACAAGCGCTCGTACTTATTTCTATGCCGATGAGGCGAAATGCGACCAACACATGGAGACTTTTCTGAAATGCATCAAAGCCTCGGGTAACAGACCATCTATTAAAGCTGATTAGTTATTAACTTTGGAATTGGAGTCAGTTTAACAAAAGCAAGGAGCTACAAATGCAATGACCAAAACATAGAAAGTAAGCAGGGCACTTTCCACGAATAGGATACAAAGTAGGGCTTAAAACTTAAAGATAAAGTCAATTTTATTTTTTGACCTTCATATAATGTTAACTGGCAACAACTAAATATTATATGATCTGCTTATTTTTCATTTCATCTTGCATGAGCTTACTGCATTTTTTGGATGTTTGTCTGAATTGTTTAAAACAGTGTTTTTTAACCTTTTTGACTCGAAGGCCCCCAATTATCCAGAACAATCTTTTTTTTTTCTTTTTTTTTCAGAAACTGAAAAACAAACAGAAACAATAGTTATTGGGGTAAAAAAAAAAACTAAATAAATAGCATTATTTAGTATTTTAATTAAGGTAGACTATTTTAATTTATTAATATCATTAATATTAATTAAAAATATATATATATATTTTTTTTTACTGTTTAAGCACAACATATTCCAAGTTAATACATTTTATTGTTAATTTGAATGGCATTTAGTTATTTTAAGAAAAGGGACAATATACATTGATAAACATTCAAATAAATGTAAATGTACACAAGTAAAGTCAAAAGGCTAATTTTCAGTCCCTTTTGTTATTAGGCAGAAAAGGATAATTAAATCACATTAATCTGTAGACAGGGTCTAAATGATGTCAATAATATATTTTAGAGTCCAGAAGGAGGAGTTTCGCCAAACTATTCTGTAAGATCAGGTTTGCCAGGAAATATAGCTAAAAACACAAGCCACATATTGTGAGATAATACCATTTATTTGATGGTGTCAGAATTTCCAGAATCCATTCATAACTGAATGACAAATTGTGCCATGTTATATGAGTTTACATCATTCAATATGGCACATATTCATAGACAATACTAACATAGAGTATGACACATCAACATGTGTTTAGATTTTGATGTCATGATGGCATACATAATGATGACTTTTTCAAATGCAGAGCAAGTTTTAAAACACTTCTACTCTCAAGTAAACAGCAGTGTCTTGCAATAAGTTTTTTTTTTCAGATTTTTCTGTAACATTGTCTTCTAGCTTCTATCAAACCTCTCAAGCTGAGATTCGTGCCTCCTTTACAAAAAATATGGGACACTAAAATGTACTCTATTCGTGGAAAGTGGTGCAAAGTTTTATCCTGTTATTTCTTTAATCTTTGTTGTGTGCTATGCAGATTATTTGTGTGTATTTTTAGTGTATGTGTAAGAGTGCCAAGAAAGCATGGAAGCTGACCAACTTTTGAAAGCATTAATATTTGTGAATGTGCATGCAGCTTGAGTTTTCCATTATGCCAGCACTATTGGAGAAACACCCATTGTAATGCACAGGCAACACTAAGTATAACTGCATAGAATTCATTCAGCGTTCCTGGAAAATTGCTCCTTAAAAAAGGCAGTTTCACTTCCATTGCTGCAGTTACCTCTAAAATAACTCTAAAAGAAAATCACCTGCCTGCTCAGGTGGAAGTTCTGAAGACGGTTTCTCGGCTATTAAGATGACTGCCTTGGGGCGACCACAATTCCTGGTAAGACTGAGGTTCAGGCAGGGTTCATTCATCAGAAAACACGGGTTAAAATACATCACCTTGGTGAACTAAACAGGCTCCTCATCCTTCCCTCGGGCGTCTGTAGCTCCAGTTCTCCGAGGTGCTGGTGAAATGGAGACGCTTTTTCAGTTTCCTGGCTGCCAAGCAGGGGAAAGACGGCGTGGAGGTGCTGGAGCAGAAACTGGATCTAGAGCAATTGTAGGTACGAATTGGGTTCAAACTGCGGCCAAACACACAGATCAACCAACACTAAAGCGTGTTTAATACTGCAATAGACTGTAAGGCTGCTGCAACAAATCTGACCTACAGCAAGCAACTGGAGGCTATATTGCAAAGACTGTACAGTATGAGCTGCATTCATTTTAATGGCAACATCTAATTAACATGACAATAAATAATTAAGTAGTCTTTTAGCAGACACTTACACGGGCCATTTATATGTGATTATTTCCTTTAGAGAAACCTAAATTGGTTTTGCTTAAAGGAATAGTTCACCCAAAAATAAAAATCTGCTGAAAATGTACTCACCTTCAGGCCGTCCAAGATGTAGAGGAGTTTGTTTCTTCATCAGAACAGATTTGGAGAAATGTAGCATCTCTTCGCTTGCTCACCAGTGGGTGCTCTGCGGTGAATGGGTGCCGTCAGAATGAGAGTCCAAACAGCTGATAAAAACATCACAATAATCCACAAGTAATCCACACCACTCCAGTCCATCAATTAATGTCTTGTACAGCAAAAAGCTGCATGTTTGTAATAAGACATTTTCAAACCATTGCTTCTAAGTCCTCTGTCTATATTATTACTTTCTCCTTTCTCTTCTCAAGAAAGAAATATGCACAGATCAAGCAGAAATCAGCAAATTCTCATTTTTGGGTGAACAATAGTGATACCACATGAATTGACCCTTAATTCATCAGAATGTATCACTTTGTGTTCCTTGGAACACACAAACCCAATGGGTTCATTTTGAGTGAACTCTCCCTTTAATCATGCATTCTCTTTGGAGTGTTTGGTCTGATGAATGGAAATGCGTGTGTTTTCTTTGCAGACATGTCTAGCTAGACTGGGAGCTCAAGGAAACATTCAGAGCTGCTTTTCTGATGGACGACTGCACTCATCAGGGTGAGAAACACCGGTTTCCCGTAGCTGTTCTGACACTCAGACTTGTAAATCTTCCCAATCAATGGCAGACAATGAAGTTATCTTATGAACTGAGGAGAGCTACTCAAGGACTATTCCACGGGTGCTCCATTACTCTGCTTGTCCCCCTCGAGTCAACTAAAGCCCTGAGTAACTAAACTAAGAGCACTTTGTGCTGCAGAATCGACCAGTTCCGTAATGATGCATGCAAATGCTTTGATGTTTAAGAAACATAATTTGTGACAAGCTGCTGAAACATGAATGGTATATTTTATTTGTTCCCCAAAGCATGGTGGACATGCTGGACTGGAACTGTCTGATCGACGAGAGAATGAAGATATCTGATCTACTGGTTGTCCCAAACCTGCAGGTAGGCAGACAGAAAGAAATGGATACCTTAACCACAGCATAAATTAAGAGGGTTATCGATTTCTCATGGTCTAATTGGTTCTATAAACACTGCAAATGCCCCTTTGCAGTTTTGAGTTTTCCCAGGTAATTAGATTATGAAGATATGTCTGGAATTTTGCCTGCAAGAGAAGTAAGAGGTTTCCATCACACGTACATAAAATAGTCTTCATTTATTTGCATAACTTAAAGGTGTGACTTAAAGGGATAGTTTACCCAAAAATTAAAATTCTGTCATTAATTACTCACCCTCATGTTGTTCCAAACCTGTAGGACTTTCGTTTATCTTCAGAACACCAATTAAGATAGTTTTGATGAATACAGAGACCCTCTCTTACCCTCCATAGACAGCAATGATTCTAACACGATCAAGGTCCAGAAACGTAGAAGGACATCGTTAAAATAATCCATGTGACATCAGTGGTTCAAAGGTAATTTTACGAAGCTACGAGAATATTTTTGTGCATAAAGAAAACAAAAATAACGACTTTTTTCAACAATTCGTCTCCTCCCTATAGCGCCCTATAGCGCCATTTTGGAGAGTATCACGTATACGTAAACAATGTATGCAACGTATACGCGGATAAGTTGTTTACGCTTTGATCTGAACGTACTGTAAACAACGTATCCGAAAACTGAAAATATAAAAGTAATTCAAAATATGAATAAACACTATTACAAGTAATCCTGAAGTAACACTTGTTTATATCACTAATTGTTACAAACCAAAAGCTCAATACCAACACTAAGTATGATCAATAACAATTAACAAGCAGCTCTAATAAATATTGTTTCCAGTCAGGTTTCCAAAACACCTCTTTCTTCTATTGTTCGGTCAGACAGGTAGTTTCTCTTCAAACTCATGCATTTGCTGAGAATTGGACACAATGTTTATAGTCTTTTGGAAGTCAACCTATGAATGCCTTTCTTATTGCATAATAAAATGGAATAGGAGAAGGTAATGTAATAAAAAAACTGTACCCTCTAACCATATGATTAAAAAAATAAAAAAATAAAACTGTACTTAAAAGATAATTAATATTAGTAAGATTCACTTCTCAAATGAAAATGCACCCATATTCTGAATTTCTGTTCAAATACTGCATTTCTTTCCATTTTTTATTTGTTATTTTAACAGACTGGTGAGTTGGAGCCTCTTCTGTCCAAGTTCACAGAAGAAGAGGAAAGGCAGATGAAGAGGATGCTTCAGCGGCTGGACGTCTTGGCTAAGGTGCGTTCATTGGCTGTGTTCCTCTTATATTCCTCCTGTGGTATTCATGCAGAGTGGCAGAAGGTCGTGGTCTAACAGACAGTCATGGATGAAGAATGTAACAGAGATCGATTTTGAGAAAGCCTTCAGCAGAGTGTGGAGGTTAGAGAGCTGTTCCGCCCCGTCGAATTGATGCGAGGAACATGTATCGGGTTTATGTCGTACTGTGAAAGGCCGCTGGTACAAGCGCTACAAGCTGTGTGACTCACGGTAGACTCAAGGCTTCCTGTTTTTCAGCCTGGAAGTACCAAATCAAACTACGTTTAGAGATTGCATATAACAATTTGTCTCCAAAATGATTACCTGGAGAATAAAAAAAATCTAAGGTTTTTTTTTTTTTACAAGTTGAAACTGTTACCTACTACCTGGATCTCACTCATTCTAATGTGAGTTGTGGTGTGATGCGACTTATGCCAATATAATTTCCAACCTTAAAAGTTTGGGGTAAGATTTTGTTGTTGATGTTGTTGTTTTTGTTCTGAGAAAAATAAATAAATAAAAAATCAGCAAAGATGCATTCAATTTATCAAAAGTGACAGTAAAGACATTTATAATGTTACAAAAGATTTCTATTTCAAATAAATGCTGTTCTTATGAACTTTCCATTCATCAAAAAAATACTGAAAAAATGTACCATGCTTTCCACAAAAATATTAAGTTGCATAACTGTTTATAACATTGATAATAATAAGAAATGTTTCTTCAAATCAGCATATTAGAATGATTTCTGAAGGATCATGTGCCACTGGAGTAATGATGCTGAAAATTCAGCTTTGCAATTAAATTGAAAAATATATTCAAATAGAAAACAGTTGTTTTATATTATAATAATATTTCACATTATCACTGTTTTTTTCTGTATTTTTACCAAATATATGCAGCCTTGGTAAGCATAAGATACTTTCAAAAGCATTAAGAAACCTTAATAACCTCAAACCTTTGAACAGTAGTGTAGTTAATGCTTTGTATTTACATTTTGAACAGTGTATTTATTGTTTTAGCCTTTAAACCTATCAAACTACATTTACTTTTAAGTGTTTTGCATGTACAATCTTTCTTTAAAATTAATGCCACTTGGTTTGTTATTTTGTTATCTAATGCAGTGACATTCAGACATTTTTAAATGTCCAAATACTTTTTAGCACCACTGTATCACTGTCATTATTATAGCGGAGTTTATAGCATCATTATTTGTTGACAAATCCTTGGTTGTATCAGGAATGACGGTTGCCACATCAATTAAAATGCTGCTGTCTGTGGTGATATCTTTTTTTAGTCAGCTGATTAATGTGTTTTTAACTCGCCGCCTGCTTCTCATGCGCTGAACAGCATGCGGTGGAAAATGGCGTCAGGCTGATGGTGGATGCCGAACAGACGTATTTCCAGCCTGCCATCAGCAGACTCACTGTGGAAATGAAGAGAATCTTCAACAGAGACAAAGCTGTCGTTTTCAACACCTATCAGTGCTACCTCAAAGTGAGCCTCACACATGCACACACACACGTCTGACACCTCTGAATGGTGTTAACGTGGATCACATGATGATATTCTGGGATTTATCTACAGTTAGATGCTGTGCAGAAAACATGCTATTATAGCAGGATAACATTTAAGACAATGTAGCATCAAAACTGATATTTAACACTGTGGTCTTTGTATTGCAATTAATCCTGAAATGTAATAAATGATGATGGCAATTATAAACACATGCAGTGCACGCAAACTCATGACAACACTCCATATATAACACTCCATATAGTCTCCATATACTTTAGGGTCTGCTTATAATGTTGGTCATGGTTTCTTGCACCAAAAATGGTAATAATTAGTTTTTCATGACGTTTTCTTTAGCATTTATGAATAATTATGCTGGTTTTGCTACCATTAACCTTTAAGACATTTATATGTACCGTATTTTCCAGAATATAATTTTTGCTTTTTAATCATCAAAAATGTGCTGCAATTTATATTCCAAAACGATCAGGATTTGGATTTGTGATTTGTGAGAGATATATGAGACCAAAAATATTTATATAGTGCATTTGCCAAATCCAGGTAGTTTCAGTTTCACTTTAAATATATTATTTTAGGGTTTATAATAAATGTTATTTATAATGTCACTATAATTCATGTTTGGTTTATACTTAGTAGAATGAGGGAAACTAAAATACCTGTTTATAATGTTTGTAAACATTTCAGTTTTTATTTACTGGTATTTTACATTATTTCTGAATGTAATATTACTTATTCACAGATGTATATTTTGAACTTATCTGTATTTTTTCTGTAAACAGTCTAACATGTTGCTATACTCATTTTCCAGAAAATACAGTAGATGATGTTTCTTAAAGGAATAGTTCACCCAAAAATTTAAATTTGATTAAAATTCACTCGCCCTTCCATCCAAGACGTAGATGAGTTTATTTCTTCTTTGGAACAAATTTAAAGAAATATATCATTCCCATTCCATAATTTGCTCACCAATGGATCCTCTGCAGTGAATGGGTGCCGTCAGAATGAGTCCAAACAGCTGCTTAAAAACATCACAATAATCCACACAACTCCAGTCCATCAATTAATGTCTTGTGAAGTGAAAAGCTGCGTATTTGCAAGAAGTAAATCCAACATTAAGACATTTTAACTTTAAACAATCAAAATATGACTCCATCATCCATAATAATGCTTCCTCCAGTGAAGTTCATCCCTTGTTGTCCTCTCACATCAAAATCCACAGACATATTTGTTTAGAACAGTTTTAGACTGTTTTGGACACTTGTATATGGTGCTTGATCTGTGTATATTTCTCTCCTGATTCAGACAAGACAACCTCTTCAGTGGAGAAAGCAACTATAGAGGACGTGTATTTTAGCTGGAAGCAATGATTTAAAAAAAAATCTTAATGATTAATTTTTTTTATAAACGTAGCTTTTTTTTCATTTCACAAGATGTTAACTGATGGACTGCAGTGGTGTGGATTATTGTGATGTTTTTATCAGCTGTTTGGACTCTCATTCTGACAGCACCCATTCACTGCAGAGGATCCATTGGTGAACAAGTGATGCAATGCTAAATTTCTCCACATCTGTTCTGATAAAGCAACAAGTTCTTCTACATCTCGGATGGCCTAAGGGTGAGTACATTTTCAGTAAATTTTCATTTTTGAATGAACTATTCCTTTAATGTTGTCTAACCTCCTTACATATTAAACAAGTCCCCACAGCATTAATTTCAATACCATGACAATTTATGAATAACCATTTTTTGCCATTTGGTTTCAGAGGGAGGTCCGCATTGCAAATGTTTGTTTACATGATATATCAAATTCATACAAAATCAGGTTATCTGTAGCAATGTCATGAATTCTCTGTGCTCAGGAGGCATTTGATAATGTGTCCATGGATGTGGAGCTATCAAGAAGGGAGGGCTGGTGTTTCGGTGCCAAGTTGGTAAGGGGGGCTTACATGTACCAGGAGAGAAGCCGAGCTGCGGAGATTGGATACGAAGACCCCATCAACCCCGACTATGAATCCACTAACAGAATGTACCACAGGCAAGAAATGTTCCAAATTCTTCCTTGCAAATTTCACGCTTGAAGTCTGTTCCAAAACCTAGTGAGCGGCCTTGTTGTCTACAAAGGCTGCTACTTTCTAAGCAGCATCTGAACTGAAATAGAGCCTCATAAGTGACTCATCTGTCAGCTCTTCCTGGGCAGAAGCTCCATTAACGGTCACTCACCCACGCAAAACAAATAGAGCTACTCGCAAAAAACACACACGAGACTCCACTAACCCTCACAGCTGATTCCAATAGAGTCTAATGCAGTGTGGCCATGGACTCCCACTTTCAGCCCACATCCCCATCGTCTGATATTAAAATTGTCCTATTTGTCTCTTAGCTCACATTAAAGTCAGGGTAAGCGATTTTTCAAAAACGTTTTAGAAAACTGAGTCGGGGCCGAGTACCAAAACAAACTTGTAGCCAATCAGCAGTAAGGGGCGTGTCTACTCATGATATGGAGGAGAGAGCGTTCAGTGAACAGCCGAGCCGAGCGACAGAAAGATAGTGATGGCAGATAAAAAACAAAAGAGAAAAACGTCTGCGGAACGATAAGGCAAGAAGTAGGACCCGTGTAAATATCGGATCAGCTTTCCAGCGCTGGAGAGAACTCAAGAAGCGGAAGGCCTGCGATCGGACGTCGAGGTTGCTTTGTTTCTTCCCTATAGGTGAGTAACACCGTGTCTACACCGGACGCGGTGCACCACAACAGCTGAAGTCTGCCTACACTGGACGCGTGTATTTCAGGCGAGAATGTAGTTGTTTAAAACTCAAATCTGCGGTTTATTTATAAAAACAGTGCCTATTTGAAAATGTGATTCGCCGATTTCGGAGACATGAGCTCCACGCGATCACCGGGCGCTCAGTGCTCATGTATCCCGAAGAGAGGAGCATAACCTCGGCTAGTCCTTCTGACATTTGCCGCTGGCTCTGATGTCTCTGTAGTGGTTAAACATAAGATATAATTCGTTTTGGGTAAATCTAACAGGTAATCTTTGGTCTTTATTCTATTGTTCTATTAATATGTTAAAATGAAAACATATTTCATCTGTAAATACAGTGAGGAAGATTGCAGCAGCCGAGGCGAGCTGACTAACGTTATCAAGTACGCTGCTCTTTGCAGAATTACCGGACTTGCGTCGTTCCGTCAGCGGGAGATCACACTCCCGAGTCTAACTCGTGAAGTCCGAACTACCGAGGATGCAAGTCCGAAATTTGCGTACTTGGTATAGAGAAACGCGCGCAGATCTAATGTTACGTCACCAGACTATTTGCCCAATCTTCTCTGTACTTTAGACCGCGATGGAAACGCAGACAGCAACAGGTCTGGGGGAAAAAAGTTCCTGGGACATATTGTTCCAGGTAATTTCGGTGGAAAAGCGGCTTATGTTTCACAGAACTAATCATTGCCTGGGTTGCGTAGGCTACGTATGTGTGGGGCGGATCTATCAAAATAGGGGCGAGACTCTTTTGGGGTAGGGGCGTGTTTGTTTTGGTGATTTCAAATATCAACACTGGCTTCCAGAAATCGCTTACCCTGCCTTTAAAACCAAATTTTGACTTTATTTTGCTATACCTTTAGGGTTTTTATTAGTTTATTTTATATATGTTATGACTAATTATTTTATAATATTACATTTGTTTGATATCTACATATAGTACTGTATCTCTGGATTAATATTAGATTATGTATAAGCAAACAGTGCTGGCTTGATATTTCAATGGCATGACAGCATAGAACTACTTTGGCTCATGAATATTAATGAACTAACAAGACTGGACAGTGTAGAAAAGCACAGTCACTGTGAGCTGATTTAATATTCATTAGCTCAGTCTTATCCAAATAATGACATCATTACCCACCAGTCTTTGGCTTCTGACTCTTAAAAACTCTTCTGAGTTTACTGAAAGCATGAAGGTGGGCAACATGCTGTTCTGGAACAGAGAATTATGGAAAAATTCTTCATTTATTAAGAATGTAGTTTAATTCAGGAAGGGGAAGTCTGCACTGTAAAAAAAAAAAAGTTGGGCAAACTTAAAAGTTTAAGGCAACCAGCTTCAGCAGATTTTTGAGTTTTCTCAACTTCTTGTTTTAAGTTTGTACAACAAAAAGTTGAGAAATGTCCTAAAAAATAAGTTGAGAAAACTCAAAAATCTGCTGAAGCTGGTTGCCTTAAACTTTTAAGTTTGCCCAAGGTTTTTTTTTTTTTTTACAGTTTGGGGTCAGGTTCACTTTGCCACTCTTTAAGGAGCAGGATGACAAGTTTCTGAGTCCAGATCAGCAGTCCTAAGATACTTGTCACATATATGTCCTTATCAGAACATCATACTTCCCCTGAACTGTGCTTCATTCAGACGGTCTCTGTGCTAACAGAATGTTTCACAGGCAGGAGAGATTTATCTAGAGTCTTGGCTTATCTCACCGTAGGTAAGCCTCTTATGATTAAGGCACATTCTGACAGCTTTCAAAATAAATCAGATCTTTTCAAAAGCTTTTGTGTTTGCGGTCAACAGTCATGTTGGCTCAAAGTGCGGCCCAAAAGCAGGATGATTTATGAGCAGCTGGTGTCTTTCAGGTGTCTGGATTACGTGCTGGAGGAGATCGAACAGAATAAGAAAGCAAATGTCATGGTGGCATCACACAATATAGACACCGTTGAACATACACTCAGAAGGTAAGACTGATTTTTTTCTCCTTCTGTCTTTCTATTATATACAGTATATGAACTATCATAAACAAATTTAATTTCCACCACAACTTAAATATCTTAAAAATTTAAATATCTTATAAATATAATTATAACTTAAAAATATAATATTTTTTTTTTCTTGGAATAAAATTTCTGAATCTCACCACAGCTAATTTCACAGCTAGAATTGTATGTATCCCAAATACGCAATTCATAATATTTTTTGCACAGTTTGACAAAATTACAGCTTGATTGGAAATGTCTCAAAATATGTGATATGTATCTTGATTTTCCTTATTTCATCAAATCTCTCATATTTCATGTTAAGCATTCTTTTCACTGACACAATCATCTCCAATGTGCACTAACTTTTAAGTACACTAAAAGTTCTTAAGTACACGCTTTGTTTAGATTATCATAATATAATATTTTTTTATGTTACTGTAAGAAGTCTCTTATGCCTTACTAAGGCCGCATTTATTTAATAGAAGTAAAAACAGTAATATTGTGAAATATTATTATAATTCAGAATAACCGTTTTCTATTTTAATATATTTTTAAAATGCAATTAATTTTTTTATATTTTAGCAGCCATTACTCCGGTCTTCAGTGTCACGTGATCCTTCAGAAATCATTCTAATATGCTGATTTGCTGCTCAAGAAACATATGTTATTAGTATGAATATTAAAAACAGTTGTGCTGCTTAATATTTTGTGAAAATGTGATCATTTTTTCAGGATTCTTTGATGAATAGAAAGTCAAAAGAACATAATTTATTGAAATAGAAAAAGTCTTTACAGTCACTTTTGATAAATTTTTATGCATTTTTGCTAAATAAACATTCATTTATTTAAAAAAGTTACAAACTTGTGAACAGTAGTGTATATCAATACACTATACATATTATGCATTGAAAAAATCACAAAATTAAATGAATTTGACCTTTGTTATTCTGAATAAAAATCAACCTTTGGACATAAAGTGAAGAGATGTTGAGCAAAGAAAACCTCACATTCACATTTACAGTGCTGTTCTTTGATATCAGGTCCTTCCCTGCATCACCTGGAACATTTAGATCCCTCTGGGAGTAAATTAATTTGCTTAAATTAATAATGTAATGTGCGATCATTCATTTTTTGTACTCACTCCTTAGGGGAGTAACCTCATTTGACAAGGGTGTACCAGTGACCGCTGTCATTAACATTCTCTGTCACAATGTCAAAGAGTGTCACCAGGGCTTGATTCATATGGAGGTCCACACTAGTTACCCTCCTTTTACATCATTCACACTTAATATCACCTTAAGTGTCTCAGAATGTGTCTTGTTCGTGCGTGTAATGGCTGTAACCGATAAGAGGGTGTAAAACTTTGAGTGAGCAATCGCCAGAATGTATCCGGTATTAAATGACCTTGCCAAAGGGGCCTCTCTCATTTTTCACTTTCTGTGACGGCGCTCTGTGTGTTTATGCTCTAACAGGATGAATGAAATGGGTCTGGAACCCACAGATAAGAAGGTGTACTTCGGCCAGCTCCTGGGAATGTGCGACCAAATCAGTTTTCCGTTAGGTGAACACACCCACACCCACACCCACACCCACACACACACACACACACACACACACACACACACACACACACACACACACATATACACATGCTAGCAGTGTTTATAAAATCACTTCTATAGGGAACACGTTAGTGAAATTACAGTAACATTTTAGAATAACTTTTATTAATTATAAACCTATTTGGATATCATTATCTCTTATTTTAGTATTGCTGAGGTACTTTTGTAGTTTTTTTTAATATTTGTAACTATTTTTAAATTTTTATTTTTGTAATTTTGATGTGCTTTACTTATTATTTTATTAGTATTTTTTAGTGTCATGTTTTGTGGTTTTATGTAGGTTATGTTAAGTTTTATTTCAGCTAGTTTCCAAGGAATGAATATATATATATTTTAATTCAACTGATATGTTTTATTTTAAGAAAAAAATCCTGTTATAACCTGCAGTAGTTGTCAAGAAATTACAAGCAATTTTTTATTTCGCTGGTCGGTTAAACACATTAAAATTACACATGATTAAAATTATAATAATAAATAGAAAAAAATATATATAACAAAAAAATACACACACACACACACACACTATATATATATATATATATATATATATATATATATATATGTGTGTGTGTGTGAACTTTCATAAAAATATACAAAACTGTACATGAATTTTATTTATATAGTTTTTTATAAGTATATGTTGTAATATTTAATTGAAATATTTGGAACACTATGCTATATATGATAGTGTAAGATAAGGTAAAGTATTACCAAGATAGTGAAGTTTTATATGAAAGTATAAGATGTAAAGTATTACCAAGAGTACAGTTATAAAATGCATGTCAATCAAATGGATACATGACCAAAGAAATGCAGTGAATCACTTTAAAATTGGTATTCTTTTCTTGTCTGCTCACATCTCTAGCTCAGGCAGGATTCCCTGTGTACAAGTATGTTCCTTATGGTCCGGTAAATGAGGTGATTCCGTATTTGTCCCGTCGGGCACAGGAGAACCGCGGCTTTATGAAAGGAGTGCAGATGGAGAGAGAGCTTCTATGGAAAGAGCTGATGCGCCGACTGACCAGTGGAGAGGTCTTCTACACACCTGCTGTATAAAACACACTCGGCTTCTCACCAGAGACTCCTTACGCTTGTTTTTTGCCTGTTCACCCATCCATTCGTAAATCTTTTTTTTCCACTCTCACCCAGGCTGTTCATGATATAACGCACATGGGATCCATTTCAATCAAATACCACAGTTGGATGAAGCTCACAAAATGCAAATCATACTTAACCTGACAATCACAAATCACAAATCTAAAAACAACAAAAATGTGTATTTAGATAAAGAAAATTAAGTCTGTTTTTAGAGTTTCTGCATTGGAGCATTATTATTTTCATGACAATTAAGCACATTTTACCTCCCAATTATAATGTTTTGTTTTGTCAACCATGAAAACAAAGCACCTACAGCTGGTCAAACATATTCATCAAGTATTAATGGCTGAATCTTACCAAATCATATTTTACCTAAAAATCATGAATACATAATAGGAAATATTGCAGTATTTGCATTAATAAAACAAAGCTGGTCAAATATATTTATTTAATATTAATGGGTGAATCTCACAATGTCACACACTGTAAAAAAGTATATAAAAATATCATATTTCGCTATATTATAAATGTTATTTTAAAATGCACAATTTTTATTTTCTATTAAAACACATTTTTGGATGTTTTTGACAAGCATGTTTTTTACAGCAATTCTTATTTTACAGTAGATATAGGTATTGCACATTAAAGTATTTTTATAACAATAATGAAAATCTTATGGGGAGCATGCAAAACAAATAAATTAATTAATGAATTATAATAATTGAAGTTTGTATTATAGTAATGAAAATTTGGGGGAAATGTGCTTAACTGTCATGACAATTTCACAATGCAAAAGTGTCCTAACAAAAAAATCACTTGAACACCATAATACTATCAGAGGATCATCTTTAACTGGCAAAATAACCTTTCAGAATCGTGTTTCTGGTGGATAATACCAAGTAACAACAGTTTTTATTCCAGTAGCAATAACTAGTAACAATGGTATTTTAGAGCAGACTGCTGTTACCTTGGTGCATTTTGGTAAGGGTCAAGAAAGAGAGGTTATATTCTTCCCTTTCCATATAATCTTTCTCTAATTCACTTTCCTCTGCGTTTCCACTGCTCCCTTCTCTTTATTCCACTGATGGTCTGGCTTTGCACTCTTTCTCTTCTCTCATCCATCTCTCCGGCACCTTTATGACTCTGAAAGGGCTCCCTAAAATGTCAGATGCCTGAGTGTGCACTGCTGTTTTATACCACCTTTATTCCTCGAGTGGAACACCAATAATAAAAATATAAGGATGGTTTAAACGGTAATAAACAAACACATCAGTATCACTTTCTGATAATGATGGCTTGAATTCAAGGATAACAACGCCTGAAGTTGGAGAATTATATTTTATGTATGCGACATTTCATGCTTGGTGTGAGGAATTGTGGGTAAGTTGGAATGCAGGCAACAACCCGTCGTCAATATTTCCATAACCCCATAAACCTGTAAACAGATTATATTTCAGATGTAATATATTCCAAGCGAGTGGTTTGTTTGTGCTCAAGCCAAATCTTGTAATTTGCACTGTCGATTTCATTGAGAAAAATATATAAAAAAAACACATTGTTTTATGGCAAAAACTGAACTTTATTTTTTGCGCTCTCACTGCTCTTGATATCTCTCTTGTGCTCAGACGTGCTCAATGAACTTTAGAAGTTCTGATGAGATGATTTTAAGTTGGGTTTTCAGCGTAATGATTCTGGTGTTTAGCATATACAGAGCGAGAATTAAATCTACTCTTTTATTATCTGTGTTATGAAGCCTTTTATGCTTAACCAACGGTTTATCTCTCTCTATTAATATTTTCTTTCCCTCTGTGGAGTATTTGGGGAAGATGAATAAAACACTTTAATTAATTGAGCCGAAGTTAATGATTTCTAGACAATTGCTCTTAAGTAAATGGCACAATTCCTCATCCATTTATATCCTGTTTTAAATCCATGACGAATTAACAACCCTTTGGGCCTTTTGCCTTGAGAAATAACAGGACAGACCATAATACAGCCCACATCCCAGTGTTCTGTTGAGGCTATGGCTGAATCCTAATTTGCATATTAACCATACTGTTTAGTATGCAAAATTAGTATTTGTGGAACAGGTGGAAATTTTTTTTAACAATTAAAGTTGGTCTGTGCTTTCAGCAAACATAATTTCTGTTGACTCAAAACGAATACTGTTTGCTTTTGTGGATCCAACTTAAATATGATTTTATTTTAAGTTAAGATGAGGAAACTATATCATGAACTAATAGTGATATAGACCTTTCTTAATTTGACAGATTCTTTCCACCAAATTTGTCAAACTTGTAGTCGAGCAAACCTAAAGGGAATATGTAAGAATTTTCAGTCACAGACCAATTCTTACTATTAACAAACTATTAACTATGACTTTTGCCTCAATAAACTTATGGGGTTTAAAGATTAAGGAATCCAAAATATGGTCATGCAGAATAAGGCATTAATATGTGCTTTATAAATACTAATAAGCAGCCAATATGTTAGTAATATGCATGCTAAAAAGCAACTAATTAACTGGTTAATTGAGAATTGGTCCTTAAAATTAAGCATTATTTTCATCAAAAATGCCACTCTTAGCAGTGTGGACGGCGTCTAGATGTTCATTAACATTATTTTGTTACAAAGGTATCTTTTACTTATTAGGGGTATGATTCTCGCTTGGGTTGCGAGACGTCCCGGGTTCAGATCCCGGACGAGCCCCCAATTATGTTACGTCTCCCTAATTATTTGGCGTCTAGGGTTTTTGGGAGGTAACACAAACGTTTAATAAGTAAAAGGATATTTAAGCTAAAACACTTTTCTCTGCTATGGAGGTGCGGTGTGTGCAATTAAGAAGCAGAGACAAAACTGAATATAAAGTTTGCGTTTAGTGGGAAAAAATAATTATATATTACAAAGCTCCCAATAATAATATAAACAAGTACCAAAATACCTTCAAACAAACCAACAAATATCTATTTACAAATTATGTACAAATGTAATGGATTGAAGACAACAAAAGTGAGGGACAAGAGCGGTGCTAAAGAAAAGAAAAGAATAAAACAAAAACACTCTAACTAGCACCAATCAAAACTAAGCTAAACCAAATAAATTAAAGAAAATAACATCTTCAGCATAGAACGTCACTAACTACGCTGACTGACAAACATAAATACAGAAGTTGGCACTCGCTCATAAACTAGTGTGTTTAGACAACTTTACCCTGCTTGTAGTAAGATGTAAGTCACGTGACATGCTGAACTGGGGTGTATTCCAGAAAGCAGGTTATGTGACATACCCGGGTATGTTTGAGGATAAGCGAGCGGATAACCTCAGCTTTCGGTTCCAAAATCGGAGGTAACTTTTAGGCTATGTAAGTAACCATAGTAACTTGCTCTCTGAAGATAACCTGCTCCGGAGCAGGTTCTGTTCCAGGGTTAGTTCACTTCAGAGCCATCAGTGCACGCGTGACCTACTGATGAGCGTGACAGTGGCCGTGACAGATTGCACAATATTATACAGTTATGTAATATAGCCGACTATATATATATATATATATATATATATATATATATATATATAGATAGATAGATAGATAGATAGATAGATAGTTGTATGATATGTTAATTATAAAGCGCTAATATAAGTAAGAAATAAGGTAATATTATTCTAATATGGTTATTATATTTATTTTATTGGCATATATATATCAGTTATTTGTATAAATTATAAAACATTATTATGATAAGGTAATGTTTAATTTATTATATTATATATATCCATTACATTTTATATTATCATCTCACACATGAATCTGCATTTTCTATAATGTATTTCTATAACAAAAATATATATCTGATATGACTTAATATATAATTATCATCAAACAAACAATATAATTCATATTCTCAAGGATTAAAGATTAAACGGAAAAAAAAGAAAAATGATTGCACAACCATTAATTAGGTGGCGATATGCACTAAGCATGTAAATCACCATTGAACAAAAGAAGAAGAAAGAAACAGCATGGCGCGCTTTTTCTTTGCGTCCGTTTCCATAGGGACTCATCGATTCGTCGCTCCGTTGAGAATGTCTTGAGTCTTAACCAGGAACATACTCTGAGTTGAATGAACTTACTCCCGGTCGTGTTTTAGGAACCAACATACCTCGAGTAAGCAGGTTTTGGGTTAATCAACCGAAAGTTCAGGGTTTAGCTGACGGTAAGTTAACCGTGCTTTCTGGAATACACCCCTGGTCCCATCACTATGTGTGAGTGACAAACAACCTTCAGATGAAACTACGCTTAAAAAAAACATTTTCACTCAAGCGGCTCTGCCAGAATGATCAGTGTATGACATCAAAGTACCGCGAGAGCGATTCGAAAGCATAAGGATCCATCTGCTCTCTTATCGCTCTCGCGGTACTTTGATGTCATACACTGATCATTCTGTGTAGTGCCGCTTCAAGTCGAACACACCTTTTGTGTCGAAGAAGGACTTGAATAAACTCAGATAAACTGAGAGTCGAGTCACATCGTAACTGCAGTTAAACAGCCAACAAGCAGTAAAGTTTCACAAAGAGACAACTCAAACACACAATAACTCAAATTCAGAAAACTACAACAAAAACAGGAGCAAACACCAAAGCAAACGTGGGAGAGCAAACAAATGAAAAGCAAACGCTCCTCCTGAACTGGTGTCACATCAGGGTCTTTATACGCGCCCACTAACATCTGATTGGTCCTCAAAGCATCTTGTAGAATTGATGACAGACAGGCATGGTCCAATCACGGGTCCTGTGAGGTGAGAGTGAGGCGAGAGAGATAAAAAGGAGAAAAACATCCCTCCCAGAACAATACGGGACGTAACAGCCAAGAATGAAAAACGACTGTGGCGTGAGTAGCCCCTTTAAAAGGTTAAATAAAAATATGTCTATACCTCAAAGGTTGTATAAACTTGTTGGAAAGGAAACAATTACACCAATGAGAACACTAATCACCCTAATAGTGACTTAGAACATAATTTTTACATCAATATATAATCAAAAACACAACACAGAGCTAAACGTATACATTCTGAATAACAAATATTTCCATCTTCATAAGTCCTCATGTTTTGACCAAAACACACAAATCAATGCATCATTACCTTGTGAAGTCAAATTATAACTTTTCACAGTACAAATTGTTTCAAAGCAGCTTGACAGAAAATCATGATGTTAAAGTTTTTAATATCTCAATGCCTTATAGTTATACAATTAGCAGATTAGAGCTGGTCGATAATATAGTTACATTGTTGACGATGTAACAACCAAGCAGATATTTGATATTTAGTAGGCTACATATTGTATAACTCTAGTAAAATTGGATTTACTTACAGTAGTTGTGTAATTCGTTAGTAAGTATTCATTTGAGTTATTCATTCATTATGTGGTGATATTGAGAATTACAAAAGCTGTGGGGTCTAAAAGTTGACTTTATTTAATTTTCTATGTAATGTCAACCTTCTCTAGGGATGGGATATGTATAATATATGTATAATGGGATCCTCATTGTTTTATGCTTAAAAATATATTGCCCTCTTAATTAGCTTATGTGTAGTTACTGCTTATTATTAGCAGTGTTTGACTAACTACTCTCCAAAAAGCTAGCTCGACAGTTTAACTACATTGGAATTAGGAGTAGCTTATAGTTTGTTGCTTCCCACTAGTATTACATGTATTCACCTGAAAAAAAGGTATATAGGAGAAATTAATTCCAAATATAATGAATTTAGCCAGATGCTACCACTTTTGTCACCTATGTGACAAAGGGATATTGTAACATCAATAGGCTACATCATTTTATGATATGTAGCATGTCCCAATACTTTAGTTTAGTTTAGTTTAACTGCATTTTCATTGTGTGGACATTTCTGTTCCAAGGGGAAGAAATCATACTACTCAGTTAGAGTGACATTAGTGTGGGTAGATGAAGACTGAATTTTCAGTTCAAATCAGTTGATGTTAATGTGAATGCATAATTTCTGTGAACAGGCTTATAGTGAGCGATTTTCTGAGAGACTTCTTTACCACAGCATTCTGGGATATGGAATACTTCATGGATTTTTTTTGTTGTTGTCTGCATCCTGTTTATTTTAGATTTATAATTGTATTAAATGTAGTGTATTTCAGATTAGTCTTGACATATAAGTGTACTTAAAGTCCACTTTCATTACAATGTTTCAAAACACACTTAAGTGAACTTTTAAAATGTGCACTTTGTAATATTGTTAAAATAAAGGTTTCACTTTTGAAGTCTTTTGTGCTTTTTAAAGAAGTACGCTTACTGTATTTTGACAAATACTAAGCACATATAAAGTATTTTATTCAACTTTTAACAATTTTAACTGTAGTGTGTTATTTGTAATTACATTTAAATTGCAACATCATCGTTACAAATGTGTAATTATTCATGTATTTAAATACATGAAAGTTTAATGACATTAAAGTATATTTTAGTTTACCATTAATGCTTTTCAGTACATTCAGCAGTACTCTGTAATATTTTTTAAGCCTATGATAGAATTTCAAACACAATAGAAGTATTTATGTAATTGCATATAAAGATGTACTTAAGTCCTACTTAAGTGGGTTAAAAAACACTCGGAAGTTCTACTGATTGCATTTAATATACATATAAACTGTAATACATTTTCACTTAATTGTAAACATGTAATGTTTTAGAAAACATTGCATTCAATTTGCACTTCAGTATATTATTTTAAAGTATATTATTTCTATAATAAGTATCTTTCTCAAAGTATGGTAAAGTGTACTTTTTTTCACAAGGGTTAATACTGGTCAGGCAGCAGCTACGGCCAGTTTTGCAGTTCACACAAAACTGCTGACAACACAAAGATGTGGTGTCAGCATAGATAAAATGAGACTATTTGGGGATTTAGGGATGCTGTTATGTTATCATCATATTTTGATAAACCTTTTTGACATTATATAATATTGTTGTAGCAGTATAACATTGTAGAATCATAACATGTTCGCATCTTCCTTTTAACTCTCTAAAAAGACTTGAATCACAGCCTTAAGTAATATTTGTCAAGCAGAATCATGAGGTTAATTCCCACGTTGACAGTGGTTGTGTGTCAAATCACGGGTCAAAAGACCACTGATGTTACCTCACGCTCTAAAAAATAAGGTTTATTTTAAGCTTGCCATACCTAGCCCAAAGCGTCAGTGTGTATTGTTATGTAACATTATATATAATCAGTTGCGTGCAATCAAAACCTTTTATTTCAATGAATTATTCATGGCTTACAAATGGAAAATACACTTTGGGCCTGTAAACACAGTCCAGTACACTGTAATTTATGAACTCAAAAACAATAAAAATAAAACACCAGCTTCTGAATTCAGAATGAGCAAAATCATGTTTTTTCACAGAAAAAAAAGTGAAGCAATAAATATGGGACTCGCTTTATATGTAGATTACAGTGTACAGATGCACACAGCATAAAGAAGGAAAGTGAGATAAAATTGTTTGGTTTTTGTGCACACACCCTATCTGAGGCAATATTTCTTCACTTGTAATCTGTTTATTCATATTTTGAGGGCTGGAGGTGTGTGTTATTGGTCGTATTCAGAGACCCCATGTTGGTTTGAATCAATCCTTTGTGCAGATGCCCCATGCTGCTATCACATATATGACAATATTGATTGTTTGTTGACAATGATGTGAAATATAATTCAAGAATGTCTCAGCATATAGAAACGAGATCACACTCAGACTGCATGTTGTCGAGGAGTTAAACTTCAGTTAAACTACTGATTTGAAAAACAAAATAGCATTGAAAGTATTGCATTTGATAGCTTTTAACTTGCAGTATGTATAAATTTACACTATATACAATTAATGCAACTTGGAAAAACCTTTACTTTTATAACTGGGTCTAAAACATTGTCATGTACCACATCATTTATCTAAAAAAAAATTCTGAAATGTAGAGGAAGAAAAACTAAATTTTGAAATGGTTTAATTATATTTATTCATTTGTCACAAGTATGCAGATGCAAACGCTTGGTAAATGCATTGTAACACATGGTCCTGTTGCACACACAACAAACAACTACATAAATACTACATATAACCTCAGTTTGCAAGGGGGCGCTAGTGATACATCAGCATCATTAAGCCATGTGTTATTGTTCAAGAAGATACTACAATATGGTTATCTGCAAGTACCAACCAAGTAGGTGTGGTCACATTTAATATTGCATGGTTGAATTTTCACAGCAAAATCCCATTGTTGCAATAAGAATAGGAATAGGAATTTTGTATGAGGCCGAAATATTTCCACATGCAGATTTCGCAATGGGTTCAACTTAAAAGCTCATGTGGTAACTTTTTTGGTTTGAAAGTGACTGTGCTACTTAAAATACATCACTACAGTATTGATTATTGACATTGACCCTTTTTTGCTTGCAAAATTTTGACGAAATTTCACAAATGTAAAAATTGAAGAATTTGAATATTCATTATGTGAACATAAGAAATTATGTTTTGTTGCGCTACTGTTGCAACACTTTCAGAGACATTCATAAGTAAGCAATTTATACATTGATTCCCATGATAAGTGTACTGTAAGTTGCGATAAAAACTTTAGCTGCATCTGAAATTGCATACTGTCTAGTTGGTACTACATTTGGTATGAATCTTGACTGTGAAATGTCAGTCGAATACACTCTCCAAAAATTAATTCATAACATTCTGTGTAGTGTAGTATAAATGTGATGCATGCTTCAGAATCCAGAATACTGTAGTAGGTTATCCAGGGATGAAGTATTCGATTTTCGATACACCTTATGAATTCAGACATACTATTCTTTTGCCATACTGTTTTTCACATACATATAGTATGGAAATAGGCATATGTAAACTAATATATAGGCATATATAAGCTAATTGCGTACTCTCTTCAGTAGTTACTTATTTTGAATAGATAATTACTTTGCGACCGCTAAAAAAGTATGTTCTAGTATGAATGTAATCTGAATGTAATACATTCGCTATGTTGTCTTTATCATGTGACCTATCAGCTGTGTCAGGTGTGTCACTTCACTGCCATTAAAAAATCGGATGGTAAAGTGTCCATCATGTGCACACTTCAGAATCTTGCTGGAAGAGGTCATCTGGGTACTTTTACCTACTCTTTTATGAGTACAGGAGTTTGGACATACTTCTTTTGTCACATACTGTTTTTCACGTATTATATAGTAGGGAAGTGTGCTATTTCAGTTGCAGCCTATCGGACATACTACTTTTTTGCCATTCTATTTTTCACATACTATATAGTATGAAGGTAGACATATTCGAACACGGTGATTGTGTTGCAAAGCAACATTGATTTAACCAAACTGTTAGTTTGGGGGCGGGACTGTCTGTTGAAACGACCAATGGCAGATGGGAGAAGTGTTTGAAAAGTCATTCCTTCAGTAATCTTATTAGATTCTTCACCTACTTTTAGTTAGTTACTTTTTGAAATGTTGACTGGCAGATGTAAGTAAAGGTAAGTAAATATTTGGCGACAATTATCGTGGGCAGCGGGCGTAACATTGACAGAAGAGTTTGAAACTGCATTTGAGCTTTAACTGTGGAATTAATTACCTTCTTGTGCTTTGACAGGGGCCTTGCAGTTTTCTCTTAATGTGATTTCACCAGCAGGTACATGGAGGGATTCCTGGAATACTGAAACAAAGGTGTGTGTTTTCATAAAGGACAGTATGTCTTTCCTTTCTCTGCCTGTTTTTCTCTCTCTCACACACAGTCTCTCTTTCTTTCTGCATGTATAATGCATTGCAAACAGGGCATTCGTCTCCATAATTTGATAGGTGCACTCTTTCACTTTGAACGTGATGGAGCCAGCTCCCTGAGGAAGAAGGATAACAAGAAAGCGTGAGCAGAGCCGATCCTCCCTATATGCAGAATACGCAAGCTGCGTAGGGCCCCCGAAACACCAGGGGGCCCCCTTGCTCTCAAAGATGTTTTAATTTTAGTTTAGTTTTTGAATTTGGCCAGCTGAAAACATGAATTATCATTTATTTTAATGCGGTGCGCTGCCTGTCACCCTCTCTACATAAAAATCAGTCAAATCATGTAACGTGAATGTCATACAGTCTCTTGTCTGAGTTGTAAGCGTACCGAGCAGTGGAAGAGAATGTTTCTTGAGCGCTTTCTGTGAGCGCGATTCAAGACGGAGTGAAACACGGACAAATGCGTTTCATCCATTCCCCCCACCCCCCAGTTTTGCGTAGGGCCCCCAGAAGTCTAGGATCGGCACTGAGCGTGAGGAAGAGCACATGTGCATGTGTGTCGCTGTGATTGAGTCTGTATAATGTGGGTGCACCGCATTGTTTTTCGTGGAAGCCCTGGAACGTAAAAAGCAGTGTGGATTTTCTCTTGCTGATCAGCAGTCAGAGTTAATTGGAGAGGATAGACATTCAGAATCAGTCGAGACCAAAAATAAATGAATGGTCTGACCATGGACTCCATTATTAAGCACAGTAATGGTGTCGCTTCATGATGTCTGAGTTGCAGACCATTTGTTTGGATACAGAATCACTTTGTCATTTAACACCATCTTAAATTTGTGAGCAAATTGGATCTGCGTCAATCAGATGTCTATAAACAAATCAATATATTACTAGTAAATAATATTATGAATACAGTCAGGACTAAAAAGCACAAGATACAACCTTTGCTGTGACTACATCTCAACCAGACCAACACAACAATTTTGGCTCATCCAAAGCCAAAGTGAATGGTGTGAGTTTGGCATGGGACTACCTGTTTATCCAACCAATGTTCATTCATTGTCATCTTTCACTAGTGAGGTTGTGGCACCATCAGCCAATCAGTGTTGTCTTGATGTTATTGTCATCTACCTCAGGAATGAGTCATATGGCATTTACGGTGTGGTTCAGTTTATTGGCTCAAAAAGCTCTGATGCTGTGTTCAAGTCTTAAAGGATGGACGGTCTGAATTACAAGTTTGGAAATCACAATTATGATGTATTGATGCATTTATTCATATTGTATTGTTGTGTTTGCTAATATTTTGAATTACCTTTTATTTTTAGTTTTCATTGTAATTCTAGTTTTAGTAATTGTTTTTTTTATATAATTTACTGAAATATATAAATGAAAAAAAAAACATTTTATTTATTTATTTTTTATTTTATTATTATTTTATTATTATTTACAGTATTGGGTAATTATTTTACTTCAACTTATGTCAGTTTTTTTAAGGTTTTCATCTAATAGTTATCTTCTATTTTAGTTTAGCTTTATTTCAATTATTCTGGTAACACTTTACAATAAGGTTCATTAGTTAACATTGGTTAACCAATTTAGTTAACATGAACTAAGAATTAACAATACTTCTCCAGCATTTATTAATCTTAGTTTGTTAATTTCAGCATTTACTAATGCATTATTAAAATAACATGTTGTGCTTGTTAACATGTAATACATGTATTGTTCATTGTTTGTTAATGTTAGTTAATACATTAACTAACATTAACTAATGGAACCTTATTGTAAAGTGTTACCATGATTCTTAATAGTATTAGTTTTATCTAACAATAACAGAACTATTATAATGTGATGTGTTTCACTGGATTCGCCCTGTTCTTTATTCCTGACATAGACATTAAGCTTTTTTTAGTCTTAATGCAACATAATGAAGAGAAAAGCATGCACCTTTGGTGTGTAATTGGTGCTTTTTCTTTATATTGTAGCATTTTTATTCTATCAAAAAGAATGGTGTGATATGTAGTTTTGTTGCACACCTCTTTGTCAACATAAATGAGTAGTATTTTAGCAGTCACTGATTTTCATTAACATCACACAAAATGTGTACAAACTAAATTGCACATTCAACATACTCCCAACTTATTGGGGTGGTTTATATAACATTGTAGTGTTTACTATAAATGATTTATCCGATCATTATTACTAGTACATCTGATACATATTTATATATTTATCTGATACATTAACCAATCAATATATTTAAAAAAACCAAAAAAAACATGCTGTGATTGTGGCACAAAACTCTGCACTCCATCAACCAATTAGCAATTGTCAACGATCCAATGGACAAAAATCAATTCTTGTCCAACATTTTTTTCTCATTCAAGAAGCCATTTCACTCAGATATATGTCACAATGAGCAACGAGTTTCTCACTAGTCATTATGGCGTTTATGTGCACTCAGCCTATAAATATGATCATTCTGACTTCCATATGATTCCTCATGAGCAAAGATGAAAAACCGCATCCAGGACAAGAAGTTTCTGTCTTATAATTGAGCTGTATATTGCCTAAACGTGTATATAGATGTGTGAGAGGTGACAAGTCAGTATTATTTTATATCTCTGTCCTGTTTTACCTTGAATGAGGTCATGGAAATTGCACTGAATTTCCTATGATATCTTTGTCTTTTCCCCTCTTGTTTTGTTTCTGTTTTTCTTTTCTTCCATTCAGGGTTGTGATGAGTCTGTGCAGATGTAAAGAGACTGTGTATCAGTGGCATACTTTCTCATTTTCACCTGTGGCTTAACGGAAATCCATCATAAAAAGGTTCTACTGTTTTTATAACATCTTCATTGATCCGTCTCCCTCTCTCTCTCTCTCTATCTCTATCTCTATCTCTATCTCTGAGTACTTTGTGTGTCTTCCAAAAGCAGCGAACATCTGCTTTCTCTGTCAGTACACACACCACCCCCTCACCGGCTGAGAGAGTGATTCATATAGCCGAGCCCACACACACACACACACACACACACACACACACACACACACAGACACACACACACACACACACACACACACACACACACACACACACACACACACACACACACACACACACACACACACAGAGAGAGAGAGAGACACACAGACACACACACACACAATAAAGAGGTGACAGCAGCAGTGCGCTCTACCTCCGGCAGCCATTAGGTGGCACTCCTGTATTTCACGCAATACAATCTGAATCATGATGCCTGCAAAAACAAACAGCATTTGATACGTCGAACATGAATCAAAGAAACACCTGGAGCTGCGACGCATGTCAGCGGGTTCGCGCTTCGTATTAACCCACGCGCTTTACTGACAGCCTTGATCCCCAACAAATCCAAAATCTGTCAGATGTTTATATCATTACAAAGTTTTATTCATAATAAATTAATAGTGCTTTTGAAACATGATGTACAGACTACAGTCATATTGGTAGCCTAGTAAAAAGCTGTTTCATTTGAGCAGGTCGCAATGTGGGAACAGTCATGTTGAGAGACGAATCAGTTTATCTCAGTAATCCTCCTATTATTGGATATGTTCACTCTTGGAATAAATTAATAAGGGATAAACAGAAATAGCACATTATATACAATGGCATCAGTAACTCGAGAATGGAAAAAAATGCACCTTTAGAACAACCCACCTTTTAGAACATCGGTCTGCATAGAAATTTGTGAATTTCTACAGATTTATTTTAAAAATTATTCTATGCAGACATATCTGTGAACTGATTCAATGATAAGAGCAAGTCCAAAATATGATTTGCATATTAGACTGATTTCTGAAGGGACAATGAGTACTTGAGTAATAATGCTGAAAATTCAGCTTTGCATTACAGGAATAAATTACATTTTACAGTATAGTAAAATAGAAAACATTTATTTTAAATTGTAAAAATATTTTAATTATTACTGTATTTGCTGTATTTTGATCAAATGATTGTAGCCTTGGTTTAAAAAAAAAAACCTCACTGCCTCAAACATTTGAACACTGGTGTATAATAACTAAAAAAATCCTTTTTTTTAAGATTTACTTTTCCAGGCCTTCCAGGAATTCTATCTATATCCAGGTTTTCCATGATAGTGAAATCTCTGTTTATATTTTTGTCAGAACATATGGAGTAGAAAAGCTCTTGGTGACCTGTCATTGTGCTGCAGCTCTCTCTCTCTCCATCACTCGTTTGTGCATGTAAAGTGTTTTCTCATCTATCCGATCAAGCTTTCTGAGAAAACGTTATGAAGATAATATTATGGAGTGCATGTTATGCTGTTTAATGGGACAGATGTACGGCTTAATCCTTCATTGGCTCATACAGAATTAATTGAGGGAATTGTCTTTATTAGTAAATAAAGATTGTGCTTAGATGTAAACACCGGAGATAAATGAAATATATGAAAGTATCACTAATACCCATCTATATTTGAGTGACGTAATGCAATAAAGCTAGATTGACACCAATTGACAGATTTTGTAGATTTTTTACACGATAATCAGCAGCTTTGCACATAACACACACACACACACACACACTTCATATTATACTTCACACAGTTATAAATAAATATATATTAAAATGCACCATAATATATTTATTTATAACTGATTGTGTAAAAAATCTACAAAATCTGTCAATTGGTTTAGTCACATATGGACAAATGAACAGCTTGTCTATCAGTTTGATCAAATAATAAATATAATATAGAATATTATAGTATAGAAATATTCAGAATATATATATATATATATATATATATATATATATATATATATATATATACACACACACACACACACATACCAGTCATACCACAAATGTGAATTTTAAATTAAATTAATAGCAATGTAACATTGATTCGTCAAGTAGCCTATACATATAGCACAAGCTACTTATTAAGAACTTCCGTTTTAAAGCACACCGTGGTTTCGAGAACCACATCTTGAGGTCTGTGTTTAATTGATGTTCTAGAATGAAACGGGAAAGTCTTTTAAAGTCATGTTAAGCACAAACTTTATTTTACTCACAAATCCAAAACCACTACTCTAAAAACCCATTAGAAGTTCCTGAGGGAACGCGTGGTGAACTAGCCTTCTGTGTCGGCCTACAATCTGACGTCACGTCTGAACAGGTCTATGTGCACAGAGTAACATCCCGTCTGCATTGTGAGCAAATGACGTGTCCAGACTAGAACACTTTGGTTATAATCAACAAAACTGTCTTCACTGCAAAAGTGTGATTATAACAGGAACATTCAAGTTTAGACAGTGTAAAAGGCTTTCAGAAATAAGGTGTGTATCAATGTGAGTATGATGTGATGCATATGTACCTCACCTCAACTCTCTTTCCATCTGTTACTCTCTTCTCCCTTTGAAGATGGTATAGACTTGATTCAGATGCACAGATGTTTAACACAGATAAGATAAATTCAGTTGTTTACAGGTGAAAACGGTGACTTATAGCTACACATTACATCTCTCTGCCTGAATCAAAGTTAAAAGACTGTTCCAGGTTTAATACAAGTGAAGCTTTATGTGCGGCAGAAGATAATTTCAGATCATCCATCAGTTTGTGAAAACAAACAAAAATGATATTTGCAGTAATGCACTTATAATGGGAGTCTATGAGGCATGGCACTGCACTAGAATAAGTGTTAAAATACACAGCGTTTTAGCATGTACATGCCACATAGTGGTTTTGAAAATATAGTAAACTTGAACTGAAGAAAGCAGTATCATGGATTATGGACTTTATTATTTTAGCCAGAAGCAATGTTTACATTTACATTTATGCATTTAGCAGACGCTTTTATCCAAAGCGACTTTACAGTGCATTCAGGCTATACATGTTTTATCACTATGTGTGTTCCCTGGGAATCGAACCCACAACCTTTTGCACTGCTAATGCAATGCTCTACCACTGAGCCACAGGAACACACATAATTTCTTTTGTTTAGAAATGAAATGGATTTGTTTATTACAAACATGTAGTGTTTCGTTTCAGAAGATGTTAGATGTTAAAGAGTTGTGTGGATTACTTGTGAATTATTGTGATGTTTTTATCAGCTGTTTGGACTCTCATTCTGACGGCACCCATTCACTGCTTGGGATCCATTGGTGAACGAGTGATGTAATGATACATTTCTCCAAATATGTTCCAATGAAGAAACAAACTCATCATCTTGGATGGCCTGAGGGTGAGTACATTTATTGCAAATTTTCATTTTTGGATGAATTATTTCTTTGATCTAGAACATTCCTTTAAGTCAATTTAATGTAAAGGTTATATAACAATTTGACACTCTACTACATTAATTAAATTCAAGAGTATCAAGAGTTATATATCTGCTGGCATTGCTGAAAATATTCTGCCTGAATCCTGAATCACTGTTTATAATGTCCATATGTGCATATGCCGCAAACAAACCTCTTGAATATATTTTAGATTCCGTCCCATGAACTTCAACATCTTTGGCATATCCAGGGACTTGTTGTTCTCTGCTATGGGTCATCTGACACACGATCTGAGCAGATCCGGTCCATGCTGCTGAATCATAAATGCCCCGGAGAAGCCAAAGGGATGCCAGCTAAAGTTTACTGCTAAATCTAGCAGCAGTGGCACATTTATGGTCCATTTCACTGTCCACGAGTACTTCAGCTATGAGTTATGAATTTATTTGACAAATACAACTTTGAACTTACACTTTCATGCTATTACTGAATATGGTACAGTTTCTGATAAAGTATAGTCATGCAACAATTTGTGGTACGTTGCTCTTTGTTATATGCTTATATGCTTTTGTCATTCTTAATAGTTTTTAATATTTCTATTTAACTATTTATATATTTCTATTTATTTTTTATAAATATTTATATTTATTTCTATTACTTCTATTTCGGGTTTAGTTTTGTTAAAGTAACATTTACAATTTTAGTTTTGAATTTTTAAGGTTATGTAATTTTATCTCAGGTTTATTTCAATTAACAAAAATTTGTTCTAATTAGTTTGTTTTTAGTTAAATTTATGTATAATTAGAAATTAATGAATGATAATGACTATATATATGTGTGTGTGTGTGTATGTATATGTATATATATATATATATATATATACACACAGGTGCATCTCAATAAATTAGAATGTCGTGGAAAAGTTCATTTATTTCAGTAATTCAACTCAAATTGTGAAATTCGTGTATTAAATAAATTCAATGCACACAGACTGAAGTAGTTTAAGTCTTTGGTTCTTTTAATTGTGATGATTTAGGCTCACATTTAACACAAACCCACCAATTCACTATCTCAACAAATTAGAATACTTCATAAGACCAATGAAAAAACATTTTTAGTGAATTGTTGGCCTTCTGGAAAGTATGTTCATTTACTGTATATGTACTCAATACTTGGTAGGAGCTCATTTTGCTTTAATTACTGCCTCAATTCGGCGTGGCATGGAGGTGATCAGTTTGTGGCACTGCTGAGGTGGTATGGAAGCCCAGGTTTCTTTGACAGTGGCCTTCAGGTCATCTGCATTGTTGGGTCTGGTGTCTCATATCTTCCTCTTGACAATACCCCATCGATTCTCTATGGGGTTCAGGTCAGGCGAGTTTGCTGGCCAATCAAGCACAGTAACACCTTGGTCATTGAACCAGCTTTTGGTACCTTTGGCAGTGTGGGCAGGTGCCAAGTCCTGCTGGAAAATGAAATCAGCATCTCCATACAGCTTGTCAGCAGAAGGAAGCATGAAGTGCTCTAAAATTACCTGGTAGATGGCTGTGTTGACTGTGGACTTCAGAAAACACAGTGGACCAACACCAGCAGATGACATGGCAGCCCAAATCATCACTGACTGTGGAAACTTCACACTGGACTTCGAGCAACATGGATTCTGTGCCTCTCCACTCTTCCTCCAGACTCTGGGATCTTGACTTCCAAATGAAATGCAAAATTTACTCTCATCTGAAAAGAGGACTTTGGACCACTGAGTTCTTTTTCTCCACAGCCCAGGTAAGATGCTTCTGACGTTGTCTCTGGTTCAGAAGTGGCTTGGTAGCCCTTTTCCTGAAGACTTCTGAGCATTGTGACTCTTGATGCACTGACTTCAGCTTCAGTTCACTCCTTGTGAAGCTCTCACAAGTGTTTGAATCAGCTTTGCTTGACAGTATTCTCAAGCTTGCAGTCATCCCTGTTGCTTGTGCACCTTTTCCTACCCAAATTCTTCCTTCCAGTCAACTTTGCATTTAATATGCTTTGATACAGCACTCTGTAAACAGCCACACCTTTCAGTAATGACCCTCTGTGAATTACCCTCTTTGTGGAGGGTGTCAATGTTCGTCTTCTGGACCATTGCCAAGTCAGCAGTCTTCTCCATTATTGTGGTTTCAAAGAACAAGAGATACCCGGAATTTATACTGTAGGGATGGTCATTAATTGAAACTCAAAAGTAAATATTCTAATATTTTGAGATACTGATTTTTGACTTTCATGAGCTGTAAGCTCTAATCATCAAAATTTAAACAAAAAAACTTTTGAAATGTTTTACTTTACATGCAATGAATCTAAAATATATGAAAGTTTCACTTTTTGAAATAACTTACAAGAAAAAAATGAACTTTTTCACGACATTCTAATTTATTGAGATGCACCTGTATATATATATATATATATATATATATATGTATGTGTGTGTGTGTGTGTGTGTATGTATGTGTATATATATATATATATATATATATATATATATATATATATATATATATATATATGTGTGTGTGTGTGTGTGTGCGTGTGATTTTATCAGTTATTGATTTTAGTCTTCTGTCTGTATCTTTTTGTCTCACTGTATCTCTTTCTTGCTTTCAGTGCAGATGTGGAGAACTGCTTTTGTATGCCTGACTTGTGGACAAGAGCTCAGTTGTCCACATGGTAAAGTTCATCTGTGTGCCTGCACTGAGCTCTCAGTCCAGGGGTTGAAGAGCACCATCCATCCCTGAACACTGCTCTGACCGGCACAACACAGCTCTTTCATTCTGTAACTAAACTGTATTCCCGATAGCATCTCCAGGCAGTTTATGCAGCTCTTCAACTAGCCTTACTGATCAATAAAAGATATAACCTAGCTGGTTTGTTTTGTAAGACAGGTTCAAGAGAGACTTGAAATATTAATAACCTGCACTCTCATGATGTAAATAGAGGTGTACTGTATTTTGATTTGGATGTAAGCTTAATTTGTGTTATCTCAAAATGGCCCACCTGTGGTTTTACACATACGGTATGCGTACAGCGCATGTGACGTTCATTTTTTTCATCAGCAGAGTACATGCATACTGTACTCGCACGGCCCAATTATGCGCAGCTAGTATGTGCGCTTTGACTTTTTTGCACTAATTAAGTTATCTACAAGGTGGCAACACTGACCTGGGCCGTAGTTGGAAAAGAAACAACAACAAACTACTGACAACTGCAAAAACAATAAACGCCTGCATTGACGAGTGATTCTCGTGAGGGGATTTAAATTACTCTAGTAATTAAAAAAACGGTAATAGAAAAAAATAAACTTTTGAAGAGAAAAAGCACAGACACTGGACAAGGATGAATCTTTTTAGTGCACTATTAAATGAAGGCTGCGGGTTCGACTATGAGCTATACTTTGGGATATTTAGGTTGCTAAATATACAGATTTCAACAGCTGTCGTGTTTACAAACTTGTTTGTAAGATCTGTATAACAATAGTAGTTTAAAATAAGATATAGTTTATGCTAATCTCTGCTAAGGTAGACTTTGCAGCAATGTTTATTATAGAGTTATTAAAGATTACCTTTTGATACAATTTGAAGTTCAATGATGCATGAAATCGAGCTTGCATAGCTAGAAGAATTTGTTGTTTACAGACTTGTATATATGATTTTAGGCCTAACTCTCCAGACGGAAACAAGCCACAACAGCAGACTGCAAAACCTGCAGACTGATGCTTAATTAAAGAAGACTGCAATTAATTTTTCTCCTATATAAACTAACAGCTACAGCTGGTCGTTTGCGCCGTATGAGTTCGCTGGCACAGTCATCTCTTTCTTGGATTCATAAATTCTTGTTGTGTGTTAAAATAACTGGAAATTGCTTGTGTTGCACCAAAAAGTTTCCACTAAAAGTTGCTTTACAAATGTTTAGATGACTCTGCAAAAAGTATTGGATATGTTCTGACATGTTTTAGTGACCCAGAGTATGGAAGTATATTGAAATTTGTCACACTATTTTTCATTACAGTACTGTATGAATTATATAACATCTATTATGTAAGCCTCTGTGATCGTTTTATGCACCGCATGGTCAAATACAGTATGCAAATTTCAAACAGACATAATTCAGCATGCTCATCTGCAACATAAGACATAATTTAATAACAAGCAATAATAATTTACTTTAATACAAAGAAATCCACAACCAAATAATATTGAAATCCACCAGTGTTATTTTAGTATCATTGAGATACTACTATAGTTCTATTAATGTTTTGAATTCATTTTTATTTTTATATTTGCCATTGTATTTTAGCAATTTAATTGACTTTTTGTCATTTTAATTAAAAAAAAATCGAATTAGTTTTAATTATTTTGATAATATATATATATTTCAGTTAATGGTTATTTTAAGTAACATTTCTGAAAGTTACTATAATAACCATGAAAGCCACAGCTGGCAAAAACTTCCAAAGACAGATAAAACAAACCAAGGCTTATGGAATTACAGATGTCTTATCCAAGGATTCCCAGAATCCTCTGAAACAAGTTGCAAATATTAGCAGAATGATATTTTGGTGGTTTGATGAACATTGAGCATCCACTGCTGAGAAGTCAAAGGTTGGTTGTGTAACTAAATCAGCAAGGCTTGGTCATTATCAGCTTCACCAGCAAGACAATTCTAGTTGAAACAAACAGACTTGCTAGATTTTGCTGGTGAACAGCATGTTCACATTTGCACCATCTAGACCAACACCAAACTAGCACTAATGAATGTGAATTCATGCTGTTTTAGTTCAGCAGGGCAGACGCTGCTGACCTGCTGGAGTGTGTTAATATTGAAGATGGTCCATGTTTTAACATATCCCACAAGCCCTGTGTGACCTCTCCCGCTGAACACGGCACGAGAAAAAGCCCAGTCGGACTGCTGCTCAGGGACGGCAGAACAGTGATGGACGCTCTGTCTCTTCGATCAGTACATGTCATTGATGAATTGACAAAAACGCCTCCAGCGTCTGACAGCGGGCAGCTGATCGATACTGAGAATATGTGACGGACAAATGGAAAAGTACAGCAGCAGCTAATAACTGTCACACAGGAGATCTAACTGTAGCGATCCAGCTCTTCAGCAGCCATATGTGCATGTAAATTATGTCAATAATGTGATTAATGTGGTGTTGCATAATGTTCTATTACAGATATTTTAGCTTAACTTTTTTTGTACAGAAGTTTGTCTCACCTTTCTCACCTCTCTTAATAGAAAATTAAGGATTTGTCTGCTATTATTTAGCTTTATACTTCACATTTATTTAATTTCAGGTAATGTTCAGACTGCAGTTACTGTAAATGTGGCTGTCACTCTTGACATTAATTCTGTTCTATCTAAACTGACTTTGTTTATCTATCTACAGGAGTACTGCAAGAAAACTCTCCCAGAAGAAGTCAAGAAATCAATCTGAACAACTAGTCTTTAATGGACAGATGGAGGTATGTGTCTTGACTTCTTTAGTTGTTCCCACCAGCCCTGTGGTCGAGTAACTGTAACATTCTTGAGAGTACAGAGTGTTTAAAAGCTACAGAAAAAAGATTACAAATATTTAGAAAGCTAAACGTTGCAGTACAGATGCAGAAATGTTCCCAGAAGTTTAAAAAAGCCGTAGCATAACAAGGATATATGATGCCTTCTTTGATGGTGCTTTGCTAAAAAATGCTGAACATAAACGTTTCACATTGCTAATATTGCTTTAAAATTAAACTGGTTGGGGTGCTTACAGACAAAAAAAAAGAAGATAGATATTTGGGAAAGTGTAAGATGCTTTTGAAGACTGAAATTAGTTTGAAATCAAGTAGGGAATGTAGCTAATTTGTTTTCCAGAAGTTTACATCAGTGTTTGTTGGAGCAGCATTTTCTCACCCTTTGGTCTCATGATCCCTATTGAAGTGAATACATTTGCAGTATTCTCTAGTTTATACACACCTTTAAATTGTTGCCATTTATCTTTCTTATTTACTGTTGCCAAAAAACAAAACAAAAAAAACATTCTGCACACTGAAAAACTTTAGTGTAGAAACAATTTTCACTTGAAATTGCTATTAAATTTCACAACTAATTACAAAGAAACAGCAAGTTACAACATAAACCCATTTCCACCACAGGTTAAAAAATAAAATTGTGTTAAATAAAGTTAAGTGTGACTTTTTAATCTCACAATTCAGAATTTTTTTCTCTGAATTCTGAATTTGCATCTCGCAATTCAGTTTTTTTTCTCACCATGAAATAAAAAATGAAAAGGTAGTTTATAGTTTATAACTTCTGAGAAAAAAAACAACTAATTGTGATATGTAAACTTTATTTTATTTATTTATTTTTCTTGTGGCAAAAACAAACTTCCATAAGTAACACATTGCATTAAATGTGAAATTTTGAAGTAGAAAGTCTGAAATATAATTTTTTTGCAAAAGTTAATCCAATAATCTTTGTTTTATTTACTACTTAGAAAAATATTTTGTTTTATTTATGGAAGACTCCAAAATATAAGTGATATAAGACTGTTCCTCTCACAGTCTTACATTATCACTTGTATACGTGTATGTGCGCTCATTCTTGTGTGCAGTTTATATTTGGGCGTTTTTGGACGGCTCTGTGTTATAAGTGGGCACTTCCGTGTGGTCGGTTTGGCAGCTCTTAAAATGTGTCCCTCAAACCTACGCTTTTTGTTTTTTTTGTTTGCTTTTCACTGTTAAACACAAGCGTTTTGGAAAAGTACACGCAGACACTACCGAGGGCCTGAAGCCTGAGGGTGGGCGGAACTTTTTTATTTCAGGACTTCTCTCTCTCTCCTTCCTCTCAGAACAGGAGGAGCGATGAGCGAACAGACAAAATTAGAGGAAAGCTGCAGGAACTGCAAAAAATCACTGAGAGTGTCAACAAAGTCTCTGTGTTCGTAATCATATTTCACAGCACTGGCAAAGTTATTGATGGGGTAAGAACACACACATGCTGTTTACTGGGGGAGGAGAGACATCGGATTGCTGGCAGTAAAACTTTAAAAAACAGAGGAGAGTTATTCAGCTGTGCGATCGCATGTGTGGGCTCCTTTTTCAAAAGATTTCTGAAAGAAACTTCCTCTCACACACACATATAAGATGAAAGAGAGAGAGAGAGAAGGAGAGAGCTGGCATAATAGAGCACATAATTCCATCTGTTAGAATGCACAGCAGTGAAGTTGAGAGCGATTTGGCAACCGGAAACATTTAAATTCTTGACAAAGATATGTAAACATAGCTTGGCAGAGCTTTTTTCCTCTTCCTGTCATTGGTTGCAGTGCTAAAATTATCTCTGTTAGGACACACCAGCAGTTGGAGGTGTAAAAGTGATGTGAATAAATGTTGGAGAGAGCGAGCGTGTGAATTTATTTACATGTGCTAAAATTAGGTGGTGCTAAACATGCACACACACACACACACACACACACACACAAGCGGGAAAGGTAGATGGAGGAACAGATGCTGCACATGGAAATTAATCATAAAGAAAGTAGGAACAAAAAAGTGTCATGCCCCTTTCATCAGTCTAATTTCCTCCCAGGTTGAATTCCTTCTGTTGCATTTCGACAAAAGCTGAATTAGCTGTACTTTTCTCCTTATGCTTCCATTACTTGGAGGTTTGTGAAGACAATGCTGTAAACAAATAGGCCTGACGTCATTTACAAACAGCCAAGACCACAATCATGTAAGTGCAATAGAACTGTACATCAGTACCTTTTTTTAATTGCATTAAAGTGATCAAAAGGAAAAGGAAAGGAAAGGACATGACGTGTGGCCAAGTAAGGTGACCCATACTCGGAATTTGTGCTCTGCATTTAACCCATCCAAGTGCACACACAACAAACAAACACACACACACGCGGAGCAGTGGGCAGCCATTTATGCTGCGGCGCCCGGGGAGCAGTTGTGGGTTTGGTGCCTTGCTCAAGGGCCTCACCTCAGTCGTGGTATTGAGGGTGGAGAGAGCGCTGGATATTCACTCCCCCCACCTACAATCCCTGCCGGACCTGAGACTCGAACCCACGACCTTTGGGTTACAAGTCCGACTCGCTATCCATTAGGCCACGACTGCCCCCCCTCTGTGATAGTATAGACATTTATGACGGTTTATATTTAAATTTTTTCTTGAGCAGCAAATCAGCATATTAGAATGATTTCTGAAGGATCATGTGACACTGAAGACTGGAGTAATGAAAATTATTCTTTAAAGTATATTAAAAAAAGACAACAGTTATTTTAACTTATAATAATAATTCACAATATTTACTCTTTATAATGTATTAAATAGCCTTGGCGAGCATAAGAGACTTCTTTCAAAAACCCCAAAAGTTAATTTCATTGTTGTTTTATTGTTATTATTATTATAAATTGTTTACTTGCCTTGAATAAATTTAATAGTGTTGTCAAACGGTTAATCGTGATTAATCGCATCCAAAATAAAACTTTTTGTTTGCATATAATATGTATGTGTACTGTGTATATTTATAATGTATACATAAATACACACACATACAGTACATATTTTGAAAATATTTACATGTATATATTTATATTCTTATATTTTATATCATATATAAATATATTGAACATATAAACATAATATATTTTTCTTAAATATATACATGCGTGTGTTTGTATTTATATATAATAAATATACACATTATACACACATATATTATGTAAAAAACAAAACTTTTATTTTGGATGCGATTAATCGCGATAAATTGTTTGACAGCACTAAAATGTAATCAATCAAGTAATGTTTAAGTAATACTCATAATTAATCACTTGCATTAATATTAAACTTTTTAAATGATTATAATCATTTGCACTAATACTAAACTTTTTAAATGATTAAAAGGAGCGTTAAATAATAATTTGGTACAGTGACAATGATATTTGGTTATGAGCAAAAGTACTAGTGATGTTTGCCTTTGCAAACGGCACTAATAATCCGCCTGTGAAAATGGGAAAGCCCAATGTGCTGGCACAAAGTCCCTGTTCAATTTGTCTGGCAAAGGAAATGCTGTGACAACACTTCATTTTAAATTGTGTTCTGATATGCTTTGGCCCAAAAATAAATCTATTTGTGTTCCTTCATGTTAAGATGGTGTAACAAGATCCTTTGATATCTTCTAATCATGTTTTGGTGCATCTTCTGTCATATCTCTAATACCACTGAGAAAAACACTGACACAATAATATTAGCATGTTCTGTTGCGTTTCATGTGTCGGAATGAGCCCGTGACATTCTATAGTTCATATCTAAAACATGTTTTACATGACTGAACAAGACTTACATTTCCAAAGTAGGCAGAGAAGCCGTGAAAATGCTTAATAAAGACTCAGCTTTTGTGGCTGAAATCATGATGACATGCACTCATTGTCAGTGAATAACAAGTAGTTTAGCTCAATTAAACACTGCATTAACAGGTATGTTGCATGCATACATTATATACTTTTTTGTTTAGTGGAACAGATGGCATTTTTGGGGGGGAAGAATTTTTATTTATTTTTTTCTTGTGCATTTCTCCTCTTCTTGCTCCCTAATCTAGTTGTCAGACCTACCAGTGGTGTAGTCGGGGCCATACGCAAGTATACGCCGTATGCTTTCTTTTTTCCTCGGGCTGTTTGCGTATTACGACTTCTAAGGATCAATATTTGCGTATACCCTCGGTATACCCACTTGTTTTGTTGCTTCGCAAGTCCGTAATCTACTGTAGCTTCCCCTATAATGGTGTCCCATACAGCTGTGTGAAACTCGTGATTCTTTGTTGTAATTGGTGCATATCACTTCAGTCATTCTACCTTTTCCCGCCCATCATCGACTGAGTGCGCGTGTCCGCTGCATTGAGAGTACTTCACCTACGAGCAGGGAGAGCCTACTGGCCATCGGGAACACCGAGACATTCCCGGTGGATCGATCGAGTAGTGAGCTGATCGCCGAAGCGAGGAAGACCTCCCCCACATTAGGCACTGTTTTTAAACTGTTTTACAGCGAACTGCAAAAAGCAAATACTCCAAAAGTGTGAATCGGCGCTATGCAATGCATCCGCCAGCCGCGCGCAATGTAAAGTGATAAACAGCGCGAGTCGCTTCATCCATTCAGATGTGACACAGAATTATTGTTATAGTCGTGTGATACATGAGAACATTAAAGGTTCTGTAGTGATGCTGGCTGAAAACAGCCACGACAATGTAAACTGCATGAAGAGGTAAACTGGAAAACACCAATAGACTTGTCAATTCAGCACCATAGTAATTTACCATGGTTTTACTTCTTGTGGCCACCATCTTACTGATACTAATTATAAGCAAACTTATCTCTTTAGATGTTTAGTTCTAATTAATTTTAATAGAAGTAAAATGTTGATTCAGTAAGAGCACGATTAAAGATTCATATCAGTGTCTTATATAAATTAGGTGTGTTTACAAATATTAAAGTTCTTAAAGGGATAGTTCACCCAAAAATAAAAATGATCATTTACTCAACATCATGTCATTCCAAACCTGTATGAATTTCTTTCTACTGTGGAACATAAAAAAAGAAGATAATTTGAGAAATTCAAGACATTTTGTACATACAGTAGGATAAGCAAAATGGTTTGGTAACATTCTACAAAATGTCTTCTTTTGTATTCCACAGAAGAAAGTAAGTCATACAGGTTTGGAAACACATGAGGGTGAGAAAGGATGACAGAATTTATTAGAAGTAGGCCTAGATTTTCTGCATTCTAGCTCAAAATCATTGCTTTATTGTCAAGTGCATTTCTATCTGACAAAAATGCATTTGCTTTGAATTCAGTAATATCCATCATTATTTGTTTCTGTCCTGTTTTATTTATTAATTTATTTAGGCCTACTCCAATTGAAGGCCCTATAACCCAGAAAACATTCATGGGGGAACTCGTGGGCCGGATATATCCAGGGCCAAATTTTAACCCCAGTCCAGCCCTGCCTACACGCAAAATCCCCTTGCACAAAGTATAATTCCCTTCGTAAATAATACAATCAGTGTATAAATGCATAAAATAAAACATTAAATTCATATGTATCTGTGAAGCACTTTTAACAATGAATATAATTCCAAAGAAACATGTTGAAATTATATAGAACTGTAATAATGTGGTCGACAGATGGGCTGGAACAACCAGGAAGTCATGCTGTAGACTATTTGAAAAATAATCTATTGACCAATTTTAGAGTGCCCTGTATTGATATTACTAAATTACTACATAAATGACTAATAAACCAACAATAATATATATATATATATATATATATATATATATATATATATATGGTGGTGGGACGGGGGGTTGGGGGGCGACTGGGTAATAGTAAACCACTTTTTTCTTTAGGACTACACCACTGAGACCTACATATTACAAATATTGTTGCCTCCTTGATGAATTGCTCTTGTTCCACTTTTGGCAGTCACTTTTTTTTGTTGTGAGAGAACTGTTAGATATGTTCAATGAATCTAACATAAAATTAACCTACTATGAAAAGAAGCTAGTTTTAAACTTGTCAAATGTCTTCTGATGCTTTCAGTACATCAGATAGAGGTCAGAAGCTCATTCCATCACAGAGGATCAGAGAGATTGAAGGTTCTGGAAAGGAACTATGTCCTGGTTATGATTTGGACCACCTGGCCACCTGGCCTGGGGAGGGAACCTCCCACAAGTAATATAATTTCATTTTCTTGATTTTTCCATAAATTGTAGTGTTAAATGCAGTCATAAAGCTCAGCCATTCAACCCTCTTAAAGATATTGTAAGAAAAAGAATCAAACTAATCGTGACGAGTGGGGCGGGGCCGAGAGCCGTGGGAACGGAGCGAGGCCGGTGGAGTTAATGATAATGAGCTCCGGAAGGATAAAAGGAGGAGCGACGATAGTGGAAGACGAGAGAGGACCAGGCCTGGACTTTTATCCTTCTGGAGCTCCTCCGTGGGACTCGAGACCGGTGAGTGGCGCAGGTGTCGCTCATTATCATTAACTCCACCGGCCTTGCTCTGCTCCCACAACTCTCGGCCCCGCCCCACTCGTCACACTAATATTTTAGGTTCAGCAATAACTAAATACTAACATTTGATCCTAAACTTATTTAAACTAAATAAATAAATAAATAAATAAATAAATAAATAAAAATGTATTTTAATAACAATGTTTTATAACACCAATGTTTTAAAAATGTTGTAATATTTTATGAAATTGTAACATATTTTATTTCATGTTTATTGCATGTGTGATGCCACTAATATCCTAGAGACCATGATTGAGACCCACTTACAGTCACAGTAATAATGTACTGTGGTTCATTTTTATGTTGTTTTCACTTTCAAACCAGTACTTTGTAAATGACAGAATCCTACTGCTAAATTTTATTTTTATTTTATTTATTTATGAATTTAAATGGGGGCTGTGCATATTATCTGTCATGGTGCACACAGCAGGGAGGAACGAGGAACACGGAGACGAGGAGTAAACTCAAATAATAGTCTTTAATGAAGACATCAGGGCAGGGCAGGGCAGACAAGGCAAGGCTGACATACACAGGAAACACCGGGGAGTAACGAGTAGACCAGACAACACGAAACTGAACAGTCAGGAACTAAAATACACAGGTTAATTACACAAACACAGCTGGAACAGACTTAACTAATAATGTCATTAAACAAGGACAGGAAACAAACCAAATATGGACACAAGAGGCGGGAACACATGACACACACGACAGAACCCTGACATTATCATTGTAGATATGGCAATTCAAAATTGCACTTTATGTCAAAAAAGGTTGCATGCACTAAACTTATCACAGTAAATATGCTGCATAGGAACAACAGGAGCAGCCTGCAGTTTTGGGTTTCCCTAAGCAAGCTCCTTTATGCTGTGCACCACAATAGCTTCCAGTATTAGCAGTTCTGGACTGGGGCTACATTTCACACACCTGGGTTTCTTTGACTAAAAAAGGGGTTGGATGACTGCTAAACACAGCACTGTGTCATCACAAGGCAATGCCACTCTGAAGAGACTCTCTGAAGAGTCCGGCTTAAAACCTTTCTGAGGTTGTTTTCAATAGTATTGCCAGAATCTTTCAAATGTAAATTCAAGGTCACTCTTTTTAACTCGAGCACACCTGTTGCTGAATTTTCTTTTGAACTAATGATCCTCACATATTCACAGAGCACTTACTGGGGAACATGATGGGTGGCAGCAGTCACGACACTCTGAAGCGGAGCAATCGGTAAATAGAGTGCTGCGTTTATGGTGTATTTCTGTACGCCATTCTGGTTCCCTAGTCAAAAACTTAATAGGATTTTTCCAATGACTTTTGGATTATTGCTGAAAATAAACATTGTGACCAACAAATTATTCTCTTTTGTTCACAAAATGTCACAAATGAACACAACTTTTATAAGTTCAGACGTCAAAATACAATCTTCAGAAGTAAAAGCTAAACATACTGTAGGCTTGAATGAAATAAACCACAGTCGCATGACTTCAGCATCACCAACATTAAAGTGCCCCTATTATGGGTAATGAAACATTCATATTTTGGTTTATGGAGTCCCCAACAACAGATTGACATGCATGGAAAGTCAAAAAACACTTTCATTGTCTTATAATATGCATTTATTTTTACCTTACTTGCTCAACGACTCCCAAACGATTCGCTCAACGATTCATTTTTTCCAAACCCCTCCTTTGCGTGACGCTAATCTGTGGTGATTGGTCTGATTGGTCAATTTAATTTTCATTTCATCATGCCTGTAATGTCTGATAAAGCAACGTTTGTGAGTGCAGTGCTCCTTTGTGTACAGCGTTACCGGGGAAACTGCTAGCTCCAAAAGTGGCACCTAGTGGCAAAGAATGAATTTGCATTTTCATTCAGACCAATGTGAAAAGACCAACAAGTGGGCGGGCAATATGCTAATGTTTCATGTTGATGTCAACATGAAACGGCCTGGGAGCCGTTTTAAAAACGACTCGTTTCAATGATTCAGAGTCGACTCTTTCTTTTGAGAAACAATAACTTTATACACGGTGCACTTTCAGATTTAAAACTTTGCAGGATGTTTTCATTCACTTAGAGCTGTGTTACACACTGCATGAAAGGTCATTTTCAAAAATCCATAATAGGTGCACTTCTGAGAACTTTTAGTTGAAACAACAGAAAAACATCTTCCCTGAAAGTTTGAGTTAGAATAGTTTGCAAGAACGCAGTTATAAACACAATAAGGCTGTAAAAGCCATTAGTATGTAGATGAGTTTACCTGTTCGGAGTGATGTTTAATGTCCCTGATTGCCTCTGTAGTCCCATTTAGCCACCTTTTTCAAGTCAAAGCTTTAAGAAAAAATTACAAGATGGTATAACTGATGCAATAATACATACAAATATATTGAGCTTGTATTACACAGACCTTTTTTAGCCACTTTTAGCAACTAAAAAAACTTGAAAAAAACCCACTAACGTCAAGATGATGGTAATGGAAGTGCTAAAATGCTAACTTATTTATGGGTTTTGGTCTACAAAAATATGTCATCCCTGCAGCATTCTATATCTTTATGTATATTACTATTTTAATACTTTGGATTACTTCTAGATTTTTTTTACACTTTTATTATTATTGTTTTATTTTATTTTTAATTGAGTTTTATTTATTTATTTATTTTAGTATAGCCTACAAGTGAATAAAAATCTGCCATCGCAACAAAATACACTTACATTAATGAAAACAAGCCAGAATGACTTATCCAGTGTTGCTTATTTTAGCTTCTTCTTCTTTTTTATTTTTCTTTCTAAGAGCACAATGCAAAAATACTCATTAAGAATATAGTTTTTGTAGCTTTTTGTTTAGGAGTTTTCTTAATAGAATTCATCATAAATATAATCACAGTGATAAATAGCATTTTAGCTTAGCATAAGCTTACACAAATGTAATCTTTTCTGCCCAAACATCCTTCAAAACCCCAAGAAGTATTTAAACACCTATTTTTGATTATATTTACATTGTCATAGAATGAGAACCATTATCTGTAGATTTTTATAAGATGCTAAAGGCTAAATCATTTCTCATATAAATATCCTGTAAATATACAAAGTAAGAGCATAGACAAAACATATATAATTAGAATAATATATTTGTAGGTCAAAGCATTACTATTTTTATTTTTTTTGTTAAGCAATATGATCAAAAACATGATGTAATTCTTCTTTAAAAACCTATAAAATCCTCATTGATGCCCTGTCTGCATTTTCATGTGTAGAGGTGAGAAAACGTCTTCTTGTAAGATAATATACACTATTATTAATTAGAAAAATATATATTATATACTGTACTTGAATATGCTAATAAATATATTCAAATATTTAAAATAAACAAAATTGAAAAACTGTAAATAGTAATTGTGATGGAATTATTACTATTTTTTCCCATATTTATTCAGAATTGTGCGTGCAATTTGGCTCATCCAATGAGAATCCAGAGCGGAGCTATCAGCCAGAAGCTACATGGAATCTAACGCCTTCAACGACTGACTTCTCGCATGCTGTACAGTTCAGGAACAGTGGGCCAAGCGGACCATGAACATCCCATACATCTCGGTGTCAAACCCTCAAGCTGCTGAAGGCCTTGGGGAGGATGGATATTTCCGTGTGACGTGCAAGAGAGCGCTCATGTGCACAGTCACCAAGGCTCCCGCCACGAATGGAGACACACACCCAGTCAACAATAAACATGTGGGTGTACTGGGAAATGACGGAGAGCGACATCCACGCCAGACAGACAGGACGCACCTTTCTAGAGTTTCTGAGAGAGACAACCGGAGGAAGAGACGGAGTGTGGACTAATGATTAAAGACATTTCGATTATTATTCAACTTCAGAGATGTCCCACCCCCTCAACACACTCCAGATGCGCAAGGAGAGATGAGGTGAAGATGATTTAACCCGTGTTCTCTGGGATTTTGCAGAATATGATGGATGGCGTGGGGGATGCTCAGGGAGAGAGAAATGCATAAATCATACTTTGGCAACGGGTTTGACGCCGTTGATTTATTCGTTTCAGAACGAGGGCCATTAGGGGAGGAATTTGTCACCTTTTATCTTTAAAAGGATAGTTCACCTAAAAATGAAAATTTCATCATCATACATTCACACTGTATAACTTCCTTTCTTCTATGAAACGCCACAAGAGAAGTTCAGAATCTTTCATCCATACAGTGAAAGTGGATGGAGACCAGAAAGTCACGACCCAAAAAGGACAAAATAGCATCATAAAAGTAGTCCTTATGACTCCCACACTATATTCCAAGTCTTCAGAAGTCATACAGTAGCTTGTGTGAGAAACAGTAAATCACTGTTCACTGAAAATCTTGCTTGTCAAACATGGTCACCATTCACTTTCATTAAATGGAAAAAAGCTTACATACAACATACAATTATAAATGATAAATAAACAATAAATAAATTTGTGTCTCATGGAAGAAAGTCATGGGGTTCAAAAGACATGACAATGAGTAAATGTCGAAAGACTTATCATATTTTGCATCTTTCTCCATTGATTACCATTCATAATTAGCCATATTTGATATTTTATTGTATTATATTATATTATAAATCATAATATATTTAGTTTTTTATTATTAGATTATATTTTACTGAATTGTAAAATATATAATATATATATATATATTTTTATGAATAATATTAGACATTTGATAATATTATATTATAAAAACTTTTTTTATGTTAGGACATTTTTATCTTTATGTATTTTTAGTTAATTATTAAAAATAGTTATATTTTTATTATATTTTAAAATGTAATTTATACATTAACATTTATTCATTCATTCATTCCAGATGATTGGCTCAGAAGCTTCCGTGGTTTTATGAGGAAAAAGAGGATTCTACTTATGAGGATCCTGTACCAACCAGTTGCTAACTGCCCTTAAGATGAATGGGAATGCTAATGTTAGTTTCTCCAGGTATTATAAATTCCATTGTTTGAAGTAATTTACTTTATATTTATTTTTTCACTGAGGTTTGTCAGTGCCAATGTGTTTTGAGGATGTTTAAATCTATTTACTGGAAAAGTTTGATTCTAATAATGGACATAAACGCACTTTCACTCACATACTCTCCATCAGCACAGCGTTGGGCCAGAAACAGCGAAGGCAGCTGATGCTTCACAGAGTTTGCGAGCCATTTACATGAGGTAAACACTGACTAGTCAGCTACTTTTGTAGAAAAGTAGTCGACTAGTAAAAATGAATATTTGTGCAAGCCCTTTCACATCCACAACTCCCCCCCCCCCCCCCCCACACACACACACACCAAAATGCCAATTATCAGGTTCTCCAGCTGGAGTAGGTGTGGGACTGGGTGCAGACGAGGTGTTTTGCTGATGTTTAAAATTTAAAGATGTTGAGAGACGGGAGGCACAAGCTCACAATTAAAAATAGACACTGTAATGTCGCCTTTGTCTGCACCCTTGTTTTCAATAAACCTAAATGCACATGTACTATACGGAGGAAGCCATATTTGATCATTATTTCCCTTCATTATTCCCCTGACTTTAATTAATTAAAGTATGAAAATAGAGCCTGCTGGGATTCCATATAAAGCTGAATTACAGCTGATTTCGGTGAGAAGAAAAGTGCACGTGTGCACGAGTATGTGTGAGCGCGCTATAGCACCTGAAGGTGTGTTGACCCACCGAGGCTAATTAAAGCGTGGAAACTACGGGAACTCCTGTGGCTTTCAGAGAGCAGCTGGCGTGAGCGACGAGGTGCACAAAGGAGATGCATGGGGTTTAAAAGGAGGCAGACTCATAGGGATGTATTAAACAAACATGCATACATGCACAGACATGTGAACAGGAAAAGGGCCCTGTAGTGTCCGTGCAGAGCAGTAAACCAGGGGATTGTAGGTGCTCACCTCACATATGCAGGTTGTGGGATCACAGGATTGGAAGGCGATGGAGTCAGGGATGAAGAGGGCTGTTTTACAATTTGTCCAGAGAAATTAACCTTTAAAATGAAACACTAAAAATTATATATCATTTTACATGCTGAATTTAGAGGTGAATTTAAGCACCACAATATTATAATGTGCAGTATGAAAAATGGATTTTGAGATTTGTTAAGGATAACATTTAACTACAGCTAAATGTAATCTGTAACAAATCGCAAAATCCATTTTTCATACCGCACATTATAATATTGTGATGCTTAAATTTTAAACTGCATATATATATATATATATATATATATATATACACTATTAAGAACTATTAAAAACTATTAATAACTTATTATGTTAGGACATTTAATATTGTGACGTAAGCATCACAATATTATCATGTAAGCATGTACAGTGAGGAAAATAAGTATTTGAACACCCTGCTATTTTGCAAGTTCTCCCACTTAGAAATCATGGAGGGGTCTGAAATTGTCATCGTAGGTGCATGTCCACTGTGAGAGACATAATCTAAAAAAAAAAATCCAGAAATCACAATGTATGATTTTTTAACTATTTATTTGTATGATACAGCTGCAAATAAGTATTTGAACACCTGTCTATCAGCTAGAATTCTGACCCTCAAAGACCTGTTAGTCTGCCTTTAAAATGTCCACCTCCACTCCATTTATTATCCTAAATTAGATGCACCTGTTTGAGGTCGTTAGCTGCATAAAGACACCTGTCCACCCCATACAATCAGTAAGAATCCAACTACTAACATGGCCAAGACCAAAGAGCTGTCCAAAGACACTAGAGACAAAATTGTACACCTCCACAAGGCTGGAAAGGGCTACGGGGAAATTGCCAAGCAGCTTGGTGAAAAAAGGTCCACTGTTGGAAATCATTAGAAAATGGAAGAAGCTAAACATGACTGTCAATCTCCCTCGGACTGGGGCTCCATGCAAGATCTCACCTCGTGGGGTCTCAATGATCCTAAGAAAGGTGAGAAATCAGCCCAGAACTACACGGGAGGAGCTGGTCAATGACCTGCAAAGAGCTGGGACCACCGTTTCCAAGGTTACTGTTGGTAATACACTAAGACGTCATGGTTTGAAATCATGCATGGCACGGAAGGTTCCCCTGCTTAAACCAGCACATGTCCAGGCCCGACTTAAGTTTGCCAATGACCATTTGGATGATCCAGAGGAGTCATGGGAGAAAGTCATGTGGTCAGATGAGACCAAAATAGAACTTTTTGGTCATAATCCACTAAACGTGTTTGGAGGAAGAAGAATGATGAGTACCATCCCAAGAACACCATCCCTACTGTGAAGCATGGGGGTGGTAGCATCATGCTTTGGGGGTGTTTTTAGCACATGGGACAGGGCGATGCACTGTATTAAGGAGAGGATGACCGGGGCCATGTATTGCGAGATTTTGGGGAACAACCTCCTTCCCTCAGTTAGAGCATTGAAGATGGGTCGAGGCTGGGTCTTCCAACATGACAATGACCCAAAGCACACAGCCAGGATAACCAAGGAGTGGCTCTGTAAGAAGCATATCAAGGTTCTGGCGTGGCCTAGCCAGTCTCCAGACCTAAACCCAATAGAGAATCTTTGGAGGGAGCTCAAACTCCGTGTTTCTCAGCGACATGCCAGAAACCTGACTGATCTAGAGAAGATCTGTGTGGAGGAGTGGGCCAAAATCCCTCCTGCAGTGTGTGCAAACCTGGTGAAAAACTACAGGAAACGTTTGACCTCTGTAATTGCAAACAAAGGCTACTGTACCAAATATTAACATTGATTTTCTCAGGTGTTCAAATACTTATTTGCAGCTGTATCATACAAATAAATAGTTAAAAAATCATACATTGTGATTTCTGGATTTTTTTTTTTAGATTATGTCTCTCACAGTGGACATGCACCTACGATGACAATTTCAGACCCCTCCGTGATTTCTAAGTGGGAGAACTTGCAAAATAGCAGGGTGTTCAAATACTTATTTTCCTCACTGTATATATTATCATGTAAGCATCACACTATTATAATGTGCAGATTTGTAATATATCTCTATATATATATATACACACACACACGCATACGATGCTAATACAATAAAAATCAGACAAATTTTTAATATCTGATATATCATGCATTGCTGATATGAGGCAAAATTAAGTATACCATTCTACACCATTAGCATCCCAAGCATTCTGCATTTTCTCATTTTTGAGGCAATTAACATTTTTTGGTGGTCTTATGTGTTTTATTTGTAAATTACAGGACATTATGAAAGTAAATTGTTTGTGGCCAACGTTTTATGATAACTGACGTACTGGCTGCACCTGTAGAATATCACACTTTTGCTCACTATATTTACTAGTATAATGTGAGCAGAATGGTGATAGTACTGGCTAATTTGGTAGAATTTATTTTAACTGATTTCACAAATAGGCTATTTCTGGAAGATTTCTAAACAAAAATCAGTTGGTGTAATGCTTGGGGCTTTTCTGACTTAGTGTACTGACATTTACAATGCGCCTTTCGGTTTTGGAGTGTGTGTGAGTGCATGCATCAGAGAGAGAGAGAGAGAGAGAGAGCGAGAGAGAGAGAATGCATGCATGACCCACTCTTTTCTGCCTTGGGTGATCCAGTCGGAAAATATATGAAGCATTTACATTCACCCGCAGTGATTACTGGTACTTACACCACAAGTATTGATTCCATAAAACATGGACAGGCAGACACACATACTGTAAACAGCACAAATCTGCATACATGATTTTACTAGTTTTGCATGCAAACTCACAATTTAGTTTTGCACAGACTGACAAATAATCAGGAAATAGCTTTAAGACATGTAGACGTGCATGCATTCTAATAGGTATGCATGGACACAAATATGACTCCAACTGTGGGCACATTATGGAAAATTATGGGTGCTAAGGGATATGAAGATGCAGTCTATTATGAGAGACGTCATGTGATCTCAAAGTGTTGTGAATGCAGATGGGCCAAAACAAGCAGCAAAGTGCTCCACGGCAGATGGTTATGCGGTCAGTTCTCTCCCCGAACGCATCCTTCAGCTGTGCGATTCACACAGTCTAAACAGTGTCAATGAAGTACAAAGACTGGAAGTTAGAGCAGGGTCACATGATGTAAAGATGCTTCTATCCACATTGACTCAAAAATGGATTTTTGCTGCTTGGGCAGCTTGGTTAATTAAAATGAGCTAATTCGACACAATTCTTTAAAGTTCATTTTAATGCATGCAATCCATGTAAATTTAATTAATCCATTAGCATTGGGACTACATGAATAATTTTGTTGAAAATTAGTTTAATCTAAAGAGACTTTAATCAGACCAACACTGATATGTTGGAAACTGATATGAATGCCATGTGCTTTGACATATTGAGCGATGATGCTTACAGTAGCCTATGTATAGACGACCTGATTGAATCCAGCAGTCTGTCTTCATTACGTTCCTTCTATGTCCTATAGATAAGAGCAATAATCCCTCCCCTCCAGCAACCTGTCACTCACATGAGATTGCAGCAATTAGCAAAGAACAATGATCCAGTCAATTCCCAAAGGACAAAATCAAGTCCTGCCCTACATTTTGTGTGTGTTTGAGAAAACAGCTCAAAATGTACTTTCTTGACTGTAAGGTCATAACTTAATTTTATTCAGCAAGGATGCATTAACTGATTAAAAGTGATGGTAATAAAGGCATTAATATTAACATGTTATGCGTATCATAAAACAAAATATATATATATATATATATATAAAATAAATGACATTCTTTTGAACTTTATATTCATCAAAGAATCCAGAAAAAAAAATGGTTTCCACAAAAAATATTAAGCAGCACTTAATAAATGTTAGCAAATCAGAATATTAGAATGATTTCTGAAGGCTCATGTGACATTGAAGACTGGAGTATGGTTGCATCACAGGAATAAATTATATTTGAAAATATATTACAATAGAAAACAATTATTTTAAATTGTAAAAATATTTCATAATATTTACTGTATTGTTGATCAAATAGATGCAGTGTTGGTGAGCAGAAATTAACTGTAAATATCTTTCCCTCTGTGGCAACTCTCAAATTTAATTTTACATTTTTAATATTCAAATTAGCATGTTTTGTTTAGCTATGATATTGGAATGCCAATGACATTTTAGTATTGGATTTCAGGACACATAAATAATAATGACTTACATTTGGGTCAGTGTGGCATAAATCTACCATATGTCTTGAGTTGTATAGGCCACTCTTTAGCGTATAATGTTTTCTTTTTCCTTATTGCAGGATGGAAGACATTTAGTATGAAATGTAAAAGATCTCTGTATAAATTCATTTGAAAAAAAAATCTCCTGTTGAGTTTCACAGAAAAATAATAGCATTTGGTTAAGTAAATTATTTGGGCAAACTATTCCTTTCAAATGAAAACCTACAATTAGATTGCATAGAAAAGTTTTTGTTGGACATTTTTATTTTTTGATATATTTCAGTTTTTTTTCCATTGTTGTTCTTGCATATTCTCTTACATATTCTCAGCAAACATGCCTGTGCATGTGACGTGCGAAAATAAAGATGTCGTGAACCTTCCTCAGCAGATAATGTTAGTCAAACATGTCTGCCCACAAGATGCCAAACATCAACGCTCAATAAATTAGCAGCCAGGTGCCTGCAAAGTGCCAAAGGAAAGCGAGTAACAAAGTCTTCACATCAGCGAATGCTTCTTCGACACGTCTTTGTTACCCCAGAAACTTCAAGAGTAGAAAAGCCTCTCAAAGCAAACCTGACACCATACCTACCTTCAAAAGGAATATCTAATCAACGCAGCGTGTAGACTGCCATTTGCCTTCCATCTTTCCACCGAACGCACACCCACTCACGATCCCCCTCTGCTTTTATTCAGTGAGCATTTCTCCACATAATTCTTTCTCTTTCCAATCAAACATTTCTTTCTCTCGCTCTTTAAATATTTATCACAGAGCCCACAAGGACTGTGTCAGAGGTGTCATTGCACGCTCTGGATCAAATCAACATCCATTTTCCATTCAGGCCTGTTGAGAAACACTCTGGCTGGGAGAGAATTGGGGTCCCGCGGAGCCGAGCACGGTGGGAGTCCATTCGGAGACACACTGGTTACGTGAACGGGCCCCCTCGGCTGTGCGCCGGCCCTTTAAGAGCTGAGCGCTTTGCGCCGTGACCGCCGTCCCCAGAGATGACAGGCTGTAATCCTGCTAAACAAACAGACTGGGAAGAGAGTGAGAGGAAGAGAGGACAGGGCACGGCACATCTGTCTCTGGTCTATGGCAAATCCCTCACGTTGAGATTCAGTGAGGGATCACTGGTTATATAGAGAGATGTACAGCATAAGGACAGGGATGTAGAGACACGGTTTCTGCTTGGCAGTATTTCACTGTTTATGATGTGTACTGAGGTCAAACTGGTTCACTGAATTTCTAACACCATGTTTCTTTCATGACTTGATGATTTAAAGGAATATTTATTGATTTTTATATGGTTTACCCAAAAATGAAAGTCCTGTCATCATTTACTCACCCTCACGTCGTTCCAAACCCATAAAGAGACACTGTTTTTCATGTAATAAAGGCATGTAGCTCCAAAAAGCACTGAACAAAGTTAATTTAAGACAACAATGCAAGTCATTTCTGACATAAAACCTAGTATGCGATTAATCGCATACAAAATAAGAAAGTTTGTTTGCATAATATATGTGTGTGTTCTGTGTATATTTATTATGTATATATAAATACACACACATACAATATATATTTTGAAAATATTTACATTGTATTTACATATACATGTATATTTATATTCCTATAATTTATATTATAAATAAATATATTTAATACATAAACATTACATATTTTTCTGAAATATATACATGCATGTGTGTGTATTTATATATACATAATAAATATACACAGTACACATACATATATAAACAAAAACTTTTATTTTGACAGCACTAGTTTGAACTTACAGAGCATCTAACACATGGTGATGGAAAAAATATGAGATGACGGTTATATTTCAGTGCTTTTGCATTTTCTTAACAAAACACTGTGTTCCCCAAGAATCTTTAATATATAATATATTAAAACATAGTTTTTCCTCCCACCTCATATTATTTCAATCACAAAAGTTTTGCAAGCGAACATATCGTTTCTTGGGGGAACACAAACATTTTTGCAAGAGAATGCAAAAGTTTTATGAATGATCAAAGTTTCTCAGGGGAACACAAAAGTATAAAAATGTATTTTTTTTTTAAGTTTTTTCCCCATTACCCTGTCTATTTAAATGTGGAGGGGAAATTATATTTCAATGCTTTTGCATTTGCTTACAACACTTTTGTGTTCTCTCACAAAATATTGCATTTCTAGAGATATTTTGCATCTGAGCACAATACTTTTGTGATATCAACAATAAGAGGTAGGAGGAAAAACTATATTTTTAATACTTAAACAAGCAAACACAAAGTTCATATGGTAGAAACTTGTACGTTTTACGACAAAATACAATTTTTATGAATGAATGCAAAGTTTCTTGGGGGAACACAAAAACTGTGAGAAAATGCAAAAGCTTTGTCCTCCTATCTCATTTCTTCCTCATCTCCCTGTTCCTTAGTGGCTCTGTATAAACTAATCCTTTAATGTCTATTGTGGCTGTTGACTTTCACAGATAATAAAAATGAACAGAAAATGTTCTAACATTTAACTAAATGTTCTCATAGTTAATGTATACACTTACAATGGACACAACTCTATACCTCAATTATCTACCAATGAAAGTACATTACCGTAAAAGTGTTTCCTGTTTATACTTTACGAACCGAGGGTTTAATTGTACACCGTATTGTCTGTGGTAATCAACAGCATGCTACAGCTGCTGTCCATAGATATGAAGTTGAAAATGATTTTTCCAACAACAAGCATTACCCACATTCTAGTGCAATCCTTTCTTATATTACCTTGTATAATACACTAACCGAACCCATATGAATGTGTCCATTGTAAGTGAACCATCTAGTTCATTGATTGTTATGTATGACCACATAAACATGGATATTTGCTTGTGTGTCTGGACTCTCATTCTGATGGCACCCATTCACTGCAGAGGATCCATTGTTGAGTAAGTGAAGCAATGCTACATTTCTCCAAATCTGTTCTGATGAAGAAACCAACTCATCTACATCTTGGATGTCCTGAAGGTAAATTTTCAGCAAATTTAAATTTTTGGGTGAACTATTGCTTTAAAGGTGTTGAAAAGTGTTACTACACTAATCAACTATCAATGCAACTGGTTGCCAAAGAAAACAATTGATGTAGCCACATGCAAAGTTCTAATAATAATTATTATTAAACAATTGAGAAATGAACGTAGTTATTCCTAAAAGACAGTTATACTGGTTGCTACACCCCTGGTTTCTATGGCAGTGATCTAGATAAGACTCCTTTTTCTTCATTTGCATAAATCAACTAGGGTGAAGTCTCAGTAAGTTGAGCAGAACTTTTGAGCAAAGACAATTTCTATAAACCGTGTAATTTTTGTGCAGAGCACACAGTGAAATGTTTGAATGAGAACTCTGAATCATTTGCATGAATTTTTTGGCTCCAATTGTAGACAGTAAACCACCTTGCTGTCAGAGAATGGGTGTGGATGCGGTTTGCTTTTGAGTGTTCACTAGTGCCACTTTACATGAAGTGTCCAAAATCAGTCGAAGTGTCCTTAACACAAGTCCCTGATTGTATCCTTATAATCCTCTGTAAGAATCGCAGGTCCGTTACGAATTGACTGTTTGTTCTGTTTCGAAGGTCTCCTTCACAGGGCTTTAGGAGTTTCTGAACACCACGACTGGTGGTTACCTTCCTGACACTGAGAATAATATTTTATATTCATTTTCCAGACACAAATTTTACCAGTACAGGCAAATGGTGTTGTGACAGGTGGATCTTTAGCTGGAAAAGAAAAAAATATATATAAAAAAGGAAAAGATAAAAAAAATAATAATAATGGAAAAGATAAAAAAATAAATAGTATAAGCCACAAAATTCCAACAAAACTGCAATTGCTATGAAATATTTATTATTTGATATATATATATATATCAAACGTGCATATTTCATATATATATATATGAAATATGCACGTGCTGCTTAATAGCAACTATGTAACAGTAAACAGAACCTTTACATTTTTGTGTAAAATGCAGATTGCAACCCAATTTAATTTCACAATTTAAGAGGGGCATGTAATTTCATTTTGATTAAAGATTACTTTTTCATGTTTTTAAATAAAAATAATTATGATGCAAGAGAACTTTTTCAATACATTTTGATTATTAAAGATTACTGTTTTTTTATTATTATTAAAATACTTTTTACTTTAAAAAAATCATTTTGAATAAAAGTTATGATTTGGATTTGGCCTGCACAATTTTGACAAAACAGATTGGATTTCTTGATGTTGTAGTGCATTTTTTTGTGGTGCATTTGTGTGCCGCCTTCTTTTACACAAGCTGACAACTGTGTTCCTATATGAATTTATTGCTGTTTTATACATCAGCAAATCAAGACAGTGGCTAAACTTCACAACATGAAAAACTTAGCAGCACGAAAAACAAAACTGTGATTCTGATTCTGAATAAGTTACACACACAAATCCAGCGGCACTTCCATCCCATTATAATCACTGAAGTTGTCACTGTGAATTTACACACGCAACCATTTGAGGTCTGCAGTTCAGTGCAAGATCTCTGACTAAATGTGAGAAGAGTTGTGAACTCCTGCAAACGATCTACATGTAATCAACAAAGCTGCTACTGCTCGACACGTCACTTATTTACACCATGCCTGCTCTTTGTTGATTATAATGGGAGTGTTGCTGTTTGGATGTGGCACTTGATTGCAGAACTCGCTTGCTCTATTCTGGAGGCCAACGCTGCGACATCTAATGAATCCAAAATAATTCCAAATTACTTATGGTGCTTTTCCCTTTGGTCCTGAGCAGTGTTAATTTTAGCAGGCATTTTTGATTTAGTCTTAGTCTTTATCTTGAGACGAAAATGCTTAATAGTCTTAGTCACATTTTAGTCATTTAAGTCTTTCATAGTTTTAGTCTAGTTTTAGTCAAACTGCAGTTACCAACATTTATTTCGGTAGCTATTTTATATGTTGTATTCTAACAAAAATAGTCATTAATTCTTCTCTCTTTAGACCAAATCAATTAAGTATATGAGAAATTTGAATCAAGGATTGAATTTGGAAAAACTGGAATTAATTTTCATTTTTTGGTAGAAATACAAATTAAACTCATTTTTCAGATACAGTAGGTTTACTTAACAAGTATACATTTATTTAACATCTTTTGTTGGTTAACATTGATGACACAGATAGGTATTTATTTAGGAACGCTTTCCCTTTAAGACGGAAAGTATGCATGTAGTACTGGCACGCATTGAGTTTTCACCCACCTGTTATACGCTCATTTAAGCCATAACCGACTGTATTTACATGAGATACTCTACAGACATTTGGACTGCTGTGTGTGTATTTGAGCACTGAGAACTGATCGCGCGCTGTATGAGAACTGAAGAAGTGGAGCTTGCGCGCGCGCGAGAGAGAGCACTTCTATCAGCACGATTCCGCCTATTCCGCCTTCATAAACTTTAAGTTATTCGACAACGAATTGTGACTGACTCCGAGATAAACGGGACGTCTGGTCACCCTATCCCTAACCCTTCGGGTGCTGAGGCCATTGTTTCAGATCGCTAGTTCGCGTTTTGGTAGCCTTTCTGTCCGCTGTGGCTGCCATACTGAGACTAGATATGCAAACGCCCCTCATCTGATTGCAATCCAATGACAGGGATGCACAATTTGAAAGACAAGACAGTTAATTTATAGGATGTATTTTGAATGTCCAGTAGTCCTCAAATAACATTTTAGTCCCGTCTCGTCTTGTTAACGAAGACGCGGCATACATTTCGTCATAGTTTTTATCATCAGATATTAGTTTTAGCTCGTCAACGTCTCGTCTTAGTCACAGAAAAAAGGTTCGTTGACGATTATTTTTCGTCGTCGTCTTCGTTAATGAAATTAACACTGGTCCTGAGACTGTTTTTTTGAGTGTATTGTTTTCTTTCTTCTTTTATGTGCCACCGTTAACATAAACACACAGTGGCATGCACAGACCTCCAGTAGAAAACCATGACACTTTCTCCTCCACCTTTCACTGACTTCTTTATGCACTCGGGGTTCAGTCTTTCCCCAGTTTGACACCGTAAAATAATGTGTCCCATCTGACCCAAATAAATTAAACTTACTCTCATCACTTAAAGTGAACTTTGGACCAGTTCTCCTCTCTCCACACAATATGCTTCTCAGCAAATGTGAGCCTAGTCTTTTGATTATTTCTGTTGATGAGAGGCATGCCGAGACAGATCCTTACTCTGTTCATTGCTGAACTGGTGAGCAATTCCAGCTGCAGTGCTGAACCGATTCCCCATTGAGAGTCTCCACATTATTCTGCCTTCTTGTGCATTTGTCTTAAATGGATGACCAGCCTTTTGGGGGCTATAATGGTGAACCACTGCACAAAAAAAGTGTTGAAGGTTAACGTGGAATGCTGTAATTGTAATTGATTTTTATTAATTGTACAGCCCTAACATGAATTGTTAAATTAATACAGCAACATTACATAGCTACATTAACACAGTCTGTATGACCTGTTCATACAAAAGCTTTCATATAGTATTCTGGTCGTTGTAAGTGTACTGTAGAATGAATGACCAATGTCAATCCATTTTTCTGTTTTAGTGAAGGCCTTGAAATACTGTCTGTAAACATAAGCCCCATTCACACTGCACGTTGGTCCCGGAAAATTGCCAGAAAATTGCCGGAGTGCCTTCTGTGTGAACGCAAACACGTCCCGGGATTAATTCCGGGATTGATCCCGGGTTGGGACCTAGTAACTTTGCCGGGTTCAGTCCCGGAACGAGCGCTGTGTGAACAAAAGCCGGATCAATGCCGTAAAGGGTGCGTCGTAGTGATGACGCACTTTATCGTTCAACAGTTTTACCGGGTGTTTTGAAGGCAGATCAACGTTCACACGACGAAAAATGTGTAAACTAGAATGAAGCAGCGATCAGGGAGCTCCTCACTATCCGCGCTGAAGCTGAAATCATTCTCCAGTTTAGTGAAATGGCGAGCGTGCATTACACACGTCGCATGAAAGGTCACGTGTCTTTACGGGTGAATGCACGCACATATTCCGGAAAATCACTGGCAGTGTGAATGCAGCAAATTTGACGATCCGGGAACAGATGCCGGAACACATTACCCGTGTATTTTCCGGAATCTCTGTGTGAAAGGGGCTATAGTGACAGTGACTAAAGTAAACATCAAAGATGGCATCCGTAACACTTATCACAGTTGACCCGACAGTCGTCTTGGCTTTTATACCTCTGAAAACTGACGGAAGCAGCTCTGGTTAAAGCCAGTGACTGGATCTAAAACTTTCACATGACAAACAGCTCATATCTCATTCTCTGTAAGTTACTGAAATCACACATGAAAACGTGCAAAAAATGAGATGCATGTGACACACTAGTTGTCAAACTATTTGTCCAGTACAGTTCAGTTCCAACAGCAGGATTTGCTGAAAATGTGCTCGTGATTACTGAAAAATACGGGTGTGAGTTCAGTTGTAGCGGTTGTCTCTATAGTAAAAACAAAACAAAACAAACAAACTGTGGGTGAATGTAACTTTATTAAACACTGGAATGCAATGATATCTGTTTTCTGCTGCTGTATGAACATGGCCTGCATTTCTGTAGCTTTCCAAATATGCATAAGGTTACAACTGCTTAAAGTGTTCAAATTCAATATTCATAAACATATGGTGTTAAATGATGGAGAGCAAAGTTTTGATGACAAATGCATTGATAAATGAAACCCAGACTTGTAATGGAAGTTTACACTGAGTAAATGTGTTAAGTTGTTCAATAAATTAAGTAGTGTTAAACATATTTAATTAATCTCATTTATCATAAATATAATGAAATCAATCAGTGAAAGCCAATAATTAAACATCCTATGAACGTTTAAACGGTAACATTTAAATTATGCATTCGATGTTCAAAAGGCATGTTTGCTAGAATTTCACTTAACATACGAATATTAATCACTTTGGCAATGCATTTAGGAAACAACTGCTGCATGTCTCATCTTGTTGAAGCGCTGCATTTGCATTTCTTTCATTGATGATAGTGTTTAATGCATCACATAATGCATTGATTTGGCTAAGCAAATGAGTTGTGTGCAGAATAATAACCGCAGTGCACCCTGGGGGCCTGAAGCCTGTTTCTAAGGGACAGATACAACCGCTGGTCAGACCTGAGTGCTTTCTAACTAGCATTTTATCAATGCTTTCTTTTCCAGCGAGCACTTGTTTGAGTTTGCTGTTCCTGGCATTGACTCTGAGCAATGGACTGTAAAGATCCCATTTTAAAAATAGAGGGAGAAAAAAGGTTTAAGTGGAAAAGAAATCATTGTGACACATTAGTGTTGGTCTTACAGTGTTATTGCTGTGTTCATGCCTTTTCTAGAAGCTTCTAGGCTCTGGGGGAGAAGAAAAAAAAAAACTTACTGAAACAGAAGAAAAGCCCGACCCTGGGCAGATGTTAACACAATTATGTGTTACTGTATCAAAGAACAGAAACTACACTGTTTTTATAGTCAACCTGCTTATAAGTTGCAAAAAAACAAGTAATGCATGACTTCTGTGTGCTTCTTTATGTTTGGAAACAGTTGTTGGTTTAGTATCATTATTAAAGTTGAAAGATCAAAAGTTGAAAATCTGGGATTGAAAACCATATTTAAACCAAATAATAATTTAGACCTGAAGATTTAGGATTTCAAAAAAATAGAAAACAATAAAAAAACATATTACGTTGATGGTTAATATTTCAGATACTACACTATTTGTAGGGTGAAACCGAATAAGACACTAAAGAAATAAATCACTCAAATTGTTACTCATAATGCACTGCAGGTCAAAAGTAATAATTAAGATTTATTCATGTTTTTGAAAGAATTCTTGTTTCTTCTCACCAGTTTTATTTGATCAAAAATACAATAAAGTACAGTAAAATACATAATTGTGAGATATTATTACAATAACTGTTTTATATTTGAAAATATTTTAAAATGTAACTTATTCCTGTGATAACTTATTTCTAAGTTTTTTTTCCAGAAATGATGTTCATTGGATTTTCTATTCACCATAATTTTGGGGCAAAAAACAAATCATTTTCCGAAAAAAAAGAAGAAAAAAATCCTTGCAAAAACTGTTTTCAACATTGATAATAATAAGAACCATTATTATTTATTGAGCACAAATAATAATTGATAAAATTGAGCACCAAATTGCCATATTAGAATGATTTCTGAAGGACCATGTGGCACTGAAGACTGGAGGATAAAATTACATTTTAAAATATTAAAATAAAATAGAAAACAGTTATTTTAAATTGTAATACTATTTTGACAATATAAATATTTATCTATTCCAAAATTATTCCAAACTTTTATTTATTATGATTTTTTTTTTTATATAAAAATTGCATCATTAAATTAGAATTCTTTTTTTTTTTGTAATGTGTTTTCACATTTGGAGCACTCTGTATCTCTGTACATGCAGGTCTGGTAAACTGTGTTGGGACATGACTGATGGTTTTTGTCTGCTGTGGAATATTTTATTGATAGGCTCATGTCTGTGGATAGTGATCCTTTTAATCTTTTCAATAGGCTTTCTTGGCTTTGTTATGTACTACGTTCATTGTTTTGCAGTTGACCCAAATGTGTCAAGAGCTAACTGAAAATGAATGTTTTGAAAATGCTTGATGAGGTAAGCAGATTTTAAATCAGTTTACCTCATAAGAAATTAAAACGAAAAAGAGAAAGACAGATACCTGCAGTAACTGGATTATATGTTTTCATGGAGAATCGTGGAAGCAGGATAAGTATTGTTGTTTATGCCTAAATATGAAGAAAATGCAGATTTTCAGGAACCTTTCCATCAAAGGTGATTAGAATGACTTACACAGCCGTGTACAAAATCTGTATTGTTTGCAAAATTGGCAGGCTTGTTCTCCCTACCCATTGAGGAAGAATCTTACTCATATAAACCACCGCAACATTTGCCTGCTTGGCAAACAGTAATTATTTGCTTGGATTATTCTTAGCGTACATTGTTTTCCAAACAGTTTAAGTGTATTTCACCCTCCCTGTCTGGAGAGAGAGGCACAATTTTGACTGGCTTGGCACCAGATCACGCAGGGTGACTGAAGGTAAAAGCAGCTTCAAGGAAAGTTCACAGTGTTACGGATTATACGGATAATCCTCCGGAATCATCCAAACAGAGAGGCTGATTTGATAAACGAACATCAACCCAGAAAGCACTTAAGGACAACCAGGGCGATCTCACAGGTCAAACTGACTGTGATCCATCATTACGCTACTAACTATTGGGCCAGTTAGACGTTTTCCAGAACAGATTAGCTAGATGTTTTCCAGGACAGGGATTACGGAATATGGTATCATCAACACCGAGACAGTGAGACGGATATACAGAGGGGCAGTGAATGGCCTTAAACATAGCGTGATGTCAGTGTGTGAGGTTAAAAGGAAAGCTCGAGGGGGGAATCACTTTTTTCCTTTTAAAAAGATAAGCTCAGGGCGGTCTTTCATTAAGAGCACGACCGCTGTGTGATTTAATCTGGCTTTAATCTCCGGCGCATATGGTCTCCTCCATCAAGGACAACATGGAGATAGATGGCAGTGCAACCATCAGCATGCATGAATCTAATAAGGATGACAAAACATTTAAGCGGTATATTATTTTTATACATGCAGAAAGAACTCTGTGCCTAAAGATAATCTACTGTATGCTTCTATGTTTTGATACTAAAAATTGGCCACTATTAAAAGCTGGAGGTTTGCAGTATTTTGATATATTCAGTAATCACAATCTACACTGAACAAAATTTATAATAGGATTTACATTGTCACTCAGAAATTGCTTATACATTTCACTAATAATTATAAAGAAATGGCAAGTAGTAGAAAGACTGAAAAGGTTTTTCACTGTAAAATGTACAATACATTTTTAATAACTTCAAAAATGATTTTTAGTGTATCAATATTTTTTTAGTCCTTATTTTAAAATGACTGACAATTTGATTACATTTGATTGATTCAAACTCAAAGAATTGTTTCATGTCAGTGAATAAAGTTAATTCGAATCAACATACGTCAAAAATATTATTGTCTTTGTGAGCCATTTTCCAAAAACATAATATATATATATTAGTATATATTGAGTGTATTGGCTTAAATAGTGCCTGAGACTTGTTTACTGAACATTTCTTCATTCCCTAGGAACTCTTTGATCTTTAAGGCACTATGAAATCAACATTGAAGTTCATGTCTGTTAGTTTTAAGGTCATCTATATTCTAGCTAGTGTACTCCTACACATTGACAAATTTCATTTTTCAGATATACACATTTAAAATGTCCTCTTCCAAGTGGAATGCAAAGCAAAGAAAATTGTGCTTGACAAGTAATTTAATGAGATTTTTAAATATCATTCCAAATGTTCATTTAGTGAAGAGTCACGTGGAAAATCATTACAACTAGATTCTTTTAAATATGTTTTAGTTTGGACCAAACTATGTTTCCTCTAATTCTTTGGGAAAACAATCTTAAGCGATTACTGAGTAAATATAATATCAAGAACAAAAGGCTAGAAAATATTGAGATTATTGATCAATCTTAAACTTGATTGTCCAGCCATATTAGGAGTTGATTGTGTCACTTTTGTGTAAGATTAATGACAAAAAGAATCAGATTTTGTTCTGTTCAGAGTTTTATATTAAATATTAACTTATCAAGCGAGAAAGTTTAAAGGAGATTTTTCAATGTCTAATTGCATGTAACATAAATAAAATAATGCATTATTGCTACTGGTCATCGGCTAGATTCCCTTTCCATCACGATGATTGACAGTAGAATCAATTCACTAAATTACCAGGTCAGTAAGACCTACAAAGACATCATGACTTTATATTTCATAAATTCAAACAGCAGTGAAGTTAATGTGATGTGTAATTCTTGAAATCCTGTCATTTTGATGGTGTTTCATCCAGAAGCTCAAGACTGTTTACGGCAAATCATTGTGTCTATATTCAGCTTGATGTTGCATCCCGTGGCATTTTATAAAACATGGCGGAGGTTTTCATTACTTTGATGCAATCTGTGATTACTGAAATTCTTAATGGAAAAAACGTATTAGTCTCAGACAGAGGCTGTCTAAAGTCAGCGCTAGCAGTGAAGTGTGAGTATTAAAGCGGCTTGATTCTTTGCTTTCAGAGTGTTGTACTGCAGATCTGGCAGTTGTTTTAATGTGCACCGGCACACTGTCTACAGTGGCAGTAAAAGGGTCACTGAAAATGTCAAAGGTGGACCGTTGTGCTTTGAAATGAGCGAGATTTAATTTAGCAGTGCAATCAGCACCTGGAAGGACGTCTGAAAGAGCATCATTGATCGTTTGGTAAACAGGGAAAGGCATAAGGTTCTCCTGTTGTTGCTGAGGCTCCTGTTTCAATTAACTGCCTTTAAAAAAAGCCACACATCTGTTTATTAAGTGCTTGTGCCTCGTAATGTACAGACTGCAAGGGTGCTTAGTTACATAACGCAAACATGTAATCATAAAGAGGGTTATCATCTGAAAGAACTTGCCAATATCCCACCACGCCAACTCTTGAAATCTCACAGGCAGTGCACATCAAAAGCAAATCTGGGTTTCTTGGAATCGCTGATTCCAGAGACGTTTCCTTGTAGCCTCAGAATTGGAGTTTTTTTGTAACACTTTTAATGACATTATGATGCTAACCGCGGGTGGTCTGTGGTCTGCGTCTTACAGTGCTCAATTTGATATAATATGAAATTGAAGCAAACAGAAGTCAATTTTAAATTTGCCTATAGACCCATCCGAATGCAAAATCCTGCTTATGCATGTAACGCCTCTTGGTGAACGATTAGTGGAGCATCCTAAGGGAAACATCGTGATTACTATTGCTAATACTTTTCTAAGCAATCAGACTTACATTTTGTGCCTGGTGGATGATAAAACAAACAAAAAAATCCCTTAGACTTACATTGAAGGAGGAATCAGATTTAGAAACTAGAATGAGACATGAGGATGGGCTGTTGATTTGGGTCAGTGAGCAACCACTTAAAACATTTTAGATCATGGGTCTTCAATGTTTTGTAGACCCCTTGGTGAACTGTTTGATTTCTACTGCCATTTAAAAGTTTGTGGAGAAGTAAGATCTTTCTGTTGCGTGCATGCATAAATAAATAAATAAATAAATAAATAATAAATGACATAAGATGTTTACATTACATTAAAGATTACATTAAACATAAACATAAAATAATAATAATAATAATAATACACTTTTATTAATACATTTTTCAGTAAGGATGGACATTTATTAAATTGATCAGTAAATACATTTATAATGTAACAAATTATTTCTATTTCAAATAAATAATGTTGTCTATTCATTAAATAATCCTGAAATAAAAATGTATCACAATTTCCATAAGAATATTAGGCAGCAAAAACAGTTTTCAACATTAGTAATAATAATAATAAAAAAAATAATAATTAAAAAAATCTTGATCATTAAATGAGCATATTAGAATGATTTCTTAATGATCATGTGACACTGAAGACTGGAGTAATGATGCTGAAGATTCAGCTTTGCATCACAGGAATAAATGACATTTAAAAATATATTCAAATAGAAAACTGCTATTTTGAATTGTAATAATATTTCATAATATTACTGTTTTTGCTGTAATTTTCAAATAAATGCAGCCTTGGCAAACATAAGATACTTCTTTCAAAAACATAAAAAAATCTTACCAACCATAAAAATTTGAACAGTATTGTACCAATGTGCATGCAGTTTTAATATTTGTGTATTATTATTATTATTATTATTAGTCATATTTGTAGAGGGTCAGTTTAATATTTAACATCTTAAATCCAGCTTTGGTTGGAGATAATATTGCAATTTCTGTTTAGTGCATTTTCATTTCTTAAGGTTTTCTTTTTTCTCGGATTAATAATCAGCAGCAGTACCACCATAACATCTATACACAAGTGTTTTCCTCTTTTTCACATCTCTAGCTACTTCTCTTGCTGCACACATCTCATATGTTGTTGTTTATACTTGTCTCAGGCTAAATTCTTTTTTATTGAAGCACCTCCTATCTTGCTCGGAAACATCCTAAAACTTCCTTCCTGACTGACAGTTCGGTTTTCCCCCTCCGTTAAGTGTGCCGTGTCACTGATGTCAGAGCTTTTATAACTGCCGGCAAAATTGCCACCAAACTGCTTGTTTGTTCAGTCAGCTATGATTTCAGATGCTCAGCGTGCCCCGTCTACGATGGTGTTCCCAGACATGTTGACCTTTTCAGATGCTTGTTTGTTTGTTCGACAGGCATAGTGGGCGGTGCTAGTCTGATGGTTAAGGATGTGGGATGGTGATGAGAAAAAAAAGTGCCAATCTGTGACCAAGAATGGGACAACCGGTGAGCTTCACAGGTCTCCATAGATACAGCTCAAGGTTTTTTCGCCTTTTTTTGCAAAAAAATATGAAAAGTGCATTATATGCTGCAAATTCATTCTGTTACTTGTGAAGGTCTTAATCAAATTAAAGACAAGTGTGTTTTCAAAGTAGTTGACAGTGTACATCATATTCTTTCGTGACTGTGATTAAGTGATCAAGTTTCTTTGCAAACAAGAAACACTTATTTTTTCTCTCAAGACTTCTTTCTGCTCAGTACTCCATTACATTAAAAGCAGTTTTTTTATTTGCATCAACATTTTTTCTTCACATTTTTGCAGAGTGAAGTTAGATAACCTGTCTGGATCCCACAGAAAATCAAGGCATGGCTTTTGTAGTTCCTTTATATTCTATTTACTTCCCATTAAATTTGTCATGTTCTTGTTCATTTACGTAAGCAAATATTGATTAAAACTAATGAGATCTTGAAGACATGAAAACATGTTTTTCATTACATTGCACTGCTTTTCCATTGATTTACTATTTAAACGAGCTAGACAGTGTTTAACCATTCTATCTATCTATCTATCTATCTATCTATCTATCTATCTATCTATCTATCTATCTATCTATCTATCTATCTATCGTTCTATCGTTCTATCGTTCTATTCATAAATTGTTCTCTTGTTAAATCTATCGTTCTATCATTCTATCATCTATCTGTCCATCCATCCTTCCCTTACCCCCTTAAATTGCTGCTGTTTCAATTTCATGTGAATACTATAACTTGATAGCTTGTCCAACTAAGAAAAAAAAGAACACTTTGCACAATATAAAGTCATATTAAATTATATTAGATTATATTAGATATTAGATAGTTACTCTTTATGAAAAAGTGAGAGTGGTGCTAGCCACTGGCGGTGACTCTCAAAACTCAATAAATAAAGTAAAATATGCGCTGTAAGTCAGCAATGCATGATACATGACTCGAAGGGAACAGCAACACCAGTTCAAATAAACAGTAAAAAGTGAGAAAGAAGGCAGTCACAGTTTTTTTTAATTGGTTTGGTACTATTTTCATAAGTAAGGTGTACATTTTCAAAACTCTTAGTACAAAACTTTAAACTGATCATACTTGTAGCACCACTAGTCATTCTTTCAAAACCTGGTCTCATGATTTCATTGAAGTTGCACATATTTTCACTCCACATAATTATTGTTTCAGAACACAAGATCATTGTTATATGTATTGAAAACATTTGGCTTAATCACCAAAACACAACAGTAAGATCTTTCTTCAATTAGTACTTATAACATTCAGTTATTTCAAGAGCAAAGAATGCAAGATACATGTTTCAAATCACCTTTGTTTCTGAAATAATTACAGTAATAGAGGCAATAACGGTCATGTTAGAAAATACACTTACATTACCTAGCTTGCATAACTCGCATAACATGTATAATGTTTGTAAAAGTATTTATACAGTGTGTTATTGGATCAAAAGGTGTGATGAAGATATGACATGGCCATAAGGTTTGGTGCTAGACAGAGTTTACTGTCAATGCAGTATGACATATGACTGAATCTACACTGTAACTGCACTTTTCAGATGTGCAGTCTCTACCATGGTAATGCTTCTATATACAGTATCACATGGCGTAATGTAATGTAAAATGCTGTATTTGATGCCATCTGTCTCCCTTCTTCTGATACATCTCTGATCAATCTCTGATCAGTTCCTCTTCTTTGTTTCCTGCTGTATTCCTATCATTATGATGACATTTCATAGGTGTAATGGGTTTTATAGCATACTGTACAAACTGTATATTCTATCCCCCTACACTAACCCTACTCCTAAATCTACCCTTACAAAAATTATGTTTTTTTCATAGAAAAAAGGCTCCCACAAGGAAAAGGATTTCAGATATTGCCATCTTTGAGGAACATTTTGTTCCCATAACATAGGGTTTACCTGAACCACACACACACATGTACAAAATAGTGATTATCATCTAAGATAAATCACTTATAGTGCAAAAAAAAAAAATTCATTACATTTGATTGCCCCTAAATTGCAAACAAGTTCTTTAGAAACTATATCTATTGAATCTATATCTATAGATATCTATAGCTGCACCAAATGATTCACTGATTAACCATTAAGATGAGTTAGATTAAATAATAGACAAATGTATGAAACTGAATGAGAAGACATGCAAATGAAAAGTTTGATAGTAAGAGCGTTATGAAAAGCAGTTACTGTGAATGAAACATTGATATAGATGAAACAATTATTTTGTGTAGTGAAAAGGATACTTTGTGATTGTGTATTGTACTAAGACAATTGAAAATATGTTCAAAAGTTCACTTTTGATTATCTATTGTGATATTAGTACTAAGAGTCTTGAAAATGTACCAATTGCTTGTGAAAATAGTACCAAACCAATTAAAAAAAACCTGTAATTGCATAATTAATTCATGCAGTGGTATTTTGTGTAAGTTGGGGCATATGGCTCAGTGCTTAACAAGAAAATAACACTTTTTGTCAAGCAGGTTGTCCACCCCTGGTTTAAAGAAATGCCTGCAGAAAAGAGGCTTGGAAGTAAATGTGAGTACAGGTCACTTTCACCTTGGTTTTGTGTTACACCATTTTTTTTTTTTTCTTTAGTGAAATACCATAAACCTTCCCGGGGTTTCACCGAGCAAATATGGGAGTTTGTATTACATTTCCACTGGGCTTCTTTGTTGTGGTTTGCAAAATGGGAAAAGAATGAGGTTAAGGCTGTAATTCTGTTTCTGCCTCATCTCTTGTGCATTAAGAGCACAGCATGTCCGGCTTTATCTGGGTCTGTACGGCTGTGGCAAGGCCACGCTCACTGAGTCAGGATGTTTCAGTTCTAGGTTGCTCTCTCAAACCAGATAACATTCCAATTTGTTGCAATTTCTGTCCACAAACTTGAGTAGTTTTCTTATTCTGTTACAGTAGCTGTTCAAACCACCAGTTTTTCCATAGTCTATATATCTATCTGCATCTATCTATCTATCTATCTATCTATCTATCTATCTATCTATCTATCTCTCTGAACTCTAATCTTTAGTTCTTATTTTCTATTGGATTCAAGTCAAGTCATGGATTCAAGAATGGCTGGGCCATTCTAGCAGCTTTATTTTCTTTTTCTGAAACCAATTGAGAGTTTCCTTGGCTGTGTTTGGGATCATTGTCTTGCTTATTTCATCTTCATCATCCTGGTGCTGTAGGTTTTGGACTGAACCAGCTAATATTAATTTCCACTGACTAGGGGCTGGATTGCTTTCTAATTCTGATAGATTTTAGTTGGTGTCTTGGCTTTCCATGCCTTTTTGCACCTCCTTTTCTTCATGTGTTCAATACTTTTCACCTGTGTCATTCCATTTTATTACACATAACTTAAGTTCTGAACTTATTATTATTTTTTTTTTATGTGTATGTAATACTTGGGTTGTTACCGATATCTGGTGAAAATTTCAAGTCAACAGCACCTTTAGAAATATATTTACTGAGAAAAATGTTGACGTGTGATCTTTTATGTTATTCTATTTATCCATCCATCCATCCAGCTAGCTGTCGTTCTATCTATTTTTTGTTCTGTCTGTCCCTCATTCTGTCCATATATACATCCACCATCTGTCCATCCATGAAACATTTTCCCTGTGTTGTTCTTCAGAGTCAGTCTGGAGGATATTATGTCAGTAATTGCTAAAATGAGCTTTAAGTTTCATAATCAGCATGCTTAAATGAGTTTGTTGTAACTATACCTTTTCTTTTCCCTGTTGTTAACATTATTGTCTTCTTTTTCAATTTCAGGTAAATCATCCTACATGTTTCCAGTAGAGGCTTAGAGACATGTTCATATCAGGATGTATTTGTCCCCTTTTATCTCTCCGTTGGTCAGGAAGGCAGCAATTACAGGTTTTTCATATATTGTGTGGGCAGCACAGACAATCTCTCGTCTCTTCCTCTCAGTAAATGATGTTATCCTGAACCAGTGTAGCACCCCACTGTTCCTGAGACGGCCAGTAAATTTCATTAGAAAGCAGAGGAAGGATCAAAACACCTCCGAGTGTGGTTGAAGAACAGCCTAATATCAGACTCATAGCACCGTGTCCTCACCAGGCTTGATGCGACAAGCAATTTGTCTGTCCACAAAGAGGAAAATGGCGTGCCACAAAATCACAGCCAATCACTCACAACCCACTGCAGTTGAACAGCATAACTTACATGAGTTCAGTGAGGATTTTCTGTCATTAAAAAAAATAAAAAATTGCTCTTTGAAGTTGATTTTGATCCAATGAGTTTCCAGTGTGGGCGGGGCTACTTGGCATGACATCACAGAAATCGAACCCTGGCAAATGACAAAATGTAGCATTGTGGCTGATTAAGAGAGAGCTTTTATCGCTTGATGTTTTTAATGTTCCCTTTGGTTTGGACATGATGTAATATTTTTATCTAGAAAATGTAAAAAATGTGCCAATTCTATCATTCACCAGATTACTTGGAAATAGCACAACTCTCCTCAACGAATGTACGGTGTCCTTTATGTTTGTAGCACAGAGCGTGCCGGATGAGTTTCATAATTAGGGACAGGGATTTAGTCAAATCCAATCCCATAGTAATAATGATGCTAGTGATGGACAGATTGATCTTGAAGTATTGATTCCTTTGATAACGAATCAAGAGAATCAATTCTCACATTAAAGTATTGATCCAAAGTGTGTTTTTTTCTAGTGATTTTATTATCACTAGAAAAATATATACAGAATCATTCACTTACTAATCCTAAATGATAGTTAGTGACATTTATTTGAACTTTTTCAATTAAAAGTTGTTAAAATATTAATTAGGCTCTGTATGTCACGGTGCACACACGAGGGAGGAACAAGGACACGCAGACGAGGACGTAAACTCAAATAATAGTATTTAATGAACACATCAAGGCAGGACAAGGCAAGGCTGACAGACAAGATACACCGGGAGTAACGAGTAGACCAGACAAAATCAAACTCAAAAGACAGGAACTAAATACACAGGGTAATTAACACATAACGAGACAAACACAGCTGGACAAGAGTTAACTCATAATGACATCTGACGAGGACAGGAAACAAACCAAATATGGACACAGGAGGCAGGAACAGATGACACACACAACAGAACCCTGACACTGTAGTTGTTCTTAATATATGCTAAACAAAAACAGAAGTTTAATAATTAGCAATTTAGGCATATTCCATGTTAAAATTATGCCTTTCAAATATGTTAAATAGCTTTAATTATATTCATTGAATCACAACAAAATCAAGTTAAGTCAAGAGTTATTTTATTTTATTTGAATTTGTAATAATATTTAAGAATATTACTGTATTTTTAATTACATGAATGGAGCCTTGGTGAGCATAAGAGACTTCTTTCAAAAACACAGTATTACTGACAACAAACTTTTTAACAGCTACCAATAAAAATGTTCATGTTATATTAGTATTTGTGATGTCTATAATAAAACCCTTGATTTTATGTATGCCTGCATAAAGTGAAAATTTAGGACAATTGCAGCAAGCGATTATGCAAATGTTGTTTGTTTTTTAAGAATATGTAACATATTGCTGAATTTCACTGCGGCAAAAAGTGCCAATTATGTGAGATTCACAATGAATAAACACATGACAATAAAAAATATAAATAACAACAGCACTGTTTGAATGCAGGCACATCCTGAATCAGCTAAAAACAGCTATTGAGAGCCCGCTGAGGCCTGCCTAACCTCTGTGGAGACAGAGATAGCATTACTGCACTACAATATGAGGTGTCTGCCCTCATAATGCCTGTTATGTATTAATCCTTTCCATTTCGAGCCTCTCTCATGGACGTTCAGAGACAACGGTATTTGTTACGACACACGCTGAAAGCTATGAAATGTCCGGGGATTAGAGTCGGAGAGAAGGCATGGGAGAGGTGCTCCAGATATCCTCAGTTTTGGCTCATCAGATGATGCAGCTGATGGCGTCTCGAGTATTTACTGAGAATCCAGATTAACCCGAGTTTAATTTGTAATTAGATGAAGCAGTCATAGTCTCTGTTCGTTACAATGGAAGAGGATTACGCGGAGCTGCTCTGCTTTGCTTTTGTTTACGTGTGTTTGTGGGATAAGTAAAGTTATGAGGGAGGAGAGATGTGGTTTGAATTGTGAAAGAGAGCCAGGATACAAGCTATAATTTACGTTTTGGGCAGCTCTGGGGGTGCAATTTAAAAAAAAATATTACACCAAGCAGAAATCTATGGCTCGCTCAGAAAAGATGCTCTCAGACAGGCATTTAAATTCAGTTTCAGTGATTAAACTGGCTCTGATTTACTTTCATAATTTATTTACAATTTAGATTTCCAAAAGCTAATAATCATTTAAAAAATTGACGATGTTTAATTTTTAAAGTATTTAAAATGTATAAATAAACACATCATGGTATATACTGTTATATAAATATACAATATATAAATATATATCGTAAATATACAATATATAACCCTGATCTATTAAAGTCATTGCTCACAAGTTCTCAAAAGTCCCAAGCTATACATTTACTGTATGTCTTCTTTTTAAATAATTCATTTTTATTTAGATAATATTATAATATATCTATATATTTTTTTAGAATGCATTTTAAATATATATATATATATATATATATATATATACATATTTTAAATAATAAATATTTATTTGAATTATATATACAGAATATATATTTATATATATTAGATTTATTTATATAATTTTATTTATATATTTTTCTCAAATTATTGTTCTCAAAATGTTAAATGCTATACATTTACATTGTCTTCTTTTTAAATAATAAATGAATATATTATAATATATATATATATATATATTTATTTATATATTTTTTCCTTAATAAAGATTTGTCAAATATTTGTCATATTTGAGAACTCATGAACAATGACTCAAACTAAAAAATCAGAATAGTTTTTTTTTTTCATATATTCATTGTTCACACATATATATATATATATATATATATATATATATATATATGTACAATAAATATTTATATTTTCAGAATTTATGTTTTTGTATTATTTAAATACATTTAAAAAAGAAGACTTATGAGCAATAACTCAACAATAATAATAAAAAAAATATCTGTGCATCACTTCATTTAATAGGCAAACAGGTTCACTAAATTACAAATCTGCATATGCATAACATCACAAAAACACTACGCTACGATGCTGCATTTGTAAAGTACAGATGAGACCATGTGAAACTTTTGTTGATCAGCACATCAGTCACTGCTCCTCCTCCTCAAACGTTATGAAATGTAGTTTATAGAAGTTGTGTTGAAAAGACCAACCCACAAACACTCCAGAGTTGATGGTGATGATATAGTTGCAGCTCAAATCATTCCCTGCCACCATGAGAGTGTCAAAACTGCAATGGAGTCAGAGCTTTATTTAGTCTGAGAAACATTCAGTGTGACAGCCGCTAGAAAAGAACAATCCTCCCTATTGCAGATGTTCGATCCTTCATCACCCGCGAGATACTTCTGACAGCGCCGTCTACGGAAGAGCTGTTCTAAACAGCATGATTACAATAATTACGGTTTAGAGAAACCATTTAATGCTTTAAATGAGTGAAAGAACAAGAAAGATAGTGCAAAGAGAGAATTAGAGATCTTTATGGGCGTAACAAGATGCAAACATCACGGTAATCCTCTTTTAACAAGATGAGTGATCAAGTCTTTTGTCAGGTTGTCGAAGGCGGACAATCAATGGTGGTAATTTAGCCCCCCTGCGAGTGCCAGCGGCCCGAACGGCCCCCTCATTTATTACCAGCACAGAGCAGGAGACAGAACGAGTGCCTACAGGCCGAGACCGCGAGAGAGAGAGAGAGAGAGAGAGAGAATGAGAAAAGAGTGTGCTAAGAGAGGACACATCTTAAGAGGGGGAGTGCTAATGAGCAGAAAGGATCCAGAGGAGAACATGTTTCTGCCAATTCGCCTGTGTCAGATAAATGGCAGAACACTTATTTTGAGGTTTTATGTTTGAGCCTGTTCTTCTGTGGTGTTTGCTAAGACAGGCATCGCTAGGTGATTCCAACAAACCTGAAACCTATAGCATCAAAAGCATTACAAGTCTGTGCGTAACTCTATTTATAGGAACAGTTCATCCAAAAATTAAAATTTGCTGAAACTTTACTTTACATCAAGTCATTCATCGTGCACTGTATGCATAGCTGATAAAAACAATAATCCAGTAATACACACCACTCCAATCCATAATATTATTTTGTGAAATGAAAAGCTGTGTGTTTGTTATACAAATTCATCTTTAAGCTGTTTTCAACTTAAACTGTTGCTTTCATGAGTCCATAATGCATAATATTGCTTTCTCCAGTGACTCTCTCAAGTCGAATTGTCTGAATCAGGACAGATCAATCAGAAATATGCACAGATAAAGCACAGTTTTAAACAAATATGTCTGTGGATTTTGATTTCAGTGGACAACATGATGGACTTTTTCACTAAAGGAAGCAATATTATAAATTATGGACTTTGGCCAAAAGCCAAAATTATGCCCCCCCCCCTTTTTTTTTCTTACACTGATGCACTCATTCACTGCAGAGGATACATTTGTGAGAAAGTGATGCAATTTTAATTTCTCCAAATCTTTTCAAATGAAGACACAATCTCATCTACATCTTGGATGGCCTGAAAGTAAATTTTCAGCCAATTTTATTTTAAAACTAATTAGAATCAATTTGGCCCGCAGTACAAAAGTCATAACTCAACACAACAGGAGGGTTAATCTATCAAATTAATGTGGAATATCATACTGTAAGCTCTGTTCCAAAATCTTGTGAGATGCCTCACAGTTAGCTGCCTTCTAAAGCCCCGTTCACACTACAAGCGACACTCAGCGACAAAGTGACACAATCCCATTCATTTGTATATTGTATATTGTTCTTTTGTTGTCTGTGTCCTGTCCTGTTGCTGTCATTCTGTTGCACTGTGGAGCTTTATCACTATAACAAATTCCTTGTATGTGTAAACATACCTGGCCAATAAAGCTCATTCTGATTCTGATTCTGATTTCAATGGAGAGCTGGCGATTTCCGGCGACACGAGCGGCAGCGAGCGATAGCGACCATTGGCGACTGGATGGGGCGTGTCCAGTGACACGACAAAGTTCAGAATCCTTCAACTTTATGCAAATGAAGAGCGACTTTCGGGAGCGACAGCCATTAGGAAAGAAGACGGTTGAGCTCATGTGATTGTTCTCCTCTTTAGCCGTAGATAAACATACGCAATGGAAGAAAGTAGGCTCTGTTTCTCATTAATTTTTGTTTGTATGTACGGATTTAATTTAGATTTAAATTATATTTAGTCTTTTGCCTCCAAAATGTTTGTACTTAGTGGCGAGAAAGCCAACCAGTAGTGGGAACGCCCACTAGCGACCTCATCGCCAGCCCCTGGCGACATGCAGCACAAAAGTCGCTGCTAGTGTGAACGGGGCTTAAGGGAGCATCCTAAGTGATACACTTCTGATGAACCTCATAAGTGACAGATCTGGAATGCTCTACATAGGAAGTAACTCTGTGGGCCACACAAATAGCACACCCCATGGGAGAGCCGACCCGCTATTGCCTTCATTACAATTTGACATTAGCATGTGTGATATGATAAGAATAAAAATGCTTAGCACGCAGAAATGCTGGAGTAAAATAATTATTTTTTTGATTATACTGAGCTACAGTATACTTTTTAGTAAAAAAGAAAGATTTTGCTTATTTGTCATAAGCATTTATCTCATGTCGTCATCTAGGATTTATTTGCAGCATGCATGGACTAACATGCCGACCTTTTGGAACAGTCTGTATGATGAACAGAACCATAGACTTTTTGACCTGAACCAGTAAGTATCCACCCACAGCACCTTAGCAACCACTTAGCATGCACTAGAAACCACCCAGAATACCCTAGCAACTACTTAACAATGCTCTAGAAATCACCCAGAACCCCCTAGCAGCCACTTAGCAATGCCTTGGCAACCAACTACAGCACCGTATAATCAATGCACTGGGAAACAGAAAATGTACATTCTTCACAAAGTATAATACAAATTCTGAAGGATCATGTGACACTGCAGACTGAAGTAATGACAGCTTTGCCATTTAAAATAGATACTGTATATATTTTTCTGTTAATTCCAGAGATAAGAGGAATCAGGGTGGCAAAGTGCTGAAGAATGGATTTAAGACTGTGGTTTGGCATCAAATGTAATCAGAAGAGCTTAACATTGTACCAAACCAGGTGTGACGCACTACAGCAACAAGCGGTAAATCCCGTCTCTTCCATCTTAATCTTGAGTTTTTATCCTAACCAACAGTGACAAGCATTGTACGATGACAAGACATTTCAACATTATCTCATTAGTGTTCATAATGTGTTTCTATCACACATACTTACAGTGTCACTATGGGTGGCTTTTAAAACATAAATCTTTATACATATTTACAATTAAAACAATATTTGAATTCATAATATTCAACGAAAATCATAAAGATATAATCACTAAAATAAAGTCTGAAGTTGTACACACAGTATACATAACAAGGTTTTGATTTAGAAGCTGTACATAAAAACAAACAAACAAACAAACAAGCAAACAAAAAAACAAAAACAATGATTATTTACTTATGGTTTATTTTAAGAACCAATTCTCACTATTAACTATACCCTAGTGAAGAATAAATATACAAAAATGTATTTGAAATACATTTATTTTGTGCTAAGTATACATTTAGATATTTATATACTTAATACAATGCCCTGCAATTGTACTTTTAGTACACTAAACTGGTATACTTGAAGTCTGTTAAATTGGAACCACTAATTTTGTACTTAACCTCTTAGGACCCAGAAAAAAAAAATAGGAAGAATTTAGTATTTTTTCCATGTCATTACATTGTTTGGAGCATTAGAAAAAAAGAAAAAAAATTGAAAATGATATTTCATTCATATATTATGCTATGTCCTCGGTAGAGGACACCTGGACTCAATTTAAAAAATGATTAAAAAGACATGAATGAACATGCATAGGCAAAAAAATAAATAAAATAAAAATCACCAATACATTTTAAGGTTTCAGGATTTTTTTTTTGCCAAACTATGTATAAAGATGATTCTCAACTGTTATAACAGAATGATTTGATATACCATTTTTCTTTATGTAAAATGTGTGAAAAATGGACATAAAAAGGTTTTCCCATTATATACAATGTATCTATAAATGGTATCTAATTTGCATATTAATATGTTTTTGGGGCAACATGTAATGAAAAAAGAAGTATAATAATGGGAGTAATAATTGACAAGATTTTCATAATATATAATATTTCATAGGCATATTGAAATATATTTTCTTTCCCTATTAATTTGTTGTGTCTCCCAAAATGCATAATAAACATGCTTTTAGTCCTGGTCTACTCAACTGAGGACATGTATGAAATCGATGTCTTGTTTCATAACAGAAAGTCATATTTTGATTTGAAACAATTTGATTTGAAATTTGATTTTTTCAGATGTTGATTTCTGACAAACAGTTTAAAAAATAGTCAGATTTAAATGATAATTACAAAATATTATCTTATTTCCATAAGAGTGTTACAATTGATCACTAAATTAATGTCAGCCATTTTTGAAGACCAAGGACATGTCTCAGAGAAATTCACTAAAATATAATGTTCTCATATGAGGATGCAGGGTCTCAGGAGGTTAATGCACTTTAATTGTGTGGAAGTTGTTCTGAAGTCCAACTAAAGATATACCGAAGTATATTTGATTGTGCTGGAAGTGCAAGTACTTTTGTTACATTTTAAATATCGTGCATTTATGAAATGTATTTTAGTACTTATAAAGCACATATTAATGACTTATTCTGCATGACCATACTTTACATCCTTTAATTCTACCTCATACGTAAACTTAACAACTACATTACTAACTATTAATAAGCAGCAAATTGGGAGTTTATTGAGAGGAAAACTCATAATTAATAGTGAATATGAGTTCCCTATCTGTCGGTCACTTCAAGTTATGTCGCGACGACATAGGGGGTTTACTTGAGAGCCCCAATCCGCTCTGACTTTAAGAGAAAACGCCAATGAAATTTGGCTAGTGGACTTTGCATGCCTGAGCCACTCCCCGTGCATACAGGTATAAATAGGCGACGGGTGCATCCACTCATTCAGATTTTTGCTTCGGAGCCGAGTGGGTGAATGATTTCTTCTCCACAAAGCCTTTTCGTTCTCACTGGAAGAAAGAAGCTGTTCCTGGTTGGCGTTATGGCACAAACAGCAGTGTCCCTGTTGAATCAGCGATTCCCCTGGGTACTTCAACTAAAAGAGCAGTTTCTCATCATGGATGGCTCGCGTCTTTTTAAAGATGCCGTTCCGTCTGTGTTCTCTTGGTTGTGGTCGTTACCTGTCCTCTGTCGATGGACACGATCATTGTCTTCAGTGTCTGGGCATCCAACACGCTGAAGCTGCGTTCGTGGATGACTCATGCATTAATTGTGAGTATATGAGCATGGCTTCGCTGCGATCTAGCCCCTCTCTCCTCACGGGGACGAGAGCGACACCCTCAGTCTCTGCCAGTTCCGGTTTCTCTGTCACGAGCAGAGGACCGCCGGCTAGAGCTCAGGGGAGATCTGAGGAGCTTCTCCGCTGGGTCGCGCCATCTATATTCCGGGGGAGCTCAATTTTGCAGCCGACACGCTCTCACAACAGCTCACGTTCCCCGGAGAGTGGCGACTCCATCCTGAGATGATCCAGCTGATCTGGAGTCGTTTTGGGGAAGCCCAGGTAGACCTGTTTGCTTCCCACGAGTCCTCCCACTGCCAGCTGTATTACTCCCTGACCGAGGCCCCCCTCGGCACGGACGCACTGGCACACAGCTGGCCTCAGGCTCTATGCAAATATGCATTTCCCCCAGTGAGTCTTCTCGCACAGACACTGTGCAAGGTCAAGGAGGACGAGGAACAGGTCTTGCTGGTTGCGCCTTACTGGCCCACCCGGACCTGGTTTTCAGAACTCATGCTCCTCGTGACAGCCCCTCCCTGGCGCATCCCTCTAAGGAAGGACCTTCTTTCTCAGGGGCTCGGCACCATATGGCACCCACACCCAGATCTCTGGGACCTCCACGTGTGGCTCCTGGATGGGACACGGCAGACTTAAGTGATCTGCCACCGGCGTTGGTAGACACCATCACTCAGGCTAGAGCTCCCTCTACGAGGCAATCCTATGCACTGAAGTGGAGTCTGTTCGTGAACTGGTGTTCTTCTTGATGAGAAGACCCCCGAAGATTCACGGCTGGAGTGGTGCTTTCTTTCCTGCAAGAAAGGTTGGAGCGTAGGCTCTCACCCTCCACCTTGAAAGTGTATGTGGCTGCTATCGTAGCACATCACGATGCAGTGGACGGCCAGTCCCTGGGAAAGCATCTCATCGTCAGGTTCCTGAGGGGTGCCAGAAGGTTAAATCCTCCTAGGCCACCCCTGGTGCCTTCCTGGGATCTCTCTACTGTCCTGGCTGGCCTTCAGAGAGATCCCTTTGAGCCGCTGGATTCAGTTGAGCTTAAATTCTTGTTTGCTAAGACAGCGCTCCTGACCGCACTCACTTCCATCAAGAGGGTCGGGGATCTCCAAGCATTTTCGGTGAGCGAAGAGTGCCTTGTGTTCAGGCCGGCCTACTCTCATGTTGTCCTGAGACCCCAGCCTGGATACGTGCCCAAGGTTCCCACCACGCCTTTTCATGATCAGGTGGTGAACCTGCAAGCACTGCCCTCGGAGGAGGTAGACCCAGCCTTAGCGTTGCTGTGTCCCGTAAGAGCGTTGCGCATATACGTGGACCACACCCAGAGCTTCAGAAGCTCTAAGCAACTCTTTGTCTGTTACGGAGGTCAGCAGAAATGGAAGGCTGACTTCAAGCAGAGGTTGGCCCACTGGATAGTTCATGCCATCGCCTTGGCGTACCAGTCCCAAGGCAAGCCTTGCCCACTGGGGGTGAGAGCTCACTCAACATGGAGTCACTCCTCCTATGCGTTGGCGCCTCTCTGGCAGACATCTGAAGAGCTGTGGGCTGGGCGACACCGAACACCTTTGCGAGATTCTACAGTCTTCGTGTCAAGCCAGTTGCTTCCCGTATGTTGGGTAATAGGTAAGTGGTGGGAAGGACCGGCCGGTGTCACGCTTGCTGCGCCATTCCCCTCACCCGGGGATGCAAGTGCCTTTTCCTCTTCCAGTTCTCGTTTCCAACGTTGGGTTCCAACGTCTCGGTTATGTACGTAACCCTGGTTCCCTGATGGAGGGAATAGAGACGTAATGTCACAACCTTGAACCATTGCTGGTTGCCTGGGACATGTTCTCGGCTCCTCAGCGTAAAACTTGAATGAGTGGATGCACCTGTTGCCTATATATACCCGTATGCACGGGGAGTGGCTCAAGGAATGAGGGTTACGTACGTAACCGAGACGTTCCTTATTCTAAAGTAAGGATTTCAGTCGATTTCAGTCTTTTTACTTCACAATGTCATGTTGAATTCAATGTTTTTTTTCATTTTTTGTAATTGATTTACTAACAATTTCTGAGTGAAAATTGTTTCATCACCATTTTTTAGTGTGTGCATTTACATTTATTAATTTGTTCAAATTGGCTTGTAATTGAGGAACATCACAAGAAGTTTGTCATATTGTATGAATTGTCTTAAGAAGTGAAAAAGTGCATATGTGCAGTTTGTCATGTCAAAAATATAAATTTGTTCTGTCTATTTTCCAAATGCATGTTAGATCTTATTGTGGACAGTTTATCTGTGCAGGTTTCATTTTTTTAAAACAAACTTGACCTCGTAATGTATATTCAAAACGTCAAACTGGACCAAAATGACAGACTTCTCCAATGCTTGCATCTCAAAATCCAATCAACGGCCAATGCATAGAAACAAGTCCCTGCCCTAAATTTATTATTTTTTGATATTCCATTGGCTGTATGTCACAAGCGGAGAAAAGATCTCTCACTACATTTCATAGTGACATAGGTACTATGTGGAACGTTTAGTTTGGTGGCTTGTTTTTATTTTCCGCGCATTTCAATGCAGCCCACACTGAAATATGATTGGTTTAAAACTGTGCTCCAAATAGACATGTCTATTGAACATGAAGTGTTCTTTGCTTTCAAGGAGGACAAAATATTTACTTGACACTGGAGACACAGTTTTAGGCCAATTAAGATCATTACAAGATGTCATTGAACTTTCTAACAGTGTGCACAAAATAAAGCTGAACACAGTAAATTAGACTCCTAAAGTAATGAAGGACCAATTATTTTGAGTTTTAATTTGAAGACCAGTGTCAGTTCATTACAGGCTTCCCATTATACATGGTAAAAATAACCCAATATTATTTGGCATCTGCAGGCCTGTCAGTTGTTTTGCCGCTTTGATTCATCATCTTCTTTTCAGGCTGACTTTTCAGGTCTCCTCAAAGCCACCCTTAGCATTAGGATGAGGATCAATCAACTTCCATTGATCCAGAAAGTGACAGGAAGTTCCTATTCATTTTCAGAAAACTGTTTGATCAGTGACCTCAGAAAACCTTCCACGCAGCGCTTTGGTAAAACGTGCCCTCTTCACCCTTGCTGTCTCTTTGCACTCAAATTTCCCTGCTCGTTCATAATGCCTCATGATTCCTCTGTGTTTCTCTGTCACTGGTCTGAGCCTCTATGTAGGTCAGTGAAGAACTGTTGACGTTGCGTGAAAAGGTAGATTTACACCCTGCATCACAAAAACAAAATAAAAACAGATGAATGTTCAAAGAGTGACTTTTTTGGTTTTACTTTTAGAAGAAGAGAATGAATTGTGAAATGTGTCATTTCTGCTCAAAAATGTTTTCTAACAGGTTTGCCTGAACATTCCCTTCATGCTATTGGTCAGACTAACAGATAGTCCCGCCCCCAAACTCATGCCATAGGCTAAATTACTGTATGTACATTTTTTTTGGAAACCATTGCCTACATTTATATTTTTACTTCTGCAAAATGGTTAAAAGTTGTGTTCGTTTGTGAAGATTATCATGATGATTATAATCATAATCTTTTATTGGACACAGAGCCTATTTTCTGCAATAATCCAAAAGCCAATGTAAAAATCCTACTGGGATGTTGTGGAGGGAACCAGGATGATGTTAACTGTACATCATTACTGTAGTGCTTTATATAAGAATAAAAAAAAATGTTATTAATGTTATAATGCAAAAATAAAAGGCAGCTTCTTTTATTTTCACTGATATACTGTATAACCTGTTTTTGTGTGATTTGCGCATCTAAGGAAGTGTGTGTATGTGTGTGTGTGTGTGTGAGAGAGAGAGAGAGAGAGAGAGTAAAAAGAAACAGAAATATAGATGGATGACACTGGTTCAATGACAAAGTGAGAAAGGGAGAGACTGAGAATGAAATAATAAACAGAGATAATGTTTGACCGTCCTTCCATTACAGCAGTCTTACTCTCCAGCCACTGCTTCTGTAACCCAATAACAGTGTGGGTATTATGACAGCATTAGCACACACACATTTAAAGATCAGGTTTCTCCTCAACACCATCAGAGATTCCCAATCTATTGGCCGTTATGAAAGCTTCTCCACCCCTCGGCCACACTCTTTTAGCTGTCTGTCCATAGCTGTCCTTTATCCCATTAAACAGCTGTCTGCTCTTTGTGTCTGCTCCTTAAAGCCAACAGGATTTCCTCATAAAAGCCAGCCACCCCAGACGTGTTGGGGCGAGCACATAACGCCCCTGTGGAGAACTGATCCATACCCTGAGGGATGAAAATTAAGCCAGAGAGTTTCTCAGGGGAGGTTGGTCACCGTATAAAGCTCAAACGGTTAGTCACATCGCATTACGTCCATTTGAGACACATCTGACAGGTTCGGTTTCTTGGATTTTTTATAGTTTATGATGTTGGAATTCTAATGCAAGTTCAACCAAACTTTTAACTAAATCCAAGTTGCAGTTAAGTAGCTAATAGACCCAATATTGCAGACGCCATATTGAATTTTACGTGGATGAAAATAAGGCTGTGAGGGATAGTGTTGGTATGTACAAAACTCACAACTTTCAAAACTGTTTTTAGGAATATTTGTCTACTGATTTTTTTATGTATTTATTTTTTGGAAATGTTTTGTCAGCTGAATAATTGGCATGTCGTTAAACTACAGTATGAATCCAACAAACACACTGTACTTATATCCAGGGCTTGACATTAACTTTTTTGCTCACCGGCTAGTTTTGCTGTGGCTAGTGGTTTTCCAAATTTACTAGCCACTCAGCATTTTCACTGGCCACAATTTTGTTGTTGGGAAATTACGTTTTATATGACTTAATACTGCATACAAAACTTTATTTAAATTGATTTCAAGGTCATTTTTGACCTATTTAAAGGACATTTTTCCCTAACCGTATAAATGCATGCATCATCTTTCATACCAAATTCTTACATTTTATTAATAATTTCACTTAATATAATAAGACAATATAGGGCTGTTATCAATCATATGAAATCAGTATCTACAAAATCGAACTTTCCACGGCATTCAGATGCATTTACACAGACAGTTCAATGTAGCTGAAATATAGCACGAATGCATTTTCACCTTAAAATTATAACAGCATAATGTTGTGAGGTTGGTGTATTAAAATATGCATTTTTTTGATATACAAATATGAAATGTTGGAAAAAATGCTAAGATAAGCTACTATGAAAGTAAACCGCCAGTAGGTTAATTAATCTTAATTATTAATCTTAATTAATTAGTCATTAAAGCATACCTGCGTTCAGACGGCTGATTCATTCAAGAATGAAGCAAGTGCCTGTCTTTATGAATGGACCACTGAATCATTGACTCAAATGATTAAAAATTCAAAAATGCGAATCATTCAGTAACAAAACACCGCTGTGTGTTGCTCAGAGATGCGCGACTGTACTGCTGTGATCTTTGTTTGGAACTATTTTCATTAACCAAATGGAGCAAAAACAGTCAATGTTGACAATATATCAAATTCAAATATTGAACTAAAATGTATATTAACTACTCGTTTTAACTCTTTAAAATGTCAAATTTGCAATGGTGATTTTCAGGGAAATCTTCACTCTCTTGGTCGTGTCATGTTGCTTAACTAGGCTGTATGTTATACGTTTATAAGTTACATTTCTATGTTTCTTCTGTGTGCAGTTGCGTTCATTTGTTTTGATTTCTCTACAAGATTCTCTCACATAGACAGGCTGCGTGATCTTCAACTGGTGCGACCTTGTTGTTACTGATTATCCATTATCAATCGCCGTTTACACCGACATTTCTGTGCTTCCCTAATTAGATGTTTTAATCGGATTAGTTGTCCGGTCGGGCAAGTACATTTATCTTCTTTCACTTGCCCCTTCAAAAAATCTACTTGTCCCGAAAAAGCATTAATGTCGAGCTCTGTTACTGTAGCTATATAAAATTCAACCCGCCGAAGTGGCTAGTAGGAGTGACCGTGTTACCCGCCACAGCTGAAATCCACCCGCATTTGGCGGGTGTTAATGTCAAGCCCTGCTTATATCCCTCACAGCCTCGTTTTCATTCCTGTCAAACAATAAATATGGCATCACTCTTACAAAAGTCTAAAGCACCTTTTGCACATCTCTGGAAATAATTTAGCATGTCACTTGATCTATACACTCATGCCTTATATATTTTTGTGAAAGCTCATCTCCTGCACGTATAGGAAATTTAGAAGCAGGTGAAGTGCAGTTTTCGTTGTACTATGCATAATTTACGATGCTTATACTGTAGTTAAAATGCTGTTATTTTATAAGGACAGAAACAAATAAGAAATAGGCCTACAACCCATCTACAAATTTTTCATGTTCTGGGAATGTTTTCAGCAGCACGCTTTATTTTAGTTCCCAGAATGTTCTGGTAAAAGGTAGGATAACATTCTCTAAAAACATTCTAAAAGTGTTTATTGATAACATTGTTAGAACATTCTAATAAAGATTTTAGCGGGAAGCTTCCCATTCCACTAGATGTGGACTTACATTGCTCAGAAATCTAATTTTGGTTGAAAGTGAAAACTTAACCTTTGTTTGATGTCAAGCTCCATCGTCATCAACTAAAAAAAAAAAAACATTTACCAGCTTCACTTATTATAAATCAGATTGACTTTATTTCTGTCATATATCTACAAAAGTTTGTATTAAGATTAACAAAGGTTTAGATGTTAGATGTTTTTGGTTTGAACTCACCATTATGGTGATCAGTAGTTGGGCAGTTTGACTCAAACTTTTCCAGGTGAATTTTTATTTGGCTGCTGTAACTGTTTGTTATGGCAAAAACATTGAGAGAAAATGTGATCAGATGATGTTGACTATTTGCTGATGTTAAAGATATTATGATCATGTAGTGATCTGATCTCATCTACAGTAGTCTAATCTATGCTATTAATTTCATATTAGTGACTGTAGTAATGCATTTAAACAGCATAGGATCCAGCAGTGTTCTAATCAGATAATCTGTATTTCTATCTGTAATTTTTAAAACAACTGTAAGGGAAACAGGTCAATTTAGCTCAAAGGGAATAATTTATGATTTTATAGGGAATTTGAACAGAATCACTGTTTCACGGCAGATCACTGAGTCGGCCGGCGATTCACTGAACGAGCCGTACAAAATCAACTCTGCACTCTGCACTGACAAAATATAGTGAAAACTCTATTAAATAGCACAGTAACAAGATCGGCAGTTTAAAACATTAACTTGTAAGCACAAAACACAAGATACTTCTCTTTCAATATAAATAAGACTTTATTGGATAAACCTAAGACATGTAAACTAATCTAACACATGAACACATGCATTCACACATTCATACACGTTGCAGGAAGAGAGAAAGTGGGGAAAGAATGAGTTTAAGAGAATGAAAATGTGAAATCCCAAGCTTATAGCAATATGTGCAATTGCATAGACCTGAACAACCATCAATCACTTATTTAACCCTTGCATTGAGTTTCTCAATGAGGCTAAAATTTATATTAAACTCACCAGCTCAGCAAAAATCTGGAGTTTGTACTTGCATTGCCTTTGTGTTGAGGGATTCCCTATTTGTCCTTGTCTTTGCAGAAAAGGGGGTTTCCCGAGTTGCTGATTGGCTGGAAGTTCAGCAGTCCTTGAAGTGATGTCCTGGGCATTGGCTAAAGATGCAGAGTTGGTCTGGTTGAAGTTTGAGGCTGGTGCAGTCAGAGCTGGACTTTGCGGCAAACTTAAATTAGAACATGAAACTCTCAACGGAAAGAAACTAAAGTAAAAGAATAAAAGGATGTAACGAGACTAGGTGGTTTTCTTCTCATCGTGGTTAAGTAGCAGCTGGCGTGCAGGCCGAAGCACGCTGGAATATCGCTCAAAGAACGCAGAAAGTGATGACAAAAAGCATGGCTAAAAAGCTAGAAGAGAGCTAAAAGCTAAAAAGCATGGTTTGATGGTGTCCTGAGTTTTTAACGGCCGAAGAATGTTCCATATGATGTATAAATAACATTTTTGTACTAATGTCAACATTAAAAAGGCCAGATCATTTTAATCGAGCTTTCTCTTAACTTTACTGTAAGAATGTTTGTTTATAACTTTGACAGGACTTTGCAAGAAAATTAGCCAAAGTTCTGTGGATGTTTCATATTAGCTGGGCTGTTGATCTATGCAGCAAATTCACATGACCAACTTCAAAATGAGCGAAAATGACTGGATTTCTGGATTGACTGGATTTCTCCTGCGATATTTTGCAGAGCAACGGTACATGTGACCAGGGGCGGACTGGGACAAAATTTCAGGCCGGGAAATCTCACATCCAGGCCATCCCATACGCCACAACAAATTCTGAAACATGGACAACCCTATTAGCCTATTTGAATGACCATCACATAAAAAGGTCTAAGTCTTTACTCGGGGCCGTGGAAAATAATTAAAGGTTCTCTTTTGAACTGCACCTTCACTTCCCTTTTCCTTTTCTTCATTTTCTCCAATATCTCTGTCACTCCCTTTTTTCTTGTACCTGTCACTTCTAGCAGGTCTACTGTTATTAACATAACTGTGCTGTTACAAAACAACCAACTCATTGCAATTTGTTTGCACATAATGTTGTTATTTCTCTTAAAATGTCTTAAATACCCAAGATTTAACAAACCCATAATTCATACAAATATATCAAAACAAATTTTCTGAAGTGCCTAAATGCCAAAATTATTACATTGAAAATCCTAATACTGAACACACTATTGTATTTTTGGGCTGACTGATATTGTTGTGATATATCTAGCTCCCTCCATTTCTATACAAGAAATCCATGTGAATATCTGCCTGCTAAATTTATTAATGTAACTTTCCAATCGATAATGATGTCATTTAGCACAGTATTCTGACTGATGATAATAATGGGGTGCTACTGAGAGCCTCAACTAGATTAATAAAGACAAAACTACAGTAGCGTATTACAGATGAAACTGACCTGCACTTGAAGCCCTGAACAGGTTAGTAATTTCGCTACATTTAACTGTTTCTTCTGGCCGTTTCCTCTCCTTCCTCGAGTCCCACGCATCGACTCTGTTCAAAACCGTTTAACGGAGGCAAGGAACAGATGTGAAGCGCGGCACTGCCAGTCAAGACTAACCGATTTATGATTTATTATCGATTTATTAGGGAATGCCACAATCAGAAATTATCACTTTGGCACATTGGGAAGGCAAAAAAATAAAATAAAAACACAGGGCAGTGGGCCAAATCAGCCGCCAGGCCACCGGGAAACGTCCCGGTGCTCCCAATAGCCTGCATGTGACCAATCCTTAACAGATGCTCTCTGCATGTCAATCATGTTGAACTTTGAGATAGATGACATTGGATTGGCTGTTATGTCTTTGGAGGGTGGGGTTTCATTGAGAGCGCGTGCACAGTCTTACTGAAATCACTTACAGCACTATTTGTAAACAAAATAATGAATGTGATAGAATTCTGTAGCTCCACAAACACACACACACACTTTCTCCTTCACTCACTTTACACTTACTGAATGTCAGAGAGCTTGACAGGTGATCAATAACACCTGTTCATTGAGAACAGGAAGTAAATGCCATCGTGTAAATGTATCCTTCATCTCTTGTCTCAGGGTTGGATGGTGGCTAGAGAAGACTGGAAATGAGGATTTGGCTTCAGCAGCCAGATTGTCTGGGTAGATTACTTACAAATTGTAGTCCAGATTACAAATTACATGATGAAAATTGTGGTTAGTAACGTAATCTATTGGATTACATATATTAGGACAAGTATTCTGACTACTATTTGATTACTTTTGACCTAACTCGTAAGAAAATATTTTTCATTTTGTTATCAACATCATGAAGTGCATTAAACATTACTTTACAGCAGTGTTTTCCATTACAATGTACAAAACAGTCAGCAACAAGACAGATACTGCAACAATAAAACGAAAGTTTCTCTACTTCCGATAACTGAGAAGCAAGATTTTGTCTGTTGTGTCTGTATGAAACAAGAGAGTGTGAGACCACTGTGATACAAGCAATACGAAAGCAGCACCAAATTAATTCGGCTAAAGTAAAAATCTGTTTATTTCCATAGTGAAATTGATTGTGAATGATAACTTCTAAACCTTTAATGACAGACTTTCTGTGAGTAATGAGGTTTGTAAGCTATAGTATATGCTTTATTTGAAGTCATCATCATGCTTTGTTGTATTTTAATTTTTTTGAATAATCGTGTTCATCAGTGAAATTGAGGGTGAAAAATTTAATTAAAAAAAATCACACCAAAGCAAGGCACCACCAGCAAGTCGCACCAAAGAACACTTTAGCATCTGCAAAAGTTTCCCAACTCTCTCAAACTACCTAAGTATTTGTATGCATATTTTGCAATACATGTAAAATATATTGTTTCTATATATAATCAACATCTCTAAACCAATATTTCTTCATAATTTTTAATTTACATCTTGCCCTTATTAAAACCATTAAGTACACAGTCTTGTACCTTTGTCTGCTTGTCCAGTTTTCAAATACTTTCATGTAGCTGGTTAGTGTGGTTCATGGCTTATAACTCTATGGGAAAAATGAATGGGAAAATACTTCTGGAACCAAGGCCCTAAAAAAAGTGGGTGGGACAAACACACTCTATCAGGAAATATCAGACCGCTGCATGGTGCAATTAACCAATCAGACTCACATATTCCAGAGAGACATGTAATAATTAATGAGAGGTTTCAAACAAAGATACTGTTATTTGACAGCGGTTAGTTAATGACCTTGAAGATCCTGGCAATTATTGTTGAAACAACACTGAGATGGAGGGGAAAAACACATCATGTATCAAATTAATTGGGATTCTAACATCCCTGCCATAGCAAGGAAAGATCTATTTTCATGCTTTCTCTCAAGATGAAATAACTTGAGGTTGTCTTCATGGACCCATGTAGTGCAATTCTATCAATTCATATTCAGAAATGTTTAAAATAGCCTATTTTAAGGAAGTGTCCCCATATTTGGATAGCACACACCAGGAATATATTCACATAAACAAAACCCTGCAGAGAAACATGTTCATGATGAAAGCCAAGTCATGGTTGAAGGCTGGTAAATGTGTTTTTTAGCACAAAAGCATTCAAAGCCACCATGACTTTTCCGCTTTTTCACAAGGTCTATATGACACGATTCAAGCCTGCGTGGCTTTCATGTACAATAGTGTCTTAATTCCTTTTACAAATATGTGGAGCGTGTTCCTGGCTGAGGTTAATTGCATTACTTGTTGGGGGAAATGTGATTTTTTACACGTGTGCCGTACGAGGACAGAGGTCGGCCAAGATGACAGGTTTCGAAGCCGGTTATAGCTCTGTACATTCAAGCACGCATCAGATGTGAATTAAAGTGAGCGGCTTTCAAGAACAGGTAGCATAAAAGGATGTCCTTGATTTAATGTGCTGCCTAACAGTAGATGAGCTTTTAAAGTGGGACTTTTCTTTTCTCCGGTGAACTGCAAAGACTTAAGGAGATCACCATTTCAGAGTGGCATTAAGGAGGAGATTGTTAGGCATATATTGTAAACAGTCCCTTCATGTTTAGACTGTCAAATGCTTTTTGTGTCTCTTTATATTTTTATTGTAGCATCTGCATGTAGTAACATTAAAGGACACTAGTTTTGATTCACTCTCGCTGGTGGCTTTTGAAGTGACTGGCTTATTTTCTAATTTGAATAGAAGATGTATTCTTACTTTTAACAGCTCTCTGATGCTGCTAGTGAACTTGTAAGCCCATTAAGTCCATGAATTCCCAGCATCACCAACCTTAAAAATATCATTATCCTATGCCAGCCATGCACTTTGCCGCAATTCAATCCTTTGTGACTTTGTTGATGTCAACCTTATTTTAGCACTAAACAATTCAGCTGTACTCTAATCTCATCAGACATTAATCACAGGAGACTTTGCTCTGATGTGGTTAGATGAGTTGTTCTGAAGTAGCTGTTGAAGGAGGAAGAGCAAGTCATCAATACTGCTGATGTTAGAAAGAACTCCCACTCCCATATTATGGATTGGAGTCATGAATGTAGGCTGTTCCAAAAGGTAGGCAGAGTAATTATGCCTCCTTCTAAGATCTCTAATTTCAGCCAGATTATAAAGCAGCATAGCATGCATTCTTTTCGGTGAAGCCATACGTCATCCTGTCAGCATTTACATTAACCACTCTCATATTGCTCAAAACTAACTTTTGTTTCTGTGGAACATAAAAGGAGAGATGTTGCAGAATTCAAAATTGTAGTTGTTTTTATATTTATAAATATAAATATAATGTTGTAAATAATTGTAATATAATATAATATAATATAATATAACTTTTGCTTTTAAAGGAAGGCATATATATATATATACAGTATATAATTCCAGTAATAAATATAATACCAGTAAAATAATTTAATGTAATATTGTGAAATATTATTATAATTTAAAATAACTGTTGTCTATTTTAATACATTTTAAAATGTAATATATTCCTGTGATGCAAAGCTGACTTTTCAGCATCATTTCTCCAGTCTTCAGTGTCACATTATCCTTCAGAACTCATTCTAATATGCTGATTTGCTGCTCAAGAAACATTATTATTATTATTGTTATTATTATTATTATTATTATACAGCATTACATTCTCTTTTTCTCGCATTTATTTGCGGTTGTACTGGTGAATCCAGATCTCAACAAGAGATCACAGCGATTCACCCAAGCACCTTACGAAGGATATGTGCAGTGCCCATTAGTGCAATCTTTTGCACTTCACTAGCTGACAGATGGCCTGGGAGCATTTTTAAGTTCTGAACAGAACATTTCTTTAATGTTCCTGATGCTCCTACTATCACTCGTACAGTTCTCGTCCACATCCTACTGATCTCGAATTCCCGGTCCTTGTATTTACTGATCTTCTCGGTTTCCTTTAGCATGATGTTAGTATCATCTGGAACAGCTATATCAATAAGCAGACACGTTTTCTCTATTTTGTCATGCAACACTATGTCGGGACGATTAGCTAAGATGGTTCTATCTGTGACTATTGGAACATCCCACATAATGGTGTTATCATTGACATTGATGACTTTTTCTGGTTCATGTTTGTAGTATTTATGTGGAACTTGAACTCCCTTGCACATAGACCAATGAACATAGCTGGCTACTTTGTTGTGTCTGTTAGTGTACTCAGACTGTGCAAGTGTAGTACAGCCTGCAACAATATGGCTTATGTGCTCTTCAGCTTGTTGCACATCCTGCATTTACTGTCTTCTGTTTGTTTCAGGATGTTCTTTTGGTGGTACTTGGTGTTGAGTGCCTGGTCCTGCGCTGCAAAAATCAGGCTTTCGGTCTTCCCGTTTAAAGGGGCCATAGAATGGAAAACTGTATTTACCATGGCATAGTTGAATAATAACAGTTCTGTACATGGGAATGACATACCGTGAGCCTCAAACACCATTGTTTCCTCCTTCTTATGTAAATCTCGCGAATGCAAAAGACCACTGAAAAATAGGTGAATCAGAACATAACACCGACTGTGACATTACAGTCGGGATCACTAATATGTACGCCCCCAACATTTGCATATACCCGCCCATGTTATGCCAGCCGAACCTGCACAGCCGAATCATCAGAAGTCCTGCAGGTATTGTGAAGAAACAAGCGAGGACAACAGCGAAAATGGCAGATCATGGAAATAAATGTTATGTTCCAGGCTGTGCAGGGGATGTGAAGTGCAGGGATGGGTTGGTGTCTGTATTCAGAAAGGCACGGAAAGCAAATAACGCGTTCTAATAAAATAGCGCGAGCCACTAAAGGGACATGGTTAGCTCCTTGCTAGTGGTAGCCTGTTACATTACAGTACATAAGATTTCACTTACCACATAAACAGAGTAAGGAGAGATGACTGAGGATGATGGCGAATGATTTACAGATCCTGAGCACCACTGACAAGCATCTGATCTTGTATAATGTGTGGTAAGTACTGCTGCTCCATAGTATAAACAGAGTATGTGTGGTCGCGAATCTCGAAAGTGAAAGTGAAAGTAAAAGGCGATTGTGCATTCGAAAGCAGTTTCAATGCCCCGCATATTAATAGCGGGTTGAGGAATGGATGAAACGCATTTGTCCATGTTTCACTCCTTCTCGAATCGCGCTCGCGGAAGGCGCTCGAGAAACAGTATATCTTCGCGGTACGCTTTCAACTCTTTTTTTTTTTTTTTTCAAACAAGAGACTGTACGACATTCACGTTACAAGATTTTTACATAGAGAGCGTGACAGCGCACCGCATTAAAAGAAGTGATCATTCATGTCTTCACAACAGCTGGCCAAATTCAAAATCGAAACTAAAATTAAAACATCTTTGAGAGCAAGGGGGCCCCCTGGTGTTTCGGGGGCCCTAAGCAGCCTGCGTATTCTGCGTATAGGGAGGATCAGCTCTGGTTTTGCCCTTACCTAAGCCACATACCTTCTATGTAGATATCAGAGAACAATTATTGTGTTATCAAATATTGTATCAATGCATTATATGGCACCTTTAAACCAGAGCTGTGTAGCCACTGCATAGATGCCTGCTTATCGACACATGGTCTTTCCAAGTCTCGAAAGAATCGTCCATGCATAGGTTTACCCTTGAGGAGTTCAATTTTGCTTTTCTCAATGTTTTGCTTTTCTCACCAGCAGCCATATCACCCTGTAGCCCAAGACTGGTTGCCCACTGAAGCTAAGCAGGGTTGAGCCTGGTTAGTACCTGGATGGGAGACCTCCTGGGAAAACTAGGTTGCTGTTGGAAGAGGTGTTAGTGAGGCCAGCAGGGGGTGCTCACTCTGTGGTCTGGGTGGGTCCAAGTGCCCCAGTATAGTGACGGGGACACTATAGTGTAAAAAGCATCGTCCTTCGGATGAGACGTTAAACCAAGGTCCTGACTCTCTGTGGTCATAAAAATGTCAGGATGTCCTTTGAAAAAGAGTAGGGGTGTAACCCCGGCATCCAGGCCAAATTTGCCCATTGGCCTCTGACCATCATGGCCTCCTAATCATCCCCATACACTGATTGGCTTCATCACTGTCTCCTCTCCACCAATAAGCTGGTGTGTGGTGGGCGTTCTGGCGCACTATGGCTGCCGTCGCACCATCCAGGTGGATGCTGCACACTGGTGGTGGATGAGGAGATTCCCCCCTTATTATGTAAAGGGCTTTGAGTGCCTAGAAAAGAGCTATATAAATGTAAAAAATTATAATGTTGTTCATTAATTGCATTTTCATATTCTGCACATCAGTGATTTGTTTCAAGTACTTTACTTTTATCTTCTGAGCTTCTTTCTGAAGAGAGTATTTAGCCTTACCAGCATTGTGGTCACTCACTAGTCATGTAAACATATCTTTGCTCAGCATGATGTAGTTGCTTAGGCCAATAGTAGCAGTCTCGAAAGCAGATTCTAGTTCGATTAATCCACGACCACCATCTCATCTCCTGATATACAGTCTTTTGACATCAGGTTTAGGGTGATGGATGCCTGCAATAGTCAGGAGTTTCCTTGTTTTTCTATCCATCCTCTTGTCCTATCATCCTCAATGTCCGTTCTCAACCAGTCGATGATACCAAAGCTATAAGCCACAACTGGAACAGCTAGGGTATTTTATTATTATTATTATTATTATTATTGTCATCGTTATTATCATTATTATCATGTTGAAAACCAGTTTTGCTGAATAATATTTTAGTGGAAACCATTATACATTTTCCAGGATTCTTTGATGTTCATTTGAAATAGAAATCTTTAACATTATAAAAGTCTTCACAGTTACATTTGATTTACAATTTAATATGCCTTTCTGAATAAAACTCCCCAATTTTTTTTAACAGAAGTTTATCACAGTTTCCACAAACAAACAAACAAACAAACAAACAATAAATAAATAAATAAAGCAACAAAAGCTGTATGAAATATAATTTTAACATTAGGCCGGGATTTGAACAGTGGTCCCCTCACATGATAGGTGAAAACTTTATCACACGGCTAACAAGCCATACATTGTTTCTATAATGACTCTTAATGTATGAATTTTCTATTCTATTCTATTCTATTCTATTCTATTCTATTCTATTCTATTCTATTCTTAGGTCAGTAAGTGAGTCAGGACCTCCACTACTGCCAAAGATGCTGCCTTAGAAGGGAACAGACCATATATACCTGTATACAGGGCTGGACTGGGAAAAAAATCGGCCCTGGCATTTTTTGGTCCAGGCGGCCCACCACCACTATATAATATATATATATATATATATATATATATGATATACACTTCCATTCAAAAGTTTTTGAACAGTAAGATTTTTTAATTATTTTTTTAAAGAAGTCTCTTCTGTTCACCAAGCCTGTATTTGTTTGATCCAAAATACAGCAAAAACAGTAATATTGTGAAATGTTTTTAATATTTAAAATATATTTTAAAATGTTATTTATTCCTGTGATCAAAGCATAATTTTCAGCATCATTACTCCAGTCACATGATGTTCAGAAATCATTCAAATATTCGGATTTGCTGCTCAAAATACATTTATTATTATTATTATTATTATTATTATTATTATTATGTATTATGAAAACAGCTGAGTAGATTTTTTTTCGGGTTTCTTTGATGAATAGAAAGTTCAGAAGAACAGCATTTATCTGAAATAGAAATATTTTGTAACATTATAAATGTCTTTATCATCATTTTTGATCAATTTAAAGCATCCTTGCTAAATAAAAGTATTAATTTCTATAATTTCTTTCCCAAAAAACAAAACAAAAATTATACTGACTCCAATCTTTTGAATGGTAGGCTATAGAGTATAATGTTACAAAAGCTTTTTTATTTCAGATAAACGCTGATCTTTGGATCTTTCTATTCATCAAAGAATCCAGAAAAAAAAATACTCGACTGTTTTAAATATTGATAATAATAATAATAATAATAATAATAAATGTTTCTTGAGCAGCAAATCAGCATAGAATGATTTCTGAAGGATCATGTGACACAGAAGACTGGAGTAATGATGCTGAAAATTCAGTTTTGATCACAGGAATAAATTACATCTTAAAATATACTCAAATAGAAAGCAGTTATTTTAAATAGTAAAAATATTTCACAATATTACTGCTTTTACTGTATTTTGGATAAAATAAATGCAGGCTTGGTGAGCAGAAGAGAATTCTTAAAAAAAAAAAAATCTCAATCTTACTGTTCAAAAACTTTTGACTGGTAGTGTAGATATGTATCATTGCATCTAGTTGTTTTGGATAAGAATAAAACGTCAGGTCCGACAATATCGTGTCTTTTCGAATTTAAATCTAGATTTATTCGCATTGGCCCATGGAAACCTCGAACACACTTGACTTGACTTGGCCAAAAAATCGCGGGGGACGAATTTACGGTTTATTAAAAAGTGTTAAATAAAAAAAAAAAAATAAAAATAAAAAGCGTATTCTGCACTCATGGCGCGCGCGCGCACACACTAGATGCCTGCCTCCATTCCGAGTCCCTTATCAAGCACTTTACCGATTCAACTACTCTCCTCTCCCCTCCTGCCTGGCTCTTTGGTCCGCATCACTCACCGCAGAGCAAGCCTGTTTTTATAAAGCTGCTGTGAAACGTGGGGAAAGCCGATACGGAAGAAGTTGGGGTTTATTTAGGCGGAGCAAAATACTTCATCGCTCTGTCTATAGCGCATTGTGATTGGGTGGTTTACGCTGTCAATGCAGGAGACAAACCAATGGGCCACTGACTGCTCGTTGTCCCTGCGTGATGGTCCTTGGCAAAAAAAAAAAAAAAATTCGGTCAGCCCCTTCAGTGCGTCGGCCCACCGGGAAAATGCCCGGTATGCCCGATTACCAGTCCAGCCCTGCCTGTATATACGTAGGTATGAAGAGCACAGCTGCTACAGGTAAGCAGAGAGTCTCTCCCTCTTGCTTGCTTTTCGCTCTTTTCTTGCCAAGCCCCCACTGATTAGTTGACAAAATATTATAATTTGGTATAATGGCAGGTCTGACCTCTGCTGATATATGCACATACACGCACACAAGTTCACAGATCCAAGGTCCTTATAATGTCACTGCATTAATCTACTGTTAAAATACTTCAGCATATGCATGAGAGACTTCAGCGAGGGAAGTAAAAGCCTTTTAGCTTATTCCTACAGCATCAGCCGTGGGAAAGAGGGATTTGCTAATTGAACGGAAGGCTGATACACAAGCACTTTTCCTGTGATGGTGAAGTTTTAGTGTTTCATCTCTAGAATCTGAATAGCTGATGGGCCTCCTTTTAAACTAAAAAGAAACTTTTCTGTGGATTAATTTTTGATTTGTTTTAATCAAATATAGTGAGAAGAAAAGACATGGCTGAATATTAAAATACCATTTATTTTTTAAAATGCAATTATGATTTTTTAATGTTTCCGAAAGAAGAAAGTCCACATGGTAACCAAAGCTGCATTTATTTGATAAAAATACAGTAAAACAGAACTAATATTTGAGAATAATAATAAAAAAAAACTATTTTAATATACTTTAAAGTGTAATTTAATCTTGTGATGGCAAGGCTAAATGTTGTAGCATTCATTACTTTTTATCAAGTAATCATTTATTATTATTCATTATAATTGATGAAAAAAAAGTCTGTTGATTAATTTGTGATTTGTTGTAATAATAGAGTGGTATATGAGTTAATTTGCTCAATTAAACTCTGCTTTTAACAATTTTCAAAAATAATGTTTTTCATTGTGCATTCCAAATAATTTCAATGAAACTGCAGTTGGGTTATTTTGATTAGGTTAAAAAATAACAAAACAATACAGCTGACTAACACAATAAAACACAATAAAAACATGATAACAATAAAAAACATGATTTTTGAAAATTTACATTTACATTTACATTTATGCATTTAGCAGACGCTTTTATCCAAAGCGACTTACATTGCATTCAAGTTACAGTTTTACATTTTATCAGCTCTTGCTTTCCCTGGGAATCGAACCCATGATCTTGGCGTTGCTAGCGCCATGCTCTACCATTTGAGCTACAGGAAAGCCTGAAAATTAAAAAAAGAGTTATCTGTTTTTGCAAATAAACTTCACACACACACACACACACACACACACACACACACACACACACACACACATATATATATGTGTGTGTGTGTGTGTGTGTGTGTGTGTGTACTTAAAATTAATAATAATAATAATAATAATAGTAGTAGTAGTAGTAGTAGTAGTAATTGTTCTTTTCAGTCATTGATTATTATTCATTTATTATAATTAATTATATTATTATATATTATTAATGACAATTATAAACAATATTTATTATTAATAATAATAATAATCATTATTATTATTATTTGTTGTTGTTATTGGTCCTCAATTATTAATAATGGTTCTTATTATTATCAATGTTGAAATATTTTTCAATATTTTTGTAGAAACTGGTAATTTTTCAGGATTATATTATTTATTATATATTATAGGATTATTATTATTATTATTATTATTATCATCATCATCATAATCATCGTCATCATTATTTAATTATTTATTTATTTATTTATTATCATTTGTGCTCATCTATTAATAATGGTTCTTAATATTATCACTGTTGAAAACTGTTTTTTTATAATTATATAATCTTATAATTGTTTGTAAAAAACACACACATATATATATATATACTGTATATATATATATATATATTACAGTTACCATTACAGTACATAGACCATATAATATCACTTTTCATGTATTTAGGTCAATCTGTGACCAGCCAGTATCTTTACAGTGAACTGTATCCACTGCCACACAACAACAATGCAATGTCACACAAGTTGGTGCCTGGGCCAAAATCAATATATTGATCAATTTATCCACAGCTAACTCTAAAACACGGACTTCAAAAGTTATATGGTGCTGTTTTTTATGTGGTTAACTTAAATAACAGGGTTTATAGTCTTCATTGTATTCCAGTGTGAACAGAGAACATTTGTCATCATACAGTATGTTTACTGTACTCTTCAGAATTTCATTACACACAGCCACTGCATTTGATTACCAACACAAACATGTTTTATGGTCGTCTACATCCGAAATCATATTTGAACACTTAAGCTGCACTTGAAGTGTATGAATGTCTTTGTAATATATAACAAAATCCATTCAGACATTATTAAGTGTGACTCAAATGTTCAAAAACTCTCTGTGGCCACTGTTCATTTGACATTGACTTCCCATTTAAAATACACAAAGATGAAAATATCATAATGGAATGAACACACCAAAAAGAACAGAGTGCATATAATCCTACATAATAATATAGAATATTATCATGTGTGGCATTATGAATTCTTGTTGACACAGTTATGAGACACTTTGTGTATTTGTATTAAAAATCAATTGTTAGAGGTGTAAAGATGATAATGTGCTTTATGAAAGAGACTTGAAATTATTTACATGTGCTATACTGTACATTTCAAACGGCATAACCTTTGAGCATGTTTTTCAGGAGTGTGAGTGAAAACAAAGCATTTTACACCTCCAGTGGTGATATTGTCAAAAAAAAGTTTTTCATAGATGACACCTAAAGTAAGAACGTCTCAAAAATAACAAGCGCTCATGTTTCAGTCCTGGGTGAAATGGTATCTGCAGCAGGCTGAGGTAAAGACTGCACATGCACAAACTTAGCATATTTGACACCTGTGTTGCCACCCCGATTCCACAGCTACGAAAATAAAACATACTGTTCATGTTACAGAACACTCCTCTGAGGCATAATGAATACTGGCCTATTTCTTAAAAACATACTTGAGCCTTAAGTCAGCACATTTTAAGCGTTTAAAGCTGAAGTGTGACATTTTTCCCAATGTTAAAACACTTTCTCCTTCCCAGCTGAATATGCAGAGACAACTTTAATAAACTATACGTAAACGTTAGCTGTGTTTCTGGCTTTTGTATTTCAGAATCATCAGAGGAACATTTGAGATGCTGTGCAATGATATTAGTCTGATGATATCTTCTTTTCTGAGAAAATTATTCAGTCGCATAACATGTTGAGGCAAAGTAATGTGACTTGTCTAAGTATGTTCACCTTGGTCCGGTAATAAAAAGTATCGATAAAATCACATCTTAGACAGGATGATAATTGTAGAACTACCAGGTTTAGTACAGCAGGTGGAAATTGTAGGATTGATTAATAACTATTTTATATTTTTATATTAACAATGTAATCAGTATTATACTGTATTTATTGAAGCAAAGTATGAATCTCATCAAGTTAGTGTTTTTAAGCATATGTATATTAGTGCGGTCAAACGATTAATCCAAAATAAAAGTTTTCATTTACATAATATATGTGTATGTACTGTGTATATTTATTTATATATAAATATACACACACACCCACACACACATATATATATATATATATACATATAATACAGAGCTGACTGACCAGCGTCTGACTTGCAGGAGTGCATGCTGCAGTGCATGCAAGTGTTCACATTTTTGTCAGCACTGACACCACATCAGCAGTTAGCTGACTCATTCTGTCAGGTTTATCAAAGTAAAACTGATATGACCCCAAAATATAAAAATATAGACCCCACTTTATATGTACAGTAAATAGTATAGGCTTATTCTGAACTTTACATAAAGTATTGCATTTAAAGTGTTTCTGTTGCTTCATTTGAAATGTCTGTGTATTTGACAAACATTGCATCTAATCCACTTCAACTGTGATAAAGTATGCAAACACAGCACAAGCGTCACTACTAGAAGCAGAAAATGTTAATGGCGCAGAAATAAGTGAAAGTGAGTGTATATCAAATACATTTTTAATAAATGCATTTATTTTGAAACCGACCATTCAGAAAGAAAAATAAAAGGTTAAACAACATCAAATATTTTCCTTCAACACAAGCTGCAGGCTTCATCCCAGCAACGTTGGTTCATTAAACTGCACAATGTTCAGAGCAACCTGTAATCATAAAATACAGTCCCAAGTTTTGCAGTTTCAGTATTGTCACATTTATACCCTTCAGCCGAATTCATTTCAGCTGGAGGAGGGGAGTATGAGTGTGTATATTTCCTGCATGCATGAAGATAGATCTATAGTGACTGTAAGTATAAAGAGGACATATTCCAACCTGTTAAGCCGATAACCTGCTCATATTTCTGGTGTGGATTTGGCGCCTCAGCAGAAACCGCTCCTAAAGGATGTGGATGTTGAGAGAGCTTTTTCTGCAGAACCTGAGCCCCGTCTCTCTCTCAGGCAGCTGCAGAGGAAAGTGACAATGGATCGATGCATGTGATTAATTAACTTCTAATGAGTTCATCTGAGCGGCAGGGCCCGGGAAAGTTGGACATGTCCTCGGCTTCAAGTTTGACCTACACTACTTACGCACCTCAGCATCCATCAGCTCTGTCCCCGTCTCCTGGTCTGTCTCTGTCTGTCTGTCTCCCTCTCTCGCTTTGCAAGATAATCAATGCTCAAAAGCAAACCAGTAGGTCATTGCTTCCTATTTGGTGCCACATGGGTTTCCCCCTTTTGTCTCTGTAGCTTGTTGTTGCAGTAAATACAGGTTAATATGAAATCAAAATTCTCTGTTTACTTTCTCTTGAATTGCAATTTTTTTTATGTATTTTTTTATTTATTTATTTTTGTCTGTGAAAAGCTTGTTAGTGTGTTGGTAGTGAATGCTGTATCATGTTGCAATTCAAACCCAGTAACAAGTTAATAACATTAAGTATGTTAAATATAAACAGAGCTGTAAAAAGTAAAAAAAAAAATGTTTTACTGTATTTTTAACCACATAAATGCAGCCCTGGTGAGTATAAGAGACTTTCAAAAACATAAAAAAATCTTATCAACTTATCAATTTTTTTTTAACGTAATGTACAGTGTTGGGTGAAATACTTTACCAAGTAATTACTGTAATTTAATTACTTTTCCCTTGAAAAAGTAAAGTAAGGGGTTACTTTTAATATTTATGTAAATTCTTTTGCAGTTACTTATGATGTAATTCCATTGAATACTGTATAGGCTATAGAACAATTCTATATAAAACAATAGTGATGTTAAAATCTAATGTATTTTTTTTATGTAACCTTGTCCTTTTAAGTTATTTTTTCAGTTCAATAATAATTTATGCAATTTTATATTATTTATTTGAAAGAATTAAAAGAGCAGTTTCATATCTGTCCTTTGATTGTTCAACTGGTCGAGGCTGGTATGATGTGGGATTTAGAACAGTATGAGAACAATTACTCTGTTGAAGATGTAATTAATAGCTTTTACTTAATTACTTTTTAGAGTACCTTATACAACACTGCTGAAAACACTAATAAAATAGTCAATATACCTGTTTACAGTGGCTGTTTGGGTAAAATGATGATTATGCTGACTAAATAAATAAAAAAATAAAAATTCCAAAAATACATAAAAATATTAGCTGAGCTGTGAAAGTGAGTGACAATAGATAAATAAAAATTCCAAAATGTATGCCATACATTTTGATCCAACCTACAAAGTAAATGAGATTATGCAAAGTCAAAACCCAGGCAACTATTTCTGCTCATATGCTCCATTTGTAAGTGCCCAGAGTGGTTTTAATTTGTCCTGAGGTGAAATTAATAAATGGCGTACCATCCATCATTGACTCGGCCTTTATTGATCCAGTGTGGTCTCTCTTTTAAACTAAATTATATCTGGAAAAAAAGTCCTTCGAAGTAACCAACACACTCTGGGCAGAATTAATGAGGACGTCTCATGAAACCCGACAAGAAACAAAAATCAGGAGGTTTATCATTTTAAATGTGCGCTGAGGTTTAAATTATATCTCATGTATGATCATTTACACTCCTGAATAGAGATGAGAGTCAACCTTTACAATAATGCCAGAGAAAATATTATGAATTCAGGTAAATTGAGCCACTTTTTGACACCAATTTATCTGAATGAACTCAACCGTATATTGAAACAGCACCATTGCCACTTTAAAGGAATCGAAATACCTGTTAGATGCTAATGTGAAAGGCAACTGAAACCTCTGGGTGAACAGGCCTGTTTTTTTTGTTTTTTGTTTTCCTGTCCTCTGTGACTCATCATAGCAGAATGCCTGCGAGCCACATCGGTACTCACATTAGCATTGATTATATTCAGAGCCGTGAAACTGGGCGACACACAGAGATCTCTACAACACGACACGGTAAAACGTTCTGAACTCTCCTGAGATTCAGGAGAGAAGAAAGAACGGAAACAATCGCATTTCAATTACGCCAACTCTCAATCTGCGACATGCTCCCCGTGTGACATCAAACCCGGAGCACGAACGGCAGCATTAGCGCTAACTGAAAGCGGCAACAAAGACGTAAACATGTTTGTTCAGAGTGGCCATATGACTCACGGATCTGTACGCGGTTCTGCCAGCGGTTCCATTAACACTGACCCATAAAATAGCTAGACCATGAACTGTGCATTTTCTGATGGGCGCGGGAAGTGTATTCTTACACGCATTTAAAGATTAATGACAGTACACTGCATTCATACGCCTAAAAACAGTTGAAAAGGGGGAAATCTGAGGCTAATGATGAACTGAGGCTGTGAGATTGCCACAGTATTTGAGGATTAAATGTTGAAAAGTAACATCAACATTAGCACACTTGTAGCCTAAGTAGGCCTACACACATCAACAACCTCTTCACCCTCCACAGCAACCCTTAATCCTCTCCATAATGGCTACTTTTAAAAGTCTATTTTAAGTCTGTGCTAACAAATTCATGTACATTAAATCTGCTTATTACTTTTTCCATTCTGCTAGAAAGGTTGCATGAGTAGGTCACTATCTCAAATAACTAAATCAATAAACCCAATAAATACAAAAGCAGTATATGCCAGAAAAACCATCTTTCTCTGTTTCTCCATGGCTTTGTTTATGCAACCAATTGTTAGGCTAATGATTTTATTTAAGAGGCAAGTATGGTTTTGTGTCCTAACAGGCCCAATGCAGGAGTTTCTCTCACAACAATATTAGTCAAAATCAATAAGGCTGATCTTTTATATAAACGATGGTTCAAATACTGTTTAGTAGCCTACACTCACTTTACTTGAAATCCTCACTTTTTTCAGGCTTCTCGATACATATATATATATATTGATAATTACGTATTTCTTATCAAATGGTTTAAAATTTGAATTCAGCAGCCACTGTAATCTGGCATATTGTTTTCAACTGGAAAAATGGGAAAATACAGTTTAAAAGTTTGGGGTTGGTGAATATTCTCAATGTATTGGAAATCTCTTATGAAGTCTCCTATGCTCACCAAAGCTGCATTTATTTGACAAAAAAAAAAAAAAACAAAACAAACAAACAGTAATATCGTTAAATATTATTACAATTTTAAATAATTCTCTTCTATTTTTATATATATTAAAATGTAATTTATTCCTGTGATGCAAAGCTGAATTTTCAGCATCATTACTCCAGTCTTCAGTGTCACATGATCCTTCAGAAATCATTCTAATATGCTGATTTGCTGCTCAAGAAACATTTCTTATTGCCATAAAAGTTGAAAACAGTCGTGCTTCTTAATATTTTTATGGAAACTGTGATACATTTTTTTTCAGGATTATTTGATTAATAAAAATTTCAACAGAACAGCATTTATTAGAAATAGAAAAAATATTTTATGTAACTTTATTAATGTCTTTACTGTCGGTTTTGATTAATTTAATGCATCCTTGCTGAATAAATGTGTTCATTTTGAGCCCAAATAGTAGAATATATTAGAACATTGTATTTTTATTGAACTAAATGGCAATATTCTGCTCATATATACATGAAAATAAACCTTTAGGACTACTGTGAACAACTTTGAGTGTGAAAAACAAACAAATTAATATACTACCTACTGTAGTCCTATGTGGTACAGTATAAAAAACTGAAACTAGTGTACTGTAGTATAGACCAGTAAACAGCATGCATTGCAGCTTCTGAATATCTTGTTAAAGCAAACAAAAGCTAAAAAAAAAAATCTTCCTCTTTTGCAGAACTGGCAAGATTGAATCATCAGGTTCTCCATGTCACATAAACAGCATTCGGACATCAGAGAGTCATAATTTACTGATCAACAACACTTCAATTCATTTGGCTTCGCTGGAGCTAAATTGTGCTGTCGATGTGGTAAATTGTACATCCAAGTGGTTGGATAGAAATGTCAGGGACGTTTAGATGAGAGCTGAGAATTAGGTAGAGTGCACAGCAGTGTCTCAGGTCATGTTGTGAATTATTTGGTCAATTCATTAGAGCTATTCTGGCCACATCACATTTGTAAGAATAGCGCTCGGCAAGGCGGGTGTGTGTGTGTGTGTGTGTGTGCTCTTCAGAGAACTGTCTCTGCCTCTTGGTTTGAAGTCTGTCAGGCGCACAGCATAAAATGAACACATCTGAAAATCTGAAGGAGCCCTAAAAGTTGTTAAAAACAATCACAATAATCTTAGTGAAGCCAAATTCGTCTTTAAACCTTTTGCATTTGTCAGAATGAAACTTGATTCTGACAGAACAGGTGAATAAATAACGACAATGCGTTTCGAATGCGTTCCGTCTTGTCTAATAAAATGTCAAATTTTGGCATTTCCAATGTTGTTTTAAACAAACAATGCTTATGCTTTTCTCTCTGCAACAGCTTGTAACCAGACTGTGTCTATTTATCTGCACTAAAGCACAAATTATAAATGTTTAGGGGGCTCCAGGGCAGGTCAGTTTGATTAATAGACCCAGTTGAGGTGACTGTGGGGTTCTAATGTAACAATCGGACAGTCAAGGCCATATTGAGCAGATGGTAATGAATCATGAGCTAAAATGCAAAAGGATGGTCATCGGGATAGAGAATATACTGTAGGGCTAGAATTTATTTTCCAGAATCAGTTTTGACACTTCCGTTTGAAGAAATGAAGACTAATGGTCCATAACAATGTGTTTGACCACACTGTAACATGTGAAATATTACATGTTGTTCAGGTCATTGAAATGACTGAGTGGATTATTTTCGCTAGTCACTGGTGTGGCTGGGCGAATCATTTCAACCATAATCCGACAGTTGTATGAGTGTATACAGCCAGCAAAGCCATGGATGCACCAATGATTTCCCTCAGCAGCCCCCATTCTGAGCGGAAAAACATCAGTCAGCGCTCAGAACTGCACCCAGCAGATCACAAGGCATTCTTACTGCGCTGAAAGCTGACGCTCTTTGTCTATTATATATGTGTTGCCTCTGAAATACTTTACTTGAGCAATGAAGCCAAAAAAAGGGCCTGATATACAAATGCATCAAACTAAGTGCCTGTCAGGAATCCATATTTATATATTCCTTCAGTAAATGTGTCCTTTAAGTAAACCAAAAATATTACGCTGGGGAGGGAGCGGAGGCAATCGCTGGCACAAACCATTAATTTCCTGTGAACGTGGCCTGCAACACGCTCAGAGGAGTGGGGTGACCTTTTCCACGTTCAAGGTAAGTAGAGACAAGAGATACAGACAAATGAGACACTAGAGAGAATGGAAGTGAGAGAGAGAGAGAAAGAAAGAGAGAGAGAGACATAGGAAAAGACTAAGTGTACTACAAACTTTCACAGTTTCAAACTTTCGACTACTGCACTTTATCATGGGCTAACATCTCTTAACATTGGGTTAATCAGTGTCTCACACCTGCAGTGACTTTTAAAGGGGACCTATTATGCAAAAATCACTTTTATTAGCTGTTTTAACACAGTTGTGTGGCCGCAGTGTGTGAAAACAACCAGCCTATAATGTTAAAAATCCACCAACTATTTTTTTTATAAAACCAATAAATCATGAACAGTCTCTCCAAACGAGCTGTTTCAGATTCTCCCTCTGTTTACGTCACCGAGGGAAAAAAGTTCCGCCCATTTGTGACGCTCTCTGCCCTAGTAGCATAAACACAGCCCTGAGTGAGAAGATGCAGTCTGCCATTACTGGAGATATATACAATGTCAGCACAAAAGAGGCTTTACGAGTGTTGTGTTTTGGGATGCAATAATGAACATAGGAGTCGCCATAATCTCCCCCCATTTGAGCCAAGGACACTGTGGTTAAATTTCATTTTCGAAGGAGATATCACGGAAAAAATCGGTAACGTCCCCTATATGTTTAGGAATTTTTACCAACGCTTCGTGCGCGAAAGTCAGCTCCAGGCAAAGTAAGTAACTTTCTGAAAGAGCTTCTTGGCACTCTGTAAGGCTTATTGCTAAAGCTATCATTGTCTCTGTGCTATCATTGTCTCTGTGTTTTCACTGATGCTGCCTTCAAGTGCTATCAGAATGATCGTGAATAGGAATGTGGTGGTTAAAATTTGCATAAGGAAGCAATGTGAGTCGATCGCTTGAAGTTGTCGAGCTCATAATCAGAAGTGGGACTTACAGTTTGTGATAGCATGAGACCAGCTATGTTGTTATTTTTATCCCACCTTGCTCCCCGTCTGTGTAATTCATATAAACGCGAATTTATTATGCACAGTATAATCAGATGACTGACTTTGAAACCGAGTAGTTTTCTGTAAAGATAACAGGCTTGTACTAATAGTGGAATGTATATTTGCAAAGGCTAGCACTGCTAATGCAGAGCTTGAGCTCTTGAAGCTCCGCCCTCTTCTCCGGGAGCAACAGCTCTCTCGCATTTAAAGCAACATACTCAAATTCAGCGTGTTTTGGCTCATACCCTAAAAGTGGCAATTTTAACAAGCTATAAAAATGTATCTGTGGGGTATATTGAGCTAAAACTTCACATATACGCTCTGGGGACATCAGAGACTTATTTTACATCTTGTAAAAAGGGGCATAATAGGTCCCCTTTAAGGGGATTTAGCAAGTTAAAAACAAAAAAGTCATGCCCATTCAAACAGTCCAAATAGATTGAAAAAAATAATTCAGCTTGAACAAAAGTCTACATTTGAGCAGCCAGTCAGGGTCATATATACCGTATACACACCAGCCTGTCATATATGTGGCTCACTTTTTTAAGGTAAGAGTACATGTATCTTTTTCGTTGCTCATAACAGCTCACGAGCGGTCTCTGTCGTGACATATTTAATGAAACGCACGTCCCACAGTAAGGTGTTTAACCGCAAAACTTGCATCAGATTGGCATAATTTATTGAAAATGTGCATGAATAATAGTGATATGCTGAGTAATGATATGACAATACATCAGTACTTCTTTAAAAATGCACACCTTTGGACTAACGGAATATTCTAATGGAATATTTGTCATGACCATGTTTTACCATCTCGCGTGACTAAACAGGTATTGGCTTCTTTATTACACTCGCTTTGTTTGATTTCTACTCCGGACACAAATTAATAGGCTGTATTATGGTACAATGGCTGAAACCAATTTTGTAACGAAACAGTGATGAAATATATAATATAGAGGAGTCATAAGTTACAACTTACAGTAAATAAATGTAAACAACCAAACCTCGGGCCCGAGGATGGGAATCATCGATAGGTCCAGTGTACTACTGTATATTTATAATGGTAAAATAGTTTCTCTTATCCTATCTTAATATGCAGATAAAATAAGCTCTCCATAGGTGTATTTCCCCGAAACATGGAAATACTGTCACTGGATCTATTAAAACACTGCTTCGTTTGATTGAGTGTTAGAAACTTTGCAACAACCAATGGCGTGAGTGTGGGGCGGGACTATTTGCTTTACTGACCAATGGCAGAAGTGATAGCACAGATGACACCTTTGACAATCACAGCTCTTTTAGTAAAGGTGGGCAATAATACAATTCTTTCAATGTCATACCAATCTTTATCAAATTCAATATCGATATCAGTTTTAGATGTAAAATGTTCTCATGTAATTTACAGCAATTTAGCCATTTAACAATGCACATTTGACATGCATTTTTTTTGTCATTTAATAGGCCTGCTGCAAAATATCAGACATAATGTTTTGTTTATCATTTGTTAACAACAAATATTACAGAACATGATTAATCTTTTAACAATTTTTTTAATTGAAACGAACTTATGCCACGCATCATGCAAATATGTTATAATAAATGTCACATATGTAGCTTCAGCATTATTTATGCCTCGTGTGTAGTATAATTAATTACAGATTGCATTTCTCTGTCATCATTCACTGCTTTATGTGTTTGAATAAACGCTGTCTTGCAATGACAGTTCTTTCAGCATTTCTAAAGGAGAAATAGTTTGTATTATGCAAAAATATTTGCTAACAGTAGATTTCCTCTTTTTAGTATTGATATCAAAGATATGCTTTAATTTATCTTAAGATATGCATATTTTTATATTCTAAATAAATTATAAAATCACTAGTATAAAGCTACACTTATGTATTCTGCAAATTCTGTTTATTTTATTTTTTTAAGTAGTGTTACTTTCCAGGGTCATGAATGTGAACAAAGTTTCTTTTAGCAAAAACAAATAATAGCAAGTCAATGTAAGATTTCCCAGCACCACATTGTGCTTACAGTCGATGATCATTGGTTTTTCAATTAATTTATGTACTGAGGTCTGCTGTGGGTTATTCTGCTCTGCCGCAGTGCACCTTTCAAAAAAAACTGTCATGTGAGAAGTGCATTTCATGTATGTTTGGTTAACTATATCAAATGACTTCTGAAAGGCACTGCAATTACAGCATTGACTACATTCAGAGGCTGCCTTAATTGGGTCTGGGTGTATTGACCGTCGTCCCCTTGCTCTCCCCTCTACCGCGGTCGATGCCGCAGCTCGCTGTCAAAGACTGGGTTGTCTCTCTAAATCCACACCTCAGCCTCATGGGTCACGCACACGGCTGCTTTTCATCTGAGAGTCATAAGATAAAGACTCTGGAACACAGGTACAAAGACACACTTACACTATCATGTGTGTTAGTCGCTCTCCACTGGGTTTCCTGGAGTCTTATGTCTGTCCTTATCAACTGATTCTACAGTAGCTGTGTTTGCAACCATCTTGTGCTCTATCTGATGTGTTTTATACTCCACAAGAAAAAAATTATAACTGAATTTATAAAAATGACCCCATTCAAAAGTTTACATACCCTTCAATCTTAATACTGTGTGTCGTTTCCTGGATGATCCACGACTGTTTTTCTGTTTTGTGATAGTTGTTCATGAGTCCCGCGTTGGTCCTGAGCAGTTCTTCAGAAAAATCCCACAGCTCCTGCACATTCTTTGGTTTTCCAGCATCTTCTGCTTATTTGAACCTTTTCCAAAAGTGACTGTATGATTTTGAGACCCATCTTTTCACACTGAGGACAACTGAGGGACTCATATGCAACTATTACAGAAGGTTCAAATGCTCACTGATGCTCCAGAAGGAAAATCCATGCATTAAGAGCCGGGGGTGAAAACTTTTGAACAGAATGGAGATGTGAAATTTTTTCTTGCCTAAATATCATATTTTTTTTCATTTAGTACTGCCCTTCAGAGACTACAGAATATAGTTACATGTTTCTCAGAAGACAAAATAAGTTAAATTTACCCTGATCTTCAAATTCAAAATGTTTTCGCCCGCCGGCTCTTAATGCATGGTTAAAATATGCATAAAAAGTATATATATACAAAATATATACAAAGTCTCTAATGCTACACTGGGAAAACAATGTTGTGGAAGAAATTTTCATTTAAAGCTTGGTAGTAAATCCTTTTTATTTCACAACTAATTTAGAGATGCAGCAAGTAACACATTGAATTAAACTTGAAATTTTGTACACCGTAAACATACTGAAATAGTATTTTCTTATTACTCCAATAAACTTGTTTTATTTAAAACTTTAAAACATTTTTTTTTTCGAGTGTATATGTGTCACGGTGCACACACGAGGAGGAAACAGGAACACGCTGACAAGGACGTAAACTCAAATAATAATATTTAATGGAGACATCAAGGCAGGACAAGGCATGGACAAGGCATGGACATGGACATGGACATGGACATGGACATGGACATGACATAGACAAGGCATGGACAAGGCATGGACACATGGACAGGATACACCGGGGAATAACAAGTAGACCAGACGAAATTAAACTGAACAGACAGGACTATAAATACACAGGTAAATCATAGATAACGAGACAAACACAGCTGGACACGAATTAACTAATGATCACACTTAATAAGGACAGGAAACAAACCAAATATGGACACATGAGGCGGGAACACATGACACACAACAGAACCCTGACAATATGGTTGTTTATTGAAATATTTCTGTAATTTATCTTTTATTTATTTGAAATTCTTTTCATAATTTTGACAAAAAAGTTATTGTTTTTTCTTCACAAATAATTACAAAAAAGCGGCAAGTAACGAATTAAATGTGAAATTTGGAAGTGGAAAGACTGAAATAGTATTTTCTTTTTACCCCAATAATCTTTGTTTTATTTACAACTTTAAAACATTTTATGATTTTTTTAGGTGGTAGTTAATTGAAAATGTTCTGTAATTTATCACATTTTTTATTCAAAATATATTTTTTTTATTTAAAATCATTTTGACAGATTAAAAAAAAAGTTATCTGGTCTATTGTTTGTCACTGCTTTATAAATATTTCCACAGAGATACATGCTAGTGAGAATTACAAATAATAAAGTTTTGAAGTGAATATAGACCCAGAGGGAGATGGATGTTTGAGCATACAGAATACCTTAAAAACCACATAGCAACATGCTGATATCCACTCAGAACAAACCATTGCATTGTTGTGGGTTTTGGGTGACCAAGCACCGCTCATTTTCTTGTGTAAATGTAAACAACTAGAAATCATGTGATCTAGGAATATGGAATCTTTGATGCATTTTATTTGCTTAAAATATGTTTATCATTCACAGTGTGCAACTCTCTGGGTGTTGCTGTGTTTGTGTGATAACACACTCCTATCACTGAAATCAGTCTTACTGCACCTTGCCAGGTAAGAATTATTACATTCTTATTTTAAAGGAGCACATGCATATGTTTAAATGATGTTTGTGACTTATCCTGCTAAACTAACTGAGTGATGTGATTGCTTTGGACAATCATTCTTTAGACCGTATTCATATATTGACCTCATATTTAATTTTACACTACAAAAATCATTTTATTAATCAGTATTTTATGGTACTTCTAGTTCTTATTTCTTATATAGAAACTTGTTAACTTTTTGGTTGTTGATTTTTGTTTTGTTTTGTCAAACCGCACAAACTGTCAAGTCAAATTTATTTGAATAGCACTTTCACAATACACATGGTTTCAAAGCCACTTTACAAAAACCATGATGCTTATCTTTATAATATCTTAATATCTTCATGCTATATAGTAGCATTTAACTGATCAGAGCTGGGCGATAAAATAGATTACATTTTATGTCACGCAGTTGAGATTTGCTATATCTATATTGCTTTACGTGTATGCTGTATGTTTGCAGATAAAATGAAATATACTGTATATCAAACTATATATAAAGAGCTGTGCAATAATATATATATATATATATATATATATATCAATATAAACAATTACACGGACGTTATTAAATAAGATGTTATTACTGTATTGATTCATTATGTGGTGATATTATAAAACCTGTTAAGTTCAGTATTAGATAAGTAAATAGATTTTTTTGCAGTGCATTGATGCTTCACTGCTTCGGTTAAGCTCAGTTGTTTATAAAATGTCCACCTTTTGTTTCGTCTGTTGTTCATCTAACTTATTTCATGGAAAGCAGGGAGTAAGGAAAGTAGCCTGATCTGACAGTTTCATTTTTAGTGTATATCAAGCGTCGTTCTTGCAGTATGAAACATGGCCTCTGATTACACATCTTTAATTCCAATGCAATGAAACATAATTTTCATTTGGTACAAACAAGGCCAGATAAATCAATTATACATGCATATCATGTCTCACATTCACACAAGCAACCTTGGCAGCAGCATGATAAACCCAGCTGAATATAGGAATTATGTGAATATTTGAAAGTCTTTGCTCTCCATGTGCTCAGTTAATGCTGTTTATACAGTAGTTGCAGATAGGTTCATATTCCTTTTTTAATTTGAACATCAAATTTGACGCCTCTCTGTCCTTGAAAAACAAAATACAGCTCCCATAAACACAATAGGTGTCACATTCACCAGGAAACATTGAGCACTGGGGTAAGGCAAACAAAATCGGATGTTAAAGACAGGGAAACACAGGGCTTAAGTACTAGAGTAAAGGAGGAGTAAACTAGATGATAAATGACACAAGGCTGGGGACTAATAAACTAATGATGAGAACAGGAAACAGGAAAAACTAAATAAGGGCATAAGGAAACATGAGGGAGGAAAACACAGGACACGGGGACACAAGTCTGACAATAGGTGGAACTTTCCATTAATAAAGTACAAAATAGTGTTCCATATATTTTTATAAGGACAAAGTGTTCTTTGTCATTGTAATTTTGGTCATGGGATCAAGGTTTGGCTGAGTGACATGGTACAGTTAGTTCTTGTTGCTAGATGCTATAACTACACCATCTGCTTCTAAAATGCATTTGATTTCTTAAGGCTGGAAAACATGGCTTTTGTATAGATTTTTACCCTGATTTGCAGTCTGGACAAGTTGGTGCTATTTGCTGAAAGTCATTTTCCATCTGTAGATGTAGAACAGTCATAGTTGACCAATTTCACAGAAAATCACAAACTGTATAATGGGCACAGACTGATTTTTTTCTAGCTTCAGACCATGATTTTATCCAATCGGAGGATATCAAACATGTTTCTCTGTGAGTTTGTGAGAATAAAAATGGATAAAGACCATTTAAACAAAAAAAGCTAAAAATTATAAAAACATTCAACAAAATTACTAAAATGTTATATATATACATATTTATATATAAAACATATCACAGACACATAAATTGTTATTAATTATAATACAGTATATATAATATATAGTATATAATTATAATATAGTATATGTAATATAATAATACAGTGTATATATATATATATATATATATATATATGTATGTATGTATGTGTGTGTGCGATATGTAATACATATGCATGTGTATATGTACATATATGTGTGTGAGTGTGTGTGTGTATATACATACACACACACATATTATATATACACACACACAGTACATTATTAATATATATTAAATATAATAATATATTATTAATGACTATAATAATACAACCCCAAATCAGAAAAAGTTGGGACAGTATGGAAAACACAAATAAAAAAAGAAAGTAGTGATTTCTAAATTTATTTTGACTTGTATTTCATTGCAGACAATATGAACACAAAATATTTCATGTTTTATCTGGTCAACTTCATGTCATTTGTAAATATACATCCTTTCCTGTCATTCAGACCTGCAACACATTCCAAAAAAAGTTGGGACAGGAGCAATTTAGGGCTAGTAATGAGGTAAATTGGTTAAATAATGATGTGATTTGAAACAGTTGATGTCAACAGGTGATTGTAATTATGATTTGGTACAAAAGCAGCATCCAAGAAAGGTCTAGTCCTTTAGGAGCAAAGATGGGCCGAGGATCGCCAGTTTGCCAACAAATACGTGAGAAAATTATTGAAATGTTTAAAAACAATGTTCCTCAAAGAAAGATAGGAAGAGATTTGGATATTTCACCTTCAACAGTGCATAACATAATTAAAAGATTCAAGGAATCTGGAGGAATTTCAGTGCGTAAAGGACAAGGGCGCAAGCCTAAGCTGAACAACCGTGATCTCCGATCCCTCAGGAGGCACTGCATCAAGAATCGTCATTCATCTATAAGCGATATCACCACATGGGCTCAGGACTACTTTGGCAAACCTTTGTCAAGTACCACAATACGTAGTTACATCCACAAATGCCAGTTAAAACTGTACTGTGCCAAAAGGAAGCCCTATGTTAACAGTGTCCAGAAGCGCCGTCGACTTCTCTGGGCTCGGAGGCATCTGGGATGGACCATCACACAGTGGAAACGTGTACTGTGGTCAGATGAATCAGTATTTCAGGTATTTTTTGGGAGGAATGGACACCGTGTGCTCTGGACCAAAGAAGAAAAGGATCATCCAGACTTTTACCAGCAACAAGTCCAAAAGCCAGGGTCTGTCATGGTATGGGGTTGTGTCAGTGCCCTTGGCAAAGGTAACTTGCACTTCTGTGATGGCACCATTAATGCTGAAAAGTACATAGAGATTTTGGAGCACAATATGCTGCCTTCAAGAAGACATCTTTTCCAGGGACGTCCATGCATATTTCAACAAGACAATGCAAAACCACATTCTGCACACATTACAAAGTCCTGGCTGCGGAGGAAGAGGGTACGGGTACTTGACTGTCCTGCCTGCAGTCCCGACCTGTCTCCAATAGAGAATGTGTGGCGCATTTTGAAGCGCAAAATGCGACAACGAAGACCCCGTACTGTTGCCCACCTTAAGACTTGTTTGCAGGAAGAATGGGACAAAATTACACCTGAAACACTTCATCACTTGGTGTCTTCAGTCCCTAAACGTCTTTTAAGTGTTGTGAAAAGGAATGGCAACATTACAAAGTGGTAAATGCTTTACTGTCCCAACTTTTTTTGGAATGTGTTGCAGGTCTGAATGACAGGAAAGGATGTATATTTACAAATGACATGAAGTTGACCAGACAAAACATGAAATATTTTGTGTTCATATTGTCTGCAATGAAATACAAGTCAAAGTAAATTTAGAAATCACTACTTTCTTTTTTTATTTGCGTTTTCCATACTGTCCCAACTTTTTCTGATTTGGGGTTGTAATTCAGTGATACTAAAATATTGTTAGTTATATTCTGACAATGACAAAGTCAAATGTTTTCCAAGCAACATATATATCACTAATATTTCATAATAATAGATGTTCTATATGTTCCTCCCCTTTTTTTAAGGGCTCATAAAAATGTGAAATTTCCTTTAATTTATTAGAAATATAAGTTTATCAATAACAACAAGCCCAGTTAGCTACTACTAAGTGCTGTCTACTGGTTAATTCACCCCATGTGTATTCCTCCTAGAACACAACAAAATCTGATCAATCAAAAATCAGAGTTTCAAACTGTATTTATGTCCCAAATGTTACAGGGTTGCAGAACTGCATTCCTCATCAAAAATGAATAGAAAATAAAGCAGTTCATTTAATATTTAGTTTGACCTGCTGAGGTGAATGAACAACATCTGAAGGTTAAGCACTTTCTTTCACTGGCTCTTGGTTGGAGTTCATGGTAACACTTTATTTTAGGGTCTCTTAACTAGTTGCTTATTAGCATGCATATTACTAGAATATTAGCCATTTATTAGTAGTAATTAAGCACATATTAATGCCTTATTCTACATCCCTAATCCTACCCAATACCTAAACTTAACAACTACCTTACTAACTATTAATAAGCAGCAAATTAGTAATTTATTGAGGGAAAAGTCATAGTTAATAGTGAATAAGTGTTCCCTATTCTAAAGGATTACCGGTGTCTGTTCTCTATGGTTGATCCAAAACAGATTCCAGAACTCCGACATGCCTTCAGAACACAGTATTCAATCTCAGTGACTTCTCTGAAATATAAAATAGGTGACTGTTTTTGTTGGTATTTCCTTTTTTTTCTTTTTTTTTTTGGCACAACAGCATCTCAGAGCATGATTGCAGGTTTATGGTTCTATCTATCTGGCCATTATAGTGATAACTATGATAGAGGACACTTCATCTGCTCCAATGTGTCATTTTTTACTCTTGTCCAGATAGATGGATGTGGTGTGGGCTGTTTGCAATAGTCTATCTGCTTCTTTGCACAATAGGCTTGTGTTTGGCCAATACAGTATTTGTGCCAGGTGAATTTTCTGCATTGTGTTTGCTGATTGTGTTCATTTTGTTCTGTTCCTCCATCATTCTCAGTAACCTACAGGAGTCATGTCTCTAAGAGCAGAGAGTGTCTGATGTTGGAGTGCTGCTTCAGCTGTGTGCAGGGATGTTTTGTGTTCAGAATGAGAGTTGCTGAAGATGTTCTACATGGTTGTGTGATGTTCAGAACTGAACGGACAATGCCTTTTAAATTCCAGTACAGTGCTGAATGTGAATCAATTAAAGGTTATAATTTATGTGTGTGTGCATGTGCAGTGGTGTGGGGGGCTCGAGCCCCTGCCCCTTTGAAGTCCGACGCTAAAGTGCCCTTCTGGTCTGGTCTACATGCACCCGGTCCGCGATTTCTGCCGAGGGGGACCACCACCACCCCGATCCGAGATTGTGCACTTGTAACGCCATTTCGCCCCTGCCCCACTGGAGGTCTGTGCATGCCACTGTGTGTGTGTGTGTGTATATATATGTATATATATGTGTGTGTGTGTGTGTGTGTGTGTTTTAAAGAAGTCTCTTATGCTCATCAAAGTTGCATTTATTAGATCAAAAATACAGACAAAAACAGTAATATTTATTCAAATAATAATAATAATAAAAAAAACTTATTTTTATTATCACTCAATGTAACTCACCCTTTTTGATAAAAAAGTATTAATTTCTTTCAAAAGAAAAATAAAGTAAAACATTTTACTGACCCCAAACCTTTGAACGGTACTGTATGCTGTTACAAGATTTATATTTTAAACATGTTAATTTCTTAAAATAAAATAAATTTTAACTGAAATAAAATAAAATAAAATAGAATAAAATCATATAAACATTTTATTTTAGCAATATTTTTTTATTTTCATTTAGTTTAAACTAAACAAGTTTAAACATACTGTATATACAGTACACTAATAAAATGACAAAAACATACCAACAAATACTAAAACTGTTATTTAAATGTTATCATTTATACTTTTAATATTTTATATTTATTTATATTTTATATTAATGTTATATTTATGTATATTTTATTTTTATGACTATATTTTATTTATTTTCAAGAAGTTACCTTAAAATAAAATGGATCATATTCCATCTGTTTTGATGGCTTTGTTAATTGTTTTAACAATATTGAATGTTTAGAGAGATGTGTCTCTGTCATGTTTCCTGCATATCAGGATTATGAATGTATCATAAACAGAAAGGCAGCCAATTCTTAAATTCTGAATGTCACCCAACCCTCTTGTCCTAAATTAGATTCAGATCACAGTTAGGCTAGAGTCAATCCAGCTGAAGCTGAAAGAACATGATGACAGTATTTACTTTATAACATATTTAGGAGTCATAAATCACATCAGAGGAATAACGCGGCCTAAGTAAACTGCTTTAAATATCTAAATTTTCAGCAAAAGTCACAAAGCATTAATATTCATGACAGAGGTTTGTTTGGGTAAAAGATGAAACAAAGTGTTCTATCATAAAAGGGAAATTAATTTGAAATGTATTATCAGCAATCTTTCGGAAAACATTACAGTCAGTCTGCTGTCTGCCCGACCCCCGTAATCTCATCCTTCTTTTATTGCATCATACGATGCAGCTTTTCCAAAATGAATAAAATAGTGAAACAGATTAGAAACACGTCTAGTAAACGACTGCACAACTAGCTGATGTGAAAATAGTGAGAAATGTACAAAGTGCAGCAACACATGGAATTTATCTGAATCTGTGTACTTGTTGCATAACGTTATCATAACAAGAATTATGTAATTTTTCAGAGAGAAGTTGTGACAAAGTTTTCCAATTGCTTGTTCAGAACGCTCTGCTGGATTTGTGTGTCCCATTAAAAGCCATTTCAGTGAAATGAGGGACTAATGGCATATGCTTCCACCAGATTATTGAGCACAACATTACCAGACCAACCACACCAAGATTCACGGATTGGACCATTTTTTATTTGCCAAAGATTTGACAAATCCAGGCTTAAAGCAAGCTTGACAGCTGAAAACTTCTATCGTTTATGTGTTTTCATTACTGTTTGGTTTCAAAAACCAAATGATGGGTTTGATTATTTTGTACGGTTGAGATTGAGAGGCAAAGCTGATGAGTGCATGTTAAAATGAAGGCAGAGAAAGCTGTCGGGGGAAATGGTCTGTGGGGGTAATCAAATTGTCTTCAAAACCCATCAGACATTATTAAACCTCAGATCCAGTGAAATTCATTAGCCGTGTTTATGCATTCCAAAAAGTTATCTTCTCCAAACTATCAATTTAGATCAATATCAATATTTGTATGCTTGCATTATTTATAGTAAACCAATTATGTTACACATCTTCCACTAGCTCTGTGTTTGCAACCTCACTCAACCTCATCAGTTCATCACCAGAAGAATGCACTGTAGGCAATCCTCTGCAAATCAAGTCTTAAAAATGACCTTTGCTACCTTATCTGAAATGCTATGAGAGAAATGTCTTGTGTTTCCCGAATGAAATGTTGCATAGCATTTGTGGTGTAGATGCTAAATAAATTGTAATTATTAATGTTTTTGAATGAATGAATGAGTGAATGAATGAATTAATGAAAATAATAATAACTATTTCAAACACATAAAAGATTCCATCAGAGTGGCTTTTAAAAATATATACATACATACATACACATATATATATCTGGTCTACAACAAAATAGATCAAGTTTTGATGATAAATAAACAAATATTTAATTACTATAATACTGATTTCTCGCTAGAAATAACATCAAAAGTGCAAAAAGTTAGTCAGAAATATACATTTACACACAATCTGACCACAAAACTCAACTTTCAGACGCCATCTTTATTTTTTTAGCTCAACCGTCATGGAATGGAACGCACAGAATGGTGGGATATCAAAAGCAGCGAAGGATACATCTATGCTGCCTTCAAAATTCGATCAGAAGAAGGTACATCCGGAGACAGGAAGTGAAGCAGAATTTGTATTCAGACATGTCCTGCCTTGGAATGCTGCCTCTGAAGGCAGTATTTTAGAGCTTTCGGATGCAGCATATGAATGGGCTTTGAATCATTGGTTCACACGATTCGTTCAAAACGCCGATTCATTTAGTAACTAAACACCGCTGTGTTGCTCGGAGACGTGCAACAATTCTATTATGGCTTTAAAGGTCTCTGCAAAATTGTGCAAAACACATAATATTGTGTTTAAAATATTACGCAATATCAACTTTTTATTTACTAAACTGTTGTATAAAATCACATTTGCACTCGTGTTATACGGACATAAACAGCGGTCTCGTCTGACATTGCTCTCGCTGCTGGTGTGATATCGCTTATCGTTTGATAACGAAATAGACAAACTGATAACGTTTGATAGACAAAAACACATACAGGAGCATTTTTTTACACCAATATCTTGAATTTTTGGGCATAACTGCATTTATGGAGTTGTTGCCCTGCATATTTGTCAGCAGTCAACTGTATGAAATGTAAGATGATGTACAGGTCTGGGGGCGGGGCCAGTGCGTTAACTGCGTTAACATTTTAATTGTGTTAATTCATTAATTCATTAATTCATTTATTTATATAATTATACTTTATTATTTATTGCTATTTATTAAATTATTATTATTATTATTATTTATTTTTTTAATTACATGAAATTATGTGCCAAATTACATTAATTCTTTATTTAATAATAATAATAATAATTTAATAAATAGTAATACATTTTGTATATATATATATGTGTGTGTGTGTGTGTGTGTTGTGTGTGTGTGTGTGTGTGTGTGCGTTTTTGTGACAAATGAGGACACAGATTTGTATAATGACATGGGTATGGCATAGGTATCACAAGGAAAAGGTGACCCATTGCCCCATGTCCCCATATTTCAAAACACTTATAAATCATACAGAGTGAGATTTTGAGTTTTTTTTTGAGAAAGTAAAAATGCACAGTTTCCTGTGAGGGCTAAGTTTAGGTGTAGGGTTGGTGTAGGGCAATACCACATACAGTTTGTACAGTATAAAAACCATTATGCCTATGGGATGTCCCCACAATTCACAAAAACAAACGTGTGTGTGTGTGTGTGTGTGTATGAAAATATTTTTAAATTACATGCAATTTTGTGTCATTTGTGGTTTAGGCCTATAGGTGAGAAATAAATAAACATAATTATAAAAAAATGTAAATGAACAAATCTTATTATTTGTTTGTTTGCATTAGTGCTGTCAAAATTATGCAGGCGATTAATTTCTCCAGTTTAACGGCGTAAAAAATATGTAACGCAGTTAATGCAGGGGTGGGGCTATGGTTGGCCACCCCACTCACAACTGCTGTTTCTGTCTCTTTTTTCTTCACAAGAATTGCATTTATTTAGATTCATTTCAGAAAAAAAGTGCAATTAATTAGTTTTTTTTAATCGATTGACAGCACTAGTTTGCTTATTTGTTTATTAACTTACTTGCACAATGCACAAGCCAGTGACGTGTATTACTATTAGTAAATTAAAAAAAAGACTTTTGAAAGTGAATGTAGAAGGCGAGATCTTTGTATGAGGTTATAGTGAATGGCCTGCATTACCTCTGCTTTATAGTCGAAACAAAATTGCCCAATGTAGGATTTCAATCAGTATCTTTCTATTCATAATGTGGCGCTCTTACCACAGATTCTGAAGCATGTAGTACAGTCTGTTTCACTGTGTTAAATCACATCGCTGAATAGCTTTCACTGGGATCATTATGTTGAATCTACATATCTAACAGACTGAGTCAAGGCCATTTTCATTCACAATAACTTTTGCATTCTGCACCCCATCTGCCGTAGCACCTGAAACAGAAATGCCGCTAATGTTTAGGTAATTATATCTACCTCTTGTTTCTCCATGTTTGAGTCGAATGCGCTAAATCAGTGCAGCCACACACATGGTTTGCTTTGTGTGTATGTCTATAGATCATTGTGTAGTTTGTGACAGCTGAAATGCAGATTATAGATGAGGTGACCAAACAGGTAGAAAAGAGCTTTTATTATCTTGACTACTGCACTATTATGGGCACCCTCGAAGGGCAACATATGGTTGTGTTTTTGCATGCATCCTCTGCATATCATTCAAAAATGATATATGATGATCATAAAATATGCATGCTTGTCCCAGACCATTTCATGGCACAATTCATCCATAAGACTATAACAAAACATCTATTTTTTTACATATTTATTTTGTTCCCATGCTGAGCCGTGTGCTATAATGCACTGTAAGTCACTTTAGATAAAACTACATGCCAGATGCAGGAATGTAAATGTCTATATAAGCAAGGAATGGCACTGAAACATAAATGCAAGGGCGTTTATGAAGTTACCCTGTGGTTCTTGTTACATGAAAAGACATGAACTTGATTATGAGCTTTTTGTAATACAGTGAATTCATTTAATCAGTTAACATGAATTCAAAATGAGCCATATCTACGTAATTAATACTTGGCATTTGAAAAGTAAGAAAAAAAGTCTCTCTTCATAATCGTTCATCAACATGTGCTTTGCTCTGCCTCTATCCACCTTGATTTGAATATTTATTGTTTTTTCATAAGGAACCTGTAATCCAGTGTTGAGTGTTTTATTTATTTATTTATTTTATTACTGTAGACCAGAATTAAGTTTTTGACTTCATTATTCTGAATCTCTTGCTCTTTATTTTTACCAGTCACTCAGTGTGAGCATGGCTTGTGATATCTGCCTGCATATGTGATCATAGCTCTTAATCTCAATTGCATTTTGTTGCTAGAATTCATCTAATAATTGTGAACTGTAGTTGACATCTATCATGGATCAGCGCAGGACGTTTAACTCTCACCCAGATGGCCGGAGTAATTCATTAGAATCATATATAACACCTGCTCACATGCGGCCTGATAGCGCTGAGCTTTACAGAACGCTTTCAAGCAGGCCTGTGAATTATGAAAATTAATTGTGATTAACTTCATGATTGTTTTTTTTTTTCGCATTTAGCAATTAATCTCAAATTTTAAAAATAATACATAGTTCAATGCATTCAGATTGATTCATTATATAAAAAAAAAAAACAGATACTACACAGAGTGCTAATTATGTAGCAAACATTTTGCTTCTCATAACAACTTAAGTGATTAAAGCTTTGCCAGTTAAATTTCATAACTGTGTTATTTTAGTTTGAGACATTACGGAGCATCTATTTAGGCTTTATTAATAGTTTAAATTAGTTTTTGTTTTTATATTTTTCTGTTTTCATTTTAATCTTTATTAAAGTTTTAGTCATTTTGTTGTTTGTTTTTGTTATTTTAATTATCTTTAATGCTTAGTTTAAATGCATAGTTTTTATTCATTTTTATTTGAGTTTTAGTTTTAGTTATTTTAGAACATCAAGTTGAACTGAAAAAAAGTGAACTGTTTTTAATACTGTATTTATTCTATGTGTTGTTTATTGTATTTCAAATAGCAAAAATGTTTTGTGGTTTTATTTCAATAGTTAACTAAGCCAGTTTCATAATAGAAGCCAGGTTTATTACAGTGAACTAAAATGAATACCCTAAAACATTTTTTGTTACTTGAATTGAAACAAACTTTAACTAAAGTAAAACAAGTAAAACTTCAGCTAATTTTCATTTAGTTTATCTTTGTATACTAAAATGACTAAAACTAAAACTAAAATAAAAAAACAATTAAAACTGTATAAATCAGTTACAAAATGAATAAAAATGACAAACACAATAAAATGACTAACTAAAATTAACATGAAAACAGAAAATATTAAAATAAAAACTAATTCAAAATATTAATAAAAACTAAAATAATATCTCAGTGATAGTAAAACAACCCTGTGTATGATATTTCATGCTGATTTTAAGACCATTAAAAACCAGTGGTATTAAAAATATTTATTAACCCAAAAAGTTAGCAGCTCTACTTGTATTATTCACATAAATCATTTCCAGCATTATTGTTCTTCAGTAAATGTGTGTTCATTAAACAATCAGTCAGACAGACAAACAAACAAACAGATTAATATGCATCTGAGCAGAATTTGCATTGCTATCTTGCTGTTTATTGTAAATGTTTAAACAGGAAGAGCCTCAAAACACTCTATAAATATTGGGTTCATCACTCCTGTTTTGCTTCTGTCTTGCAGTGTGACAGATACAATGTTTAACCTGTAAATATTTCAATGCAACCACTGCTGTGACACATACTGAGTCATATCATAACGACTCTGCTTCTCTGGGTATTCAGCAGCGCGTCCAATTACAGGCAGCCATACTTTGACATGTAAGGTTACAGAGAGCCCAGGTGCAGATGTGTCCTATTACTTTGAAATGACACTTTGAATGTCTCATCCTTGCTAGCCTTGAAATAACATTTCCGTTCATCGCTGTGATCTTTCACAAATTGTTTTAAAATATACCAGAGGAGAAAAATGAATTGCTTTTTGGTTAGCTCTTCAATGTGTTTTAGCTCCAGAGTGCTGTGGTAATGCTATGCATCAGAAGACTAATTGCTGATCCTTGTGTTCCTCACATTCATATCTAAACCTCTGGTAAGCAGAGAGGGATCAGTTCTGGATGAGAGAGTCTGGAGAGATCAGAAACCTGAACAAACACTCTTCTCAACCTCACTGCATGCTTTTCATCTGGTGTATGATGTGAAAGTAGACGGGATATCAATGCTTGGTGACTCAATTATATATAGGCTATATAAGATCAATACAGTAAAAACTGTAATATTGTGAAATATTATTACAATTTAAAGTAACGGTAACACTTTCTATGAAGCCCATATTTATAATACATTATAATGGTATTCCTAAGCATTCCATTATAATGAATGCATAATGCATTATAAAAAACCTTATAATATGTTATATCATCTTATAAATAATCATGACAACAATTATAATACATTATAATGCTTACGCATTTGTGGTTATAACGTTTAATATTATGATTATTTATAACACAATGAACACCATATTAAATCTACTTTTACATTTATAATGGACTATATATCTTGACATTGTTTATTTAAGATCTGCACAGTATCTTACTACATCTTGTAAGTGGTTAGGTGTGGAGTGCTATTTGAGTGTTCCCTGTGAGGCTAATATTAATTTTGATGTGAGCTAGTTAATAATTTCAACTGAAAAAAAATGCAATGTTTATATGTTAGGTTACATTTTATTTTGATGGTGCCCTTAATCTATTGACTATAAGCAACGTTGTAACTACATGTCCACTAACTCTCATTAGAGTATTAGTAGGCTTAGGTTATGGTTAGGGTAGGCAGAAAGTAGACGTACTTGCAAAGTTACTTATAGTCAGTTTGTCTGTTGGGGAACCATCAAAATAAAGTGTTAGCATATATTTAGCAGACATACTACTAATACTCCAGTGACTGATAGTTGATATGTAGTTGCAGAGTTACTTAATCAAACTGATATTACAATAAAAAATAGTTCAAAGCAAATGTGTCATATTACACATTCATCTGATCTGATATCTGATCTTATGGCAGTTTGAGAAAAAAAAATAGTATTATTACTACTATACTTATAAGTGGTCTTTGATTGATTTAAGTAAAGTAGCATAAGAAAGATGGCAAGATATGAGACCTATAATACATTATAACTGTGAGAAATATAATCCACTGTAACTTAAGTGGATGCAGCATTTTCATTGTGTGTTATAAATCATCATACTCTTAAAAGCTATAACCACAAATAAGTAAATATTATAATACATTAAAACTTTTTTTATGAATATTCATAAGTTGATATAACATATTATAAGTTTTTATAATGCATTATGCATTCATTATAATGCCTTAAGAATACCTTTATAATGTATTATAAATATGGGCTTCATAGAAACTGTTACCAAAGTAACTTTTCTATTTGAATTTATTGTAAAATGTAATTTATTCCTGTGATCAAAGCTGAATTTTCAGCATCATTACTCCAGTCTTCAGTGTCACACGATCCTTCAGAAATCATTCTAATCTGATTTGCTGCTCAAGCAAGATTTCTTATTATTATTAAAGTTGAAAACAGTTGTGCTGCTTCATATTTTGTTTACATCACATTTCAGAAGGGTAAGGAAGATAAAAAAAGAAGAAATTATACTTTTATTTAGCAATGATGCATTAAATCATGTCTCACGGTTTCCACAAAAATAATAGGCAGCAAAATCTGCTTTCAACAATGATAATAACAAGAACCATTATTAATAATTGAGCACCATTAATAATTGATAATAATTAAGCAGCAAATCAGCATATTAGAATGATTTCTGAAGAATCATGTGTCACTGAAGACTGGAGTAATAAATTACATTGTTAAATATATTAAAATAGAAAATAATCATTTTAAATTGTAATAATATTTCACAATATTTCTGTCTTTACTGTATTTTTGATACAAATAATTGCCTTGGCGAGCATAAGAGAATTCTTTCAAAAACATGAGAAAAAAAAAACAATTATTCTTTATAATAATAATTATTACATTTAATAGTCTGTATATTTAATGCAATATTTTGCAGGCCCACACAGAATCTGAACACAAAGTGATTTTATTTTCTAATTTTTAACCAACAATAAAACTGGAGTAATCTCATCTCCATTTCACTGAAATCTGCAGAATCAGAATCAAATGAGTTTTATGGGCCAAGTGTGCTCAATTGGCAGACACTTCAGAAACACAAACAGACAGAGAATTACAGAACAATAGCAATATTTACTGAATAATATGAAAGCTATAAAAATATAATATAAAAATTGAATCTAAATACAAGTAGTATGTGTACAGATGGGTCTTATATGTATCAGAAGGGTTTAAATCACTACAAGGAGTTAATAATTGAACATTGAAACTAATAATTTAAATATCAGTTAGGGATATAAAATATTAGGTTGAATATTGCATAAATGTGTTCATAGGAATTTACAAACAGAAAAAAGTCAAAAGATTCAGAATGGGTCTGGATACTCGGGTAGCTGACGTCCTTGATGTTGATAAATATCGAGAATTTATGTTGCATTTTCTATGCATGTTTAAGGAAATTGTGTATTTCGGGTGCTCTAACTGATGGTGACTTTTTCCTTTAAGTTTATTCCCATGTTTAATCACCTTTTTGCCTTTACTAGGTCATTTTAAATGGTCCCGCTGTGAGACAAATTAATTTTTTATAAGCACCAGTATTCCATAATCCGTAGAGTCTCTCAATTAATGTATATGCTAATTATAAAAGAATTAGCAAAATGCTCTTTAAGTTACTTTGAGATGAAGTACAGCATGTCACACTGCAGAACTTCCCAAAAGTATTTCATGCCAACTATCCATTCATAATGCATTATAATGTCTTTCCGGTAATGCACCTTATAATCAATTCAGTATTCTCGTAATTATAACCACAGCAGTCAAGGCTATTTTTAGATGTGATATTTTTTAAAACACTTTTTTTATTTTTTTATTTTTTTACATTGTGTTATACTGTAACACCTTTAAAGGTGTAAACATGAATAGTAAAGTATATTCTATATAAGGCATAATGTATTATAACTGTAGTTGCAATGAAAATATTTTTGCAGTGTAAAGACCTACAGGCTTCAAGACAAGCTGTATAGTATTATTTTGTAATCTGACTAAGAGCATAAATGTTAATTAAATATGCCAAACACACTCTTGAGCGTGATCTCAATAATTCTCCTCATAGCGGTTTAAGCGTGTTCAGACCCACCGCAGACAGGAGAGGGATTATGCCACTTTGAAAGAGGCCTGTCGAGTGAAAGTGGTAATTAAGTTCCAAACCTTCATTGATCTTCTTCTCTTTCTCTCCTCCTCCTCCTCTTCAGTGCTAAATAAATAATGTAGCTCCACTGAGCTAGTATTAATTGGACTTCTCTTACGAGTCTGTGGGGCTCGGGTTGACCTTTGGAGGAATCTGTACGGATCAGTCCCATGGAGCTCGCTGAGATACACACCCCAGGCAATTAAGCGGGAAGAGGGTTTGACGGGGATTCTGCGAGGGGTCCAGACAGACTTCTGTGCTGCTGGTCAGTAAGCACATTCAATATTTGACTCATAAATAGGCTGCCATATTGTGTCTAGACATGCGTGTATACTTAACCTTCAGTATTGCTTGTTCTCACCATTCAGTTGTCAGGATCTTCATTTGTTTTGTTCATTCAATCACCACCCACAATTAAAGAGAACATAATCTACACTCCGCTTAATTCTGTTCCCCAAAGTCCAGGTCAAGATTTCTTACAGCAGAATTGGTCATAATTAGTTTTACATGACCATTTTCCAAACTCTTTCTGACCCTGAGAATTAAATAGGCTCTCTTGTCTAATGAACCTGTAAGATTATTATTTATTTTTTTGGAAGTTATGTAAATTACCTCTTTTATGATCGCCTGATATTCTGCATTTGACATGCAATGGGGTGTAGCCAAGGGGTCAAAAGCGTCTTTTCCATTCATGACCATTCAAAAGTATCAGTTCTCACAAAATGAATTTATTTTTATTTTATTTATTTATACTATTTATATGGCACCTTTCAAAATATAAGAAGATATAAAACAAAACAATTAAAAAAAAAAATCTTTACATATTTATTTATATTATAGTAGACAATTTTCCGAGTAATCTTTTTAATATGGTGGGAAAATCACCATGTGCATAATTTCTTCTGAGGTTTGGCCGTGAATGTAGTTTGAATAGTTTTTATATTCTCATAATACAAGTTTTTTTTTTGCTTTTGTTTTTTTACATTAATAACCAAATACATGAAATATAGGGACAAATGTTCCTTTTTATTTATTCATATTGACAATGACTTATTTTGTTTCACTTTTTGCACTCTTGTTAGACCTTGCAGTATTGTAAACCTTATTAAAAATAAAGTCTAAAATCGAGTGAAAAAAAAAAGAATAAATAACTTTAAATGCCGTGAACCAGGGTTAATACTGTAACTAAACTAAACTAAAACGAAAAACTCAAAAACCTAAAAAATATCTAAAACTAAAACGGTAAATAAATAAGTAAATATATAAATAAATACAACATAAACATATTTATTAAAAATTGCTAAAACTAAAATATTATTAACTATAATAGTATCTCAGTGATATTAAAAACACTGGCATGAACATGTATAAATAGCTGTAATGTAAGTATTTTTCAGTCACCTGGCAAATTCAGGTATTATTTTTTTTCCTGCAAAAATAATTAACCGTTTCTTATTATTTATTAAAATGTTTGCTTGCATGATGCTTTTAGATTAAGTTTTTTGAATATTTGAAATATTTCCCATGACTGAAAGGTCAAAGGGCATGCTTATCTCTTATTTTGAGAATATAATGATGATCCTAGCATGCATCCAGAACAGAAAGTGGCAGCACAGAATGTTTTCTTTCCTGCTGTTGTGTTTGAAAGAGAAATATATGACAGTGGGCAGAGTGAAGGGCACTGCTGTCACACCCGCGCTCCGTTCATCACTGGCTGCTTAGAGATTAATGGAGGCATCTTAATGGACACTTTAAAGAGGTTATCCTCTGGAAGGTCCATCTTCCTCTGCTGTGAGTTAGACACAGAAGCGCTCTGTGGGTAAAGCAGTGGAGCGTCTCTCTGAGCCCTATGCTGACTGTTGGTGTCAGTTATCTTTGTTTTTTTGGAGTTCTACTATCAGTGGGGTTTAGATTACATGAGCGCAGGGGTACAATGCCTGCAGTCGCGCAGTTTAAGTCATTTTTTGGGGTAGGTAGCTCCCAGATGAGAAAATCCTGGCTTATATTTATCCTGGGACACTTCAGCTGACCACTATCTTTGTACACTAGAGTAAGACACCAAATGAAAGGAAAGAGTAAAAAATAAACTTTCTGAAACTTTTAAAGTCAAACTGGGTGGAACTTACAAAAACTTGCTAAGGTCGCATTTCATCCAGAAACGAAAAGAAAAGAAAGACTTTTGAGAATTTTCATACTTCTCAATAGTGAATTATATATAAATATATATAAATATATATATACCATAGTGCCTTCAAACATCATTTTATTTTATTATTATTATTTTTATTATTATTTGAGTCCTACTTTTAAGCATTTTCATAATTCTCAGTGGTGATTTGCATTAGTTTCTGATTACTGTAATAGGATATACAGTATAAATAAATATACCTCAATGTAAATTTATAGTTAAATATATTATTTTTTATGATGATGGTGATTGTATTTATTATTAGAAATAGTAATAGTTTTATATTTTTATGCAATGTAAAATCCATTTTTCTATCTTTTATACAAAGCCTCTTAATAGTCCCAAAATAGGCTTTTCCTTATATAATAATATAATCTCTTATTTATTGCTTTTGGGGTGAAATATTAATTGAACATGATCTTAACAGGTTAGTTAGATTAAGTAATACTTAAAAGTCTTCTCTTTTTGAAAAGACTCATGATGTTTCACAGTGAGCCGGGTTACTCAGCCTGGTGCTGCAGAAAAATAAAAGTTTCACATTCTGAATACCTTTTCTTTTCTTTGTATTTATTTATTTATTTTGCCTTGTGATATTGCTATCAGTAAAATATGAGAAAAGCTGATTCATAGAGGCTATATGGTTGTATTTTATAATGTTCCATTCATCTAATTTAATCAGTTCGCTTCATTTACACACTCACTACACCCTCCGTCTTCTTTATATGACTGCATCACGCAATGAGTCTATTGTCTTGAAGACTTCAATTACTTCTGGTACAGGCGGAATTGGTACATCTCTCTGGACATTAAACTTTATTGAATTTGCATTGTCGAGCTGCTGCTGAGAAGGATATTCAGATATTATTTCGATTTGACACTTGACATTACGCTCACATTTTCACTCAGCCATTTGCCTGTTATAAGAGGCTTAGTACAGATTGCAGTGTCTCCATGTAAACACACATGCTGTGTTCTTCAGCTCTCTGCCTGTTGTTCTCAGATGTAATCATACAATCCTTAAGCAATCCCCGGTGACCTCACAGCAACGTCTTATGTAAAGAAAGGCAAGAGCTTCTCTGACCCAACATCATTTTCATAGAATTAGATGGGTTTTAGCATGTAAGAATTTCACTTTTAAGTGTCCTGATGTAATCTAAACATCCGCTTAGCACCCCAATTACTGTATATATTCATACACTCTTTGTATTACATGCTAAGAAGCTTTAGGCTTTAGTGCTGGAAGATGGAGCCGGAAAACAAAATAGTTATATAACAATCAGTAACAGCACCGCACATGTCGGAAGTACAGTGCGTGTGTAAATATGATTTTTGCTGCAGTACATTATGTTCTTGAAAAGCCAACTGACATTTGGCATGTAAGGATGAACAGAGCCTCTTACTGAAAGATGATTGACTGCCAATAGGATTGTCATGATTTGGAGAGCTAAACTGCAGTCATGGAGAATAAAAAGAGCTAAAACTTTAAAAGGCATGTACTGTTTGTTTACACAACAATGGTTATATATATGTATGTATGTATGTATCTATCTATCTATCTATCTATGTATCTGTCTGTCTGTCTGTCTGTCTGTCTATCTATCCCAATTAGTTTTTTTTTTTTTTTTTCAATGTTGCTAATTGGATGCTATAAATAAATATAACTGTATTTAAGAGTTTTATTATACAATATATATATATTTTTTTTTAAATAAATGAAACTATTTTATTGTGTTATTTTTAAATATTTGTGTATTTGTCAGACAGAAATGTGTTGATTTCAAATGAGTGATTGAGCTTTATTTTTCGAACTGAACTCATCTTTAGTCGCTGTAACACTCCTTCATTCATTCAATCCTGTCCAAAGAAAAGTCATTTTCTTGTCATGTGTCACTGTGTGTCCAGCAGTAAACAGTGGAGAAGAGAGCAGAAAACAGAATTATCTCAGGGAGTCAGACACAAGATTGTAGCCAAAGGAAAGCTAGAACAGAACTCTTTCCCGAGTGCCAATGAGGAGGAAAGTTCACTGATGTCTTTGGATTGTTGTGCTGCCTCTGGCATTGGATGACATGAATGTGTGCATGGCATCGTGAAATCAGATGAATACAAAGCCAATTTAAAGCATTAAGTTTGTCATGGGTCACCCAGCAGGACAGTGACATCGAAGAAGTTTAAAAACACAACGTGTATTCAAGACCTGGCTAGACTACTTTGGGGGGCAGCAATGAATGAATATCTAAATATATTATATAAATATCCAAAATACATTTTTTAATATATTTTAAATATTGCAATTTTAGTCTAAATCAAGTCTAAATTAAGCTCTCAGCTAATAGGGAAAAACTAGTTTGGGAGTAAATGCTTACATTTTTTAATTTCCTTTTTTTAAATTAGCACTAATTTGAATTTAAATTATCATTATTAAATGTATTATTCACATAAATTATTATTATTATTATTATTGTAATATATTTTTTCTTATAGGAACCTGGGTGAAAAAATTTAATTGGGAAAAAATATTTAGGGTAAAATCCAAAATTTTACCCTTGAGCTTTCCTGTAGCTCAAATGGTAGAGCATGGCGCTAGCAACGCCAAGATCATGGGTTCGACTCCCAGGGAAAGCAAGAGCTGATAAAATGTAAAACTGTAACTTGAATGCAATGTAAGTCGCTTTGGATAAAAGTGTCTGCTAAATGTAAAATAATATTATTTTATTTTAAAATATTTGTACACATAAAACCATATTTTATAGTTTTTTTATATATATATATTTATATACATAAATATATAAATATATTATATATATTTTTTGTAAATATCACTTTTATAGTGTTTTTTAAATATTTATATAAATAAATATTTGTACAAATACTTCTACTAATAAAACTAAAATCTCTCAAAATCTGTTAGATATTTTTGGTTTGCACTTCGCAGTGCAAAACATTTTTAATAATTGCAATGATTATCGTATTATTCAATTGTATTATTATATAGTGTTATTTTAGTATGATTTGTTTATTTATTAATATCTTAAATTAGTTTGTATTTTTGTTTTCAGTTTTCATTTTCAGTTTAGTGTGTTTTAGATATTTTATGTGTGGTTTTTCAAGATCTATGCATGTTTCGAGAAGTTATGAGCTAAAACGCCACAGGACTGCCACCTCTGCTAAGCTACATGTCCTAATTACTTTTTATGTGTTGTAGCTCTATGAGTGATATCTTTAGATCTGAATGATGGATTGTGGTGAGTTTGGGCTCTTTTTCTGCAAATAATGGCATGCCATTTTCTATGATATATGCATGTTTCATGAAGTTACGAGCAAAATCGCCACATGACAGCTACCTTAGATTTTTTTGCTAAGATATATGCCGCCTGTACAGATTTTTTATAGATTTTGGGCTCTTTTTAATTAGGAGAATCTGCTCTAAATAATGGCTAAAATAAATAAAATAAAAAATTCAACGATCTGAGCATGTTTTATGAAGTTACAAGTAAAACGGTGACATCAATATATTAATTTCATATGGGTCTGGGTGTGACTTCTTGTACAAAAACTCGCTACAGTTTATTTAAAACCCCAAACAATTATGCATGTTTTATTCTACTCGATGAGACCTTTTGAATAACATATGACACATGACTATCTGAGCTCAAAAAACTCGGCACTACTTTGGAGTTAATCAAAGTGGCTACATGCATTGTAAAGCTCAGACTCTAAGCTTTCAAATGATATGTTTTGTTGATCATGGCAGTGGTTCGAAAAATATGATTAGTATTATTTTTAAGGATTGGGGGGCATCCCGCTCGCGGTACACTCTGGTTTAGAGGGACTCTTTAGAGGGAACGTTTTAACATTCATTAAAAAGCTGAGATTCTAAGCTTTAAAATGATACCTATTTTGTGTTATTCCAATCAAGGGTTGCTTAGAAATTTGATTCTGATTTTTATTTTATTTTTTTGTGAGGAGGTGTCAAATTACAAAAACAGCTTTAGTTTTAGTTAATAATACAAACACTTTTTAATGACCAGGACAATATCATTGGCTTCTTTAAAGAGGTAGTAAATGTTTGTATTGTGGTAAACTGAATATCAATTCAACAAATAATTGATGTATGATTTTAACTGTTTTATATTTTTAATTCATTCATTCATTCATTTAAAAAAAAAAAAAAGTCAAGACAGGCCAAAATCATCATTTTAAGGAGTGAAACAGCCATTTAATATGTTTAAAACTATGTGTAATGCTAGGTTAACTGTTTGTTCAATAATAGTTTATCAAACATGGTCATACAAACAAAAACAATAGGATTTATACCTCTAATGCTTAAAAATAAGCAATGAGACAGAAACGTGTACCATATTCATAGACGGTGCCAAAAGACCGCAGAAAGACATTAATCACAATAAAGGAAACTGTGTGTATAGTGTTGTTTCATTCATCTTGTCCTTTATCTGGACCAACAGCGACTCCAAGAAGCTCTATCCACAGGGAAATACAATATAAATGAAGAAATATTGGTACAGCATAGATCACATAATTTAAAATATGTAACAGCTTTTAAGACTCTGAGCTCAGTGTATTTTTTTACCCATTGTCTCTTTGCTTAATACACAGAAACAATTTTCCTGGAAAGGCTAAAATTGTGGTGCTTTTATCATTGCTGTATTTGTTTGAGTGGTTCAGTCAAGGAGGTGTATGACCTGGAGAAAACTATCCCAGCATTTACTTAGCATTTCATTCATCTCAGTGGGACCTGTTTGGAAACAATCATTATTTTGTAGCTTTGTTTGGTGACGCTAATAGCACAGAAATTGCACGCTGCACAAATAAGTATAAAGTTGTCAGGATCATGGACCTGTCTGTGTGTATTTTTGCTCCCCATGTGTTCCCTGTGACCCAGTTTCTCCCTCACGTTGATTGTTGATTTGTTTCCAGGTGTGTCTCGTCTTCCTCCCTGATTGTCCTGTCTTTAAAAGCCCCAGTCCATTCAGTTAGTGTTTGTCGGTCCTTGAATGTCTTCCGTGCCTGTACTCCTTGTTACCCTGTTGGATAATTAAAGACCCTATTTATGTGAATTCTCCACGTTTCCTCGTTCCTTGCTCCGTGTTCCCTGAGAGAGTGTGACAGAAGGACCGACCTAAACCGTTACCTCTGCGTCTACCCTCCGTTTTTGTTTCCGTTTTTTTACCCAGTGTCTTTTCTTTCCGTTGTGTTTCCCTATACCCTCCTTCGCCCGGAATATCTCCTCCTCCTGCTGGAGCAGGGGGAGAGATCACTCGAGGGTCACACCAGACTGTTCCTGGTCCTTGCCAGCCTCACCACCTACCCCGACGACGCGCTCTGTGCGTTCTACGACACCAGCTTGAACATCGTGTGCAGAGCGCCGTCGTCTGAGGATGGCCCTCGAGCGAATTTCGTCGCCTTTGTGGAGTGGACACTGGCGAAAAACAGATCTCCGTTCCCTGCCTGTTCCCAAGAGAATCACAGTGCCACTCCCGACCCAGTGCCCAGCCTACCATCTCCCCGCTGCGTGGAGCGCATGCCTGAGCCCACTGCTGACGGAGAGCCAGAGCCCGCCGCGACCGACGAGCCATTGCTGCACGGAGCGACAGAGCTGAGGATCGCCGTGGAGCCGGAGCTGCAAATGATGTCAGTCAAGGTGTGTGAGCCGGCAACAACGCCCGCCTTGAGGGAGAACGCCACGGACGGTGTGAGCGCGGCGAGGAGCTCCACCCCCTGCACCGCAGCCTCCCGGATCCACTCCGCGTCGGTCGCCAGCACCATCTGCTCTGCCTAGGACCTCTGGATTCTCTCCGTCGCCCTTGCTCTTTGGCTCTCCGTCTCCACCTCGGGCTCCTGCTCCGCCACCGTTGGTCGGCCCCCTGGAGTCTGCGGCCATTCCTCCTCCATGGCTCCTCCCTCCACCGTGGGCCACCATTATGGCTGTGGCCTGGGTCCCGCCAGGCTCCTCCTGCTCCGGGTCCCTCCTGTCTCTCCCCTGGCTCCTCCCTCTTTCGTTGTCTCCCTGGTCTCTGTCTGCCGGCCCCCTCCCGGGTGTCCGTCCTCCTCTTGGAATGTCTTCCCTGCCTGTACTCCTTGTTACCCTGTTGGATAATTAAAGGCTCTATTTATGTGAATTCTCCGCGTCTCCTCGTTCCTTGCTCCGTGTTCCCTGAGAGAGTGTGACAAACGTATTATGGCAATCAAATATTTGTGATTGTTTTTTTTTGACCTGCAGTTATACCTTGTATCATATCTTTCTTTATCCATTTATTTTTTATTTTTTTTAGTCTACAAAAACACTGTGCATATTTATAGGTTTGCCTTCTGTGTGTTGTTTGCATTGTATATTTAGTGATGGCAGTTGAAACCATAATTGGGCTGTTCTGTGTTGCAGTCTGATGTATAGAGCTATAATTTTCCACCTGCAACCAAATACAGGTTGTTTCTGTGATGGAAAATATTTGATAAGCATTTATTTTGTCACCACACGTTTCATTATGACTGAATCATGACGTGTTACTGTGTTTTTAATGTTTGCAAAAGCAAGAGGCAGCAGGGCTTCTTGTTTTTCAAATAGTCAGTGTAGTCATGTTGGTCTTTGGCCATTGCATCAAGCTTGAATTGCTTCTGTGGTTAGAAAATCCCTTATTACAGAATTTATGTATGGGTCAGGGGGCGTGATTAATTGCACTAATTTTTTAATTGCATTATTTTTTTTTTGTATAATTAATCAAACTGAATTGATGCATTAGAGCGATAGCCCTAGTAAACATTTAAATTAATCTAATTGTGATCTTAGATATCTAAGTTCTTAGATATGATGGATAGAAATACTGGAGAGCAGAATAATCTGAGAAGAGAAAGAGAAAGGATGAGTAAACAAGACAGAAGGTAGCTGGAGGGAGGGGGGGGGTGTCCTCTATTACTCTTTATTATAAGTCCTGAGATGTCAGAATAATCCCAGATGGAAAACTAGACCTTATTTTACCTTTAAAAAGATCCTTTTCTCGGTCCGAAGATTTATGCTCTAATTCTAGGAAAACTGTATGTGATACTATTACAGTGAGGCAGCAATTTCTTGGCTTGATTTCTCTGAAATAAAATAGAAAAAAAATTAAAAACATTATATTTGAATAATCTTTGAATACTTTGTTCTATGTCTTAACATATGTTTAAAGCCACATTTTTTTTAATTCTTTTATAAGTAGTGATCTCTTAAGTAGTGATGTTGAGAATGTAATTATTGACCAAAAATATTATTTTTAAATGCTCTATATTTTTATTCTATTATTTTATTCTCTATATTCTTTCTATGTTCTTATTGTGATTATCAATTTTACAAGTAGGCCTATAATTATTTTTATTTTGGCATATAACCCATTTGATGAATTTCTTTTCTTTTCTTTTCTTTTCTTTTCTTTTCAGGAAAATATATTCTGCTTGAATTAATAGGAAATAATACATGATCTTATTATATTATATATTTATATAGCACCTTTCAAAACAAAGTTACAAAGAGATTTATAAGAACATATAATAATACAGAACAATTAGAATAATACAAATGTTTTTGTTTTTTTGTCCTACATGACTAACACACAAAAAAAGTTTTTATATGTAATCATAATAAATAAGGAGAAAAAAGTGAATACTGATAGAATAACTAAAGAAAAACTAAAGAAATTGCATTTATTTATTATGACTGATTTCATTTGACATGCACAACATGGAGTGATGCACACAGCACTGTTTAGATCGGGTTCATGTTGAAAAGCCCCTAACAAGTCATTTATTCCCATAATGTTCTCTCTCTTAAAATGCAAATGAGTGTAAAAGTCAATATCATCGTATATGTCTGAAGGTTTGAAGTCCGTCAAGTGAAACATGAGCTTATTGATGGAAATTAATCAATCTGCTGTTTTATTCCACCCATTACTCCTGGTTGGAGGCCTACGTAAATATTTAGTTAATACATAGTTTAACAAAGTTGAATATTTAGTAGTGCATAAGTTTTAACTTCGTGTCACAACTAAGTTAAGTTGTAATTTACACACAGTTGGTGCAGTCGGCCCCTGGAGTATATGGTGTGTATATGAAGAATACAAAGTGTCAAATCTGTTTGATACTTAGTTCATTATAAAGAACTTTTGAAGCATGCAGTGGACGAAGGCAGGCCATTTTTCTCAAGGTAAGCTAATTTATACAGCAGCAATTGAAAATCTAATTAAAAAGACAAAATTAAAAGGAGAGAGTGGAAGACCGGGGCGGTGTAATTTCAACTTAATGTGAACAAGTCTACATTGTCTTTATTCCAATGTGTTAATGAGTTTTGGACAGCGACACGGGCAGTTCCATCATGGATATTGTCTTTCTAGGCCGCTGAGGAGAATGAGCTGTCACAGGCTTTTAACGGTAACGGTGTCACCGTGCAGGAGGATGTATATCTGGGCATGGACTTAGAGCAGAGGTCACAGCGCACAGTAAGCCGTGACAGCAGTGGATCTGTGACATGTAGACAAATGATGGGGGAAGGGATCGTCTCGTCTGATTGTGTGGAAATGCTTGTTAAATGAACGGGATTGCAGTGCAGGAACGGAGCCTGTAATTATTGCAGAAACGCTCACGATTGATCCGGTGTTTCCTGTCGCAAGAAAGAATGGCCCGCTTAAAATATGTCAGAGTCAGCATGACAGAATCAGAGGTATTATTGACAGTATCCTGCATGGCCAACAAAAAGAACAATAAAACACAATCTGCCTATCTTATCAGTCTATCCATCTATCCGTCTATCAGTCCATCTGCCTGTCTGTCATTCTGACTGTCTGTCAGTTGTTATTTTATCATTCTGTCTGTCTGTCTTTTGTTCTATCATTCTTCCGTTCATCTATCTGTCTGTCTCTCGTTCTGTCTGTCATTCTGTCTGTCTGTTGTCCAATCATTCTGTCTGTCTGTCTGTCTGTTATTCTATCATTCTGTATGTCTGTCTGTTATTCTATTATTCTATCATTCTATCTGTCTGTCCATCTTTCTTTTTATCTATCTGTCTGTCATTTTATCATTCTGTCTGCCTGTTGTTCTATCATTCTATCATTATGTCTTCACTGTTTGTTGTTTTGACGTTCTGTCATTCTTTCTGTCTTTCTTTCTATTTTTCTGTCTGTATGTTGTTCTATCATTCTGTCTTTCGTTCTATCATTCTATATTCCCTGTCTGTTTGTTGTTCTGTTATCGTTTCTGTCTGTCTTTTGTTCTATCATTCTTTCATTCATCTATCTGTCTGTCTCTCATTCAGTCTTTCTCTCATTCTATCTGTCTGTCTGTCTGTCTGTTATTATATAATTCTGTCTCTGTCCTTCTGTTTGTCTTTCTGTTTGTCTGTCTGTCATTTTATCATGTTGTCTGCCTGTTGTTCTATTATTCTATCATGTCTTCAATTTCTGTTGTTCTGTCATTCTGTATTTTGTTCTATTTTTTCTGTCTGTCTGTCATTTTATCATTCTGTGTGTCTGTCGTTGTATCATTCTATCATTATGTCTTCAATGTCTGTTGCTCTGTCATTCTTTCTGTATTTTGTTCTATTTTTTCTGTCTGTCTGTCATACTACTATTCTGCCTGTCTGTCGTTGTATCATTCTATCATTATGTCTTCACTGTCTGTTGTTCTGTCATTCTGTCTGTTGTTCTATTTTTCTGTCTGTATGTTGTTTCTGTCTGTCATTCTGTCTGCCTGTATGTTGTTTATCATTCTGTCTCTGTCGTTTTATCATTCTGTATTTCTGTCTCTGTCTGTTGCTCTAACATTCTGTCTGTATGTCTGTTATTCTGTCATTCTTTGTCTGTCATTCTGTCTTCTCATGTTGTTCTATCATTCTGTCTCTGTCGTTCTATCATTCTGTCTTTTTGTCTGTCTGTCGTTCTATCATTCTATCTTCTCTATCTGTTGTTCTGTCATTCATTCTGTCTGGCATGCTGTCTGTCTCTCCGTTGTTCTATTATTCTGTCATTATGTCTTCTCTGTCTGTCGTTCTATCATTCTGCCTGTTACTCTGTCATTTTATAATTCTGTCTGCCTGTTGTTCTGTCATTCTCTCTGTCATTCTATCATTCTATCTTCTCTGGCTGTTGTTCTGTCATTCCTTCTGTCAGTCATTCTATCATTTTGTCTGTCTGTAGGTATGTTGTTCTATCATTCTGTCAGTCTTTCTATCATTCTATCATTCTTTTTGTCTCTCATTCTATCTGTCGGTCTGTATGTTGTTCTATTATTCTATCATTATTTCAGTTGTTCTGTCATTCTGTCTCTGTCTGTCTGTCCTTCTTTTGTTCTATCATCTGTGTTGTCTGCTTGTCTGTCTGTCTGTGTCCATCCTGCTCAAAAAGCAATGTGAACTACATGCACTTTAGGCTTGTGTAATTTATTAGATTTTTTTTATATTATATATTATATGTGTCATGTGATATGATTTAAAATTGCAGATTTTTTTTTATTTTCACAAAAGCTGCATGTGAGCTTCAGATGCACTCAAACCGCATGAATCACAGAGCAAATATTGACCAACCCTGATTCCTTCACATGTCAGCACGCAGGCGGATCTCTAACTAACACAATTTGATTCGTGATTTGACATAAAACTAACAGCCTGCAGGAAGCTCTGGACGTGGAGACCTCTGAGACCTCTGAAAGCTCTCTCTCTGTCCTCTTAAAACCGCTCATTTCAACTCTTTAGGACTTGAGAAGGGATTAGTTTGAAATCATGGCCATCATAATTTATGTTTGCATTTAAAACAATCTTTAAGAAGTCATTTAGAAAAGTGCATATTTAATGCTCTTTTTGAAATCCTTTCTGCAGTATGAGGGTTCAATTATTCTCTCAAGGGGAGACATGGCTAGTTGTCACAACAGGATTTTTTCTTAATTATAAACATCACTTAATTCAAAACAGTCACAGTCACATTTTTTTTTCTAAGTCGCAATTTAAAATTTCAAGATTATGATCATTTTCTAGTTAGTACATTAGTGAATATAACAAAGCCATAATGACATACAATCAGGCAAGAGTCAATAAATAATGAAGGATGACTGTAGAAGAGTTTGAACTTTGTTCTTTGTTCTCAGGACAATGTATATAAATATTTAAATATTTTTCATAAATATGAAACTGGTGCAAGTTGTCTCAGGCACATTACATGTTGCAGTTGTATACAATTTCTTTAAGTAGTTTCATATTGTTGTATGTTATTTTGTAAATGTTTTAATAATTTTTTTTTTTTTTTTCTACTTCAAAATTGTGGTTTCTTTGTAATTGTTAGTTATGTCTACTATACATTTCTGAGTGAAAATTGTTTCACCAACAAATCATTTTCAGTGTAGCGAAAAATGTATTAAGTCACTCATAATTTTAGTTACAGATATGTTGAAAGATTATATTTTTAGGCAGTGTGTCATATTTCAAAGGCATCTCTTTCACATATTTTTCATTTCAAAGAAGGTTCCCACTGTATATCACCACACACAATGAGTGTGAGAGAATCAGCATCCAAAACTGACTTCTCCATCTGTTGTGGTCACTGGGGGGCATCTTCTACCCAAATAAATATCCCTGGTAACTTTTTTTGTGTGTGAATTAACATGCTAATTTCATCTGTTCAAGTTTACATATTATATTGCATCTACGTTCTGTGACTCCATATTACACTCCAGCATTAATTGTGGTTGGTAGCCACAGGCTCAATTATTGCTCAGTATTAAAGCACTATCTCAAATGCAGCACAAACACCTTGGGAGAATCCTCAAGGTAATGAATATAGACAAAATTAGTTGGATGCTGCACTATTGCATGATGGGAGCCACATATAAATGAATGCATGCAGATGTTAAACAACTGTCAACTGAATGCAATGCTTTGTGCACCGTTAAAGGAAAAGTTCACCTGAAATGAAAGAGCTACTCAGAAATACTCGCTCTCATCTTGGGAAACCCAAAAGGAAACGTTTTGCAGAAAGTCTGAGCTCCTTTTTTAATTGTTAAGATTCCTATGTTTATTATCATTCATTTTGTTTTCTTTTTTAAATCTTGTATTATTGTTATAAATAAAAAAAACTAAAAAAAAAAATGTTTACCGTATGTTTAAGCTTTGCAGTACTTTACCCCAGGATAAATGCAAAAGTGAATCTTTTGGATTAATCTTAAGTAATTCATTTTTTTGCACTTCAAACATGTTGAATTTTATTATTTCACGTCTAATCGGTGGATAATTCACATCATTAGTCTGTGAGGTGAGAAAACAGATGGATATGGTTGGATCTTTTTGTAATTGTGACATGAGAAGCCTTCAAAGTCATCAAACCCGAATGTCATCTTTCTCGTTTGAACATCTCATATCACAGAAACGATTATCCTGCCTCTACATTTTTCCAAAAGAGACAGTTGATTCATGGAGCAGCAGTGTGTTAATTGAAGGGAATTTGTTGGCATTTGTTTTTTGTTTTTATACCTGTTATATTATGGAGATTGTATGGCGTCGGTCAAAGATGTGTAGGTCAAATGAATGCAGCGGCAATTTTTTAAAAAAAAAGTGCAAAAAGTTTACATGTCCTCAGGCCTCTGTTTTTATAATTCTGTGTGTATTTATGAGCAGGAATGCCTTAGTTTTATACAAATGGATTCTCTGCACGTCAACGCGTCTGAAATCTATAAAAGATTCATTAGTGCTCTATTCCTGCTCCTGTGCTATAAAACATTCATCTCTCTCTCTGTCTCTTTCTGTCTTTCTCAAAGCAACCCACAATACCCTTTCCATTTCTGTCATTTGTTTGTTTGTTTATATTCAGTTCAATTAAGGCTTTATTTTCACGATTATCAGGGTACAGTATTGTGAAATTACAGTTTAAGAGAAGTCAAGTACGTTAAAATGTACTGAAAACAACAATACTAAATGAATAACAAAAAAAGATACAGAAATATAAAGAAAACAATAGAATCCTAAGATCTTGTGATAAAAACTTTATCAATGTATGGATCGTTCTATGAAACAGTTTCACGTTAGTGAATTTCATTAATTCTAAAGTACTTTCTAAACATTCTACATAAATAATGCATGTTAATTGACTGCATTGTACAATTTCAAGCGAAATTGAGTCATTTTAATGCTGGGATACAAAGTAATAAAAAAATATGACTTATCCTTGATGAGGATCTCTTGATTTTGATTTATTTATTTAACGGTTGACACAATGGGGACGTTTCCATATAATTGTTTTCATTGAAATCTTACATCATTTGTGTTGATGTGTTAAAAAAAAAATACCCGTATATTTATCTCTATAGATAAGCCGCCCCACCAACCCTCTCTCTCTTTCTCCCTCTCTCTCTGCACACGCACGCACTCACACACACACACACACACACACACCCATCACTCTCTCTCTTGCGCGCGCGGCGCCACTGACTCTTTCCGTTCCTCTCGCGCGGCTGCACGGACACCGACTCGGATCGTTGGAATACTTCTGCTTTCACCGGAAATGTGGCGTACAGCCGATTTGGATTCATCCCGCCAGTAGTTTCTCCCCCTTCCAGTGTGACTTTCGCCCGCTCTCGGCAGTCGGCAGTGAGCAGCAGATCTTTGAGTTTGGATGTTACTGTGATTGTGTCTCTGCCCAAATGACTGAGAGAGGAACCACCGGGAGACGCTGCGCTCCGTCCCGCGCCTGTACGGCGACCGTCGGATAAAGTTTGAACGGCAGGGATGATGGTGGTTCATCTTCCGTGAGGTTTGCAAATTATTAAAATTTATCACAGCGAGGAAAACACCATCTTCTCCAGACCAAAGGGGACCTCTTTCTGGGATTACTCATTTACTGGAATTATTCGTAAAACATGAAGACTTTAATTGTTGAGGGTAAGTCACGGAAATTATTTTAAAAAGTTATATTTGTTGAATTCGTTGTTGTTTATTTATTATACATAGTTTAACTGCCGCATCTATACGCAACGCGCATCCCCAAATGAATGTCACGCACGTGAAAGGTGTTATGTGCTTGATTCCCGGTACATATTGCACATATTGAATCGGTTTGGTCATATATTCAGAACTGTCCCTAAAAACGATAATATCATACTGCCGTACACTTCGCGACACGAACGCGACGCTTCGTTTAAAACGCGTCGCAAACAGACAGTCTGTCCCGCTGAAAACAGTCTGTTAGGAAGAATCACAATTGCTTTGGCTTGGCACGAGCTTAAACGTGTTTCTCAACTCCTTAATGCGCGTTCCTGAAGGGTTGCGCGAGCTTGAGTATCTGAGTAGGTTTACGCAGGGTAGTTTGCTCACGGTCGAGGTTGGTTAGTATAGTTTCCTAACGGAGGCGAGACTGTTCCCGTTGTTGATGCAGAGAGAAAATTGAAGTAAACGGTTTTAACTTTCATTCTTTCTTATCAATTTTAAACATGCGTCTTATTTTAGACACTAATCATAGAGGTTTCAGATATACCCATGTGTATTGTCAAGTAGACTAGCTGAAGTCAAGCTGAGTTGTATCATCCGCGGTCCTGTCTAATTATTTGCATATGGTGTTTGGGGGAGTGGCCATTGGCTTTTACGCCTGAATATTTAATAACGGAGGCCTGGACAATGAATGGGAGCTTATAAGGATTGTAAATAGTTGTTGTTGGTAATTGATAGTTGCGCGTTTAGTTCTGTTTATGCGGTTGGTGTTTGATTTAATTTATTATACAGTGATCAAATGATAAATATATTTGAACATTGTGTCTTATAGTACCAGTATCTGAAGAAAGGGATGCTAATATTACATCTACAGCGTTTTCCTCATCTGTATCCTATAGTAAAATAAAGCGAATAAATTAAAGATGAAAAAGTTTGAATTTTTATAATAAATAAATAATACAAAATAATAATTGATAGCTTTTCTGTGTGCACTTCTGTAAAGGAGAATGAACATGATGTTGATGAATATGTTGACTTTAGTCATTAGAATTCAGCACATGTAACTAAAAAGGAGTATGTTCAGCTCATAATATATCCGAAATGCATATGAATATCTTACTACAAATATAGTAAGTAATCTCAAAAATAAATAGTAAAATCAAAAAATCTAATTTTGATCCATTTTGAGACATTATTTTATTAAGTTTTATCATAAGAATTCAGTCTCACATTTGGTTAGCATTCTACATCAGGTAATTGAGAAAGACGCTGTCCATGGTGCTGAAATCAAGAACATAAAGCCCGAGCAGCTTCCTGTTTTGCTGTTTTCAACCCAAAGGGGACAGCAGAGCTTTATTAGGGCACTGTAGAAAATGTTTGAAACACATTTGTACTGCATTATCCCTGGTCTAATTAGGATTTAACAAAGCATTGATTATGTTTGTTTTGCTTGCACCTGTGAGCTCGTGAGCAGCTCTAACTAAAAATCACATCGCAATATCACAAGAAGCTTTGGGAGGTGCTGAAAAGCAGCAGTGCTCCACCCTATACAGCAGTGACTAAATCCGTAAAGCTCTAAGGATGGAAGCAGCTCACTGCACAACTCTCATCCAGCAAGCGCAATGCACTCTTTGCCACAATGCAAAAGGTATTGCAGGAATTCAAGTAAAAAAAAAAAAAGGTTATGCAGTGTTTCACGCATGACCATCTTGTGCCTCTCATCACAGTGTGCTTTCTCACAGGAGTTGTGATGTTGTTTAGGATGCCAGATGGACTCGTCCTTCTCACTGTTTGGACCCATTGAGTATCCGTGGCCCCTCCCGCCTCGCTCTGCTAACCTGATTGAACTGAAAACACATTAAATATTCCATCATAGTGAGACGGAGAGCGTTAAGGATGAGAAAGAGGGGTAGTCTAGTCGTGCAGATGGATTTGCTGAGGGTTGAGAGAGGGGAAGGAGAGGAGAGGAGGAGAAGAAAATGAATAAGGCGTCTTCATTTCCGTACTGTGTTGTGTGGAGGTATTGATATGAGGATGATAAATGACATCTGTTTTTGTTTTTGCTGTGGATCCTGTAATTAAAGCTAGAGCAAGACTGTGTTGAGTGGTGACAGACAGCCCACTCAGAAAGCTTTTCCTCTCTCATTTTCTTTGTTTGTCTCACTTTTGCCCCTTTTAAACAGTAGTCGACCATACAGTGATCTGATTCATTTCAGAATGAGTGAACAATAGCATGGAGTTTACATTGCCTCTATCTTGCTTAAATGGGAAGAAAACCTGGCATTACCATTTACTCACATCGTAAAAAAAATATTATTAAAGTATGTTTTACAAGAAAATACTGTTTCAGTTTTTGTACTTCAAAACTTCAAGTTTAATTCAATGTTACTTGCTGTTTCTTTGTAATTAACTCTGAAAATTACTAGGAATTTCTACTAGAGAAAAGTGTTTCTACACTATTTTTTCAGTAGCACAAAAATAAGAAATGTTTGCTTTTATGAATGTTTTCCAGCTCATTATAATTTAGTCATTTAAATTAATTTAAATGGTTCTGGTGTCTATAAATGTTATTTATAGACTTCAGGTTGCACATTGTTGTTGTACAAATGAAATTCTATATTTCATTAAAATACAGATTTTTTGATCTGATTATTTAAAGAAATATGAATTAATTAATCAATTATCAAAGTAGTCATTAGCTACAGCAAGTTTATAGTGACATGGCTGTCAATCTCTGAAATAAAGACAAAAGATGCATAAACCATCTGACTTATGCACTAAGAATTCTGGAGTCATAAACAGAATGATATATTTATCTACTGGAAAATCTTCCCATCTGCTAAAACTCACACTTTACATTTGCAATTGCTTTCACATCAAATATGGCTTCTTCAGGTGTAACCAACTAGGTTTGACATCATAATCACCAATGCTATTGGTGCAAGTTTGAGGAATGTGCATCTATTGTGTTGTAATCTTACTATACACTGTCGGTAGCAGAGTATATAAATCAACACCTAATACAAAAGCAGAAACCTGGCGAACTTGGTTGTCTATAGAAAGTGAGTTCCGAAGCATTTCAGTTAGAAAGCATTCTTAATAGAGAGATGTGTGTGTTTTAAGCTTGTAGCTACTGGGTCTGCAGTTCTGCTTGTGTCTTGAGTCAATGTCTGAAGAGGGTTTTTCTGCAAGATGTTTCAGAAAGGCAACTGTAAAGATTCCATTTCCTTCCAGTCAGTGGAAAAATGCATTAAAAGTGCTGAAAATATTCCAGCCTGCAGCTCTCCAACACGGAGAGCTAATTCATTGTGGTGAGGTTTTAGTATAAAGCTTTGTTTTATAACTTTCCCTCAGACTGTCACTCTCAACAAGACCCTCTTCAGAACCATCCATATTTACACAGACAGCAAACAAGCCATTTCCACTCCAGTCTCCTATTATCAACCAAATGATGTGGATGATCAGAATACATGGCAGAGAGCAGCAGACTCACAGAGGGGCTCTGTTGGAGGGAGGCTCGTTCTGCTGAAAGGTCTCTCTGATACAGAGCTTCATCTGCTACTCGCAGGTGTGGAAAAAAGGGTATCAGCTGTTATGAAGTCGCATGGGTTGACGTAGGATGAATCAGATTAGCTGTGGTCTGGATAGTGATGGGATTTCAAAGATCATGGTAGGACTTGGTGATATTTTTCCAATTGTGTGCAATGACGTGTGCAGTCTGTTTGTTCAGAGGTTTAATGTTGAGAGCGTCATTGTCAACAAATCAAGTCTGCTTGATATTGCACTGGATTTTCAAGTGTTATTTTTTCCTGTATTGTAGTTTGAAGTTATTTTAAATTATGTTTTGTTTTTAATTCACTTGAAATTATTTTTAATTTAATTTAATTCCAAATATTTTTGTTTTATTAAAAAAATATATATATTTAATTTAACAGAATTTAATAAAATTTTAATTTTAAAATCTATAAAAAAATGTAAAATAAAATAGGAAAACAATCAGTTGCTACCTACAGTACTATATTTATGTGTATAGAATATATAAATCAGTTAATATATTATTTGTATTAAATATATTTTATTTAATTATTTTTTTAACATATTTTATGTTTTTATGTTCTCTCCCCATGTAAAATAGTAAAATAATCATTATTAAAAAGAAAATATACATTATATTTAATTATATATAACTAAATTAAAGTGTGTGTATATATATATATATATACATTTGTTATATGTATTAAGTATTGCAGATTATTATGAAGTATTGCACATATATTTTTTGAAGTAACTGTTTTTTTTCAAGAGAGTTTGCAAGGCAACAAATTGTTCTTGTACAGAAAGCAGCTGAATTTTCCTGCTGTGTATTTTTGGGAGTGAAGTTATCAAGGTCGGTGGTCTTTCCATGTTTCTGCCAAATAGCATTCTGAGTGACGGCTGACCTCAAACTGACTGCTAAATATTGCATTTAATGTGTAGAAACAACTGAAGCAAGATGTATCCAGGTAGAATCAAGAATAATTCACGATGACATTATTCAGTTTACTTTGGATTGCTGTGTGAAAACAAAATCAAATCAGTTTCTTGGCTTTTGACAGCAATATAAAGGAGGCCATTATTAGAGAGATCATGTCTAATTATCAACGCTCCTGTAAGTATGAACCGCTTTTGCTCAGAGTAAGTTGTTGAGATGGCTGCATTATCAACAATCAACAAGAGGAGAGACAGGAAAAGATGCACCTTATTGAATAGATGGAAAGCATGAATGAGTCATTGAGGATTTAAAGGATGGAGAGTAAATTGATTGCATTCATGTAGAACAATAACAGCTATACGAAGAAATAATAATATGTTAATATCAACAAACATAAAAACCCAGATGTATATATGCATTCACTTTTCTTTCCTGAGGGAAAGACAATACCTTCTCTCACAAGTCTTTCATAAGTAAGATGAAATAGTAAGATGATTTTTGCTCCTGTCTTAGATTTTTAAGGAAAAGACCCCAGTAATCTCAAATGTGCAAGTTTCTCAAAATGAGATCCGATTTATATGAGATTTCAACAGGAACTCAATTTGTACTTGTACTGAGGATTTTAAGAGGGACATTTCTGATAATGCCATTTTCTAAATATGTAACGTAAGTCTCATGAGCTATGAAAGAGAAACGCTAGAGCAATTTTTGTGTGGGTTTGTCCTTGACACATTATGTAATTGTATGGATTCCAGAATGATGGAAACACATTGGAAAAAAAAGAAGAAGGATGCTGAAAATACCAGCTTCCTGTATCTTGTGGGCTTCAAACTGTCAAAGCTGTATGTGGCTAATGCTGTGTTATGCAACATTTGCGGATTCAGTTTTGCCCAAAAAAATTAATAAATAATTCCATCACGCATAGTGTGAAAAGGCGTGGTGAGAGACTCAATAGACTCTCATCAAATCCCACTAAATGAACTGAATCCACTGCAATAGCTTCATTTATTCAGGTAATGTCACATACTATTGCATCAGACGAGCTCTGTGTTCAGCAGAATGACCAAACCGCATCAATCGAGTGACCTTTACAGATGCAGTTTAATGATGCTTTGCAATCTTTCGGCGACATGGGATGTGTTGTGTATGACAGAATAAAGATATTGTTAAATCTGAAGTTATTCTTAGCAAAATAAGCTTAGCAGTCATGCTTAAAGGTATGAAATGGTGTTACCGGCTGCTATAACTTCTCACTCGTGGTAGCTTTTGACTATTAAAATGCTTTGAGCTATAGCATGGAATGAAACTAGAGCAACTTTCAATTTGAAATTGGGGAGAAATTAAATCTTTGAGGACTGGCATGATGGTGTTGGACCGTTATGTTACATTTTATGTAAATGCATTCTGCAATTTTTAATACCAGAGTTCCAAATGTTATTATTCTGTGTAAAAATGTTATATTTCCTACACTAGGAAAGTGTGGTATGACAAAAATCATAGTAAGTATGTATATATCTGTCATGACAACTCTCGGAGGGATTGGCATGGTAATGTACATGACGATGTTAATGTATTTGGTCTTGGCGGAATAGATCTGCTACGCTGCTGCTACTGCAGCATAGCAAGTACTGAGACTTGCTACTGCCAATACAGCCACAACATGCTGCTCTGAGCATGTAAGAAATACTGCTGCTGCACAACTTTTAAACACATTAATTTTAATTAATGTTTTAATATTTTTTTATGTTTTGAAGGAAGACTTTTATGTGCACCAAGGTCAAAAGTACTAAAAGGTTTAGTAAAATATAATGAGTATATGGTGTAATATTTCACGAAATGCTCCTCTCTAGACTTCATTTCTCTAGTGAACTAACGAGGTACACATGTGTACCGAACCGAAAGACCCATACCGAAACGGTTCGGTACGAATCCGTGTAAATGTCAAGGCTAAACTGGCACGTTTCCTCCGTTGCACACTGAATACTTCATACTGTCCAGCTCTATTCTACACAACGTTATACTTCTGTGTTAATTAGCCCTCCTCCCGGGCAGGTACGTTTGATCAAAAACTTTGTCTGCATTAAATTCTGCATAAACGATCATATGTAAATGTATTTCAGTGCCTGGGAGGAGGATCTAATTGCAGTGAACATGGCGCCTTGGAACTGGCAGCGTAATTGACAAGAGGTGGACATGCAGTAAAGCGTCCCTCTGAGGATTAGCTCCAACTCTATCTCCAGACAAACACCACTTTCTCCCTTTCAAAGCAAACACGAAAGCTTTAAGCTAACACGTGAGCCCACGCTCCTCTTTCAAGCCACGCTAGCCATTCTCTTTTCTGAGGCGAAGATTAATTAATGGTGATTCAGCTTCCTTTCTTCTCATTACAATACTCGAATATGAATGCTACAGCTAGCAACCATTTTTAGCCGAACACACGCCCATGGTAATGAAACATTTATCCTTTAATCTGGAGAGGAGAGGTCTCTGTGAGTAGCTGAATAGAACTCGTGATGGATGAGCTGGTAAATAGTTAATTAGACAGAGCACAGGACGACCTTAAATTAGGTGCATGACTAGAGCCTTTGTCTGGACCATAAGTCAGTGTCGTCCCTCCTTTTCTCGCCCGTCTCACCATTTTTCTCTTCGTGTGTCTTTGTTTGGTCTTCTCAAGCCACCTTTAGATTCTGTTTTTCTCTGCTCGCTGTCACTTTTTCGCTTCCGTTATCACTCGGGCAACCGTGATTCTTCAGACCTTTAACACCACAGATCCATTAGTGACAATCTTTTAGCATCTCTTTTAGAAATCAGCACAAATGGAGTGTGAAAGCCACAAGGCTTTGGATTCAGACTCTGACAGAAGGTCTTTATGATATAGATTTATTCTTCTGGTTTTAAGCATTGTTGTTAAAGCAAATGAAATTAGAGAAAAGCAGTGTTTGCACATTTGTATTTTTCTGGTCAAAACAAAACTTGGGAAGTAACCCAGTAGATAATGGGTGTAATGGAAATATGAAACTAATCTCACAAACTGGTTTTGGAACCAATGGAATTTTTACAACAGTGTTTAAATATGTTTTACAAACCTCACAAGAACATGTCTGGGTTATATACAGTATCACCCTGTTCTATTATTATCTGAATGTATTACAATTATCAGAGTTTGTGGGGAAAGTAATTATTCATGTTTAATATTATAATCAGAAGAAAAAAAAATCCTGATGGACCTAAAAAGGCATAATTTTCATTACATAAAATATATATATGTATATATATGTGGACATGGTTTCATAAGATTCAATGCGATAAATTATTCTGGACCTCAAGGGTGCGAGGGAGATAAGGCACCGTAACGAACACAGTATCATTTTACATTAGGCTATCCTTGCTAAATAACTGACTCTTGTTTGGATCTGAGACTAGAATATGTTTCAGATTTATAGATAAACAAGCACACTTGAGATATCATACAAAACCGTAGCGTATCACACTGATATTGATTGTTTCTCCGTTAACTGATGCTGTTGAATAAGACTGAGAATTTAATCAAATGTGGACAAAGGTGCATGTAAGAACTGTGTTTATCTTTTTGCTTCTATCTTTCTGGCTTTAATGAGTAAATCTCTATAGGTGGAGAACAAAACATTCTCCAAAAGCTTCTTTGGAGAAACAGGCCTTATAAACAACAAAATACTTATTCCCTTTAACACAACTTCTTAATACAATTCAGAAGTGCAAGCGTTGTTCATCTTAGACATTTTGTTTCCTTTGAGAAAAGAAAAATCAATGAGTAAGAATCAGACAGATCGACAGAGAGAGAGACAGACGGATGGCTAGACAGAGAAACAAAGGCACAAAGTGAATGGTTGATATACCCATCGGAGAAAAAAAATAACACTGTAATAAAATGAAAAACAAAGTGTGAAACAGAATAGAAGACAAAATATCTTGTTTTTCATCATAAGTATAGTTTGAAACAAGCAACGTATCTACATTAGGAGTCAGGCCTAGGTGGAAAAAAAGATATTTAGACCATCATTCGTCTGGTTGGAAAGGACCGAAGTGTGGCAGAAGAGAAAGCAATGTCTAGCAGTGAGAAACTACGTGGATGTGTCACTGCATCCAAGCAAATGACTTACACACAATTACAGGGATATCCACCTTGATAGAACAAATGGCATTATTGCTATGGGTGATTTTTCCCACACTGTGCACATAGTGATGGGTGTTTATGGGAGAGAATGTGAGGAACTCAATGCAGATGTTCTGGTGCGTGATAATGGAGTTTTCTGGGCCATTCCAGATTTATCAGTCTAGACATAAGCAGAATGAAAAATCAAAGTCATAACAAACAGTGAGAGAAAGTTTAACTACAGTTTTAAAATTGGTAAAGAAAACCACAGTACTTGCAAAACTCACTGCCACAATTCCAGGCTGTTTTGGTTGTTTGTGATGGTTGCTAGGGTGTTACGGGTGGTTGCTAAGTGCTTGTCATTGTGTTTTGTGAGGTTAACAGAGCTGATATGTTGTTGCTAGGATGTTCTGTATGGTTGCTGTGTAGTTGTTAGGGTATTCTGGGTGGTTATTAGTGCTGCTATGCTGTTACTAGGGTATTCAAGGTGATTGTTCATGTTGTTAGGGTGTTTTGGGTGGTTGATAGAGATGGTGTGCTGTTGCTAGGGTGTTCTGGGTGGTTGCTAAGCAGTTGATAGGGTGTTTTGGGTGGTTGCTAAGATGTTGTTATGGAGGTTTGTGTAGATGATAGAGATGATGTGTTGTTGCTATGGTTTTCTGCATGGTTACTAAGTAGTGATTGTTAGTGCTGCTATGCTGTTGCTAAGGTGTTCTGTGTGGTTGCTCTGTAGTTGTTAGTGTATTCTTGGTAGTTGTTAGTCTTGCTATACTGTTGCTAGGATGTTTTGGGTGGTTGCTAAGGGGTTGTTGTGGAGTTTTGTGTGCTTGAGATATATTGTGTGGTTGCTATGGTTTTTTGGCTGGTTGCTAAGTGGTTGTAAGGGTATTCTCGGTTATTGTTAGTGTTGTTTGGGTGGTTGAGCTGCTATGCTGTTGCTAGGATTCTAGGTATATGTTGCTATATTCAGGGTGGTTGTTAGTTTTGCTATGCTGTTGCTAGGGTGTTGTTTGCGGTTGCTAATTGATTGTTAGGGTGTTTTGGGTGGTTGCTAGGGGATTGTTATGGAGTTTTGTGTTGATAGTAGAGATGTTGTGTTGTTATTAGGGTATTCTTGGTGGTTGTTAGTCTTGCTATACTGTTGCTATGGTGTTCTGGGTGGTTGCTAGGTAATTGTTAGGGTGTTTTGGGTGGTTGCTAAGGGATTGTTATGGAGTTAAGTGTAGATGATAGAGATGTTGTGTTGTTGCTAGGGTTTTGTGGTAGTTAGGGTATTTTGGTTGATTTTTATTGTTGGTATGCTGTTGCTAGGGTGCTCTGGGTGGTCCCTATGTAGATGTTGCTATATTCTGGGTGGTTGTTAATGTTGGTATGTTGTTGCTAGGGTGTTGTTTGTGGTTACTAAATGATTGTTAGGGTGTTTTTGGAGGTTGATGGAGATGTTATGTTGGTATCCTGTTGCTAGGGTGTTGTTGGTGGTTGCTAGGTAGTGGTTAGGCAATTCTGAGTGGCTGTTAGTGCTGCTATGCTGTTGCTGGGATGTTTTGAGCGGTTGCTTTCTAGAGCCAATAAAACCAACCCACCGGATGAATATTCAGCACAGAACAGTCATCTAGAAAGCTGTCTTTGACTAAACAGAGAATGTGCAGTGGAGAAGCTGCCTATACTGTCACCAGCCTTGAATCCAGAGAAGCCTTGACAGCGTACAGACTCAGATGCAGACAGAGCTGGACAGCCTGTGCTCTTTACTGCACACAAAATGAGGCAGAAACAGAGCTAGACTCCCTGACCTTATGCCCAAACTGCAAACAAATTAAGACACAATGTTTCCCAGTTTGTAAAGAACCTCAGAAAAAAAAAAAAATATATATATGTCTGTGAGATTTGAATGTGAAATCTGGCTTACAGAGAAAAGGGCAACCAGCGGGACACAAATGTCATGCTGAAAATGACCTGCATATTAGATAAAATGCACTTTGATTCATAGTTCTGACCTGGTTTGCAAAATAAACTAATAGACTCACTATACTTTATGGACATGAAGTTGCTCTTTCATTTGTAAGACTTAATGGAGTTCAAGTATCAACTTTGTCTCCTAAAATCCCTTAAAATAAATGCAAATGAGTCAGTTTGCATACCGTAAGAGTGTGGAGCTATAAAACAAATTTGGATGGTGTAGCTCAGAAAATTTGGCCTTTAAAGTATTGAATGAGAAACATTTGAGTTCATACTGAGATGTCAGGCTTTGATTGCAGACTTAAGCAGTTTATTATTACAGTATAAGTCCCTGTTTTGTTATTCCAAAAAACACAGTCAAATCTTAAGAGAGTGAAACAGAAAATGGGCAAGACAGACATGTTTGAGCGAAGAGACCGAACACAGATCATTTACAAAGGTACCATTAAGCCAAAGATAAACATGACAAACATCTGATAAATGAATCACTGGCAAGTTTTATTCCATTAACGAAGTCTCTAAACACAACATCGGATGCAACTTCATAAATCCTTTTTAATGAAACGCACACATGCACATATATACGCACGGACTCACTAAAAAAAAAAGATAATTGCTGTGTTGAAAAACATCACGTAGACTTCCAGTAATTAGGAGATTATATCCACATAGCCAGTGAGGGGAGGTGAAATCGCTCGGCTCTTCTCAGACCTCTAATGGGGTCAAAAACAGCTCGATAAATCCAGCGCTTGGCTTTCAAATCCACTGCGAGCGGGGTGAAAGGGGGAGATGTAGAGGCAGGTGAGGTGCTCGATAAGGGTACGGATGTTAAAGTCAACATGAAATCAGAATTGACCACATTGACTTTCTTATTACATGTTCCTGATGGTATTTTGAATGTTTGATCGGGGCATGTTTTTTTAAATCATTTAAATCTGTCTGTCTGTCTGTCTATCTATCAATATTGTTTTTATTAATATTAGTATATATTAGAATTCTCATAAATATTATATATATATGTGCATGTGTCTTACTACAAAGTTTAAAAAAAAATATATATATATATCTTAAAACATATAAAATATTAGATTTTTTTATATTTGATGAATACATGAATGAATGAAAGATTTATAATCTAAAAAGTAAAATAAAATCAGTATGTATGTATGTATGTATGTATATATATATATATATATATATATATATATTAATATTATTATTAGTATTTTAGTATGTGTATATATGCCTTAAAATATTCTTAAATTACATATTTATTAGTATTAGTACATTTTATTATTTTAGTATTTACTGTATATTAATATTGCATATTTTTATAATACGGATATATTTAATAATAATAATAACAATAATTTTCTTTATCTATTAGTATGTTAATAATATTAAATAATTTATATATTAAATGTTCTGCTGTGTGCCATTCTTTTCTAAAAAATCAATTCCTGCCCTGCATATTTTATGGAATATCCTGTTTCACTCATCACATTATAGAAGTATGGGTTGCAAATTTCTCTTGAAGGTCTCAGGTGTTTGTTTGTGTGGCCATTTCCAAGACAGTAATCGACGGGTTTGGGTGTGGTAGGTGCAGATTATTGTTGTATATATTCCAGAACATGGCAAATGAAATGTGAGGTGGAATGTCTATGATAATGTTTTCTTCAATCGCTCACGTCTCACGAGGGCAGGCGGGAGGTGGCGGCAGGACAGGATATGGATCTGTCTCTGAAAACTTGGCATAGGTACAGTATTATGGATTTTCCAACAGTAAATGACATTGTTTGTCCACACATCACAAAAAGAAGTTGGTCCAATGATTTGATCTTTACAATGTGCTTATATTTGTTTATTCAGTGTGTGTTTTTGAGCTTGAAGGTCATCCGTTCTTCTAAATGTACTGACAAAAGCAAGGGTACGCCGCCGTTGTTTCATTTTCTGTTTAATTGTCTGTTCGGGTCTCAAGGAAACAGAATTATTTCAATAATCAACAATAGAGAACGAGAGACATGTCCACTGCCAACACCTCATTTTCCGCGTGCGAACAATCTGCCATTGTTATTCAAAGTAGAATTATTCTACAAGGAATCCATTTAATTCTTGTCATGTCTAAACAGCTTTGTGGATGGATTTTATATATTTATTTATTTTGTAAATAGCAGCATCATTTCTCAGGCAGCTATTATTATTTAACAATTTCAGCCTGGGCCAACAGATAAAGTGCCACCTTCCAGAGGAAGATGAATCGATCGTTTTATTGTACCAGTTGCAATACCTGCTACATTTTGGAAGTCTAAATCTTTATCATAAATATCCCAACTTTATGTCTCAGATTTTCGTGAATGTTTAATGAATGTGCATTACATTATAAGTGGTCTAGAGCATTTGCTTTTGAACTGTGGTGACGAGGACAGATATTTGAGTCACTTCTGAGATGTTTACGCTTTAGTCATTTCATGCATCTTGATCAATCACATTTCTATCTGATTAGATTTGCATATTTCATTTAGACTTGGTCACATTAGCCAGATTGCTGTGTGTCTTGACTGCATCTTGGATGGCTTTCATTTTAATAACTCGGTAATAGTTTTTTTTTTTTTTTTTAATGCCCCCTTTCTAATCCCATTCCCCAATCATTTTTTTTAATAGGATAACATTTTGTTTCTTTCTTTAATCAGTCTTATTTTAGTGTCATTTATATGCTATTATATTATTTTTTTATATAATAAGATTTTATTTTTGTTTTCTGTTTTCACATTAATTGTACAATTTCAGTAATTTTGTTGTGTTTTGTCATTTTATTAGTTTTTATTTAAATGTCTATAGTTTTAAATACATTTTATTTTTTTTAGCTTTAGTTGTTTTAGTACAAGTTAAACCAAATGAAATGAGAAATGTTGCCTTAGCAAATAGCTGAAATATATATTTTTATTAATAATAGTTTTTTTTTTCTTATTAATTATATTTTATGTTTATTCTATTACAGGTACTGATGTTTTATGGTTTTAGTTATCTATATTAACTTGAAGTTAATAATAATAATAATAATAATAATAATAATAGTAGTAGTAGTAGTAGTAGTAGTAGTAGCTTAATTTATATCAGCATAGCTCTTTCCATAGTTTAAGGACACTTCACAACTAATATATTGTACAGCAGGGAAATTTAAGATCAATTGAATAGCATTACATAAACACTAGCAAACAGCAATATATACAACACAGAAACAATTAGAAGTTACAAATTTGTGTCGGTTAAAATAAGCAAGATAAAGACGTTGTCTCTGTATTGCGCTCATTATATGTGATTAATGTCTTTCTAATTCTATGATTTGTGAATTTAAGTTTGAAGTTACATTCAGCATTAATGAGGTTCGTGCCAATAAAAGTTCAAAAAGTATTTATTTCGGCGGGATAGCAGTGGCTGAGCCCTCATATTAAATTGCCAGCATTTGCCTGTTTTTGTCATAGATTTTAAATGCCGCTCTGATCAATGCATCGCATTCAAAGCATCGCCGCTGAGCATTGCTGACTCAAGCGATTTTTTAAAATATAGTCCACTGAGCCACAGACATTTTAAACATAGGCCGTTTAACCTTTTTAGTCCACCAAGCACCAGAAATGCTTCCTTTTGTGATCTGATAGCTTCTTGTCACAGAATGAGGCAGAAAACATTTTAAATATACAAAATACCAGAGATGGCTCCTGAATAACACAGACAAACTATATATTGTCGTAGTCGAGTTTTAATGTATTTGTTTATAGAGCTTATGACTTTACAGAAACAAGCTCCATATGGGGATTCCAGAGCTTCATTAGTTCCATAGCTACAGGTGTGTGTGATGTTGTATATTTGTCAATATAACTGTTAAGGCTCGGGACGAACAACTGTTCCTACCTTACAGGTACTGATGTTTTATGGTTTTAGTTAGCAATAATTAATCTAATAATTTAGTGTATTAATATAGTCAGTTTCACACAAATTACAAGAACACTAGCAAACAGCAATATATACAACACAGAAACAATTAGAAGTTACAAATTTGTGTCGGTTAAAATAAGCAAGATAAAGACGTCTCTGTAGCATCTTATAAATAATGTCTTTCAATTGTTTACTCATAAGCATTGTCTAAATGGGTTCTGCCAATAAAAGTTAATATTTAATTATAGCAGTGCGATGTTAAATTGACAGGTTTGTGTTTTTGGCAAGGTTTAAACTGCTTGATGCAGCACAGCAGGGCCGCAGCCCACTGCGTTTTTAAAAGTCTGAGGGCCACAGACACATGAGGCCGTGAACACCTGGCCTCCTTAAACAGGTGAACATACACACACACACACACCTCCCTCTCCCTGGAGACCTTGCTACAAAGAAAAAGGGAGAGAAAATGAGGTGAGAGATATTGTATATGCAAACAAGAACACCTACGACTGTGAAGCTCAGATGTTCTTAGTCATCACACATTTCCTTTTTTCCAGGCTCCCTCTGTTCTCTGCAGTTTATTTTTCTGGCTGTTCATCCTCATATGAGGTGTGTAAAAAAAAACAATAGTACCTTTTTTTTCTTTATGGTGACCATTTTCTCAAGCACTGTATAACAAAAACACTGTGATAGATAGATAGATAGATAGATAGATAGATAGATTAATCACGTTGTGGATGATAAACAATAATTGGATTTCCAAGTAATTTGCCATTTTAACCAAATTTGTCAAGAAATCTCATTCCTATCCAGCCATTTGCTGTTCTATTTAAATCATTATCAATTAGCAGCAGATCAGGCCTTCCTTCATGACTAATTAAAGCAATTAGAGAAAGCTTGAACTAATGCATTTTATACAGATAGCAGCACCAAAGCGACTCATTTCACTCACAGGTCAAGAGCAGAGTAATTAACTGGCGATTACACCCTCAGCCTAGTGTGCTTCAGAGGAAACCGACGGGGAGTGAGTGTGTGTGTGTGTGTGTGTGTGTGTTGTGTTGATGCCAACATGCATGCTGGTGGAGTATTGGATTTGTGTTTCGTGTGTATTCGGGCATACAGGGTGCGTGATCCAATCTTGACCTCTCAAGTGAGAAATTGTACTTTTTTACAATTTTCCTTGATATTACAGAGACATTTTATGGCAAGGTCTTGCTGTCATAGCATTGTAACCTGCTCTAAAATTGCGTTATACTTTTTTGGGGATTATTCACTAAAAAAATGACAATTCTGTCATCATTTACGCACCCTAAACTTTACTCTCTCAACTTGTATGAGTGTTTTTTTTTTTTCGGTCTATAACACAAATGTTTCGGAATCTTTCCTTTTGTGTTCCACAAACAAAAGAAAGTCATAAAGGTTTCAACCGATGTAATGATGAGTTTATAATGACAACATGTTCATGTTTGGGTGAGCATATGCCTAAAAATTGTGTTAATATCTAAAATAAAATAGTTTTTTTTAAAAATCTCAGATTTTAGTACTAATTAATTAATTTATTGATTCTTTATTTGAGTTGGAACCTGAGTGGAATGATAATTTATACCACAAACAACAACAAAAACAACAACAACAAAAACAAATAAAAAACAACAAATTCTAAATTAAAAGGAAAAAAAGATCAAATTAGACTAAGTACCTTTCATTTCTGAAGTGTTTAGTTCAGAAAAAAGGATTCATTACTAAAAAAGCTATTTAATATATGGTTTAAATCACTTTTCATTGAATTTCCAGTACAAATATCATGATATATAAAGTTATGCATACTGTGATCATGGTCATTACCACTCATGCTGACCAACCAGTCTAAAATAACGCCACTGTGATGAGAAGTAAAATTGAATGTGTGAACCCCAGGGAGTGCTGGATTCATCTCATGTCTTAGAAATAGACTGTCAGATATTGATGCCACACATGCTTTTGTCGTGTTAAATGTTGAGATGCTGTGCCCCTACACGTTGAGGTTTTCTTCTGGGGTTTCTCGACACACGCTGATCTCTTCATGTCAAACTGTTCATCAGGAGGGAGCAATACAGAGGCACAGCGATAAACAAGCAGATCTGATAAGACAGGATTAGTAAATGCACACAGAAGCTCTTTTCCAAGCACTTGTCTGCTTATCTAGACTGCATTTTTAGGCATGCTGCTGACATGAAGACTGTTCCAAATGGTAGATTTCGGATTCGTGCAAAATTCAGAATTGACGAATTGGCTCCTGTTGAATTACTAAGTATGAATTTGAATTGAATTGCAAAGACATACAGTATAGAGGAATTGCAATGTAAAGGAATTTGACACAGGTAATGCTTTTTGGGAAATTTTGTGTTCTTTCTCCCTGGTCCACAAAAATGATCAAATACGAACTAAATAACATTTATATAGGTGTAAGTTCAAACATCTTTCTTTACAAACTAGGTAAATTTCAGTTTCTTCCTTGCAAATTCTTCCTTGCATTGCAATTGAAATCTCAGTTCTGTATCCTGTATCTTTCTCAAGCCAACTTAAAGTTTGTCTCGACAAACTTTTTTATCTAGTTCAAATTGAAATCACATTGAGGAATTAGAATTCGTGCACAACACATTCTAAGGTATCGTGCTTGTATACTTTATGCAGAACAGGGTTTCTTGAACTGGTGTTTGCAAATTGATAAAAAGCTAAGGTCACACTTTAGTTTAGGGGCAAATGATCACTATTAACTAACTGTTAACTACGGCTTATGCCTTTGTAAACTCCTAATTTGCTGCTTATTAATAGTTAGTAAGGTAGTTATTAAGTTTATGTATGTGGTAGGATGAAGGGATCTAAAATATGGTCATGGAAAATAAGGCATTAATATGTGTTTTATAAGTACTAATAAAAAGCCAATATGCTAGTAATATGCATGCTAATAAGAAACTAGTTAATAGTGAGAATTGGTCCCTATACTAAAGTATTACCAAAGCTTATAATTAATTAAATCATAATTTTTTTTTTTTTTTTTAATTTTTAAATTATAAGAATAATTAAATAAAAACAATAAATGTTATATTTACAATATAATGCTTAGTAGACAATTGGATTGGTAGTTTAGTAGCATGCCAACGTCAAACTCTATTGAGATCAATTGTGAGTGGAGTCTCTTGTGGGCATTGCGTGAGGAGTATATATGCGGCGTGTTGATTCTCTGCCTAGAGCGATCCAAATCACTTGCTTATGAGGTTTCTTTTCAGTTAGGATGCAGACAGCGAGGCAACTCACAAATTTTGGAATAGATCAAGAGTGTCAGAAAGAGAGATAGAGAAGAAATGAGCGATTGTGTGTTTGAAACGAAACGGGTAGAAAGACAGGGTGGAGGAGAACGGGATGTCAGGAAGCTGATCAAAGACCGTAGCAGTGTGAATATTCATGCATGTCTTGTTAAAGTCCAGTACGTGTTGGCCTATTTGCCAGGGAAGTGCAGAGATCTGGCTCCGGGGTTTATTTTCAGATATCTCATGGCCATTAAGAAGTAATGGGGCTTAAGACAGTAAACCATCACATCGCACACCGACCCGAGTGACACGCAAGGACAGGGAAGATGGACGAATCAAAGCAGGCAGGCAGAAAGAGAGGCACCTATGTTGAAAAAGTCGAGCGCAAGGGTAAATAAATAAAGGAGGAGAATACCCACATGATGGATGGAGCGAGAGAGCGACTGGTTTCATGTTCGCGTCTTGACGGAGCTGACGAGGCAGGATCACCTCATTCGGTATTCCGCTCAGGAAGAGAAAATCCAGGGATTCTACGGCCAACTCGACTCATCTTCAAAGAGATATTAACATAGCGCTGGATCCCTTTTATCTCTCCTCTAATTTCAAGGATACCAACTGAAATTAAAACACAGCGAGAGTGAAACAAGACTAAAAATATATGGAGAGAGAGAGAGAGAGAGTAGGAAAACAGGTTGAGGGCATGCAGCCCATGGTGCACAGGAAGCAAACGTGCTCTTAATGAGGTCTGCTTTATTACGACCCCGCCACAGTCAGAGTGGAAACGGCAGGTGGGATTCGGCATTAGCGGGATCGCGGTTCACGCCGGATGGAGATCGGGTGGATTATGTTCATTAAGAGTTCAGAGCGCAGGAGTTACTCAGTGCTAAAGTACACCAGAGAGAAGAAATGGTGTGACATAACAACAGTCTGTGTAGTTTCAGCCTCGGATGGGAGCCACAGTCCATGTCATGTATATAGAGTGCAACAGTCGAGTTCGGGAAGTAAAAATCCCTATTTGTTTTCTCCAATGAGACATTTGGTGTTAAACAATCCTGTAGAAACCACTAGCAATTCTGTATAATGAGCTCTCATTTTAGTTGATAGTATATGCTTCTGTTAAAAAAAAAAAAAAGTCAGTTTAATTTCAACTTCATTTGTTAAAGATTTTTAAAAATAGCCAAATTCAGGTGATGAATTTATACTACCCATGATTCCTGAAGAGAAAGATCGCAAACCAGAAAATTGTGACCAACAGACGAAACAGCTCAAGAGTATACGTATACGTATGTGACCCTGGACCACAAAACCAGTCACAAGTAGCACAGGGATATTTGTAGCAATAGCCAACAATACATTGTATGGGTCAAAATTATCGATATTCCTTTTATACCAAAAATCATTAGGATATTAAGTAAAGATCATGTCCCATGAAGATATCTTGTAAATTTCCTACTGTAAATATATAAAAACTTAATTTTTGATTAGTAATATGCATTGCTAAGGACTTCATTTGGACAACTTTAATGGCGATTTTCTCAATATTTCGATTTTTTTGCACCCTCAGATTCCAGATTTTCAAATAGTTGTATCTCGGGCAAATATTGTCCTATCCTAACAAACCATACATCAATGGAAAGCTTATTTAAAAAAAATAAATTAAAAAAAATATATCCTTGTGACTGGTTTCGTGGTCCAGGGTCACATGTATATCAGGGGCGTTTCCTACGAGGAGGCAAAATATTGGATGAGAAAAACATTCATAGTACAAAAATAAAACAACGCCAATATTGCACAATATAACATTAAAAAGTGTATAAATCACTTGTTTTTCTAAGGAAACATTTTGCAACAGTGACACCAGCAGGTAAAGTTACAGCGGGAGTCACCTCTGTCTCTCCTCCCCTGAGCCCATTGAGTGTTAACAGACCCCCTAAAGTGTGCAGTGAGTTTGCTGGGGGGGGGTAATTGAGAATGAATGGGGGAGAGTCATGTAAGAGGAGGCAATGCCTCCATCGCAATATCATTGAATATGACTGGTTATGTTTGGAGTGATTGATTCATGTGATATATATATATTTTTTTTTTACTTTTTCCGATAGTGTGAGTAAAGTTTATGTGACTGGGACATGAATTTACATTTGATTTAAAACACACACACACACACACACACACACACTTTAGTACTTTACTTTTTTTAACTTGCAAGATAAGGAATGACTCTAAACTGACAGATTTTTATTGCATTTCTATTTTTAAATATTTTAAAATGATTCATTGGCTTTTTGTGAAACATTGTATACTTTTATAAACCTTTATACTTTTTATTTTTATTTTATTTATTTATTTATTTTTTGCTTCAAATAAGAGTTTATAACTGTTGTGGTTCATCTCAGAAGTGTTTGATTTGGCTCATGACCATGACTTAGAATTAATTTATTATTCTTATGTTAAAAAAAAAAAAAAAAAAAAAAAAAACACTACCCGGTCTCATGGCATAAACGTACCTGGGGGCACTTTTTAGTGAGACGCAAAATGCATACCAATAAGTACATATCACTGCAGTTTCCAAAAACAATGAACACTAGAGGCAGTAAAACTCTGACACCTTTTATTCCTTTTCACACAAATTTACAGAGTTTAGATTAATAAAGCGTAATTTTTGCACAATTACATTACATGTTATGACTTCAAAACAATATTAATATGCTGGGAGATTTGAAAACTGATGCTTTTGAACGTTAGCATCACACATTAATTTTTAGCGACGGTCCCCAGATATTTGAATTCTGAACCGCCGCAATACGTACCTGAAGCAACGTAATAAAAACACATCAATACGTACCTATATCAACGTAATAAAAACGTGCCAGGGTTTACGTATTGCACCCGTATTTTAGCGCCACTCAGTGGACATTTCTCTTTGAAACTGCTGTGAAACGTGCTGTAAGGTATGTTAAAATGGTCTCGCTAAAAATTGCCCCCAGGTACGTTTATGCCATGAGACCAGGTTGAAAAAAAAGACTGCTACAAAAGTGGGCCATCACTGTTGCGCTCTATTGCCCAAAAACTGGCAAGCACAAGCTAAAATTGCCAGCTTCACTCAAGCTTTTGAGCACATGAGAGACCTGCCTAGTTACTGGATTCGGCGCAGTCTGTGATGTCAAATCTTTTCAAAGACACTTTTAAAAAGAGGTTTGTTTGTAGTAGACGGAGCTCATTAAATAGATGCAGAACTGTTTGTAGAAAGTGTGTTTGATCAGAATCTCTTAGTATGATTATTTTGCATATGTATGCAGCATATATCATTGTACTACTGGATATCCTCTTGAAACTAAGAGATACTAAGTAGACAACTTTATTGATTATAAAGAGAGTGTTCTAGTTTTGTCACGTTGCTCACTTTCAGTGTAGACTGTGTTTTAGAGAAAAGTAATATTCTATTTTAGTGAAGTCTGTGTATGCCGCACACGGTTGTGTAACAGCCACAACATAACCCAAATACCAGCTGCACTCAGAGACAGCCTGTATTTTCAAACACGCATTCATATTTTATAACAGCTTTTCTTTTAAGTTAGGCTGTTGTGGTAGACTATTTTTGACCTTTGACTCGTTCTTTCTTTGGCTTTGCGTGCATGTACATGTGTTCTCTTTGCGTCAGTCTGGTACACTTGTAGTACACTTCTATTGTATAGCTTTGGCCCTGCATACTACATCTTGTGGCTTTTGGATTTTAATGGAGATATTGACCTATTTATTTTTATATAAAAGACCATTCCAAATCTTATAAATTGCAATTGTGTAAATTATGATAATTAAATCATTAAACAAATAATAGAGCAATAACACAAAAAAACACAACAAATTATCATCCAAAATACCTTACAAAAAAACAGTGGTGGTACCATGGTAAAGGGATGTTTCAGATTTGATATGTAGGGTTCACATTGATAACCAGGATGTAGAAGCCTGGAAACACCATAGTATTATAATGGTAAATGTCATTAAGTGTGGTATTATTTGAAATATATTTGAAGACCATGATATAGTAAATGCCCAAAAAACATGGTTTGCCAAGGTACTTCAAATGATATCATCCTATTACTGTGGTAAATGTCTAAAAAATATAGTTCTTAAAGGTACTTCAAATAATACTGTGGTATTACTATAGTAAATGTTCAAAATGTGACCATTTTAAGGCTTTTCAAATAATATCTTGATTTTACAATGGCAATTCTCGGACTAGCATTCTTATTTCAAGGTGCTTCAAGTAATAACATAGTATTACTGTGATAAATGTCCAAAAACATGGTTCCTCAACGTACTTAAAAATACTTTGTGGCAAAGTATTTTTAAAATACTTTATGTAATACTATATGTAATATATATATATATATATATATAAATAATACTCTAAATAATATCATGATTTTACCATGGTAACTGTCAAACTAGATGTTTTAGTGCAAGGTACTTTAAATAGCGTTACTGTGGTAAATGTCCCCAAAAATGTGGTTTTTCAAAGTATTTCAAATTATGCTTGGGATTACTATAGTATATGTGTAAAATAACATAGTTTTTTAAGGTGCTTTAAATAATATCAAGATTTTACCATGGTAACTATCAAACTAGCCTTCTTATTCTAAGATACTTCAAATATGGCCATAGAATTACCATGGTATATGTCCAAAAAAACATGGTTCTCCAAGGCCCTTCAAATAATGGTGTTGCTAGTAAATGTTCAAAATAACCTTGTTTTTAGATTCTTTGAAATAATATCTTGATTTTATCAAGATAACCTACCCTTCTTATTCCAAGATACTTCAGATAATACCATCATATTACTGTGGTAAATGTCCAAAACATGGTTCTTCAAGGTACTACAAATAATACTGTGGTATTACTATAGTAAATGATTCAGAAAAAAAAGAAGTTTTTTTTAATTATTATTTAGTATAGTGATTTTACCATGGTAGCTTTGACAAAATAGCTTTGTTATTTCAAAATACTTCAAAGAAAATCATGGTATTATCCTGGTAAATGCACAGAAAACATTAGATATACTGTTTGTAGAAAGATTGTATGAGGAACAATGAAATGGGAGAGAGACTGGAAAGAGAGAAGACGAGCAGGTGTGTGTGTGTGTGTGTGTGTGTTTGTGTTACATGTGTGTGCTCAGGTCCAGAGGAGAAACTCTCAAAAGAGGATTCTCCAGAGCCCATTGAATATTGATGTTCCACTCCTTCATGCAACACTCGGCTTTTATCTCTCCCTCTCTCTCTGTACAGCACCTTTAAAAGTCTTATCCATCTATTGATACCATGCAGTCTAAACCACCATTACAGCTTACATTCACCATGCACCACTGCGGCAAACATATAGAGAAAGCCGCTCTCTGGCTAATTACTGATCTATTTAGCCTGTAACACTAAAGGGGACCATTAATGCACCAAAAGTGCAACTGAAAACATAGCATTAATTTATCATAGGCATGCACACATTCACACGTAGTCAAGTCTTTTATCAGGGCTCGAAGAGTTTATTTGTTGTTCCTCGATGCAACAATCCCAGTTAAAACTGTAATCAGCTCCGGATTAATTCGGAATTCCTTGAGAGTGTCCTTGCATAATGACTGTTGTGAATGCATGAGTACAGAACCCATTGTTTATCCATCAAGCAGCATAATTATTAAAGGGGAAAAACATCCTTGTAGAAGGCGAAAGAATTCAGAGGCAGCAGTTTCGCTTACTAAAGAGTGGAGAGTTGAAGTTTTAGCTTACTACAATAAAACGCTTTAGTACATTAGATAAACATCAGGAGTCAGAGATGCTGGAAGGTTCAGGATATTCACCATTAGCCGAGACTGCGCATCTCCTCACTGTTTGGGCTGATGCACTTCACTGACGCCGTCATAATGGGTTCCGTTGTAACATAAAATTCACCGGATTGAATTCGGAGTGTTTTTAATTGAGTTGTGAGGACTTGATGTTGTGGACTGGTCTTTCTTCGGTGTGCTGGTTTAATGTGAGGGTAATGATCTGGTGGTGAATGGAGCTTGATGATTAGGAACAGATTGCCTGGCCTGGGATCACAGTGTCTCAGTATTGTGTATTTCACGGTAGATGTGAAGTAGCTCAGTAACGATGCTAGCAATGCCAAAGTTTCAGTTTTGATTCCAAAAGAACACACATACTGTTAAAATGTCCTGTTTAAATACATTACATGTTGGTTTTTGGGGAAAAAAGTGTCTGCTAAATGCAAAAACGAAATCAGATAGGTGACTATTTTAACTAGACTAAAATGGGATTCTCACAATGTCTGCTGGTTTATATCCATGGAATCTCATACAGTTTTTGTTCATGCATGTTTTTACTCATGATTTCCATGGTTACACTTATTATTATGGTCCAATTCTCGCTATTAACAAATCATTAACTTCGACTTTTGCCTCAATAAACTCCTAATTTGCTGTTTATTAATAATTAGTAAAGTAGTTGTTAAGTTTAGGTATTAGGGATGTAGAATATGGTCATGCACAATATGTGCTTTATAACTACTAATAAACAGAAAATATGTTAATAATAGGCATGCTAATAAGCAACTAGTTAATAGTGACAATTGGTCCCTATACTGAAGTGTTACCATTTCCATTAATCATTAGTTTTCTTTCATAATGTGTGTAAGTTTAACGTTTAATAACCATATACTTTCCATCTTCTTTATACATTTAGCAAGAATGCATGAAATCTATAAAAAAAAACTGACAGTGAACACATTTACAACATTACGAAACACTTTTAAAATTTTAATTTAACGTCATTCCTTTGAATTTTCTATTTCTTAAAGAATTTATATATATATATCACAATTTCCATGATAAATGATAAAGATCCACCCAGTAGTTTTTTTTTTTAATCTCGTTAAATCATTTCCCCTTTCTCATATCAAGCCATTCTCAGATGGCTGTCTGTGTGACGTCACACAGACGCAGGCCCCTCCCACGATTGTTGATTGACACTAGCATTTTACCTTAGACCCGCCCTGAGTGAGCTGTCATCAGTCCGCCATTGTTTCGACGACAGAGCAGGAGTAGACAAGAGGTATTCTGTTGTTGGATGTAATAATGAACATAGCAGTCGTCATTTACTCCCAACATCTGAGATGCAGTGGATTACCTTTGTTTTTGAAGGGAATACATCCTCTGATCTGCCTAAATGCATCTATGTTCATGCGAATCATACGTGATCCAGGCTCACCTACAGAAGAAGTGAGTATAAGGTTGTTTTATGAATCTTTGCAAATTGCCTTTCCTAATATTGTGCAAGTTCCGCGGCTAAAGTAAACAGTATCATGAGAATGGCTCGTCACTGCACGGAAGAGAGGGGCGGGGTCAGCAGAGCTCATTAGCATTTATAGGAACATGGACTAAAATGGCTTGCTGAAAAAAGCTGATTTTGACACGGTAAAAAGGGTGTCGTTTTACACTACCATTGAGAAATTTGAACCAAAGTATGTTATAGACTTTTCATTAAGACCCTAAAGAATCATATCAACTTGTGGAAAATGGGCATCTGATGACCCCTTTAAAAAACAAAAAATTGCATGACTTGCTTATTTGTTGTCACAAATTTATTCCCTCGTTATATTTAAATCACGGCCACCATTTACTACAACAAGGGAACAAATTAGTAATTCATGGCCACAAATAAACATGTCATGGGAGCAAGTTCTTGATTCATGGCCACAATAAATGTTTTCGCACATGTCAATGGCTCCGAATTGAGCCATTTCATCATTTCCTATGTTCCTTGGGAATCAAACCCATGGCTTTAGTGATTCTAACATCATGCTTTATCAGTCGAGCTACAAGAACTATCTCTAATGAGAAGCTGTAAAGTATTACAGACCACTTTAACATATGAAATGTATTTAAACTATCCCTCCAGTACCAGAATTAATTCCCTTTAGGAAAAAAAAAAATCTTAATTTGGACCAGATCAATGTGGCAGAGTCTGCCTATGGAGAACCGCTGCTCTGCAGTTTCTACTATTCTTCAATTAGAGATGCTTAATTGCTAACTGACTTTCCCCGTGCTTCTCTCTATCCATCGCTATCAAAGCTTCCGGGCACGTACTGCACTCACCCTGACTTTGCCGTGTCTTAGGATGGTCTTATCTCGCCACCCTGCACCTTCCCTTGCCAAATGGTCTTCTTTTTCTGTGAAAGTGTGAAAAGTTTGCAAGAAATGGATGTGCATTATTGATCCCTGATGGGAAATTCAGAGCAAAATAGCGGAAACATCAAATGCAAAACACACAGCTCGGTCTTCCTTCTTGCGCAAGACATCACAGAGCGAGATAAAAGAGACACGTGCAGTGTTACTCCAGGCCTGGTTGACAGCTCAAAGTAACGTGAGGGCAGGCACAACTGGGAGATAAGTAAGTGCTGTATCGTCTGATGGCAACCGGCAGAAAACTTCCCCAGTAGTGCTTTTCTATAACACTGTTGTCGAACAAGCCAGTGGCTAAAGGTCCTCCAGGACGAGAGCTGTGGGTTGGACGGGGAGAGTATTTTCAGGTTTCACCAGGATCATCTTCTGTGCCGCTGCTTCAGGAGAGCCCAGGTGACGTCTGATAACACAACCGGCCTCCTTTATCACTTTGTTTCGGATTCTCGGAATCGACTGAACTAGTGTTGCTCCCTCTGCACTATACAAGAGTAAAGTACGCCGGCTATTGCAAACCAATATAACATCTCTAACAGGCGGCTGCACACATTAAATGACCCGAGTCTTCCCGGGCATTTTTTCATTGCTTTTAAGAAGCAGAGATGATTTTGTCTCAGATGATTTTGCTTCAAAATTTCAAAATAGTAGCACAAATATTTATTGTATAAAATGAAACAAAAATGTTGGTCACACTTTACTTTAAGGTTCAATTCTCACTATTAACACACCATGAACTACTGCTTTTCCTCAACAAACTTCTAATTAGCTGTTTATTAATAGTTAGTAAGGTAACTATTAATAAACTTAACTATTAAATAGTTAAGTTTAGGTATTGGGTAGGATTAGAGATGTAGAATATTGGCATGTAGAATAAATGCTTTATAAGAACTAATAAAAAGCCAATATGTCAATAATAGGTATGCTATTGAGCAACTAGTTAATAGTGATAATAGGTTCCTATGCTAAAGTGTAACCAAAATGTTCTTCAAAATCAGATATTTACTATTAATTGCATAGATACAACATCATAAAAGGTTAACATTTATTCCTAAATATCTACTAAATATATAGGCAAAAATTTACTGTGCAAAACACAATATGGTCAAAAAAAAAAGTTCTTGTCATTTTATTTGTTCAAAAATAGAGTAAAAACAGTAGAGCTGTCGCGATTCGTCGATTTTATTCGACTAGTCGATTTTGAAAAATCATTGCTGGCTTCAACTAACCTCAAAATACCGGAAGTGCCGCATTTCAAGGACGAGAATCCATAAAACACATTATTAGACTATTTTCCAAGGCTGCATGACAATAAACCCATTTAAAAATCATAATTAAGCATAATTGTGAATTCACAAATGCTATGATTTAATTAAATAATTATATGCGATGCAGTTCTAACACAGTATATGAGCTTTAATTATTTACATGCGTGTAGGTTAAGTATGTGCGTCTCACAGCGGCTCCGTTCACAGTAGCTCCACAGAAACTTATCATTTACATGTGGAGCGTCTTAAACTCCATCTCTGCATGTTGTTGTGAGTTTGGGTTTATTATAACGTTCATCTGGGAACGCAACGTGCGCCATTTCATCAGATTTGTAAGGTAAATAATTTATAAACCTGTGCAAACACAGGAGAATACATCGCGATTTCAAAATAAAAGCTCAAACCCTCACTCTGAGTTTACATGTTTTGATGTCCACATATTCATTTAATTACAGTTGCTATAGCATTTCTGTCCCAAAGAAATGACCAAATATTAAAGATTAAGTGGACATTTGAATTAAATGGTGCTTGGTCAATATTAAACAAGGATTAGATCGCGCAGTAATGTTTAAAAATAATCATCAGGCGCCCCCTGCAGGCCTTTGTTGTTATGCGTTATCTACATTAGCTCTATTGTTTATAATACATTATGTATTTTAACAGTTTTGTTCAATAAAACCATATGATTTCTTGCTTTTGATACTTTATTTGAACTAATTATTATTGCATCATTGCTATTATATATGTATTTTAAGTCATTTTAAAAGCTATTGTTCACTTACATCTATTTTTATTACCACAATTGTTTTTATATAATTATAGGGCCCTATGAAATCCGTTTTATTTCCAAATTCAGTTTTTTAATTTTCATTTTTTCTATACTCTGTTTTAATGGTTAAATTAAATTGTATTAATCAAAAAGCCTGTCTAATTAATTGAGTTTTACAGTTTTATCTGTACCAAATTCTGTTTTCCATTATTTTCTGGATTCCATTTTAATGGTTCCATTAATTATTTTTTCTTTTTTCTTTTTCAGAAATACTGCACATTTACATTTTTCTCCTAAATAAATTCTGGTAAATAATATTTCTGGTAAATACTCCTTTATTTCAAATACTGATTATAATTGTATTATTAGACTAGAACACGTGGATATGTTGTCATTCTTACACTATAATACTGAACTGATTTCAGTGATCTGGACTGAGATGAGATGGACACTTGCTTCTTGCACTCTATGTTGCACTTTACTTTTGCTTTAAAAAAGATTTCATAGAAATTTGGATTTAATTTGGTTTAATACAATATTTAAGTTGTTGATTTTTTGTGGGAAATTAATCGTTTAGATTAATCGATTATCGATAAATTAGTCGATAGATTAATCGAAATAAAAATAGTCGTTAGTGGCAGCCCTAAAAAACAGTAATGTTGTGAAATATTATTACATTTTAAAGAACTGCTTTGAATAATAAAATTGCAATGTATTCCTGTAATATTCCTGTTTTTCTTTGAAGCCATTACTCCAGTCTTCAGTGTCACATGATCAGAAATTCACAATGCTCAAACTTTTCTAACTTTTGATGTATAGAAAGTCCAAAAGAACAGCTTTTGAAATATCTAAAATATTTATTTATTTTTATTTTATTTATTTATTTATTTATTTTGTAACAGTGTAAACATCTTTACTGTGACTTTTGAAATCAATTTAATGCATCATTGCTGAATAAAAGTGTTGATTTATGTAAAATAATAATAATAATTCAACGGAAGTATACAATTTGGTATTGTTTTCTTTTCCCTTTGCTGTCCCTATTAGAATATAGAGGGTATGGTGAAATTAGTAATCTTCACTCTTACAGTGATTCAGTTACCATTTACCACACTGCAAGTAGCAAGTATTCCTACTTTAATATATGGCTGGTTGACTGGTAGTGGATCGGGTGAGCTCATTTGCACAAAGTTAAATTCAGCTCGTCTTTGTCACATCTCCAGCAGTTATTGTTGCTCATGTCACCTTGAATCTCCTTCAACACTCATTGAACATGAATGGCAGCCAGTTGCTTTGTTGCTGCAAGTCATTGTCAGTGTGAACTCCCTATTATGTAGTTTTTTTCTGGCAGGTATGCAAAGAACAGGGCTGGACACACACCTCCTTCCCTGTGATCTTCAGAGGCTGATTTGTACACTTAAGGTGGCGACGATAAGGGGTTTAGCTTCTGATAGCATCTCAGCCATTTAAAGAGGGTTTGTTCTGGCCCAATTGGAGGATCTACTATTCTAAACATTATTGACAAGTAGATATGGAAGCCTGTTTCTGCCATGGGATAAAACTAAAACTAAAAAGGTAATTGTGACTCTTTATTGTCTGGCAATATCTCACAATTTTGCCCCCCCCCCCCCCCCCCAGTTTATATCTTACTATTCTGACTTTTTCTCAGAATTCTGAGTTCATTAATTTTACTTTTCTGCATGAAATAACAAATAAAAAGGTAATTGTGACTTTTTATATCACGATTCTTAATTTTTCTTGTAATTGCTAGCTTATTTCTCACATTTCAGACTTTTCTTCTCAAAATTGTGAAGGAAAAAGTCACAATTACCTTTTTTATCAAAAAAATGAATACACCGAATATAGTTTAAATAATCAAAACATATATTTTTAATGTTTTCTTTGAAATTAAATTGAATCATTTCATTTATACTCCCCACAACTATATTTATTTTATGCGGTTTTTGTATTAGTGTTTATAAATAAAAAATATTCAATTTCATACACACATTTTTTACTGACCATGCAGAGAATTCTGTGAACTTTTTTTTTTTGTATTTATAATTTAATAATGTCATAAATGTGTTTTCATGAATATCATCACAAGTCTTCACAATATTTATGATGTTGATTAATTTTATCTTTGGTAGCCAAATCATTGTGAATATATGGTGAGCATTTTGAGATATTTTGCAACCCTTAGCATCACGCTCTGTATTTTCTATCTATCTCTGGTCCACCTGGTGTCTTTGCAAGCAGCATCTACCAGAATGATGCAAATCCTTTGTCGTACACACGCATGCACCTGCAGCAGAGCAAACAAATAGCTCTGTTTATCTCCCGGCTGCACTTTCACAAATCATGCAATTGTTTTGTGGATTATCAGGCTGGCTCCTCTCGTTTCCGATGTGCGCTGTGGCAGATTAGTTGAGCTCGTAACTTGACCTAATAGCCTAAATGGCCTTCTGAAATCTGTGAAAGAGCAGGTAATCACGTTAATTCTGTGAACTGGATTTAGTTCCCGTACAAACAGACGGCAAGTCTAGTGTGAAAGCGGCTTGAGCCTTCATGTATGAGATTAATTAAAGAGCTTCTTTCAGGATGACTCTGTTCAGGCTTTTTCAGATCAATGGCAGTGTTCCGCAGTAGCACGGCATTCATTTAGCATCAAAGAAAAGAAAAGACTATAGTGAGACTTTCAATAGTCTATGATTTTGCCATTCAAGTTCATCAAATGGGATTGATGGCGATTTGCATGATCTCACCGAATTTAAGAACCTTTGAATTAAACATTTTTTTTGTAAACCGAAGTTTTCTAAAGCCTTGTTGACCAGATGCACTTTATTTGATGCTCATTCCTACACTTTAGTCTTTCTGGAATATTTTCCCTTCCTTTTTCAGCTGAACCAATTTGTCACGGCAGAGATGCTGAGATAATAGGTTTAGGTATCACGAAGAGAATCTCAGCCTTTGTTTGCTATGCTTTATTGAATCATAATGAGAAGAAGACGATGAGGGCTAGAAAAGGAGAATGATGGCTGAGCGCCCATTAATAACGGATGATCAAAAATCACTCGCGTCGTCGTGGAGGAGAATGAAAAACAGCCAGGTTGGGAAAGCATTTCCCAAGATGCCTAATTACAAACCTAACCCTAACCCTAATGCTATCCGAGAGAGCGTCTCAAACCTGAAAAAAGGCCTCCGTTTTTGCTTTGTACATCATGATCAGAGAGAATGTGAATTGGAATATCCTATGGTACATAAATAGTTCAGAAAAGACCAACTTGGACAATTTGATTGTTTCAGAAAGTGCACAAATCAGTGAATATTTGAAGGATGCCAGGTACATAGCTGGAAAACTTTTCACTTTTCACTTTTATTTGAGGCAAGTTGTAGCAGTAGTTAGCAAGTAAACAAGATATCCATGAGAAGTGTATAATTCAGTTTTCTTAGATATGTCTATGAAATAACCTGTACTATTTATTTGAATATTTTTTCCCCTTTATTTATTCTTTTATATGAATTTATTAATTTACATGTATTTGACATATAATAATGATGATAATAATAATAATAATTAGAATGATTATTATTATTATTATTATCATAGATATACAGAAATTCTAATCACTGTCTTTTCAAATGCCTTTTTTCCTTTATTCGTTCTTTATTTTTATAAAAATGAATTTGCATATATTTTGCATGTTTATTATTATTATTATTATTATTATGGGGAGACAGGCATTCTAAATACAGAGTCTATAAAAAAAATGTCTTTCCCCATTGTGTAATAAATTATTTTTATGAATATATATTTTTATTATTATTAAAATTATTATTTTGGACAGACAGAAATTGTAATAAAATATTCTATAAATATTATATTTGTTATAATACTATTTTTTATGTTAATTTTTTATTATTGTTTTTGTTGTGTAATCAATTTAATTATTTTGCATGTATTTATTCATTTACATATATTTTTATCATTATTAATAATATTATTTTTTGAGTGACAAAAATTCTGATCAGTTTATAAAATGTTTATTTTTTTCCATGTTAATGTTTTTTTTTTTCTTCGGTCCATTATTGTTGTGTAATCTATTTCAGATTTGTAAACCCAAATGACACATAAAAGCAAATCAAATTGTTGTCGTACATGTTGGTCAGATGGTCTTTTTCTGTATAAGTACAATGACAATGAAATGATATGTGATATAGGCCTATGTTTGTAATTCTTCAGAAAGGACTTTGGAGACGATTACGTGTTATGAGTTTTTCCCGCCCTGTTTGGTGGGATTCTGAGTGTCTTTCTGTAGGGACAGAAGATCTGTTTCTCCACTTATGAAAAACAACAGTTAAACAGATGAAGCTGTCTATGAAAAAGCAACAGCATCCCTCTGCACAATTACAGGCAGAATTTTCCAGGGACATTCATATTCATAGTACGAATTGAGCTTTTCAGGACTGATTCACAAAGAAATTATGAATTATTGACTGAGAACGTTTGCTAGGTGATATACGACTCCACTGAAGCGCTCATAACCACATTATTGAAAACAAGTGCTCATCCTCCCAATGTATCTCTTCAGAAATGTATATGTTACATGTCAGGTTCTGTTTAGTTCCTGGTTTTCCTTATTTGGTCTGTTTCCTGTCTTGAGTCTTTATCGTTATCATTTCACCTGTATAACAGTTTGTGTGTCCCTTTATAAGTCTTGAGTTCTCCCCTTGTGTTTGTCGAGTCTTAAAGTATTGTTTGTTATGCTGTACTCTTGTTTATTTGTTTCATTTATATTATTAAAAATTCCGAGTTTCTCGAGACCCTTTTTCCCTGCCTTTTTGGATCAGCTAACCGTTACAGAAGACTACCAAAACAGAAGATGGACTTACCGAAGAGGAAGCGGCTGATGTTAGTTCCCCGCAGGGGAAGTTCCTCAGCCTGCTGCTTCCTGCGGTAAGGATTTCCGCGCCTCGAAGCGACGATATGGTTCCGCCACTCGGAAGGATATGATTCCGCCTCTCGGAGCGAGATGATGGTTCCGCCGCCTGAAGCGACGATTGGTTCCGCCGCCCGAGATGGCAAATAATTCCGGTCCATGGCGAATAATTCCGCCGTCCACGGCGATGATGATGCCGCCGCCCGCGAGAGGGTTTCGCCGGCCGCGGTAGAGTATGGGCTAGCCCGCTTGGAGTCATTCTTCTTCCTATTACCAAGACTTTTGGCTCCTGTCCTCTCCCCCGACTTGCTCCAGCTCGTGGCTGCTCCAAGTGCCCTCCAGTGGCTGCTCCAAATGCCCTGCCTGTTAAAACTCAGTCCAGCCAGCTTTTGCTTTATTTTAGTGCATGACACTTCATATTAGGTGTACGCCAGTGCCCTCCCGAGGCTGTTCCTCGCAAGTGCCCTCCAGTGGCTGCTCAACGCAAGTTCCTCCCGAGGCTGTTCCTCAATGTGCCCTCCATCTGCTCCACGCCAGTGCCCTCCCAAGTGTTCCTCGCAAGTTTCCAGCTGCTCCACGCCAGTGCCCTCCCGAGGGTGTTCCTCGCAGTGCCTTCCAGTGGCTGCCCCAGCAAGTGCCCTCCCGATTTCCTCGCAAGTGCCCTTGTGGCTCACGCAAGTGCCCTCCCGAGCCGTTCCTCAAGTCTCCAGTCCTCCAGCAAGTGCCCTCCAGTGGCTGCTCCAATGCCCTGTGGCTGCTCCACGCAAGTGCCCTATGGCTGCTCCACGCAAGTCCCTCCAGTGGCTGCTCCACGCAAGTCGTCCCGATTCCCGCTTTCAGTCCAGCCGTCCCGAGTTCCCGCTGGTTCAGTCCGCCGCATTCCCGCTGGTTCATCCAGCCGTGATTCCCGCTTGTCCAGCCGTCCCGAGTTCCCGCTGGCTCAGCATCCCGAGTACCCGCTTGTCCAGCCGTCCCGACCCGCTGGTTCACCAGCCGTCCCGAGTTCCCGCTGGTTCATCCAGCCGTCAGTTCCCGGAGCCCACCAAGACCCCCAAGAAAATTTTGATATATCCTCTGTGGGTGGCCGGGCCCAGACGAGGGGATCTGACCCACCATGGCCGCCCAAAAAAAATAGGCCATTACATGTTCCCGAGCCTGTTTATTGGCAGGTGATATTAAGGTTGTTACGGGTCTTTAAGCACAGACAAAACAACTGACATGCAACACCAGCCCCTTTCTCCAGCGCATGCACCTCTTTCTGACCGTCTGGCGCCTTTTCTTCACCGAACAGTATAACAGTTTATAATAGAACTCATTTTCTTTGCATTTGAGGCATATCTTTTGGATTCCTTTATTATATTAGGATACAAGCATTCACAAAGTCCTGGAACTTCTTCCTATTACCAAGTGAGGAAGAGTGAAATTGCCTGTTAAAACTCAGCCAGCCAGCTTCAATGAATAAAGGTGTAAAATGAATTGTAAATCTATGTGTAAGTTTGCAAAAGAAGCCATTGTGTTGCTCATGGCCGAAGCAAGGTTATTGTCACATTATTTTGTTTAGCTATTGATTTTGTTAAGCTAGATTTGTCAAAGAAAGACCCTTTTGAGAGGCTGGTTTAGGTTTATTGGCAGGTATAATGATCTTTAAGAAGACAAAACAACTGTGCCAGCCCCTTTCTCCAGGAACCTCTTTCTGACCGACCGAACCACTCAGCCCTGGTCGAAGTAAACCATAAAGGGTGTTTATGTGCAAAGCCAGAGGCAGGGAATAATGATGAATGTGCCAGGGAAGTCAGCCCTGGTCGAAGTGGATGTGCTTGCCGTGGCCGTCCTTGCTAAAAACGACACCAGTCATTAGTTAGATGCCTCCAGCACAGAGACTGGTCCTAAAGCATGCAAGACGGACATTAGTGGGCTTTGAAGCTTTTGTTTTTTAACCATAACTCAGGGCATGACTCAGTTAAGCCTCCGTGATAGATACGGATTCATCATTATAATTAGCGTAGCTGGAATGAGACTGCAGCTTCCACGTTACGCATAAGGATTGCTGTATTACTCTTTTGATGAGTAACTGCTAGTTGAGTCTCACATATTTTTGACTATCCACGGCGCTCATAGCCTATCGGTTGACTAGGAAACAGAGGTTTAGACATGAAAAGACCGCCTGACTGACACGTGACCAATTATAGATTGGTTTTACAAGTCATTTAGGGGTGGGTTCATCTGAAATAATCAATGTCACACTAATAGGGTGTCATCTCATTCAAAACTGGACAGCAAGGTTAGTCTGCAATCGAATATACATGAAAAGCTTAAAGAAATTGGTGGACATTTATGTTGATAATCACAGTTTTTGTCTGTGTGTAGGTAATATATACACTATCATTCAAAGGTTTGGAAACAGTATATATATATTTTTTACTAAATTAAAATTTAAAATAAAATTATTACTTTATTTAGCAGCAATGCATTTAAATAACAATGCATTTTATTTAGCAGCAATGCATTTGACTGTAAAGATATGTATTATGCAAAAACTGAATCCTGAAAATATGAATCTTTTTTTTTCAAAAAAGAAAAATAAAAGTATTTATTTATTTAGCGGCACAACTGTTTTAACATTGATAATATTAAGAAATGTTTTCTTGATCACCAAATCAGCATATTAGAATGATTTTTGAAGGATCATGTGACACTGAAGACTGCATCACAGGAATAAATTGCATTTTAAAATATATTCGGTCACACTTTATTTTAAGGTCCAATTCTCTTTATTAACTTACCATTAACTATGACTTTTGCCTCAAAAAAAAAAAAAACTCCCAATTTGCTGCTTATTAATAGTTAGTAAGGTAGTTATTAAGTTAGGTATGGGATATGATTAAGGCATCATGCAGAATAAGGCATTAATATGTGCTTTATAAGTACTAATAAACACCCAAAATGTTAGTAGCATGCATGCTGGTGAATAGAATTGGTCCTTAAAGCGTGTTACCATATATTTAAATAGAAAATAGCTGTTATAAATTGCAATAATATTTCACAATATTAGTGTTACTGTTTTTATTGTATTTTTGATCAAATAAATGCAGCCTTGGTGAGCATTAGATACTTATTTAAAAAAACATTACAAAATGCTGAATGGTATATTGTATTATTTCACAGACATAACTTATATACAGGTTTGCACATGGATACCCAGTTACTTGCTACTAAGTTCCTCAAACAAAACTCTTTTCAAATGCTCGATGCCACTAACCTGGTAAACTTTGACAAAAGCCAGTGATGAGTTTTTCTTTCAGCACAGTACTGTAAGAATTACTTCATTTTTCTAGGTGGATTGTTCACCCAGACCCCCAGACGCTGTATCGCACCAGCCAGTCAGATAGGAACTATCGATTTTTGACCAGTTCTTGCCATTTTTATGTGCAAAATTCATCAGATGGTCAGTGAATGGACTGAGGGCTGAGAATGCCCCTAGTTAGACTCTGAACCTGACAGTCACAAGCATTGAGAATATCTTATCTAAAGAACTTTCGTGGTTTGCAACAGGCTGAAAAAGTCATTAATAAGCAGGACGGGCAAGTCAAAAATGGGTCCATCATCCACTGCAGGCCATTTTGCTTCCCTTGGCACCATCTTGCCAATAGAAAAGCAGAGGAAGTGCAGATAAAATCCATAAGCTTCAGCTCACACTGCAGAATGTGTCAGAAGTGTGATGGGTGTGATTTTCACACTGCATCTAATTGCATCAAGATATGTACAGAGCACATCTTAAATATGTGAACGTAAGGTCTGCAGAGGGATGAGGTGATGGTTATCTTCTATTGATGAATATAAATGGAGAGTCACGCTGCATGGCAAAATATTAGACAGACAGACAGATAGACGGATAGACAGACAGATCAATAGATATATAGATAGATTATTTCAGATTTTTACTCACATTTGGGGCTTGGTGAGTGTTCATTTTATGCCCAATCCCTCTTTTATCATGGTCAATTTGGTCGGCATTGACAAGTTACAGCTGTCATTGATGTTTGCAATGCAATATTTGACCCATTATTTTCATCAGTTACAGTAATAGCATTTATACAAAGCATTTATAAAAGCCATAATTAGCATTTTAGGAGGTATCTGCATCTGTGCAGCATCTCTACTAATAATGAAGCTGCAAGCGTAATTACTTCAAAAACTTAAAAAAAATTACCTCTCTCTCCCTCTCTCTCTCTCTCTCTGTGTGTGTGTGTGTGGTGTGTTTACTCTTCAGTGAAGGAAGTGCATCAATATACAGTGATTAAACTGACTAGAACTACCTATACATTAATCAGTTTTAATGCACACATTCCAGCCAATCAGAATCAAGTGTATAAATTAGTGCTGTCAAACAATTAATCACGATTAATCGCATCCAAAATAAAAGTTTTTGTTTATATAATATATGTGTATGTACTGTGTATATTTATTATGTATATATAAATACACACATATACATGTATATATTGAAGAAAAATATGGTATGTTTATATATGAAATATATTTATATATAATATAAAATATAACAATATAAATATATAAATGTATATACATGTAAATATTTTCAAAATATATACTGAATGTGTGTGTATTTATATATACATAATAAATAAACACAGTACACATACATATATTTTGTATACAAAAACTTTTAGTTGGGATGCGATTAATCGCGATTAATCGTTTGATAGCACTAGTATAAATATATATAACTGATCGAAATCTGCAGAGTTCTGTGATGGTAGATTCCATGTGGGCCTGCTAATGAGCTCTAGTCCATCTTGCTACAGATCCACTGGAGTTCCTAACCACTTCCAGCTCCTGCTGCTCAACACAGCAGTACTGCTACAACTCAGAGAAAAATTACCCACACTGCACCTTTAACGTGCATGTGTGCAACAACGAGTTTCAAGTCTGTTTCTGTTTAAGCAATATGATTTGTTGGTAATATTTAACAATAAGATTCTAAATGTGAGCAAAAGTTAATGCAATACCTTAACATGAAATAAAAATTAGCAATACTTTCACCACATTTATTAATCTTGGTTAATATTAATTTCTACATATACTAATACATTTTGTAAATTAATATATTATCAATAGACATGAATTAGCAATGAACAAAATCACACAGTTCAATGTTTTAACGGTTTTTACTTTTATTTATTTATTTATTTACATATCCATAGCATTATGAGGCTCAGAGTGGTTAAGGTGTAATAAACGTTAAAAGTAGGAAGAGATATTAAGTCAAACATTGTAAGAATCCTACATAAGCTAAAACTGGTTTGAATTTGTCAGTCTTTGCATATAAACTCTTGGCCATGTGTCAGGAGACATATAAAAGCCAGTTTTCCTCAAGCAATGTTTTGCATTAAGTGCCTTAGATTCAGCAAAGGGCTGATGTAAAGGGATAGAGTGACTGCATATTAAACCACTAACTCACCAACTCAAAGGTGTTACATAATTCATAGGCACAAATTCATATGATCAGGCATGTTGAGTGGAGGGAAAGTTATCTGCAGGATATTGCATTGTGGGGGAAGGGGGGCATTTGTATTTGAATTGAAGTCCTCTGGGGAATAGCGTGAACACTAGGGGGCAAACTTGAGCTTCATGCTCACCATTAGAACGGCAGCAGAAAAAATGGAGAAGCCACTTACAGAACATCTCTCACACTCCGGCTGTCCTGCCCTCTGCCTCGCGCCGTGCTTAATTTGTGGCTCTACCTGCGATAGATTCACAATCAGAACCTCTTTCTGCGTTCTGCTTCTTCAGGTATTCCTCGTGTTCTCAGTAGGGGTCTTTCTCGGCAGTTTGTGTGTAACTCTAGCACTCTGAGAGAAGTCACTTGGATTTCCCTCTTGCTGCATTATAGATGCATGACGGTTGAAGCCTGACTGAGAGGTCTGCGTTTGCACTGCCTGATTTCATTTGCATTCATCTTGGATGTCATGTCAGCTCAGGGCTCTGATCAAAACTTCAGCTGACCTTGTCTACTGCACTCTCTGTTTAAAGGTGAAGTGTGTCATTTATATGCCACTTGTGTTGTCAAACAGATTTGCGAAAATAATTGTTTTCAAACAGGTTTCCCAAGTACTTTTGGTGTTGTTCGGATGAACAGTTCCAATCCCAAACTCATTGGTTGAGTCAGAGTTGCTGTTTGGCTAGCTGAGACACGAATTACTTACTTATAGTTGACTCATATTAAACTTGCAAATAATGCATACAAAAAAAATACACACTTTACCGTTGAACTCCTCTTGTACCTGTGCATCTCACCTATGACCCATAATTCTTTGTGTTTGAGGCATTCGAGTGTTTTTGTACCACAGAGGTGTTCAGGTGTGAGGATGGAGAACACAAATGGTTCAAAAGGTCACAGTCAATTTCTTCTCTCATTCGTTACTGCTCTGCACATTAGCAAATTCTGACTTCGGGCTTTGGGAATTTAAATAAACAATGGTATGAAAGGTTGTGCTGTATATAAATTTAAAAGATGCAATTGGGCACATGCAGTCGAGTGTTAACCTTTCAAAAAAATATTTTCACAATATAAGATGGCCTACAGTACCTTATTGATTTCATACAACTGTTACCTTGTAATAAAAATATTAAGGATAGTATATTGCCATTATTTTGTACAGATGTGTGTGTGTGTGTGTGACAATAAAGTGACAATAAAGTAAAGATCAAATAAATGCTGTTCTTTTCAACTGTCCTTTCATCAAAGAATCCTGAAAATAAATAAATAAATAAATAAATAGATAGATATATAGATAGATAGATAGATAGATAGATAGATAGATAGATAGAAATGTATCACTGTTTCTGTAAAAAATATTAAGGAGCAGAACTGTTTTCAAATTTACTAAGAAGCAATGTTTTTTTTTTGAGCAGCAAATCCACATATTAGAATGATTTCTGAAGGATCATGAAGACTGGAGTAATGATACTGAAAATTCAGCTTTGATTCACAAGAATAAATTACATTTTACAATATATTCAAACAGAAATTGCTTATTTTAAATTGTAATAATATTTCACAATATTACCGTTTTTACTGTATTTTAGATGAAATAAATGCAACCTTGGTGAGCATGAGAGTCCTTACTTTACCTTAGGACAAATATATTATTTTTCACTCCACAGAGTAGGTTGTTTAGTTTTGGAAATTGCAGCATAATTAAATGTGTTGTGATTGGGATGTTCTGGCAAAGATGGTTAGTATGGCCTGGCTGGGTGTGATTGCACAATTTAAGTGCAGAGAAATATAAACTTTAAAGCAAATATACCTAATTAAATCACCCAGAGTGTTCTGCAGCATTGAATGCGTGCAGGTTCATTAAAGTGAGTCACAGAAGTCGCCCATATTAGAGGCACGAGGAAGCTTGACTACATTTTAATGGCTAAGAAGATTTGGGGAACTGCTCCCAATACAAAATAACAAAACAAATACCTAACCTTTCTAATCACTGAATGCAATTGCCTATGAATAACAGTGTGGAATATTTAAACCTGAGTCGTTGTCTTTATCTGTGGCTTGGTTTCTTTCACTATAGCTGGTCTGAATGACAGGAAGAAAACTATTCACATATTGTGTGTAATGGATGAAAGAAATGGTTTGGAACAAACCATTTTTTAGATGAACCATCCCTTTAACAGTACTGTACACTGACATTTAACATAAACAGTGTAAGATAGAAAACATACAGGTTGGCTGAAGAAATCAATATATATAAGGGAAGAAATGAACCTAAACAAAACAGTGTGTGCTCTTGTGTGGTTACCTGCTGTGCAATTAAAGCCACAGTCCAGAATGTTTGTTAACCTTATGTTCAACCACAGACTTTTATTCTAGTTCAATAAAGCTTATGAAATCTTAGTCTTAGCAAAATACCAAACAACTTTAGCAAGGTACATTTTTTTCCCTCCCTACTAGTAAATATACCGTAGCTTAACACTGAGAAGCGCCATATATATACATATATAAACACAAATACTATGTTTGTGGAGCTAATAATCACCTCAGTTTTTTTTTTTTATTGTGGGGCATAACATATTTTTGTAATATTTAGCAATTTATGTTGCTAAGGGTGTTGCGCAGTGGTACACATGACCGTTGGGTTAAGCGTCATAGCCATGCTTTATCATGAATAAAACAGAGCTGTATACCAATCAGAATCAAGGACTGGAACTAACCATTTTATAAGAAACAATTAAACATGATATTCAGAAAATCATGTATGTATAATCAAGTTAACCTTAATTGCTTCAGTCCAGTGCGTGTTCATCTTGAAATATTGCTAACAATATAAAAGTTATTCTTACATTTGCTTTATTAATATCAATAGATTTCACAGCAATATGGCACATGAACCAGGCATTTTACTTGCTAAAAAGTATGAACTATCAATCAGACGACAGAAGGCATGTGGTAGATTGTGTGCAACAGGTTTTCAGCAATGTTTTGATCATGTTGGTAATTGAGACCTTAGAAATTTGTGTATTAAATATGATACAGTAGGCTTTATAGGGTTAAGATGATTTGTAACATGGTAGATGGTTTCTAGATTTCTGGTGAAAGCTGCTAGACCATCTTGGACTGGCAAAAAACTTGTAATATCATTTTAAAGTGGTTAAGCTAGTCTTTACATGCAATATTTTGCAGCATAGTAGCTGGTTGACCATCAAACTAGATTTTCCAGCAGTTTTTCAGTTGGCTTTATGTCTCTTTGGAGATTAAATGTTATATTATGAGTTCCTCATATCAGAATATTGCTCTGTGGATTCCTCCAAAGCCCCAGTACACAGGTTTTTCTTTGTCATCTAGCTGTAATATGGTACATATCTGTTGTGTAAGTCAGGACTGTGCAGCAAATTGACTTTCCACTATCAAATTCAGGGTCGAACAAGCATCCATATTAGTTAGCATAAATCAAACCAAGCCTGCACTTTACACTGATGCTCATTGCTATTAGTAGCTACACTACACCTAACAGCACTCAGTGGAACAGCGCATGCTAATGTGAGCTACAAAAGCGGGCCGTGTCGGTCTTTTTAGAGCTAATTTGCATGTCGGTTTAATTCCATGATGCGGCAGGCTCATTAGAATTAGCTAGTGAAAAGAAGTTTTAATGTACAGCACTGTACCTTAGAGCTCACACCTTTCCCAAGAGAGGAAACAACTTGGAGATGCTGGATAAAACATGGCAGATTGTTGTTCTCATGGGCTGAGCTACTCATTAGCAAGACATTAGGGCAGAAAACCTCAGTCATGTGGGTCATTACCAACAGGAAGGATGACAAGGCGAGAAAAGGTTTTCTAAAAGTGTAGAAAACTAAATTAATTTAATTGAACTTTTATTGAAACAAATAAATAAAGAAATTCTTAAAAATGCAGATTTATTCTTTCTTTTTTTCTTTCTTTTCTTTCTTTCTTTCTTTCTTTCTTTCTTTCTTTCTTTCTTTCTTTCTTTCTTTCTTTCTTTCGTCCGTTCGTTCGTTCTTTTTTTTATATATATTTTGCACTGGTGGCATTATAATAATTAAGCAAATGCCATGCCATAACTGTACAAGATAAAGATACATTGTATATAATATATATAAATGTTTCTAAAATTGTAAATACATTTATTATTATTATTGCATAGATTATAATGGTTGTTTATTTATTTATTTTGGTGTGAAGATAAACAGTACAATAAGATAGATGTGTGTGTGTGTGTGATTTGTATTTTTAATTTTCATTAAAAATACATTTCATTTTCATTATGCAAAACATGTTTCTTATTTTCTTTTGGTTTTTCATGTAATTTATGTTTTTGTGAGACTGGCCCTCTGATATTAATTTGTTGAGGTTTTATTGAAGTAATAATAACTGCTGTAATTTATTTCATTTTGGCAGAAACTATAGTTACCGTGGTACATTTTTATGGGGCAATTTAACCTTTTGTAATATTGTTTTGCTGGCAAATGCTTTGCCCTGCGAAATAATACAAAATTCAGAGGTGAGAAAGCTATGGAAGCGCTAACAGGCTAGTTTACTCGCTTTGTTGAGTAAATACTCAATTAGCAATGAATATTAATAAGACATTGACATGTTCAGCTTTGTTTTCACTGCTCTCAGATGAACTGAAATTGCTGCTGCTGCCTGACAACATGCTGTTTTTTGGATTTAAAACCACATTTAACTTGTGAGTTCAGCTGAGGTCAGAGTGATTGTCCACAGTGAGCCTCGGAGAGCTGAAGTTTACTCTAGTGCAGCCAGACAGTGTGAGGCGAGAGCTAGATCAGGACTGGTCTACGAGCATGTTGCACCACCTTGACATTGCTCACTGTTTTTCTGTTTATTTTTGTGGAAACTGCAATTTTTCAGGATTCTTTGATGAATAGAAAATTCATTGTCAATAGCTATGTTAAAAATGCGAATTCAACGCAAAACTGGAACATCGCATAAAACCAACCTAGGCTCATTGGAAATGCATGTCTCTACATACATTTCTGCAAAACTGAAAAAACGTACCTAAATGTATGATTCCCTGCAGTTTCCAGTTGAAATCAACACTAGAGGCAGTAAAACTCTGACAACTTTTATTCCTTTTCACACGAAGTGTGACTTACAGGAACAGTTTTGATTATTTTCTCACAGTTACTTGCAGAATGGTATGTTATGACTTCTAAACAATTTTAACATCCTGCACGATTTGAAAACTGATACTTTTGAACGTTGTCGTCACATATACAGCTTCATATGTATGAGTTTACTAACTCAGTAAGTTTACTCAGTAGCTCACGCGATACAGCGTTGCACTTAGGTGAAGAAGAGCTCCGGTACGAATCCCGTCAAACTACAGTTCAACAAAACAGCTCAAATCTGCATAAGGAAGTTAAAATAGCATGGCTGCATCAGCGAATACGTTTTTATATTACTTTTGCATTTGTTAACACTTTCGGGTAGGTTTAGGTTTGGGTTTGGTGTAGGGGATACTTCCAACTTCATAGAGCTTAATCTTTAGCGACACTCACCGGATATTTGAATTATGAATGGCGGCAAAACGTACCTCAAGCAGCATAATGAAAACACTGCAATACGTGCCTGTACCAACGTAATCAAAACGTGTCACGGTCACGTATTAAACGTGTGTTTTAGCGCCACTCTCTGGACATTTCACTTTGAAACTGCCGCGAAACGTGCTGCAAGGTACATAATTACGGTGTTGCAGAAATGTATGTAGAGACACGTATTTCCAATGAGCCTGGGTTGCATAAAACATTTGCAACTAAAGCACCGTTTCCATCCAACGAGTCAAAGAGAACAAAACCGCCACTTCCTGATAAACTGGCACAAAATACCACTAAGAAAAGTAGGAGAAGCCACTGAATATAATAATTTTCATATACGATAAATTACTTGCGCCTCAAAGTGAGCAAACGAAACACAATAAATGCTGTCATTGCTTTCGGAGGCAGATGCCTGCTGTTTGGGAACACAGTCGTGTAAGACAATTATACAGAAACACTTTGATGACAGACTTTGCTCAGGCATTTCAGAACGACCAAAAAACATTTCAGATGCTGTGCAACGAGATCGGTCAGCTGGTTAGTCAAGTTAACCAGGCCCATCGTGCAAAGTCACATGACTTTTTTTGATGTGCATGGTGGAATTTATTTGGTAAATTCAGATATTCTTTGATACAGCACTCTGTAAACAGCCACACCTTTCAGTAATGACCCTCTGTGACTTACCCTCTTTGTGGAGGGTGTCAATGTTCCTCTTCTGGATCATTGCCAAGTCAGCAGTCTTCTCCATTATTGTGGTTTCAAAGAACAAGAGATACCCAGAATTTATACTGTATGGATGGTCATTAATTGAAACTCAAATGTAAATATTCTAATATTTTGAGATACTGATTTTTGACTTTCATGAGCTATAAGCTCTAATCATCAAAATTAAACCAAAAAAAACTTTTGAAATGTTTTACTTTACATGTAATGAATCTAAAATATATGAAAGTTTCACTTTTTGAAATAAGTTACAAGAAGCAATTAACTTTTTCACGACATTCTAATTTATGAGATGCACCTGTATGTGCATTTTTAGATTTTATGCACATCTTGGCAATGTTTTTTTTTTTTTAATGCAATATTCCAAAATGTGCATAAAAATAGGTGGATGGAAACATAGCTAATTTTGAACAATTTTATGCATCCTTGCTAAATGAAAGTATTTTTAAAAAATCTGACCCCTAATTTGAACAGCAGGGCATGCCGAAGGAGCAATGGGATCAGGGTCAAACTTGAACCTGCAGTACCTGCATAAGCACCACAGCTCATGCGCCAACCATTACACCACATTTCCGGCTGACTTTCTTTTTTTCCACAGCTTGCTTTGGAAATGCTACAGACAGTGTGCAGATAGTCAAGCATGCTGGTATGGTTCCCAAATGCTTATATCCCTAACCGATCTGTCTTGCCAGCGTATCGTGGCACTTATCTGATGGCCACCCCGTAACGCGGTCCCCCCCGATAGTGCTCATCCCTCACCGCATGGTCCTATCAGAGAGCACATCTGCCTCCTCCTCTGTTTCACTGTCACAGCTGAGATAAACACACAGCTTATCAGCTTTCTGCGCCGCAGATATGACCTTTAAGAGAAAAGGGTGAGTGATCCATTGAGAGGACTGATAGAGGACGACCACTTCATCAGGGAAAAAGAGAGACAAAGAGAGAAGGGGAGGAGGAAATATGCTTGGGAGAAGGGCACTAGATTGAGAAACAAATGCAAGCTGAGATTGTTTAGAGAGGGAGCAGGATATTCAAGAGACAGATGTGGAGGAGAGTGCAGAGAGATCAGCAACACTTTAAGGAGACGGGCCACTCGTAGAGAAATTAATGGGGGGAACTGCAATGCGACTGCAGTGATGAGATGTATCGGCGATAAAAAATATGCTGGTGTTATTTGGCAAGGAATCAGTTTTTTCTTAATGCTAAAAATTATAGGAATATTCCAGGTCAAATACAAGTTCAGCTCAGTCTACAGCACTTGTGGCATAATGTTGATTATCGCAAAAAAAATAAATTATACTTCAACTCATCCTTTGTTTTCATAAAAAGCGAAAATCTAAGGTATAAAGCACTTAGAAAGGAAGCAAATGGAGCCAATTCCTAAATGTTAAAGTATTGTTTTAAAGTGCCCCTATTATGGATTTTTGAAAATGACCTTTCATGCAGTGTGTAACACAGCTCTAAGTGAATGAAAACATCCTGCAAAGTTTTAAATCTGAAAGTGCTCCGTGTATAAAGTTACTGTCTCTCAAAAGAAAGAGTCAAATCTGAATCATTGAAACGAGTAGTTTTTTTTTTAAACGAATCCCAAGCCGTTTCATCTTGATGTCAACATGAAACATTAGCATATTGTCAGCCCACTTGTTGGCAGAACTGGGAAACTTGATTTTCGCATTGTCTGAATGAAAATACAAATTCATTCTTTGCCACTAGGTGCTGCTTTTGGGTAAAAATAGCTGTTTCCCCGGTAACGCTGTACACAAAACAGCACTGCACTCACAAACACTGCTTTATCAGGCATCACAGGCATAATGAAATGGAAATTAAATTGACCAATTGGACCAATCACCACCGATTAGCATCACGCAAAGGACGTGAGTCGTTTGAGCAAATAAGGTAAAAATAAATGCATATTATAAGACAATGAAAGTGTTTTTTTACCTTGCATGCATGTCAACCAGTTGTTGGGGACTTCATAAACCAAAGTATGCCTATTTAATTAAAAACAGTATAATAAAGTAATAGTTTCAGTATTTTGTTTTTGTTTTTGTGAAAAACACTTAGTAACCTTTTCTTAGTAAGTTACATCAAATAAAAATAATTTTGAATGCCACAAATGCATTATGCTACACATGTTGTTGATTTAAGCTGAACTTTGAAAGCTGAATAGAAATATCTCTTTAACATTCTACCGGGGAAAGTGCGTGTAGTTAAATTGCAGTAATGTATCACATCATGATTAAGATGAATGATTATCAGTGCAGTCAGTCCAGAATGACTATGATTTTTTAATTATATATCTGCACTGGGCAGAGACAAATCATATAGATCAGTAAAGTTGATTACAGTAACATTAACTTCTTCCCTCACTCACAGGAGACGAATCATGTGAGACAAGCTGCTCTCATTTGCATAAAGCTACACTTTAAACTTTGTCACATCGCCAATACCCCGTCGCTCTCATTGAAAATGAATTACTTCCAGTCGCTCTTTCACTGAACGAGGCTTCATTGTTAAAGGCAACAACTGGAGGCTGGTCACGCAAACTGCAGCTAAAAAAGTTCTCATCCCTTTTACACCGCCAGTGACTTTGCCATTACATGTCTCTACTCTCTGTACTTTCTATCATGATTGTAAAAGTGAGATATCATTTAATTTGACTAGGAATTAGTTTTCTTGTCACTAAAAAATAACATTCTGCTTTTGAAGAGTGTTGTTATATGAACTACAGCAGTGCTAGTGCATTAAATCATTAACCAGATGAGCAATCTATCAAAATACAATTTAAACTCACTCACGCTGCCGAAAAATATCAAAATGTCATTTGAATTTGACAAATGATCAGTTTTCTTGTCTCTGATAATAAACATTATGCAGAGGAAACTGTTTTAATATGAACTGTGTCATTGCTCATTGCATCATCAACAAGAGCCGTCAATGTACAGTATGAATCAAACTCACTCAGACGACAGTTTCTTTTCCATGCATCATTTTATTATATCCATGTACACTACTGTGCAAAAGTCACACCAACACCACCAACAACAAAAAAAGGTTTTAAGTCAGTTATTTCTATCGTTTGCTGTAGTGTGGCAGTAGAATATATCAGTTTCCATTTCCAAATATTCATTTAGCTATTAATTGTAATAATCCAGTGAGATTTTTGTTTGCACAAGGAGTCTGACAACAGCCAGTGCTCCACACAGAGATCTGATCTCACCATCATCATCCAGTCTGTATGAAATGACATTAATAAACAGAAAAAGACTGAGACTAAATCCAGAAGAACTATGGCAATGTCTCCGAGATGCTTGAAGAAAGCTACCTGCAAAGCTCCCTGAACAATGCCAGTGTACTAGGGACAGAATCTGTTTTAAACACAAAGGGTGGTCACAGCAAATATTGATTTGATTTAGTTATGTTAACTGATAAATAAAATCTATTTATGACATTATTTTTGAAAGCATCCTCTCTTCCCATCATGTTTTCACAAGTGCCTAAAACTTCACAGTACTGTAGTTTTGCCTGAGACTTTGCATATTGTTTACAGATAAATCATATAAAACAGTGAAATCGCTGCAGAAATTCAACATTGTTTCAACATTTGATTACAAATTGGAATCAGTTCATAATCTGAACTTCACTTCAGCACTTTCCACAAATTGGTACAAAAAAAGGCTTCACTTTTTTCTTAAAATATGTTTTTGAACAAATTGCAAACAAACAAATAAATAAATAAACAAATAAATAACCTAATTAAACCTAATTTAAGATATCACTTAGTAGGAACCAGCCAGCTGGGGACCAGATGTTGGTTAGTAGTTGTGTTTTCCATAAATTAGTGATAAAACTGACTTGCTTGCTCAAGTTATTGTAATTGCCATACAAACTAATTTATTTATATATTATTTATCAAAGTGTACATTGTTTCAAAGCAGCTTAATCGAAAATATTGCTGTGCTAATTACTGGTAATCATTTAGCAGCTGTGTTTTAAATGATTGAGCTTGACAGAATTAATTTTGGATAAACTTAAAGTTGTTATCATTTTTCATTTATTTATTTATTTTTAGGAAAGGACAAAGTCAAAACTAATTTATTTTCATGATAGGGTATTTACTGTTGGGGAACAGTTTTTCTAATACTTCTCACAACAAGAAAAATGTGAGATTAGTGCCTGCTTGTGCTTTTTTTATGGAAATTGCCTCAAGTTACATATATGCAACTTTTTTTAATTGGTGATTTGACAAGTGATATTGATACATAACTTAACAAAGAGTTTTTGAAGATTTAGTTCTTTTAGCCACAGGAACTGTACTTGCATGACTCAAAACAGCTGCCCAGTAGCACTAGCAAGATGGCGGCAGAGTGGACTGACTTGCATTAAAAATGGCGTTAGGAAGAAATAGGGGCTCAGAAGAGGCCTCTTTCTCATCAAACTCAATTCTCTAACGTGGGCCTTGAGCTTTGTCTGAGCAGTAAAGAGCAGAGGAACACAGGCAGGTAGTAAATAATGCATATGCCTTTTTGTTTTTTTGGCGCAGAGGCGTTCACACGCTCAGCCTCGACACAGCCTCTCAGAAGTGCCCTTATTACAAAAGTGAGAATTTCTGTCCTTGTTTTCTTGGGGTTTAGTCAGAAACACGTCCCATCTCAAAGACGAAAATGATCCCATGAGATGCGGCTGTGCTCTAAACGAGGAGAAAGAAAAGCAACACGGCTACTCAAGTTACTGTTTTTTGCACTTGTTTTGGTCTGAAACAGAGCTCCGTTCCTCTCTTTGTGCCCACAGGACTCTTTTCACATTGTACTTTTGCATGCAAACCACGGTACTTTGCATCATCACTGTGAGTACCACCACGAGTACTAGTGACAGCTGTTTACCAAAGTAGCTAGGTCACGACTCAGGAGGAGAAGACACCATTTTCACTCTGTTATTCAAGTGTTTGTCCCTGCGGATTTTCAACCAGAAGTTTGCACAGAACAACATTTGCAGACGCATTGCATGAGATGTGAAAAATATGAGCTGCTCTCAGAAGGTAATTTATTTGGAGACGAAGAGCTATGAGAAATGCATTATACTATAATAAGTGTGACTGGGAGCGTGCAAAGATGCAAATTGTATGTGATCAACAGCGGTTCACTTCCATGAGGTCGGCCAGATTGCTTTCATACTTCAATCCGCAGCAGAGTTTGGCATTTTCTTAATCAGTACTTTGTCTTGTTTTCCAGTCTGAAGATTCTTAAACAATATACATTTAGATAAGATGCAAAATCATGCAGTTTTGTAAGAACTTGTTTTCAAAGAATGCATCTTGAATTAATTTAGTAGCCTATTAGTTTGCCTGCCTATTTGACAAATTGTTTTCTTGTTTCAAGCGTAAACCTCACTAACTTTTTCATTGATTTATATGCCTTAAACAAGCAATAATGCTTGATGGTCTTTGAAAAATTCATGAAAACAACCCCAAATATTGATTACATCCTGAAATTATGCAGGTGAAAATGGCATATTCTTTATTCAAAAGTTTGGCATCAGTAAGATTTTTAAGCTTAATATATATATATATATATACAGTGTTTCCCACAGGATTTTGTGAGACTGTGGTGTGTGGACCTCGGTCCCTCTAGGGGGGTACGGGGGCATGGCCCCCCGTAAGATTTTTTTTTACATTTTAAAGTTAAATTAATCTACGTGGTGCAATTTGAGAGTTCAAAATTAAGATCTCCAATACAGGTTCAGTGTGCAAACTTAAATAAAAAAGCTGGTGAATTGACTTTCACTTGAGGTTTAAAGGGGAACTCAATGCTCTTTTTAGTTGTGATATAGTGTCTCAGTCTAAATTACACTCACACCGGTGAATTTGGAAGCCAAACAAATTAGAATATAATGACAATAATAATAATAATGTTATATTATTATTCCTATTACAGTAATAGCCATTTATTGGAAAACAAGTACACTGTAAAATAAATGAAAATTAATATTTCACAGGTATATTATTTTACCTTATTCTACAGTAGGGAAATTACAATACTTTTGTCCTAATTTCTACACGTGCAAGCAGGGCCTAAAACTAACTTTTTGCCACATCTGCCATTTTAATCATGATACAAACAACATTTTCTGGTGACTTGAGAAAATCTATCAGCCACAAATATTTTTCCTGGCCATTAAACTGTTTTTGCAGTTGCTGCTACTACAACTACTAATATTTAATAATAAAAAAAAGCCATTTGAAATTAAAACCAACCACTACATTTTAATCACAATACAAACAATGATGCTACATGTAGATGTATCATGAAAAGTTTTTTATTATTATTATTTAAATTTGATTGTATCATGTCAACATTTGAAGCAAAAACAGAATTGACTGACTTCAGCTTTGTGAAATTATGATAAAACCTGCATAAAACAAAATCAGCAGACAGGCTGAATTTCACTCTCTGACAGCAGGTGGCGCTTATGGAAGAGCAGTGAAAAGAGGGAAAAAATGCTGTCGAAACTTCTCTCAAGCCAGTTCCTTTCAGAAATAGATTCATATAATAGATTCATATATATATATATATATATATATATATATATATATATTGTAATAAATTAATATTTTAATAAGCACAGAGACATTCAATTCACCAAACAGGACATTACAAAAATTTCTGTTTCAAATAAATGCTGATTTTTGTGACACTGAAGACTGGAGAAATGATGCTGAAAATTCAGCTTTGCATCACAGGAATAAATTATTTTTTTCAAATATATTCAAATAGAAAACAGATGATAACAATATTTCACAATTTTACTGTTTTTATTGTGTTTTTATGATTAAATAAATGCAGCTTTTGTGAGCATAAGAAATTTATTTCAAAAACATTTTTAAAATCTTTTGAAGATTGGACACCAATCTTTTGAACAGCAGTGTATAACCACAGTTTGCATTTTTCAAGCTTGGCATACACCATTTGAATGATAGAGATGCCAGACTGAGTCAAAGAGAAAAGTTTTCTTCCCAGGATTTCTTAACTCCGAGTGTGTTTTATGGAATGGTTGAGAGGCCTGTTAAAGGGATAAGAGAAGGAGGGTGGGGGCGGCTCGTCCATGTTCCTGTCGGCCCAGGCCAGCTTGCCGCTTTGCCTTGTAATTGCTGGCTTACAGCATGGACGGCAGAAACATCAGAGCAGAGACAGATGGTTGTGCCTCTCACATCCCTCTCTGGAAGGGATTCAGCACGCAGGCTGATTGAATTCAAGTGTTGGGACTCTAAGCCTGCCTGCTGCCTCCATGCCATATTCCAGCAGAGGAAGGAGGGTATTTTCACACGGCCATTTGTTTCTCCCTTCCTCTCACTGTTCCCCTCGTTCTCCCTCACCGTCTCGCTGTCCATCATATGGATTTTGTGCTCTTTATCTCTTTATCCTCATTTCTACCCTTTCTGCCCTCTCTACACTCATTCTGTCCTATCATTGATCATAGTGAGAGTCGTTCGACAAATGGTTCCCACCGTGCTTCCTTACGTTAGGTGTCAATAATATTTTATATATATATATATATATATATATATATATATATATATATATAATGATAATTAAAATTCCAAAACTTAAGTACTTATAATTAGATTATATTACATTTTAAAATACTCATAATCAGACTACAGTTACTTTTTATTGATTACATAATTACGTATGGGACCCTGTGTTAGCAGTCATCTGAAAGGTGAATAAATAAGCTTTCCATTGATGTATGGTTTGTTTTGATAGGGCAATATTTGGCTGAAATCCAACTATTTGAAAACCTTGAAAAGACTCTGAGGGTGCAAAAAAAATACTAATCAAAAATTACGTTTTGATATATTTACGGTAGGAAATTTATAAAATATCTTCATGGAACATGATCTTTACTTAATATCCTAATGATTTTTGGCATAAAAGGAAAACAATACAATGTATTGTTGACTATTGCTACAAATATACCTGTACTACTTATGACTGCTTTTGTGGTCCAGGGTCACATATTATTCACACAAGTCTTTGGCTTTGGAAGGCTTTTGTCTTTCACACACATTAAAATGTACCAATTCATGTTATTTCTTATTTATATGTAATGCAGGTATGTAATATGTAATGCTTTTTTTGTCTGTTGAACCTCATTCACTTGATATATTAACTTGAAGTTCCACCTGAGATTTTAAGGTAATAATTTAATAATTAACATGGTTCTCTGACATTGGTTAATGGTCACATGACATGCAGGTAAACAAATAAAATATTCAATATTTATTTTAATTTGATAATTTTATGATTTAATTACTTAGCTTTTCATTAAACTCAAACTTCCCCTGCAGTTCCTTCGTGAACCTTGACGTAATGTTTAATGCACTTCATATTGTTAATAACAATGAATGCAATATATTTTCATTATCTTTGTATTTTATATCAATATGGAACAATATTATCTTATTTAAATCTATGTGGTCACTAGTAATCTAAGTAATCAAAAAGTAGTCTGATTATATTACCTAAAATGTGTAATGTAATGGATTACGCTACTGACTAAAATAGAATTATTGTTGTTATCCATGCATTTTTGAATTTAGTGTTTTACAAGAAAGGCAGAAAAAATAGTAAATCACTTTGTTATTTATTTTTTTTATCCTGATGCCCAATTACAGTCAATAAATACAGTCTAATAAATTTGTTAAGCACTGTATGAGCTTAACAAATGTATTAGACCACCTGTCTTAATAAAAAGAAAACACAAATATTTTAGGAATATGTCAAAACTATAAATTGTATTGTCATATTTACTGTAAAATGTGTATTGTTATTGTGCAAATAACAAACCGAAACAACTAAATTATTCACACATAACAACCAAAAAAAAGAAAAAATCATATTTTGTTTGGCTTTGATAACAGCTTGCATTCTTGCTGGCATTGCTTGTATGTACTTCTCCGCAGTCTCTGTTGTTATTGACTGTAATTGGGCATTAGAATAAAAAATAATAATAAAGTGCTTTACTATTTTTCTGCATCTCTTGTAAACCTGTAAAATTCCAAACAGTAATTATATTTTAGCATTAGAAACACTACTGTTACTAAAGAGAACACACATACTGGTGGATTAGCCATACATTACTTTATATACGTATATACTGTGTATATGTATAAATCTATACATATATATATATATATGTATACATATATGATGCATGGTCTGTGGTGTCATTCGTGTCTGTTGCACAAATAGTTTGACCAAGTTTGAAGGTTCAGGGCTCAAAGTCTTGCCTTAGCAAACACCATGATGATCCCAGCAAGCAGACAAATTCATTTGAAATATCACCCAGTAAGGCTCCTATCATAACAATTCAAACATGGGGCACCACAACTGCGGCAAAATAGTGCAGAAAAGTATGGCCTGGACTTAATGCACCCTGCAGCCTGTGCAGAAAACTGAGAAGAGATGAAAGGAGTTAGCTTTTTTCAGGTCAATTTGCCTCCAGGGTGTTTACGCTTGGTAAAGTGAAATAGATCAGTGAGGGCTGAGCTAGAAGCTACGGATGATAACAGTGTTTGGCTTATCTGTGCATCGGTGTCAGCATTGCAACATCCTCACAACACAACCAGGAGATCACTATCTCGACTACTAACATAGATCTCTATGACTAGCTGTGCTTCACAACTGTTACCTTGTTTGCTAGTTGTGCACATTTTTTCACATTCTTTTCTCAAGTCTTTTTTGAGCAGTCTTACATCTTGTTCTAACTGGGTGTGATGCTGTGACAAGTGATAAATCTCTTGCATGCTGATGTAGTTTTTGCTCTAATCAGAGAAGTTTTATAGGTCACTTGGTTTCTATTTCTGTTGTGCTGTGCTGAAGAGCCCCGCCCACTGTGAAATGTTATTGGTTCAAAATCAAGCAGCTTTATTTTAAACATCACATTTGTTCTGATTGGCTTTGATTTTGTTGGTTCACTGCAGCATTTCACGTTCAGAGAGAACAGAAAAAACTACTTGCAAGGTTAGAACACAATCTCCCTAATTTATATATTTGTTGTTGTTGTTTTTTATTATTATTATTTTAGATTTTTCTTTGAATATTCGAATAGACTTGAAGAAACCTGAATCAGTTATTTTTCTAGATTAGTAAAACCCGATGTAAAAGGGGGGTAAATGTTTTTTTGTTGTTGAATTTTGATTGATTTTATATCAGTTTTCTCTGAATCTGAGCATTTTTGAGCCAAACACATCTGTCATAAGACACGGTATAGTCTGAGAAATAAGATATCAGTCAAAACTGTATTTCTGTATTTCTGTTTATCGTAAAATGCTGTGTGCCTTTATTTTCAAATGTGCCGTCCTTGGTTACATGGATATCATGGTTCCAAAAAGGAGTTTTCACAGCGATGGCACAGAAGAACCCTTTTGGGGAGTGAGCAGTTCTAAAAATATATTTTTTTCTTAGTCTGAAGAACATTATAATAATCAAAATAACTTTTTATCTCTATAAAGAACCTTCTATCCAATAGAACATTTCCATGGATGTTAAAGGTTCTTCATGGAACCACAGATGCCAATCAAAAACCTTTATTATTAAGAAATTTGAGATAATAGTTAGCCTGCCACTGAACCGTTTTAACAAGTTGGAGATGTTGATCTTTTAAAACCACTGGGTAAAGAACAGAAGAACAGGAAAATCTTGGATTTTGATACATTTGAAGGGCCTTTGGGTTAGAAAACTCTCAAATGAGTTCTCTTTTACAGTAGTTGTTTCTCCCATGGCAGTCAGCTTAAATGGAGAACAAGTGGAGACTTTTGCTTAAATCTTTTTAGATTTTTTCCCTCTGAAGAAGTCTAATGTGTCTCCTTTAGAGAAGATCTCAGAATGTCTCAGACATGACATATTCCAAGATGTTTTAATATGAAATCAAGCATTTCCCACCAGTTTCTTCCAAAATCATTAAACTTGGCTATATAGACAAATTTATTAGCACTTATCGCGTATGTCAACAACTGACTGATTTGTATCTATTTTTATTCCTCCAAAGGCCTTTTAGGAGAAACATCTGAGATGATGTTGAAACTTAAAACATAACTGTGAAATGAAACCCTAACCAGAATCTAATTCCCTGTATGATAATTAGGAGTCTCCGGCTTGATTTATTGGAAAGCTGACACCATGTCTAGGTGTTGCTATAGGCCGTGTGTCACGCTGTTCTGGTGTTGCTCATGTTTCCTCTCATCATAATTATGTGTACAAATTGGAAGGAGGAAGCTTAATCTAGATTTTAGGCAAAAATGACTATTTCATACCAGATGTGTTGATGGAGAACACGGCTTTTAACACATGCTCTGCTCAAGGGCATCTGAGTCAGCCGTGTGCCGTGTGTGCAGTTCTGCTATAGATCATATTTCAATATGAGCAATGCCATTTCATGTTTTTTATTTGAATTCCTTCGTACCTAAAGACAAGAACAAAGATGTTTGTTTGGGTGATCCAACATTTTAAACCCCTTTTGGAAGCAGACTTTCTAATATGTACAAAGTCAACCGTGAGAAAGTCCACAGATTGAACTTTTTCCACCTGACTTGTTTCCAGTGAGGTTTATCAATGTAGGTAAATGTCATGGTGTGTCTCTCTAATATGACTGAGATTTGAGACCTTTTCTTCTGGACCTTTACTCCATAGTCCAAACAAACATATTGATGTGTAAAACCTCAAAGGAGGATTGGTTGTGAACAGAACCATTTCTGGAGAGATGATTGCTAATGAAGCATATGGACTGAAGGTTGTTTTTGAGTGTGGGTTTGTTTACTTCTGGACCAGAGTTATTAATAGATGCTTGTGAGGATGAATCAACCACCTACAATTTGGATTCTTATGTAGAGGACATTTAAAAGACAACAGAAAACAGCATTGGTAAGTTAACCAGCCTGAGATGGTTTAAAATGTTCAGACCAGGCTTTTGGCTGGTTTTAGAAGGGTTTTGGGACATTTTTTTGTGCGGTCAGCCACCTACAGTTTGGATTCTCATTTAAAAGGCAACAGGAAACAGCAGTAGTAACACATTTAACCAAGCTTAGATGGTTTACGCTGGTTTGACCAGGCCATTGGCTGGTTTTAGAAGGGTTTTCAGCACCATTAACACATTTAACCTTTGTAATGTGCAATATTTTTTATAATTATGTGGATATATTAATGTTTAATTGGATTGTGGATTAAGTACGCATGTTAGGTTTTGCTACTCTCAAGACCAATTAAAAATAATACAAATATTATTAATTTAAACAAAAACATGACATGTAGCCTTACAATGTAGTACAATGTCTCTGAATTAAATACATATACTATTTCAGGTTTTTTTCAAGTGGAAATGGATTAAACCAATCTAAGATTAAACCACTTTTCTGGTCAATCCAAGGCAAACTGGTGTTTAGCTGGTTTAGCCAATCGCACATAAAAGGTGGCAAAAACTCATGAAACCACCCAACAGCCTATATTTATACAGCAAGGACGCAAATGAAGTAAATGGTGCTTGATGTTTTTATTACATATATTAAGTACAAAAGAATAAGGACAAGACACATAAATCATCTAAGACTCTTATGGTTGCATGCTGCTAATAAACAACGGTAAAAGCAGAAAAAAATGGCAGATACTTATGTTTTGTTTCAAGTGTATGCTGCTGGAAAACTCAAGAAAAAAATGCTAAGTGCCATCTTTATGCACTTCATGAAGAGCTGTAATTTTCCTAATAGGCACACTCCAGTATTTTCATCATGGATGACTTGACCACCACGACTGCTACTCAAATGACTCAGTATTACCAAAACTGTAGAAAGACTAGCATCATTACAGTTCTCTCTTTGTTTGTTTGTTTGTTTGTTTTAAGCACTGAAATAGTACTAAATGACTTTTGACATCACTATTTATTAATATTTTTATTCCACACCCATGCAGTCTTCGCTGTAATTTAGTTTCTTTACATTTTTTTATATCATGTCGTGTACAGTACATGGACAAAGTACATGGCTTAAAAACAAGATTTGAGTAAACAGTGCCAACATGAACTTGGCTCTGCATACTGACCTTAATGTTCCCTGGACACACACACACACACACACACATACACTCTAAACCCTCCGTCTCTCTACACACACTACCTCTGTCTCATTACTGAGATCACACTTCATTACACCAACACACTCTCACTCAGCGCATCTCATTAGAGTGTTTTAGGGCAGGGGCCAGCGTTACTCAGCTGTTTGTAGATGACACACATTTGCTGCAGGTCTGCTTCATCAGCACACTGCATTATAGAGAACCTCTGCAGAGATGAACACAGCTTTCTCCAACATCAATGCAATACAATGTATGTTTATAGAAACTAGGTTTTTGAAATTTGCATGACTTGTTCAAAAGTTTGGGGTCATTATGATTTTTTTTATTTTTATTAAATTAATACTTTTTATTCAGCAAGAATGCATTAAATTGTTCAAAAGTGGTGGTAAAATGTAACATGGTTTACACAAAAATAAATTTTCGACATTATATATTATTATTATTATTAATAGTAATAATAATAATGAATGTTTGAATTATTTTTGAAGGGTCATGTGACACTGAAGGCTGGCGTAATGTTGCTGAATATTTAGCTTTGTATCGCAGGAAAAATTACACTTTAAAATATATTACAATTGAAATCAGTTATTTCAAATTCTAATAATATTTCACAATATTACTGTAATTTTACTGTAATTTTACTTTTTTTATTAAATAAATGTTCCTGGGCATAAGAGACTTCATTCAAAAATAAAAAATCTTACCAACCTCAAACTTTTGAATAGTAGTGCACCCCCCCCCCCCCCATATTTTCAGCTTTAAAACATTTAATCGGCTAAATATTGGTCTTTGTGAGTGCATGACGTGTAATAATAGCAGCCTGTCCATTAAGGGGCTATTGAGGGAGACGTCATCACTTTAGTCGTCTAAATCTACTCAAAGGATTGTTACTGGTGTAGGCTATAAATGGAAATCTGGCCAGCAGTGTCTCTAAAAAGATTAATAAAAAGCCTTTGTCTGGAAAGATCATGGAGAAATCATGGAAATCATTGGTTAAGTGTGGGAAATCTGTACTAACAGCTCAGAAATGTGGGGACACGTTTGTGCTGAATCCACAATGTCTGTTATGTGGTTTATGTTTGCTAACTAAATCAAGACAATAGATTTTCGATACCTGTGTCGCATAGGCCTTCAAGTAAGCGTGTGGAGTAATTGTGTCAGCTCCTTTACAACTTTGTGTCCTAACTTTATACATGCTCAAACCATTAACATTACGGCTTCATCTGCTCGCTGCATCAATACGAAGCATTGGCAGAACTGTTAAAACCTCTTAAAGAAGAATAAAGATGTGAGAATTCACTTTTATGTTCTCTTGCAAAGTATTTTAAAAACCAAGAAAGTGCACCGGGTAATGCTGGCTATAATAAAATGGCATATGAAAGAGAAACAAGCAATGCTTAACTCCTGAATCCATGATGTAGGGCGATTTGAGGAAACAATTTAATTGCAATTTTTCAAAAACAAAATTATGATTGCGATTCAAAATGCTTTTAAAATGGTCCATGTTTGCTGTGATTATTTTAGGGCTGAGTTGGCCATGTTGTCATCATATATCAGTATTGCAATAATAATAATAATAATAATAATAATTATTATTATTATTATTATTATTGTTGTTGCTATTATATTACTATTATTGTTATTGTTGTTGTTGTTGTTGCTATTATATTACTACTATTATTATTATTATTATTATTATCATTATTGTTATTGTTGCTGTTGTTGTTATATTACTTTTCTTAGAAACTAGATTTTTATTATTATTACTGAAAATATATATAAAAAATAAGTTATTTATAATAATAATAATAATGTTATTTTACATTATAATTGTTAAATTACAGTATTAATATTTGTGGCTGTCTTAATTGCTTCATTTTCAAATCTTAAACCATCTAACTTTTATTTTGACAAAAAATGCAGGAAGCTCTTAAAGATTCTCTTTTTTTGACAAGAGTTCTCATTACAAGCATGGGAATATAGTTTGCACACATTGTGAACCCAAATGCACATTAGAGTGAGTGACTTAAAACAGCCTAAAGTTAATTAGCTATCTGATTAAGCTAGTTAAGTTCTTCCAGCCTGACCAAGCTGGTTTAGCTTGTCTTAGAGGTGGTTTGGTAACGTTTCAGCTGGTCAGATTGAGAGATCCATCTTAAACTTGCTATTCATAATAAATGTTAAAAGAAAAAGAGAAAGAACAAAGCACGCTTTTGAGTCAGTCTCTTGTGCTGTATCTTCTTTGGTTGGTAACCAATTAATCTTATTGAAAACAGCACAGACACACATACTCGAACTTGTTCTGCTCAGTCATCTATGCTCTCATTTCACAGATATCCGCGCATTCACGCACTTCCACAGACAGGACGATACTGTAGCATCAGGCCAATAACTCAGCAGCGATGATGGAAAGCCTCTTGGATTGTATGCAGCTGAATCATTAGCTCCCACTTTCCCTCAGTCTGGGGTAATGCATTTTTACCCCCTTAGGCTGGCAACCTGGAAACGCAAAATTGAATTTTATTGCTAATAAAAGCTCTGGGAAAAAGGGGGAAGACAGTTAGTCAATGCGAGAGAAAAAAGAACATCATTTTAATGGCGTTGTGATGGCTCATTTGCCATATAATTAAGGGAGGATCTCTCAGAGAGCCTTCCATCAGATTGAATACACAAAGGAAGGGCTTTGGGCGAAGACAGGTGGCATTTTTGTGACATTGAAGGGCATACTGTGGAAATGGGACGCTACTTGTAGGCTGGTCCCAGACATAGAGCGGGCAATTCCAGGATCTAATTTGGCTCTTTACGATATAACCCTGAGGTAACTTTTTTATTTAAAAAAATCTGTTGCTTTTATACACCCTGGATCTGTTAAATATTTAATACTATATATCCATTCTTAATATATTTACATAATTTTGTGCAGCTTTGTTTATTCTAAGCACTGTGTGAAGAGGCATTATTTAATTGTTTGGGTCACAACGATTTTTTTATGTTTTTGAAAGAAGTCTCTTAAGCTCACCAAAGCTGCATTTATTTGATTAAAAAAAGTGATAGAAACAGTAATATTGTGAAATAGTATTACAATTTAAAATAACTTTTGTATATTTGAATATATTTTAAAATGTAATTTATTCCTGTTATACAAAGCTGAATTTTCAGCATCATTACTCCAGTCTTGAGTGTCACGTGATCCTTCAGAAATTATTCAAATATGCTGATTTGCTGCACAGTAAGTATTTCTTATCAATGTTGAAAACAGTTGTGCAGCTCAATATAGAAACTGTAATATATATATTTTTTTTTTTTAAATCTGAGGATTCTTTGATGATTAGAAAGTTCCAAAATAACAGCATTTACTTGAAGTACAAATCTTCTGTAACATTGTAAATGTCTTTACTGACACTTTTCATAAATCAAATGCATCTTTTCAGAATTAAAAAAAAATTATAATCCCCCCCTCCACACAAAAACAGAGACTAACCCCAAACTTTTGAGTATATGCTGATAAAAAGTTTTACTTGCTGCAAATTTCAAATTAGGACAGGTAAAAAAAAGTAAAAAAAAAAAAAGTATTGTACTTCCTGTGACTAAAGATTATATGTTTTCAGAATACAAAACTGCTTACTGTTTACTTAATGTGCAGCAATACTGCCTACTGTTTTTGATTTCTAAATTGTATGTTAAGCTAAATGTATTATGCAGTGAAATGTTTTAAACAGTTGTGTACTATATATCATCACATGGGCTTTCTACTCTCAAACAGAGAAACAGATTTTTAGCTCATGTAATGTTGTAGTTACAGCAAACTACCAGCAGGTGCACACTGTTGACGCTAACAAGGCTTGAGCACTATTGCAGTTAAAAATAATAGATGGCATTACTTCTAGATCATTCGTTACACTGAAAGCGGAAGGTCAGGTTGTGTGCATTGCATTGTGGGATACAGTATGCTGTGTTGTATACTGCACACTTTAGCAAATGTAGAAGGTCATGTGGACATTACATGCATACTGGGCACAGCAGAAAAAGCAAAAAAAATATGGTGGTAGGCTATAAATAGAGCGTGAAAACAATGCAAATTCATCATTACATTTGAAGCCCTCCAAACAAAGAATTTAAATTAACAAAGTACTTTTAATCTTGAATGAAAAACTCTTAATGCTGGCAAATATGGAGTTCAAGGCAGCTACAAATCCTCAGAGCGTGTCAACACGAGGGAGAGAAATGTTAAACTGATGAGACAGTTCCTGACAAGTCAATGTCTGACTATGAAATATTTAGTAGTTGTGTGCAACCGCAGGTCTTAAGCCATCCGAACTCTCATTTTGAGAGACACACGATGAATACACTCTTCTGCTGTTTTATAATGATGAACATACGCAATGAATGTGCTTTTATACTCGCTTAATTCTTAATTCGGCTGGATGTGTGACGAACGCTCTCTACTTACTGTACACTCTTCTGACTTTTCTGGATATTTTATGTCAGTAGCTAATGCCTGTTAAAGTAGTATTCCTTCAGTAAACACATTAATACAATAAAAGCTGTTATGAAACACAGAATTTGGTGTGTTTACACAGAACAAATATCCCCGGTAGCATTTACAAATATAAATAGATATTAAATATTTTCAGATACACTGAAATACACAGAACATATATATATATATATATATATATATATGTATTATATATTTATTCGTATTTATTCTTATTTGTATTTATTTATACTTCTATATATATATATTCTTTATGACTTTCCTCACGTAAGTTTGAGGAAAAAAAATACCCAAAATACATTTTAAGATTGGAAATGTAATTTTAATTTATATATATGCATTTATGTATATATATAAATACACACACACTAATAATTTTATCAAGTAGCATTTTTGCTTTATAGTATTTACTATTATGCACCAAAAGCGAATTTAATCATAGATTACATACAAAGTCAATGTAAAGACACGAATAGATGTAAATGCAATAGACGGGTGATTCCAATTTGGTGGTGCGATTGCCGCAAACGTGCAATATAGGCGTACACCTCAATCATGTCTTCCGCGCAAGTTGAAAAATTTAAACTCGAGCTGAAAATTTGCATGATGCGTTGTCAGGCAAGCCAATCAGCGAAGAGCTTATTTACACATCAACATGTCCGGTTGTGTCAGAAAACATGTCCGGTTGTGTCAGGTTGAGTTTTTATTTTCGGGAGAGTGACACAAAAAAACACCCTGCAAGTAATCTAGGGCAATAACGTGATGTGAATAGTTGTTCCGCTTTTGGTGAGCACACACTTTTAGTTACATGAATAATAATTTTTAAATAAAGGTTATGGTTGTATAGGTTTTTCTGAGGAACATTTATTGCTTAAAAGTCTCAGCATATAGAGCTGAATAATTATTTTGAATTTTTCCTCAATAAAACGATATGAAGAGTTCGATAAATGTTCGATATAATGTTTATGCGCCAAAAGCGGAACGAAACAGCGCAACTTATTTGAACCACAACACACGGATCGTTTATCCGCTCGACTCAATTCAAACAACAGTGCAATGCGAGAACTGATGCGATCCGCCAATAAACGAAAGAAGAAGAAGAACATTTATACTTAAGAGCATTTATACTAACTGTAGCCTATTTAGAATACTGGTTTTCATACAACACAGACAACACAAACCTGTTTCTTAATTTTAAATAATATTACTCATTAGAACATGCAGAAACTAAGAAATACATTTTTCTATTAAGATATTTATTTTGTTAAAGGGGTGGTTGATTGCAATTTCACTTTTTCAACATTGGTCAGTGTGTAATGTAGCTGGTTGAGCATAAACAATATCCGCAAAGTTACGAAGCTGAAAGTTCAATGCAAACGGATATATCGTTTTTTTTAAATTATGGCAGTTTAATGCCTACAAAAACGGCTCATAGGGACTACAACAAGCTACTTCCCGGGTCCGTTACGTCACGAACCCAGATAAACCCCGCCCCCGGGAACGTGCAGCAAAGGGGGCGAGGCCATTTTCTGCTGCTTTAGAGAAGAGGAAGAGAAATACTAGGGGTGCACGTAAAAAATCTATTCATATATGAATCACGATTCTGTCTTCTAATGATTTTAATGGATTCACAAGTTTCAAAATCAATGTTCTAAAGCAATGGTTCTCAATCCTGTTCCTCGCGTCTCCCTGCTCTGCATCTCTCTCTCTCTCTCTCTCTCTTTCAGATCGTCAGATCAGCTCCAACAAACTGTTCCAATTATACACTTATTTTCACATAGCAATGAGAAGCGTTATACCAGTGGTGTAGTCTAGTTTTTTGTAGTGAGTATACTGTGATTTTTTCCTTCCCAGCCTCATACTCACCCATCCCAGAGCAGCCTCTCATAAGCACCACCACACTCACTAAACAGGGCTCTACGCTTACTTTTATTTTTAGGAGCACTTGTGCTGCTAATAAAAAAATAATAATTAGGAGCCCAGTAAAAAAAATTCAGGAGCACCTTCTGCTCAATAACACAAATTTGCCTTCCCGTTACGAAGTAATATTGGACTCCTTAAAGTGATTTACAGGGGCATTTCTTTCTAACTTTATTTGAAGTGTTATCTTTTATGTCAAACTCAAAAGTTTATTTTATAAGCATTTTTTTTTTTTTTTAAAGTGGGTATACGCAAATCCTATACCTTCCCTAGTGGGTATACGGCGTATACCTGCATATCATGACATGTAGACTACACCACTGCGTTATACATGGACGGGGGTGCGGTTGCTGTGCTGTATTAAAGCTTTAATCAGGATACAACCGTATATTAAAAGCTAACAGAAGTAGTACCATTTGCAAATAACAGCGTATCTAAAAGTATGAGACAACAACAACCAAACATACCATTAAGAGCCGTGCTTGCACAGGTTCTGCATGATCCTCTTCACTAATATCCTCTGCGTCTCAATTGGGCTCAAATTGATAAGCAATATAGACGACGCCATTGTTTACAATACAACCGGAGCACATGCCGCTGAGCTGAGGGGCGGGATGTTTAGATGCGCAGTAGAGGCGGTTTAACCAATCACAACACACTGGACCAGCTAACCAATCTCAGCCCATCGCGTATTTCTGAGGGAGGGGCTTCATAAAACCAGGAATAATCGGGGCGTTAATCAGAGAAGGGACAGAGCGGTGTGGTATAAAGGTAAATTATGTGAAAAATAATGTTGTTTTTTTTTTTTAAACGAATCATGAACACATGTTAGACTGCACCCCATAAACACAATCAAGCCTAGAAAAAAAACAGTCAACCACCCCTTTAAGGAAAAATTATTGGAAAAGTGTAAAGAATTCAAAAACATGAAGTGTTTGTCATGTTTAAAACCACAAGTAACTATCTGGTTTCTACAACTTTAACTTTGGAGCAAAAATGTGCCTTTAAACTTGAAAAAAATAAATAAATTGACATTTTTCATGATGATTATCGATATCGACTGATATGAATATATCATTATTTTTCTGGCCATATCGCCCAGCCCTATTTCATACAGTAGTTTAGATTAAATGAATTTAAGAAAAGTTTGAGTTCATATTGAGATCGTACTTTTGATCTTTTGAAGGAGACATGAGATTACATTTTTTATCAGGAGAAAAATCATTTGTTCTCAATTTCATCTTATTGTCATCTAGGAGAAACAATTGCAATATTAAATGGATCTCATTCATGATTTCTCTTTCCTATGGGCTGGTGTTTTCAGTTAAGAAGAAAGAGATCCCTAGATCATTGAATGCATTTGCACATATAGCCTAAATGGTTTCCGAAAGAATGACAATGCAAACCACTACATTTGAGACCAGATTTTCTCCCTCTATCATTTTCTATCAGCTAGTAGGTGTCATTCTGGATTCCCAGTGTTTATCTTTTATTTCTAGCTGCTCTTGTGAAATACAGGATGAGCTGTGACACTTGACATATGCCGGCAAGAAGTGTCATTCTGAGCAAAGTCATGCAAAAGTCATGCACCCCACCTCCTCCTACAGAGAGCAGAGAAACTGGGTCTCCGCTGGCAGAATATGGATTATCCAGTCGCATGAGTTACATAATGTATGCACCATGTTAAAAACTGACAGAATGATAAAATGCCAGCATGCCTTTAAGAAAAGCCTTTGTTGTTTGTGTATTTTAGTGCGATTGTGATGCAAGCTATTTTTAAAATGCCTGAGAAATGTAGAACTGCTTCGGTCACACGTTTACACGTCGTGGTTGATTTTGAGCATGTAGAACAAGGGACAAATCCATTGTTATCCCAAGGACACAAAATAAACTGTCAGGTTTTAAAGCGCCGCAGCCAGACACAAAAGAACAATATTTCAATAGTGTTTTCTGAAGAGACCCTTGTATCTCCAGAACTGATGCTTTTCACTAAACTGTAGAAAAGCAAGCTTGTATTGCACATCTATACAGTGTTGTGTCTGTGAAGAATCTAAGCCGTATCGTCTGACCTACAGCTGACCACAGAGCGAGACAGCGAGACGCTCCCGTTCAAACACTTAATCACAGGAGCTCAATATTGACAGTTGACAGCTCCACGGTGCCATTCAGCTATTTTTATCCAGAGTTCATCGAAATTTGAGAGGTATTTGAGTCTTGTGTTGGTCTGAATGCTACAGGTGGATACAGTGAGTGAAATCTTATCACTGCTGTCATTAACAGTCTAGTACATCGTGAAAAGAAGGTCAAAAAGCTAATGATGTGAAATATGTTTTATATAGTCTGTGTGACCAAGCACCGTTCGTTTGCTGCATCCAGTGAAAGAGTATGTAATGGCTTGGAAAGTCTTAATGGGGACGTATAATGGAAACAGGATTAGCGCTTTTAAAGTAGAGTTTGATGTACTGTGTAGGCATAATCTAACATTTTCATTGAAAATCTCCTCTAAAAGCTGTAAATGGAGCAATAGTTCAGAAGTAGGCATGATATTGATGTCACATTAAAGTAAATGTTTGTACCATTTTATATGCATAATGTGACATATTTACAAGTGAAATGCGAGTTTATTTCTCACAATTCCTACTTTTTATATCTTGCAATATTTATTTTTTTCTCACAAAAAAAAGTTTGTCTCGTGAGTTTATACCTCAAATTTGTTTTTGTTTTTTTTTGTTTCATAATTGTGAGTTTCTGTCTCGCAATTCTGTCTTTTTTCCTCATAATTCCATTCATATCTCTCAATTCTGACTTTTTTTCCTCAGAATTCTGAGTTTATATCTTGCAATTCTGACTTTTTTCCTCAGAATTTTAAGTTTACATCTCGTCATCTCCTGATTTTTTTGACACCTGACCTGATCATGCACATGCAGAAGTATAAGGGGAAAAAAGTCAGAATTGCAAGATGTAATCTCAAAATTCAGAGGAAATTTCAGAATAACTTGCTAAATATAAACAAACAATTAGAAGAAACAAACTCTAAATTGTGAGATATAAACTCGCAATTACATTTACACATACATACAAAATGTCATCAGGAATTGATTGGAGTGTGAATATAATATCTGTATGGTAGGTGGTTAGATGGGAGGGAATGCAAGAACGTTAGCCAATCAGAACAGAAATCATTTACATAATGAGTATTCATAGTTACCATAGGCATGTTTAATTCCTGGAGTAAAAATGCTTGCGAAAAACAAAACAAAAATAAAAAGCCTGTTTTTGCTGCAAGAAACCTTGCCTCATTAAAAATGTAATTTAGGAGATAAAATGCTACAGGAGTGTAGAAAAGAGCCTGTTTAATAGGTTTTAGTGGTCTCTAGGTAGAAGCTACACCACAGGGCCTGTTACTATATGAACTGTGGGTTATGATCTTACATAATAAATGTACTAACAAGCAATACTCTGCGACTGCATCAATGTGAGAGATGAGGACAGGAATTATTGCTGACTACAGAATAAAATGTACATGTATATTTATTCAAATGAGCCTAGCAAGCAAACAATTTATTTTAATTTCTCTGTCCTGTCCTCCAGTTGCAGCTCGAGCCACTTTCCAGCAGTTTACTTGGATGAAAGTGTTGTTTGTGTACTCAAGATAATGGCCAGTTGATGACCCTTTTTAGATGACAGCCCGTCCTCAGTTAGCTGTAATCATGATTAAATGCTCAGAGAAACATGCTGCCTTCAAGGAGCGACGACTTCTGTCGCATTGAAAGATTTTTCCGTTGTAATGAACAGCGTGCAAATACAGTTCCAGCACGAACATGTGCGTGTTTATATATTGGGTGAGAAAAGCCTGAGTGAATGACAGCGCTTTGTGCGCCGAGCCAATTTTCAATTTGCTTCCAACGTGCAACTATTTAAACTCGCAGATGTTTTTACTCTAGACTGCATTTCGAATCACTTTGCCACCCCAAACTGAATTAGCATGTTTATCCACCAGTCCAGGATCTCATTAAGTTAGGCACCTAAAAGATGCCACTGTCAGTCTCGCTGAAGTTGGGGGATTTCCAGCGCACGTCTTGACTCACAGAAAATAAATTGTTTACGTTGTGATGAAAGCTGCGTGTCTGGCACAACACTGAATGTATTTTTCATGGGAATGCAGGCGTAGAGGAGCGTTTTTATTTTGACAGATCTGTCCACAGGGTTAGCTATCTGAAACTAAATGTGTCTTTGTAGTGGAGTAAATATGCTGGATCCGAGGTATCTGAAAGGTATGGCTCACCACCCTGCTGTGGTTTATATACTGATATAGCGTGACGTTAGAAATGAATAAATTTGAATCCTAAAATCAAAACTCCTCATATGCCTCACAACCCACTTTTTGCTTTAGCATGGAAACACTTGAGCGGTCAGACAGAATCTGCTACTGATTTGAGTAGAAATATATTCTGCAGAATGTATTTAGACATGATTAAATGTGTTTAAAAAGAGTTAAGATTACTGATATCTGAAAGAATAAATGTATTATGTTAATAAAAAAAATCCCTGTGTAAAATCCATATATGTTAGCTTTGATATGCTAGTGCCGTGTTGTTAAAACAAGACAGGAAAAGACAACAATATTCAAAATTGTTTACATTATTTGGAATAAGGCTAAAACTATATATTAATAAAATAAATATTAGGTAAACAAATTAAATAAATGAAAGCAGAAAAAAACTAAAACTTGTCAGGGTTCTGTTGTGTGTCATCTGTACCTGCCTCTTGTGTCCATATTTGGTTTGTTTCCTGTCCATGTTTCATGTCATTATGAGTTAATTTGTGTCCAGCTGTGTGTATGTGATTGTGTTAATTACCCTGTGTATATTAGTCCTGTCTTTTGAGTTTGATTTCGTCTGGTCTACTCGTTACTCCCCGGTGTTTCTCTCCATGTCAGCCTTGCCTTGTTTGTCAAGATTAAAGACTATTATTTGAGTTTAAGTCCTCGTCTGCGTGTTCTTGTTCCTGCGTGTGTGCACCGTGACAAAACTATGTTGCAACTAACTTAAGTAAAATAAGTTGAAGTAATAAATTACTAAAACAAACAAACAAACAATTAATAAATAAATAGAACACACAAAAACGGATTTTTTTTTTAATATATATTATGTAAACTAAAATGAATATGAAAACTGAAAAAAGTTAATTCAAAATATTAATACATAGTATAATAGTATATAAATAATACTAAAATAACACTCTGCTAGTGTTATATAAAAGGTAACAAAACATTAAAATGCATTGCCTTTTCTTATAAAAAAAAAAAGTGACCAAAAATATTGATGGCTTGTATAGAAGCCAATAAAATGCTGTTTAGAATGATTACAAACTACCTTCTTCTGACTATCAGTCAGGGTTATTATCATTAACTAAAATAAATAAAGTAATGATATTTAAAAATAATAATAATAATAAAAATGACAAAACCACATAAAACTTTACTAAAATTAAAATGAAATCTAAAAGTATAAACAAAAGCTAAGTCCAAATATTACTAAAAACTATAATCATGCATAAATAATACTATAATAACACTGCTAGCAGTAGCAAGAAGCTATTAATGGTTTATGGCTCTGATTCTGCAGAGATGCAGATTGCATATAAAATAGACTCTCTTAGGTACAATATAGACTCTGCGTACTAAAACTATTAGTTATGACTATGCTGACTGTAGATGAAGCTTTGGGAACAGTTATGAATATAATATGATTATACTTGTGTTTGTGTTTATTTTGGCTCATAATCCAGGTGGAGCATGTGGGCTTGTGAGAAATGAGCTGGGAAAGTGCATTGCAGGGGTGGGAGGAGGAGGAGGAAGAGAGTTGGAAAGTGTTATCATATATATTCAGACAATTAATATGATTGATATAGTAATCAGATTGGGTCAAGTGTTTTGGAGCTGAAACCTCACTCACTCACTTTGAGCAGTGTTTACAGTGCCTTCATTGAAAATCCATCGTTTAAATACAGCAGTCTCAGCTCTGAAACACAATGTACAGTCTTACAATGGTCCGAGAGCAGATGCTTCTAGCTACTAAGCTCAATTTCATGACTGCTGGTTCTTAAATGTGTCAGAATTCTATAGAAATTAATACTTTTATTCAGCAAGGACGCATTAAATTGATCCAAAGTGACGGTAGACATTTATAATGTTACTCAATATTTGTATTTCAAATAAATGCTTTTCTTTTGAACTTTCTTTTCATCAAAGAATCCTAGAAAAATCAAGGTTCCATAAGCTGTTTTTAACATTGAGAGTAATAATACATGTTAGCTGAGCAGCAAATCAGCATATGAGAATGATTTCTGAAGGATCATGTGACACTGAAGACTGGAGTAATGATGCTAAAAATTCAGGAATAAATTACATTTTAAAATTTCAAATTCAAATAGAAAATGATTATATTTTATTTCATAATATTGTTTATTTGTTTTTTAATATTGTTTTTTATAGTTTTTAATCAAATAAATGCAGCCTTGGTGAAAATAAGAGATTCATTTCAAAAACATGAAACTTAATAGCAAAAATAATTATGGTCTTCCATTGGTCAGAAATATTTGTATATTCAATCAGGAAATGAAGGAAATCAACCTAACATGGCTTACTTATAGTTGTCTAAGCTGCTTTTAGAAAAAGTATTTTTACTTTTGTATAATGGGAATATGTTGGCCAATCATTTATGTTTGCATTTGTGAACTTGCATTAAGTATGTTTCTGGCTTCAATAGTAAACCAAAGTGTCTGTGTGCGTTTATTTATTTATTTTTCAGCAACCTGCTCGATTCTCTGTTATTCATGAACCATCTGGCAAACTTAGAGCATGTGGTACAGACGGCAGACACAAATAAGTCCTGATCTGCTTCGCTTTGCTCCAGCGTCAATAAAATCATCTGCATTCCACAGCTCATGCTCAATGTTACTGCAGAAAGCTCGGGCATCTGTTCTCCTTGAGCATCCATCTTCACGTTTCTGTCCCAACACCTTTCGTCTCTGTCACCTTTCCTGTTGCCTTTTTACCCTCTTCCAATATCTCTTCCAAATGTCCCGCTCCTCTGCCCTTTATCTTTTTCTGGTGTCCTAATCTATTATGTCCAGAGAATGTGTGATAAATACTGTGTCTTCATGTTCAGACAGTATGTCTAGATGTTTAGTGATGACATTATAGATTTATTTGTAAAAAAAAAATACTTACTTGGTGCCCCAAGATTTTTTTATTTTGTTATTATTTTTTCCCATAAAGAAATTAATGTTTTGTTTGTTTTTTAATAAATGCTGTTCTTTTGAACTTTCTATTCATCAACAAATAAAAAATGTTAGAAATATTAAGCAGCACAACTAATAAGAAATGTTTCTTGAGCAGCAACTCAGCATATCATAATGATTTGTGAAGGATCATGTGACACTGAAGACTTCAGAAATTCAGCTTTGCATTACAGGAATACATTCCATTTTAATATATATGAAAATAGAAAGCAGTTATATTAAATTTTAATAATATTTCACAATATTACTGTTTTTAGAGTATTTTTGATCAAAGAATTACAGCCTTGGTAAGCATAAGAGACTTTAAAAATATTTCTAAAAAACTTACTGACTGAATCTTTTGAATGAACTTTTTTTAGTGTGAAAGAGGATCTGGGCTCAAATTCCAACCTAATGAGTAGTTTTTGTTTTTAATTAATTAATTAAAATTGCACTTGAGAAGCAGTGATCATGCATTTTACATCTTTGTTTCATGGGAAAAGCAGTCAAATGAGCTTGAAGCATCTGCTTTTTAGGCATTTCTTTATACTGCTCAACAACAACAAAAAGCAATAAAACTGGCTGCAAAAATTCTCATTCTTAACATCTGTGGCTTCCTTACACCAGATTTATTAGTGCTATGACCCATGCGATAGTAACTCAGAGAGGTCACAACAGGAACAGAAAAGAGTGCAAAAGGATTCAAAACAAAGTCAAATAAGAAAAGGGGAAAGCAGACAAAAGAGGTGAAATTATATTATGGATTTTGCCACAGGGAGGAAAAAGACAGAAGCAATTAATAAAAGACATTGAGAGGAGCTGAGACAGAAGAGCCTGCCATCAGTTACAACACCTACATCTACACCAACACTGCTGCTGCTGCTCTCCATCAGATGTAGAGGATCCGTTTGAACTCATGACCGTCTGTGTTTACTGGTCAATAATGCCTACCGGGTGTTTAGAAACCGGTCCATCCAGTCACAGTGAGGAGAAAGCTGGACAGGTGCTATTATTCCTGAACACTTCATCAGACCAGTGCTGTTTCTGGCTGTGTGTGTTGCTTAAAGCTCTGTATCTGATCTGAACAGTTTGTTTTGTCATTATGTCGCATGCAATAGAGCGCTGCAGTGATGATGTATTTTTTAGGCCAACCGTGAAGTTAGCATCACCCTGGTTCCCTTGACAAAAACCCATAGGCTTTTGGATTATTGTAGGCAATAAGCTCTGTGACCAACAAAAATTGTATGTATATGTATACATACAATGGTATGGTATGGGGCTTGGGGGGGGGGGGTGTTAAAGAATTGTGCTATAATAACCCCTACAAATACAACTCATTATATACACTATAAACACTTTAAAAGAGACAGGTATGTAGATGTTTGTGAAAGATATGTTCTCTTTTTTGGAGGGGTTGATCATTTTTAAATCATACAAAATTATATTTATTGCATTAAAATTTGTTAGTACTTTACTATGGGGTGGATAATTTTATCAGTTGCTTATTATTCATGAAACAATACATATTACTGTTATAGTTTTTATTAATAATCATTGCTGTATAGATGATAACTTTGTCTAGTGCTCTTATGAATGTTTTTAGCATGACTTTGTGAAAATGTAACTACTATTATGAATGGCATAGCATAGACTTCTTCATGCTAGTGTTTGCATAGGCTATTTCATTTCATTCTGTAACCTACTTGTTCTACAGATCTGTGTACTAGTGTTAAATGCTACTGTTTTTGACAGAGACGATAACGTTTCTGACAGATAATATCATGATTTTTATTTTTTTTGGTCACACTTTATATTAGGTGGCCTTAACTACGATGTACTTACATTTAAATTAATAATTTGATACAATGCACTTATTGTGTACATACATGTTTTTACATTGTAATTATATTTTGAAAAATACCTGCATATATTTACATCTGTAAATAATTTCTGTAATTACATTTATAGTTACAGAATTATTTCAAATCTTTTGAAAATAAGATAAGATATCGTTGTTCCTAAACTGCAACTTCCCACTTTATTAACTTTCTAAAGTGGAAAATTAAGTGGAAAAGACAAGTCCAAAGCTGCTTATAAAAGCTGGATCTGGCTGAGCCCGCGCCCTCACTCACAACTCTCTCAAGCCTCGATCACTCCGGCAGCGTCTAGCAAAGATCATTTTCATACCACGGACACTAAACATTCTTGCAACTGCATTCTTCAACTGTCTAAACTGAATTATACATGTCATGCAGAAATTTATATGAGGAGTTTTAAACAGCAAATTAGTCATTCAGAGAACACATTTTATTTTTGAACATGACAAATTTACAGAGGTCCGGACCTCATAGCTGGCTACGGGCCAGATATATATATATATATATATATATATATGTGTGTGTGTGTGTTTATTTATCTGTTTATTATTATTATTATTATTTATAATTTAAAAAAACAAAATTATGAATTTTGAAGCCTAAATACAGTTGGCATAAGTAAAAAGCCAAATTGGCATTTGTAAAAGTCGTAAAATTAAAATCCAGGTATTCATATGTCTCTAAAATTGGTAATTGCACTTAAATGTGGTGTCTAGAGCTGTACGTCTACAGTTAACAAAAATAGATGAAGTCTTGATCACTTTTTTTTTCTCGTTACATCTAAACTTGGCACTCGATATTAATTGGTACTTTAATTCTGCGGTTAATTGGCCTTCAGAAAGCTCACAACGAAGTGGAACCAGTGGGTGCTAAAGAGGCTTGAAATGTGCTGAATTTATTTTTATATTTAGCTCTGTGATTAAGATGTTGGCACTGTCGCTCATTTGTTTATTCAGAGGTAATGAGTCTAATTAATGTCAACTATACGGAAATGAGTAATGCTGTATATTCATGTAATGCAGAAAATGGCGCTGATGGGGAATGAATTGGCGGCAACTCAAATGCCCGCAAAACCTGTCAATGCAGTCCTAGGGCGGCTGGTTGCCAAGGCATTTTTATTCAGGCATTCAGGGTGGTTGTCATGGTGTTGCTAGGGTGTTCTGGGTGAATGCTTACCCACCCACAAGTCACATGTTCTTTTGCACAGTAGTATTTTTGTTTTTCTTGTTTTACATTTAAATGCATTAAAACATCCATAAAGACTGTGGCGGGCTGTGCATTTCACACCTAGGCTTTCAGTGACGTCCTACATGAATTAATTCACCTCTTAATACCATCATAATGATGCCACGGCTATAGAAACCCTAAGTATTACACAGAAATGTATAACAGGGCATTGCACCACAGACAGGTATCTCATGTAGCGAGAATGAATGCTATTACTAAAGCAAGAAACCCAATTAACACAATTCAACAAGTTGCCGCAGCTGCGTAACGCACATCAGCTGAAGCATTAACCTGACAAAACGACACAAATACAGTCCACCCGATGTTCTTACAGACATTTATTAACTCAAACGTATTTATACCTTACAGATAACATTGGTATAAAACAAACGTGTTTTAAAGTTGACCTAACAATTTAACTAACTCTTACTGCTTTTCGTCTTCACGAGTCTCCCCGCCGGTCTGCCAGCATGCTGCAGGAGGAAAATACTAGTTTGCACAGCTTTACCGGGAAAGTGAGCAAGTAACATTAAAATTATTTATACAAGATGATGAAGAAAAGTGTATACATGTGTTTTAACGTAAACCTGGGACTCTCATCTTCACATCGACGCCGGTTTTTCTCCCCGTCGGTCTGTCTCTGCCAGCAGCGCTGCGGCCGCGAGGAAAAAAAGACCAGCTAACACAGCTCGACTCGGGAAACTGAGATATTCTTTCGGAAACTTAAACCTGGCTTTATATCTTGCAAATAACATCAAAATACAACGGATAAAGCAATAAAAAAAGTCAAAAAGGAAATTTAACCTACCATGCTCTAGTGTTTTTTCATCTTCACGAGTCTTTCACAGAGCCGGTGCAGAGGAGGTGTGTGGTTGTTTTTCACGGTCATTTAGTACTTTAGTATTTAGATTTACAGAAGGCGAATATTTTTCAAAATGCACTGAAAATCTACAATAACGCACTGTACACAGCATATACGGTAAGAAACCTGAGAAACACTTATAATACTGTGAAAACAAAAATTATTTACAGTGATGCTGTTTGCTAGCTTTGACTAGTACGCTCTCTGAGCATCCAAGCAAAAGACGAGAAAATACTGACGTTATCGTAAGCCTGCTAGATGGCCCTGGTGCTGCCAACTCGAAATCTGCTTGGTTAAAGCAACGGCCTCATTGCCATTGATTTTAAGCTACAGACGCCTGCACTGTTGATTCTGAAGGCCTTAGGCAGATTTCTTTGACCCTGGAAACACGATTTCTGAAATATGATTGGATAAAAACTCTAATATAAACATACACTACTGGAAGCAGCGCAACCAAGAGAAAAGCTATGAAATGAAGGGAATAGACTATTGGAAATATTTTAATACACATTCATGGAAAAATATTTTAAAACTAAGTCAGTGATTCTGATAGTGATTAGGCCAGCAGAGAAGGTTTTGCTGGCCCTGATGGCCCACCACTGCATAACGATGCATAAGAAGCAAAACTGCATAAGATTTACAACTTGTTTTCAGAGAATATGTCTTGAAATCAGTTTTTTTTTCTTATTTATTAAAAATACTATTACTATTCATTTTCTGTATATTTCTGCTGAAGGGCACAGGTAGCTAAATATGTTATTTATTGTAATGGGTTTGTGTGAAGATTGTTTTAAGTTCACTTAAATTAGAAGTTAAGTCTAATAAATGTTAAAATTGATAGCTGTCAATTATACTGTAATGCTGAATGGCTACAGTCAATGGTTAAATATTTAGGGGAAAAAACAATTTTATAGAGACATCAGTAGTATTGCTATCAGTGATGCTGGCCTTCAATCATATAAAAGTACCATTAACGAAATATTAAAAATATATTGTCTTTATGTTGTTTGTACATTGTACATTTGAAGAGTGAATGTGAAATTATAGCAATATAAAAGTATATATAAAAACTTTAATGTTAGGTGGAATTAATCACGATTAATTTTAGAAAAATGTGCGATTAATCAGTTTGTTTGTTTTTATCGATTGACAGCACTAATATATATATATATATTAGTGCTGTCAAAGTTAACGCATTAATAACGCATTAACGCAAATTCATTTTAACGGCACTAATTTTTTTAACGCGCGATTAACGCAGCGCGTATTTTCTGTTTGACCCGTGGCCCAACCCGTAGTTGGAGAAATGGAGATGCACAGTGTTGCAACTTAGTAACATTACAGACCCCTTTAGCGACTTTTTTCCCTTCAAAAAAGCACCCAAACCTAGTTTCTGAGACTCGCCGGTACTGCCGCGCCAGCGCTCGCACACACATCTCTCTCTCTCTCTCTGCGTCTGCTCAGTTTCTCTTCAGCGCGCGCACACACCTCTCTTTCTCTCTCTCTCTCTCTCTCTCTCTCTCTCTCTCTCTCTCTCTGTGTCTGCTCTGTTTCTCTTCAGTGAGCGGTGGAGGAGCAGCGCTTTAATTCAGTTACAGTTTTTCTCAATTGCTAAAACACTAAACCCTATTGTCTGAACCAAATGCTCAGTTGCCTGAACCCACTGATTGAATCAATCACTCTTTTGGCAAAACCATAAGCACTTTTCAACCTGTTTAGACACAACTTGCCAACACATTTTCATTGTGATGCACCCGTGCTGCATAATGGTGAGCACAGGTGACAAAAGTCAAACACAATTAAAGCACAGGTGTCACCACTTGAACACAACAACTCAAAACTGATCACACTTGTGGCTAATGATGTGAGGGAACATATACAGTAAGCCAGTTCAGAGAGCACTGGTTTGTGAGGCCCTACAATGGATAGAAATCTGAGAGGAAGAGTTCGTGTGAGAGGAGGTCGAGGTGGTCAGCGAAGACAAAGAACAGTAATATCTGATGAAATCAGAGCTACTGTGATTGACCATGTTCTTGTCCATGGTATGAGCATGAGGGAGGCTGGACAAAGGGTACAACCAAACATCAGTAGATTCACTGTGTCCACCATAATCCGAAGATTTAGAGAAGAGAACAGGTAATTACCTTTTTTTGACATTATAGTACAGTATGTAAATGTTGACCGCAATTACTGTATGACATACTATAGAGCTGGTAAGTCCCGCCCATCCGTAAAACCCCACTGGACCTCTAGATTGAAAAATCGTCAATGCAAGTGAATGTGAGAAAAAAATTATTTTTAATAACTGATTAAATAATTATAATTATTTAATCAGTATATAGAGACTTACCAGCTCTATATACTGTACCACAGTATACTTTAAGTAAATATATGTATCAGTACATCACTGTAACAATGTACTGTAGTATTGTAATGGAGGGTTGGTCTAACTGTTTGTAGGCCTTGTATTCCATGTATATTTTTTGTAACTCCATGTTCTCTTTTTGTAGAATTGAAAGACTGCCACATGGGGTTGGGAGGACAGGTATGTTCTCCCCACACCAAGAGACCCTAATTGTTGATATGGTCCGTGAGAACAATGCCATTAAACTGAGTGAAATTCAGCAGAAGATCATTGAGGACCATGTAAATTTTCAGGGTATCAACAGTGTCAGCCTCTCTACTGTTGATCGTGTCCTCAAGCGCAACAGACTGCGCATGAAACAGCTATACAGAGTGCCCTTTGATCGCAACTCAGACAGAGTCAAAGAGCAAAGATTCCAGTATGTACAGGTTGGCATATATCCAGACACATTCAATGTTGATTACTCTAAGTAGTGATTTACTGTAGTGGCCTAAATCACTTTTTCCGTATCACTTACAAAACTATATCTATTTCTACAGAGGGTTTTTCAACTGGATGCAATGGAAAGACCCCATGAATACATCTACGTGGATGAAGCTGGGTTTAATCTCACCAAAAGGAGAAGGAGAGGCCGTAATGTGATTGGCCATCGGGCCATTGTTTGTGTTCCTGGGCAGCGCAGTGGCAATGTCACATTATGTGCTGCCATTAGCAATCATGGGGTTGTCCACCATCATGCCAACCTGGGGCCCTACAACACTCACCAGCTCCTCATTTTCCTCAATCACATGCGAGATGCTCTGTTAGGGCAGCAGGATAAGCATCCCATCTATGTTGTTGTTTGGGACAATGTGAGTTTTCACAGAGCCCTCCAGGTTAGAGAGTGGTTCAATATGAACCAAGGTTTTATCAATCTTTGCCTTCCACCGTACTCCCCTTTCCTAAACCCCATTGAGGAATTCTTCTCCTCATGGCGGTGGAAGGTATATGAACGCCAACCTTACACCAGGGTAAATCTCCTGCAAGCCATGGGACTTGCCTGTGGTGACATAGGTGTGGAGGCATGCCAAGCCTGGATACGGCATGCCAGGGGTTTTTTTCCCCCGTTGCCTGGCCAGACAAAATGTGGCCTGTGATGTGGATGAAGTCCTGTGGCCTGACCCAGTACGGAGACATGATGCTGTGGCTGAGTAATGCACTTATTTGTATATTTTTGTACTTTATTTTTACATGGGTTTACTGTACACAAGTGGCAAACGCATAAGATTTCTGTTTGTTTTTACAAGTGCTACGTGTAAATGCACAAGATTTCTGTTTTGTCTTTTTGTACAAGTGCTATGCACAGGTTTTCTTTGTTTTGCAACATGCATTTAGCCTACAGTGAACAATAAACATTTATTTCTCCAGCTTCATGTCCTGAGCATTGTGTTTTCTATTTTTCTACGTAGTGTTTAGTGACTGTTCAGTAGTGTTTTTAATTTTGATTGACTCGGGGCACGATTTGACAACATAGTTCAGTTTTGAGCACAGATTGAACTGTTTTGAGGTGAAAGTTTGGTTTTGCAAGAAGAGTCTGAGGTTTTGTGAATGTAGCTTGAAAATTGGGTTTTGTGTTCACAGTTTAGAGAAAAGGAGAGCAGCTTTCAAGAAATGTGTCTTAGCAATCGAGAAAAACTGTAAACACCGATATTATGTTGCTTCTCTAATTTTACATGCAAGTATAGCCGAAATCACAGCACAGCTATTGTCTTTATCTTATGTGTATTTGATTTCATCAGACGACGGTGCAATTATCAGGATTTTTTTGTGCAGATTAACATCTTGGAAGGGAGAGCTGGTTATGTCGTCTTAATGGGTCGCATTTCAGTCACTATTTCATATGCATTCCGTTGGCTGACAACAGAAACAGTAAAATATACCATGAAGACAGTTTTATTGAGAATGTAGCTTCATCAAAATACAGTATGTGGGCACAGAGAGGGAAACAAATGTAATAATAAATAATAAATGTACATTTTGCATGTTCAGAAGTGAGCTGCCCTGTGTGCAAAAATGTAAACAGGTTTGTGTAAATTTCTCAGTGCAAAGAAAGAGAAGTAATGGGAACCTGGTATTTCTTTTTTCATGTGTCTAATAGACATGAACAAGTTCTTTAAAAAACATCTATGACCTATGAAACATGTCTAGTCTTCATGTTCTATGTTGACTATGGTTTCAATAATAATAAACATAGATTTGCATAAAGCATCCATATTTGTCCATGCCCATGTTGATTAGAGTATTACAAATTTGAAAAGTATTAATTTAAGGTACATTTAGAACAAATAAAAATGTGTGATTAATTGTGATTAATCGCAAGTTAACTCATGACAATAATGCGATTAATCGCGATTCATTTTTTTTTTTATCGATTGACAGCCCTTATATATATATATATATACAGTATATGCCTTGTGCGAAATGTTGAGTTTTTTAAAATATTTTTATTATTATATTTTTAGTTAATTAGAATAACATTGTGCAGGACAAGCTACATTCTGTTAAAGTTTACGATTTGCAGTTAGGAGTTTGTTTAAATCCATCCACTCCATGTCCAAAACGCCTCTGTTGGTCAAGATGCCATTAACGAAATATAAAAAATATATTGTCTTTATGTTGTTTGTACATTGTACATTTGAAGATTGAATGTGAAATTATAGCAATATAAAAGTATATTTAAAAACTTTAATGTTAGGTGGAATTAATCACGATTAATTTTAGAAAAATGTGCGATTAATTAGTTGTTGTTTTTTTTATCGATTGACAGCACTAATATATATATATATATACACAGTATATGCCTTGTGCGAAATGTTGAGTTTTTTTAAATATTTTTTTATTATATTTTTAGTTAATTAGAATAACATTGTGCAGGACAAGCTACATTCTGTTAAAGTTTACGATTTGCAGTTAGGAGTTTGTTTAAATCCATCCACTCCATGTCCAAAACGCCTCTGTTGGTCTCAAGACAGGTTGCTGCTATTACTTGTCAAACCCACTTGTACGGTTGAGATAAAAATGGTGTAAATGTCATTACATGCTCTCCATATGCCAGAGACATATGCAAATGTGCTAAGTCAGGGATTGCCACTCGTCCCCGCTGCCTCTCTCTCTCTCTCTGTGCACACAATTATCTCAAGTCCTTGTTCAGTATTCTGTCTCCTTTTGTTTTCCATACAAATAATTAAATTAGACAGCAGAGAAGTATCCTTGATTTCGCCTCCCTGTTTATCAATGGTTTATTCGCTCTCCCGTAGCGTCTTTTATATCAGGATGAGAGCTTTTCACACAAGTGGAGAGACAAGCAGCAATCAGTGCATTTTATGCAAAGCTGAAAACACCATTCGGCTTGTCAGGTTTGCAAGAGGGTGGTCCTCAGCACGTCGAACAGTGCGCTGCTAATAAGCTCGTCATCTGAGAATCCAGCTTGGCTTCTCTGCAAAATGAGTAAGCGGTCGGCTGGAGCGCTGCCGCTATTATGAGGGATTCTCTTGAGTTTAGAAAAATACCAGAGGTAATGCAAAACTAATAGGTGGGTAAACAGTTTGAGAATGCTGCTGTATAGATTGTGGGCTGCAATGCAATAACCTTTTATGAAACGGGCTGTTGTTTCGATGGCACGACAGGATACGGGCATCCCCTTGACAGAAAAGGAGAAAAAGAGAAATATAAAAAGGCAAAGCGGGGCTCCTTACTGGGATTAGAGAAAGGAGAGGCATGACCAGCATACTGATGGAGACGAGGTAGAAAAACATTGAGTGCTAGTATGTAGCCGGTGTCTGCCAAATGGCCTTTACAGTGAAGGGCGCCCGGCAATAAAGGACACGGCTATGTGACTGTCCAGGGGACAAGACAATGCGGGAAAATAATTGGAGGATGGCGTATGACATTTTGAGTAGCTTTACTCAGCACTAAACAGATGAAAGACACCGAGGAACCGCAAGGTTAGCACGGTCGGCCACGGATGAAAAAAAGGGAGCTTTGAAAGCGGGGCTCCGCCGTGCATTGTGTGGGTGGGGATAGTCCGCTAATGACTAGAAGATAAAACAGGAGGTCTGGTAGATTCGTGAAGCCTAACATTTCAAAGTGCGGCGATGGAATATTTTTATCGGCAGAGAGGGCGAAAGAGAAGCGCTGTGAAGCAGAAAGACAGAGAGGAAGGCTGACAGCTCACTGGTGGAAGATGACAGGAGCGGCAGAGGGAGAGGGAGGATATTTGAGGGAAAGTGTAACACAGGGATGCTGTCAAGCCTCAAGCAAGCTCCATTTAACAAGCTGCAAGATTGAGGGACGGAGAAGAATTCAGGGAGCCAGGCAGGAGCGTCCACAGGCTCCTCTGCCTCCTGTGCGTGCACGTGAAAATCTCGCACATGAGTCTGATTATGTAAACATGACGCTTGATGAAACAGTTGGTGAATGGTCACAAGATATTGAGCTACTGTCAGTCCATCATCCATCTATCTATCTATCTACAGTGGGGAAAAAAAATACTTGATCCCTTGCTGATTTTGTACGTTTGGCCACTGACAAAGACATAATCAGTCTATAATTGTAATGGTAGGTGTATTTGAACAGTGAGAGACAGAATAACAACAAAAAAAATCTCTTAAAGGGAGTGTTCCTAATCTCAGTTTGTTACCTGTATAAAAGACACCTGTCAACAGAAGCAATCAATCAATCAAATTCCAAACTCTCCACCATGGCGAAGACCAAAGAGATGTCCAAGGATGTCAGGGACAAGATTGTAGACCTAAACAAGGATGGAATGGGCTACAAGACCATCGCCAAGCAGCTTGGTGAGAAGATGACAACAGTTGGTGTGATTATTCGCAAATGGAAGAAACACAAAATAACTGTCAATCTCCCTCGGACTGGGGCTCCATGCAAGATCTCACCTCGTGGAGTTTCAATGATCATGAGAACGGTAAGGAATCAGCCAAGAACTACACGGGAGGATCTCATCAATGATCTCAAGGCAGCTGGGACCATAGTCACCAAGAAAACAATTGGTAACACACTACGCCGTGAAGGACTGAAATCCTGCAGCGCCCGCAAGGTCCCCCTGCTCAAGAAAGCACATGTACAGGCCCGTCTGAAGTTTGCCAATGATTCAGAGGAGAACTGGGTGAAAGTGTTGTGGTCAGATGAGACCAAAATCGAGCTCTTTTGCATCAACTCATCTCGCGGTGTTTGGAGGAGGAGGAATGCTGCCTATGACCCCAAGAACACCATCCCCACTGTCAAACAAGGATGTGGAAACTTTATGCTTTGTGTTTTTCTGCTAAGGGGACAGGACAACTGCACCGCATCAAAGGGACGATGGACGGGGCCATGTACCGTCAGGGCCAGGGCATTGAAGCCAGCCAGGGCATTGCAAATGGGTCATGGATGGGTATTCCAGCATGACAATGGCCCAAAACACACGGCCAAGGCAACAAAGGAGTGGCTCAATAAGAAGCACAATTAAGGTCCTGGAGTGGCCTAGCCAGTCTCCTGACCTTAATCCCATAGAAAATCTGTGGAGGGAGCTGAAGGTTCGAGTTGCCAAATGTCAGCCTCGAAACCTTAATGACTTGAAGAGGATCTGCAAAGAGGAGTGGGACACAATCCCTCCTGAGATGTGCGCAAACCTGGTGGCCAACTACAAGAAATGTCTGACCTCTGTGATTGCCAACAAGGGTTTTGCCACCAAGTACTAAGTCATGTTTTGCGAAGGGGTCAAATGCTTATTGGATTTGTTTTGTTGTTATTCTGTCTCTCACTGTTCAGATAAACCTACCATTAAAATTATAGACTGATAATTTCTTTGTCAGTGGACAAACGTACAAAATCAGCAGGGGATCAAATATTTTTTTCCCCCACTGTGTCTGTCTGTCCGTCCGTCCGTCAATAGTTGGTCCATCATCTGAATAGATAGATAGATAGATAGATAGATAGATAGATAGATAGATAGATAGATAGATAGACAGACAGACAGACAGACAGACAGACCGATATATAGATGTCTATCTATCTTTCTAAGGGTGAATAGATGAATAGCAGTTGATATTCTCAGAAGGCTTCTATACCAGAAGTATCAGATGTTAAGGATTGTTGACATGTGAAGCCCGAATTGTCCAGAGATGAATGTCTCTCTGCATCAGTCTCTGAGTGATGTATGATAGAGGTCTCATAGATGATCGTGTTTTATCATCTGATCTCCTACATAATTGCCGGCGTCAAGAATGACTGAATAAAAACAGCATTCCTTATCTGAGCGCCTCCTGCAGATAAACCCACCCTCAGACACATCTGTGCCACATCCACACACACACACAGACCACTGGGCTTCAGATCAGAGATGAGAGGAGGCTATCTTATCTGTGACACTCCAGAACCACTTCAAGCATGTTCACACTCGCTACACTCCCATGAGGCTCAGATCCAACATCCCGAGTCCTTCCCCTGGCCCCATCTCACCCAACCACGCTTCGAACACCCACAGCACACTTATCTTCCTCTGGACAGACTAAATGTCAACACTTACACCATGCTGGAATGTGATTAGCTCCATCGTTGCTATTAGCACTAGCTAATTTCGTTCAAGGCTCCCTCCAATGTTTCATTTATCGGTCCTCTCAATTGGCTGGATTTTCTCGCTTGCTTTGGCTGATGGATGGGAATGGATCCCGCGGCACAAATTTTTGCCGGTAGCATTCACACATGCAGGCACAAGTACAGACAGGTCGTGCACTCACAGGCAGACAGCCATTTTAAAGCTGTTTAATGTATAGAAGAGCATATTTGGTTGCTGTGTCTGAATTGAATACGTGCTGTTTTTAGTTAACTCATTTGAAATGGCTTATATTAGATTTTCATTTGTATTTTTTATAGGTGAAAATTTCCTTGAGAGATTTACTGTACACTTTCCTTCCTTTACAATGTGCATCTTTTTTTTCTCCAGATAGATATTAAAAGTATTGTAATATAAGTGTAATTATTAAAAAAAGATAATGTGTTGATTAATAAATGTAAATTAAATATACTGTAATGAACTTAAATATACTTGAAAATATGAATAATGATTTATTAATAAAAAAATGCATTTTATATTATCACAAAAAGAAAAGCAAATTATGAAAATATCTGGAAATATTTACTTTTTATTATACTATTTATGTATACAATTTTTAACCCATATTAATGCCAAATATACACATTATAAATGTAACATTAAGACATTTTGGTAACACTTTATTTTACAGTTTTTTTTAATTGCTTTGGCACAATTTTCAAAAGCAATTGGTACATTTTCAAAACTCTTAGTACTTATATCACAACAGATCATCAAAAGTGCACTTTTTTATATATATATATATATATATATATATATATATATATATATATATATATTGTTTCTATAGAATGTGATTGCAATTTAGGGATACCCAAATGCAATGAATTATTTTTACACTAAAAGTGATTTGTCTAAGATGATAACCACTATTTTGTAAGTGTGTGTGTGTGTGAGCGTGTGTTTTTGTGACATATGAGGACACAAATTTGTATAATGACATGGGTATAACATAGCAGGTATTACAAGAAGGTGACTTATGAGGACGTTACCCCATGTCCCCATTTTTTCAAAAGGCTTATAATTCATATAATTCTTTTTTTTTTTTTGAGAAAGTAAAAATGCACAAAGTTTCCTGTAAGGTTTAGGTGTAGGGCAATAGAAAATGCGGTTTGTACAGTATAAAAACCATTATGCCTATGGAATGTCCCCACAATTCACAAAAACAAACGTGTGTGTGTGACCAAATGTCCCCACAAGGATAGTAAAACCTGACATTTTTGACATTGTGGGGACCGGCCTGCTGTCCTCACGAGGGGAAAAAAAATAGTAAAAATAGTAAATGATGTGTATCTGAAAGTGTAACAATGCAAACAGGTTTTCTGTAAGGCGTAGGTTTAGGGTTAGGGGGTAGAAAATATTGTTTGGTCAGTAGAAATACAATAGGAGTCTATGGAAAGTCCCCACAATTCACAGAAACAAACGTGTGTGTGCTTACTGTAACCATATTTTGGGGACAAATTGGTAGAAGTAAGCAAAACTTGACAAAATCACCTAAAACCTCCCTTTGAAGAAGGGAGACAGATGGCATCAAATACAGCATTTTACATTACATTATGCCATGTGATACTGTATATAGAAGCATTACCATGGTAAAGACCACACATTGCTATAACTCACCCTTCATCTGAAAAATTCAGCTAGAATATAGATTCAGTCATATGGCACAGTGAGGACATTTACTGCATTGACAGTAAACTCTGTTCTAGCACAAAATCTTATGGCCATGTCATATCTTCATCACACCTTTTGATAACACACTGGATAAATATTTTTACAAAACATTATGGATTTTATGAGAGATATGCAAGTTAGGTTATGTAAGTGTATTTTCTAACATGACAGTTATTGCCTGTAATACTGTAATTATTTCAGAAACAAAGGTGATTTGAAACATGTATCTTGCATTCTTTGCTCTTGAATGAACTGATTGTTAAAAGTACTAACTTGAAAGAAGATCTTACTGTTGTGTTTTGTGATTAAACCAAATATTCTCAATACATATCACAATGATCTTGTGTTCTGAAACAATAATTATGTGGAATGAAAATATGTGCAACTTCAATGAAATCATGAGACCAGGTTTTGAAAGAATGACTAGTGGTGTTACAAGTATGATCAGTTTAAAGTTTTGTACTAAGTGTTTTGAAAATGTACACCTTGCTTATAGTACCAAACCAATTAAAAAAAAACTGTAAGGTGTCCTTGTTACACATTGTACATTATGCATAATTACATGCAAGTAACCCTAAGCCAAACCCTAATCCTAACCCTAACCATATAGTAAGTACATGTAGTTAATTAATATTACTCAGTACTTAAATGTATAATTACACTGTAACAAGGACACCTTAAAATAAATTGTAACCAACCTTTTTTATTTAAATTTAAATTGATTTGTAAATACATTTTTAAACTTTATTCGTAATTAGTATAATTCCAAAACAACTTGAAAAATTACAAAGTTTTACTATTCAAAAGTCTGGAGTTAGTTAAGATTTTTTAACGTTTTTGAAATAAGGCTTTTATGCTTACCAAGGCTGCATTCATGTATTATTTCAGAAACAGCAAAAACAGCAATATTGTGAACTATTATTACGATTTAAAATAACTGTTTTCTTTCAAATTTAATTTATGCCTGTCATGACAAAGCTGGATTTTCAGCAGCCATTAATCCGGTCTCCAGTGTCATATTGTCAAATGATCAGAAATCATATATAATACAGAAATCAAATATATGTAGATATATGCTGATCAGTTCTTATTATCAATGTTGAAAACAGTTGTGCTGCTTAATATTTTTTGTAGAAATTTATGTATTCATTTTCAGCATTCTTTGTCTTTGGTAAATAGAAAGTTAGATTGTTAAACTGTTTCTTTAAAATGTAATCTTCCGTATTATAAATGACTTTACTGTTGCTTTTAATCAATTTAATGAATCCTGTGTAAAAGTGTTACATGATCACAGGTACATTCCCTTTTTCCAGCTTCTGTAAAATTGCAAACATGAAATCATGTCTTTCCTGCCAAATGAAGCAGCTGCTGTCTTGACCTTGAACTGACCCCTTGACTTTTTGTCTCTTCTCAACAGGTGGTCGCCTCCTCTGCCTGGTGTTATGGCTCAACCTGGTGCCAGTGATGAACGGCTGCCCGGTGAAGTGCGTGTGCTACAGCGAGCCGAGGCCAACCGTGGCCTGTCAACAGCAGGGTCTGTTCTCCATTCCCACCGAGATCCCCGTCCGTAGCCAGCGAATATTCCTCCAGAGCAACAAACTGACAGTGATCCGATCGACCAGCTTTAGTTCAGTGCATAACCTCACCGTCCTGTGGATGTACTCGAATAACATCAGCCATATTGAGGCGGGGGCCTTTTACGGGCTGGAGAGACTGGAAGAATTAGACATCGGCGACAACAGCAACCTTCGCATCATCAGTCCCACCGCGTTTCGGGGTCTGACCAAGCTGCATACCCTTCACCTGCACAGGTGCGGGCTGTCCGAGCTCCCGGTGGGAGTTTTCCGAGGACTCTTCTCGCTTCAGTATCTCTACCTGCAGGATAATAACCTTCTGGCGCTGCACGAAGACACTTTCCTGGACCTTGCCAACCTCACCTACCTATTCTTACATAACAACAAGATCAAGGTGGTGACCGATCACATGCTGCGCGGTCTCATCAACCTTGACCGTTTGCTCCTGCACCAGAACCGCATCGTACACGTGCAACAGCGGGCTTTCAATGACCTGGGCAAGCTGACCACCTTGTTTCTCTTTTTCAACAACCTCACCATGCTGACAGGAGAGGCCATGAACCCGCTGGTGTCCCTGCAGTACCTGAGGCTCAACGGAAACCAATGGATTTGCGACTGTCGAGCCAGGCCGCTGTGGGACTGGTTCAAACGCTTCAAAGGATCCAGCTCCGAGTTGGAGTGCCACCTTCCGACCTCTCTAACCGGGAAGGACCTTAAGCGACTGAAGAGCGACGATTTGGAGGGATGCGTGGACTCTCCGTCGCAGGTTCAGACCAGCATCTTCAACACCAAGGCACGCTCTGGAAAGTTCCTCTCGCTCGACGATCCTCTCGTCGAAAGCATTCCTAGGTGCTGTCTTTCGGATAAAGACAAATCCTCCATTATCTCCAGTAAGTCCCTCCCGGATCCTTCATCCTACAACAGCCGGCAGATCACCAACAATCCCCTGAAAGAGAAGGAGAACATCTCCAAGACCAAGTTTCGGGAGGTGGAGCGAACGAAAAACGACACTCACAATAAGCAGAGTCTCAACGACGGTCCTTTGGGAACCATGTCCAACAACCTCGACCAGACCATGGACAAAATCAACCCAGATCTTCTGGACAATCTGGAACCTTCTACAGCGCCAACCAGAAAGAAAAAAAAGTGCTCCAAAAAGCCCAAATCAGACCAGTATTGTCTAAAGGCTCACGCATCCACCGTTCAAGCATTGGCCGTTCTCTTTCTCCCCTTGTTCTGGTTGTCTCTGGCTTTGTCCTAGTTCATACTCTCGTCCATCAGTTTGCTCTTGACAATGACACAAAATACCTGCAGTAGCCTACGTGGACAGGAAAAAAGACGATGAAAAGGGGGTTACGACGTTGCCCCGCATGGTTGAGAATAAGTTGTAATGCTAAAGACGCATTAAAAGAAATGGATGCCTTTACAGAATACATGAGATCTAATGTATATAAAACTCAGTGCCCAAATGTTTGTTCTATGTACTTTTAATGTGCTGTGTTTAAGCAACACTGCGGAGAGTTCCCTATTCCCACATCACCTCCAAAAAAAAGTTGATCAGAAAGTGACTATTGTAGATGAACCACAAAAAAAAGAGAAAAAAAAATCCTTAAACCATGACTAAACCAGAGCGCCGAAAGCACCCAGGAATGTTGCCGATGAGAGACCGAAGGGGAGTGACATGATTTTTTTTCCCCCAGTATATATATTTTTTTCTTTTGAAAGTGATACATTTGTTCTATGCTGTTTTTTATGTTTCTAAGTATTTCAGTAAAGACAAATGTTTAACTCTCCCCAAATACGTGCTATGTTCTGTTTGCATTATTGACACACACTGCAGGTGGCATCTTGGGAAGGAATGCTATCTATTTGTTCACTGAAATTGCGATGGAATCATAGATATGCATTTTATTTTGCTGGTGTACAAGCATAAATATATGACAAATAAAATATCTCATTTTTTACAGTTGGCTTCTCATGTGACTGAAGAACATAGCATATATTTTATAGCATGTATATTGTAGTTATATTGCAAACAAAAGGTAATTATCCTTTGTTTAAGCAAATTCAAAGACTAAATGAAACCCGAAGGACCTGAATGTCTATTTTGTGTATATTCCATTAGGACTGAAACCTCAAAGGCACACATTTCTGCTCATTAATGAACTTTAACATAATCACTAATGATTCATCCATGTGTGAAGCTCAGATATTCACAACTTGAAGCTTGCCAAAACAATCAGACATCTTTCATAACCAAATTAATGAATGTGACACTGACTGAATTTGAGAGTACTCCTCGTAGTACAGGTTTCTTCTACTTGGCTTTCACCATTAAGGACATGAAATAATATTATGACATTTCCCAAGTATTTGTGTGTGGTGTGAGGAAATGCTGATGAACAATTATGATAAAATGCACGTCAGCAGCAGTAAAAGCTACATTCTTTGGCTACGTTTAAGAGATCATAACTATTTGTATTAATGTTCAGTTTTAATAACTTTCTCCTATGCTTTTATATGTTTATGTAAACTTACATTCATATTTTACATTTATGCATTTAGCACATGCTTTTATCCAAAGTGACTTACAAAAGAGGAACAAATTCAGAATAAATGGAAAAACTCATCCTAATTTGTATTAAAAGAACATACTAAAACTTGTTGGACCAAGAACAATTAATTATTATATTATATTTAGTACACTGAAAATTTTGATGTAAATGTGATCCATATGCCACATGATACATACTGTGTATGTGCGTGTGTGTACACACACACACATGTGACCCTGGACCACAAAACCAGTCATATAGGTCTTTTTTTTTTTAAATTGAGATTTATACATCATCTGAATAAACTGAATAAATAAGCTTCCCACTGATGTATGATTTGTTAAGATAGGACAATATTTGGCCGAGACACAACTATTTGAAAATCTGGAATCTGAGGGGTGCAAAAAAAAAAAAAAAAAAAAAAAATATTGAGAAAATCACCCTTAAAGTTGTCCAAATTAAGTTCTTAACAATGCAATGCTAATCAAAAAAATAAGTTTTAATATATTTTCGGTAGTAAATTAACAAAATATATTTATGAAACATGATCTTTTCGTAATATCCTAATGATTTTTGGCATAAAATAAAAAATTATCATTTTGACCCATACAATGTATTGTTGGCTATTGCTACAAGTATACCCGAACTACTCATGATTGTTTTTTTGTCCAGGGTCACAAATATAGCTCAGGTTGGTTGGTACTTTATCATGTATTTTAAAACCTGCAAGACATTTATTGACATCTTTAAGTAATTCCTCAACAGGGATCACAACATATTTATTCATCTAAAATAGAATCCTTGCACTATTTATTCCCAATTTAGACTGGAAATGTCATATGAATGAACAATCTCTAATCTGTAGTACACACTGACAAGTGCTCAAGTATGGGTCATAGACTATCACACTGTAGGAATCCGTGTTCTGTCCTCTCCCATAAACAGATGGCGGCCCGTGCTGGGATTGTTTGCGGATGATGACCCATTGCTTTATCAAATTTGGCCAGCGCTCAAGTCCTCGTCCACTGCCTTCAACTACTCGTCCGCTGCAGGAATCTGGCAGAAGAGAGCGAAGCACACTTCAGTAGGGAGAGGTTTAGCCAGCAGTCGTATGTTAAACTAAACATAGTCCTGTCAGCTCACTTACACCCTGTCTACACTGCTAGCGACACAGTAAAACTAGAACGCTGACGCTCTAATCGATGAAGCAGTCTGTAACATGCGCAATAAGTGTGCATTGATGAACAAGCTTTGTTGGTTATAATGGGAACATTCTTGTATTGCTACGTTTTACAGTTGCAATGTAGATGCCGTGTAATTATGAGAACAAACATTTGAGGTTTAAAAGGTCAACAGTATTCATAACCCATTTTACTAAGCAAGAAAACAACATAGGACCAGATTTTATTCACTGGGAATTGGTTGGTTCAAGAAAGGTGGATAAGAGGATGGCCTACCTAAACAATAGGCCAATAAGAGGATGGATGGCCTACCTAAAACACAGCCACGACTTAGTGGTTGAAAGGTGACATCAGCTATATATATTTACACACACACACACACACACACACATACACGCACGCACGCACGCACACACACACACAGAGACCATGCATTGGTAATTCACCACAATAAAAACAAATCACAATTAGTGTAATTTTAGTATTATTTATATATTAATAGAACTATCCTTTACCAGATTTTTTTAGATTCTGAATGAGCATTTATTTTTATATTTTCAGTTTTATTTTTATTTTTAGTTCAATTTTCAGTAATTTTATCTTTGTTAGTTTTTAAAATTTTTATAGGTTTTTTTAAATAATTAATTTAATTTTAAAATATTTTTTATATTATTTTTGTTTTGGTATTTTTAGTACTTAAACTTACACTTATTTGATCTCAGTTTGTTGCCAATGCGACATTTCTATATATTACTGTAGATAGTGTGTGTGTGTGTGTGTGTGTGTGTGTGTGTGTGTGTGTGTGTGTGTGTGTGTGTGTGTGTGTGTGTGTGTGTGTGTGTGTGTGTGTGTGTTTGCGTTTAGAGAAGACAGACAGACTATTTTTTTTTTGTATTTATTAATAAATATTTGTTTAGAAATTTTTGTTTTTATATTTGTTTATAATTTTTAGTTCCTTCCTTAATTTTTGGTAATCTGGAAGTTCAGCAATACACTATTTTAACTGAAAAGTATGTAAAGGCAAACTTCTGATGTTTTAACTGAAATGCAACATTATATGCAACACATGCAACATTCTCCAGGTTCATATTCGGAGTAAATTGAAGAACATATTCTTATTTTTATTTAAATAAATATCCGACCAGGGATGTACAAGACAGTGAATTATTGTGATAATACATTTAGCACTACTGAATAAAGGCTGAATGCTAGATAATGATGTTGAAATAGTCAATGTATTAATGTTAAAGTGAACCATGTCACATGATATACTGTACATTGTGCATCCACTCAGACAGCATTACCTGAAACTCAATCCTAAAACGTTGATATCTAAGAGACGCTACAGTGCTTTCTCTCAAATTAAACAACATAAGAACCCCATGAGACAAACTCCACAGGTTAAAGCAAAAATACAGTCTTAAGATGTCTTAAAAATGCATCGACTAACGTTGAGCGAGGGCTGTCTGGGGAACAGTCTGAGGCCTCGTTTGATGTTTCCTCTATCCTTTCTAAGAGTAAAGGTCACTGGTTTTGCAGTCACCTGTTCAGGCCGACTGACATTCAAAGTTTTTTCATAGCTTGTGGCTTTAAATGAAATCCCAGAGTAAAAACCATCCATCCCTTATCAAAAAAAAAGGCCCGCACTGCCTCTACAGAGAATTCACATCTTCCTGCAAGGTTTCTGGGTCTTCAGAAATTACATCAAAGTTCACATTTAACCTTTATCAGCGCAGGAAAAACGACAGGCTGGAATATTGTGTATGAGGCTTATGACGGCCGTCTACATGGCTTGATAAGGAGGAAAACGGTAAGTGATGACACCAAGGAGGGGGAAGTGTCGCTGTCATAATGTGCAGTGGTAATTATCAGTCTTATTCTCTCCGGGCGCCGAGCCGAGCTCCTCGACATGCCGAGGAGCCGCTGTATTTACATCATCCGCCCCAGGCATCTGCCGCAGCCTTGCGAGAGTATGAAATTGAGTTTATTTACGCCACCCACTCTTAGTACCGCAAAATATCACTCATCACAATTCTCTGCAGGAAAATCACACACGCGGCGGGCCGATGAGAGTCCAACAATCAGACGTGCTTTATGTGTTTAGACTGGATTGTGATGTAAATGATGGTCGTTTGATGTCTTTTAATCAACTTGTGCTGTTAACCTGCAGCCTGCTTCTGAACACAGGAATGGAAATGGCTGTAACGCGTGAAGCCTTTGGACTACAGGTGTCATTGTGGTCTCTTTTGGAAGAAGACTTTTGAGAGTTTGTTATGCATTAAAGTCATGCAGGAAAAAATAAATAAAATATATATATATATATATATTAGGCAATTTATTTGCATTATACGGAGCTCCTAAGGGGACATGATAATGGACAAAAATGCAATGGGAGGAAAAATACATGTATGCTTTCCCCCAAGAAACTGTTTTGCACTGAAATATACTTTTTCTTCCAGCCTAATATTACAAGTTTTGCTAGCAAATTTCTCTGAGAAATTAAACATTTTTGCAGGCAAACATAAAAGCATTGTCATGTAGATTTTCATCCCACTTAATATTCAAAGTTATGCTATATGAACAACATTTCTAAGGGGAATGCACAACCTTTTGAGAATGAATGCAAAGTTTCTCAGAAAAATGTAAAATATTTGTGGGCAAATGTAAAATGATTAAAATATAGTTTTTCATAGTTTAAAATATGAAATATTCCAATAAAGAATGACTCATTTTCACATGAGGTTTTACATGTAATTACCCTTTAGAAGATTTAGACTAAGTATTGCCATTATATAGGCTATTTATATAGGCTATATATAGGCTATACACACACACATATATACACACACTGGATTTTCCTTTCAGTTCAACTTTGGGATCCCAAATTCTAAAACAAAAAAGCCAGTCTTTTCAATTTGGCCTCAGACTTCTGGATATAAATATATGTCTACTACCTGCTTAAGCCACTGAAAACAAGCTGTGTCGGTATATTTGCTGGCGGGAATCATCCACTGTAGATAATCTGCACAAATTAAGAGAAGATCTTGTGGAAAATCCAGAGTTTATCTCACAGTGAACGATGGGGATTAAACGCGGCAGCTTTGCAAATCCCAGCAGCTAGCCATTGTTTTCGATTAACCTTCACCAACAAAATAGCTTGAAGGAACACTTAAAAGGCACTGATCTGCAGCCGAGGTCAAGAGACAGGAAATAAGTGAACAGTTCCCTCCGGAAAACACCAGAGAACATCCCTATGTGGAGACTGGGATGAAGACATTATTTTGCAGAGGTTTGCAGAGTTTCAGTATAAAACAACCCATTCGATTTCTCTCTTTCTCTACAGCCATTTTGAGTTCTCTATTTGTACTTGCCTGAAACAACAATCTCTGCATCTATGAAAATCTGTAGGCGTCCTGCACCATTCTGAAGTCATTCTGTTACACGGGGACTGGGTTGTGTGAGTCTGTGGTTTACCCTGTTATCAAAAGAACAGAAAACAGAAAATTAGCCCTAATTATTTCACCCACCCGTCTGCAGCACAAACTCATTCCACCACAAACTGGCAATTTGGCAGCGACACAACATCTCAATATAGACAAAGAATGTGACTCCAGGGATTTATATAAATGTTGTTGACATGTCAATTACACAAACTGGATGATTTGGCTCTAAAATTCTCTTTAAATCGATTTTTAGCACATTTTGTCACACAGTTGAATACTTTTAAGGATGTGTTGTTTCAGAGTAAACATTGTTCTTTTCTGAAGGCTTCAACTAGAACCCGAATTCCGGAAATATTGGGACATTTTTTAAATTTGAATAAAATGAAAACTAAAAGACTTTCAAATCACATGAGCCAATATTTTACTCACAAGAGAACATAACAAATGTTTAAATGGAGAAATCTTACACTTTTATCCACTAAAAGCTCATTTCAAATTTGATGCCCACTACAGGTCTCAAAAAAGTTGGCACGGGGGCAACAAAGGGCTGAAAAAGCAAGACATTTTGAAAATATTCAGCTGGAAGAACATCTAGCAACTAATTAAGTTAATTGACATCAGGTCTGTAACATGATTAGCTCTAAAACGGATGTCTTAGAGAGTCAGAGTCTCTCAGAAGTAAAGATGGGCAGAGGCTCTCCAGTCTGTAAAAGAGTGCGTAAAAAGATTGTGGAATACTTTAAAAACAACGTTCCTCAAAGTGTAATTGCAAAGGCTTTGCAAATCTCATCTACAGTGCATAACATCATCAAAAGATTCAGAGAAACTGGAGAAATGTCTGTGCGTAAGGGACAAGGCTGAAGACCTTTGTTGGATGCCCGTGGTCTTCGGGCCCTCAGACGACACTGCATCACTCATCGGCATGATTCTGTCATTGACATCACTAAATGGGCCCAGGAATACTACCAGAAACCACTGTCGGTAAACACAATCCGCCGTGTCATCCGTGTCATCCTGCAAAAAGGAAGCCATATGTGAACATGGTCCAGAAGCGCCGTTGTGTCCTGTGGGCCAAGGCTCATTTAAAATGGACTGTTTAAAAGTGGAAAAGTGTTCTATGGTCAGACGAGTCCAAATTTGACATTCTTGTTGGAAATCACAGACGCCGTGTCCTCCGGGCTAAAGAGGAGGGAGACCTTCCAGCGTGTCATCAGCGTTCAGTTCAAAAGCCAGCATCTCTGATGGTATGGGGGTGCATCTCTGATGGTATGGGACTGCCTGCCTGCAGTCCAGATCTTTCACCTATAGAGAACATTTGGCCCATCATTAAACGAAAAATACGTCAAAGACGACCACAAACTCTTCAGCAGCTGCAAACCTATATCAGGCAAAAATGGGACCAAATTCCATCACCAAAACTCCAGAAACTCATAACCTCGATGCCCAGACATCTTCAAACTGTTTTGAAAAGAAGAGGAGATGCTACACCATGGTAAACATGCCCCCATCCCAACTATTTTGAGACCTGTAGCAGGCATCAAATTTGAAATGAGCTCATTTTGTGCATAAAATTGTAAAATTTCTCAGTTTAAACCAGGGCTTGAAAACGGAAAAAAAAATTAAATCGGTTCACTCCGAGCAGAATCGATATTTTAACATTTCTGTTCCTGCGTTCCTCATGTATTATTATCGTTCCGAAACCGGTTAATACAGGTTAATAACGTTATTTATTTATTTTTTCCTTGCCTATAATAATAATAATAATAATAAATTACAGCGTTTTCTTTACTCAAAAAAAAAAATTAAGAAAAAAAACAACAACACAGAAAATCTGGTATCTTAACCCACTGCGCTTAATCATAGCCAATACAGCATCGTCTTTTATAGATTTTGGCCAAATGTAGCCTACTAAACAAAAGAAAAAATCTGCTAATGCTTTAACGACATAAAAGTATTTAAAAATGATTTAAAAGATATTTAAAAATGTTTGCTGCATTGTTAAACGCTCTTATAAAATTGCGTTTTGAGAAGAAAAAAGTCGCATTTTATGATTACATTCAGAAATAATGTAGGCTAAAATGCTGGTAAAAGCAGAATGTTTACAAACATTATAAACAGTTAAAGTTCCCTTCTCTCCACAACAAATCCTCTAAAGTTAAGGCGATTTAAAGCCTATAGGCTATATAAATGCAAAGCCAAAAACTAATTAATTTAAGGTGAAACTGATGCCTACCTCTCTAATTCGGCACGAATCCAAATGTTTTCATATTCGCGACGTATCTGGATGCTAAAATATTATTATTTATGAAATAGGCTTTGTACTTCACTCGCATCGATCATCATCCTTCGCATATCAGCATGGTCACGCTGAATGCAACAGATTGTACAATGGGGCAGTCAGGGGCGCCTTAAGATAACCAGAGGCCCCTGGGCTACAGCATTACGGCAGGCCCCCCTACCTCAGAAAGCTACCTTTTTTTTTTTTTTTTTTTTTTTTTTTTTTTTTTTTAAAGCTTCCTGACAATTATTTATGTCAAATTTAGATTTTTTTTTCTTGTTAATATGCCAGTTAACATTCACAACACTGTTCTGCGTAAAATGTGAATATAAGTGAATATGTATGGCCTTATTTTACTGCCAAATGTCGAGAGCGCATTTTTGTAGCGCAAAAGTAGATTAATATAATGCGCGAGCGCGAATCTCCCCGCTCCCACGCGGATTTCCTTTGCTCTCGCACAAAACCGGACCTGCGTGTGCGCGCTCAAACTTTGTCCTGTGCACTCGCACATCTCTCCGTGCTCTTGCACTATATATTAATTATTTTCACACCTGGATTAAACGTCAAAAGTTATCAGCCAATCAGATTTTTCTACGACTGACCCGATGAAAATACTAGGCCTACGTGAAGAGGGAACTGATCCTGGAATTTCTTTAAATTTAATAATATTTAGTCATATCAAATGTATATTAGAAATGGCTATGAATCGGGTGCTTGGATGATTTATAAAAAAACAAAACAAAAAAAACCCATAGTTTGTCTAATCGTTTGGCCAAACCCCTCTGAGCGATTTATCTAAACAAACAAACAAAAAAGTATATGATTCTTAAAGTTCATGTGGCCATACATGTGTTGTGTACTTGGGATGAAATATATATAGATGTCATACACTGATCATTCTGCGCAGCGCCTCTTCAAGTCGAACACACCTATTCACTTCATCTGTGATAGAGTATGCAAACACCGCGAGAGCATCACTACCGGGAGCAGAAAGAGTCCGACTTCACGTCTCCGCTTTCAATTCCGCCCCCGACTGCAAGCGGTTACTTTCGGCTTTTGGCGCTACATGAAGTCGAACACACCTAGTATATCGGTGGAACATACCAACTATACAAACTGTGTGGGGGGAACCTAAACTGAACCATTCACTGTATAGGCAATTACAACCAGGGCGTCGCTGAAAATGAGTGTGTGAGTGTGTTTACAGAATGCTGTTGTCACTGCTGCAAATTCCCATATAAATAATTATTATAAAAATATAATTTCCCTGCAGCCAGTGGGCCCCCTTTCCCTTGTAGGCCCCTGGGCTTCAGCCCCTTGAAGCCCGTGCATTAATGCGCCCCTGGGAGCAGTGCTAGTTATTATATGGTTCTTTAACTGTATTTTGATAATGGATTTTGATAATGAACAGGCTGCAATATCGCAAAAATATGTTGTCTGTGTGCGCGTCAAGCGCCGGCGCGATAGCCATACTGGTATACAGATATAAGCAAGACATTCAAAACTGTCAAGCTTTTGCAAAGTAAAGAAACTAAATTGATATGTAAGAAATATTATTACTCTGGAAATGTAATTTTAACCATTAGACAAGTGGCTACTTAGACATTAATTGTTAACTTTATTAACTCATGAGGAACAAACCATTCTGACCAGCGCAACTGATTCACTGAAAAGATCTGATTCAAAATAACTTTGTTCATGAATCAGACTTGAAACAAGAAGGTTATCAGTAAAAAAAAAATATTCCACATACAAAGCTATTGTATGACTTCAGAAGGCTTGAAAATGATGCACAAGTCATATGGACCACATTTATAAACCTTTAATGGTGCTTTTGCTTCCTTTCTGAACTACTGTTCTATTCCTGTAGACCAAGACAATTCTTATAATAAACTTCACTAAAGGTACCTTTTTTTGGACATGATGCTTTTTATATATATATATATATATATATATATGTTCAGGCTGCAGATGAGCTCTGAATTCATTCAGCATGGGAGGCATATGGCCATCTGGCTAAAGGCAGCAAACACATTTCACATGCTTTTAGCCTGCGGCCATAAGAGCACATGACCATTGAGGGCCATTTGAACTGAAGTTTATCAACTATATGATTGTGCCAAATGGCACAGCGAAGCTGCAAAGATTATAGGAGCTGAGCCAAGAAGAGGAACGTGTGGGTATTGAATGAAAACTGTGTGATGTTAATAATACAGAGAACGAGAGAGAGAGAGAGAGAGAGAGAGAGAGAGAGAAAGAGAGAGAATGGCTCTCATTCACTAATAATTGCAAGTATTCTTCTAAAATGATTCTAAAAATGTACTTTCTTACATGATTGGCTGCACTTTTTTTGCCCAGATTGAGCTGTACTGCACAGAATTTTTGTTTCTCTGAAGATTCTGAAGGACTGACTTATTACTTTTCTTTCTATTTGAAAGAAATTACAACTTTCATTCTGCAAGAATACATTCAAATTAAATTAATTCAATTGTTATTGATTATGGTTTCCACAAAAATATTAAGCAGCACAACTTTTTGCAACATTGGTAATAATAACAACATGTTTCTTGAGCACCAAATTAGCATATTATAATTATTTCTGAAGGATTGTGAAACTGAAGACTGGAGTAATGATGCTGAAAATTCAGTTTTGCATCACAGGAATAAATTTAATCTGAAATCATATTTAAATAGAAAACAAAAATTTCTAAATTTTAAATAGTAATAATATGTCACAATATTACAGTTTTTGACTGTACTGTAGGGTTATTATAATTAACTAAAACTAAAATGAAAACTAAAACTTTTTGTTACTTGAAAAATAAATGTTATAAAATATTTATAAAAATATAAATAAAGTAAAATATAAAAATATTGTATTTTTTTACTTTTATTTTATTTTAATTTAACTTTGGGTGGGTTGCACCAACAAGGATTAAGCTTAATTTTAGATTAAATCAAGGTTTATATGATAATTCTGTTGTACCAAACTTTAAACCTTGTTTAAAAATAAGCAATGGTAATGGCATACTATCATACAACTCCTACTATACTGCAGTATGCTGTGTGAATAGTATGTGAATTTTCTGTATGCATGGAATGCCCGGATTACCTGCTACATTTGCTGAAATTTGATGTATGCATCTGAAGACACTGCGTGGGATATTGTTTCCCAGAACACAACGCGCTCCATGTGACGTTTCATCTTCAAACGCGTGAGTGAACTGGAGGCGGGGAATAGTAATTATAAATGTTACACTTGTATATGTACGTACATACATATACATGTAAACTACAAACTATTGCTGTGCATCTAAAAACAATATCATTTATAGGACATAAAATGTACTTTAATCTCTACAGCACTTTTCCGATCAAGTCAAATGACGTCACCTTTATCTCTATAGCGCTTTATACATTGTTTCAAAGATATTACATAATAATATTAATATTGCAGTAATATAATATATAAATAAAATATATAAATAGAATTAATATTTCAATTAAGCAAACAGAATTAAATTCCGCTGTCAAGCAGCTCTAAAAAGAAACAGAGTGTATTTACTCTAAGGACAAATAGACCAATTATGGTCTATATATGGTAGGTTTTTGTCCCAATAAAGTGGCATTCATCAAATAAAATTTATGATAATATACACTCAATATGTTATTGCATACTGTTTTATAATGTACTGCAGTATAAATATCTGCCACCTAACTACTATGTTCCTGTGGCTCAGTGGTAGAGCATTGGGTTAGCAGTGCAAAAGGTCATGGGTTCAATTCCCAGGGATCACACATACTGATTAAAAAAAAAAAAAAAAAAAAAATGTGTAGCCTGATTGCTCTGTAAGTCGCTTTGGATAAAAGCGACTGCTAAATGCATCAAAAAAAAAAATAATTACACACCTGTTGCTAAAGAAAATGCTGCTATTTTAGTGTGAACATATTTTATCATTATTTGCAATTAGTTTAACTATAATATATCACATTTTCCACTTAGTGTAACTGGCAAAAAATATTGTTCAGTTAAAGACAGCTCATTCAGTTCAGTCCAATAGCCCATGTAATGTTCTTCAGTTATGAAATGAGTTCAATTGGGCAATATTGTATACTAGTATGAAGCCTTATTAACAAGCCTTTGTAAAAGAATAGTTAGCACATTTGTTTGTAAGGTAACAATCTTGACAGCTGTGCTGAATTAATGTTTGTGTTTGTCATGTGACAATTAAGCATACTACTCTGAAACATTTGTTGCTTATTGTATACTGTTTCACACACTATTCTTTAAAAATTAGTAGGCAGTATGCACTGTGTACTGGGCAGTAAGCAGTAAGCAAGTATGCCATTTCGAACACAGCCATTTTCTCTTATCTCGGTTGTTTTGTCATAAGCTATACTCCATTAATTGATACAATAAATATATATTTCCAAGATTATAAAATCCGTATGCACTGCCTCAAAGTTTTATTGCTTGCTTGATCAGCCGTTTGATCAACGGTCTCTCTATATAGCGTTTTATAAAGATGGCGGACCTTTTATAAGTTTATTTCCTTAATCGACAAAAGCAACTTATGTCAGAGGCAGATGATAAGGAATATTAACATTGTTGCTGATTAATTACATGACGAATCCATCATGGTGGAGAAAATTAATCGTATATGGGGGTTTTAATCGCAGGTTAGAATTCTAATCCCCGATTTGTTAATCTCAGTTTAAAATTAAGTGGTGCAACACAACTCGATTTAAAATAAAACCCAGATCAACAAATCCTTGATTAGCTCTAAACTTTGCTTAATTTAATCCTTGATGGTGCAACCCACCCTTAATGTACTTTAAGTTGGCTTAAACTAACATGCTATACAACTTACTAAGAATTATATAGACATTAAAAAAAAGAACAATAAAAAATGACAAAAACAACAAAATTACTCAAACTTTAATAATAACTTCATAATGGAAACAGAAAATATAAAAATTCAAACAAATTCAAAATATAAAAAATATAATAGTATCTCAATGATACTAAAACAGCACTGCTTGTGTTGATCAAATACATGCAGACTTGGTCAGATTCAATCTTTCAAAAATATAAGTAATCCTACTGAAATGAAATGAATACATAAATATAAACACATATACATAGAAGCCTAACCTACTACAGTTTTCAAAAATGTGCATTAAACAACACAGCATATGGTGTAAAACACTGTATCCCACAATGCATTGTACCAGACATGACCTTTCATGTAAAGTGTGATGAACCAGTCAAAGTTTCAAAATAACTGTAATAAATCCTCACCTTATTCATTGTTTTTCATCAGATATCTGGTTAGTGTTTTCAGCTAAAGTTTCTTCAGTGCACTAGAACAATATACAAAAGAGAGAAACAGTCACAGCATAACTAGCACATCACTGATTCAGTTCAACAGACTACTTGTCCTGTTCTAGACTTCAGTGACCTCAATTTATTCAAACTATAATTGTCTTTATCTTTTAAAATCTTTTGAAATCCCCAATTTAAAAAACAAAATAAAAAAACATCATGTATTTCTTAGGAACTTCATCGATCTCTCTCAGAAAGTTAATCTACGAGTTCTGCATGCATGATTGAGCTCATCCAACATAGTTTAGAAAGGATAATTAGACTGTATTTTCCACTGAGCACATTATGTCTCCTCCATCTTCAGTTTGACTTAATTGACCTTTAAAGATGCTGTTCAGATTCTTTGTGGAGCCTCTGGTCACTGTGAACTTAAGCATGTCCTTCATTTCTACTTTTGTGTTTTACAAAAAAATAATAACAGCATACAACTTTGGAACAACATGAGGGAGAGTGAATAATGAAAGAATGTTTATTGTTGAGTGAATTGTTCCTGCAGCTTGTGTTTAACGAAGATAAAAGTTCACCCGTTGATTTGATATCATGCGGCGCAATATGTTCATCGTTAAATTTCTTGCGAGAACTTCTTTAAATTTGGAACCTCCTAAAAGAGGTTGATTCGATTTTCCGTGATCTTGCACGCAGCAAGGTGCAAACACAAGATGCGGAAGTGATGTGTCTACAAAGCAAACAGGAATGACTCAATTCTTAAGGTTCATGGCCCTCTGAAACCGTACGCCCATGTGTGGAGGATGAATCTGTTCCTCCTCTCATTGCTTTTGATCCAAAAATAAAATCAAAAACGGCACAACTCCTACAGAACTATATACCAGCCAAACAGTTCATATAGCCGTGCATCCAGCATGAGTGTGTAGGCCAGCTGAGAGAGATGTGATTTGAACTCCAGTGTTTCAAAAAAAGCCAGAACACCCACTCGCAAACGGGAGAGGTTCATCTTTTTCTTTTTAGATCTAAAATGCACATTCACAGTCATTTACTGTTCATGCATATAATAATAATATTAAACGGCATAGCTAAACACACAGATAACTCTGACGTCTACCTCTTCAGGTCAACCTCGCACAATGTCCGGGTCTCATTTTAGCCCAAAATCTACATCAATAATATAATATTATAGATTTTTAATTAAATAAATACAGCCTTGGTGAAAAAAATACTTTTTTTTTTTTTTTTAAAAACATCAATAATAATAATAATAATAATATAACAACAACAACATATAATAATAACATGTTAATAAAATATATTATATAATAACATATATATTATTACTATTATTATTATTATTAATGACAATTATAAATTTAATTACTTTTAGAATAATATAATAACATATTATTATTATTATCATTATTAAATTTAATAATGTCATTATTAATGACTTTTTTTATTAATTTGATTATTAATTAACTGATTTTTTACCGTACATTTCTGCCATATGTACATCAACTTGACAGTCACCACTGATAAGCTACTACTAAATATATTGTAAAAACTTTATTTTTTTTGTAAAGCTGCTTTGCAACGATTTATATTGTGAAAAGCGCTACAAATAAACTTGAATTGAATTTTATTTAATTAAATTAAATTAAATATTACATTTTAAAATAATTTAATTAAAATGTAATATTGTTACAATTAAATTACAATTTTAAATTAAATTAATATTTAAATTAAATTATTATTTTATTTTTTATGTTTTATTTTATTAATTTGATTATTAATTTTATTTAATAAATAAAAATCACTTACATATGAATTAAATATTTAATTATTACCTGTTTTCTTGAAAGAAGACCATTATATCTCTTTTTGTTATTCTCAAAAATTAAAGAACTGACTCCAAACTATAATAATAATAATAATTAACAACTGAAATTATTTTATGTATTTATTTATTTAATTATTTATTTATTTGTTTGTTTGCTTGCTTGCTTGTCTGTTTGTTTGTTTATTTATTTGCATGAATAAAAATTAATCCTCTTTCAGGTCCATTAAAAAATAAGGAATAATAATGCAATGCAAAGAACTCTTAATGGTCCTAAAAACAGGCCTTCTTAAGTAAAACATCCATTTCTTTATGATTTTGCCATGAAAAATTACTCTGGCGACATGCTTTTTTTCGCCCTTTGCTCCTATAAGTCAGACTCATCCGTATCCCGTCTTCCGCTTCCACTCAAACCCTCCTGTGAGTCTCAGAGGACAGACTGATGAGTTGCTGCTGGTCGGGGGTGATTATTTTGGGGCTTAAAGTAGCTGAGCAGGCAGTACAGGAGCTCACGAGTGTCAGAAAGCGTCTCGTCCTAACGCCCATCACAGCCGCTGCTGGGGTGACATGAACCTAACAGATGGTTCATCAATGTCACCTCGTAACTCTGGAGCGGAGCGTGAGGAAGCAGGCGACGGCAGACACCTAGAGAGCTGGAGGGATGAACGCCCAGGGATCACAATGCCACCAAATGCCATTAACCTTCACTGAGTGTACGGACAAAAAAAAGCAGAGGAATCCATCTGTCAACTCAATAAGCAGCAGCTTTTTTTGTCTGTAAACTACAGAAAAGGCAACATTCATCCGTTGGACAAATCAAAAACACTCATTTAAAACTGCTACATTTTCTAAATGTAACATGAGTGATGTTTGCCCGTGCAAAACTCACATTCACAACACTAAAGTGGGTGGTTGCCAGTGTGTTTCTGTATGGTTGCTAAGGTGTTCTGAGTGTTTTAGCTTGTTGCTATGCAACAACTAAGGGGTTATTAAGGTGTTCTGAGTGTTTTTAACTTGTTGCTATTGTTATTAAGGTTTTCTGAGTGTTTTAGAATGTTACAGTACGGTTGCTAAGGCACTCAGTGTTTCTAGCTTGTTGCTATGCAGTTACTGTACTGATGTGTTCTTCTGAATGTTTTTTAGTTTGTTGCTATTGTTACTAAGGTTTTCCGAGTGTTTTAGCTTGTTACTGTATGTGGTTGCTAAGGTGCTCTGAGTGTTTCTAGCTTGTTGCTATGCAGTTAGCAAGGTGTTCTGATCGTTTTTTTATTTTGCGGTTTCTAAGAGGTTCTGAGTGTTTTTGCTTGTTGTTTCGTTGGAACCAGTGTTGTGATTGTTTTTAACTTGTTGCTATGCATTTAATAAGGTGTTGTGATTATATTCAACTTGTTGCTATGCAGTTACTACGGTGTTATGATTGTATTCAATTTGTTGCTTTGCAGTTACTAAGGGGCTGTGATTGTTTTTAATTTGTTGCTACACATTTAGTAATGTACTGTGATTGTTTTCAACCTGCTGTTATTGTGCACAGTGTGTTCTGAGTGTTTTTGACATGCTGTTTCTAAGGTGTTCTGGGTGTTCTAGCTTGTTGCTATGTGTCATGCTATGTTTTTACATTCCACTTAGAAACAAAGTTTTACAAAATGTCAGGTTACAGCCTCTTAACCCATTTAATCCCACCATAAAAAAAGGTTTTCTTTTATAAAGCTCTAAAAAAACTTACTGACTGATGTTTTAGTGCACTTCCTGCAAATATGGGGAAAAACAATGGTCTCAATTAAACATGTGCAGTTTCACATGGTTAGTGCAAATTGTCACATGACCAAAGCAGTTTAATTCTTGTTTGCACCATGAGAAGATGAAATAATAGGCTAGTAAAGCATGTTAACATAAAGATATGACAAAGATTTTTGGTACACATTATCTTTAGTGTGTCTAGTATTAATACATGAATTCAAATACGTTTTGTTGAGTGTGGTCATAGAATGAGTAAACACTTTTCCACAAACAAAAATCTAAAAATAATAATTGATATTTCAAATGATTACTAATGACACATCATGTGGATATTTTCATGTCTGAGAAAAATTTAGGATTATACGGAAAAGCTAAATTACCTATGACTGGTTGATTTACATGTCAGTCAGATGGTCTTACATCATTATGATATCATATGTAGGTCATTTGAAACACACTATGCTAGCGGCTAAACCACGCTAGAATATGCAGACACACTATTTGAAATAAAAGTATGTTTTCTCCTCAGAGAGAGGTGAGGACAGCGAGCCAGGCCTGAAAATTGGCTGGAATTGATCACCTGGCTCCGCTAGCGCTGTCATATATTTCTATTAATCCCAATTTGCTGTCTTCTGTCAAGGCAGACAAATGTTCCATTTATCTCAGTTCTGTTTCTGCACTCCAGACGCACATGGTGAGTGAGTTATATAGCCGCATTAAGACCGACTCCTTGCATGCAGTTAGAGTGAAGCGACATAAGAATTTAATGTACATTAATTGCTCATTATTTCTGTGCTGCCAGACATAGTGAAGGATTAACTTTTATTCAAGATGAAGTATGGTTATATTTTTTTACATTAACTAAGCCTACTCCTTTCTCAGCATATATCCCATTCATACGGTTTGTGTTGCTATGGTGACTGTATATCTGACTGCACATTATTCCACTTATTGCATGGCTACTTAATAAATAAATAAATGAACATGAAATACTGATTTGAGTCAAAATTAGTTTATCATGTGTGAAGAAAGAGAGAATAAAATATTATGCAATTTATACATAAATATTTAACCAGATAATTTCCTGACTGTCCAATCAGAATCAAGTATTTATGTGAGCCGCGTAATAATCGTGATTACACTGATATGAATGCAACATCCAGATCCATTTAGCCTATCTGTGTGTTTAACATGATTATTTTATGAAGCTATAAGCATTTGAACTATGAACAATATAATACACAATTTAAAAGGGCAAGTAGGGATATAATATAAAGCATATCTGCTTATGTCTACTGCTTGAAAATGAAGGTTGTCAGGATTTTAGGTTTGTAGGTTAGGCTAGGCTAGTATCCAACAGGATTGAGGGATTTCTCTTAACTAGATTGTGCTTTACTAAAGGGTACATGTAATGAGCTGGCTTAGAATGATTAAATAAGATAAAGCTCTCAGTTTGGGATATAGACTGGCGGGACGTGTCCTTACCGTGCCCCTACAAAAATACAGCTGAATACAACACACACAACCTCAAACACAAACAGAGAAAATAATTTCTGTGTAGCAGGTGTGTTTCATTTTCAAGTGTTATGACCCACGCTCAGACTGACAGGTCACAACAACAGAACAGAAACAAAACAAAAGAAACTAGCCTCAAAATAACATTGGTGTTGCTACAGAGCTACGTAAGACTCTACTCAAAGTAAACATATCAAGTGCCACCGGAGATTGGGTTAAAAGATGAGAGGTGAGGAAAACTTAGGGATAATATGGGAAATAAGGCCATAGGTGCAAGCCTCTGTTACTAATTTGAAAATGTCAATTTAGAACTAGTAACGAAGGAAAGTTGAGTTGCTTCACTGAAAGCTTATTGTATTACTGTATTATAAAATGGTTGGTTACACTTTATTTCGATAGTCCACTTTAGACATTCTACTAACTATAAGTAACTTTGTAACTACATGTCAACTACATGTCAACTAATTCTCATTAATTTGCAACTACATGTCTATTAACTCTCAGTAGGTTAGGTTTAGGGTTAGTAGAATAAGTTGACATTTACTTACAAAGTTTCTCATACTCAGTATGTTGTGTTGTGGACCCATCAAAATAAAGTGTTAGAAGATATTAAAGGGGTCATATGATGCTTTTTTAAAGATCATTATTTTGTGTATTTGGTGTAACAGAATATGTTGACATGCTTCAATGTTCAAAAAACACACTATTTTTCAAATACTGTACATCATTGTAGTTCCTCTATGCCCCGCCTCTCTCAAACCTACAAAGTCCCTCCTTCCGACAAGCGCAGTCTGCTCTGATTGGCCAACTGGCACAGTGCATTGTGATTGGCTGAACACCATAAGCCGCGTCGGAAATTTAACACCCCTTTCCATAATCGCCAGCTTTAGCTTTCAAAATAAAAGTAAAGACAGTTAATAATGTCCTTAGTTTTACCATCAGTTCAAGCCCGAGAGGGGAACAGAATCGCGTGACAGACACAGTGATGAAGCTTGTATGTGTTCGCACACAAGCGCGGTTGTGTGACCGTGTCTCCCTCTCTCACACACGCACGCGAGCACACACACACACACGACGCTGTGACCCTCTCTCTCTCTCTCACACACACACACACACACACACACACACGACATGCAAAACTGCATTTGAACAGTCAATAGCAAATACTTAAACTAATAACAAAACATACAGTCACTGATTCAGAAGCGCCAGATTGTCAGCAAAGTCAGAATTACCTCCTCTCCTAGGTTCACGAAACTGTCGTCCATAAAATGTGTTGTGATGACATCTGGGTTGTGCTGTTCTGTTGAAAGTAATCTTAATGATTCCTAAATGCATCTACTTTCGGAAGACCAAATAAAGTGCTTTTGCTTTCGTCTAGAAACACACAGCGTCTCCCTGACATGGCTGCATCAACACTACTGCAGTTACTGAAACCACGCCCTCTTTCTTTGCGTGAACATTTGGGCTGCATTATGCAAATATTTCCACATCGTGACGTAGACATGTGGGGGCGTGTTTGAATGAGCCATTTTAGGAGGGCGTGGCAGAGTCTTAACTTTGATAAAGAATATCTCTTTGGTTTTGAGACTTTAGTCTTTGCAACTTCGATCTTATCTATGCACAAACAGCTTGTAACACTCCAAAGAGAAAGGAAAACTTGAAATCGCATCATATGACCCCTTTAAGCAGACAGTCTACTAATACTCTAATGACTGCTAGTTGACATGTAGTTGCAAAGTTACTGTTAGTAGAATGTCTAAAGTGGACTATCGAAATAAAGTGTTACCAAATGGTTAGTTCCAGTCCTTGGATCTGATTGGTCAGCAGCTGTGTTTTATTGACCACTTCACCCAACAGTTCACTGTGCAACACCTTTCAACATAAACTTACAATAATATGTTTGTGTACATGAGGCAAAAGAGATTTGAAATGCTTGTTAGCAGGCAAAAATTTAATTTCTATGGAAATACGGTGCATACATAATTAAATATTACATTTAAATATGTAAATAATAAATAGACTGTATCTAAAATTATTTACAGGCAATACAAATACTAATACAACGTTAATACAAAAGGATTTGATATAGCTTTTAATTTATATTTTTGTTGCATCAAGTGACAGAGTTATGCATGAAAAAGTGCACAGATTAGAAGTGCATCATTTTGGTTTCAGGCTACAAAAGCTATAATAAGTCATTTATACACTCTCTCTTAAAACACAGGCAAGAGTAAATATCAGTATCATTGTATTAAAGGCATACAGTCAGAAAAAAAACTAAAAAAACATGAGCTCATTAATATATGCTAACACCTTACAATATGGCTACATTTATTAACATTACTTAAAGTAGTTAATTAACAATGATACATACTTCTAAAGCATTTATTAATTTTAGTTCATGTTAATTAAATTTTAGTATCAAAGGTTTATTATAGTAAAATCAAAGGTTTTATCTGTTTATATTATTTAATGGACCTAAGAGTACATGAGCTAACAATGAACAGATGCATTTTTATTAACATTTACAAAGACTAATTAAAACTGTAACAAATGCATTGCTAATTGATAGTTAATGCATTAACTAATGTTAATTAAAGGAACCTTATTGTAAAGTGTTATCGATATATATCTATCTGATATAAAGGTATGCCTTATCTAAACTTATGTAATAGTGTAGCTGTCAGATATAGTACAGTATACAGATACAGTAGTACTAGGATACATTAAAACTCACAGATTGCTGGTGTAACTGGCTCCTGGTGAGTGGACAAAAAAGACACAAAAAAATCACTTTCTGACTGCAGCAAAGATGGCAGCATGCAGGCTGTGTAATTCCACAAGCCGAGCAGCTGCCACCGAAATGAATGGGAATGCTAACGGACAGCTTTCTCCAGGTATATTAGAATTCCTCAGCTCAATCCTCCAGCTGTACTGCCATCTGAAAGTCCAATTGACTTTTAAAACCTTGCCATTATAATAACACAGCTGCCAGTAATTGGTAATCATTAGAGAGCGGTGTGTATATGGCAACTATAGTGTTCGTTTCTCCATTATCCACTGGCCGACAACAAAAACAATGAAAGAAAATTATAGCCAAGTAACAGTAACAACTTCACTAACTAATTTTAAGGCGACCCTGGAGAAATCTGGCCTGGGGTTAGATGTCTTGCATAAAGGTACATGAGCTGGATCGCTCCTGCATTATTATCCATTTGGGGCTGAAACTGCAACATTTATGTCAGCAACCTATATATTTAAAAACACCATCAGCTTGTTAGTATTCATATGCAGTTTTTGCATTGTTCAGTTAGATACTGAAAAGTTCAACATCAACGTACTGACAGCATCTAAAACATAAGCATATTTATGCATGTACAGACAACATGCAAATGTACTTTAATTTCTTACACTGATGAGAATTTAATTCATTTAAGAGTTAAATTAATTAAATCGATTAAACTATTAAAAAGATAAAATTACTGTTAGCAACTAAGACTTTATTATTTTTAAATTAAAATTATAAATTACAGCTAAAAAGAAATATAACAAAATAATCAAATAATAATAAAACTGACAAAAGCACAAACAAAATCACTCAAACTAAAATTAACTCTAAAATTCTACACTCTAAAAAATGCTGGGTTAAATACAACCCAGCGCTGGGTAAAACATGGACAAACCCAGTGATTGGGATGTTTTGACCCAGCGGTTGGGTTACTGCCCAGAAGGTTGGGTTAAACATTTAACCAAACTGTTGGTTGAGAACAACCCAATCGCTGGCTTTGTCCATATTTAACCCAGCATTTTTTAGAGAGTAAATATTTATAAATGCTATAATAGTAGTACATACATAATAATAAAATAACAAAAAAAGGTCTCTCTTGGAAGTGTCTCCAGTCATGTTATGCAACTGTTGCTAAACATTGAACACCACAGTTTTCACAATTTCAGCGATACATGATTTCAATGATTTGTACATCTATGTGAAAAAGTCCTCCAATTTTAAATGCTGCCAATACATTGATACATATCAATATAACATACTTGCACACTCGAATATGCACAAGTCTGCTAACAATAAATTATCATTCCTATGCTCTAGTAGTTTTATTAATTTCTGCATACCTAAAGTCTGTGGTCATTGCTCTTTTCAGTTTTCTGCTGCAGATGATGTTATTTGCAACTGTATTATGTCTTTATTGTACCTGCTTTTTATGCTGCCTCTTGGCCAGGTCGTCATTGTAAATGAGAACTGGTTCTCAACTGACTTACCTGGTTAAATAAAGGTTATTATGTGATCCCCCTAAAACCAGTACTATGATTATATTAATGCAGACTGGTGTATCTCATAGACTTTATTTAGAATCTTTCTATGAATATGAGAGAGAATATGACTGCTATTAGACGTTATTAGACAATAAATATTATTAGGAAATGTTATTTAACCAGAGATTTCACAGTTTACTCTTGATTATAGTGTCACTAGAACTAAACATCTACCATGTTGCCTCTAATGTTTAAACCAGTGAAGTCTGCTAACAATAAATTATTATTCCTACATATTTTGTTTCTAATTACTAAACTGAACAATTGTTCTCTCTATTCATGCACTTTTATGAAGCCATAGTTCAAACTCAGGGAGAACAAGTGAGCTCTCATGAAAAAGAACGTTTTGGGTGTCCAATTATATTGAACTTTTTACATCTCATCACTGAGTAACACATTATTCATGGTGCAATTGTACACACCAAATAGAAACACTGCCTCAGTGGGTCTTGTACAGAGAGAAAATTCCATTAAAATGCTCATTTAAATGCTGTCTGATGTAATATTTAGGTTCGTATTCGTCATACGGCGTGTGAACCAGAAGGTTAGCTAGCACACGCCAGCTCATGCCAATGAATGTGGCTCGGCATCAATTATTTAGAAGTACACAAAACTCCTGAAATGCCAGTTGGATTCCCTTTAAAGCATCTCATTATGTTCAGCATGCATGCGGTCAATATGCTGCCCTGCTTGTTCCTATTATTGATATGCATTTATAAAACATATGGTTCCCGCTCAGTCTTATTAGGTAAACCACTTTCAAAGCCACTGTAATACTATATAAATATGGCAACCACCAACAGCTACTGAACTACTTGTCTGAATAACTGTTTATTCAATTTCATTTGCTTTTTATAGTGATTATAGCCATCTCAATGAAATAATTACTGTACAGTGATTTTACTAATGTAAAAGGTACTGAGGCTTTGTATTGTGCCTAACAACACCTCTTTACCATGGTAAAATTGCACACTTTTTTGGCTTTTTGCTTTATTTATACATGCAAATCTGACATGTACTGTTATTTCTGCAGTTTATGTTGAGTTTTCATCAGTGTCAGATTATTTAATCATCATCTGCATTCAAAAGTAATCAGAAATGTTACAAAGAAACTGATTAGACATCAGTGAGGCTGTTGATGAGCACAATTGCATTCACTCGCTGATATCAATGCTATAAGGAGGACCGGCAATGAAATAGCAATTATTGTTATCAAACTTTATTGACATCAAGCAGAAAAACAAACCTTAAAGACAACAGATAAACAATGCTATTGGTTATGCAATTTTCTCGTACAATAATAACGTCTTCGGATCTGCATCGTAGCATTAATCGTCTTGATCTTCGGGTAAATGTTGTTTGTGAACATGAAGGCATGAGATCAGAGCCTGGAGAGGAAGATTCAAATGATGTTAAGTACAATATTCATCTGATACATATTTTTTTAAAGTAAGATATAGAGAGAAACTATAGTATTTCTGTTCAGCAGGGGTCTGAACATATGTACCAGAAACACTCCTCAGATCGTTGTAGAATGTATTGATGTTTTTCTGTGTGAAGGGAACACTGCAGCCGCAGATATTGTGGCAGATATGATGAAACATTCATAGTAATGGCTTAAATATTTGAAACGCAAACAGCTGCACTTGAGCCATTATGTTTGGTATTTGGCTGGCTGGAAAACTATGCAGATATATACTACCGTTCAAAAGGTTTTAGGTCAATAAAGCCCTGCTTACACCTGGAATTAAGGTGAAAGAGACACACATTCCCGTTTACACGTGGTGTTTTACTCCATCTTGTTCCCAAAACATTTTAAAAGTTCTTACCGATCCCTTTTGAATGGTAGTGTATAAACATATTTTCTGAAGAAAAAAAGCCCTCTCTACAAGCGTGCAATTTCAGATTGTTCATGTAAAAAAAGCTATTTGCACATTTAATAACAGTGTTAAAGGTTTATTGTAATCCTTCACCTTTAGTATAAGCCATAGTAATAGTGATGCTTGCCCTAGCAAACTATATGTAAAGAGATCAGATTCAGCTTTAAGCTTCTAGTTACCTCACAATGAATATCTGGGATAGACTTCAGACAGAGTTAATTAATCTTTTGTGGTATCATGAGAATATCTGAGCCATTTTCGAATATTTTGACAGATATTACCTGATCGTGCAGATCTCAGATGAGTTATAGTGAGCCATCCACTGAGGAAAGCCCGTTCTGAATCAGCACAACAGGGTAACTCACTCAGTTTAACCCAGACTGTGTTCAGGGGAGCGATGCAATCCGCTACATCAGTAATGACCTGGTCACAAAAAAAACATGCATTATGTGGAAATATGTTCTATAATGTGCAGGAATGTTCAAATCACACCAATTTCATTTCACACAGCGTACAATAGCCATCATGAATAAAAGATGCACAAAGATTGAAGTAATCAGATTCCATGCACCAGCGTGTCTTTTGTGTGGAGATTTGTCGGAGTCTTTCTGCGTGAGGTGAATCCTCAGTGCGTAGTTTAACACTTGTTTTGTCAAGATAATGAGGGCATTTTACATCCAACACCCACATTATCTGCAGTCATTAAGCTAATATAGACTATACCATAGACTGTATTTTGGTCTGCGGTATTAAGATTGATATTCTGGAGGACTGACGATTATATAATATGTCACAGAATAATGTCTATTAGATCATTTGGGGCAAATTCACTAAAACAACAATTTCAATTATGTCATTGACATTAATTTCAGTGCAAATACATCTCAAGTCCACATAAATTAGGATTATTTTATACATTTTGCTTTATTAACCCAAAAAGCAGCACAATTTCCTTTGCGGATCCTTGAATCTAAAATATACTCATGCAGAAAAAGGCATAAATATGTTCTTTATAAGGACTAATTAACAGCCAAATCATTAATTAATTATTTTATTTATTTATTTATTTAATTTTTCACAAGCATTAAAATGATAAGAGGGTTTACAAGTTTAAGAGGGTTTACAATTCTTGAAATTCTGAAATGATCTAAGTATTACTCCATACAATATATGTTCCAGTATCTTTCTTGAATAAGGCATATAAATAAGGTATATATTACATAAATGTCTTTTACATCACAGACAAGTGAAAAATATGTAGCATTATGAATATTTTAATAACAACAAAGCACTTTGTTTTAAAACATAAGTGGAAGCACACATTTGCCTTCTTCGTTTTGGGCAAGGTTATTTGTGCAAAAGTAATCTAGCCCAAAAGAAAGATAAAAACAACTAGAAATACTGCTGTTGTTGCTTTGTTGTTGTTGTTGTTATTCATTTGATTTGTATTGCAGTAGAATAATAATTAGGCCGTGTAGTGTTAAAAAAAAAAGTAATTAAAAATCATTTATTGTAAAAATCGGTATTAATGTTAATAGTCATTATTGCTCAGTACAACATTTCTGGGCAAGTTTTTGTTTGTTTGTTTTTTTTCCACTTCACCTGATGTGCAAATAAATAATGCTTAGTTCTTTGTGAATGCTTCCAAAGTTTAAAGAGTTGCCAATAAAACAGTTTCAACACAATTCAAAAGGTACCACTCAATTTCAATCAAAACTTATCACTCAAACCTGCATGCATGTGCGCGTGTGTGGATTTACCTGGTCCAGATGAGTCTGACAGCAGAGAAAAGAGAAGATAAAACCAAGAGACAAGGACGAGCGCTTCATTCCCATATACTCCAGGAAGTCACGCTTCACTCAGAGAGAACTGGATTGTCTGAAAGGAAAACAATGTTTCTGTAAACTGAGGGGCGGTTGAGATCTTGAACTTTAACATATTCAGCAGGATATTCAAAAGCATAGAAATGCATGGCTGCATGACTCATTATTTAATTAAAAAAGCAACACAACAATAACAGGTTGAATTACTACATCTTCACTATAATCATCAGTATTAATAACAATTTCAGACAATTTTAACACAGATTTGTTGCTGCGTTAATCTAGCCCAGCAAAGGGCAACCAGATCATAAACTCAAATTGACAAGATGCTAATAGAATAATGAATTCATAAGGTCATCCAGCTTTACGTTTGACCATTAATAAGCAATCATAACAACGATGCATTCATCTGTCATTTCAAGTACTTTTAAATGTCCATACATTTCTAAAAAAGATGAAAACCGTCTGATGTGTGGTGTTGCACAGGGACACTCTTAAAAATGCCTTTGAAGAGATGCGAACAGTTTGTGAGAATGGGAAAGTAATCACTGAGAGGGAAGACTGCATACCAAAAGAGCATATCTAGACCTCTTCTGCCATCCAATAATCTCCCTGGTTGCCATAACAACAGCTGGACTCACGTCATGAGGGGGAGACTTTGTTTTCAGAAATCTGAAACAATTTATTGGACATGGGATTTCAAAGCAGGGCTGTTCATTTAGTAAAATGGTATATAAAATAATTTATAAAAAATCTCAAACGTATGTATAGATTCACAAATCTGATTATAAAATAGATTTCTGTTGACTACAGGATAGTGATATACTTACATTCGATATAAAATGAAATTAAACAAACAATATATTAACATCTAAAGGTCTGTCAAAATAATGCAATGATCTCCATTTTCTTTGCAGATATTGATAAAAGTGGCTCCTGTTTGAAAGAAGTGAATTTCAAAGGCATGTTGTGGCTGAGAAACCTAAATGAAGAATAATTGAAATGAGCAGATATAAAAGTGTCTGATGTTTCGAGTGAACCCGGTTATCGATGTATTGTGACCGTGGCCTGTAGATTCACAGATGCATTGTCCTTTTGCAGAGTAGAGGAGAATATTTATTTTACAAATAACCTTGACATTCTCTGACAGGTACTGAAACAGATCACTATGAACCACTGGTTTTATAATATCATCATAGAGTACATGTTCAAACCTGGTTGAGCTATTTCTGACCTTCAATCTTAAGTGATTTTAATCCTTTTGTCAGGAGAAGGATTAATGTGATTTGGTGTTTTGTGATTTGATAAGCATTACAGTAATTATGTTATCATTGAGGTTCATAAATGGGACAGCAAGCTTGTTTCTCTCTAGGTCATCAGGTACATTGATTTATACTCTCTTTAAAGTCTATTTACAATAATAACCCAATATAATACTCAAAAGATATCAGTGAATTTGCACTGCAAGGAGGTTTATAATACCAGGAGAAAGATATACATTAGTATTACCTTCTCAATTGCACTTGTGATGCAGGACTGCGAATGAATGAATGAATGAATGAATGAATGAATGAATGAATGAAATAGGCACTAGTAATTCGTTTACAATAATATAAAAAATACAATGTACATGTTGCTTGAAAAAAATAACCAACCAAACAAACAAACAAACATTATTTTGACAGAATAAGTGACAACTTCCATTTACTTTTTCCAAAGCACCACAAATACAAATTCTACTTTTCCTAACTAAATAAATTAACAAACTCAACTATTAAAAGCTGATCATTACTGATTAGGGTTGCAAGGAAAATCATTGGCAGACAATTTCCTGTAATTTTCTAGAAACTTTCGAGGATTTTTTTTTAAAGTCTCTTTAATTTTTTCACTCCTTTGTGACCCTATTACTGATCACAGATTATTGTATTTTTGTTTAGATAGATAGATAGATTAGATAGATAGATTCATACATAAATAAATTCTATAGCCTATAACGAACAGTCCTCATTTTTTAAATTGTAATGTTTTTAGCTGTTTTTATATAGCTTTTTCTTTTCTTTTTTCTTTTTTTTGAGCAATGAAATGATTTCCCTGTGGCTAGCCATTTACACATGACATCAATTAGTGTTACAAAGGGGTTTGTGGGATGCACAGAATTCCCAGAAGTCATTTATAATATTGATTGGCCAATCAGATCATGCTGAAAACACGTGTAATATTGACAACAAAAAACAAAGAGATGGCCTTTCACGAGACAGCATGAAATGAATTAGTAATTGTCAAACTATGTACCTCAGACTCAACACCACCGAAGATCAAAAAGCCAATGCTGGAGAGCCACGCTGTCAGTTTTATAGCTCACATGTTATATAATTACATGATGGATATGAATGGATTCCTGAGGAGTATTGCAAACCAGCTACAGTATATGTTCAATCCACCCTATGGTGCCGGTGCAATCTGGAGTCAAATAGTTCGCAATTTCGTATTAAAATGATTGCAATAAATAACAGAGTAAATATTCTCTGCCATTATAGATGAAGCAGGTTTTTAAACTAACAAAAAGAACTAGGCAAGAATTGCATAGCAAAGTAATATGTGATCATGATCAATAGTAATTATGATGCTTGCCTTAAGCATCACTGAAAACACTATGATAAATGACTATAAAGAAAAGTGTGGAATTTTGTTTCCTCCATGGGATAAGAAAAAAAATAACAGAATTACATAATTTTCTCAGAATTATGAGTTTATATCTTACAATTTTTTTTGTAAATTTACATTCACAATTCAGAATTTATTCTCAGAATTCTGAGTTTACATTGTGAAATTCAGATTGTTTTCCTTCTCTGAATTCTGATGTAAAAAATGCACATAAAAAGTCACAATTACCTTTTTTTTTTGTCCATGGTGGAAACAGACTTGCATCAAAAATTGCCTTGGTTGCACATACAACTAATGTGGTCCTATCCTATATATAGACATTACAAGGTCAGTTTCTTCTCTGTTTCTATATATGAATAAATTAAGCAAATAAACCCAAAACTAGTGATTCAAGAGATCTCTTGCATTATAGTGAAATAACTTTTATATGAAATAGTGAAAGAACTGTTTTATGAAAACCGTAAAGATTAAGGCCTGAGGTTTACACTACCCCAAAATGACCACAAATTATTTAAAACCATATGGCTTTTGCTTTGAGCTTTGCAGAAAGCATCAAAAGCAGCTTTAAAGCTGAGGCTTATCCCCATTAATATGGTTGATCCTCTACGTATGGTCCAAGCAGATTCATAATTCCCCATTTCATCTCCCTGAATGATAGACAAAACATGATCGCAAGCCTCTCTACTCATGTCAGTATCATAGATTAGATGATATGACATCTAAGACTGATCTGATAGAACTGAAATCTATGTTTAGTATCGGAAAAGTACAAAATGCAATAGTTCATCAATAGTTCATTGTCTTGTGATTGTCTATTTTTTGAAAATGTACTGCTTTTGTGCATAATAACTACAAATTAATTGAGTTATGCAGATGCTTTTTGACATGCACATGGCATTACAAAAATAAAGATAAAATCTCATTTGGTTCCTGAAGCAGAAACGGGAATATGTTTTTAATGAAGGCATCATCTACAGTTTGGCTTTGTCACTAATCTGATGAGCTGTCTTCACAGACTACAAAAAGAGTTTGGAGAAACCTCAGACAGGTTTGTGAGCTGCTGTCAGCTTCCATATGAGGTACAAATCTTTCAGCAAGTCGCTCTGTCATTCTGTTTGACATTTAGATCACTTTCTTAAAATTTAATTTAAGACTGACATGCTTTTTGTGCCATGCCTCTATGTACATTACAAATAACATGATTAAATAATTAATCTTCTTCTTTCTAATCTTCTTCTTAAGTTTAATCTTGGTTAGTTACTTCTTATTATCAGATGAATGTAGGTCAAGTACATGAAATGGGTTTATCCTGAGTTTTTGGAAAGAGTGGAGAGATTTGGGTATTCAATATTATTCATATTCATAATGCAGGTCAGATATTTTTTTTTTTATATAATTAATTTAGCAGCAACTGATCCATACATACATACAGGACACATAGGCCTAGTATACTTCAACCAATACAAGTGCACCGTTAAATAACGCAAAATAAGCTTTGAAACTTGCACTTGTATTTGAATTATTAGTAGCATAGAAAATAAAATAACAACATTTCTGAAAACATAAACTGGGCATCAGAGTAAACAAAATACAATACAAAAATAGATAAATAAATTAATAATTTTATTTTATTCATTCATTCATTCATTCATTCGTCTGGGGGCTAAACACATGGGCAAAATAATAAAATAAAATAAAATAAAATGATTGTTTCCCTGACGAGCAATAAAATAAAATAAAATAAATAAATAAAAGTAATATTATTATATATTAATAACTGAATTATATTATAATTTGATTACCAGTAAAACGGATATACTTATCTGATGGCTATTTTCATAAAGTATTTATAATATTTAATATATTTTATTTATAATAATACGTAATATTTTTTTCTGAATAGACAGATCATTGTAAATAATACATTTAAAAAAAAAAAGATAAGAGTCACATTGAAAAAAGCAGCCAGGAAAGTCCTCTATCACTTGCTCTTATAGTAAACTCTAGATCTAGAAACAATCCTTAAAACCCTCCAGCTCTGAAAACCAGGAGGTCAAAACCAGGTCTGAACAAGAGCTGAGGTAATCAGGGGTGTTGGAGGGGCTCTGGGATAATTTCCGGAAAGGTCAGAACCTTATTGTGGAGTTGAGCTCACTCCATGACCACAGACGAGGAGGTGAGGAGCAGTTTTGTTGCCAATCTGGATAAAGTACTGTTAGCTAAGCAGAAAGTAGGAATTGAAAAAGTTTTTTTTTTCACAAGTCTGGCAGCTCAAATTCATTCCTTGTCGAGCCTCTGGACTTCAGATGAAGGTTTGCACTCAAATCGCTTGTGACAGAAAATGACATGGACATGGTGCCAAGACAAGACAAGAATCTGAATTATGAATTGACTGATGGAGCAGAATGAATAGAGATGGAGTAGACTGGGATGCATGTTAGATTGAAGGATTATTATTGTGTAGGTGTGTTTAAAAACATTTATTTGAAGAAGCACATGCTACAAATTATTTTATTTTTTTTGAAAAGTGCATATAAACCAGAAATATGCATGTATCTGCAAACATGTTTCCTTACTGTACTTCCATCAGAGACTTTCATCATGCAGCTGTTTAAGTTACTGATCACACAATGCCACGACTAATTAATCACAATCAAGTATTCCAGAAAATCATGTATTAATAGTATATTTAGTATATTTATTTATATACATATAATAGTATAAGTTTAGAATTTAGCCACCAGCCAATGACACCAATTAAAAATGTTGTAGTTGTCAATAAATAAATAAATAAATAAATAAAAAGACAGACAGACAGACAATGGTCTTGAAATAACGACAAGTTCTTTAAATAAATAAAATATTTTAATGGTTGTCGTTTAAAAAAAAAAGGTCTTATATTAATATTGGCTAAATAGATTTCATTTTTTCTAATATATTTTTGACACTTCGAAAGTCAATACAGTGACCTTTGCTTTTAAAATAATGTTTATATATAGTAAAAAAAAGTATTTTCATTACATTTAGCATCACATTTACATTACCAGTAAAATGTATTCTTTATTATCACTACTTAAGAAATATATATTAAACAAACAAAAAGTATTCGAATTATGACTGCTTTTCCTATAAAATAAAATAAAATAAAATAAATTATAGGTATTAATTATATAATTAATACATAGGCAACTTATATTTGTGTACAAAATTAACTTCAGTTATCAATAACTGCACATAAAGGAGTTACAGTTCACTGATTTTCAACCAAATTTGTATTTTTACAATGTTGGTAATATGCAGTATGTAAATTAACAATATGCACTCTTTCTTCATATGTTACCTGCATCCAGATATTTATATTTATTTGACAGCAAAACTTTTGACAGCTCCAGGGCTTTTGTTAAAAAATAAAAAAAACCTGAGCCCAGTGCATTATGGATGTTGACGTTTCTCTATACTTTATGTAGTCATGCAGCGCTACATAAAGACTTTCTACTACATAGACAGCTGAGTTTAATAAAAGCCTATCTTGCCAGGGTTTAATGTGTCTATATGCAATGAAATGATGAAGCTCTGATGGACACAAATCTCTACACAGACATATATACACTGAGCTTCCTACAGCAGTGACCTTTTCAATATATGCAGCATAAAATTCAGGGTCAACTCTTTAGCCTTAGTCATTAAGGTCGCAGGTGTGAGCGGTAAACACACCTGACCCCTCAAACCAGAGCAGCAATCGATACGCAAACATTACACCTGTCATCTCATTAGAGGAAGTGCAGCTGACCGCTGGATGGACGCTTCCTGTCATCAGCAGCCATAGTAAACATGCTGCCCTTCAACCGGATTCCCCCAATTCATTACGAGACTCCAAACCAAGACACTGAGCTGTCAAAGAGTAACCACCGCCATTACATGGCTAAATCCTCTAACAGGGATTTAACTCGTTAAATAAGAGCGGTATTGATTCGGGACAGCAGGGGTTTACAGGAAACCAGGATCATGGACGTTTGAACTCGGAAATCCTTTGAAAAGAGGAGGTGTAATGAGAAGGATGTCAGAAAGTTTGTTAGACAAACACTCATGCTAAGAACGATCATTGCACTTCAAACACAACAAACTCCAAATATGGGGGATAATGACAAAATTAGAGCATTATACCTACAAGCCTTGCATTAACAACGCATAAAAATTTAAAATACATCATTTTTTTTATGAATTCATTTAACTATGGATTATATGGATAACACACACACACACACACACACACGCACGCACGCACGCACGCACGCACACACACACACACACATATCATTTATTTACCATTGAGACAAATATCACACAAGAAAAATATCAATATACAGTATACACAAAAATATACTAATATACCATATAAATGTAACATTTAAACAATATATAATACACTAAAAGAAATACATTTTTAATGCAAGACAACTGAATTTTGGAAAGTCTATGAAAAACATGTTAACATATTATAGAATTGTGTGCATTTAAAGCACAAAATAGTTACACAATTAGTCAAAGATGAAGTTATCCCAAAAATGTTTAAATTGTAATTTCATCATAGGATGAAACAAATCAACTACATGTTGTATATTGTTGGAAGACAAATGAAAAAAAATAACTATTGAGGGTGTGAAAAGATCACTTGCTTTCTAAATTAAAGTTGAAGAAACACCCACATAAAACTAACTACATGTATTGTGTTTGTCTTAATAAATATTTTCACATTTTATGTGTCTTCATATTATTTATGCAGCAGTAAATCTAGTTCATCCAATACTTCAAACACTGCGAAATCCAAAAGAGCAACACCTCATCAACAAATATTAATAAATAAGAGATAACAAATAAATGAAGGATACTAATGTTGAGGTGACACTAATATTTAATTTGAAATGTTTGTGTTTGTAAGCTGTCAAAGTAAATCACGTTGGTTTTCCATAAGGCAATATAAATGTGCACAAATGTTACCATACATAATCTCTACACAGCTTTAAATCTGTCACAATACATAAAACTGCCTCACAAACTTCTGCTGAGACAAATAAGCATATTCAATAGGAAAGCCTGCACTATAGCATAGCTGAAGGACAAAAGCATATCTGCATTACAGCGCAAACAAACAATGTTTATTTTCCCTGATGTTCCTTTCTTTTAGTCCATAACACCTCAAAGTATCCTATGGATTTAATCAGTTTAATGATATTAAGACTCGTGTGGAGACTGTGAACATGACTGTGTGTGTGTGTGTGTGTGTGTGTTTTGCTTTCAACCCTCAAGCTATAAGCTCTTATTATGGCTATTTGTCAGACTGCTTAACGCTTCACCCAATGTCACGTATATTAAAAACACATTCTGAATGTCCCTTCGGAAGCCTAAGTTCCAGCTGTTTGCTTAGCTGCTTTCACATTGAGCAAAACAGCATGTAGACACTTGTCACTCTCGGCACTGGACTGCTCACATGTGTAAGCTTTATTCAAAATAAAATAAAATATTTAATGCAACCCTATATAAGTGTGATCTGAAAAATGTATGAATAAACTAAAAATAAAATAAAATAATTATAGGAGTGATTTTAAAAATGAATGCAGAATAAACTACAAATAAAATAAAGATAAAATAAAAAAAACATGACCCTACTGTATATGAGTGATTTGAAAAATGGATGCAGAAAAAAACTACAGTAGTCAACATTTGAAGTGGATCAAAACCTTTCATCAAAGTTAAAACCTAAAACCAAAATGAGTTCTTGTTTTATAGGACGACTTTGCTGAACTTTTTTTGATCCACTTCAAATGTTGACTACTGTAAAACTAAAAGAAAAACATAAAATAAATGTGACTATATGAGTTATTTGAAGATTGGATGCAAAATAAAATAAAACAATACAATAAAATAATTAGAAAAATCTATTTGAAGTACGCATCAATTTCAAGAATAAAAGTAAAAAAAAAAAATCAAAAATGTACATAAACGCAAGTCTCATTAGGAGACATGTTTTAAAAAGTTGGTAAATTCACAATTATTAATAGCCCCACAGGGCTTTGCTTACTTAAAATGTATAATTGTTCACATTGTAAATTGTTTAATGATTCATATTCCATCACATACTAGATTCCAGTGCTGTTTGTAATCATTCGTATACAGCAAGGAGGCCAGAATTTTAACTTTCTTACCAAAGGACATCGTTTTATCAATATAAGATGACCCTGACAGCTTCCATCTTCCCATCACCTTCTTTTTGGCAGACTGATTGAAAACTATTTCTGATTTCGAAGGCGAGCCTGAGGGTCAAGTCAGTGGAGAAAGATTGAAGCGGTTGTGTTCCGGAACACCTATTGGTTTTTTTCTGAGTAGAGCGTTTAAGTGTTTGCTCACAGGCATAACAGCAGAAGCCTTTACCTGGATTCAGACTGGCAGCACACGCTCACACTTTACATGACAAACACACTAACTTTTCATCAAAGCGTACAGCACAGCATCTGTCTCGCATATTAAATACTGAGGTCATTTTTGTAATTAAATTTGACGATGAAAGACAAATGATGCACTGTTTACTTTTTTCCACTAAGCCCTCTGCATCTTTGTAATGCATAGACAGCCAAGATGAGGAATGCATATTCCCCATCATGAAAATATGCATAAAAAAAAACAACTGAAATCTGACATATTTGACATGAGGACTGTCTCTCAGTTCCAGGACAAATTTGCATTCACGTCTCTAAAAAAAATTTTGGATTTCTCTTATCTGGCATGTAAAGTGATTTGCAGTAGATTGTGTGTCTGTATATGTGTTTGACCGACAATTAAACAGAAGAAAAAAAACTGTGTGTGTGTGTTTTACGGGATGTTTGCCACATAAGGAGAATGAGTCTCAGTGGGGAATCTGTTATGCTCTTTTGATTTATGACTGCACGTTGTCTCATTTTGCAGCATACTGACAATTTTTCTGCAATAATTGAAGTAAATGATGAAGTTGTTCTCCTCTTCTACAATAAAATTATAGTGTTGGGCCTAAGGACACAGCCATAATAGAATTAATGTCCTCTGTAAAGTCCACACAGAGGTACAACAACAACAGCCGCACACACATTTCACTATATATTCCTCACAATTCAGGTCATAGAGTTTTTTTTTTTTTTTTGCATGAATGCATTTTATACTGTATTTAATGTTTACTGTTTAACCAATCCTAAATATAAAATGTCAAAGCTATTCAGATGAGTACAGAAAGACCTACGTTACGGTAGACTGTATGAACACATTATCAAGCACAATAAGATGCAAAAGAAAAAATTTAAGTTTTGCAAAGTTTTGTTTTAAGTTCACTTAAACATTGTTATATTTTTCAAAGCCTATTATATGTAAAAAAAGGGGAAATTGAGGGGAAAATAAGCATTCAGTAGAAACATCAGTGCATTATAAATGTATTATATTGTTATGCAATTAATCACGATTCATTACAGAAAAATGTGTGATTAATCTGTTATCAATTGACAACACTAATTCTAATGCAACAAAATATGATTAATGTGACAAGATGTTTTTTCTACATCACTGTATGTTTTTCATTCAGATCTTTGCATACATAAATATATAAATAAATAAATGTTTTGATTAAATGTGTAGGCTATGTGCTAAAATGTACATTTATTAAATTTTTGCATAATTAATAATGACAATTTTTACAAATATATTGCATACTGAGCACAACTACTGTATGGTCAAGTCCTTAAATGAACAATTCACCCAAAAATGTAAATACAATCATTATTTACACAATCTCATGTAACAAAATAACAAAAAATAAAATAAAATATTTATGAAAACAGAGTAAAACTGTCTCCTGTCCAACACATAATGTATGCATACAGTGCACAATTGTGTTCTGTCCAAGTCCTTAAAGAGACAGTTCGCCCCAAAAATCAGTCATCATTTACTCATGCCGTTCCAATTCTGTATTTCTTCTGCAGAACACACAAGATATTTAAATAACACTGGGGAACAACACTGGACTCCTTTGACTACTGCATAAACAAACAAAAGAAAAACAGTCATACAGGTTCATAACGATATGAGCAAGAGTAAATGATAACAGAAGGTTCATTTTAGGTGCACTATCTATCGCTTTAATTCAACATTGCTCATTTCTGTCCTCAGAAAGTGTTTAAGGCTGGTTGTGGGGGACATACGTCTCAGTGGGTGCTTCTGTGATTAGTCAGTGATCAATGTGGCAAGGCAAACTACCCATAAGGCATTGCTTCTTATTTGGGAACCCCTAAGCTTGTAAATGTGTGATGACAGTTACAGACATCAATCACGACATTTTTCCCTCAAAGACCTGCAGGGCTGTTTCTGATAGTGTGTGTGTGTGTGTACTATAAACCATGAAGATGATGTCCTGAGTACTAGAGTTCAGGCTGAAGTATAGTCACATGCTCGTTGCTCACTTGAAGGTACGAAACAAAATTGCTTGGTGATTTTCAAATAGTGAGTGTCAGCGAATGAGAGACTCTCTATGTGCTCTGATATAATGTCTTCACTGAATGAAAATGATGCTCTTTTGTATGGCACTGTTCAAGGATTCAAAATAGGGCCTTTGTTTTCTGACAAAAAAGTCACCTTAGCAAGGTGCGTGCTAAGGCAAGTATTGCTAATATTAGATAGTTGTACAAACACTCAACCCTATGTATTGAACATTTAATCAGCCTAGATATGAATGACATCTTAAATCACGTGGCTCTTTGTTGAAGTGATGTGCGGTTTAACGTCTCGAAGAAAAAATATGTATTTTTTTTCCTTCACGGACGATGAAACATGAGAACAAAAATCCCTTGAGGAAGGAACCCATATAGAAACTAGGCTCTGTTGACATGGACCGGTAAGCAACCACCCAGGGGTGTGTCCCAAAAGCGTCATTAGCTAACTATGGCCATTAATTCCATTAAACTCTATTGGTAACAACAGAACTTGCTATAGTTGCTTTTGGGAAACGCATCCCTGGAACAGTGGTAGACAAAGTACACAAAACGAGTATTTGAGTAAAAATACAGATACCCAAATAAATTATTACTCCAGTAAGTATTCAGTACTCCTTTTCAATTTTACTTAAAAGTACAAAAGTATTTGGTTTTTAATGCACTTAAGGAGCAAAAGTACTGATCAATGAATGTTTATTTTGTCATTTTAACTTATATACTTTTATATTTATATATAAATAATAGAATAGTCAATTTAGGTTACTGATACTACATACTGTGCGTGCAAACCAACAAAATGTATTGATATTTTACAATCAATCAATAAAACATTTAAAAATGAGGAAAAACAAAAAGTGTGTTGACTACCAATATACAGTAAAAACAGACATAACTTAGAATAAAATTTTAAATTCATACTAGTGTGAAACTTATCTGAATCTGTAACAGCAGCAGGGAAGACGCATGGGCATTAATTTGTTATTTTAATTTTATGTTTCATTTTTACCTAAATCCTCTGCGACTGGCAGTGATACACAAATGTGGACATGTTCAAGATTTTCATTCAGTTGTCTTAAACAGCTCACCATTTACAGTAGATGTAGTACACACACCTGACAGTTGTGACCTAAATATGATTTTTCATTTAGTGGAGACTCACTCTGAGCAGATCATTTGAATCAGGGAGTTGTTGATTTGAGAAAAGCTGCAATCCGATCAGTCCAATTCCCAAATTAACCATTTGTAATCTGATTTAACAGGTTCATTGAAAAGAATCAGCTTGTTCACTACTATCGTGTCTCGTGGTGGTGATGATTTCTCCAGTTCAAAATAATGAGGAATGACATGTTTTTAAGAAATGTAGTGGAGTAAAAAGTATGCTTTGGAATGTAGTGAAGAAAAAGTTTCTCAGAATAAAAATGATCCGATATAGTACAGATACTTGAAAAAATGTTCTTAAGTACAGTAGCAAAGCAAAAGAACTTCATTACTGTTCACCACTGATCCAGAAAAACTATACCCACAATATCAACAACACCACAGCGCTGTGCTGGAGAGTTTTACAATAGCAAACACCACTCACATATTCTTCAGACATTGTAAAATAATGTTTGAATTTATAGAATGTGTGGAGAAAATAAACATTTTATTCATGTCCCCCCCCCCCCCAAAAAAAATGCTACCATTACAAATACTGAAAAAACCTGTATTTATCTATAAAAATAGCAGAATCTTTCACATAGCAAAATGCAATACAGTACATATTCACTTACCACAGAGCAATTAGTTTGACTTTAAATTACATTAACAAAATCATTATGTATATATATAATATATATATATATATATATATATATATATATAAGACAAAAATGATGAGTAACAGTGACAGTAAGACTTGAGGGCGGAGAGAAGACACTGCTATTATCACAGCTTTACTGAAGCTGCTCAGGTAAAAACTGTACCGACCTCCAAGGCTTCCCACAATTCTCTGCAAATTGTTGTAGATGTCAGATTATATAGGGGCTTTAACCTTCTTTATTCCTGCCTCCAGCTGTTATTCATAGTACAAGATTATATTATCACATGACAGCAGACTCTCCCAGAGGACCAGCCCGTTCTCATCAATGCTTTTGTATGAAAATTTATGCATTAAAATGTGTATAAGTAGCTTTATAGATAGAGCTAATGATGCAGAAATTAGCATAATTAGAAGATGCATCTAAATATGGACACACATGCTGAATACACAACTACTTTGGAATAGCAAAAAAAATAAAAAAAAATAATAAGTCAACATATTGTGACAAAGCAATATTAAAGAATACAAATTTTATTAATAAAGATTTGTAATTTCAAAAGAAAATTTCAATGCTTGAAAGCAAATAAATAAATAAATGAATAAAACATGTCTTTGTAAATGTGTATGGTTAATCTGATACATTTAATGATTAATTTTCTGTTTTTTTTATTCATTTTATTCTTTTTAGAAATAGAGCAATCACATTTCAGTTTTTAAACAGATGAAAGAAATAAAAATATTTGGAATTCAGTATGCAAATATAGCAATGACATTGTTGTTATGCTCTGAATGCTGAGCGTTCTATCAATGTCACAGTAAAAGGGACATTATTTTAACTTTAAAAAGAATATTTAAACAATATTAACATAGCACTGCCTTACAAGCACTGCAATTAAAAAATCTGCAATGTGCCGAACGGTTGATCTGACATGTAAAACCTGCCATGTTTATGTCAATTACGCATCTGAGCAGCACTCTAGCACTAATGTTAATTGCAGTTGGGGGCTAACATTTAAACTTCAGCACATGAGATGTTCACATCAATTTGAGCGTGAGATAAGCATGCATTTATCTCATAGTCAATTATCATTGAAATTGACCTTCATTGTCTTATTCTCCAGCTTGATTTAGAACGACCAGCTATGCAACTTGACACTGAGGAATTCTACTGAAAAACACAGAGTGAAACTCATTATGTGCATCCATATCTGAAATACAAGATTTTAAACAGATGTCCAAAACCTTCAATATAAATACAACTGAGCTTGGCTTACAGACCTAAAACACACAATTCTAGCCAAGGTGAGGAGCTGTTGTGATTAAAGGAATAGGTCACCCCCAAAAAATGAAAACTTGCTGCAAATGTATGCACCCTCAGGCAATTTGGGAAAAAAATCGGGGAAAAAATCACTTGCTCACCAATGGATCCTCTGCAGTGAATGGGTGCCGTCAGAATGAGAGTCCATACAGCTGAAAAAAATATCACAATAATCCACAAGTAGTATTCACAGATCAAGCACTGTTTACATTCCAAAACTATGGAAGCGGATTGGTCTCAAAAATAATTCACGCAAAAGACATGACGCACACATACGTAACCAAATTCACATGCATGAAACCCAATTTATGCATGCATAAAAAAAATATACATTCATAAAATACGTTTCACAAATGCAAAACACAATTCACAGATGTACAACTGTGTACAAAAATTTTGAATGTTTAAAATTCACGAGTGTATCATGGACTGTGAAAGTGTGAATCGCCTTGGATATGTGTGTATTTTTTTGAATTTCCTGGCAGCGAACTCCGCCCACGCGGGTCACTCGTACTCTTTAGCCAATCAGATTTGAGCCTGCCAGTCGACCAATCATAACCCACTGTGGGCGTGCCTACCTGGATGTTACGTCATCAGCGCGAGACCACAGTTCGAGTTACGATTCAGCAGAGGTATGTGCAGTTGACATACCCCCCCCCCAATTATTAATGCATTATTAATTTTAACTGTCACTTTTGGTCAAAATACTCCATAATCCATAATAACAGTACTTGCAGTAAAAAAGTCCCTTATCTGTTGTCCTCTAACATCAAACATATTTGCAATGTTGGGCAGTAGCGTCGCTACAAGCAGTGACGCTACTAGTTTAACTACATTTCTAAGTAGCGTGGTGGTAGCATCGCTGTTTTCTGAATCAAATAGCTTTTCAGTAGCGAAGCTCTATTTTTGATCAAGTAGCGCGGTAGCATCAACAAAAGCTAACATTACATTTTGCAAAGCATTTCTGAAACTCAAGCTCAAATCAGAACTATAACAGCTAAGGATCACTGATCCTGGATCAGTAAGTGACGCCACCACCACTAAACCTCGTAACGCCATTGGCTCCTCAAACTATCAGTCAAACCTCATTATTCCTCCCGCCTCTCTCGTGAATGAAGTGTGGCGTGCAGTTTCTTCTCCGGTTTGATGCCGGAAAATAGTGTAACTGCATTTTATAATGAGTTTTTTTTTTGACCGTTTGGCCCTTAAAATTATGCTTTCGGTTTGCTTTGAATGCACGTGCGTTTGGCGTCTCAAGTGCTGCGCTAGAAGTTTTTTTAGCCAGTCAGAAAACAGAAAAAATGCCAAAAATTCTGTCGCTCACGGCATAAACGCGGGGCTAGGAGAAGATGCCGATGCAGATCATGGCAGGTAGGTCATATGCTATCAAATAACATTGTTAGATACAGTAGCTGCTTCTGTTTTTTAGTCTAATAATACCAACTAGACTACTTTTCCATCATAGTTGAGCTCGCAGTTAGTTTGCGACTACACGCTATGGAAGTGAACATGAACAGTTGTGGAAAAAATCTGATGTGTAACATTAGATTAGATTCGTGATTTAGATCTTAATATACATCTCAAACAAGGAAAGAAAATAGCTTAGAATTACTCACTTTGCTCCGTTGACTGAATAAAGTTTCTTTTTTCTTTTTAGATTAATTGTAATTAATATTTTTAGGTCACTGAATAGCGCCCAATGCACATTACAGCCTACTTACATTTGAGTGTTCAATTTCTGTATTGTTCTTATGATTCTGTAAATTATATGCAAAATGGAGAAAAAGTAAACGACTGTTAATTCCATTTTTCAGGCCTATTTTGTAAATTTGCTCTACTGTTTTTTTTAATTTGCATCTTTGTTTTTTGTGCATTTTTATAATAACAAAAAGACCTTCAAAATGATATAGATTTGTTGGAATCGAACGGAAAATGACTGAGCTACAGCAGTTTGAAGTCGATGAAGTCAGCAAAGTCAATTCTGAGAAAACAGTGTTCAGAGTTTTCTAAAGGCTCCAAAGCAAAATCGCCAAGCAACGCTGCATATTTTCCTCCAATTCTTTTCTTAATGATCAGTAATATAAATTGCCAATAACCACAATAAAGCTATTTTTTTATTTTATCTTTGTTATTATAAAACAACATTTCTAAAAAAAAAAGAGATAGAACAAGGGATATAAGAAAGAAACAAATGCATTACTATTTTTGGTAAGTATACATTTTGCACCTAAACAAAGCAAATAATTGTACAAGCATTCAAGTAAGAAAAACAAATAATCAAATGTAAAATCACTTTATACAATTTTATAAATGCACATTCCGACTCATTTTGACAGCACGGGTCACATATGTGATTTGGACATAAGGGCTCAAAATTAGCAGTGGTTTTAATTTTTACTTGCCCTGGTCCACCAAAATATAAAATAGTTTTGTTATCATTGTTTAAATTGATACCAAATTTATAGATACCAGTTCAATTTTACAATTCTTGATTCCAACTGAAGACAAGTGAACAGTCAGTAAGAACAAATGAACACATTATAAGCAATAGCACAAACAAACAGAACAAAGATTGCAAAAAATAAATTTAAAAAAAACGTTTTGGAGTTTGTAGATGTTCATGTACAGAAACTGACATAATCAAATGTAAAATAACATCCCAGGGGGGCTCCATCCTCAGTTGCTCAAAAAAAAAAAAAAAAAATTGACGCACCATTCCCGCTCCCGCGCCTGCGACCGCTCGCGGCTGAATTCAAGCAACGTGATCATAATTGATAGACAACTATGCCCGTGAAAAGACATCAGCAATCTGGCGCCAAGTAAAGAAAACAACTACAACAAAATCAAAACAAAAAAGATGAAAACGAGCTTCACTTTCAGATAAGGCTACATTCATAATCCCGTGATTTAACTTTGGGTGTTGAGGTTAATAACGTTTTTTAAAAAGCTGTCGGTAATAATTTCACCATCAGTCCAAAGCATCTAATATTCTCTCCAAGTTTCAGCATGTTCACTTACGAAAGTTCGTGCCATGGTTTTAACACGAATTAAAAAAAAAAAAAAAAGGTTCTTGCAGCCATGTATCCGAAATTAACCATAGTTTTGTTACTTCAAATAATAATATACAAAGAAGTGTGATTAAGATAATATTTTTTGTCATTCGGCTATAAAAACAAACCTAAACCAACAACAGCCTTTAAAATGACTTTCAAAATGCATTATATGAAAAACAATGAGGCAACCCTGCTGAAAAAAACAATATCACAGAGCAAAAATTGAACTAATACCATCACAAATAAATCACAAATGCCATTACAAACCATCAACTTTTAACCATTAAAAAAAAATGGTTATTCTGTAGTGTGTTTTGGGACATATTCCATTAAATTTATTGATGTTTTAACAAGCCACCAATAGAAGGTGACCAATTACCAGTAGAGACCTACAGGGTCAACGCTTTTACAGTTTCATCTTTAAAACTAATACAAGAGTCCCATTATAACCAGAAAAACCATTACACATTTTGTGATGGTGTCTATTGCTTTTTTCAGCATTACATGTTACAAATGCCTGTAAAGGGAGCCTAAGGCCTGCTGTTATACTTACAGTACGATCATAAAGATCCTTGTTTAATAGACTATTGACCAAACATTCTCATTCAAATATCCACTTAATCTTTCATTTTTGGGCCACCTTTTTTCTATAGAGCCTGACACAGCCTCTATAATTTCTTCAACAAAAAACAATGCACTGTGACATCACAACCCTTACAAAAACTGAACCATGGTCATTTCGTAGTAAAACTGCCACATTAATTTTCTTTTGCGTGATTTCAGATGAATGCTTGAGACCATAAAATCAATCAGACAACTGTATTACTGCCATAGGTAACTGTCTAGAGCTACAAAGTTCTGTAATTTGTAAATAATACAATTTATTTATTTATTTACTTTTATATTTTATTAAAGTTCTATTTTGACTCCTATAGTAGATGCGGTTTTTTTTTTTTTTTACTTCCATAAAACTATTTAAGGGAGGGGGCACAACAATACAATCCTGCTTAGGGCACCCATTTTGGCCAGCATTGGCCCTGCTTGTATTTTTTTTTTCTGTTCAAGGGCAAGTTGCGGAAAGATGAAGGCAATTTGGGGCTCGCTGGCTGAGACGCGCGGCTCTATGTGCACACAGAACATAGGCTACTGAGTGGACCTACCTTTCATGTCTTCTTGCCCTTTAATGCTTTAAACTCAAAGTCTTGAATGTTTAAACTCGGCAAGGCTTAAAACTGGCACCAGGCCATCTGATCGGTCAGTCCTTATTGTCCAGCCTTTGGCCTTAAAATTGTAGGCCTAAATAAAAAGGCTAAAATACAACTTTGATGGTAAACACTTAAAAACTTTGCTACTGCAGCTCGTTACAAAGGTTTCACTCATTAGTACATTAAAAGTCATTTAAATTAGTGATTTAAAAAAAATGCGAAGATCTTCACAAGCAGAAAGACATATCTGTGAAGGTAAATCAGAAGTGCACAGACTGTTTTGTGAAGGTTCTAGGCAGGCTACATTTAATTTACCTTCCTGCACTGTTCTTAACTTAATGTTAGTTCATAATGAATTTAACCAACGTTAACACAATTAAATGCTACACATTTTTAGATAGCCTATCTGTGTAAAATATGTCCGACTATGTGCATATGTGTAGTTCATGCAGTGATATTTGTGTATATTTTATATGACAGACCTTTAGGTTTGGATGTTTTGTTAATGGCATTTATTACTTCAAAATTAAAGGCTGATGACTCGCGCTTTGTGATTATCAAGATTGAGTGAATGTAGACTGTAGTCCTCGTTGATGAAGGGCCCCTCAAGAGGTAAAGCCCAGGGGCCCCTTACGGTGTTAATGCAGGCCCTGGCCACCACCACTAAACCTCGTAACGCCATTGGCTCCTCAAACTATCAGTCAAACCTCATTATTCCTCCCGCCTCTCTCGTGAATGAAGTGTGGCGTGCAGTTTCTTCTCAGCTTGTTTGCAGCTCAAGAAACACTATATTTATAAAGGCAAATGTTTTTTTTTTTTTTTTTTTAAGGAGCAGAGAAGAGTGTCTTAGTCTATTGTTTGTTGTCGAGTCACAGCCAAATAGCTTGTGCGAAGCGCTGAATCTTTTATAATAGCCTATGACATTTTGGCCAAATAACAGAAAAAAACAGAGCGCCCACATAGCGACAGAAAACTGTATAACCTGCAAACGTAATGCGATGCAATACTGCCTCTGATGTGGCGGTAATGACGGGGAAAAAACATTTGCTGGTCAAAAACTTGTATTTGAACTTGATTAACAAATTAACCTTATTGTTAAGTGTTACCCTTTGTATACATGTATCTGTATACAATAAAGCCACAATACCAACTAGACTACCAATAGAAGGTTTCCGGCCGACAGCAACAATGTATTTTGCCTATATCACAATATAAGGTAAATCCGGCCCTGTACTTGATACTTTTTGTTGACAAATTGGTTTGGAACAGTTGTTGAATAAACAACTAACCTGAACTATTATACCTGTCTATCTGTTTTATTGATCACTGAGAGAGCATTGACTTGGTATGATGTTGGTTCAATATAAAAATTAATAATAAAAAAAAAATAGCTTAGATGTGGTAAACTACTTTTGCCATGTTGCTGTAGCTTAGCTTGCTTCATTTCCCAGGGCTGTAGCTTTAGTGTAGTGAAGCTTAATTTAATGAAGAGTAACTGTTAGCTTAGCTCACTACATGTTCCAAGTAGCTTGCCCAACACTGCACATTTGGTCTGTTTTCGTTTGTAAACAGTGCTTGATCTGTGCATATTTCTCTCCTGATTCAGATATGACAGTGTTTTCCACTGGAGAACAATATTACAGACTTTTTAGCTGTATTTTAGGTAGATTTTATTTTATTTTTTTAAGTTAAAATGTTTTGATGGATGAGAAACAAACTCACCTACATTTTGGATGACCTGAGGGTGATTACATTTTCAGCAAATTTCATTTTTGGGTGAACATTTCCTTTAATTTTTAAACATCATGTGTGTGAATTAATTGTCATGCATTTTTATATTCTTTCAATATAAAACGACTGACCGTCTGGACTCTGGAACTGCTACCTGCCTGATCTGCAAGGAGAAAAATAACAGTTCTCAAGAAACACAAATGACAAGCATCATTACTCCACTAAATGTGCAGAGCAGAATGCATCGCTCAGCGCTGAAAGTGTCTGTTCATGCATCAATAGTCTTAAATGTGCCAATAACTGCATAAAGATTAAATTCAAGGTTGTAAAAACACCATTTATCTGGCCCCTGATAGAGAACAACACCTGCTAACGGCCCCCAGGAAATCTGAGATCGAGACCTTTGAGATCTGCAGGAACAGAGGGAAAGAGTCCTGCTTTGCTAAAGATGTTTATTACAAACATTAATATGTTTGGTTGTGCCTCATAGATGCAAACAGCATTAATAAGCCCGTGGGGACGAGAGGCCGCCCCAGAATTCCACAGGTAATTGGCTGCCTAATCTATGTTACATTATTCTGCATGTGTTTATAAGATGTGACAGACTGTTAATTTAATTTATTTTATTAACTTAATGAAAGCAAAGCACTGACCTGATTGGTTGCCTAGCTTGTGTGGTCTTCAGTGGAGGTAAACTCACTGTACCTTTATTCAAAGGAGATGTTTTTATTGGACAGTATTGGTGTCAGAAATTAGCATTTTAATTAAGGGGCAATGTTTGCTCCCTGGAAATGATATCCTCACGAAAGCGTGTTTTCAAGTCATATTAAACAAGTTTGTTTATTTATTTATTTATGTGTTCATATGTTTTGAACTAAATACTTCAGTTGAATTAATTATTTTAAATTACTTTAGAGGTATTGTAAAATAATTTTACAGTACCTCCAAAACTGTTTGGCTGATGATGCACGGGACAACTTTTTGAGCAATGTTGCCGGGCAACTCTGTGGGTAATGGTGCCGTCAACGAACAACCAGGTGAGACACAGGGCCCATGACCGATCGAAAGTATCCTGGTAGAAATCTGTTACCCATTCTCAATGGGAAAGTGGCCAAGCAACGTTGCTCAAAAAAAGTTGCCCCGTGTATCATCAGCCTTTCGGTTGAAACCAAAAATGTATAAACAATATGACACATAATGTTACATTTACCTCAGGAAAGCCATTTAATATTTATAGCTTGTTAGTTAGTACGTATTCATTATATTTTAACTTAACCTGTTGTCTTCATTATTTAATGTTTGAATAAACCTGTCATGAAAACAAGTATTGAATAGACACCATTTAAATGTTTACATTTTTACTCCAAATTGGAGTTGAAAATTATATAATTAAAAAGCTTATATGAAAACTGCCTTATGTACAATATGTAAATATACATATATATTAAATATAAATATACATATATGTAAATATCTTATCGTGTTGATTATTAAATAAGCTTTATTATCCACTTCGGAATTCGGCTAAGTGAAAAGTCTAATTTTGGTTTTGGTGTTACAGTAAACAATTTTATTTTGGTGCATCACTAGCTAAAATACTTTAAAAATGCTTTCAAAAAGTGAGTTATCCAACCTGAAACAGCAATACTAACAAGCACAACCAATAATGTGAGTGTTGGTAGGACCCTCTACATACTAAACTGAAGAAACCTGTTTAAAAACAATCATTTTCATATCTGTTGATACTAGAGGCATGGAAAATATGAACTTACTATATGAACAATGAACAATTATGCCTGTTACCAATAAAATCAAAAATTATATATAAAAAATATTCTGCTAGAATACATTTTAAATAATTGGCTAGTCTGATGTTTTGATGGTCCAGGATGAAAGCAGATACAGCAACGCTTTATGGATCTCAGTGCTTTGATTTCTTGATCTATTCATATTAAAACCTTTATTAAAATAACAATGAATTTCAGTCTACTTAGAAATTATTTTTGCCAATATACAGAAAGTTTCACAGAGGGATGAGATATCTGTATCAGAAACGCTGCTTCACAGTTATCTCACACTGTCATGTCAAAACTTCTTTTTTTTCTTTTGATATGTTCTTAGTCAGCCTTCAGAGAGGAAAGTAATTCAATCTTTGCCGCTTTCTTCCCAATAGAGCCTCATTCTGACAGCTGCTCTCTCCAACATAATGCACTGCTGACACATAAGATACGAAAAACTCATTTGAAAGGGATCATTCTTTTTTTTTTAACCAACTGGTATGGTGGTAATGCAGGGATTGTTTCCTTTCTTTTTCCTCCCAACTTTTCTACACTGTCGTATTCTATTTCAGATGTCATACAATAGGTCTACCTATAAATACAAAGCAGATGAAAGCATAAAAAGAAGACAATAGTGTCAAACCACAGCTATTTTTCTTAAAACAGGTCATATAATGCATTTATTATTATTGTTGTTGTTGTTGTTAGTATTATTATTAGTAGTAGTAGTAGTATTGTTGTTGTTGTTGTTATTTGTAGTATTATTATTATTCCTTACGTATCTAAACTCAAAAAAAATAATTAATTGGACAAACTCAATTTAATTGAGGGCAGGATTTCCATCCAATAAATATGTGTAACCCCAACTCATAAAAAATGTGATGAAATGTAATTGAGTTGGACCAACTCAATTTGATTAAATATAGTTTAACTGAAATTGATACATTGAGGTGATTTTTTTTATGCTTGTTGAATTCAAACTAAAACATTTAACTGGAAAATAAATTATTGGACAGATATCATTCTACACTCAAAAAATAATATATTGAATTTACTTAACATCAGACATTATCCAACCTGTTAAACATAGCATAAGATGGTTTTGATATATCCATGTCATGCCCAAATTAGTTATTTCATATTATTAAAACAACTTTGACTCATATAATATTTGCAGATCCTCAACCCAAGCACATGCTCTACACTTTACCACAATGGTAACCCCCCAAAACACTAACATACCAGAAAGTCTTTTAAATACAAACATAAAAGAGCATTAAACATTAACAAGTCTCCCAATGTTATCATCTTAATAAAAATGCCTAAAATAACAGTTTATTTCAAGATTTACTCTCCTTATCCAGCCCTGTGCAAAGCATGATGGGAAGGGGAAATCCACTTCCTAGTTACACAAGTAAAATCATTTATGTTCTTTCAAAATGAAAATATTGAGTTGAACCAAAACGCAACTTTTTCAAGTCAGTTTAACACAATGCAATTGTTTAAATGGGAAACCTAACATAATGGTGTTAAATGAAAATGATTTTTTTTAAATATTCTGAACAGTGTTGGAGAATATTTTTTTTGAGTGTAGTAAGGTTTTATTTATTTATTTTTGCATTAGAACAGTTGTAATTTAGTTTTTCATACCTATTTCACATCCTCGCTCTAATTAAGCTGGCTCATTGCAGCGTTTGCTGTCAGAATTTGCTTCAATAACAGCCACTTTACAAAGCCACATTACATTTTGACAGGATCACAAAACAATCTGTGATTACATGTATTGCTCAAACTGTTAAGATCAAACTGAAATGATCACAGACCTTGTTAAAAATAAACTTCAGTCTCTCGTTTTTAATATTCCGAAGGATATGAAGAGTGGCAAGTGCAACACAACAAGGAAGGAACTTCACAAGGTTTGTCAGATTTTACTTTCTCATTGTTGTTGGTTCTTATATAGTATAGGGAAATCTATTCTATTTCATCCTTAGTACTTCACCGTGTGAAAAAAAAATCTGAGCTTAATAGTCACCACTGACATTTATTTAATTGTTTTTGAAATTGAATTAAGAAAATTATATCCAGTTCTTTTTAAAAAGGTGCTATATTTGTGCATATGCAGTGATGGGAATAACGGCGTTATAAATAAACGGCGTTATTGTTTTCAGTAGCGAGTAATCAAACTAATTACTGTTTTCCCCGTTACAACGCCGTTACCATTACTGACAATAAAATGCGGCGTAACTATAATTTATTATAATATTATTCGAATTCTATTTTTCAGTTCATCTGAATGGATGAGCAGTGTAGCTGTATTTGACGTACCGTAAACTCTAGTGTGAAGCGCACAACTCGCCGTAGCTTTGTCGCTCTCTCGCTCTCACACACACAGATGCACACACACACACACACACAGATACAGAGCGAGAGAGTCTTTCATAACATGCAGAATTGATGCGCTACATGTAAACGATATTCTTTGTTGAATAACTGCCGGGTTCTCTGCTAGTGGGCGGAGTTAATGCGCAAACGACAATCTCATTGGCTGGCGCTCATCTATTATCGTCCCTGTTTTGATTTCATCGAATCAATTCGAGCGAACGCAGACAACCTGATTAATATTCATGAACCCAGCAGCTCATTAATCCTTAGTGCGTTTTATATTGTTATTAGTGGTATAATTCGTAGTAGTTTTGTTATCTTATCAATTTCCCCCCCCTTTTTTTATAGAAACAAAATATGACAAACAATATCTTAAGCACCAGTCCTAAGTTCAGTCAACATGACAAATATGAATTCATACTTGGTTATTCTAATTACTAAAGTTCTACCATCATATAATGCTAAATTATCATAATATCATATTTTAATGCTTGACTGACTGATGCTAAGTGTCAGTAGATAAATAGTGTAGATTAATGTACAATGTTTTATAATAATAATTTATTCTATTTAGTGTCCATTTCATTAATTTAACATTTAATATTGGGGCATCCAAGTTATTTGACATTTGAACATTTAAAAAAAAAAAAAAAGTAATGCAATAGTTACTTTCCCTGGTAATTAGTTACTTTTATAATGATGTAACTCAGTTACTAACTCAATTACTATTTGTGAGAAGTAACTAGTAACTATAACTAATTACTTTTTTAAAGTAACGTGCCCAACACTGTGCATATGTCATCCAAATGGTCTTCTAAGTCAATAAAGGCTAAAGCAGACACTTGCTCTTGCATTTAGCTCTGTTTCCAACTGGATGTTATTTGCATCAAGCCATCCATGTCACAGTAAATTACATCCAATCAGAAAACATGCAAAATGGCAAATTAGTCAGCTGACTTGGGATTCTGCCACCACAGTAAAGACCCCTACAATAAACTGACATGTTTTCAAACATTTCTCAACATTCCTCTTGTGCAATGAACTCGACGCAGCTGGAAAGCTAAGTGATGGGAACAGCGAACGAAATCCATCTGTCTTGAAATACTGCCATACAGCAGAAAAGACTGTCATCATTTACATTTGACCAAATGTGTATGTTTATTTTGTGTGTGAAAACCAGTCAAATATCTTTATAGCAAAATGTCTAAATCACATTCAGTATAAATTTGGCAAATTATGACGCAGTGCATCAGGTTTGACATATTGTTACATGTTATTGGTCTTGTCATTGACCTCAGATTGTCATTGACAAATGCATCTTGGTAGATATGACTTAACTTGGAATATAGCGCACACATCATATGGACTATATACTTTTATGGTACATTTATGTTGCTTTTATGTTATTTTTGGTGCAGCACTAATCTGTAAATACTAAATAACCACTTTTGTGTTCAAAGGATATCATACAGAGTAATGCAGGTGGTAAATAATAATCACAAAAATTATTTCTGATCCCATCATGCTATCATACCGCTCATGAGCAGGATCTGTATTTCGAATACATTCTAAGGCCTCGAAAACACTAATATACTCCAGGGTTTGCTGGGCTACTGCAAGTTTCATCAGCACAATGGATGTGTGAAATAAAACACACCCTGAGTGGTCAGTCATGATGAGCCAATGTAATGTCCAATTAACATGACGTTAGTGTGAACTCGCCTCAGTGAGTCTCTGAGCAAAAGAGCTTTAGCATCTTGTTAGAGCTTGCAGGGAAATATGCATACTTGTCATGAAAGATAATTACCACCTTCAGTCGCCCATCTGCTGGCCGTTGACCAAATTGACTTGAATTTCATGGTTAATGTCGCCATAGATGAGCTGTAGGGGAAACTCTGCTGGGGAAATGGATGCGGCGGATTTATTTAGTTAGATTTTCTTTTCTTATCAAGGCAAGTTTGCAGTGTCAGTTCTGATCCTACTCCAATTAAATAAGACGCTCCGTTACCTCACAATTCAGTGCTTTTCCAGGAAAATACAAGGTCACCCAACCTCCCTTATGCTTGAAATCATTTCAGTGGCATTATGACATGAATATTGGCAGGCTGGGGAAGGTTTCAACAATTTTAACTAAGTAAACAATTTCCCTTCCAGGTCGCAGTGGTGAATAAAGCACAAAAGCGGCTGGATCTTTCTAACTCTCTCTATATGTCTTTGTCCCTCCTGCTGACTTTCCTCAGGGAAACTTCTAATTGCTTCTCTGATGACCTCCACAGAGACACTCTTAATAATCATGCAAAAATAGGCCTACACAGTATATGCGAAGCTTTTATGATATGTATACTCTAAATATTTATGTATTAGGCCAGTAGATTACAATAATTGTTACACAGACAAAGTTCAAATGTAATTAATTCATGAATAATTCATAAAAGAACCTAACAGATTTTCCATCTACTTGCAATTATGAGCTTTCAATATCAAAATAAACTGTTCTTGTACCATTGTTTATCTTTTTAGGGGCTTTTTTGTCTTTTTATGTGCTTGTAACACTTTGTCATGATGCTCAAGTGAGGTTCTCAAGGTTCAAGGTTCTTTATTATTTGTCACATACACAATCATACAGGGTATAATCAGTAGTGAAATGTAGGTCAGGACAGGTTACCTCACAATTCAGTGTGCAGTGTGAAGTTAAATTTGATTTGCCTTCAGTCTGCTGTATCGGTCAAAGTATGGAAGGATATTCTGTTTTCAAAAGGAATTGCAAATTGTATTTTCAGTTGACTTTCCATATGTGGACACATTGTGACAATCCAAATGCAATTGCGAATCTTGCGTTACCGTTTGCATTTTCACATTCGCGAACGCACAGTGACTGCTAAATTTCAAATGGAAAGGCAAAGTCCATTTGCAACTATTTCCCATGTCTTACGAGTTATAAGCCTGTCTATTTAAATAGCAATATTAATTACCACACCTGCTTTTTTACTCTGTGTCGTGCATGTAACCTGCCAAATCTCAACCAGAATCGCATATTTTTCCTTTAGCATTTGAATTTCCGATGCCTTACGGAAACCTGTCAATCAGTGTCAGGGTGGGACTATACTATGAGGTGTATTTGTATTGGGAAATGATACATTTTTATTGGCTGGTCAGTAAACTTGGGCCAAGTACAATGATCATGCTGCATTTCTGACAATGACAGTGTCCATGATCATAGAAATCGCCACGATTGTTTCACGATTGCAATATTTCTTCTAACAGCCTAAAATTGTGCCGTGTGTCCTGAGCTTTATGATCTTATAAGACTGCTGAAAGCTGGATCTTTTTTATTGAATCAAAGCCACCGCATGGACAGCTGTAGTCTGGTTCACATACAAATGACTCTTATGAGCAGGTTTTTTTTTGTTTGTTTTTTGTGATTCCTGTATTAATGACTCTTATGGGTTTGTTTTAGTGAATCAAAGTGAGGAGTCTAACCCATTACTTATCTTCTTGAATTAAATAAAGTCATGCACTGTCATGTCGTATTAAAGTTTGTGATACTCACTTACTGGTTATTCATATAACAACGTAGTTGAAGATGCACATTATGTCAGTACTAGTAGTCTATTTTGTTTAAAATAAAACAAATTAATTTAGTCACTTTTACTGTAAAACATTAAAAACTACATATTTTACTAGAATTTATTTAGTGTTATCAGATAGAACTCATCATTTGGCATTTGAAATGCATTTATGTTTTCTACATGTTTTTTTTTGCCCATTTGATTCGCAGCTCTATTCTTCTGTTTACCTGCAAATAAGTATATAACTCTACAGTAAGACTTTCTGTACTATTTCTTGAACAAGAAGTACAATGTGACAGAAGCAAAAAGCTGAAGTGTGGCTCCATTTCCACCTCGCAGTACTGACATTGTTCACAAAGTTGGCAAACACCTTCTGTCAGAAATGTGTTGCCATGCATTCCCAATGGCAATGCATTCTGGGAGTGACAAAGTGGGAATGAGAGATTCCATTTAAATTAGTCTTGTGCTCAAAAGCGGCTTCTGAAAAATAATTTGATTTCTCTAATTAGCACTTTGTGGCTGCGTGTTCTGTTTTTTTTTCTCACCTTTTCCCCCGTCTATCGCTATAGCCTCTGTCCCTTAACTTGCAAGCTAGATTTTCATATAATATAAAAGGCTGTTTTTCCTCTTTCCATTTTTCTATCGCTATTATTTTTAATGACAGAGGCACCATTTCATCTCAGGGATTTGCTGACAGGTCGTCACGTGGCTTTCTAGCCAAGCAGCCTTTAATAGATGCCTCTCCTTGCAAACACCATAAACTCTTCACTGAACACAATTAGATCGGTGCTGTATATCAACCCTCAGGAGCTGGATCAATAAAGATGACGTGAACGTATAGCGGTGCATGAGGCGGTATGCCAGGGGCTTTATTATGTGATTCATTTAGCTATTAATGAGCCGTTTTAGCCTCTGACAGGTCTCAGATGATTGAGGAGAGGTTTTATCTATCTGGGTGGTGCAGATGATTTTTTTTAGATGGTGACAGTCCACCGTAGACTGTGAAGAGAGAGGATATTTATAGTTTGATGCCAAGATAAGGTGGCATTAGGGTAGTAAATGATGCCATAATGATTCAGGATCAAATATTACAAATGTTACACCTGTTAAACTCTAATCCGTGTAAAAATATTTACAATGAATGTGTGTCATTTTTCTGTTAAAATACTTAGTGACAAAGTAAATAATGGTTTTGGAGCTGCTGGAACGTGACATTATGATGCTTATTGGCTGTTGGCCCTATACAAAAACAAGCAGAGTCCCAGTATTACTTCAAATAGAAGTCCACAAGAGTCTTTAAAATGTACCATAACATCTATGAATAAAAATAAATAAATAAAAAAAATAAAAAAAAATACGGCCAGAATAACACAGCTGCGTTTAAATGGCTTCCAAAAGGAGAAAGATGTTTATTGTGTCCAAATGGTGTAATTCCAATATCTACCAGCAGGGGTTCACTGAGCCATTCTAACAAGCCAAATTTGACTAAGGGTACATTTACACTTACATTACATTTACATTTATGCATTTAGCAGACACTTTTATCCAAAGCGACTTACATTGCATTCAAGTTACAGTTTCTACATTTTATCAGCTCTTGCTTTCCCTGGGAATCGAAGCCATGATCTTGGCGTTGCTAGCGCCATGCTCTACAATTTGAGCTACAGGAAAGCTGTAGCTCATTTACTTGACAATGATTGTACTAAAAATGGAAAAAAAGTTTTGTTTACAGATGATAATATTGTCAAAACGATCCCTGTTCAAACGGATCTGTGAAAATGACTAAAAATGCTGTATTATGCATGTGAGGCTAGTAGTTGGCGATGTCCATTTGTAAACGAACAGTATGTGTCTGCACACATACACATTTCTATAACCTAAACATGTAATGCGCATATATACTTGACGTCACCATTTTCACAAATTCATGTTTCCGTAGTTAACACAGAGACAATAACAGTATCTTTTTCAAAAACTTGCACTTTTAACCTGTTAGCCTGCACCAGGACGCCGGCGCACTGAACACTCTTTGTTTGCATATGTCATTGTTTGTGAATGTCGAAAAACACTCGTTTTCAAATGTTTGCGGTTTTAGGCCCCCAAAACACTGTTGTCGGGTAAACAAATGAACAAAACGGATAAAAAAGTTTTATATTTTTCATGCAAGTCATGTTGTGTACAAATACAACTTAATTACAAAATACAAAATAATTACTAGAAAGTTCTCATTGATAAAACGCCACATCAAAAAGGTAAGTTTTCAACATGGAATTTAAAACAGATAATGAAGGTGCAGATCTAATACAGAGGGGCAGAGCATTCCACAATCTAGGGGCAGCAACTGAGAAAGCACGGTCACCCCTGCATTTCAGCTTCAACTTTGGGATGCATAATAATCTCTGGTTGGACGACCGGAGAGACAAGAGGGGCTGATGTTCAGTCAATAAATCTGATAGATAAGCAGGGGCCAAACCATTTAATGATTTAAACACTAAGAGAAGAATTTTAAAAATCACTCGATAGTGCACAGGCAACCAGTGCAGAGAACGTAAAACTGGTGTAATATGATCCCGTTTTTTGGTACTCGTTAAAAGCCTTGCAGCTGCATTTTGAACTCTGCAAACGGGATAGGGCTGTTTGACCAATCCCAAAATACAGCGAGTTGCATTAGTCTAATTTAGATGTAATAAAAGCATGAATTACTTTTTCAAAATTTTTACTAGACAAAATAGGTTTTACTTTCACTAGAAGTCGAAGCTGAAAAAAAGTAGGACTTGACCACCGTATTAATCTGTTTGTCAAATTTTAAACCATCATCAAAAATGACACCCAGATTTTTTTACCCAAGGCTTCACAGAAGAGGTTAAATCGCCAAGATTTACTTTCGGTGTACTACGAGAATCTGACGGACCAAACACAATTATTTCAGTTTTACTCTCATTGAAATTAAGAAAATTTAATAACAACCAGGCTTTCACATCAGACATAAGTGCTTCCAGACCATTAGAACTCTGTTTTAAGGGCAGATAGATTTGAGTGTCGTCTGCATAGCAATGGAAAGACAGACCATGCTTCCTAAACATAGAACCCAATGAGAGCATATACAGTGAAAAAAGAATGAAAAATAATAAAGTTCAACCAATGGTGTGAATGTGGGTGTGGGATTTTCAACTGTCAGTAGAAGTGTTGAGGAAATCTTTCTGAAAACAGTTTTACATTTGTTTAGTGATGCTAATAGTGCAGAAACTACAGTATGTCTCCTTTATAGTAACTGTATGTAGTTTTGTGTATTTTTTCGACTTTGGAGCCCCCTATAGTGAGTGGAATTCTCTGTCGTAATTACAGTAGCTCACTGTACACTGTGCATTTGTTGTTGCCGTCAAGAAATTGTCTGCCCTTTTTGCGGAATTTCATACCCACTTACTTACATAGTCCCAGAACAGGCATTTGCAGGATATATATACATACATACAGCTGCTTTAAGATATGATACATGCATTACAAGCACAAGAGCATGCTTAATACATTTCTCAAGGAATCTGCATTCATTATGAAAAGATAATTTATTCTCAAACTTCTGTGCCGGGGTTTTTCCTCTCATCCCCCAGGTGGCCAGAGGATGTTAAAATTATTTGAAGATCAGTACAAAGAGAAAAAGTGAAGGGAAGCGAAAGATGGAAACACACTTACTCTTCATGCTGGAGAAGTTCAGAATATCATTTTTAGATCAACATTAAAATTGCCTTTATTTATATAAACAAATATTCCTGGTCTTTTTGTGCACAATTCATCAGTACATGTTATTCTGAAATAAAGTTCTTAGTCTTTGTAATCTTTCATCAAAATATGTTAACCTGATATGAGTCAGTAAGATTTTTTTGAAAGACATTTAGTCTCTTATTCAGTGATAGTAAATAGTGCTACAAAAGAGTTTTATTTCCAATAAATGCTGTTACTTTAAACATTCTATTCATCAAACAACCCCCAAAATATAAATTGCCACAAAAACCTTAAGAAGCAAGGACAATTTTCAACATTGTTAATCAGAAATGTTTATTGAGCAGCAAATCAGCATATCACATATTATTTAATAATTTAAATTGTTGTTATGTAAACTGTTATTACTGTATTTTTGATTGGTGAGCATAAGAGAATTCTTTCAAAAACCTTGCCGACCCAAACATTTTGAACGGTAGTGTATACAATCTCATTATATTAAATGAAAGAGCACATGATTTTAATCAAGTTAATTGTTGGCTTATTTTGTTCTGTTTGACTGATGAACTCCTCTGTTTTGAATTTATTTGAATTTATTCATTCCAACTCATGATTTGAACGTGAGCCAGCTCTTAAATTCTGATTGTTTCCCACTCCTGTTGTGAATATTATTTCATGTTAACTTCAACAAGATCCAATTATAATGTGATTCCCTAATGAGTAACGATAAACTACTCCACACTAAACATCCAACTGGCTGCAGATGGAAACCACACACACCTGTTGAAATAAAAATGAATGAAACTGCACATTGTATCAGAAAGGAAAACTGGAAGAGACTGAATATATTCAATTGATTGCGTACTGGCAAGGGTAATACGGCATTCCTTCATTTTTCTTCAGGAATAATTGCTGCAAATGGCAAGATGAAATTGCAGCAGACAGATATTTTATGTCGGAGCATTTAAGAGCTGCCATTCGATGGAGGAGAACTGCCTGACAAGATGACGTTATTGTATCATACCAGCTAAATTTGGTTATGTCCGCTAGTTTCGAGAGAGAAAGAGAGCTCTGCTTTTGTCTAAATTTCCTTCTTCCATTTCACTTGAAACTGAATCAATATTGTAATATTGTCAGGCTCTTACTGTGTGTATAGCCACTAGAGTCACAAATGCAAATTTTATATCTACAGCAGGTTTTTGTATTTTTAAACAAACACGGTTCTTTTGGTCTGGAACAAAAAAGTAAATTATACATTTAGCCCTGGTTCACTTAGCATTCACAATGTCATTTTTAACATCAAACCTAATGATACAAAACAACAGGCATGATTGGACAGCTTTCATGACATATATTCTGTGAAATTACCAAACATACAAAGCTACTATGTGCTGGACTAAATGTGCTCATTGTATGTGTACATATGGTGGTATTTGTACCAGCTGATATCTCACGAAGAGCTTATAAAATGTGTTAGGAGACAAAACACTGTGCACAGAGATATGCTGAAAGGAGATGACAGTTTCGACACTTGTACCGAACAGTAATAGGCAACATAGCTCCTATGACGAGAAGAACCAGGTATGCTTAAGCATTCTGTCATTTTAAGGGTCACATCTTATGACTTCATGTCCTGTTGTTGGTTCGTTGAGATGTTTTTGGTCCATGCTGCGTTCATATACCAGTTGAACTGCACCAGAGTTTGTTTGGAAGCTTTTCAGGGTGTCCCAATCTATTTGTTTGAAAGTGCTAAATTTACTTTGCATCATTCAGGCAATTCAGTTTTGTCTGGTCAAGACAGCGACCTTTCAAAAAAAGTTGGGACATATATTCAAATGAACCGCACTAACCAGAGTTTGATTTCATCAATTTAAGCAAACCTGCCAAGTTTAAACACACTAAAAAGGGGAAATAAAAAAAATTACTAAGAAGTTGCACAACACAACCCCATTTTTAATGCCTTTTCTTCTTTGGTCCGGAGCAAACTTGGAATACATCATTACATACAGTTTCTTGTGATGGTCAATTCAAGAGAAGTTTAACTAAGTACAAAATGTGCTGGCAAGAAGAACCATGTATGCTTGAGCAATCTGTCCTTTAAGAGTCTTATGTGACATCAGGTCCTGTTTTTTTTTTCATTTAGATGTCCACGTTGTGTTCCTATTTCAGTTGAACTGCAACAGAGCTTGTTCGGAAGTGGACCCTGATAGCCACCTTTTCAGGGGATCCTGATTCATTGCTTGTGCACATAAAGGTTCTGATGGTAGTGCTTACACTTATTCAAATGAATCACACTTACAGAGCAATCCCACTAGAGTTTGTTTAATTCAAGGGTGTCCAAACCTGTTCTTGGAGGGCCACTGTCCTGCAGAGTTCAGCCCATTAAACACACCTGAACTAAAGTAATCAAGGTTTCAGACTCACTAGAAACTTCCAGGCAAGTGCGTTGGAGCTAGCTGTAGCCAAACTCTGTAGGATATTGCCCTCCAGGAGCAGGATTGGACACCCCTGTTACAATTGAACCAAACCTCACTAGTGTAAAATCACCCTAAAAAGGGGAAATCAAAAGTTGCATAACATTTAATGCAAACACCTGCATCTTACAGCTCTTTCAATTCAGTGTAGTCAGTCACTAAATGCACTGGAATAGCGATGCATCTTGAGTTTTTAATGTCATTATTCATAAAACTTAGTGCTATTTGCATGATGCAATCAATACTGTGCTGTTCCTGACTGTGGAAAGTAGGTACTCAACCTAGCACATCAACCTGACTCATGGGGAATTGTGCTGCTCAAACCAGTTCAGTTCAGATTTTGTGGCAATGTTCTTTAGTGAATCGGGTGTTAAAACAACACAAACAGCAGGTGCATTTCATTCCTACCGAATTCCCCCATCAGAAATCTCTAGAACTGTGGAGTCAACTGCCATCTTTCATCGTAAATCGTGAATTTGAAAAGCAGTAGTAATCATTATCATACATGAATATTTAATATTGCGTTTTAAGTGCTTGCATGATAGGTCATGCATGTATTGTTGCGTTTGCAGGATGCCGGGCTGGTATAATGTTATTTATGAGCGTGCACGTGTGAAAGGACTAAGCTACTGTGAACTTCCCTTGAGAAGAAGGTTCCTGCTGGATGTATGGCTGGTTACCCTCGGTGGTTCAGGCAAAAGCCATTTGGAAGGAAGATGGATGACTCGAGGGAAAAATAAAACGTACCTTTGAGCATAAAAACCATTTCACTCTAAATAATTCAAAAGCCTTGCTGTTAATGTTGTCCCACTTCTTCAGACTGAAAGCCAAAATAACACGGAAAAACAACAACAAACCTGAGTGAAGACCTGTAGACTGTGGAGCAGAAGAGAAAAGTGAGATGTGACCTGGAATCTAATATCCAATATTCATTTAAAATTATAGGGCAATTCTTGGCAGATCTTAGATGGAATAGTAACCAGGTTTAGGGCTATGAAATTCTCCATTAATATAAAGAGGTAAAAGTTGTCTTTTGGGAAGAAGAAAAAATCTTGTCCTACCTAGAAAGCATTTTAAAGCATCATAGACATGTTCCAACTTGTTATGCAACATTGTAGCTGTTTTTTTTTTTACAAAAGCAATCTTAGATATATTTTTCATGGATACACTGCAAAAAACAAACAAACAAAAACACCTGTTCTTACTCATACATTGTGTCTTGTTTTACACTACAAATATCTAATCACTCTTAATTTAAGAAGCAAAAGGACATAGATGTTACATCTTCCAAAGTTTTCTGGAAAAAGTATTTTAAATTAAGTGAGGAAAAACCTGGCAAAAGAAAATCAATCTTGTTTTCCCTTTGAAATAAGTTTATTTTTATTACTCCAATTGACAGATTTTTTTTTCTTGTTTTAAGCATCAATTTCACAACATTTTCATATTGTTTTTATAAAATAAGATTTAATATCTTAAGTAACTTTATTTCTCTAGTAAATGTATCTTGTTTTGAGAATATTTTTACTGAAAATAAAGACAAAAATACTAAGTATGATTTTCATTTTTTTTGCAGTGTAATGCAATACCAGCATGCAATATTCAATATGGTGAAAATAAGTGGGAGAAGTGTCTATAAATTAAATATGTAAAAAAAAAAATCATGTTTATATGGTACTATACAACAAATATTGGCTAGTTTTGGATTTAATACTGACCTACACAATAATTTCTCAATAATTCCTTTTGAATTGTCTGTGCTACTGTTTACAGAGACTGCTGTGTCATTATTTGAATGAGTTAGCACTTTGCAGCATGCGGTCTAATATTGTGGGATCATCAATTTCAGATTTACTCCCTCTATAACATCACATAAAAAAGAACTGCATTTGGTGGCATCCTAGCAACACCTTTGTCTATTCAGGCCAAAATAAACAGTAAAGTGAACAAGACTGTATAATGTTAGTCAAAGGTCTGCTAGACTATAGGAGAGAGATTTATTCTTTTCCATTGCAATGCTGCAGAGAGCCTCATCCTGCCCTTCTTCAGGACATTAAAAGTCAGTGAGATCTTGTGCTGTGGCCTTTGGAGCAGCTTTGATGGATGTTATGAGCTAATGCCAGAATGACAGAAAAGCTGATGGACCGCATTCAGAGATCCAGTGCCTTCAGGTACTGACCTTTACACCTGACGTTCACAATGTAATATATGAACACATGTGAGTCTTTCAGACTCTAGACAAATGTACAGCTCAGCATGAAAAAAGGCATCGGTTAACATGAATGAAACACATCAGAACAGAACCAGCACAGAACAGAATAATTTACATGTTTGTCTTGACTGGATAAGATTGTTTTAGTGCTGGTCAAGGTGTACAATCATGCTTTTCAGCAATAAAAATAAATACATAAAATAAAATAAAACAATCAAACAAGGCACTTAACTATGAATATAAATTCATTAAATAACAAAATGACAAACCAAGTGACATTAATGAATGACAGCATGCACACTTTGAAGGAGTGTAACATTTCACAAGAAGTGTGTAAATGTTTAAATAAATCATAATAATAAAAATAAGTATTTATGCTTGCCAAAAGTTAGCATATACTATGTTTATGCTTAACTGTCAATTGACTTACATCCACTAAAAAAAGAAAACAACTGAAAGCAGCGTTAATTTAATCTATTTTTATGTACTGTATTAATTAGTATTAATTGAAATAAAGCTGAAATAAAATGTTATTTAAATGAAATGTTGCCTTGTTGAAGCACTAAAATTAACAACTGGAAAAAAAATGAAATAAAAAATAAATAGTAATATTAAAAATACTGCACAACAATATTACAAATTAAATGTAATAAATTTAAATGTAAACAAAAAAACTAATAAATAACAAAAGCTAATTCAAAATATCATTAAAACTATACAAATAGTATGTAAAGTATATAAATAATAGTAACACACTGGTTGAAATTTGTTGCAAAAATGGCTAAGAAAGGAGTTGATTCTGAGAAAAGCTTGTACATGTATTTTTGTACATGTGTATTATTTCTTTCAGATGATGCTTGGATTCATATTGTGTTAATGGTATTTATACATTTTGGAGCTATTGTATACTGGTGCTTAGTTCTGCTCTGTTTTTCAACAACAACAACAAACAAACAAATATATATATATATATATATATGTGTGTGTGTGTGTGTGTGTGTGTGTGTGTGTGTGTGTGTGTGTGTGTGTGTGTGTGTGTGTGTGTGTGTGTGTGTGTGTGTGTGTGTGTGTGTGTGTGTGTGTGCGTGTGTGTGTTTGAGGCAAGAAAAGTTGTTTGAACAATTACATGCCACATTTAATTTTCAAAATCTCATTAATATAAAAAGTTATGGAGATGTTAATGTCATATTTTTCCACATATATTTAAGTGCTTGCAAAATTTACTAAATTCACAGTATGGGGATATTAATATAACGTTTTTCATATGTACTTTATATTTCATTTCTACAGGCATGTGCGAGTGCACTTCATGTGACATCTTGTATCAGTCAGACTGCCTCATTCACTATTCAAAGTTTGCTCATTTCTTTTTAAATGTTCATTCTTGAAGTCACCAAAGACTGTCTGAAAGATCACCGTGTTCTAGATCATGTTCTAATTCTCATGCAGTGTTTGACTAATCAGAGCTGCAGCAGACCTGGAGCACTCAGCCTCTCTCCAGCCTGACCACTGCTCTAAAGCCAGCAGTAATTGGACCTCCAGGGAGGAGAGAAGCTGCTCATGTGACTGCCGTCAGATTCTCTGGGGTCTCGCTACAGCACCACGGGCGGTATGAGGAAGAGTCTTCGAATGCAAACAGCCAGCGAGCCAAATACAGCTTTTAGAAGCCCTGTGCAAATACTGTTTTCTTTCCCATTCACGCTTCTAATAGACGTGCATGTGATCAGCAAAACAGCGACGCAAGCTTCCCAAGAAGGATTTGTCTTTTTCCTTTGAGAGCTTTTATTTGAAACTGCTGTATTTAAAGGAACAGTCCACCCAAAAATGGAAATTTGCTGCAAATGTACTCTCCCTCATGCCATCCAAGATGTAGAAGAGCTTGTTTCTTCATAGGAACAGATTTGGAGCACATCACTTGCTCACCAATGGATCCTCTGCAGTGAATGGGTGCCATCAGAATGAGAGTCCAAACAGCTTATAAAAACTCACAATAATCCACAAAATCTGCATGTTTGTAAGAAACAAATCCATCGTCCAGTCCTATATCTATAATATCGATGTCTTCCGTGAAAAAGTTGTCTCGTCTGAATCAGGGGAAATATGCACAGATCAAGCGCCTTTTATGAGCCAAAACAGATCTAAACAAACATCTCAATACATTTTGATGTGTTGTGTGGATTATTGTGATGTTTTTATCAGCTGTTTGGACTCTCATTCTGATGGCACCCATTCACTGCAGAGGATCCATTGGTGAGCATGTGAAGCAATGCTATCTTTCTCCTTCTGTTCTGTTTAGAAAGAAACTCATCTACATCTTGGGTGGCCTGAGTAAATTTCCAGCCAATGTTTATTTTTGGGTGAACTATTCCTTTAAAGCTGTTTAGTGCAGCAAAATTTGTGCCTGAAAAAGTTCCAGTACTTGTGAGACAGACAGAGAGACGGACAATCATAAGGGACCGCCTTCGCTATAAAGTGATTTCCTAAAGTAATTACGCTCTCTAACAAAGGCCTGGGAAATTGAACCATTAATTACAATGCTGAGAGGCACAAATAAAATCTGCTATAGCCAGTTTTAGGGATGGCAAAAGCTCGATTGTATCTGTTTTCTGTAATGAGAGATTTGGCTGGGAGCAGATGAGTATTCCATTCCAGCCATCACATTGTACTTTCAATAAATTATCTCTGTAGATGCAAAAAAATAATAACTAGGCACAGGAGTTCACTGAGACCTCGGTTCCTGTGTGTTTAGGACCTCCAATTCTTTGCTACTGACCGGAGAAATAAGCCTGTTTAATTCAAGCCACAAGTAATGGATTTTTAGGAACAGAAGGTTTGTCTATTTATCTTGCTTCTTAAACTGGACCAAACAAATTAAACTAAACAACAACTTAATCAGGGCAGAACTATGTGTTTAAGTGAAATTAACCAGTCAACAAGCATCTTACTCATCAGCATCCAGGTAATAGATCACCACATTAACTATGGACATATCAAGGCAAGGCAGCTTTACAGAAAATCATGATGTTAGTGTTTGTAATATCTTAATATCCTCATGCCTTATTGTTGTATAGATTAGATCTTAGGGATAATATAATTACATCTTGTAACGATACAAGCAATCAAGCAGCTGCAATTTGCTATATATTATATATCGCCCCATGCAATTATGCTGCTAGTATGCAGATAAAATTGGACATACTTAGTTTTGAACAACAGAGCGGTTGCTTGCAATGTCTTTTCAAATAAATGCTACTTGCTTTGATATTTTGTTATCTAATGCAGTGACATTCACAGAGTTTTAAGTGATGCTAAAGTGTCCAAGTACTTTCTGAAGCTGCTGTTTGTGCTTTATTGCTGTAGTCTGAGTAACCTGCTCGCTGTAACGTCTCAATTTCCCTTGGGGGATCAGTGAAGTGTTCATCTTATCTTGTTCTCAATGACCTTTCACAACACATTAAAAGGATTTATTGCTATTGGTTCGTACCTCAACAACACAAGACAAACCTATATAGTGGAGGAAAAAAAAAGTGTATGTGAATTGCAATATTAGTGAATATAATTGTAATGTAATTTAAGCCAGGCTCATTGGAAATACGTGTCTCTACATACATTTCTGCAACACCGTAATTATGTACCTTGCAGCACGTTTCGTGGCAGTTTCAAAGTGAAATGTCCAGAGAGTGGCGCTAAAACACACGTTTAATACGTGACCGTGACACGTTTTTATTACGTTGGTACAGGCACGTATTGCAGTGTTTTTATTATGCTGCTTGAGGTATGTTTTGCGGCCATTCATAATTCAAATATCCGGTGAGTGTCGCTAAAGATTAAGCTCTATGAAGTTGGAAGTATCCCCTACACCAAACCCAAACCTAAACCTACCCGAAAGTGTTAACAAATGCAAAAGTAATATAAAAACGTATTCGCTGATGCAGCCATGCTATTTTAAGTTCCTTATGCAGATTTGAGCTGTTTTGTTGAACTGTAGTTTGACGGGATTCGTACCGGAGCTCTTCTTCACCTAAGTGCAACGCTGTATCGCGTGAGCTACTGAGTAAACTTACTGAGTTAGTAAACTCATACATATGAAGCTGTATATGTGACGACAACGTTCAAAGGTATCAGTTTTCAAATCGTGCAGGATGTTAAAATTATACCATTCTGCAAGTAACTGTGAGAAAATAATCAAAACTGTTCCTGTAAGTAACACTTCGTGTGAAAAGGAATAAAAGTTGTCAGAGTTTTACTGCCTCTAGTATTCATTTCAACTGGAAACTGCAGTGAATCGTACATATAGGTACGTTTTTTCAGTTTTGCAGAAATGTATGTAGAGACACGTATTTCCAATGAGCCTAGGTTGTAATTTAAGCTTGTTTCTACTGAATTGGTATGTAGAACAAAGGGCTCAAGGTTTGGCTGGTTAGCGTGGCACAGTTAGTAGAAGTTAGTACTATAGGTCAGGCTGTAACTACGGTACACTACTAGGACCGCAAAGAAGCCACACAGTCACAGTCACAGTCACAAACAAACAAATGAAAAACAAATGAGCAAATGAATGAGCAAATTAATGAATGAATGAACGAATGAATGAGAAACTGGTACAAATAATTCAAAATGATCAAGAAAATAAGCTAATAAGAAAATAAATAAAAAGCCAAAAAAATAAGAAAATGAAAAAGAAAAGCAAATAAATAAACAAATAAATGCGCAAACACATAAAGAATACAACCTGCCATGAGACTAGGATGAAAGAATATCAATCAATCAATGAGCAAGCTTTTTGCAACCAATGGTGTAATTACAATATCTCCAACAACAACAATAATACATAATTAAGCGTACATGAGCTAAAAGGGCACACTTTCAGCCAAACAACTCCAAATTGAGGTAATGGAATAGCGAATAGTCTGCTTTCTCTAAGTATTACAGGCATCTTGTATGCATCCCTCTAATGGGCTAAATGATGTGGGTTGGGCTAATTAGTGGACACAGGTGTTACAGGTTACTGAGATGCCTATATAAAGCCTCAGTTTGGGGCACTCCAGGAGAGTAGGGAAGATGTGTTTGATTGTGGTGAATGAGAATATTGTAGAAAAAAAACGAAAGGTGGAAGGAGGTAGAGTGCTTCTCTTTGTTCTTGTTTTCTGTACTGTATCTCTTCTGAGAATTGAGTGGGCCAGTGCTTGAAGGAGAGACGTCTCTCTATTAGTCGTCTAGAAGATCTTGGTTCTCTTCAAGCACTGTCTAGGGTGAAGAAAAAAATGCATACAGTGTGCATGACGTAAAGCCCAAAGTATACTTTGTGTTTTACACATGTTAGCATTCACACAGTTCAATGCAAACCTTTTTAAAGTATACTCCATTTGATAGCATGCGCTCACACAGGCGCTCAAAGATTCATTCTTATCCAGTTTATGTGCTTTTTCTCTTCAAAAGTTATGAGCGATTAAAAATATTTGTTCTCATTTAAACTAGTTACACTGGAGTAATTTTCAGTTCATCAGTATGGGTGTCTGTTGTTTTGTCTTCAGGAGTTTGTTCTTGTTCCTTCCTCTCGGGTTCTTTCCCGACTGTAAAACAACAGCCAGGGCCAGTGTTGCCACCTTGTGGACAAACTAATTAGTGCAAAAAAATAAAGCATGTGAGATTTGAAAAAAATAAATAAATGGACTATGCATGTACTAAACCCTAATGCTCAAAATAATTAATTGGTTTAAATAGGACAAACATTTAATTAAACAAATTGGTTCAAACTAATTAAATTTTATGTTTAGAACTTGTTTTCTTATAACACCATGAGAGTTCTTATAGTTCACAAAACGGACATTTCAAGTAATCAGAATTGTTTCGGTGTTTTGAGTTTAATGAACCTGTTCCTTTTAATTTAGACTAACATAAATTTAACTGAAATTGGGCTGAAGATTTTTTTTTTCCTGGGATATTTTTTTTATACAAGGAAATTATGTACAAGGACATTTTATCAGTTAAAACTTTCAAAGAGAAACAGCACAGCCACTTAAGAATTAAACGTTCTACTGCACAGGTGTTGACTGCCTGTGTTCAAGCACACTATCAAATGGAGTGTATTTTGAAAGGCTATGAATGCATTGAACTCCACAGCTGAACACATACGTCATTGACTAGCTTTGATTAGAATCACAACACTACCAGAGACTCACATTCACACCACGTACAAAAGAGTGTACACTGGACATGGAGTAGCACTCATTAAAACATGAAATCAGAGTTAATAAGGTCAAGGGGCAATAGTAATGAACAAAAATGTGACCAAATTAACACAGAAACACAGAAAATTACTGAACCATGACCCAGGTGGCTATATATATCTCTGAGCTCCTAATCAGTTGTAAAATGACATTTAAACCAGTTTAAATTAAATGTCAATTTCAGAACTTAATGCTAACAATCTGTTTTAAATTTGGACGATATGAAGATGGTTCAATACTGGAGATAATGCCAAGTATCAATGTTTTAAAGGATCTTCTCTAATGTTCACTTCCTCTTTTAATTATGTATGAACGTAGTTTTAAAGGACTCTTGTTGAAGGCAAGTGATAATGTTTTTCTTTCACTGGTGTCTGTTCCATTGATGAGGACTCTCTTGGATCTTTCTGGTTTTTCCGGTCTGACCTTGCTTTGTCCTAAGAAAGAAATTGGGATTGTTGGGTAGGAGACATGTTAGGGATCAAGAATCCAATGTCAACACCACAGTGAATCGATCTAATGTCACCTTACATTAAAAAACAAACAAACAAAAAAACATCACACATCACGACTTTGACCGTTTACCAAAGAAGCTTTTGTTTTTGCTTCAGTATAAATCAAGATGATGAAACTTTTTATAATAAAACTGTCTGATTACCTCGGGGCTCAGGTTTTCTTTCCGTGGCTTTCCTGTAATAGAAGGGCACATATCTTTATTTGTGTCAGCCTAGGGAGAAAGCATGATTATTAAACTGGGTTTTCAACTGGTTTTGCTTCAAGACTCAGGTTTTACATTGGACGTCAAAGTGACAAAACATAACCTGCATTTATTGCAGTTTGGGTCATATTTTCCTTTATAATGCATCGTTTTGTTCATGCTCTCATCTTCAAAGTCAGCACCTGCTTATGTTGGCTTCCTTCAATCAACTGACTTGATTAAAAATACAGACTTGATTGGATGTACAACCTTTGACTCAAGTCTGGTGTTTTCTCTTCTTTTGACTAATACATGGAAAGCACATTGAGAAAAATGATATCAAAGGTATACAACTTTTTCCCAAGGCTCCCAACGGACTCTCTATTTGGGCCAATGCTATTTTTACAACGCTATTAGTGCGGATCACTATTCTGTTAATTAATTCAGTTTTTCTTCATTGCTGATAAGCTATTGAGTATTTTTCATTGGCTAGTAGCTATTTAATGTTTGCAAGTGATTTAAAAATCAGTACATAAAGAGAGTGTAAGATGAAAATGATCAAACGCCAATATTTCTCGACTAACTGCTCCCTTCAGGATACAGCAAGAGAGACGGAGAGAATCTCAACCACAAAAAGGGAGCTGAATTGAAATTAGAGGGATGTATGAGAGGATCTACGAGGAAGAAGAGGACACAGAAAGAAAAGCTCTTCGAAAAGAGTACAAGAAGAGAGGAAGCTCTGAGGAAGAAGAGAGATGGATAATCACCCCCCTGTGTGGGCAGCAGAGGCTTCCTCTAATGAGAATGTGGTGGGTGTTCAGCTGGAGTCGTGACTCGTCTGTTCTCTAGTATTGTCTCGGAGAGTTTCCCAGAGCGCTACAGAAAGCGCAATATAACACCAATCAGACAATCGCAACAGCTCTGCTGATTCAGATGTCACAGATCCTTAATTAGGATCGCTAATTGGACCCACTCGATCAGATACGAGACCTCCTCGTACACTGACCTTTTTTTGCTATTTCTGTGCCTGACTGCTCTGCTAAAAACCTTCAAGGATCTGATATATAATACAATATAATAATAGAAATGTTAATATTTATTAATGTCAGTAAAACTTTAATTAAATAAAAACTAATAGAAAAAATGAACAAAATATATCTATACATTTTATACTATAAAAATGTGTAAGCATGTACAAACCCGATTCCAAAAAAGTTGGGACACTACAAATTGTGAATAAAAACAGAATGCAATGATGTGGAAGTTTCAAATTTCAATATTTTATTCAGAATACAACATAGATGACATATCAAATGTTTAAACTGAGAAAATGTATAATTTTAAGGGAAAAATAAGTTGATTTTAAATTTCATGGCATCAACACATCTCAAAAAAGTTGGGACAAGGCTATGTTTACCACTGTGTGGCATCCCCTCTTCTTTTTATAACAGTCTGCAAACGTCTGGGGTCTGAGGAGACAAGTTGCTCAAGTTTAGGAATATGAATGTTGTCCCATTCTTGTCTAATACAGGCTTCTAGTTGCTCAACTGTCTTAGGTCTTCTTTGTCGCATCTTCCTCTTTATGATGCGCCAAATGTTTTCTATGGGTGAAAGATCTGGACTGCAGGCTGGCCATTTCAGTACCCGGATCCTTCTTCTACGCAGCCATGATGTTGTAATTGATGCAGTATGTGGTCTGGCATTGTCATGTTGGAAAATGCAAGGTCTTCCCTGAAAGAGACGACTTCTGGATGGGAGCATATGTTGTTCTAGAACTTGGATATACCTTTCAGCATTGATGGTGCCTTTCCAGATGTGTAAGCTGCCCATGCCACACGCACTCATGCAACCCCATACCATCAGAGATGCAGGCTTCTGAACTGAGCGCTGATAACAACTTGGGTTGTCCTTGTCCTCTTTAGTCCGGATGACATGGCGTCCCAGTTTTCCAAAAAGAACTTCAAATTTTGATTTGTCTGACCACAGAACAGTTTTCCACTTTGCCACAGTCCATTTTAAATGAGCCTTGGCCCAGAGAAAATGCCTGCGCTTCTGGATCATGTTTAGATATGGCTTCTTTTTTGACCTATAGAGTTTTAGCCGGCAACGGCGAATGGCACGGTGGATTGTGTTCACCGACAATGTTTTCTGGAAGTATTCCTGAGCCCATGTTGTGATTTCCATTACAGTAGCATTCCTGTATGTGATGCAGTGCCGTCTAAGGGCCCGAAGATCACGGGCATCCAGTATGGTTTTCCGGCCTTGACCCTTACGCACAGAGATTGTTCCAGATTCTCTGAATCTTTGGATGATATTATGCACTGTAGATGATGATAACTTCAAACTCTTTGCAATTTTTCTCTGAGAAACTCCTTTCTGATATTGCTCCACTATTTTTCACCGCAGCATTGGGGGAATTGGTGATCCTCTTCCCATCTTGACTTCTGAGAGACACTGCCACTCTGAGAGGCTCTTTTTATACCCAATCATGTTGCCAATTGACCTAATAAGTTGCAAATTGGTCCTCCAGCTGTTCCTTATATGTACATTTAACTTTTCCGGCCTCTTATTGCTACCTGTCCCAACTTTTTTGGAATGTGTAGCTCTCATGAAATCCAAAATGAGCCAATATTTGGCATGACATTTCAAAATGTCTCACTTTCAACATTTGATATGTTATCTATATTCTATTGTGAATAAAATATAAGTTTATGAGATTTGTAAATTATTGCATTCCTTTTTTATTCACAATTTGTACAGTGTCCCAACTTTTTTGGAATCGGGTTTGTATATTTAGACTGCGCAACGTATGTGTATACATTTATTTATATATATATATATATATATATATATATATATGTATGTGTATGTGTGTGTGTGTGTGTGTGTGTGTGTGTGTGTGTATATGTGTGTGTATATATATATATATATATATATGTATGTATATGTGTGGGTCCCACTTTATATTAAGTGGCCTTAACTACCATGTACTCACATCAAAATACATGTAAAATGTACTTATTGTGCTCATATTATATTGCAAAACACTTCTACTGCTATTGATACGGGTAGGTTAGGGACAGATTTGGTGGTATGGGTATGTTTAAGGGTGGGTTTAGGTGTAAGGGATGGGTAAACAGTGCAATTATAAATATAATTACAGAAATGAATTACAGATGTAATTACATGCAGGATTTTTTTTTAAATAAAAGTACATTGTAAAATCATGTATGTACACAATAAGTGCATTGTACTAAATGATTAATTGAAATGTAATTACATACTGTACTAGTTAAGGCCACTTAATATAAAGTGGGACCAATATGTGTATGTGTGTGTGCATGCATATACACTGTATGTGTGTGTATAAATATAAAATGTATAATAAATAATATACCTTTATGTAATATGTAATAAAATATATTTTAGATAAATAATATACAATGTTGTACAACATTTTGTAATATCAAAACTAATATAGTTTGTTTAAATACACAAACACAAATGTGTGTGTGTGTGTCCGTGTTAAAACTGATTAATATAATACAAACTATATTTGTTTTAATATTATAATATTTAGTGTAACATTATAATATTTATCTAGAAATATATTTTATTACATAGATATTACATAAAACAACTCCATGAAAAGGCAAGCTATGAACTATTTTCTTCTGAACTTTCCAGTCCATCTCGACTATCCTTTTGAATAAAGTTAGAAGAGTCCATAAATTATTCAAATATACTGTGCTACTGCACTTCATGCACCATGAATTAAAGCTTATGTGTGTAATTTTCTGCACCACTAGTAGCACCAAATGGAATTGCAAAACTAATGACTAATGTTTTCAAGCAGGTTTGCAAAACAATCGCCCCATCTGCCATTATGGTGTGCCATTCACATCATCTTAATATCAAAGACAAAAAGAGGCTATTCCAAAAAAACGAATAGCTGTGTAATCTTCCTATAGTGTTATATTTATACAGAAACGTAATGAAATATGCATTTAATACATTACCTTTATGTTTATGGTTTTCATGGGGCATATGCATCCATTTGTCGATGGGATTGACGTGTTACTGGTTTGTGCAAGTGTTAAATGAAAAGCCTGGTATGTAAAGATGAACTTGAAAGCAGAGTTAGCTCCTCTAATTAGTGATGGGAAGATAAAAGGCCATCATCCATAATTGAGCATGGCGGTAGTATCCTGTCATCTCCTGTTCTTAAACTTTTTCCAGAAGTTCAGAACAGTTTGCGTACTTGCCCTCTTTCATCTGATAAAGAACCAAATTTGTTTCAACTTCATGCATGTCACCTGGAAGGATTGTAGAGGGAAATTAAATCTCTGGCCTTTGTGCACACCTCTGCTATAAACAGCACTTGCTTTATGCGTTTGATTGTGTGCGTGCAGGTATATGTGTGTGTTTGTAACTCCGAGTAGCCGCGGGGCATGCAGTAAACACTGGGTCTCCAATGGATTAGTTTGCCGTGGCTGTCGATTTCATGCTGAGGAAGAAACAGGTGCTGCCGTAAACTTTATGCAGAGTGTCAATCGATATCCTAAAGCAACACACCGGTAGCGCATCACAATCCGACTCCTGTTGTGCAATCATTGTCAGGTCTCATCAAAACAAAGGGAAGGTGTGCTACTTAAATTTCGAGTCTCCGCTCTAGGTGAGCTTCTTACATTTACATTTTAAGGGATTCAACAAACAGCGTTGTCCAGTGGAGATGTCCTTTTATTTCTCAAGCGAAACAACTTGTGGTTGATGCATGCAATGACTTGATAAGTGCTTTAAGACTTATGTTCAACAGTATTTAAACATGGATACCAAAAATAAAATATTTGCAAAATATGAACAAATATTTTAATAACAATAAATGTTTTAATAATAATAAAAAAATAATAATAAAGAATATTGTCAGGTATGGTGACCCATACTCAAAATTGGTGCTCTGCATTTAACCCATCCAAGTGCACACACACAGCAGTGAGTAGTGGCAGCCGTTGCTCCAGCGCCCGGGGAGCAATTGGGGTTCGGTGCCTTGCTCAAGGACACCTCAGTCGTGGTATTGAGGGTGGAGAGAGCGCTGGTTATTCACTCCCCCCACCAACAATCCCTGCCGGACCTGAGATTCGAACCCACAACCTTTGGATTACAAGTCCAACTCTCTAACCATTAGGCCACAACTTTTATTATTATTATTGTTGTTGTTTTTGTTGCTGTTATTATTATAAACTTATTTTAATATCTTTATATGTGTTGTCTAAATATTGTTAAGATGAGTTTTATGTCTGTGCCTGAAGATTTAAAGCCCCCCCCCCTTTTTTTTTTTGAATGATGAATAAAAAGGAGGTACACATGTTGGAACAGAGTTAATATAAAACTTATTATTATTATTATTATTAATAACAACAACAACAACAACAACAACAACTGAAATAAGCTGAAGCACCAAAATACATAACTGAAACTAGAAACTATTTCAAATATTTTTATAAAAGCAAAAACTAATTAAAAAAATTAAAACAAAATAAAAAAAACTTAAAAATGTAAATTAAACAAAATGTCAAAAGTTGCTCCTGAAACTAACTGAAACAAGTTTGTTGAAGTACTAAAAATAATAACTAAAATAAACAAAGTAAAACTGCAAAAAAAAAAAAAAACTAATAAAAATGCCAAACTAAAAGGGCAAAACTTTAAGTATAAAAATAATACTAAAATAACACCTGTTTTGAAAAGACTGAACATTTTTAGATCGCCAAGATGAAATGGAGGGCATGTTCATCTGTGATGTAATGTTGTATGGTGTCTAGTTCATCCATAACAGAGCGAAGGATATCTGAAAGAAAAGAGGAACAGCAGACAGACATTTGACCAAGTTGTTAATGCTCATGCCATAGTATTCAAATAAGGAGATGGCAGCATTAGAAAGCCTTATAGAGGTTAAGTGCCACTTTGCCCTGTGTCTCCTCGTGAATTGCATTCACTGAGAGAGCCTCTCTGATGCTGTGAATCTCAAAAACTCTGTGCGAATGTGAATTAGGGTGAAACCGTTGGGCTATGGATGTTAACAGCTTTGTAAGTAGCTTTAAAGCAGTGTCACAACCCCATCCAGTCCCCCTATCTTCAGTAATGTACTGTAGCAGTATTCTGAATAGCATGCTATGTGTTATTACTGCATAATATGTGTTTTATGTACATTATATACATTATTTTTAGGCCTAAATTGAAAAAAAAAAATGTATTTGACTTGTATATAAAATTTCCATCCATTTGGATTGCAAAATATTTACATAACCTAATAAACTTAATGTGATGAATATTTGTCAGTCACATATAAATGAAATGGGATTTCTGTACTAAAAAAATTAAAATAATAATAATAATTATAATAAATAAATCGTGGCATTGTTATTATTATTATTTTATTTAAATTATTATTATTATTTTATTTAAATAATCATAGTTAAGTGCATTTATTACAATTGCTTAGAATCAGCATAAATGTATTAATTGTGGAAACAATTAAATTTATTCCGGGAAAAGGTGTGAACAGGTTTAAAATATGGTTAAATTTGGAACAAGCAATTTCCATTTAGTTAAAATTAAATTGAAACAAATTGGATTATATTGCATATTTTAAACACACTCAGATACATATAAATAATGTCAGTTCTATAAAAATAAAAATCATTATAAAAATAATAATGTAAAAATAAAATAAATTTTATACTAAATATTTAAATGTTTTTTATATTTAAAATGTATTATTAAAAATATTTTATATTTCCCATTGGTGAACGTGCCTACCCAACACCTAAAGGTAAGCTATTTTTTAAATCTCAATTTTTTTAAAATGGGGGAAAGAAACCCTTATTCATTGTGATGAGGTCAAGTGTCTCAGTTAACACTAGCCTATTTTAAAATGCATGTCTGCATCTCAATCAGAAAAAGTAACCAGCGGAGAATAGTTAATGCCAATTTTTAATTCCCCTGCTTGTGTAGAGGGCAAATGAACTAAGCCGCCCACAATCCCACGACCATCCCGCCTCCTGCGCTGTGTTTTCCACTGTTCTCTCTCCAGCACACCTGCATGCCACGACTGGGCTCAACGCCAGCGGCTACAACCACACAGACCGCCAGCTTCACTGACCCGCACTTCTCACTACACAGCTTTCACTAATTTCAAATACATGTCCTTCTGGGCTAAATTCCCATGAATTTGTGATTTGGCTACATTTTTCTCATCACCAGATGTGAAACACTGCATGAAAAATAATTAAAAACAATCACTGTTTCATAATCCACCTTTCAAATTACTGAACATAAAGGTTTTTTTTCTGCCAACTTCTGAGCGTAGAATAAATTTAAAGAGCATATGGTGTTTTTGTTCCTTGCTTGCTTTCATTCTAGTGAATCTGTTTTCTGAAGCCTGACGATGCTTATAGGCTTGAAACGGAAATTGTGATCTTCGTTTTAACCCTAATATAAGGTATATTTGAATTTTTACCAGTCCAACGTAACACCGGCTCAACCAATTGCATGAATTTGGGGCGGGACTTACAGTTTGGCTGACCAATGATACTTATGAACGTTTGGGAATTATTTTTGCAATCCACTTGTTGCGTCATGACATATCGAATGTGTCCGGGTCCATGCCTCCAATCCTCCAATCCAATTAATACTATCTCAGCACTATTTATATTTATAGCAGACATGTAAGCTTAATGTTTAATTCTAAAAAGTCTACTTTATTATATATGATATGCAAATTTCTAGGGCCTCAAAATTATCAACATAAATCAAAACCTGTTGCACACAATATAGTACATGTCTTCGTCTGATTGAAAGTAAAAATGTCTCACTTCAGGCCCTGGATTACATTTCTTTTTGCTGTGAAATCTTTAATTTTATCTGATTTTTATAAAGTAAACATAAGAATACATTTTATGTTGTTAGTAATATGTCAAGATGCACATTTACTGGACTGGATATACACACACACACACACACACACATATATATATATATATATATGTAACTGTAAGTAACAAATATGATCATCAGTATTTTTATTTGCTCATCTCTCAATCATCACTGAATTGCATTGCATTATGTTTTGAAACTACAAAGCTTTGTTCATAAAACTAAGCATTTAAATATCTTCTTACTAAGACATAGGCAGATATAGTGACAGCTGATATTTATATACATTGTAAGTAAGGAGTTTGTAATAATGATCTTACTTTTTCACATATTCTAAATATATCATACTATCATATGTATCAAATATGATACCAAAAACACCTGTAAACTTTTTTAGACTTAATGAGCAGATTCTGTTTAGTGATGCCGAAATGACACATATCAGCTTTATACCACCTTGTCTAACTGTTCAGGCAGCTCTTACATTCATGTGCTAGCCTACTATTATTCGTGATTCTTTATCTCAGGCTTATTCTCAGCTCTAATTTAAAGCTGATACTAAAATTAATTATGTTTATCTCCAGCCTCACAGTTTTTAACATCAGCGTTTAAAAGTTAACACATCCAGAACACATCAAGGACGTTTTCCTCCTCCGCAAGCATCTTATCCATTCAAACTGTGTCTTTTTTAGAACTGTTTCCTCTTCATCTTCTTCTGACCCCAAAACATCTCTAGAACAACACTGGTATTATTCCATCCCCGAGACTGTGGCCTACCTTCCTTTCATCATGATGAAAACAGTCCAACTGTTTGCTCTGCCTCGGCCTTCACTCTGCACTAATGGAGGGCACCTGGAGGTCTCCCCGACCGGCCTGCCCACCACGGTAATGGCTGCTTCTGTGAAAGAGATCTTCCTTGTAGTGAGAATGTAGATGACACAAACCAATGCTCTCGTCTCTCCAGTAAGGGCTGTCGCTCAGGGGAGGTGTTAAGTAACCACAGGCTTGCTGGTGGGGTATAATTGTATGGCTAGGACGGTTTGCGAAACGTACAGCAAAGAATAGACTGAGGCTCATGGACATGTGTTGTGTGACATTCGATGTCCCTAGAAAAATAAAGGGTTGGTTGTTTACCAAATGAGAAACAACAACAGCATACTGTGAATGAGTCAGAGCAGATAAGCGTGTACACTGTAAAAATAGCAACATCTACATTAACTGCTTTTATTCGAGCTAACAATATTATTTAACATCACTGAACCAATCTATACATACCAGTCAAAAATGAACAATAATTATGGTATTTGTGTTTTTGTAAGGTTTATTAATTTTTATGTTTCTGAAAAAAGTATCTTATGCTCACCAAGGCTGCATTTATTTGGAAAAATACAGTAAAAACAGTAATATTGTAAAATATTATTATGATTTTAAATAGCAATGTATTTAAATGATAATAATTATTATTATAATAACAATAATAATAATAATCATTATTATAACAATAAAAATAATATATTCCTTGATGCAAAGCTGAATTTTCAGCATCATTACTCCTGTATTCAGTGTCACATGATCCTTGATAAATCATTCTAATATGCTGATTTGCTGCCCAATATTTTTTTATTATTATTATCATAGTTGAAAAAAGTTGTGCTGCTTAAATTTTTTTTTTTTTGTGGACACTGATATTATCTTTCAAAAGATTGGGGTATGCAGAAAAAAAAGAAAAGAAAATAAGTAATTAATACTTTTATTCGGTCAGGAAGCATTAAATTGATCAAAAGTGACAGTAAAGACATTTATAATGTTATAAAAGATTTATATTTCAAATTAATGCTGTTCAATGAACTTTCTATTCATCAACGCAAAAAGTATTAAGCAGCAAAAAAAAAAACTATATTGATAAAAAATATTTCTAGAGCAGTAAATCAGCATATTAGAATGATTTCTGAAGGATCATGTGACACTGACAATGATGCTGAAAATTCAGCTTTGCATCACACTTTGCATAAATTGCAAATTTAAAATATATGAAAATAGAAAAGTTATTTTTAAGTTAATAATATTTCACAATATTACCTTTATAAATTCAGCCTTGGTGAACAAAATTCTAAAACCTAAAATAAATCCTTAATAACACTGCTTTTGTGTTAAATTAGGCAGAAAAAAAGCTCTTGCATGTGACCAATTGTCACAGTGTATTTCTGTGATTAATAATGAGAAAACTGGTGATGTAACCTTTACATGAACCACATCAACAAATTAGTCATCCAAATGATCTAAATCTGCCTGAGCCAAAATAAATGAGTAACTCTTTATATTTTGTAATGATACAGATGCTGACAGTTTTTCAAGCATCTGCCAGTGTATTAAAAATGTCAAATCAGGTTATAAAATCAAATAAAAACTGAATTCTTTATCATGAGCCCTCATCACTCTACTTTGCCGGCCATCCAATTAAATGAGCTCTGCGTGCTTCTTTTTTGTGGGTTACATCATGACGCTCGCTGTATTATTACTCGTCTCGCACATCATTATGTTATGACACAACATAGTTATGTGTGAGATAATTGGTACCACAGCTCACCGTTAATGTAGTTAGAGACTAGTGAGAAACAGACACACGTCTTGCAAAACTGTTTTTGCTTTCAGATATCAATTAGAGGAATAGATCACACAAAAATGAAAACTGTAATTTTATTTTTTTGTGCAATTGAAAGTCTTCTGAAGCCAACTCTGGTTGAGGAAGAGGCTAAACAAACATGAAACCAACACTGGAGTTTTGTGGCTTTTAGTTTGTCTTTTAGCTTTGGCCATCTATATGCTCGTGTGCTACAACCCCAAATCAGAAAAAGTTGGGACAGTATGGAAAACGCAAATAAAAAAAAAGAAAGTAGTGATTTCTAAATTTACTTTGACTTGTATTTCATTGCAGACAATATGAACACAAAATATTTCATTTTTTGTCTGGTCAACTTCATGTCATTTGTAAATATACATCCTTTCCTGTCATTCAGACCTGCAACACATTCCAAAAAAAGTTGGGACAGGAGCAATTTAGGGCTAGTAATGAGGTAAATTGGTTAAATAATGATGTGATTTGAAACAGTTGATGTCAACAGGTGATTGTAATTATGATTTGGTACAAAAGCAGCATCCAAGAAAGGTCTAGTCCTTTAGGACCAAAGATGGGCCGAGGATCGCCAGTTTGCCAACAAATACGTGAGAAAATTATTGACATGTTTAAAAACAATGTTCCTCAAAGAAAGATAGGAAGAGATTTGGATATTTCACCTTCAACAGTGCATAACATAATTAAAAGATTCAAGGAATCTGGAGGAATTTCAGTGCGTAAAGGACAAGGGCGCAAGCCTAAGCTGAACAACCGTGATCTCCGATCCCTCAGGCGGCACTGCATCAAGAATCGTCATTCATCTATAAGCGATATCACCACATGGGCTCAGGACTACTTTGGCAAACCTTTGTCAAGTACCACAATACATAGTTACATCCACAAATGCCAGTTAAAACTGTACTGTGCCAAAAGGAAGCCCTATGTTAACAGTGTCCAGAAGCGCCGTCGACTTCTCTGGGCTCGGAGGCATCTGGGATGGACCATCACACAGTGGAAACGTGTACTGTGGTCAGATGAATCAGTATTTAAGGTATTTTTTGGGAGGAATGGACGCCGTGTGCTCCGGACCAAAGAAGAAAAGGATCATCCAGACTGTTACCAGCAACAAGTCCAAAAGCCAGGGTCTGTCATGGTATGGGGTTGTGTCAGTGCCCTTGGCAAAGGTAACTTGCACTTCTGTGATGGCACCATTAATGCTGAAAAGTACATAGAGATTTTGGAGCACAATATGCTGCCTTCAAGAAGACATCTTTTCCAGGGACGTCCATGCATATTTCAACAAGACAATGCAAAACCACATTCTGCACACATTACAAAGTCCTGGCTGCGGAGGAAGAGGGTACGGGTACTTGACTGGCCTGCCTGCAGTCCCGACCTGTCTCCAACAGAGAATGTGTGGCGCATTTTGAAGCGCAAAATGCGACAACGAAGACCCCGTACTGTTGCCCACCTTAAGACTTGTTTGCAGGAAGAATGGGACAAAATTACACCTGAAACACTTCATCACTTGGTGTCTTCAGTCCCTAAACGTCTTTTAAGTGTTGTGAAAAGGAATGGCAACATTACAAAGTGGTAAATGCTTTACTGTCCCAACTTTTTTTGGAATGTGTTGCAGGTCTGAATGACAGGAAAGGATGTATATTTACAAATGACATGAAGTTGACCAGACAAAACATGAAATATTTTGTGTTCATATTGTCTGCAATGAAATACAAGTCAAAGTAAAATTTAGAAATCACTACTTTCTTTTTTTATTTGCGTTTTCCATACTGTCCCAACTTTTTCTGATTTGGGGTTGTACAATTAAGAGATATATTGATAAATGCTGTTCATTTGAACATTCTATTCATTAAGAATCCTGGTTGCATCTCAGTTTCCACAAATACTGTATAAGAAACTGTTTAACACTGAAAATAAGAAATTTTCTTGAGCAGCAAATCATCAAATTAGAATGATTTCTGAAGGATCATGTGACACTGAAGACTGAAGAAATGATGCTGAAAATTCAGCATTGTATCACAGGAATAACAAGAATATTAAAATAGAAAAGGGTTATTTGACATTGTATAATATTTCACAATATTACTGCTTTTCAGTTTGATCAATTAAATGCAGCCTTGGTGACCATAAGAGACCCCCCTCCCCTATTATGGAAGTAATTTTGTATTCAGCAGAAGGAAGAAAGACATACAAGTTTGGAACAACTCGGGGGGTGAGTAAATCACGACAATTTTCATTTTTGGGGGCACTATCCCCTTTAAGCTGAAGATGTATCATATAAAGTACAGAACACAGTATATGGTTCAATATCTTATATGGTTATATGGTGTGTGTGGAAGGGGTAATCTGTCACATCACAGCAGTGTATGGCAGGCATGTGACAGGCTGACAGTGACTGGAACACTACACCTTCAGCAGCGGTTCAACTGCATGCTAGAAATGCTGCCAGTGAGCAATGAACGTGTGCTGCTTTCACTCTGCATACACAGCAGCGTCCAGTTTAAAACAGGCACAAGAAAAACATTCAAAATAAAAGCAGCAACTACATTACAAACGATCCAAAAAAAAACTGCCCCACATTTTAATTTTGAAATACAGAACGACAAAATGCCCACTGCACTGTGTTCAAATAGCTTTTATATTGTTTTGATTTATTTTGAAATATTATAGGGATAGTTCACCCAAAAATGAAAACTGTGTCATCATTTACTCACCCACAAGTTCTTCCAAGCCTGTATGAATTTCTTTATTCTGCTAAACACAAAAGAAACACAGTAAGTTAATAGCTATGTCAACTGTTTTGCTTCTGTACCAACATTCTTCAAAATATCTTCTTTTGTGTTCAACACAAGACAAAAACTCATACAGGTTTGGAACAACATGAGGATGAGTAAATCATGACAAAATGTTCATTTTTGGGTAAACTATCCCATTAAGGCCCATTCATACAAGGACGATAACTATAATAATAATAACAATGATAACTATAATAATGCAAAACTGCAGCATGCGCTTAGAATAAACAATGTCATCATGCGTTGATATGGATGCTAATGTAGCAATTGTTATAGCTATCTTGCTTGTTATTGTTCTTGGTGTGAACAGGCCTTTAAACTAGAGTACTCTGGGAAATTAATTCTCCCACCGTGATCCATAAAATGAAGATTAATTTATTAAAATATAAACTAATTAAAGACTGGTTTCTATGGGTTGCTTTATAAACATTGGTTATTATTATCTAATGTTTCAGTAAACACCCCATAAAAGTAATGTGCATTAAATTGATAAAAGGTGACAGTAAAGAAATAAATAAGGCAGCTGCTATTTACAATAAGTGCAAATAGTGATGGATGCTATTTAAATGAAAATAGCAATGGATTGCAAATTAAGTGCACTAAGTGCAGATAGCAATGGATTATATTTACACTAAGTGAACATATCAGTATCAATACTGATATCGGTATCTCTTCAGTATGAAAACATAAATATCAGTATTTTTTTAGAGATATGCTTGCCTATATATTATATATTCTATTTACACTATGTTAAAATAGCAGTATTTTCTGCAATTTTTTTATTTATTTATTTCACAAAAAGGGACAGTGTACATTAATCAACATTCATGAATGTAAATGTACTCAAATTTGGCCAAAGGCCAGTTTTCATTGGTAGTCCCTTTGCCAGATGTTATTAGGCCAAAAAACTAGAGGAAAAAAAAGAAACAAAATAGAAAAAACTATAACAACAAAATTCAACCAAAAATTAAACAACAAATTATACAAACTGACAATAAAAAAATAAAGAAATGTATATAAAAAAAAAAAAAAATAGAAAGCAGCTTATTAAGATATATTAACAACATTAAAGGGATAGTTCACTTTGAAATTAAAATTTGGTATCTATCAGCTTACCCCAAGGGCATCCAAGATGTAGGTGTCTTTTTTTCTTCAGTAGATCCAATTTTGATGTTTTTAGGTCAAACCGTTCTAGTCTGTCAGTCATATAATGGCAGGTATAGGTCACTGTCTCTCAGGGGCGTAGCAGCCATTTTAAAAGTGGGGGGGACAGCTGTCAGGTGATGTGACCCTCGAAGGAAAATAAATTATGTACATAATGTACAAAGTAAGTACATTCATGTTCATATAATAAATTCTAAATAGAATACCAATTGGCGTTTTAGAGCACCATAGTTGCAATTTTGGGAACGTGCCATGATAGCTTACTGGAACCTATTTTGTGATGTATTCAAATTTGAAAAATAACTTCAGGACTTGGGACTTTGAGACCACTGTGAACATCTATATTTTCTGATTAAGTAAAAATATACTTTTTATGAAATAAAGGTATTTTATGGACAATATTTCAATTACACTACACTTGAAAAAAAATGTTTATCCTAATTCTTAACACTTGGACTTGGAAAAGGATAATTCTAATTCTACTTTAAAAATTTAGGAGCACCTTCTAATCAATAATCAAAAATTCTGATAAAAAATGAACCTTCCCGTTATGAGGCGATATTTGACTCATTAAAGTGATTTACAGGGAATTTTGATTTTACCTTAGTAATGGCATTTTTGTACCTTTATTAAAAGTATGTCATATTTTATGTCAAATAATATATATATTTATTTATAAGCTTTTTAACATTTCTAATTAAAACAACAGAATAAAAACAAGAAGAATAAGAAGTATATTAAGAATAAGTTACCAATCAAATGAAATTAGTATTTAAGAAATAAATTTGCACTACAGAGGTGGCACAGAAGAACACACAAGTGCCTTGTAGGTGTATTTTCAGACGATTAATGAGGCTCATAGGTTTTGAATTTAGATTTTTTTTTTAACATAGAAATATTAAATGATTTAAATAACAGAAAAATATACTTTAAAAATTAAACTAAAATTGCCAGTAGGTGGCGGCAAGTCACTGATTTGATCACTGAATCATTCATGCAATTGATTCTTTTGAACAGCTGATTCATTCAGGGATGAAGTACGTGACTGTCTTTATGAATGGGTAATTGAATCATTGACTCACTAGATTCATTTAAAAACGCAGTTCATTCATTCATAAGCGAAACACCGCTGTGTTTGAATGGAGATGCCCAGCGGCTCAGCTGTGACGTCGGAAACTATTTTCGTTGACGAAATAGAGCAAAATAAGGCCATAGTGTTGTAGTCAGACAATATAGCCGAAGTCTCTTAATATTAACTTCTTGTTTAATTAACTGTTGTATTAAATCAATATCACATTTGCAAACTCTCTTAATAATCATTAAAATCTTTCACTCATCTTTCACTGCACAATGAATCTCTTATTTATACTCTATCTACACTTTGTTTGTTATAATGAGAGAATACGTCTGTCTGTGATACATTACTCAATTGCAAAAGCAAGTAAGTTAGAAACCTTTGAAGCTCCCTCAGCGCAAACACAAATATGCTGATCGGGTCAGTTGCACAGGTGCTCCTAAATATTTTTTCATAGTCGACTCGCATGTAGTAGGGGAGCGCAAGGCACAAAGTAACGCGGGGTTAGTTGTAACACACGTTTTTTAAATATTTCCACACATGCTAGCATAACCAAATTTACAGTATTTACTAGTTACCATATCAACATTATATAGAGAAAAAAGTGCGCCAAAAATCTAAATAAATTTTTCATCTCCGTTTTTATTACTAATTTAAAATGAGACAAATCTGCTATTATTTTAATCTCCAATCTGTTATTTATCAGTTTAGATAGTTTTTAAATGCTTTGATAACTAGCAGAAGACACTAACCGGTTTTAAATTAAAGTTGCGCAGATGGGGTAAGCTGTAACACTGCGTTACAATCTGCCCTGCTGTGCTATTCTATGACATTAGCGAATGTAATTCACACTATTTACTTTAATACATTTTAATGAGAAACGACGAGAAACAGGTGAATAAAGACTGACAATCATTGATTAATGTTCAGAAATTATTATTTCAAGACATGAAAGCATTTTGGCTCGTTTATATGGGCCATCCCAGGCATGGTTGCAATATGTTCATTGTCAAACTCAAAAATCAGATTACTTTTAATTATTAAAAAACGCCATTTTATTATTTAAAATAAATAATTATTTTATTGACAAAATATTTTAGTTTGTCTTCCATATTTTTTTTTTCATAAGATCAGATAACATTTTAGGCTGTCATATGGTCATGTTACAACGTGCTCCTCAGCTGTAACAATGTACCCCACCTACAGGGCATGTTGTCACATTTCACTTCCAATTTTTGTGGGTAAATAAAGAAAAACGTATACACTGTATTTATGAAACAAAGTGACATATTTGTACTAGACAAGTGTGAAATTACTGTGGATAAAAAAAATTATACTCTGAACACGAAGTGGATTTGCACAATTTAAGAAAGTCAAAAAGTGTTACTTTGTGCCCTGCTCTCCCCTAGTTTTCAGTCGCAAATGTGACTTAAATGGTCGCACTGTAGAGGCCTGATTAGGTTAAATCATAACATGGAAATTTGATCGCGCGAATCGTGTCATCGCGACATAACACATACTTAGTGTTTGAAAAAAAAAAGGACGTAATGGTCCTCTGCTTTTTTGTGGGGTGCATTTTACCCCAGACCGCCAAAGAGCAAAGAAGTGAATAAATGAAACCGCGAGAGCAGCAGGAGATTTGAAGCTCATGGCAGACGCGCCCAAGAGATGATTTGCCTTGTGATTGGCTGAATGTTAGGTCACTCAAATCTAAGTAACAAATCAGAGAACGTGGGTGGAAATATTGGCGGTGGGTCAAAAAAGTGCGGGGGACGTGTCCACCCGTCCCCCCCGGCTGCTACGCCCCTGCTGTCTCTATAAGAGGGAAAAAGAACATGCACAGAGAAATTCAAATTAAACAATTCCCCATCGTAACTACACATTGATGGCCTAAGACACGAAACGAGCGGTTTGTGTAAGAAAACGAACAGTATTTATATCGTTTTTTACCTCTTGTACACAACCATGTCCAAGTGATCTGAGTGCGCACACACATCCGGTGTGTGACGTGTGTGCACGCTCTCTGGCTCACGCTGCATTCACACGGGGCGTCGGCGTCAACGTCAACGCTTGACGGAGGGCGTGTCTGAAGCATGGTGCTAACGCAACTTCGTGGTATTTTCTTGTTGGAAGACGTGCACTGTCATCACTGTCATCGCGGGTCTGCTTAAAAGAAGTCATCATTATCCTAGAGTAGACAGTTCAGAAACGACACGAGCGATGACAGTGCGCGTCTTCCAACAAGAAAATACCACGAAGTTGCATCAGCACCATGCTTCAGACATGCCCTCCGTCAAGTGTGAGCCAGAGCGCACTCAGATCACTTGGACATGGTTGTCTACAAGAGGTAAAAAACGATATAAATACTGTTCGTTTTCTCACACAAACCGCTCGTTTCGTGTCTTAGGCCATCAATGTGTAGTTACGATGGGGAATTGTTTAATTTGAATTTCTCTGTGCATGTTCTTTTTCCCTCTTATAGAGACAGTGACCTATACCTGCCATTATATGACTGGCAGACTAGAACGGTTTGACCTAAAAACATCAAAATTGGATCTACTGAAGAAAAAAAAGACACCTACATCTTGGATGCCCTTGGGGTAAGCTGATAGATACCAAATTTTAATTTCAAAGTGAACTATCCCTTTAATGTCCCATTTATACTACTTAATGCAAATAGTGGCAATTATCTGCACCTCAGTATTGTAGTACATTATACAACAGTATGCAATAATAACATATTGAGTGTAAATTATCATTTTAATTCAAATTATTAAATGGATGCCACCTTATTGGGACAATAAAGCCCTCCCTATACCCAATACTTTCTACTTTTTGATTATTTCCTTCACTATTATTGAAAATGAATGCCTTTCCGACGTGATATGAGATTTGAAAAGGGAGGGAAAAAAGTTCAAATCAACATATTAGAAAGATTTCTGAAAGATCATGTGACACTGAATGCTGGAGTAATGATGCTAAAAACATAGCTTTGATGCATACAGTGTGTAATGTGATAACATTTGTATTATTAACAAAAAGAAAAATGAAACTGGAAAAGGCATACTTAATTCAATTCTGAGCGTTTCTGAGCAGTGTTTTACTCTCTCCCATAGATGATGTCTCATTGTGAAGTTTAACCAATTAAAAACATTTGAATAATTCAGCATATGCCTCCCCATTGGGTTTTACTCAATGTTTCTCTCTCTGTTCACTGAGTTTCATATGTTTAGTCTGCTCACTCCAAATGAACTGCTCCCATTTCAATTAGGCACATACTGATAGAGGTCCTTTTTCTGTTTTGATTTGGTAATTAAGCTCTCATGTTTTCATGTGTGGTGATAAATATTTACGCGGGCGACGATGCTGACAATATTCCTCTCGCTGTATTTATTATTAGACGTGCCATCAGTATCCCCACACCCAAAAACCCAATGAATATAAAAAGTTGACAATGACCTTTCAAGCTTCCACAGTACTCAATCAACAGTGTTTGTTTACAACTTCACATATCAAATGATTTAATAAATTGCAACCCCAATCAACAGATGTCAAGGACACCTCGCCGCCACCCATCGTCATTCAGATTTTTACAGTACAGTATTTAATACTTAACATACCCCTTAACATATCACAATGTTTAGATGTGTACATAATGTAAAATGTGTACATAGTGCATTGGTAACTAAGACTGTCTTTATAGTACACTGTGTGTATTGAGTATGTGTATGTGTATTTTGCACATTGTCTTCTGTACAGTCTGTAAATATGTACTGTCTATATGTAAACTGTTTTGTTTTTTGCACTGTTTGGAGCACGCTCTCAAGAATTTCACTCACCAAGGCACTTGTGCTGTGGTGATGTGACAATAAAAGTGATTTGATTTGATTTGATTTGAATAAAAATCTAATGCAACTTTGGTGGATGGACTGGTTGGAAATTGGATGTGAGGTCTAATAAATCTAAAATATGTTCTTGTCCGTATACAAAAGAATCCTTTTGAAGACTGACATTGTAGTTCAAGGAGAACAGGCTAATAGATGGCAGGTAACAACTGCTTTGAAAGCGAGGCACTCGGGAAAATATTGCTATAGAATACTGTTGATTGGACGGCGCATCGAGAGAGACAGAGCAAGGCTTTTGATCGAGCAATGCAAAGAATGTCAAGTAGAAATGAATGCAAGGAATATTGGGTTGTTTTCCTATACTAAAGAATTCTCCCCTGGGATAGCGAAATGTCACGAAATTTTGCTTTTGGATGTGCGGATCACCACCAACTTCAGAGTGTCTGAATAAAAGAGGCGCTTGGTTTATGTGCAGTGAACCGTAGAAATGAACTGCCTTAAAAAACATATCACCCTCTTCCTTCTCCCTAACTGAATAAATATTCTCAGAGCTGCAAAATAACAATGTCAAGACACCCCATATTTTTTATTAACTTCTGCAAAGCAAATCCTGGATTTCTTCTCAAATTGTACAGCGGTGTCTAGACGTTGTGCTCTGAGCTGTGCTGCCAGGGAATAAATAGTTGAATATTCCAAATGTGGAAGAATTTTAATGAGCACAGAGCTGTGTAATGTTGACATTAAACCGTGATGGATTTCACCGTATAGTCATGCAACAGACAATCTGACAATCGTTTTTTATGCTCAAAATGGATTTGCTTAACCAGGTAGAGTCTTGTGTATCAGATAACCTCTGAAAATTCTAATTTCAAGAAATAAACACATGGCAGTATCTTATTTTGCATAATGAAAGTGGGGCACCGACATGAGGAAAGATGGGATTCTGGTAATTCAACCTTTGTCCCTGCATGTCGAGTCCATCTGTCTTCCAAACTCTGCTTAAAAGGAAATTAATTTCCATGAATTTGGTGCTAATCAAGATGGTGGTCCGGCAAAGCCAACAAAACTTCAGGGAAATGTTCACCCAAGAATTATTTACACACCCTCATGTTGTTCCGAACCTGTATGACCTTCTTTTGTCCATGAAACACATGGAGAAATTGTAATCTTTTATATGGTTCTCTCCATAAGACAAGTGACAGCATCTGTAAACTCTAAACTCTAAAAGGGCAAGAGAAACAAGATAAATGCACCGTACAAGTAACCCATACAACTCATGCACTGTATGTCAAATCTTCTGAAGCATAAAGAACAAATATAAAGAAAGAATAACAGCATAAGACTGAGAAATTGAGTATGACTAGTATGGAAACTACTTGACCAAGTCTTACTTGCTAAGCTAGAAGCCTGGAGGAGACACCGGTACACCAGCATCCAAAACAAGACATTATGATGGTTATTATCTATGCTTTTCCTGTCGATTCTTCAACATGAATCAGTTTCCCTTGATGCCATTTAATTAACTTTCATTTTATGGCCCAGATTGAAGAATACTTCAGATATTCAGTTTCCTGTGAGGTGTGGCCAATTTAAATTCAGCTCATGAACTGAAACGCACGCAATTCTGAAATTTGCACAAATCTATTCACTGCATCACCTGTCTGCCACAGTAACAATGTCTGAATTAGCCTTCTGCAAAAGCTGATATTTGAAGCTAATTTAAATGGATATGTACACAAGTGTTTGGAGTGAGATTCTTTTGTGAAAGAAAATTACACTTTTATTCAGCAAAGAAAAGATGCATTCAATTGCTTAAAAGTGACAGTAAAGACATTTTTACACAAACAAAAAAATTGATTTTAAATATGCTGTTGTTTTTGTACTTTCTACTCATTAAATATTCCTGAAAAAAAATCATGATTTTTTTTTTGTTGCAAAAAACATTCACGTTAATTCATTCATGTTAATACAGTACATTGAGTCTTATTTTTACAGATTTTTTTACAGTGTGTGTGGATAGATAGATAGATAGCCTTGGTGAGAATAAAAATTCTAACCAAAAAAAAAAACTCAATCAAAAATATTACTATATTAATTTAAAAATATAACCAAAAAGTGTGGACTAGATTGCTCCAGTGCGGACATGTTTCCAATGATAAGTATGCGTATCAGAGTACTTACTCAAGTTTCAAGTTTCATTTGTCACATACACAACTATACAGAGATTGTATAACCAGCAGTGATATGAGAGTCGGGTCCGCTCCATGGACAGTGCAAATATTGAAAAAATACAACACAAGGGAAGTATACATAAAATAAAATGAAATGAATAAAAAAATAAGATATAAAGAATAAAATATAAAATATAAAAGAATGTGCATGACAGTATGCTGAATAATTAAATATTAAGATAAGCATGACTGTGCAGAGAGGAATGTGCAAACAGGTTGTACATGGTTGACATGAAGCAGCCAATCACAAAAAAATAAAATAAATATAAGATAAGATAAGATAAGATAAGATAAGATATGTTACAAGACACAGAAAGTGTTGTGTGCAAATGTGCAAATGAGCAAATTACACTGACAGTTATGAGGTAGAGAGTAATGAGTGTGTGATTAGTGATTTGAAGTAAGTCAGATGATGTTAAGAGGCTGAGTTTGAGTTCAGGAGCCTGATGGCCTTGGGGAAGAAACTCCTCCTAAGTCTCTCGGTTTTTGCCATCAGGCTGCGGAAGCGCTTACCAGATGGCAGCATAGTGAAGAGACAGTTTCCAGGGTGATTTGAGTCCTTGATGATTTTGACAGCTCTGATTCTGCAGCGTTTGAGGTAGGTGTCCTGCAGAGAGGGGAGAGACGACCCAGAGATACGCTCAGCTAAGCGCACAACTCTCTGCAGGGCCTTGCAATCTTGGCTGGAGCTGTTTCCATACCACACTGAGATGCACTGAGTCAACACACTTTCTATGGTCCCTGCATAGAAAGATTTCAGGATTGTTGGTGAGACCCTGAATTTCCTCAGCTGTCGCAGATGGTACAGTCTTTGCCTGGCTTTCTTAACCTGTGTTTGGATGTATGTTGTCCAAGTCAGGTCCTCGGAGATGTTTACACCGAGGTACTTGAAGCTGCTTACTCTCTCCACAGGGGTCCCGCTGATCACAAGAGGAGTGTAGGGCAGCAGGTGTCTCTTTCTGAAGTCCACAATCAGCTCTTTGGTTCTGCTCACGTTCAGAGAGAGACAGTTGTCCTGGCACCATGATGTAAGTCTCTCCACCTCATCCAAGTATGCGGTCTCATCATTGTTGGAAATGAGGCCCAGAACCACAGTATCATCAGCAAATTTGATAATAGATGTGGATCTGTGAGAGGACACACAGTCATGTGTGTAGAGAGAGTAGAGCAGGGGACTCAGAATGCAGCCCTGCGAGGCTCCTACGTTCAGGGTGATGGAGTTTGAGGTGAACTGGCCTACCTTCACCGCTTGAGGTCTGCCGATGAGGAAATCTTGAATCCAGTCGCAGAGTGAAGTGTCTAGGCCAAGGCCTGTGAGTTTGGAAGTCAGCTTGATGGGGACTATGGTGTTAAAAGCTGAGCTATAGTCAATGAATAGCAGTCTTGCATAGTTCCCATTGCTGCTGTCAATGTGTGTGAGGGAGGAGTGGAGAATGTGAGAGATGGCATCATCAGTTGATCTATTGGAGCGATAGGCAAACTGAAGAGGGTCCAAAGTAACAGGGATGGAGGAGCTAATGTGGCTCTTAACAAGTCTCTCAAAAACCTTCATGACTATTGATGTGAGGGCCACTGGACGATAGTCATTCAGGCAAGAGGGTTTATTGTTCTTAGGCACAGGGATGATGATGGATTTTTTAAAGGAGGTGGGAACTACAGAGGTAGCAAGGGACTCGTTGAAGATAGAAGTGAACAACCCAGCAAGCTGATCAGCGCATGATCTCAGAACCCGGCCTGTGATCCCGTCAGGTCCAGCCGCTTTCCTGATGTTCACTCCCTTTAGTGCCCTCCGAACCTCGTCCTCCGTCACGGTGATCACATGATTCTTGCTTCTCTGCCTGCTGCTTCCTGACGCGCTGCCGCCGTTGCAATCAAAGTGGCCGTAGAAGGTGTTTAATTCTTCGGCCAGCGACGGATCTGCACTCACCTCCGCGGAGGATTTGTTTCCAAAGGCACAGATGGTCCTTAGTCCCTGCCACATGTGTCGAGAGTCATTGAGCTGAAAATGAGACTCAATTCTCTCTTTGTAACGATGTTTGGCGGCACTTACTGCTCGTCTGAGAGCATAACACGATGCTTTATACTCGCTCATATTCCCAGACAAAAGAGCCTCGTTGTATGTGGCAGTGCGTTTGTTAACCGCATCACGGATTGATCTGTCCACCCACGGTTTCTGATTAGGGAAAGTCCTTACAGTAATCGTTTCTGTAGCTTGTTCGGTAAGTGTGTTTACAAAGCTCACTGCTACCTCCGTGAACTTGCTGACGTCAGATGAGCTCGCCCTGAACATGTCCCAGTCGACGTCATCAAGAGCCGCCTGTAGCATAGCTTCAGAGTGGGAGGACCAACGCGTCACTTCCCTCTTCACCGGGGGTTCCTGTGCGAGCCTTTGTTTATATTCCGGTGTGAGGAAAATGGCGGCGTGGTCCGATTTACCAAAAGCCGGTAGTGAACGGGCCTTGTAGGCATTCTTAAACTGAGAGTAGCAGTGATCCAGTGTATTCGGTCCTCTAGTTGGACAGGATACATGCTGGTGAAAGTTCGGCATGACCTGCCTGAGGTTGGCTTTGTTAAAATCCCCCGCTATGATAAAGGCAGCGTCAGGATGTTTGTTAATGTAGCCGCTGATCACGTCGTGAAGTTTAGACAAAGCCAAGCCGGTGTCTGCCTGTGGTGGAATGTAAGCAGCAGTAGCGATGACCGCGGAGAACTCGCGGGGTAGATAGAATGGGCGGCAAATAATGGATAGATGTTCCAGATGAGGCGAGCAGGATCGCGACAGAGAGGAGATATTCCTGGGGTCACACCATTCCTTGTTAGTCACACTCCTCCACCTTTGGATTTACCGGCCTCCGCTGTTCTGTCCATCCGTAAAACAGAGAAGTTGTCAGATGGCGTTACAGCAGTGTCTGGAACCGAGGGCGTGAGCCATGTTTCAGACAAACAGATGATGTTACAGTCCCTTATGTCCCGTTGGAAACTTATCCTGGCTCTAAGATCGTCCATCTTATTATCCAAGGATTGGACATTAGCGAGCAAAATGCTCGGTAAAGGAGGACTGTGAGCCCTTTTCCTCAATCTGTTTCGAATACCAGCGCTATTTCCACGGTGTTTTTTGTTCCGTCTCCTGTGTCCTTTGTTCTCCGCATTCCGAAGAATCTCAAGAGGCCACGATGGATTCGGTGATAAAGTGTCCTGAACCAGGTTAGTGAAGCGGTTTCCAATGTCCAAGAGTGTACTTTTGTCGTAGGTGATCAGTGCCGACGTTATGTGTGTAAAAATAGAAATCAAAAGTAAATAAAAAAGTAAATAAAAGCATAGTCTTAGCGGAGCGACCCGGACGGCGGCCGAACATAGCAGCGCCATCTTGGAATGTCCAATTATGTACTCCTGATGTGTAGTGTGCTGCTGTGGTCCCACATTTTAACCCATCTGTACACTTCAAAGGGTTTGCTTATGCACTACACTGCTACAGGATCTCCCCCTCATTCTCAGTCCTACAAGGGATAAAGTGAAAATCAAGTCAATTAGCAAAAATCCTCAGCTCTGCGCTTGTCCCCCTTATGACACCACTCGTTGGTTTAGCTGAGGAGGATGCATGTGTGCTTAGTGCTGGATAAGGTCATGGAGTGTAATCCTACCACTGAATTTAATTTTCAGCCTGCACTTTCAAATTAATTCATTTAACTCCAACCTCCTAATCACAGTGGAGGGCAGATCTGCATGCTAATTGCACAGGATAACAGTGCTGATAAGACCCACTGATTCTTAAGGGAGCTTCAAGAAAGAGCTGTGCCAATGGTCCTTGTAGTTCATCTGATTGGATGGGCTAATCACAGGGACAGAAGAAGCCAGAGTGCCGTGTCGACTCCAGCCTCAACAGATGTCAAATCACTTGCATAATATGTCTTTTGTAGTTTAGAGAGGTTGTAATATGGAAAACAGAATTGTCTTTACTCTTTTGAAGTGAACGTGTTCAATGTATTGTGCAGAAATATGGGTCATTTATGATCACATCCAATAGCATATTAACATATATTATTAAGAGCAATACTATATATATTGTACTTATAATAATGTGGGAAGGGTAGCATTATATTTATAAACAGACAGAGGTCAATTTTTCACATGAGCACACAATATAATTTTTAATTGCATGTTGCTGCTACTTTATATGAAATAAATAGTCAGGTGGAAAATAATATATTGCAGTTGAAGTGTTAAAGCCTTCGGGCTTGTACTTTTGCAATGCAAAAAGATGAAATTAAAAGGTAATAAATGCCTCGGCAGTGAAATTAATTTTCAGGGGATATTCCCACACATGGCTTTGACTTTCATGGCAAGGTATGTGGGCTGATTCTGTAGCTCAAGTGCTTTAAATAACCCTGAATGTATGGCAGAGTATTTTTCTACATGACAATATCCAACCTATTCTTTCTTTTTTTATGAGAGAAGCACCTACACATCGTTCTAACAGCAAATTTAACACCAAAAAAGGATAAAAGGAGGTACCAAAAGACATTTGACAACCTGACTCAGATAACAGGTATTTCAGCACGTCTGGGTGTCTGCTCACCTCGCTGGTTACTGCAGTCAGATACGTGACTGTGATCAATCCTTCTGTTAAATTGTTGCTAATCGAGGTCAGCTGGAGCACAATTAGTATAGAATTAAAAGCTTTTCATTCCAAGCTTAATGACTTCATCTTGATTAGGAAACTCTCCTGGACTCTGCTGTCATAACCAAGATAAAAATTTAAGTATGTGAATAAACATGCATGCAAATGAAAGCTACCTCATATAGTTTATACAATGACTTTAGTTCACAAAGTATGAATCTTTTCTCTGCTATTGAGGGAGACATGAATACATAGTGCTGTTTACTAAACAATCTTACACAAATTACGAAATTTGTTTCAAGCATCAAATAGAAAAAACACTTATTAGTTGGGGTGCACCAATATTAAAATTCTGGCATATACATAATTGGACATTATACATAATATTATTCCATTATACATAATGGACAACTGGTAATTGGCCATTAAAATGCATTGTGCATTAAAAATACTATTCTATTTTACTTAAAATGTATTAATTTAGTTGTAGGAGTATTAATGTATTTATAATATACATATTTATAATTATTAATTTGTTAAAAAACTAGCAATTCAAATTTAATTGCAAGTGAATGTTGGCATCATGTTGGCAATATATATATATATATAAACATTCAGAGTTCAATATCCAATACTGTTGGTGGTGTTGGTGTCACAACACTGTGTATTTTAATTTATTTAAATTAAAATTGTTTTTAAAGATTAGGTAAGCATTAAATAACTGATACTCTAATGAGCATCGTTTAATATCCTATACTGATAAATAAAAAAATAAAAAAACATTGGCTGAAAAATACAAAAGTAACTTACTACTTAAACATTTTTATTGCAGTGTAAATTCTACAAGTATTGCATCACTTATCTATTTAAAAAATCTGATTACATAATGCATGTGACTCCCACTGGTTATGTATTTTAAAAGTGTCTCTTTGAGGTTTAAAAATGTGTTTTCCATATTCTGTGTTTACATACAGTATTATGTCACTAGTAAAGCTTTAAAGTGCTTCACAATCTGATGTCCACACTGACCACAGAGAGAGCCACATGAATAAAAAAAATATTATTATTTTTTTTAAATCTCACGTTTCAGATGTGGGTTTTGTTTGCCAGACAGTCATTGAGTAAGCTCATCTGCATGCCCGCTGTGTGGACACTCACCCGGGTCAAATTAGCATTTTGTAGGTGGAGACGGCCGCAGCTCTGAACCGGAGCACTGGCCATGACACATTGATGTGCTTTGTTGTTACCCTGAATGGCTCTTAGCTGGCAGCGCTGCTAACAGGTGCTGATTGTAGCCGGTGAGCAGGCGAGTGTTTAAAGCTTACGTGTTTAATGTGATTCCCTGCGTTCTGAATGATTGCATAAGCGATGTGCATTGTTTATCTGGCCAAGGGGAAAAATAACAATGTTTCGTTTTCGAATGCCTGCTGGCAGAGGGATTCTTCGAAATCAAAGCCATAAACAAAGAACTGATGTATGAGTTGAACATCGTCTATGACACTCACATTGATATGTGACACAATATGGAGGGCTTTAGATCATATTCTGTAAGCAATCTACCTCCCTTTTTGGCACACAGGCAAGAATTCCTCCTGAATCAAGTGGAGTGAATGAACAGGTTTAGATACAGATAACGAATTAAACCATCACATGACAAGTGCATTTCTTTTCTGACATAATTATAGCTGGCCAAGTGCTATATGAAAAAGCCTGATCCTGAATGGTTTGATTGAATGGTGGAATCGTTCATATAGAATTACGACAAATTAATTAATACCACCAAACAAACACCTCAGAATTCATCAAATCAAGTGCCAATACTTACTAATTTGTGAACTGTTGTTTTTCCCCCTACCATAAATATAATTTCCTAGAGGACGTTGTCAATAAGGAATTAGCTTTTACAATTTTACAAAAGGAATGGAAAATGAAATCATAACAAAAGTCTTTAGCATTGTGTTTTGCGCCACTGATTTGGTAAAGTATCTGTCAATCGAACTAAAATCCAATTCACAATATGGGTTAGTGCATTTGTCTAATTGCAAAAGGCTGTGCTTTAAGTAAGTTTGATTCACTGGATTTGTAAAGAGAAGTGTTTGTGTAGTTTTACCGCCAAAATAAAAGCGCCAGGGTTTAACCCTTGCAAGTTAAGAGATTAACACATAACTAATTATATATACACTGCCCTCCAAAAGTTTGGAAACGCCCTAGAAAAGTGGGGTTTTGGACAATATTGGCATGAATCCTTTTTAATTTGTGATAATTTTTGCACTGATAAGGGACAACACAAACTACGAAAACATATTTTATTACATAAACAGTTTATACATAGAAAAAACTTACATTTTCGATTCATTAAAATATCCACAATTAGCAGCTATTACAGCTCTGTATAATCTGGGCATCCGAGCTGTCAGTTTATTCAAACATTGACTTTGAATTAGCAATCAATTGTTGAAGCTACAGTATTAAGGTGTGCTGACCCAAAAATCTTTAAAAAACCTGGGCCAAGTTTAAACCAGTAACCAGGCATCACAGCTGGCAAAGGGGCATGTCTGACTTTGACATGTGTATATTGCCATTATTATGTTTTATTGCTGGTCTTCAATGATAATGTCAAGTTACTTTAATGTATTTGCACCAAAAAATGATAAGGATTTATACTGATATCATCCAAAACCACACTTTGCCAGGGGTGTTTCCAAACTTTTGGAGGGCAGTGTATATATATAAGTTTGACTCCACTTTAAATTCCAAGTACAAATTTTGGTAATTTGGAAACTGAAAAGGAGTTGTTTTGCTCTCAAAGTATACCAGATTGGTGCATTCAATTTTAAAATGTACAGAATTTTCCCTAGATGGTCTGGGACCCACCCATAGTCTCACATAATCCTGTGGGAAATGTATTCTGACTAATTTTGTTGCAAGCAACATACATATTTTAAATGTAAATATTTCCTTTCTAATAGTAGATATGTTAACATCAATTGTATCTGTTTTGTACTTCCATGTCTGTAGGCTCATTCATTCAGTCACCAGCATTGTTATGACATTGTATTCCTGCCAGAGATGGCAGATTCACATACTTCATACTTCACACGTTTTCATACTGTGAAAACGTGATGGCGCCGCACATGGCTGCCTCGGTTTCACTAGTTCACACTTACATATAATAAATAGAATAAAGTTTATGCGTATTTGGCGTGCTGTCCGAGGGGAGGGCTTCGAGCTCGGAACTTTGGCCCGAACCCTGAATACCCCCCATAGGTTTAGGACAGGAATAGTTGTAAGTGCGGAGAAGGGGTGGCGGAGGGATGCTGGAAAACTGTCAAGGAACAGAGGTAAGTCTGCTGTGTATATATACACACCTCTTATCTTGTTAACTGGGTTGATTACTGATTGTGCTCCTCTTGTGCTAATCAGGTTAATTATCTGAACGTGCTCCTCCCGAACTTTGTTAATAAAACATCATTTCACTAGTTCACACTTACATATAATAAATAGAATAAAGTTTATGCGTATTTGGCGTGCTGTCCGAGGGGAGGGCTTCGAGCTCGGAACTTTGGCCCGAACCCTGAATACCCCCCAAAAGCAACATAGCAAAGGACAGCCGCCCGACGAATAACCCCCCAAAATTAGCGCAGAAAATTTGGCGGGCTGGCGTTTCAGGAAGAAACTTAGTCTCTTGACCGGGAGGGCCCATACGAACTCCGACGGGAGCAGCTCACGGCGCCGGGTGAAAGGGCCCTACCGGCCTATGGACGAGGAACAGCGTGATTGGGGCGTTCGATCGGGAAGGCTCACACCACTTCTCTGACGGGAGCAGCTCACGGCTTCGGATGGGTGAGCCCTACTGGTTGATGACGGAGGAGCAGCGTGTTTGGGTTGTCTGACCGGGGGCCCATACTGCCTCCAATGGGAGCAGCTCGCAGCGCTGGGAAGATGGGCCCCACTAGCCGATGGACGAGGAGCAACGTGATTTGGTAAGCCCGATCAGGAGGGCTCACACCGCTTCTCTGATGGGAGCAGCTCACAGCGTCAGACGGGTGAGCCCTACTGGTCGATGACGGAGAGGATGGGCTTGAATCGACTGACCGGGAAGGTCCACAGTTTGACGGGAGCAGCTCGCGGCGTCTGATGGGTGGACCTTACCGGCCGATGGACGGTTTAAATAATTTTGAAGTGCCAGCCGCAAGATCTTGGTGGCGTCTTATGGGAGTTCAATGCTCATTGCATCATTTGTGTAAGCCTTGTCGGTAGTCGGACGGAAAAAACAATGTTTTCCGGGAGGCAGTTGCTGCATCTGACGGGAGCTCAATACTCACTGTGTCAGATGGGTAAGCCTTGTTTGGTAGACGGACGGAAAAAACCAATGTTTTCCGGGAGGCAGTTGCTGCATCTGACGGGAGCTCAATACTCAACTGTGTCAGATGGGTAAGCCTCGTTTGGTAGACGGACGGAAAAACCAATGTTTTCCGGGAGGCAGTTGCTGCATCTGACGGGAGCTCAATACTCACTGTGTCAGATGGGTAAGCCTTGTTTGGTAGACGGACGGAAAAAACCAATGTTTTCCGGGAGGCAGTTGCCGCATCTGACGGGAGCTCAATACTCAACTGTGTCAGATGGGTAAGCCTTGTTTGGTAGACGGACGGAAAAAACCAATGTTTTCCGGGAGGCAGTTGCTGCATCTGACGGGAGCTCAATACTCAACTGTGTCAGATGGGTAAGCCTCGTTTGGTAGTCGGACGGAAAAAACAATGTTTTCCGGGAGGCAGTTGCTGCATCTGACGGGAGCTCAATACTCACTGTGTCAGATGGGTAAGCCTTGTTTGGTAGACGGACGGAAAAAACCAATGTTTTCCGGGAGGCAGTTGCCGCATCTGACGGGAGCTCAATACTCAACTGTGTCAGATGGGTAAGCCTCGTTTGGTAGACGGACGGAAAAACCAATGTTTTCCGGGAGGCAGTTGCCGCATCTGACGGGAGCTCAATACTCAACTGTGTCAGATGGGTAAGCCTCGTTTGGTAGACGGACGGAAAAACCAATGTTTTCCGGGAGGCAGTTGCCGCATCTGACGGGAGCTCAATACTCACTGTGTCAGATGGGTAAGCCTCGTTTGGTAGACGGACGGAAAACCAATGTTTTCCGGGAGGCAGTTGCCGCATCTGACGGGAGCTCAATACTCACTGTGTCAGATGGGTAAGCTTCGTTTGGTAGACGGACGGAAAAACCAATGTTTTCCGGGATGCAGTTGCAGCATCTGACGGGAGCTCAATACTCACTGTGTCAGATGGGTAAGCCTCGTTTGGTAGACGGACGGAAAAACCAATGTTTTCCGGGATGCAGTTGCAGCGTCTGACGGGAGTTCAATACCCACTGTGTCAGACGGGTAAGCCTCGTTTGGTAGACGGACGGAAAAGCGAATGTTTTCCTGACCGGGAGGCACTTGCAGCATCTGACGGGAGCTCAATACTCACTGTGTCAGACGGGTAAGCCTCATTAGTAGATAGACGGAAAAGCCAATGTTTCCCTGACCGCCAATGTTTCCCTGACCGGGAGCGCTTTTGCAGCATCTGACAGGGAGTTCAATATTCAGAACAGTTTATGAGGATTACTTTGCGTAATTGTTTGACAAATCCAATAAGCTGCTTCTGATGACACATCAGAAAATCTTGGTGCTGCTTTGCATCCGAAAGTTAAGCACATGAAAAAATAGAATTTCCTGTGCCAGGGTACCCCAAATAAGTGCCATGAATCTGGATGGATAGACCTAGTTTTGAAAGCTGAGGCGATTTCGACTTTTGCCAGCCAAGTGCATGATTTCATCATATTTATTGCATGATCAATGTCCTACTGTTGAGAGACATTTTGTCAAGAGGAATCGAGGTGTTTCATGCTTGAAAACAGGGAGTTATGCGGAGCTGACAGATTGGTTAGAAGGTGTTTCTTACCCAATAATTTTCCTAGTAGCCACTCCAATGGGCTAAAGCGAAATGGAGAAGGCGGGGCGTCGAAAGGGCTGATCATGAACCCTCATTTAATTCACGCCGCCTATGGGGAAATCTGAACAGATTATTTCTGTGAAACGACTGAACTCAGAAAAATGGCAACTTTTGATGTCCACATTCAAGGATTTACAATTGCTGTAGCATTTCTGTCATAAAGAAATGGCCATATAATAAAAATTAAGTGGACATTTGAATTGAATGTGGAGAAGCCGAGACATTTTATTTTGGCTTCCATTTTATTTAAGAGCTGTTGCTGCTGAAGGTGACGCAGATCTGACACGCATCGTATTTCCTCTCAACTCTCTTTACCTTTTCTGACCCATTTCAGTCTGTACTAATGAGCTTACGAGTTGAATCGGGTGTGTTAGATGAGGGAGACAGTGCTGGGCTGCTCCGGGACAGTTTTGAAAACCATTTCAGAGACATGTTCTTAAATGTGACTCATAACATATTACATGCCTGCACAGTTTTAAGGCAGCTTTAATTGCCTTTTTTGGTAACTTAATATCTTAACTGACCATGACATTGCATGCTCGTAGTTTATTTCGCGCTTTGATATTAAGTAATAAATTCTACAGCGCGCACTGGCGCATTTTTGTGCGCCAGTTCACACGCTACGAGCACCGGACCATTTTCTTGCTCGTTTGACTTGCGCCTGGCTCTAAAGTGAAGTGGAAGCGCGTGACACGTGTCTGAAACGTCTCCAGTTTGATGTGGTCGTAAAGACATTCCGCGACTGAATAAATGCACTCCTTGTCGAGAAAAAGGAGACGGAAGAAGCAGCTGTGAGTAGGGTGGCCAACCCTAGCCCCGCTCCTGCGTTAAATAATTAACGCGTTAACCTGAAAAATCAATCGCTTGCATTAACGCGCTAATTTTGACAGCACTAGTTATAATTAATCGATTAATTATCAGTACAATCAATAGCCCTGTTACCAAATTAATCATTGGTGACGGCCTTAGATAAGGGGTCTATGTCTGCACCTGTCAGGATCTGTGTTCAGATGTTATGAGCCACTGGAGATGGCTTCGAGGCAACAGCATTTGGTGGGACAGGCAGTGATACTACAATGAAAAGAGTATTGTGACTTTAAATGAAGTGGACAGCTGTGAGGGAGAGGAGCAGGGGTCGCAATTGTCAGCGGAGGCAGGCTCACGCTTAATATCACTTGAGGTGGGAAATTGATAGAAGCGTAAGAGAAAAAATGGAGTAAAAGAAAGATGTGTGGGTCTGTATTGCAAGCGGAGGCAGCCTCACGCTTGCTTTGCCTGCTGTAGCTGTAGGCCACAGGAAGGGAGTCCTGAAGAACTTGTGTAGCCTGATCTGCTAGCGGAGGCAGCCTCGCGCTAGTGTCTGCTACGGGAGCTGGAGGCCACTGAAAAGGAAAAAAGGGGTTATTAGTAGTGGGAGGAAAAAGACTGAGATGTGTGAGCCCGTGTTGCAAGCGGAGGCAGCCTCACGCTTGCTTCGCCTGCTGTAGCTGTAGGCCACGGGATGAGAGTCCTGAAGAACCTGTATAGCCTGCTCTGCTAGCGGAGGCAGCCTCACGCTAGCGTCTGCAATAGGAGCTGGAGGCCACTGAAAAAGAAAAAAGTTTGGAAGTAGCAGCGGGAACGACTGAGATGCAAGGGCTTGTTTTGCAAGCGGAGGCAGCCTCACGCTTGCTTCAGCTGCTTTAAGGGGCAGTCACACTGTACTTTTCGTTCCATTGACTTCCATTCCTACGCATGCCAATGCGTCCGACCGGAAGCGCAGGCTTGTGCAAAAAATTTCACATTCGCATTCCAAGGTTAAAGCTTGGTGAACTCTGGCCTGTGTATTCACGTGACGTGATACCGTGTGACTGATGGCAGATCCATAGTCACAGCATGACTTCCTAACTGAATTAAAGAACACATTTAAAACTGCAGCACTGCAGGGAAGTGGAGTAGATGGTTTTTTTTTTTTTTTTTTTTTTTTTTTTTTTTTTTTAAATCTATATTTTCTTCATCCGTTTATCGGAGTGAAATATGTAATTTATATTAAAATGCTAGTGAAAATTCAGAAATCTGGGTAATTTTGTTTGTTTATTTTATGCAGCTTTTTGCGTCATGGTTACAAAAACGACATTAACATCCTTTTGTCACAACGTCATTTAAAACGTTTAGCAACAAATTACCTGCCATTTTGCGACTTTATCTAAAAATTTTATATTGCAACACGGCCTGCGCCGCTAGCGGAGGCAGCCTCGCGCTAGCAACTGCTGCTACAAGAGCTGGAGGCCCGGCTGCATATGACAATGTGGCCGGTAGAGCCGCGGTGAAAAGTTGAGCCGAAGAGGGAAGCGAGTGAGGCTTTGCCACGGTTAGATCTGGGGCGTTGCCCAGGCTCGTTGAAAGCCTGCCGCTGCAACCCAGCGCTTAAGGAGAGCCGTGTTTTGTGTGGGGCGATGGTGGTGTCGAGCGAGGTGAGTTCGGGGCCTTGCGAGCTTTGCTCAAAATATTGGCCGCCCTGCTGGATTGGATTTAGGAATGAGGTTGGCTGATTGCAGAGACGAATAACTTAGATCGTACAGATCCGCTTTGTTTACCCTCCGCGAGGACGGTGCGTCGGAATTAATCAGCATTTGCCTCAGACTTAAATACGATCCACTTTCCAATCGGAGGAATTGTTGGCCCGGCCGAATGATACGAGGATGCCGGGGAAGACGTTTGGAAGTGACGCCGGTGGAGGCGAGGTTAAGCCTTGACATCGTGGAGAGCGTGTGGCTGGTCGGGCAGAGAGCAGCCAGCAGCCGCGACGAAACCTGGAGCTCGGAAAAAATCCCCAGTATAGGTCTCGTTGTTTAGACTGGAAAAGTTTGTTGGTCTGTGATGTAATGGCAAAAGGAGCAGACCGAATGCTGGAAAACTGTCAAGGAACAGAGGTAAGTCTGCTGTGTATATATACACACCTCTTATCTTGTTAACTGGGTTGATTACTGATTGTGCTCCTCTTGTGCTAATCAGGTTAATTATCTGAACGTGCTCCTCCCGAACTTTGTTAATAAAACATCATTTGTTGCTCCTTGGTACTTTTTCTGTTTTTGTTTGTTTGTCCTGTCTTAAGCAACGATTTTCCGATCAGATTCACTAGAAACGAACTCTTGGACATAAGAAATAGCACACCAGATAACCTTTTGCCGACGTTTGAACATTCAGACGTTTTACTGGACATTTTAGTCGGAGGAGCTGCGTTCCTATTCAAAGCGCTCCAGGCGACACAAGCGAGGGAAGCGTGCTGGTGCGCTCTTGAAAACCAGACAGCGCGGTTTAAGGACTCCGCTGCCGAGTATTCACCTGGCGAATCTCCGCTCCCTTGCAAATAAATCAGACGAACTACAACTCCTCACCCGCACAAACAAGGACTTTTTAAACTCTGCTGTGCTTTGTTTCACGGAAACCTGGCTGAACGGAGCTATCCCGGACAGCGCGCTTCATCTATCCGGATTCCAGCTGTTCAGAGCAGACAGAGTCACCGAATCATCGGGGAAAACGAGAGGTGGTGGATTATGTTTTTATATCAACGAAGGCTGGTGTACAGACGTGACAGTTTTAAAGAAGATGTGCTGCCCAAACTTGGAAGCTCTCTTTATCAACTGTAAGCCTTTTTATTCACTGCGGGAGTTTTCCTCGTTTATTCTGGTGAGTGTGTACATTCCTCCTGACGCACGTGTGAGCGTGGCGCTAGAACTGTTGGCCGACCAAATCACACACACAGAGCAGCGTTACCCGGACTCTTTCATTGTAATTCTCGGTGATTTTAACAAAGCTAATCTCACACGCGAATTGCCTAAATACAGACAGCACATCACATGCCCCACCAGAGACAGCAATATACTGGACCACTGTTACACTGTTTTAAAGGATGCATACCATTCTGTCCCCCGTGCAGCGCTGGGACTCTCTGATCACTGTTTGGTTCACCTTCTACCAGCCTATAGGCAGAAACTTAAATCTTCTAAGCCTATCTTAAGAACTGTAAAGAGATGGACTGTTGAAGCAGAGCAGGATCTACAAGCCTGCTTTGAACTTACTGATTGGAGTGTTTTTGAGGCTGCAGCTGCTGATTTGGATGAACTCACTGACACCGTGACATCCTACATTAGTTTCTGTGAGGACATGTGTGTACCTACCAGGACTTATTTAACATTTAACAATGACAAACCTTGGTTCAGTACAAAACTCAAACAGCTTCGCCTGGCCAAAGAGGACGCCTACAGGAGTGGGGAAAAAGCCTTGTACAAACAGGCCAAATACACACTGAATAGGGAGATAAGAGTGGCAAAGAAGAACTACGCTGGAAAGCTAAAAAAACAGCTTTCCAGCAACGACCCTACATCAGTGTGGAAAGGCCTGAAAGCCATTACCAGCTACAAGACCCCTCCCCCCAACACTGAGGCCAATCAACAACTGACTGAAGACCTGAACAGTTTTTACTGTAGGTTTCAAAAACAAAAGCCTGGTCTGACACCCCACACCCACTCTGACCATCCCACAACACAGCCATCAACACCCTCCCCCTCCCTCCCCCCTACTGTTTCTCAGCCTGTAATCAAGATCTGTGAAGAAGATGTAAGCAAAGTCTTCAGGAGACAGAAGATAAGGAAAGCCAAAGGCCCAGACGGTGTCTCTCCAGCCTGCCTCAAAGCCTGTGCTGTTCAGCTATCATCCATCTTCACATTAATCTTCAATATATCACTGGAGCTGTGTGAAGTCCCCTCCTGCTTCAAACGCTCCACCATCATCCCTGTACCCAAGAAACCAAAAATCACAGGACTTAATGACTACAGACCTGTTGCTTTAACGTCTGTGGTGATGAAGTCATTTGAGAGGCTCGTGTTGGCTCACCTGAAGGACATTACTGGACCCTTGCTGGACCCCCTGCAGTTTGCTTACCGAGCAAACAGGTCTGTGGATGATGCAGTCAACATGGGATTGCACTACATCCTCCAACATCTAGACAAACCAGGGACCTATGCAAGGATCCTGTTTGTGGACTTCAGCTCCGCTTTCAACACCATCATCCCGGACACCCTTCAGAATAAACTGACACAGCTCTCCGTCCCCACCTCCATCTGTCAGTGGATCACCAGCTTCCTGACAGACAGGCAGCAGCTAGTGAGGCTGGGAAAATTCTCATCCAACACCTGCACCGTCAGCACTGGAGCCCCTCAGGGTTGTGTTCTCTCCCCACTGCTCTTCTCCCTCTACACCAACGACTGCACCTCTAAAGACCCCTCTGTCAAACTCCTGAAGTTTGCAGACGATACCACACTCATCGGCCTCATCCAGGACGGTGACGAGTCTGCTTACAGACAGGAGGTTAAGGAGCTGGCTGTCTGGTGCAGTCTAAACAACCTGGAGCTCAACACGCTTAAAACTGTGGAGATGATCGTGGACTTCAGGAGAAACCCCCCAGCTCTCCCCCCACTCACTATCATGAACAACTCTGTGAATGCAGTGGAGTCATTCAGGTTCCTGGGAACCACCATCTCTCAGGACCTGAAGTGGGACACTCACATCGACTCCATCGTGAAAAAGGCCCAGCAGAGAATGTACTTTCTTCGTCAACTGAAAAAGTTCAACCTGCCACAGGTGCACATGACACAGTTTTACTCTGCTGTTATTGAGTCGGTTCTGTGCTCTTCTATAACTGTATGGTTTGGGTCAGCCAGCAAATCAGATATAAGAAGACTGCAGCGGACTGTTAGGACAGCAGAAAGGATCATTGGTGTGCACCTGCCCAGCCTTCAGGATTTGTACTACTCCAGAGTGAAGAAACGGGCAGGTAACATCATCACAGACCCCTCTCACCCTGGACACGACCTGTTTGCGCTTCTCCCTTCAGGCAGACGCTACAGATCTCTGTGCACTAGAACATCTAGGCATAAAAACAGTTTTTTCCCCTATGCCATCTCCAGCCTAAACCACTAACACAGGAATTATTACCTGTGTTCTGTAATTCTCTAACCCTAATTCTTGCCTGTAAATTCCATCCCCCCATCTCAAATTATTCACTCTCTCTAGAACTATGTAAATATGTATGCATCATTTTCTATACAGCTGTATATAAGAGTAAATAAGGCACAAATCTGTACATAAATCTTCTGTTCCAGATTCAGACACATTATTATTATTATTATTATTACTATTAAGGCTTATTTAAATGTTCTGTTCTCATGTCAGATATGTATGTTTATATGTATGTATGTATGTATGTATGTACCAAGAGCTTCTTAAAAACCAGAACAAATTCCTTGTGTGTTTGCACACACTTGGCGAATAAAGCTGATTCTGATTCTGATTCTGATTCTGATTCAGGTTTGTATGTGTTTGCTGACCAAGTGCCAGTGAGGTGAATGAGAATGCTAAAAGACTGCTTTCACCATTTGTTTAAAACATTTCAGGTGTGTCCCAATTTGCATACTTGTACACTATTCTATGCCGTTTTGTAGTAAAAATATTGTGAGTAGTGGAAGGGGAAGGGCCATTAGACTTCAATGCTGAATGACAAAATAACCTTATACAGTATAAATTATACACTACAAGGTTGTGTACATAGTATATAAGTGCATAGTGTGCATAGTGTGCCATTTGGGACGCAGCTTTTCATTAGAGAAATGCATAAATATTTATGCTAAAAGACATCTTCCAAGGACATGGCAAAATACTAACTCAAGCTCAACAAAAAGTAGTGAAATAATTCAAAATTCACCCCAGTATTCACTTAAATGTGATACTGAAACCAAATTTAACTTAAACATTGCGTATAATACCATATCCAAATGATAGGCATGCAAATGTATTGCTTATAGGAATTCCTAATAATAGGAATGACTTACAATAACGGTTTGGCTCTCTCTTCAGAGTTTTGATTCTTTTAAATCCAATGATAGACAAAAAAAAATCCCTTTGAAAAAAATAGAGTAAAACAAATCTCCAGTTAGAGGCAGCGTGGCTTATGAGGATAAAAAACGTAGTTGCCCTCATCAAGCACAGTACCTGTCAACACAGTATTATTAGCACATCAAATCCTGATTTAAATCTATTTCCTCACGAAATAACATGTAAATTAGCTTTGCCATAATAGGACATAAAACCCAAACAACTTCAAAAATGTCATGACTAAGGTGTTCCATATTCATGAATTAAGCGGATTATCATTGCACTCATAACACGATTCAGCATCGGTGGAAAATACAGAAAAAAACAACCTGCAGTGGGTGGATGAATGTCATCCTTATACCCTTGTCGGAACAAGCACAAAGCTCAATTATGATTCATGCGCTTCTTTTCTAAATCAACCTTTATCTTGCACCTGTCCATTAGAAAGGAGTTCTGCATTTAGCTTATCTCGGTTGTGCCGTGTATTTAATTGAAATTCAGTCTCTGCTGGCTCTTTATGTAATTGCCCCATGGTGGAGATACAGCTTGGGCAACAATGCAAACCTTTGAACCCATTTCATCAGAATGTTCCATTTCCTTTTTGATCTGATCTGATGTCTATATTCATTGCCCGCAATCGCTTCACATTAGCAAGCAGGGCTTAATTACCTTTGTATTTGGCATCGCGTGACACCCCATCCGTAATCCCACCTGACAGGAATCCCTCAGAGTATATGCATCCTCGTAAGAGAAGTGAATATGCGTATACTCATTATACTAATGCCGTAAATTATTGACTCCCTATTGCACGTACAGGAGATGGACAAGAGCGAAGGATAGACTGAGGGAGGAGAGATTTGATTTCTACCGCATTGCAGGTTTCTGCTCTCTTTCGTATTCGAATTCATCTTGAATTCACGCTGCATATTATCTGTCTCTCTAGTCCCTGAAGCCTGACTGCTGCGTTCGCCTGGATTCTTGTTAAAACAATGCTGGGAGAAGGAGAGAACACCTTGCCGTGCTAAAGCAAACATCCCCTACTCTGGATCAATATTTGATGCTAAATTTTTAAACGCTTGATAAGGCGTGCTTCCTTATTAAGACGTGAGCAATCTTGCTTAAGTGATATTCTTGTGTCTCTGCTGTTTACATCAAGATGAACATCGTTTAGACATTTCAATTTTGCAATTGGCTTAGATTCTAATGAAAAAGAATTGAGTATGGATGGTTTACTTTATTACTGAGAAAGCAAGTGTATTTCTGTTTTATATATAGGTGTGAGCTTGTAGTTTGAACTGAATGGAATGTGATGAGAGAGAAGGAACTATAAAAAACTAGTAAAAACAATCAACACTTCTTTTCATTGCATCCCTGCTTGCAAACAAACACAACTCAATTAGTGTAACAATTCATGAACAAAGACTTCTAATATTATCAGCCAGCTCTTTATATAACATTGGATAAATAAGTATGTCTATATTTGTCCATACATAGTATACTCAAGAAGGCAACATATACTATATAGCAAATCTCAGCTATCCTTACAAAATATGAACTATATTATCGCACAGCACTGTCTATATATAAAGTTGGATGCATAGTACATCCAAACTTTATCCATATGCATACAGAATAATCACAAAAGACAATATAACACTATATAGCAAATCTCAATGGCTTGATCCGCCTGTATCATCACAGCTCCAATCTTCAAAATGAGACTATAAGTCATGAAGATATTATAATCATTATGATTTTTGGTAAAGCTGCATTGAAACGTGTATTGTGAAAAGCCCTAAACAAATAAATTTGACTTCTATGAGCTGATTCTTATGGAAGCTTGTTTCCGCTGCTGTGACTTTTCTCGCAATTGCGAGTTTACATATTATAAAGTCATAATTGCGTACTATAATGTCAAAATTGTAAGACATGAATAATTCATTGCAATTCTGAATTTTTCCTCTTATATAAGTTTATATATTGCAATTCTGACTTAATACACAATTGCGAGTTTTTACAGTAAGCCAGAATTGTTAGATATAAACTCGAATTTGTAGGAAAATTGTGTGTATTGACATCTTTCCGCGGTTGGAATAAATTATGTTCTGATGTTCATTCATATTTATTTCATGCTTTAAGTAAATATGAAAAGACGATTGGTTAATGTGCACTTGAAATAAGACAATATACAGTCATCTGTCACGACAAATTAAAGAGCCACAAAACGGTATTTGAATGTGTGTGTGTGTATTTGAATCTCACTGTGTGAGAACATGATATGTAGTGTGAGAGTGGCATGGCTTCTCAGACATAGCAACAGTAACTAAGGGGGGTGGGTCTTTGCAAAGGGTCAATTGCGAGATGTAAACTCACAATTGCAAGAAAAAAGTCAGAATTGTGAGATAAAACAACGCACTTAATTATTTTATTCAGTGGCAGAAACAGACTTTTACAGTTTTCTTTTTAATGAATAGGTTAAAAAAAACACTCAATTTCAAATCAGTCTTGCTGTCCAATTGAATCAATATAATGACTCACTGAATTGATTCTTGATTCACTTACTGAATCGCACTGACCACCATCATTATTTTTATTGTGTCCAACTCATCATAAGCCAAGAGCTGTACTGCATTAAGTGCACTTAGAGATTTTGAGACTTCATGCGTCATCAACAATCAAGAGTCGGAACCAGCTTCGTTCCTTCTTTCGATTCCCATCTCTATTTGTCAGAGATTCACCTACTACTGCGCTCTGATCATCACCCAGCAGGGAAATTACTGCTTATGGACTTACTGGAAATGTCTTTGACATCAACAGCAGTGTCATCAAGATACAGAAGCTCAGTGTCGATAAATTGCACCAAAGCGGTTGATAAGCAGCCAATAAAGCAGGTCGTGTCTTTCCACCAATGGACCAAGTCGTTCCGTTCCTCTGGACAAGCTTTAAAGATCAAGACCTAAAAAGCCTCCAGTGTATGAGTGTTTGTGCCTGTGTGAAAGTGAGAGAGAAGAAATGAAATGGGGGGGGGGGTTAAAAAAAATCTGGCAGCCACTCAAGTGAATCATTATGTTCTAAACGTGTGCTGTAGTTGAGAAAGGGCTACTAATAGTTTGGGGATGGAAGGGAACTGTGGTGTAATACTTACACATGTTGCACGGTTGCCCAAGCCTGACAGAATACACAGAGGTTTGAGCCATCGCTGGTTTATACCGGTTCCTATCTTCAGCTGGAATTAAGTTGAGCGACCATTTAGTTGAAATCATTTTAGAGTCACTAATACTTTTAAAGCCTAGATTTTGAGGTGTTTAGATGCAGTACAAGCCCGATGTGAAGTCTCCAAGTTTCATAAAGCTTCCTGCAATGGGCCTGTTTTGTAAAATGAACTGTCAAATTTAAAATGAGCAACTTTAATTACTTCAATGTTTTGCTAATTGTTTTTGTTGAATTATTCACTCATTGCAAAACAAGTCTACAAGCATTTCTGCAGACGTATGTATCTGTTGCTTATTGTTAACTAAAATTAAAACTATAACAAATATTTTTGTGTAACTCTGTAAGCTGAAATAAATAAGTCGAAGCTCTAAAAGTACCAACACTAAAACTGAAATAAAAATTAAATAAAGTGACAAAAATCACAAAACAAAATTCCAAAACTTAAAATGAAAACTGAAGATATAATAATAAAAGATCATTCAAAATTTGATAACTCATAAATAATACTAAAATAATGCTGGTCTATATATGTTCATCATATATATAATTGTGAAGAATGTTAAATCTTATCATTTAAACCAATGTTTAATCATTTTACAGTTAGTATTAACCACCATCACCAGGCCCACAATCATTTTCAGCCACAGAACCCTGCTAAAAGCTTTGGACGCCACTCAGTCACAAAGTTTTACACATCATCTGCTCCTTGCCTGTTCATTTATTAAATATTTTGGCTAATTTGATGGAGCTTCCAGCTGGCAATAAGAATGCAGTTCCCTTTGTTCATGTAAACTACACAGATTTTCTTCTCCAAACTTTTTTTTTTTTTAATCTGCAGATTCCATCTGTGCCCAATAATCTGTATATTTTAAAATACAACAAGCATAATTACCATATTAAATAAATAAGTGCATACATAAATACACACACACATAGTACAATACACAATTTATATACACACCCCAAAATATAATTTCTTAATGCCTGAAATGGTGTTAACATTTTTTTTTTTCAGATACAACCACAGCTGCCAACTTGTAAACAAGTTTTTTTTTTTTGGTGCAGTCTGGTGGGGACACACCAGCACACCAATATCTCATGCTGGGGACCAGAATCCAAAACACAACATATGCTGGTGATCAGTTCTTTTCAGCATGCCTAAGCAGGCCATTGTGTGCCAAGTACACCCATGTGAGTATTTTCCACCGCTGGGGTGGTTGCTACTACCTTTTTAAACATAGCAACGGCAATAATTCTTTGGCACACTGCACTGTGGCAAGAGTGTGGAACATCTAAATGACAATACATCAAATATAGTGCTACTTTATGCTCATACATCATTGTAAATAAAGTATTTCTGTTAAGGTTGCTTTGCTGCCCTGAAGAATCGTAATCGTAATCTGAAATTGTTGGAAAAACTTCAGTATCCCTCAAATATGCATGGATCTGTTTCTTGTACATACACTCTTAAAAATAAAGGTTCTTTATTGCCATTGATTGTTCCATGAAGAATGTCCATGGAACCTTTACATCCTACAAATGGTTATTTATCATGGAAAAGGGTTCTTTAGATCACTAAGAAATGGTCCTTTAAAGAACTGTTCATTGAAAGGTTCTTTGGGGAACCAAATATGGTTCTTCTGTAGCATCGCTGTGAAAACTCCCTCTTATCTTTACTTTTAAGAGTGTACAGAAGATTGTTTTAATGACATCCAAAAGCCAGAAACAAACAAAAAAACAACAACACAAAAACATTTCCCAAAATAAGCCATTTTGATTCTGTAATACAGCACACTTTGAGGAGGATGCTGTGAAACTCAATCGTGTGTGGTTGACCATTTTATTCAGAAAAAGTCTTCCTGTAAAGAAATGGAAAACAGCACGGCAGATGAACCTCTGGGAAGAGAATGAGATACGGTAAGACCGGCCTTTTCCATAATGGCACTCAAAGTTGAAAGCGAATAATCCCTCTCAGCTGATCTCAAGGTTGTCTGTGTGAAAGTAGTCTTCAGACAGCTGACTCCGGCCCAATACTGATCCCATCAGATGCTTTCTCAGAACTATAAAGGCCAGGCCTGAACGCTTTATCGGAGTCTTCACGATTTGTCTTGCAAGGGATTTAGATTTCCGTAAATGTGTGAAATGAATACGCATGATGCATGCTAATGGATTACCATTAGTAGTGTGGAATTAGAGAGGGCTTGTTCTATTGTAGTCTACTAATGGAGGACAAAACTTAGTCTATTAATTCAAAATTTCAAAAGATTAATATGTCCAAGTCGAGTGCAGAGAGCCTTTCATCTGAAGAAATTATATTTTTCTCTGGATCATTTTTTGTATTTTCAGCTATTCGCATTCACTAAGACAGAAATGTTATGTATTTTATATCACAGTTTATCACAAGGTATGGTGCTTTCTGGCTCAGTGGTTGATAGAAAACCAGGCAAAACAAATCTTTTAAGATAAAACAAATGGAGAAGTCAGAGACCTATCTGGGGAGCAGAATATCATAAAAACTAGAAAGTCGACTCTTTTGACTTGCCTGAGCAACAGCATTTGTTAAAATGATATGGAAAACCCAGTTGATTCACAAAAAGAAGTTTAGCAGAATGTCTAAGCTTCTTCTTTACAAGAAAAGTGCATGGGGAAAAGGGACTGTCAAGGTATAATAAAGACAGAAATAAATAAATAAATTAGTCCATATAACTTGTGTGTATCAGGTAGGAATAAACTCAATTCCAACCCTCCTCTAATATGGGACTGAACTAAAACGTGGTTGAAGCAAATTGCCAATCTTGTTGAGCGTAATATGCAGCATGTGTATGTGGAAAGTGGAGGTGAGATGAATATGACACATTTGATGGATGACGTCTAGATTCTCTAATGGAACAGATGTGTTCTCTAATTGGGTTGCTGAGATCTCACACACATATGGGGGTACCTGCCAGTTAGGAAAATTAGACATTAATACTAACATTTTTTTCTGTAATTTGATAGAAATCTGAGAAGTCAAGCAGTGTATTAATAGACATAGTTTGATAACAAAATGTATGAAATCTCACTTGGAGAAACTTGTTTACATGTCCAAGAATATTCCAGAAATTTATGTGCATAAGAAAATGGCAGGGGAAAAAACATGTTTTAGTTCAAATTAGGCTGATTTTATATACGATCAAAACTAGTTTAGTACATTTTTTTTACGTTTGAAAGAAGTCTCTTATGCTCACCAAGCGTAATCACCATTTATTTGATCAAAAATACAGTAAAAACAGCAATATTGTAAACAATTTCTATTTCAGTATATTTCAATGTGATTTATTCCTGTTTATTTTGTAATAGAAGTCTTTTGTAACATTACACGTCTTTTATTTTACTTTTGATCAATTTAATCTGCCCTTGCTGAATAACAGTATTTATTTATTTAAAAAAAAATAATAATAATTTACTGACCCCAAACTTTTGAATGGTAGTGTAAACAGGAAAATTAAAATAATCAGAAAATGATGGTCGTTGTAATTGATATTTAAAAATAACACAAATCAGGTTTTTATACAGATTAAGATCTAATGAGTGCAACACACTGAAAAGTTTTACCTGAGCAAACATCAGATGTAATGATCAAATATAATTTTATTTTAATGAACAGACATAATGCAATGATCCATAGCAGTTCTTATTATCTTTTATGCTTGAACTGATTTTTAATTTATTTTGCATAAAAACAGACACAAGACTCTGTTTCTCTATGCCGTTGCACCCTGATTAATCTGAATGAATAACATTCAAACGTTAATTGACTTCTTGTAACCTGGGGAAGCTTGTTATCTGGAAAACTGGAAAATGTGAGTGCTCATAAGTTATTTTCAGAATAGCATTCCAGTATTGCTGCAGTATATAGAATGTATGTGCAGCATGCAAATTTATAGAATATCTTACTATTACCAAAAAGTGCAGTATATGAGCGGAGCATCACAGTGTAACGTACTTGATCTGCCATGTCCAGTGTGAAGGATAAACTGGATGTAATGTCAGCTGTGGATTAACAAAATACAAGCAATGTGTATTACAGTAAATGGGGTCTTTTTTAATTTCATGTTGACATTTCTGTTCATTTTTTGTTTCGCTCTTTCTCTCCCTGTCTTTTTCTTTTTCTTTATTTAATTTTTTCATAGTGTTCTGCCAAGATAAAACGTCTGAATCGTCCTTGTACTGCTACATTTGACTTTGATATGCCACTTACTGGCTATTTTCTTGACAAAGCTTCAAATAAGGAGAATTTTAACATTCTGAATTCAATCAGAACATGACCATGAAGAGGATCTCCTCTAACAGTTGTGAATTCTATTAGACATTACTTGCAATTTAAATTGTAATTTTGAAAGCATGAATCAAGGAACAAATAATCACTTTGTTTATTATTACCAAAAGCTTTATGTAATTTTTTGCTTTGTACAGTTGTCAAACTATCTAGAAGCTTGTTTCTACAATGGAATAAAAAATGAAAAAGGTATTTGTGTCTTTTTTATCACACAATTCTGATGTAACATTTTATAATTGTTTTTTTTTTCTCTCAGAATTGCAAAAAACATTAAGAAATTGTGAAATACAGTATAACCACAGACCTTGTAATTGCGAGAAAAAAAGGTCAGAATTAGAAGATTTTTTAAATTATATGTCGAGAAAAAAAAAAGCATAAAAAAAATTATGAGATGTAAACTCAGAATTCTGAGCCATATATATCTTCTTATTTTGTGGCAAAACAATCTTCTAGAAGACTAACACTTACACTATAAAATCATACTATTAAAATAATATATTAAGTCGTGAGAAACAAATTATAGAAATTCAGTGGACATTTTCTCCTGAATTTCATTTCACTAACTCTGCACACAATCATGAGTGTTCTGCTTTTTTTGGGAAGGGTTCCAGTGTTGTTCTTATTGTGTAAAGATGTGCAGGCCTCTAGGCTGTGCTTATGTTGCTATCTGCAGATGAACTATGACAGATGAGGTGTGTGCTAAATAAATAATTCTTCCTTCTTGCCCAAAACAGCAGCTCTGAGAAGTGAAGCGACAGCACCACAGGGCTACAGGAAGCACAAGCACAGAACACAAAACCGTGAGCCGACTAGCATGTGTGTGCGTGTGTAAACGCATGAATGAGCATGCGTGTGTTGCAACCGGTAAAACAATAGCAGCGCTGGCACAATAACAAGGATGCATTACTAAATATTTACTAGACTGCTTGCTGTGCATGGTGCCACAATACTAGGGTGCTTTGGTGGTTGCTTATTGGCCCAAGGCAAAAGAGTCAGCCTCTATGATATGCTGGTCACTTTGGTTCCTCCAATTTCTTAACCTGTTTTATCACCTGTAAGGCAGTATGTCTGTCTGATCACCTAGAAAAGCAAAAGCACATCTCCTCAATAATTTTAGGTAGCCTATCATTCGTGTCTGTAGCACAAATGGTGTTGGGTTACAAACAGATGATTAATATTTGAGGGTTGTTCAAATGCAAATGCTTTAGCAATTACCAATAAACAGAAAGATAATTTAGTCTGTGCTCCATATGATAGTAATCAATAAGCAATTATGAAATGAAAGCAGAAACAGAAGTCCGTATATCGTTTCCAGATACCTCTAGCTTCCTATCTGACTTTTATTCATCACTAAACTGTAGAGATAGAACATTATTCAGACACTTTCCAATCAACAGTTCATTTGTTTGATTAACTCAGTGTGTATAATTCACGCTAATTAGCTTTGAAATTGTTATGTCTATTAATGATTCCAAATTAATTGAATTATGTTCTTCTAATTGGCACATCTCAGTTTAATACCATTGTATTTCTTTCTCTCTGTCTCTTTGTATATAAAATTATATATTATATCATTTAATTTACTGGAAAGGCATTACTGACTTTGAAATTCAAAAACACATAATGGGCGTCTCAGAGAATTATGTTTAAATCATTTATTCCCTGATTGCATTCATAGGTGCAGAAAGGCTTTATTCTTTCTTCACATGGGAGAAATGAGAGCTTTCAGCAGTTCTTTGTTTCTGTGGCTTATTAAGTTCTATTCAACACAATCATGCCATCAATTTGCATAACTAATTGAGTATTAAGATGGTTATTAAGGCTCATTCTCCTTTTCAAAATGATCACAAAATGTGTGGGTCTTATGTTCAATATGTTCAAACTTCTGCAAATTCTGCATCACAAATTAATAATTATTAATAAAAATGTCAGTAAGCGACATTATTTTAGGCAATTAATAAGGGCCACCCAACTAATGACTTACTAATGCTCCTCCTCACAGAGATTTACTATGGTATCATAGTTTCCACCACAGTAAATAGTTTTTGTTCATGCAATAAAACTATGAAAACTGGTAATGGTATTATTCACCACTGTAACTGCTACATAAAAAAGAAAGAGATTAATAGGAAACAGTAACTATGGCATCTTGTTAACTGTGGTTTCCGTACATTTTATGTGACAACCGAACAGGGTTTCACAATCATTTCCATGACTTTTCATGACTAATGGATATTATTTCTTAGAAATCCCTTTATAGAGATTTTTCACAGAAATCAGTTTTCAGTCAATTAAATGACTACATAAAATAATATTGACAATAGAAATTTTCTTGACTTTTCTATTAAGAAGTCCCACTGGACATGTGTGACAATGCTGGTTCACCAGCTAGACTAAAATGCAACCGGCAAATATGAGCCTGGAAATTTATGCTGGTCTAAATTGCTTTTTAATTTCTGTTTAATAATTTCTACTCCTTCTCCAGGCCGGGAAATCAAATTTGCTTATGACAATTACAACTCTGTAACATCTTACAGAGTAATATACAAGTCTATTTTGTTGATGTAAATTAATGAATTGTGTCAGAGGGTCTTAGAACAATCTTGATTCCCTGACAATTCTTCATGCCCTGTCTAAAAGGCTTTTGGCTGCATTTTAATGTATATCCACAGTCTACAAAGTGAATTCACCTGTTCACCACATGACAAAAATGGCGAATTCTCCCAGCAGCCTAAATTTAGACTCACTATTCCATAAGGAATCTGTATTTCACTCCTCTTGTGTTCGAGAATGCTCAGAAGTCCTGGTGCGAGCAAGCATTAAGCTGAGTGAGCAGCATATTCTATTCTGAGTGAGTCGCTCACCCCAGCAGGTCTTGTTTTGGCCTGAGGCTAGTCTGCCAGGGCTGACCACTCCTATCTCAGGTAGCACTGAGCAGACACCTTCAAGAGCCCACAAATGAGGAGCAAGTAAAAAGGTGGGGTGCTTAGAGTGGCTCAGTGGTGTATAATGTGTCCTCTATGGAGCTGGAAGGATTGGTGTGAAGACTCGGTATTGGTAATGATTAAAATCAACAATGACTTCGAAATATAAGCCGAGCAGAACAGGATAGAAACATTTCAAAGGAAGCTAAATGTTAATGTCTGAGAAATTAAAGGTCATACACATTAACTCATATAACCTTGTCCAATCAACCTGAAATGACAAAAGCTCCCACTTTCCATTTTGCTCAATGGATTTAACATTTATAAAATAAAACTTAAATGAGGTTATGCAACAGAATTGAGCATTGTGAAAACATGCTCCATGTTGTAGATTTAAAACTGGCTATTCAAGTCAAACACATCTCCAACTTTAGATACTGACTGGATAAATTAGATATTTATTGGTGGAAGAACTGTTTATTTAGATTTAATTATTAATAAATACATAGTAACTGTTACTGTACTAAATAACATAAATGTTTAACCACAAATTATAAAAAAAGAGTAGAAATATGAAAAATTAGAATCCTATAATTTACTCACCATAATGTCGGTTTTCATTAATGAAGCGAATAAAAGGTCCACAGATGTAGTCCTTATGATTTGTGTGCATTATTTCAGAAATCTTCAGATGTCATTAGATGGCTCTGTGTGAAAATAAATGCTAAAAATAAAATCTGTTATTATCTCAAAATGGTGTAATCGCTTATTTGAATCTGATGCAGTTAAAATTAGTTGTTTACATACTGTGATAAAGATACTGTGCTCTACACCAAGGAGAAGAAGGCCGAGAAAAAACATAACACAAACCTCATTGGTTCTCGCGTCTATCCTCAAAGCGGTAAATTTAAATGACAACTAAGGAAGCCTTCGAGAACTTAAAGATGCATTTTTAAAAGCAAATGTATGTAAGATTTTACCTTGAAATATCAGTTTCAAAATTATTCTGAAGGTAAAATTACTTTTAATAAGGCGAATGGCGTCTGTTTTTTCCCACGTTTCAGTCCAAACGTCTGTTTGGTGAGTGGGTACAAAATTCTGCGAAAAGGGCAGATTGCTTTACGGCAGCAACAAATGCACGTGAATTCGACAGTGCAATTCCACTCACTTAACTGTAGGGAGCTCCAAAGTCGCAAAGTCTTTGTTGTTTTTTGCATGTCCTTGACCATGTGGCCCCAGGTTTTTTCTTGTTTTGTTTAGTTTTGTTTTGTTTTTTTTACCACCCATTAGCAAAGGAAATATAATGCCCGAAACTGAGCTTTTGCATGGCTAGGCTAATGAAGCTTAACGCACAAGCTGACTGCTGTCATAAGTGACAGCTCCGATTTACAAACAGGTGAAAAGGGAAGTCACTGGAGACTCAGAGGGTATCTCACATAACGGCTGTTATCACTGGCAGGACCCATAGTTCACCTCTTCCTTTGACACTGGGTGATGATGTCAGCTTAACAGCAAGCGTTACCCCCTGTATTATAATGTGGACATAAAATCTAAAAGAAAAGGGCTATCAAAGGTACACATTTATATGACAGAAATGATCTGGATATGGTAGACTGCATATGTTAAATTGCTGGTCGTTTTGACAATTTGAAAAGGGCAGTGATTTGCATTTAATACTGAGACGTAAAGACCTGGGCTATGGATGTGGAGATTGTTTAATTAAATATCTTGTATGTTCCATTACCAAATATAGATTACACTTGTTCTTAGTCTGTGATTTTAGTCCCTCCATGGTTAATATATTGCATAGGTTTTAAAACTTAAAAATGGCAAGCATGACATCACAAACCGTTGTTTGCAAAATTAGAATAATTAGTTTTATATTGTCATTGTCAGATGGTATTAAAATTCCCATATTATTTAATTTGTTTTATGCAATGTATAGAGGAACATATAACTATGGGCTAGCAATTACACACACAAAAAATCATTATTAATCATAATTGAAATTTTCTGGAGTAAAATATTTTTAAACCAGTCTTTAGAAAGCAGAATGAAACGCTTTTCATTTTACATTTTGTCTTTTGTTTTTTTCTTTGCATTCTGTAGTTTGAAAACCGCCTGTGTTTAAAAAGTGACTAATGCAACCAATTCCAAAAAAGTACATATTTGTAATTATTATTGGATTAATAATTTGACCTCAGATCATGTGGGTTTTTGATAGAGATGTTCTGTTGCTTTCCTTAAAAAAATAAAAATAAATAAATAAAGTTTTACCCCCAGTTTCACAGACAGGGCTTAAAGGGTTACTCCACCCCAACATGACAATTTTGTCATTAATCACTTACCCCCATGTCGTTCCAAACCCGTAAAAGCTTTGTTCGTCCTCGGAACACAATTTAAGATATTTTGGATGAAAACCGGGAGGCTTGTGACTGTCCCATTGACTGCCAAGTAAATTACACTGTCAAGGCACAGAAAAGTATAAAAAAACATAGTCAAAATGGTCCATCTGCCATCAGTGGTTCAAGCTGAATTTTATGAAGCGACGAGAATACTTTTTGTACGCAAAGAAAATAAAAATAACGACATTTATTCAACAATTCGTCTCCTCTCTGTCTCAGCGTAACGCCATTTTGGAGAGCATCCGATGGATGCAAAGTGCGTATTGTTTTTTTTTTCTTTGCATACAAAAAGTATTCTCATCGCTTCATAAAATTCAGATTGAACCACTGATGGCAGATGGACTATTTTGACTAAGGTTTTTTATACTTTTCTGGGCCTTGACAGTGTAATTTACTTGGCAGTCAATGGGACAGTCACAAGCCTCCCGATTTTCATCCAATATATCTTAAATTGTGTTCCGAGGACGAACAAAGCTTTTACGGGTTTGGAACGACATGGGGGTAAGTGAATAATGACAAAATGTTCATTTTGGGGTGGAGTAACCCTTTAAGCCTAGTCCCAGACTAGAATGTAAATCTGAGCTGTTTCAACTGAAAGAAACTTGCACTGATTGAGCTTAAAATATATCAATGCCTTTGTTTTGTCTCAAGAGGGACACCAGTGATGTTTTTGTTGTAAGGCACGTTTATAAAAATTACTTAAATGTCCTAATTGAACTATGGCCTAATCCTGGCTTAGTCTAAGCCCTGTCTGTGAAACCAGGTCTTAAAGTATTACATAATTTTTTTTTATGTTTTTATTTTTTTTTGGCAGACCATTTTATCCAAAGCGACGGTGCATTCAAGGTACACGTTGACATTTCAGTTCTTCCTTTCCCTGGGAATCGAACCCATAACCTTGGCCTTGAGCTGTGTTTTGTTTGCGCTACAGAAAAGCCCATTTTTTTAAACTGGCATCTTGACCAACTGACTTATCTTACAAAACAGCTGTTTTTTTTCTTTTCTTTTCTTTTCTTTTCTTTTCTTTTCTTTTCTTTTCTTTTCTTTTCTTTTCTTTTCTTTTCTTTTCTTTTCTTTTTTTCCATAGCAGACATTTAATAGCTCACTCCAAAATGAGCATATCTTGGCAAATATGTTGTAGATTAGCAGCAAGGCAATCAATTTATTATGTGATAAACTGTCTGCACACAAAAGCAGTTTACTCAAGGTAATAAGGTATTTTCTCCATTGACTTCTAATCAGATAGAAGAGCCTCCAGTCTCCCTGTTAAGATCCCATCATGTTACATGGTTTTGACTAGAGATTTGTCTCCCCTAAGAAAGGTTATCTGATGTAATAAAGCACTGTTTACGCTCCACCTACATAAATTACACCAGTAACTCACAACCCGACGTTCTGCACCAAGAAAAATATTCCCACCTCTAGAGGCCAATTAGACCTTTACACCCTGAATAACACACATTATTTTTAAAGAATAGTTCATTTCCAGTACTTTAATAAAATCACAAATTTCACATATCTGCTTTTAAACCCTCTGGTCCCCTTGCCTGCTAGGGTTTCATTGTAAGTGCATTAGTTTAAATATGTGTTTGTGTTTGTTTACACATTGTGAAACCAGTGTGAGTTATTGTCTGTGATAATCAACTGCATGCCATAAAAGTGGCATATAAACATTTAATCTGCAAATTAACCCAGAATAATTTCTTGAAATATTGTAAAATGCTGTACTTTGCTGTATGTTCGATCATTCTAACACACCAGGGTTGCTAGTCAGTATTAATAAGAGAAGTCAGTATTAATAAGAGAACCCGCACAGACACTGGGGTGTTTTGGATCATCGCTGTCACATTGAAACCCTATTATTCCTGTTATTTACTGGGAAATATTTTAGGAATATATCACTCTGGTTCCCTTGACAAAAAACCAATAGAATTTTTCCATTGATTTTTGGATTATTGCAGAAAATAAGCTATGTTACCTCTGTTACATGTTTTATCATGCTTAACTTAAATGAATTTTGAAGTATAAATCTCTATCAGCAGAAGTAAATGCAGGCTATAAACGGACTACACAATGGTTGCATGACTATGTCACCATCACTATGCTTCTTTACTTAGAAATGTTTTCCCTGAAAGTTTGGGTTAGAATAGCTTGCAAGAGCGCTATCATAAACACAACGAGACTGTTAAAGCTGAATGAGTAGATGAGTTTGTTAGCAGACACATTTTTTAAGAGAAGGAGAAGCTTTAAAGGAATAAAGCTGAAAACGTATTACTTTTCATTGTGGAAGGCGTTAATTGATGAATTGGAGTGGTGTGGATTTTTATGATGTTTTTATCAGCTGTTTGGACTCTCATTTTGACGGCACCCATTCACTGCAGAGGATCCATTGGTGAGCAAGTGATGCTACATTTCTCCAAATCTGTTCCAATGAAGAAACAAACTCATCTACATATTGGATGGCCTGAGGGTGCATCAGTTTTCAGCAAATTTACATTTTTGGTAAATTATTCCTTTGAAAGGGGGTTTTACTGATGTATTTTATGTTGTAGAATAAAATGTGAAAATATATTGAGCTTGTGTGAAACAAAGACCTTATTTTTAACCAATAAAACAACATTCAAAAACCTCACTGACTTCAGAACGATGGAGCCGGAAGTGCTTAAATGCAAATTTATTTTCTGTATTTTGGCCTATAAAATATGTCCTCCCTGCAGCACTCTCTCTTTCTCTCGCTCTCTCTATACATGCATAGTAGTGACCGACCCCATCAACTTTTCATGCACTTCTGTCCTTGTGGCCTGAAATAGTACTTAAAGTGATGACAGTGTATTTTTTCTTTTCTTCTCTGGCAAATTCAGTTACTCTACTCGCTTCCCCTCTGAAGATACAATATCTTGCCTCCAAGGACACTCCAGAATATGAATTATGTTTGAGCGAAAGTGTAAATATCCCCTGTTGACAACTTGTTGGTATTGTGTTCGCGTGGAATCTGATGTGATACGCATTGGGGTAGGCCCTGTGCCCAGCAGGCTTTCGGTTGCCTTGTCACTACAGCTGAAACCTTGAGAGGGGAGCAGCTTTTAGCACGGGCCTTGGATACCCACTGGGGGAAATGAGATGTTGTGAGAGTTTGTCGATGTGCAGTGGTGAGTCATTATGAGATGTGGCGTTTTGTTGGAGGAAAAATCACTAAATAAATTACTTCTGCTGAATCAGATTATTTTGTCGCTGTGGGATGTACAAGATGAGTTGGATCAGCGGGTTCTCAACTGGGGGGTCGCGACCCAAAAAGGGTTACAGATCTGATCTGTTAGGACAGACAAAACAATTCTTAATAGTAATCAGGCATAGTTTTTAGACTGTAAAGCCAAACAGTCAGATTTATTAAATGAAATTAGTTCATTGTACTTCATAGAAAAAGATACGTGAACTCAATAACTGAATATATTAAGCTGAACTTAAACCGAATGAGCAGCAGATTTGTAGTTCCCAACATGCTTTGCATCAGGCTATAAGGAGAGTAAATTAACTTTAATAAATAAACCTTAAGACTAACTACATGCAAGTGTTGAGGAATACATTATTTCTGCTAGTTAACGGCATAAGATTTGAGTTAATATGATGTTTATGCAACCAAATTGTATAAGATAACTTGGTCAATGTCTTAATTTAATTGCAAGTAACATCCAAGACAGCAACATAGTTTTGGCCCAGATACGACCCACATCTGGCCCATGTGAAATCCATGCAGGCCAGATGTGGGCCGGATCTGGGCCGACGGTTGCTGTCTGGGATGCTTGTGTAGTGCAAAACCAGAGTGTAAAGTTCTAATGACTTAATCTTTGAGTTTGTTAACTTACATAACAAAAATTAAGCAACTGATTACTTCATTTTTTTTTTTTTTATCTGTGTGTGTGTGTGTGTGTGTGTGTGTGTGTGTGTGTGAGTTCTGCCAACTTATTAGGATTACAGTGTAATAAAATTGCATACCTAAGCTACTTTTAAAAATGGGATATTTAATGATAAATATGGTTTGTGTCGACCACAGTGGGTTTTTTGCAGCAAATTATTGGCTGCCAAGACAATTCAAAAGACATTTAGGAACCAAAGTAGTCCATTTTCCTCTTCAGCCTATAATAATTGTGCACATTATTGGGCCCTCCATTCATCCTGTAATGTTACATCAAGCATTGTCAAGTTGTCATGTGGTATCTAAATGGGGTTTATGTGAAATCTAAATAATGATTGATGATTTGCTAAGCCTACCTACTTTGTCCAACTTTATTTATTTGTTAAATGCAGTATTTTATACTTTTAAACGGCCTTTATAGATCTATTAAGGATAAGGTGATCTGTATATCAGAAATTAAAAATACTTTATTTATAGTACTAATGACTAATGTCCTTTGGCTGATGATGACGTCTTTATTTATTTTAACTTTTCAGATCATTCCTACACCCCTGCTGTGATGGGTTTCCACTTGATGGATAATCTGGATCCTGAAGGAAAACCAGTTGAGAACCACCGAGTTAGATGATAACGATTAGGACCTTTGTTGATAAATTTGCTTTTATACTCTCAGCCGACTTTGTAAATGTCAATATCTACATTGACGTATGCAGTCACCTTTGCTCCGCTAGAGTTGGTGTGACCTTGAGCGTCTCTAGAGCAGGCCATTTCTCATTTTTTTGCAGTTAAGAGGTTTATTTTGGCTCCAGTAGCTGTGGCTCCTATCATCTCCCTGTAGTAATTATTCTTCTATTTACATTGTCCTGAAAAGCCGTTAGTTATAATATTGTCAGACGGCACATGCTATTTACTCAACATTAAGCAATCAAACCTAACCCCAGAGGTAATCAACGGTGAAATCACTAGTCCTCATTGCACCTGCAAGATGGATGAGTGATCAAAAATGTTTGCAAAACGCTTTATAGAGGAGGCTCAAGAGAGAGACAGCCGCAGAGGCAAATGGCGCCTACTCATCCGCTACCGCGAGATGGGCTGCTAATACACGGGCCTTATGTCCGTTGGATCATTTAGATTTATGCGTGTCATGGGAATAGTATTAAAATTTCATGGATGTGTGGATGGAATGAAGGATAAGTGGATAGAGCAAAGAAATATCCCTGGTAGTGAGATATTGATGTTACAGGGTTTTTAAGAAATCCAATCCCCTCCACTGTGACCATTAATATAGCTTAACATATGCTTGTGAATAGTGCTGGTCTGGTATTACCGATACGCAGACGTGTATTTGCCTGGTATAGTACAGTGTTGCTTGCACGTTTTCAATACCCAACCCAATAATTTAATCTGCCGCCAAACATCCAGCAATAAAGTTATTACACTGGTTTGTATTTTTAACATTCTTAAATCAAAACATTTACTTGAAAAGCAAAATGACGTAAGACAAGAAGTCTTTTTTTATGGGAACTTATTTATATGGGAGTTTATGCTTAAAACAAGAAAAAATATCTGCCAATAGCGTAAAAGAATAAACTTAATTCAAAAGGAAAACAAGTTTATTAAAGGAATTGTTCATATAAGATGTTGATGAGTTTGTTTCTTCATCAGATTTGGAGAAATGTTATATTATATCGCTTGTTCACCAATGGATCATCTGCGGTGAATGATGCCGTTAGAATGAGAGTCCAAACAGCTGATGAAAACATCACAATAATCCACACAACTTCAGTCCATCAATTAACATCTTGTGAAATGAAAAGCTGCATGTTTATAAGAGGCAAATCCATCATTAAGGGGTTTTAACTATAAATTGTCACTTCTCCATAATCTAGATTTTTTTTTTTCTTGTAAACAGTGCTTGATCTATGCATATTTCTCTCCTGATTCAGATGACCTTTTCATTGGAGAAAGCAATGGAAACAATGGTTTGAAGTGGATTTGCTTCTGATGGACCAGAGTCATATCCACTACTTGTGGATTATTGTGATGTTTTTTTATCAGCTGTTTGGACTTTCATTCTGACGGCACCCATTCACTGCAGAGGATCCATTGAGCAAGCCATGTAATGCTAAACTTCTCCAAATCGTTTCCAATGAAGAAACAAACTCAACTACCTTGAGGATGGCCTTACAGTTTTCGGAAATGTTCATTTTTAGGTGAACTATTACTTTAAACAATATGCCATTGTTATTATTATTATTATTATTTTATGTATATAGCCAGCAACTATTTCCGTTGCTCTAAATGACAGCTCATTTTTAAAGTGCTTTATTTAAACATTGTTTACACCAACTTTTAATCAGACTGAGGTGATGTAGAACATTCCAAACCAGCTGCTTATGAGATTCCATTTCAGTCAGGATGATACCTACAGGTATGTATGGCAGCTCAGCAGGTTTGAGAACAGAGCCTATATTTTGTGAAAATTGCATGACGATTTCATAGTTTAAAGGGTGTTTCAAAGATTCAAGTGAGACAGAAGGCACTGCAAAGCTCCACCTGTCAAACTCAGAAGAAGAGCAGTCATGAAAAAGGCGAAGACAAGGTTTCGCAGATTTAGTAGCTTAGAAACTACAGCAAATGAAACAATTACCTCCATTGACTGAACCTCAGAGTGACAGTCAATTTGAAAACAAGTCACTCCATTTCAGTGGAGGAATGAGTCGGAGGGGATGAGTGTATTGTGGCGTGGGCCAACGTCCTTTTTAAGGGGACAATTTAGTCATCTTTGGAGATCCAGAGTAAGTGGTGGAGGCTTTGGTGCTAAGCTTGCATCCATGCGAGAAGGACCCAGAGGTAGTACACAAGCTTAAAGGAGTAATTCAAGTGCATTTGACAGCAGAAAGAAATAAACATGACAAACAAATCTCTAAACGGCTCCAAACAGCTCCCGATCACTTTAGAAATGATGTTTGGAGGAATACGGGAAGCTGCCGTGATGTTGAACATTTCAGAGAAACAAACAGTGTTTGGATGGATGCCCAAAAGTTTACTTTTGAAACGGATGGAGTTTAAAGTTTGAGAGCACGTCTAAAACAAGCAGAACATTTTGTGACAATGCTACTTTGTTTATGCTACTTGGGTTTAAAAAGATATGCATGTTGTGATCGACTCTGATTGGTCACATTTATTGTGTGTTGTTTTCAAAATATATTTGTGTTCCACAAAAGAGAGAAAGTCATTAAGGTTTGGAATAATATGGTGAGTAAAATTATATTTACAGGACCAAAAGTAAGAAACAGCCAAATGTTTTCAAAATTTTGTGCACTAATTTCTCGTACATATACTGGGTCAGTAAAGTTGATTGATTGATTGATTGATAAATTAATACTTTTTGTACAATCCTGAATATAAATAATAAAATAATGGTTTCCACAAACATATGAAGCAGCAGCATTGTTTTCAACTATGATAATAAGAAATGTTTCTTGAGCAGCAATGGATCATGTGATCATGCATTTCAGTAATTTAATAATATATTGTATTTTTTCAATAATATTAATAATTGTAATAATACTGTTTTTACTGTATTTTTTATACAAAAATTGCAGCCTGGATCAGCATAAAAGTCATAAAAAAAATGATCAGCATATATATATATTTTTTTTTTTTTTAAAAAAGCATTAAAAAGCCTATACCTACCCTAAACTTTTCAACTGTAAGTATGTCTGAGAAATGGTAATAGGCAGTATAGATATCACAGTGAATAGATTTCACTGTGATATCTTGCACGTAACAGTTGCATTGAAAATAATTGCAGTATTCAGCATAATAATGGCAATTTCATGAGCAAAATACTGAATCCTTCATAATGTGAGAAGACTGAAAACTTGATAATGTGCAGACATTTCGAGTCTACCATTACTGAAGCAACAGTGCGATCAATTGCCGCAGGATTACTGCGTATTGAACATATATTTGTGACAGTATCATTACAGACATCTATTGCTTCACATCCTCTGCGTGACTCAATCAATTTCTTGTGCATGAGACCGATTTTCGGCAACCTGACTGCTAGATAGGCATCGCAAAATAGCCCCTTCTCTTTCGTTGAGCTAATAGCTTTCATTTTATATTCCTGTTATGTGCTGAAAAAGCAAATGTATTATTAATGTGAAAGGACGACATACTATCTATGTGATAATGTGAAAAGTTCCATCAGAGATCATCTTTTGTTGTGCTCTTTGTTGTCTTTCTGTCTTTGCAACAAAACGCCTTCCATTTAAAATTCAAATGTAATCACATTTATTGTTGTACAAACAGTTCGGTACATAACAGCTTGGATTACATATTCAAAAGGGTGGATTATGAATTCAGTTCACTTTATAAAAGAACAAAGCGCAATTACTGATGCACAATAGACCTCTGTATGAAACTGAAAATGTTCTTAATGGCTAACCTGAGTGTAATCTAAAGCCCGGTGTCACTGTATGTCCAGACAGGTGGGTAGCCTGGAAAGGACATATGGTAGCACGGCTTTACCATCTGCGCTTCTCATCCGTCCTGAGCTAATGATGGAGGGCATGTATTCTTGGCAGATCTTCTAGAATGATCTGCGGGCCGCGTAGAGTAAACTAGTTTCTCTCTCCTTCGCAGTCTGTCCTTTGTTGTTGCAAATAACCTGCCATCCATCAATATGATGCATTTTTAAGAGGGGCTGCAGTACCACCCTGCCAAGACAACAGTTGGAAACCTCACAGTTACTCAGTAACAGCCCTTTAACAGAAGACAAATGCTCTCCGTTCTGTGTTTCATCCCAAGGCGCTGCAGAGATCAGTAACAAAGGTTGGCTTGGTAATGTTTGCATTTGCCTTTCAAATTTACTTCACACAGCATTAAACAGGGAGCACTGGTATAACAACATAAACATGTTTTATGAGGACATTTCCTTAGTCTTCATAATTAAAATAGCTTTAAAAATATGCTAAACAATGTTTTATTAAAATGTAAAAATTAAGAAAGTTTTGAGTGAGGGGAAGGTTTAGGGATAGGGTTAGTGTAGGGGATAGAATATACAGTTTGTACAGAATTAAAACCATTACGCCTATGGAGAGTCCCCATAAAACATTTTCATTTTAGTGGTATTGAAATAAAATCTTGACAAAACGTTTTTTTTTTTTTTCATGTTTTAAGTAGAAAAAAAATGTGTTACAAAGATGGTAACTGAACTTTAAACCTTAAAGGGACTCAATTGGCCATGGATCTCATGACTTGTGCTGGTTCTATAGAAGGAAAGAAGGAAAATGACTCAAACTATATTGGATGTTAGCTTTGAACAGTAACCTGTAACAGCCAAATATACATACTGTATACTGTACCTAGAATTAAGCAAAAGTGCTCTGCATTCACAAAGCACAAACTGTACAGACTGACAAACTATGAGTATGTTTTTTTTTTCTTTTGCACAGTTTGCACAGAATCCTTGTGCGCTGACTAATTTTCTTTAAAATTATAAAGCATTTTTATTTCTTTTTTTTTTTCTTTTTTTATATTTATTTGATTTTTTCTATCATAAAATTATATAATTAAATTCATATGTGGGCACAGTTTATAATTTCAAGTAATAAGCAAAATACTTTTTAAGGTTTTTAAGAGCATGAGCAACATAAATTCTGTCAAGTGTGTCTAAACTGACAAGTTCATGTGTGCTAGAACTACATTTTATGTGCAAATGAAAAGTTCATTTGCAAAAACAGATAACTCCGTTTTTAAAAAAAATCAAAAATTATGTTTTTACATTGTGCATTCCAATAAATCTCAATCGAACTGCAGTTGGTTTATTTTGATAAAGTAAAGGGGAAACAATACAGATAACTAACACAATAAAACAATAAAAACATAACATAATAAAAAACATGATTTATGAAAATGTAAAGAACTAAGTTATCTGTTTTTGCAAATAAACTCTTCAGATATTAATGAGAGTGTGCACTGGGGATGCAAGTATTTTTTTTTTTTCTGCTATGTCTATAAACTAGTCCAGTTGAATTTCTGGCCATGTCTAGAACTTGTAGTTGTGAAGTGAACCAGCTGACACTGGGAAACTCCTCCACAAAATCATCACTATCACAGTCATTTCCCAGCATGATATTTTAACTTCTTAAGCTTTCCTTTCATCTGTCATTAAACATAATTCTTCCCAGTGGAGCATATACAGCACATTTCATGCACATGCGATCCGTTTTTAGTCTTTCTCTCTTTTCTAAAATGTAATCATCGTGTTTTAATTTTGTGCATTTGCTTGATTAGCTTTAGTCCTAAATAGGGTTTTCGTCTTACTTGTCGATCCATGCGTAATGAATTCGATAGGAGGGCCCTTACACCCCCATCACTGTCTAATCAAGATTATTTATGAGTATCTGAGTGCTATTACAGTAGCTGTGGGCTGCTGTAAGACTGCAGATGTGTAAGACCTCCTCAGGTAACGCTGTCACATCACTCTAATGTTGGAATCAATCACGCAGTAATTGAGTCTATAGGAACAGTTGAAGCTTAAATAACTTTTTTTCTCAAGTGCTAATTAAGTCAAACAAGCATTTTTCTAATTGTTTTTACTATTCTTAAAGGAATAGAAAAATCAAAAATTAAAATCCTGTCATATTTGTTTATCGTTTTGTTCTGTAGAACACAAATATTTTTTTTATAGCAGAATGTCGAAGCTGCTTTTCCATACAATATAAATGAACGGTGGGCATGACTGTGAATCATGGATTGATGCATGGAAATGGTATGAAGTTTTCATGCATTATGCTTTTGGGTAACACTTTATTTTGCATTGTCCTTGTTACACGTTACATACTTACTATTATAATAACAATAAAGTATACACAATTACATGCAACTAACCCTAAACCAAACCCTTATCCTAACCCTATAGTAAGTATATATAGTTAATTAATATTACTCAGTACTTATACAGTATGTATAATTACACTGTAATAAGGACATTTTAAAATAAAGTGTAAGCTGCTTTTGTGGTGTTTTTATCAAGTCTGGCTGCTTAGAAAATTATAAAAAATGTAGGCCTACACTGCCAGTCAAAAGTTTGGAATAATAATGTTTTAGTCTCTTGTGCTCACCAAGACTGCATTTATTTGATAAAAATGAAATAAAAAATAATTTTGTGAAATATTATTACAATATATATATTTTTTATTTTGAAATTAATTTATTCATGTGATGCAAAGCTGAATTTTAAACTTCCATCACTCCAGTCTTCAGTGTCATGATTGTCACGATAAGCACAAGGGACACGAGGAGACGAGAGGTAAGCTTCAAAATAACAGTCTTTAATTAAATCCAAAAAGGGCAGGGAACACAAGACAGGCAGAGACTCACAAGGAACAGGACATCGACGTTAATACCGGACCACCGAGACTTTGGAAACACAGGGCTTAAATGCTGGGGAGTAAACTAGATAATTAATAAACACAGGTTGAACAGAATGAACATAATCAGGGAGAACTGAAACAGGTGGGACTAAATTAAGTAAACGAGAACAGGAAAAGGAACAAAACCAAATATGGGCATACACGAAGATAAACAAAGTCAAGGGGAGCACGAGACAGAAAACCACAACTCAAGACAGGACACATGACTGACAATGATCTCATTGTAATAATATTTCACAATATTACTATTTTACTGTATTTTATCCAATTAATGCATCCTAAGCATGAGAGATTTTTTGACCGGTAGCGTAAGCAAAATTATTGCGCATACTTATGGCCACACTTAATATGAACAATAGTGCCAGGTAGTTGACATACAATAATTAATTATTTGACATAAAATAATTAACATGCCCTGCATTGTGACATAAAGCTATGTAAAAACTTACATTTTGTTCATTCTTTTAAAATCATTATCCATGCAGTATTTATTACTTAATATTAAATGAAAAAAAAAATAATAATAATTAGCAAAGGCAAAAAGCTGATTAAAAATAGTGAAAAACAGATACATGGGCCAGTTACAGGACCTAAGATATTTATTTAATATAGTTTGTGTATGTACGAATTAGGGGGCATGACTAATTGTGCTTTCCATTGCATTTTTTTTGTTTTTTTAATAAAACACTAACGTAATTTGTTAAATCTTGATGTGAATGGTCACAATTTGAGCCGTAACTGTCAGACATGCCATTAAGTGCTAATTTCCTAAAATATTTAGTTTAATACCCACTGCAGGACCAAATTTCCAATTATGATTAATAATTCACTGTCCCCTCCTACACCACTTTAGAAAGGCTCAGTGAAGTCATAATATGACCAAATGATGAAGTCATTACAATAAAAAATAATAATTTAGGCTACGATCTCTATATTTTTGTAGACATCTGCAGAATAGGCTCTTTCCAGAGTAAAAACAAAAAACTTTTCCTGTCGGCCAATTAGGTGCCTGGGACTGTATATACATTGCTTTGAATTGCCTGTTTTTGTCACTTTCAGATTCCATTCGACCACGGACATTAATATTGAACTGCAGTCTAGATCCCCTTGAGTGGAATTTTAACCTCCAAATATTGTGAGAGTCTTACTTTATCAAGTACCATAAAGAAATGTTGAGACATTCATCTTGCTGAGTCGACTTTTAATCTCCTCTGGGAGTTGTATGATATAAAATAAACGCCGGACTCCTGTACACACAAAATCAAAGCTGTGCTGACCTGCACCTCCTTGGGGTTTCGGAAAGCAATATTAGCCTGTGTTTTAGATTCCTAGAGAAGCAGGTATAGCTTGAATGAGGGATAATGTTGCATAAGTACCTATTCGCGCCATCATTGTGCTGTGTCCTGACTGGCGGCTGTTGGCAATGCGGCCGCACCGTTGAAAAGCCAGCAGTCGTGACTGCAGGGAAGATAACTGGGTCAGAGATATTTTCCATTGACGGTATCCACCGCAGCCATTGCTACAATATGGCCTTGTGCCATCATTCAGGAATCCATTCACTGCAATCTTCCTGAAGGTTAAACAGCATCAGAACTAGGTCCAAAAGATTTAGAGACTGTTTCTACCCCTAGGCAGCATATTGATTTGTTAATCATATGCGTGATCATTTACTGACATGCTGATTATGCTGTATTGTGTACAGTGCTGTTGTATAGTGCCTACTGGTGTAAAATATTTTCTTTATCTTGTTGAAGTTAAGTTTAGTGGGGATATATTGAAGAGCTTTACGTTTTTAAAGTAGCCAATGGGCTAGTAATCTAGTAACAAGGCAGAAATGGTGTAATCTAGTTTGTACTAGATATTGTGCAATATAAATATCGTTGCTTGTTAGGTTCCTCATTTGTAAGTCTTGTTGGATAAAAGCATCTGCTAAAGGAATAAGTATAATATAATGCTACTTGCTGTTGGTAATCGAATGAGGAACGTTCTCATTTGAGAGCATTTTATTGAACAAATACAGCCCTGAGTATGAGAGGTATCATGCATTACCTCTAGTCAATGTGTATCTGTTTGTTTTGTCATTTTTATGGGGGACTACACTAGCATACCCTTGTGAAAAAGAAGTGTGCTTAAATGTGCACTTGTAGTATACAGTACTTAAAAAAAGCTGTATTTGCAGATATTAATGAAATAATAGGCAATTTAAAGGGATAGTTCACCCCAAAATTTTGTCATCATTTTTTCACCCTCGGGTTGTTCCTGCTGAACACAAAAGATGATATTTTGAATAATGTTGGTAACTAAATAGAAGCCAGTAGCTATTGACTTCCATCGTATTTTCCCCACTATGGAAGTCAATGCTACCAGCAAGAAAGAAATTCATACAGGTTTGGAACAACATGAGGGTATGAGTAAATGATGACAAAATTTTCAATTTTGTGTGAGAGAAGTGTAAGAGAGTACACATTCATGACAATGTTTCTGGTCCCACTTTATATTAGGTGGCCTTAACTACTGTGTACTTACATTTAAATTAATAATTTGGTACAATGCACTTATTGTGTACATACATGTTTTTACATTGTACTTATATTTTAAAAAATACCTATTACATCTGTAATTAATTTATGTGATTACATTTATAATTACACTGTTGACCCATCCCTTACACCTTAACCCACCCTTAAACCAACCCATACTACCAAACCTGTCCCTAACCTTACCCATATCCCACCTCAATAGCAGCAAAAGTGTTTTGCAATACAATATGACCAAAATAAGTACATTGTACTTATTTTTTGATGCAAGTACATAGTAGTTAAGGCCACTTAATATAAAGTGTGACCATGTTTCTTAAAACAATTAAGTACACTTCAAAAAAATAAAAATAATAATAACTTTGTAATAAAGTTAAATACATTTTGTTTTACTTTAAAGTATACATTTTAAATCATTATATGTTGTCATGCTTTAAAGTAGAATGCTTATTTTGATGCATTGACTAACACACTTAAGCATGTAATTTTAACTGTAGGTATATTAGTCAGTATTACATTAATAACAGTTCAATTTTTTAAATGCACTAAATTGCAGCTTCATCATTACATATGTGAAACTACAAAATTATTTAAATATATAACATACAAGTTTTAAAAAAATATGTAAACATACATATAAAGATGTACTTCAGACCTACTTAATTAACTTAAGTCCTATTTAAATGGGACAAAAGCAATTTAAGTGTCCGAAAACAGTACATTCAGTTCACACTTAAGTATATGCTTGAAAAGTATATTATTTTCATAAACGTTTAAACTAAAATGTACATATTTTTCATTAGAGTATAGATTGTATGCATGTTAGTCAACAGCATGGAGTAAGAATGCTCTTGTAGTTAGCAGTAGTGGTCCGACATGAGCTGTGCTGCTTATGTGGGTGACGCAAGTTCACGCAAGTATGGCTTGTCATTTCCTGATCCTGTTCTCCCCTTTGTATTTCCTGCCCTTTATCCACTGCCCTGTCAATAAAAAGTGGCAATAAGGCTAAAAAATGCAATAATAGATTCCAACAGAGCATGAAAATTTAACTCCAATGATTTTTTTGCTTCCCAGACAAGGCATTGTGTTAGTTTATTATGCTGAGCGTTAGCTACTAGTTAGCCCCCAGCAGCAAAACGAATGCATTAGCTAGTTTCAATGCATACTTGTACTTTAGTGCACTAAAATTCTCCTAAATGCATGCTGATTTGTCTCTGCTGGAAAATTAGGCTCATGCTGGATTTGGTTTTAAACTGTTTTGAAACATCTTAGCTGCTTTTTAGCATCTTGGTCTTGCAAACAAGATACTTCACCAGCTGGTCATTCTAGCTTATGACAGGTTTTTTTATACCAATCCCACTTTTCAAAAGGTTCATGAAAGGCCTTTTTTAAACAATTGTATGTTTCCTGAGGTGCATTTCTTTTTTTCATCAAAACAGTCATAATTTATATATACATAAATAATTTGAATGCTCCACTGGAAGGGCGTGTCTGCTGTGAGACTTCAATGTAAACACCCACTGCACTGATTGGCTGACATCTTAGCATATGAAATGAGCATTACTTTTGGAACTCTTTGAATTCGATGATTACATACAACAATGGCACATGTTAAGGGATGTATCAAGCAGAAACTGGGACATCGATTTCAAATCTGGGCGTTTCAGAAGGGTAGAAATAATAATTCATAAATGAAACTGGGAGTTAATTTTGAGTTCTGAAACTTGTAGTATATTTTTTTGGTAGAGTAACCTCTTATACTGTATGTGTAACAAGAACACTTTGATCCTCCATTTCATGACCCCTTTAAAAGTAAAAAAAAAAAGCTACTAATAATGTACTAATTCTTCACCGTCACAGACCTCAGAGGAACTTTGTCACATTACTGTTCCCTTTAGATCTACTGGGCCATGAAGGGTGCAATAAAGCGTGCACAATGTTTATGACATTTAATTACCCTGAAAAAAGACTCGCCGGCAGAGATTTGACATGCTCAAACTTTTTCATTAAGAACGATATTATAAAACCTTGTGTTCCCTTCCGCTCACATCTTTTACTTTCCAGACATACATTTCAGAAGACTTCATGTTTGTCATCAGGTGTTTCTAAACAGCGCAGACAGACTTTGAGATACAAAGCCGAGGCCAGTGTCATTCTTTCACTTTTCCAGACAGCCTTTTCTGCCGCAGACAGCCTGTGCTCACAAGCCCTTAGCGGAGACAAGTAGCCTGAACAACCCAGAAGTCACTTCAAAGACCTTTGAATCTATTCAGCAGAACCTAGGCAGACATCTGAAGGTAGAGATCTGACCTCGGATTCTTCAGTTTCGTAACTCCTTTATTGAGTTATAAGCCTTATTTCTGGCTCAGCCTTTTGTGTTGAGTGCACATTTGAGCGATTACAAGAAATGTCTGATGTTTTTATAATAAAGTCGCCAGGTAGTGAAGCAATCCAGACTGAAATTCACAAGATGTGATGGAGCCAATGGTTTAAATGCAGTTGCTTTGTCTCAAAAACAGACATAACTGAAAATACCTATTGAGCGCATTCACAAACTCAAAGTCGTCTGCTGTCTGGTAACTTTTCTATTTTAAAAGCTGGTCTGTATAGCGTCTACTTTCGCAGCACAGCGTACCCTCCAACTTAGGTCAGTGAGGTTCGTCGAGCATATCCCTGCAGAATAATGACATTTTGATTCCCCTGGATCCCCTTGGCGGCGTAAAAAAGTCAGGTTTGATTAAAGGAGCGGCAGGCAAACTCAGGGGTAAAGCGACGGCCCCCTGACTATGAATGTTCATGCAATGCGTTTTTATTCTCTGTATCTTCCGTGATGGATGTTATCGAATATCAAAAGTCACCAGCGGTAATGATTCATGTAACATGGCCTGTAATGGAGGTGTTGCAATATCACTGTTGTTAATACTGTATATTCCTGTGGCTTTGAAGCACAATCACTCTCTCGTGTTGCCCTGGGTTGGCATTGTGCAGACATTATTTATTTTTCCCACATATTTCATGTTCGTTCCGACGGTAGAGGGAAACAGAATTCTTTTTGACACCATATTGTTCAAAACATTTCTCGTGGTCCGCTGAGGGCTGCACAGCATGTGGCGGATGGCAGTAGCTCTGAAAGTGAAGGACATTACCCTTGCTTTTGAAATTATTTTCAGATTTATGCTCTTAGCAAAAAAAGAGATTTCATCTTAAAGCTGAAGTGTTGTATTTTTCTCGCACTAGCTGAACATGCGAGACAACTGTAAGTAAGCAAGAATGTTTCTGGCAACATGGCATGAATTTGGGGCAGGATTATATATTTTTTGACCAATGCCAGAGAGGAGGAGTGTTCCCGTTTTATTATGAATGATTCATTAGTGCCAAAACCTTCTGAAATATTACATTTCCTTACTGTGCTTGCAGCACCCTAAAATTCTGTGTGTAAAATAGTAATATAATGTGTTAATAATAATGTGTGCTATTATCATTTCGTTTACAAAATACTCCAAACTTTACCCAGATCAGGAGCTGTACATGGGATATGTGTGCTCATGTGTGCTATCCTCGGACCCCTTCATGTCATCTACCTGCTCATTAAACTAGGACAAGTGAGTTACTGCAAAAAGATGGCTATTGCTACACTGTAAATGAAACTATGGCACCATGTGCTTTTTAAAACCATTTTCATAGGTTTCACGTTATAATATCAGCTCAGAAAATACATTAATTTGACTAGAAACACAAAATATTGGAATTGTAAAGCATTGTTCTAGTAAAAATGCACGTTCATGGAAAATGTGGATAGGTGAAATACAGTATATGAAAAGAGTTTCTGAATTCACAGAATTCATAAATCAGTAGGCAAATACCCCCATATGGCAAGAAAACATTTGTGGCCAAAATAAATTTTAAATACACGCTACATATATGTTGTAAACAGTCAATCTCAATGAATAACATTTTTGAAATAGAAAATGTATTAATATATTTTAAAATGTAATGCAGGGACAAGAAAATACAATGGAAATGTGGAATGCAAAATTGTATGGAATGGCCTACTAGAGATCGAAAATTTATATATTTACATAAATATATTTTGAAACATATTTTTAAGAAATATGTTTTTTTTTAATGATTTTATTATTATTATTATTTATTTATTTATTCATTTAAAAATATATTTGAAAATGTATTTTTTTGCTATGGCCCAGGATGACTCCTACTTCCGTGGTTTTTAAGCGCATGTACAATGGACGCTTTAGTAATCGACAACATGACAGATGTATTACGTCCGGATTACTTTCATACGTATAGACTGGATTTTTTTTAACAGTTGCAAAGTAATTACTTCAAAAAAAGTAACTTCTCAGAGAGTATGCGATTTCGGATGCAGCCATCGCGTCATATGAAATATCTTGTTTGCCTCTGAACTGAATTTTTTTTCTGTTTTTAAAAGTAGTCTCTTATGCTTACCAAGGCTGTAAAATTGTGAAATATTAATTATGAAATATTGAAATATAGCAATATTGTGAAATATTAGGCCTTTTGCTATTTTCAAATAACTGATTTCTGTTTGAATATATTTTAAAATATAATTTATTCCTGTGATTCAAAGCTGAATGTTCCATGAATTACTTCAGTCTTCAGTGTCACATGATCCTTAAGAAATCATTCTAATATGCTGATTTGCTGCTTAAGAAACATTTATGATTATTGTCAATGTTGACAATTGTTATGCTACTTAATATTTTTGTGGAAACTGATACTCTTTTTTTTTTATCTTTGGGATTCTTTGATGAATATAAAGCTCAAAAAAGTAGAAAAAGTTCAAACAGCATTTATACGAAGTAGAATCTCCACAGCTTTGATGTCTGTCAATATAATATATAGGGAAAGTTTTTTGTTGAGGAAGAAGTATTATATGATAAGATAGGAAGATAACATCTGAGCCGTCAGACATGCACTAAAGGAAATCTTTGAAAATAACAAGAACCTTTTAAACTGAGTGGTATCCCGGATTTGTTAAGTGCATATGCTAAAAGCATCAGGCGACTATGCTTTTCAGGTCAAAGGTGAGTCTCTGTGAGCTCAACACAGACACAGGATATTGGTCTTTACTTTGTACTTAAATCCCTGTTTTAAGCGGTAGTCTATCAATAAGTAGTGTATTTGCATATCATCAGTGATTGCATCAGGTACACAATGCAGTTTGACAGTTGCACGACTTGTAATGAATAAACTACTCAAAGATGTGGATGTGGATCCGGCGTCTGTCGGATCTGGTACATTGTAATGGATGAATTAGTTTGCTAACAAGCTTAAATCAGATTGTTAGACTACAATTATAATGTGAGCATCTGGTGAATAAATTAGAATAAGCTTAGGTTTGGTTAATGTGTAATTGGTCATTCTGGGACATACTAGTGTGTTGTGAATCTATAGCAGCATTCAATTATTATTCCCAGGGCTTTGGTTTCAAGATGAAACTACACGGCTATGTTCAGAATGTCATCCTACTTGCTATTTCTGTAATATATAGTAGGGACATTTTCCGTAAGCGTTAAATACCTGGATGACTGACAACATTTTCTATAATTTACAGGATACAAGAGAGTACAATGCGCACAACAGCTATTCCACAGAAATAAAAACGGCACATTTCACAATCACAAATAACATTAAATATGACATTTTAAAGTAGAAAGACTGAAATACTACTCATAATCTTTGTTTTTTTATGTCTCATAATCTTTTTTTATTTTTTTTTACTGTAACTTTTTTACAGTGTATTTTAGATATTTTCATAGAAATGCTTTTTATATATTTATATTATTATTTATATATTATAGTAGATGTATCACCGCTGCCCAAATGTTGTGGCCAAACAATGTCACATACTACTGTTTAAAACTTTATCATTGCATGATGTGTTTGATTTCACATACTATTTTTTTTTAATAATAGCAAGCTGTATGCAGTATACAGAGGCAGTATGCCAGTATTACATTACAAACATAATCTGTCTTTCAGAATTCCAGACTTCATATTCGCCTTGTCTTTTATACAAAAAGGAATGAATGTACACATGAATGCATCTGTGCATGAATGCGTGCATCAGTGCAAGCATGTATATTTTCTGTCTTTCTATCTCTAGATCTGCAGCTGAAGTAAAACTCTCTTTGTCAGCTATAGAGGGATGAGGTGTGGATCAGTGATGCTAAATTAGGAAGGCTGTAAACCCGTACAGGAGGAAGAATACTCCAGGCATTTGGCTTCTGGTACATCACTTGGCCCAGTTCCTTTACACCAAATGAGAACACGCTAACTTTCCAGCTAAAACGCTCATTTAATCATTACAGTAAGTTTAGCAAAACCAAGAATTTCAATCATTTTTGTGTATGCATAGATTTTAATAAGTGATTTAAATAGCTTATTTTATGATATTATTATTATTGTTATCAATTTTATTTTTTTAAATATATTTTTAACTATTTTGCCATTGCATGCTGGATTTAAACCCCACTCATACTTGTCAAAAGCATATTATTTCTAAAGGTGCAACTCAGCTTTTTATTATTATTATTATTTATTATTATTATTATTATTATATATTAAACACATCATTAAAATGTGTGTAGTATGAGACAAAATTATTGGATTCAATACAGATTTAATAGATTTTTGGTGCTTATAATAATTATAAGTCTTTTTTCTTTCTTTTTTTTGAAGAAATTAATACTTCCATTCAGCAATGATGCATGAAATTGATCAAAAGTAACAGTAAAGATATTCAAAATTTTACAAAATATTTCTTTATCATATAAATGCTGTTCTGTTGAAGTTTCTATTCATCAAAGAATCCTGTATCGTGGTTTCCAGAAAAAAAAAATATTAAGCTGCACAACTGTTTTCAACATTGATAATAATAATGCATGTTTCTTGAGCAGCAAATCAGCATTTTAGAATGATTTCTGAAGGATCATGTGACACTGAAGACTGAGTTATGATTGCATCGCAGGAATAAATTACATTTTAAAATATATTCAAATAGAAATCAGTTATTTGAAATTGTAGAAATATTTCACAAAATTGTTGTTTTTACTGATCAAATAAATGCAGCATTTATTTGTTTTGTATGCTCAAAAACAAACAAACTAAAATCTTACTAATTCTGAACTTTGCAGTACACATAAAAAAAAAGAAAAAAAAAAGGAATTTCTGGCACCACCGTAATTCATAATTTGGAAATACGTAAGTAACGTATTCATGTAGCTAGTATTTGATTTCATTCGAAGCAACTTCTGTTCTGAACCCATGACCCTGGCATTGTTTAGCGCCATGCTCTACCAGTTGGGCTACAGGAACACTACCCTTGTTATTGCCTACAGCAACAGCTGCGTTCTTTAGCTCACAGCTCTACAACACACACTTTTCCTCGCTTATTTGCAGCAGTATCATGGAATCACGCCCGCTCGCCGTTCCGCTGCCACCCTCATTGGAAATGACTTGCGACCAAGTGGGTAACTTTTTCCCGTGCACCACATGTACGATCTTGCCTCAGGACCGCCGGTGATTAAAACAAGCTAAAATGACATATTCTAACAATGCTCAAATCAGAGGTGCTCAAACCGTTGATACAGCTGCTGTCACAACTCATTGCAGTGGCCAACCGTGAAAATACTGGCATTATTTTGCAACATCATTGTTTTGGTAATATAGTTTTATTTGTGTACATTTACAGCAGGTCAATAAAGTCATGTGGTTGATCTGGTCATGTGATGGCTTCATTTAGTCAAACTGTTAACAATAAGCAGCAAGTCTACTATGGATTGAGTCTACTTTTACCAGCATGCTTGCCAATGTTAGCAAATCAAGTAGGCCTTCATGAACTTAAGTTTTATAATATGTTCTCCCCACTTTTCCTTCAGTTTATTCAGTCAGAAGCATCTCATGTTATTATTAAAGTCATTATTAAAGTATTATTGGTAACACAATACTAGGTCATCATTTACTCACCCTCAAGTTGTTTTAAACTTGCATGACTTACTTTGTTCTGCAGACCAAAAAAGTGTAAAAGTCAATGAAACTCAAAACTGTGACGCTCAAAAAGAAAATATAGGTTTATACCTTAAGAAATGAATAGCGCTTTTGACAAATATGATGAAAAAGATGTTAGCATGAGATTCTATGGCTTAGAACATTTTAAGTTTCTACTACTACAGTGCTCAAAATGTGATATTCATTATTGCAACTAAAAATGATAAGCAATAATCCATACAACACACTAGGGGCCAGATTTACTAAACAGGGCAAATTAGCGTTATAGCGCAATTCCATAAAAGCGCCGATGGGAGGGGAAATTCTGCGGGTGATTTACTACCAATGCGCACTTTAAAGAACACAGACACAGCCAGATCATTTCCATAATGACCAGCGCAATCTACCAAGAGCAGCGCAAATTACCGCCTGCTTTTGAGCATTAAATAATGGCGCAAATACCAGTAATTTCACGAGCGCAAATGTTAATAAATCGCGTTGCGTGATTCATTTTAATACAACCCAATTTCCGGAAATGTTGGGACGTTTTTTAAATTTGAATAAAATGAAAACTAAAAGACTTTCACATCACACGAGCCAATATTTTATTCACAATAGAACATAGATAACATAACAAATGTTTAAACTGAGACATTTTTTAATTTTATGCCTGCTACAGGTCTCAAAATAGTTGGGACAGGGGCATGTTTACCATGGTGTAAAAACAGTTTGAAGACGTCTGGGCATCGAGGTTATGAGTTTCTGCAGGTTGGAATTTGGTCCCATTCTTGCCTGATATAGGTTTTCAGCTGCTGAAGAGTTTGTGGTCGTCTTTGACATATTTTTCTTTTAATGATGCACCAAATGTTCTCTATAGGTGAAAGATCTGGACTGCAGGCAGGCCAATTCAGCACCCGGACTCTTCTACTACGAAGCCATGCTGTTGTAATAGCTGCAGTATGTGGTTTTGCATTGTCTTGCTGAAATACACGTCGTCTGGAGGGGAGCATATGTTGCTCTAAAACCTTTATATACCTTTCAGCATTCATAGTGCCTTCCAAAACATGCAAGCTGCCCATACCGTATGCACTTATGCACCCCCATACCATGAGAGATGCTGGCTTTTGAACAGAACGCTGATGACACGCTGGAAGGTCTCCCTCCTCTTTAGCCCGGAGGACACGGCGTCCGTGATTTCCAACAAGAATGTAAAATCTGGACTTGTCTGACCATAGAACACTTTTCCACTTTGAAACAGTCCATTTTAAATGAGCCTTGGCCCACAGGACACGACGGCGCTTCTGGAACATGTTCACATATGGCTTCCTTTTTGCATGATAGAGCTTTAGTTGGCATCTGCAGATAGCACAGCGGATTGTGTTTACCGGAAGTATTCCTGGGCCCATTTAGTAATGTCAATGACAGAATCATGCCGATGAGTGATGCAGCGTCGTCTAAGGGCCCGAAGACTATGGGCATGCAACAAAGGTCTTCGGCCTTGTCCCTTACGCACAGACATTTCTCCAGTTTATCTGAATCTTTTGAGGATGTTATGCACTGTAGATGATGTGATTTGCAAAGCCTTTGCAATTTGACATATTCCACAATCTTTTTACACACTCTTTCACAGATTGGAGAGCCTCTGCCCATCTTTACTTCTGAGAGACTCTGCCTCTCTAAGACATCCCTTTTATAGCTAATCATGTTTCAGACCAAATGTCAATTAACTTAAATAGTTGCCAGATGTTCTCCCAGCTGAATCTTGTCAAAATGTCTTGCTTTTTCAGCCCTTTGTTGCCCCCGTGCCAACTTTTTTGAGACGTGTAGCAGGCATCAAATTTGAAATGAGCTCATTTAGTGGATAAAAGTGTAAAATTTCTCCGTTTAAACATTTGTTATGTTCTCTATGTTCTATTGTGAATAAAATACCGGCTCATGTGATTTGAAAGTCTTTTAGTTTTCATTTTATTCAAATTTAAAAAATGTCCCAACATTTCCGGAATTCGGGTTGTACTCTCCTCCCATAAATTTTGCGTCTGAAAGGTTAACTCCTACAAATGCATATTTAATGCCACGGTCAGGCGCAAAAATAACTGTGTCCATGCCTTTTCAGTGCTAATTCTTTAGTGGTAATTCCTGACAGTACTATTTTAACACCAAAAGACGGTTTGCGCTGGTGTAAATCTGCCCCAAGTACACAAGTCTTCTGAAGTAACATAATTACTCTACATGTTTAACCAAATCAAAATATAAACCTTTATTTACACTCAAAATTCAATCAAAACACTGAAAGTGAACAGAGTTTAAGCAATTTCTCTAAATGTTATCCATTAAGTGATCTTCCATTACGTTTTTCATCATAAATAGCTTTGCAGGTGCAGAGTAATCACTATTGAGACCATACCTGCAGCGTTTGCTTTAACAGTCCAGATTGTTAATCGTTTGGCTAACATTGTGAAGTCTAATATCAAAAACAACATAGACGTGTGTAGCATCCGATGCTGGAGTCAAATTAAACCCGTTACATCCTCACGGCAAACTGACTAATCGTGAGCCCAAGATTATGTTTCGGTTCTGTCTGATTATAAAGCTGTTTCTTGTCCTGCTTTGTATGTTTAGACTCCTGGCTAGTGAGCATAGCTGGTGTTTTGCAGTGGCACCGTGCCCACGTTCGGCCCTGGCAAGGAGGTGGCACTAACCTGAGGGCACTTGGCATGTCCACACAGTGGCTGCTATCTACCCTAACGCCCTCCCGCCGCTCACCGCCACCGGTTCTTCGCTCTGCTTCCCAGCATTAATTAAACTTGGATGCAGCTGAAGCGCTGCGGTTAATACCCGCTGAAACCTCGGCACCTGCTACCCTCAAGAGGCTCCCCCACGGTGAAGTCATGAATAAAATTCATGTTGGTGTTTGGGATTAGTCAACTTCTCATTTTTCCTGACCCTTAAAACGTCCCGGACTTTAATAGACATTTGTTGACATAGTTGGATTTACTTGCATTTCTCCAGCTTTAATTATTTAACTGTCCTTGGTTATCAAAGGATAGATTAGTCTGTTTTGTTTGATTGAGCTATGATTTCATTTGCTAATAACAACTGTTTCAGCTGGAAAAACTGTGTGCTCAGTAATGTGCAGTGTTGGGAAGGTTACTTTGGAAATGTAATACAGTAGGTTACAGATTACAAGTAGCCCTATTTAAAATGTAATAGTGTAACTATTTCAATAACTTTATTAAAGTAATGTAACATTTTCAAACATTAACATCATGCAGGGTTAACCTTACAGCAGTACTCAACACTGATAACTGTCAGACTTTCAAAATCCTTCATCAATTCAAATAAGATTATAATAATTTAATTTTAAAGCACAGCCATCACAAAATCAGACCTCCTTTTACTTTGAGATCGTGCTGATGTTACATACAGATTTAAAACCATAACAAGAAAGTTTAATAGCTATGATGCTGTTTTTGAAATCAAAACTTTGCTGAGCTATGACAAGAAACACTGGCATCTAACAATGCTTTGGAAAAAACAGTTAATCTTAAAAAATAAAGCATATACAAAAACCCAAATAGGAAATAAAACCGTTATCGAATAAGCACGTGTCCTAAACTCCTGAAACATTGGTGTCTTATATTTTAAAGCAGTCAATGCAATTTGGGAAAGAAATCAATTAAATCTGTATGTGGATGAAAATATGTAGATTTAACCCCCTTTGTTACTTTTGTAACATTTTCATAAGTAACTGTAACTTAATTACACATTTTTTCTCAGTAACTGTAACTGAGTACAGTTACATGTATTTTGTAATTAAATTACGTAACTCCGTTATATGTAACTAGTTCCTAATTAAAAATGGTTATACATGAAGAAATCTTGGGATAACAACAAGCAATTCAACAATATTTATTCTACTATGCTCAATTATTATGATTCATTATTATAATTAATATGAAAATGTGATACTAATTATTATTTTAAATTATTATACACTTCTGTTTATACATTTGTTGTTGGTAAGATATTTTAATGTTTTTGAAAGAAGTCTGTTATGGTCAACAGAGCTGCATCTGTTTAAATAAATACTGTAAAAACAGCAATATTGTGAAATATTATTACAATTTAAAATAACTGTTCTCTATTTTATTGGTAAAATGTAATTTAGTTCTGTGATGCAAAGCTTAATTTTCAGCATCATACAGTCTTCAGTGTCACATGATCTTTCAGAAATCATTCTAATATGCTGATTTGATGCTCGAAATATTGACCTTAAATCTTTGAATTTAGTTCTAGTTTAATTACTAGATTTGATTTATGAGTTAGTTATATAATCATAATCTTTTTAGATTATATATTTACATATCATATGTGGATACCACATATTATAAATGGCGTTAATCCCTGCATTAGCGGCTGTAACATCTCCAATCTTCTGGTGAGGCTTTCCAGTAGATGTTGGAAGATGTTAGAGCATCAGTGAGGTCAGGCGCCGATGGAATCTGACTCACCGTCAACTCAACACAGCTGAGAAAATGAGAAAGCATCATCTCATTTAAACACTTCCTATTGAATCAGTAAGCTGCCAGTAGTGGCAAAAAGAGCCTCAATGTGGGATGCCAATCTGGGCAGGTTCACAAGCGCTCATCATGAACATTATTCATATCAGATGTACAGTGAATCACAGAATGCTGGTGCGCAGGGGGCTTATAAAGGGGTAATACGAAGAAAACAGGCATCTGGGACTCGTCTTTCCATTTTAGACATGTATTTATGCATGTGAACCGCTCTGAGCAATTAAACTGAGCTCTTCCTCTCCAGAGCTTCCCTGAAAACTTCCCCTGTTCCTTGTTTAGTTGAGGTAGAAATATGTAAAGCGATGGAAGAAAGGAAGGACTGGGATGGAAGTAGAAACAATGCGGGCACTGAGCCACACTCAGCCTTGTCTGAGCTCCAATCCCCAGAGTCTCCACTGAATCAAGGGGACAGCCTCGTCCTGCACTGCCCCCTACTGCTCAGGAGTGGAGCTGCGCTAGCCATTCAAAGTGTTTCAGAGTGCCACTTTCTCAGTGACTCATCATCCACACATGCTGTCGCAAGCTCCTGTTGTAATTTAGCTTTGTGTTTGTAATCTGCAAGATTTAATTCTCTGTCTGTCCTAGTTTTGGTCTAGTTAAAGAGCCTCAACCTCATATCGTTCCTAACCTGTATGGCACAAAACGGCAAATTTCGCATCAAGATTTTCTCATTTTTTGGTAACTATTCCTTTAAAGAGACTAATTTTAATGAAGAAATAAGAAAATGCTTCACCCAAGAATGAAAACCTCAACCTCATGTCTTTCCAAACCTGTATGACTTTCTTCTTTGGAACAAAAATCATTGAATTTTAGAAGTGTTTCTCATGAAGGATCGAATTGATTCAAATCTAATTGTCATTTTTGTGTAATTATTTATTTAAATAGACTCATTTTAATTAATAAATATTTGGTCTACTTAAAGAGATGAAAACATTCATGAATGAAAACTTCAACCTCATGTCTTTCCAAACCTGTATGACACAATATAGGCTAATTGTGTAAGTGTTTCTCATTTAGATTAAAGGTTCAAAAGGATATAAATGACCCAAATGAGTAACTCTTCCTTTAAAGAGACCGATTTTAAAGAATAAATAAGGAAATACTTCAAACAAGAATGAAAACCTTAACCTCATGTCTTTCCAAACCTATATGACTTTCTTCCTTGAATTGTAAAACCGTTTCTTATTGGAAAAAAAGGGTCTAAAAGGATTTAAATGATGACCAAATGGTCATTTTTGGGTAACTATTTATTTAAAGAGACAAATTTCGATGAAAAAATATAAAGAGAGAGTTCACCCAAGAATGAAAATAAATCTTAAACTCATGTCATCCCAAACTTGCATGACAAAATAGGTGAATTTTAGAAACTTTTCTTGTCAAGAATAAAGAATTAAATGGATATAAAATTGTCAATTCTGGATAACTATTTATTTTAAAATGACTAGTTTTAATGAAAACATATTGGTCTATTTAATCAGAGTTCACCTACGAAAAAAATAAAATAAACCTTGTGTCGTTCCAAACCTGTATGGCTTTCTTCTGTGGAACAAAATAAGTGACTAATTTCTCATTGAGAATAAATGATCAAAAGGATTTAAACAGTGACCAAATTGTCTTTTTTTCTTTTCTTTTTTTTTGGATAACTATTTCTTTAAAGAGATTAATTTAGAAATATTTGGTGTACTCGGGGATCACGTGACCCCTCGACGGTGATGCAGGCTTAGTTTTTCGCTCCGCTCACTTTGCCAAATATTTTACGATCCTGTCAGTGAAATTTGAACCACTCTGCATTAGACCCATCATGAGTGCTAAGGCAGACAAAGGAGATCGGAAAAGGGAGATTGAGCAATCGCCAATGAAGAAAAAATTCAGAGATTCAGCCATCTCCAGTGAAGAGCTGGACAGTGCTGATGCTAGCCGCATTGAACTAGCATTTAAAGAACACCAAAGCACTTTGAATTCGGTTGTGAACTCGGCAGTAAGAGATGCGATGGACTCTGTGCTGATTCCAGCATTGCGCGAACTGCGTGAGGACATACTAGCGACCAATAAGTCTGTTAAAGAGCTAAGAGAGGAGTTTGAGGCCATAGTTACCAAGACGAAGCAGACACGTGACCGCGTTGATTCTGTTCGGGCAGCGGCGCGGGAAGATAAGAGAACAGTTACGGACTTAAAGGATCAGTTGGAGCGACTCACCGAGAAGATGACAGATATGGAGGACAGGTACAGGCGGAACAATGTTAGACTGGTGGGACTCCCAGAAGGGATGGAAGGTCCAGATGCAGCTAGTTTCCTCCGAGCTAATCTTTCCAAGTGGATTCCTTCCTTGAGGGGCCGTGACATTGAGATTGATCGGGCGCATCGCGTGTATGACGGATGGAGGGGCTCCGATCGGCCACGCACTCTCATCTTCCGTGTACTGAGATGGCATGACAGATCAGATATCCTGAAAGGTGCTCGGCAGGCGTATCCGGTGAAGTGTGCACAGAACAATGTCACACTGCTGTTTTTTCCTGACTTTAGTCCGGCTACAGCGATCAGGAGAAAGGCATTTGGTCCGGTTTTGAAGAAGATGACTGCACTTGGTCTCCAGCCCTTCCTCATCTATCCAGCGGTGATTAAGCTACGGCACAAAGGAGAACAGAGAAGCTTCGATTCCCCTCAGAAAGCGGAGGATTTTATCAGCTCCATGTCTCAGCAGAAGTCCTATGCCGCCGCTCTTCGGGGGGACGACGGGGGAGCAGCGGCCGCTGTTTCTCCAGCTCGACGGGAGGGGCGTGACGGCCGGGATGGACTTGGCCCTAGCTGCCCAGAAGGGGATGATAGCAGGATGGCCATAGATGCTTGCTAAACTTATTGTTTGCGTTTTCTTCTCTTATACTGGGATATTGTCCTTATTTATCCGGTACAACGATCTCTTTGCTGGTAAGACTGACACTCCATTTTTCTGTTTTGGAGGGGACTAATGGAGAGTAGGTTTAATTACTAAAAAATTTTTTTTTTTTTGCTGTGTGAGCCTTTCGGGAGACATGTCTTGCGTTAGGGTGGATCGGTCACAACCTATCACTGTTTTTTTTGTTGCTCAGTCAGACCTATGTTCTCGGTAATGTGCGGTCTGAGTTGTTCTTTGTTTATGGTTGTCGGTTGTTCACTTTTTTATGTTGTTTTTGTTTTTTACAGCAGACATTTATACTTTTATCTATTTTACATTATTTCTAAAGGGACTTTTCATATAGGAGGTTTGGTATCTAAAATGCACATCAGTGTTTACGGGTTATTTACGGAATGGAAGTGCTTCTGTTTTTTGTTTTTTTTGTTTTTTGCATTTATTGTGTACAATCTTGGGATTATGAATATTCAATGCATACTTTAAATATTTTATCACTGAATGTGAATGGTTTAAATTCTGCTGTTAAAAGAACCCGTGTATTAGAATATTTACACCATAAATCTATCTCCTGTGCCTTAATACAAGAGACACATTTAAAACAATCTGACGTGGCACGTTTCCAGAATAAGTATTACAAATTAATAGCTTTTTCCTGCGCTCAAAATAAAACTAAGGGGGTGCTTATCCTTGTTAACAGGAAGTTGAATTTAACAATTGAACACCTTGGTAGTGATGAGAAGGGTAGATTTGTTTTTATCCGATGCAAAATATATAATAATAGGTTAGCATTGGTCTCTATTTATATGTGTTCCTGTGGCTCAGTGGTAGAGCATTGCGTTAGCAGCGCAAAAGGTTGTGGGTTCGATTCCCAGGGAACACACATACTGAAAAAATGTATAGCCTGAATGCAATGTAAGTCGCTTTGGATAAAAGCGTCTGCTAAATGCATAAATGTAAATGTAAATGTATTTATGGTCCGAATGAGACAGACAGTGCATTCCTTACACAGATTTCCAAAACTTTACTTGAGGAGATTGATTGCCCTCTAGTGGTGGGTGGTGATTTTAATGCTGTCATAAATCCTGCTTTAGATAAGTCTCAATCTGATACAACAGCCAATCCATCCTCTAAATTATTGAATAAATTTATCACTGAGCTCAACTTAATCGATTTATGGAGAATTCAGAACACTAAAGCTAAGGACTTCACTTTTTTTTCTAATAGACACAAGACTTTCTCTAGGATAGACTACATATTTCTCAGCCCATCTTTAATTTCATCTAATTCCTCTATATCTATATTACCAATTTTATTATCTGATCATTCTGCTATGTTGTGCAGTGTTCCTCTTTCCGATGTCAAAGCCAAGTCCCCTAGATGGCGCTTTAACATATCATTATTAAGTAATCAGACTTTTATTACCTCTCTAAAAGAATATATTAAGGACTTTCTTGAAATTAATATGCCCTCTGATGTGGATCCTCAAATACTGTGGGAAACGACTAAGTGTGCTATACGAGGTTTCTGTATATCTTTCTCTTCTACTCTTGCCAAAGCGAGAACTCACCAGTTTACACAATTAGAAAATAAAATCCAATCATTACAAAACCTACAAAAACAACATTTTACTGAGCAACAGGCTACACAGCTGTCCTCTTTAAAAGAAGAATATGATTTACTTTCACACTCAAAGGCAGAATTTATTTTACATAGGACTAGACAAAAATATTATTTTGAATCAGAGAGACCTAGTCATTTATTGGCCCTTAGGTTGAAAGAATGCGAGTCTAAGGCATATATTAGCGCAATAAAATCATCGGATGATCAGGTCACTACGAACCCTGTGGCAATTAATGACATATTTAAAGGTTTTTACACAAATCTGTATAAAGCTGAAACAGATTTTGATGAACCAATTTGTAAGCAGTATTTAGATAAATTGGAACTGCCTCGGATCTCACAGATGGATAAAGAATCTTTGGAGGCCCCATTAAGTTTGGAGGAACTTCACGTCTCTCTAAAAAGCCTTCAAAAGGGCAAATCGCCGGGTCTAGATGGTCTCCCCCCTGAATTATATTTAGAAATTTGGGATTTGGTAGGGATACTTATGCTTAACTCATTTAATTTTGCAATTGAACATGGGGCATTTCATAGAGATCAAAAAACATCACTTCACTTCTTAAAAAACATCACTTCTTAAAAAAGGGAAAGATCCATTAGATTGTTCCAGCTACAGACCGATTTCGCTTATCCCATGTGATCTAAAAATCTATGCTAAAGTTTTTGCTTCTCGTTTGGAGAAGGTAATTCACAGTCTGATCAAGGAGGACCAAACTGGTTTCATCAAGGGGTGCAATGCATCTGACAATATGCGTCGACTCCTTCATATTCTTGACTTTGCGGACTCCCACCCAACACCTTGTGTGGTCTTTTCACTTGATGCAGAAAAAGCCTTTGACAGGCTAGAGTGGAATTATATGTGGGCAGTTCTGCAATGTTTCGGCTTCGGTGAACACTTCGTTTCTATGATTAAGACATTATACCACTCACCTGCAGCATCAGTCATAACTGGTAATATTATTTCCCCCTCATTCCCTTTACAGCGGGGAACGAGACAGGGGTGTCCACTTTCCCCCTTATTGTTTTGTCTATCTCTCGAACCCTTAGCACAAGCCATTAGGAAATCTGAAGTATCGATTAAGATTCATGACCATAATCATTGTATTTCATTATACGCTGATGATATTATTCTATATTTAGACCACTTTGATGTTTCAGTCTCTAGTGTAATTAAGGAATTTGATAATTTTAGTAGCCTATCAGGATATAAAATAAATTGGAGCAAATCTGCTTTAATGCCAATTAACAATGTTAAGGTTAATTTTTCTATTCCCTCATTTATCCCTATTAAGGAATCTTTCATCTATTTGGGCATTACCATATATAAAAACATTCATAAGATTGCCAGAGACAATTTTAATAACATTTTCGTTAAGGTCAAAAATGACATTCAAAGATGGAAGAATCTTAAAGTCTCTCTCCAAGGAAGAATCTCCACTGTTAAGATGAATTTGTTACCTCGATTAAATTTTTTTTTCTCTATGCTACCACTTTCTCCCCCTCCAGGTTACTTTAAGGAGATCAACTCCATAATTTCTAAGTTTATCTGGAATGATAAATGTCCCAGAATTAAACTTACCACATTACAACATCCTAATAGCGCAGGAGGACTGGCTGTACCAAATTTTGAATTATATTATTGGTCGTTCCAGCTTAAGGCTCTTCATAATTGGGTTGATTCTCAATCTACAGTTTCATGGAGGGTGATTGAAGCTGACAAGGTTAAACCAAATAGACTTCAAGATATTTTATTTACTGGCACAGGAAAAAAAGGGGATAATTATAAATTTGGTCCGGTTGTGGCTAACTCGATTAAAATCTGGAAAACGGTTGAACGTCGGATAGGTGGACCCTTCAAATTCTGTAACAGTACACCTTTATGGCACAATTTGAACTTTGTATGTGGAAATCGTCCATTTGTCCAACCCTCTTGGTCCTCTTTAGGTGTGAACACGTGCGGTGATATGTATGATAACCAGGGCCTCTGTTCATTTCAGGCATTGAGAGCCAAATTTTGTCTACCAGCATCTGCATATTTTGTTTTTCTTCAATTACGTTCTGCTCTCAAAGCGTATGGCGTTCCTTGGTCTTCCATTTCCTCTCATCCTATGCGGGACTGGATTGCACCATCTGCTGGTCGGCCATCTGTTTCCTTAATATATAATAAAATTATTGATTGTATTACAAAACCTCTTTCTATTAAAACTATTTGGAATAGGGAATTATCTGATCTTGATTTATCTGTCGACTGGGAGAGAGTGTGGTCTAATCTCAGTTTAACATCTAAAAATATGGCTCATCGTCTTATTCACTTCAAAGTCATTCATAGAGCATACATAACTCCTTACAAAAGATTTAAAATGAAACTGCAGTCAAATTTGAACTGCCATATATGTAACACTACATCATCAGGCACTTTTCTGCATATGTTTTGGGAATGTCCTGTCGTCATCAGTCTATGGACACATGTAAACCTGGTTTTGTCATCATTACTGAGAATTGATTGGTCTGTTAACCCAAGTTTATGTCTTCTTAATGATGATTCTGGTCTCTGTATTAGTTCAATGCAAAAGAGAATGTTGTTTGCTGGTTTTACAGCTGTGAAGAAGACAATAATTCAGAACTGGTTTACACCACACATGTGTAGAAAGGCATATTGGATCCGTAGCCTCCTGCAAATTGTTTCATGTGAGTGTACAACGGCGCGAGTCGGTGGGGCCAGGCCTTCAACCATTGAGGCTTGGCAGTGTTTTTTACTGAATGTACGTGATTATTTGAAGGAGTGACTTTTGTGTTCTTGTTGTCCTTCCCTCTCTCCCTCCCTTTTGATTGAACTTTTAGATGTTGAGTATGTGTCTGCTTTTTTGTTTTGTTTTATTTTGGATATTATGTTGTGTTGTTTGTAAAAAAATGAAAATAAAAAATTGTTGATAACAAAAAAAAAATATTTGGTGTACTCAAAGATAGCGTTCACCCAAGAAAGAAAAAAACCTCAACCCTTTGTCATACCAAACCTGACTTACTTCTATGGAACAAAATAGTGGAATTTTAGAAACATTTTTCATTGAGAATAAAGGATCGAATAGATTTCAATGATGACCAAATTGACATTTTTAGTAACCATTTCTTTAAAAAGCTAATTGTACTGAAGAAATATCACTCATCCAGAACTGTGTAAAAGAACTGGCTCTGCTGGCTCTGTCGTAGCTTGCTCAAGGCTTTCAGGCATTGATTTAGCACAAAAGCACAAATCCGAAGGTAGTGTAAGCCTCAGTGCATAAGCAAGCGGAAGAGCATCTTTAACTCTGGAGAATAGGCCGTCTCATAAAGAGGGTGAAGGTCCGAGCACTTCTGCCATTTCAATGTGCAGGAGCGAAGCTGTCAGAAACGACACTGAGAAATCAATCACAGCCAAAGTCATGGCAACTGTGAAGGATACCATTCACAGTGAGTCGGTTTGACAAGCAGGTTATATAGCATAACATAACAGAGCGTCCAAAGCAGTCAGCCCAGCGGCCCAAGAGTAATGAAGCTAAATATGGGCACTTCAGGCCCACTTAAGTAAAGTCTATGATCCTTAATAACTGTGTGAGGAGAGTAAACCGCTCTTTAATGGATCATTATTACAGCGTTTGCATGGTACATTATTCTTAAAATGTGACCTTTAAAGGGTTAGTTTACCCAAAAATGAACATTGTTATTGTTGAATCACCCTCATGTTGTTCCAAACCTGTTTTCTCTCTTCTTTCGATGGAATGCAATAAAGAGGCAGGTTTTTATGCTAGTAATTTTCCATACAATGTAAGCAATAATTGACCATGAGCTGTCAAGCTCCAAACAGGATTATCATTATTAACTCGGTTACACTTTATTTTATGATGCCCTTGTTACAGTGTAATTATACATTTAACTACTGAGTAATATTAATTAACTACATGTACTTACTATATGGTTAGGGTTAGGATTAGGATTTGGCTTAGGGTTACTTGCATGTAATTATGCATAATTTCCTCCCTTGTTTTAGGTGACATACAAGGCAACATTTTCTAATTTTCTAGAATTTATCATTTCTATTTTTTTATATTTATAAAATTTATTTAAAAAAAATATATATATTTTGTTTTATTTTAGCTTTACTTCAATTAATGAAAATTATTTTAATAATTTTAATAAACAAAAACAACACTAGCACAAACTGTCCTTCAGCTGGAGGGGATTCAGTATAAACATTCATAAACTGAGCAAAATAAAAACTATGATGTGATATCTTCATATTTAGCCTCAAGGTTTAATATACAGAGTTTAAGACTGAGAAAAGTTAAGAGTTTGATCAATGATATTTGGTAGGAAAGAGTTTAAGGTTGAAATGGCTGTCAATCAGTTAGGCTATTTTCATTCATTAATTAGATGAAATGCAGATAATTCTTCCATTCGTTAGTATTTGTTGAAAAAAAAGCCCTCAAATGAAGATCATCTAAAGACATTGTCTCAAATGAGCAAATCAGGCAAAAAGTGACTTTATATATCAATATATTTCCATATAATATTGAGCAGTATTTTGTAACTGTTGAACAAAACAGCTTGAAACTAGTTCGCAATTGAAAGAATCCATCTCAAAATGCCTGTTTTATTCATTGTGTTGCTCCCCGTCAAGCTGCTTTTGAACAAAGAATTCATCCTGTGTGAACGAACGGCGTCTTACAAATGTGCATTCAGCATCATTAGCCTTAGGTTAATTTCATTTTACATCACCTGAACGTGGCTCGTGACTATTGTGAATGTAAAAAGGTCACTGTTTTCTCTCTGATATCAGCAGCACGTTCTGTTGAGACAGCAACTTACATGAACACCAGAACAATCTCTTCTCGCACCGTCTTTCTTTCTGTAATAGGAGTGCTGTAGGGTTGTGAATGTCCTACTTTCATTCTCACTTGTTCTTTTTTTCCCCTTCCTTGTCTGTTGGTGGTAAAGAGAGGCAGTGGCATGTTTAAATATAGTATGGCAGAGATGTTTGATTTTCTCTAGGGCCTGTAGGTGATATTAACAGATTCATGCTGAGCCATGTTTAATTTGACTACTGTAAAAAGATACAGCCTGTGCAAACCGGGCCCTCGTGGTTTAACCCGACATGTCAGTCTCAAATCTCTGAGTGAAAGTCTGGAGCACCTGAAATTGTTCTGCTCTTGTGTGGATTGTGTGATATTCACAGCAGCAACACTTCACTATATTAGCGATAGAGGCATTAAAACACAGCGAACACATATTTTAAGGCTGTTATAAGTGATGATTTTTACCACGTATAAAATGTCTCTGCTAGCTGACAGATATCAGTGAGATAGGTGCCCTGAGAATCACACCTGTCTGTGTGATAGTCCTGACACTTATGAATCTGACTGTGGCCTGCACATGTCAGTCAGAAAACTTGGAGGAGGCTTTCTGCCAACCCATGTCAGGAATAGTTCACTGTGAGAAAAACAAAACTCGGTGGAAAAACGGAAAAGGTACTGGTAATTTCCTGCCAGGATATTCCTGTTAAATTTCCAGACACTTCTTTCAAAGTGGTCATGATATGAGAAATAAAAAATGCATTGATCTTTTGACATATAAGAGGTTTTTGCACCTCCTACAAGTTCCGTAGCTTAAAACGTCCTCTTCATTATAAACAAAGGGTTTATTTAATCAAGCTCCAAAAACATCTGCTGACAACAAGACAAATGGAAGAGAATATTTGTGCTGATGCATCCTGTTAAACAGCTTGTTTGTGTCTCTGTACAGACTCTAGCATCAGAAACAAGAGGATGGTTTATTTTTACTAGCATGCTGGACCGTGTCAGAGGATTATTTGTTTGTTCGGAGCATTTGACTGCATATTGTTATATAATCGAAGCACAGTGTAATGAAGAGTTTGCAGCCAACTGCATCGGATCTGACAGCAGCTGCAGCGCAAAAACTGTACGTAATTATTTCATAATGCTCCATATGTAAATTACGGTTTCATATGGATAATGTTTTCAAAACACTACTTATTTAAATGCAATGACATTAGTTAATCACAAAGGTGGCCATTTACTGACAAGCCGCCCCTTAACTCTTTCCTTACCATTGATGCAATTTTCTAGCATTTGGTAGGAGGCGCTATTACACATCTTCTGAAAGAGTACAGAATCAAAACACAGGTGGCAAAGAATTAGAAACAAGCAACCGCATATGTAAGCAGCATATATAAAAGAACACCAATCATCAAACATTAAACGGCATATAAATCAAAACTGCCTAAACTAATCAAATGAAATGTTGACCCAGGAAGTGGTTTAGGACTGTGCAAGCTTTGGGGGTGTTGATGGAAGCAATCTACTCCATCTATGTTTTGATCACCGTTCTCAATTCAATCTAGACGTAGTCTTTGACAGAACATGATTTTATCAGCCTTTTGGTCAAAATGTTGCTTTTTTAATGAAACATAACCACATTCATATAAGAAGTGGACAATACAAATCTACCCAAATCACTAGGAGTTTTTTTCAAAAAGATACCTGAACATATGAAAAGATGTATCATGTATTGGATAAAATTAGTGTCTAATCCAAGAAAATGTTATAATATGCTTTTTCAATGAGATGAAGTAGGTAGAAAAACATGGGTTGCTTGTATTAGAGTTTTGCTGTATTTTTATGTTTTTTCTTTGGGAGGCTCAAAGTGTAGGTGATATAAGAACACTTACAGCTATTCTTAACAAACGATTGAAAAAAAAAGCACATGAGGCATGGTATACATCAGTTTGGAAAATAATAAGTTAAATGTATATTCACGATACAAATCTTTATTAGTACAAGAGAGCTACATTGCGTCTGCATGTGTATAACATGTGACTGGTACGAACATTGTTCTTTTTTGGATGATTAAGTCATCATCTAACTATAGAAACAGGCAGATGGAGTAATACACCAGTCACAGAGATAATCTGTAGTTATTGGACGTTAACATCAAATATTTCTGTGATAGAAGATGAGAAGCATTTTTTGTATGATTGCTCTTTGTATGAGGAGTTGCGTAAGAAATACTTAGATGATCTTGTTCTTGTTGGTGATGCTTGAATTGATGAGTCAAGCGTTTGTGATTCGGGGTATGCATGGAGATTGGCATTGTATATATATCATGGAATGAAGAAAAGACTATCTGCCATGTCATTATGATTTTGTGGAACTATGGGCCGAGAGGCCATATATTCCTGAATTAAATTTGAAACTGACAAAACCGACAAATGACCCATATTCAAATTTTGATTAAAAACAGTGCATGAAGATAGAATAAACCTTTTTTAACTTTTCAACTTTTTCAAATAAAAATAATTTTATTTTATTTGAAAACAGCATATTTCTTTATTGGCAGGCATCTTTTAAGTCTCTTATAACAAGTCTATTTTGCTCACCAAGTCTGCATATTTGATGGAAATACAGTAAGAATAGTAATATTGTGGAATATTATTACAATTTAATATACCTTTTCTATATGAATTTGATTTAAAAATGTATTCCTGTGATGCAAAGCTAAATGTTCAGCAGCTATTACTCCAGTCTTCAGTGTCACAGATGTTAGTATACTGTATGATTTATGATACAATAAACTATAAACAAACTTTTGTGCTTCTCTCATTAGTTAAATGAGCCGGTTATGTGCCTAACTCCTCTTAGACCCACACAACTGCTTTACATAACAAATGAATCAATTCAAATGAAATAAATAAATGGGAAATTACAGCAATATATATATATATATATATTGCTTATGAGTATATGTTTTCTTCAAATCTGCAGTGTGTGTTAATTTGTTTGTTCCGTTGGACAAATTCAAATCACTGAAGTCAAGAACAAATGTCAGCTGACTTCAGCTCAGTTTGTGGAGCTGGAGACGTTTGCATTGTTTGTTAACTGGACAAGTGGACAAGACACATGCTCTTGGTTTTAAATAAAATAACTGAATATATAATGAACGGTTTTATGTTTACTGGACATTGTTTCACATTATATCCAAGACTGAAAAAAAAAGAAAAAAAAGAAATGATTTTACTATTTTTGGACACACTTTATCTTTTTATTAAAAAACGCTTTTACAGCGTAGTGTGAGTAACTTTTTACTATTAATTTTTCAAGTCACTTAAATTCATTATTTTTTCAATTAATTTCATTTTAATAGTAAAATAAAATATACTAACTTTTTCAATGTATTTAATTAACAAGACGTTAATTCATGCTGTATTTCACCACAAACTACTGTTTCAAAAATAATGACAAATAATGATGAAAAATTAAAATAAAAATGTACTAATTTAATATTAGTTATCTGTCATTTAACACCTGCCATCTACAAAAAGATATATTAGATATATTTCAATAAGGTAAATATATTTCCATATCATATATTATAATATGATGTATTGATGCTCAATAAACATTTATTAATTTTATCAGTGTTCTGCTGCTTAATAAAGCAGCCTGAATAAGTTGCTTAATAAACCATGATAACATATATTTCATTAATTTTATGAATGTCACTTGATCAATTTAATTTTTGATGAATTTTAATCAATTTATTACCTTGATATGGTTTTAATTCAAATGTAATATTAGTTGTTGCCATTGTACACTTGGCATCTACAACTAGGCAGACCAATTTCAACCAGGTAAATATATTTCCAGTTCAAATCATAACCTCTTCCTTTCCTGGCATTTCATTTGATATTTTCGAGGTGTTATATTATTCATTTCCACCAACACAGGTGACTGAAAGAATCTGATCTTTTCTCGTCTAGCATCTGCCATTTGCCACTATGGTTGCACAGGTGTGGTAATGTGAGTTCACATGTGTGTAATAAGTTTTGTTCAGCATTATATTTCCTCACATCATGACATCGATGACCCTGCCCTTCCCTGTCCTCCTCCTGTTATCCTCATCTGTCCTGATCTCTCTCTCTACTCTCCCGCCGCTCTACCACTACTTCATGTTGTCCTCTTCATCCCTGTGCCAGATGTGTTGGCCACTGTTGCACCTGCAGCACTTTCTGTTTGCCTCTGCACCCCCCAGCATTACTTCCCTATCCCTCATCTCTCCTAACCTTTTGGCCTGTCACCTGCGGCACTCTTTCATCCTGACATCTCCTCTGAATTCGACTGTCCTTCGTGCTCCCACCCCGGTGAGAGGCTGCCTCCAAAAACTGCAGTTGTTTTTCTCTCTAGGACTCGGGTTATTGGCCACATTCTTTTTTGTTGTGTTTCTCTGATCTTGTCTGTCTGTCGTTGATGTGCTTTTCCAGTCTGATGGAGTTTGCAGCAACTGTCTTTGTTCCATTGGACATTAAAAAATGCTCTGCAATAAAATAATTTTTCAAAGTTGTACTTAAACAAAGATTACTGGAGTATGTTTTAAAAGAAAATAGATTTCAGTCTTTGTCCTTTAAAAAAAATGTAATGTTTCATTTAATGTGGCACTTGCTGTTTCTTTGTAAGTATTTGTGAAATTTACTAGCAATGAGGGATTTTTTTTTCTTATGTAAATGAATGCCATTGTACAAAATATTAAACCAAGTGGCATTAAATAATATGGCAGAAACAAAAATTCACAAAAATAAGTTTGTTAATTCAATTCAGTGATAGTCAGACATTTTTAAGTGTAATTAAGCGTAAATATTTGTTAGGGCCACAGTGTATTGTCCATTCAGATTCTGGCTTAAAGAAATAGCTCACCCAAAAATTACAAACATGCTGCTTTTCACTTCACAAGACATTAATTGATGGACTGGAGTGGTGTGGATTGCTTGTGGATTATTGTGATGTTTTTATCAGCTGTTTGGACTCTCATTCTGATGGCACCCATTCACAGCAGAGGATCCATTGGTGAGCATGTGATGTAATGCTAAATTTCTCCAAATCTGTTCCAATGAAGGAACAAACTCATTTTAATTTTTGAGTGAGCTATTCCTTTAAGAGCTTGTCAAAACTGTGCATTCAACATTTATTGACCACCAATTTTAAAATAGGGTGCTGCAAACATAGTTCTTCAATAATAATTTACGCTACAGCTTTGAAAATATACCCTGAAGTAATGAAGCACAGAAGGTATTGATTTATGTTTAAGGATGAACTGTGATTTCTGTCCTAGCTCAACACCTGGACAGCATTCTCTTCAGTCTTCTGCAGGAATATGATTTGGAAACTCACTGGAGTGTCTGACCATCTGATTACTTATGTAATTATCTGAAGACTGAGGCTGATAATCCAATTGCTATTCTCCATAAAGTCGGCATGATGAGCACATTTAATATGCCCAGCACTGAATTTTTTACGCTGACACTTACTACCAGAATCAATATGTTGGATATTATAACAGCATCATTTAAGTAGAAAACAAACTCATTGAGTGAAATTGTTCTACTTTCTCTATCATAAAGCAATTTAATTAATGAAAACAATCCATTAAAATGTTTTAAGCTATTAAATACTTGATTCATGATTGTCACACGATAAGCAACAGCTCGAAACATTTACATGTACATTTATGCATTTAGCAGACGCTTTTATCCAAAGCGACTTACAGTGCATTCAGGCTATACATTTTTTTCAGTATGTTTTTTTCAGAAACATTTTTTTCAGAAACAGACTTAACCATAATAATATAACAATATATTATTTTAATTTTACCTAGTGGAACAGTGAAAATATAATTTGATAGTAATTAGCAAAAATTCTTAACTTTTAATATTCATATTTATTTCAAAATCAAAGGTTAAATAAGCAAAAAATAATAATAGTAACAATTTTTGGGTATTACATACAACAATAACATATTTCTAATTATATCTATCATCCTTAAAAAATGACATATTGCTAATATTTCTAATTCCTATTTCTTTTATTCTCAATTCACAATTATTAAAATTTAAAATTAATATATTTAAATAATATAATATAATATTTAAAATTATAATATATTCCTGTGATGAAAGCTGAATTTTCAGCATCATTACTCCAGTCTTCAGTGTCACATGATCCTTCAGAAATCATTCTAATATGCTGATTTGCTGCTCAAGAAACATTTCTAATTATTATTGAAGAATAGAAAATCTAATTATCAATTTAATGCATCAATCAATAAATCAATCAATTGATCAATAAATCAATCAATCATTCAAAAATGGTCAGAAACCTAATTTCTACACTGTAAGAAATATTTTATGGCAACCTAAAAATGTTTTCCATCTGGTAATGTATACTACTGTGTACAGGGGCGGACTGGGACAAAATTTCAGGCCGGGAAATCTCACTCTCATCCAGGCCATCCCATACACCCACAACAAATTTTGAAACCACGGACAACAATATTTTTAGTATGGCTATCATCATCATCGCATAAAAGTTTAAATCCCTAGGCTGGGGCCGTTCAAAATAATTAAAGGTTATCTCTTGAACTTCCATTTTCATTTTTAGTCTCTTCATTTTTCCCTGACATCTCTCTGTCTCTCATGTGTGTTTTTTTTTCTTGTACCTGTCACTTTTTCATCAACACGTCTCCACCTTGTTGCAAAACAACCACCTCATTGTAATTTGTTTGCACATTTTAGAAAAAAATATTACATTAGGACCATATATTATTGTTTTATCTTTCCTAAATTTCAAAATTAGTACAATAATAGCTACATCTTGTATACCTTTATAGAAAAATCTTAATACTTAACATGTTTTTGCATTATCACGAGTTTTGTCCTAAGGAAAATTAAGCCATGGTTTTATTAGGCCTATGGTAAAAGTATAGTAACCATGTTTTTTGGAGGATTGATTACCATTTGTAACCAGAGTTTTACTACAAATACCATGGTGAAGCTATATAGTGTAGCAAAACCATTGTTAATTTGTGGATACCATGGTTTAACTATAGTAACCATGGTTTTTGTTTTTATTTTTAGTGAAACCACATTAATTTTCATAAGGGTTGTGTTGTTGTCTGCCTTAGCTCCCTCTAAACCTGTTATAAAACGATGTGAATATTTGTCTGCTAAATTCCTACTCTTTACAATATTGTCATTTTGGTAATTTTGCAGCAATTGACTACTACTGCTAACATTTGCTAGCAGTTTAACTAAGTAAACTAAGACAAAACTACAATAGTCTGTCTATTTACAGATGTAACTGACCTGCACTTGAAGCCCTGAACAGGACAGTTTTGCCTCTCTGCTCCACCTGGGCGCTTCTACTCCATTCTCCAGTCTCGCATCCTTTTGGCGGACGCGCGGATGCGCGGAGCGTGCGCGAGGCGACTAGCCGATTCATGATTTATTGGAGTTTTATTATTGAATGGCGAAGTCGGAAATAATCACTTTAGTACATTCGGCAGGAAACAACAACAACATAAAAAAAAAAAAAATGTAGGGTGCGGGCCAAATTGCCTGCCAGGCCACCGGGAATTCTCCCGGTTCTCCCGATGGCCAGTCCGCCCCTGACTGTGTACGTACATTAGTGTACATGTAACTGATTTCATAAAGTCAATCATATTTATTATTATTATTATTACTGAATCATATTAAGTTACACTAACATTCACATGCTCATAGGCAGAAATGGCAGGTATGCAGTCTACATTTAGTGCAATAAAAACAAAATGCATTGTTTCTGCCGCCTTTCAATACAGCAAACTCATTTTTGCCAGTATCATATTTATTTTTCTGTTTTCTAGCTTGTTACAGGGAAGATAGAGGCTACATTGGACCAAATTACGCCATCTGAAGCCAATCATATCCAATACAAGGTCAACAGCTTTCATCCTGGAAGACCTTGTCATCTCATTTCAGATTTTTTTTTTTCATTCTCACCCCTCTTCATTATGAAAAGGCAGCGTGAGGAATGAGGACATGCTGTTGGGGACACTCATTTGTAATGCTGTCCATGTACAACATTGAAAATCCCCCTGAGTTGTTTGACCAAAGAAACAGTGTGATGAAATCCCATCATAGATGGTGGACTGCCTGTGTGTTATAATGATGCCCTTCTGTGCACCCATCGAGATCCAGGCAGGCGCTCTTGATTAAATATTGACTCGCAGTTCCCTTTGTGCTTCTTTTTATCTGATCAATAATTAATAATAGGTAAAACGGAATGGTGTGAACTGCAGTTTGTTTAACAACGCCTTTGCACAAGATTTGTTTCATTCCCAACAACGTATATCAAATTGCTACGGACCGTTATCTGTTAAAGCGCTGTGCTCCAAATTGTGCAGGACAGAGCGATTTCTTTCTCATTACAACAAACATTACAGCTTCTCTGAACACAATGATCTCTCATATTGCTCAGTCACCGCATGACAGAAGTGAAGAATCTAAGGTAACGCAGCCTTTATTTTAGTCATAACCCTGAAGGGTTCGTTTCCACGCGGCGAGACAGGGTGTTTAAATCCAGCACAGGCCGGATGTGTCTATTATTCAGTGATCCAGATGGCTATTCATCCTTGGAGCGGTTTCAAGGTATGTTCACAAAAACATCAGACTAAAAATAAAGGCTTAAGCTTCAGAGCCAGTTTGCTGGATGATAGATGTTTGTCGGATAGAAGATTGAAAGCTGAAGGACCTTAAAATGTACTCAGAGGGGTCATTTTTCTTGAACTTTTGAATAAAAACAAGCTGTAATTTTCAGAACTCAAAACATAATTTCCAGTCGAAAATGTATGAAACTTGTTCAAAAACAACTTTTTGTGAACTCGTTCTGAACTGCAACTTTCTGAGAACAGGCAGATGAACGGATCAACACGTTTACATGTTAATGATGCTTACTGTGTTCAGAAACTTGGCCCAGCCAGTCACGGTGAGGTAATACAGAGAAAGCTGGATAGGTATATTAAGAACTAATGATAAGAGTAAAATGTGTTGGGAAAATCAGCCAAACCTTGAGCTTTTTCTGGCTGTGTGAAGCACCTGGCGCTCTGCAGATCCTTCCAAAGGATCCTAACATTAAAATCGAAGGATTTGCTTTATTTTTGGCAGCATCCGGGATCATTTCAACCTCATCTTAACATTTTGAATGACACATTTCAGCACAGATTGTTTGTAAACCTGTCACAGTGGAATGCAGAATTTTACAGGGAATTGAAGTCAGAAAGGCTTTTAAAATTAAATTAATTTTTTGCATTTTTCAGTTAATATTTAAAGAAAAGGTTTGATTTTTTTTTAAACGAAATTAATAATTTTATTCAGTAAGAAGTAGTTTTCTATTCATCAAAGAAAACAACTTATCATGGTTTCCACAAACAAACAATAAATAAATAAAAATTAAGTAGCCCAAGTGTTTTCAACATTAGAAATGTTTCCTGAGCAGCAATTCACTTGACATAATATATAAATTAATATATAAATATATTAAAATAGAAAACAGTTACTTTAAATTGGAATAATATTTCACATTACTGATTTTACTGTATTTTTGATCAACTAAATGCTGCCCTACAAAAGACTTATAGATTAGTTTAAAAAAGAATAACTAATCACTAATCACACATTTTTTTTCTGTTATTAATCATGATTAATTGCACATAACATTAATTTGTTATCATATAAAACTGTATTTTTTAAATAGAAAAGCAAAGTTTGTCTTCACAACTGTAAGATGTTGGTTTGGCAGTCTTGAATGAAAGTTAAAATAAGAAAAAAGTTTTAAAAACCTTGAAGTGAGGGTTTTATTCACCTTAAGATGGAACAAAGTCACTGAACACTAAATCATAACTGATTTGACTATATAATAAATCTGTACTAAACACTTAAAAAAAATCTATCATACGACCCCTTCAATCTTAAACACGTTTGCAAGAGCAACTCTTTACATTATTACTTGTATACATGTCAAAATCACAAGTGCAGTCTTTTATGTGAAGTCCAGCTATGCAATCTGAAATGGCCTTGGAAGATCACAGATCATGTTTGAATCATCCAGCCCAATGCACCTGCAAATCCATATCAACAGCTTTGTGTTCTGTTACATTATACTTCTTTTAAGCTATTATTACAACAACATAATCTGAACAGCTGATTCCCTCGTGTGCATTTTTCATCATTTGTGAGGTGTCACTGTGGACCGAGCCGTTCACAAGTACATGACTCATAATTGCATGGTAATCACTAAAAGGTTACGATCCCCCACGGTTGCATAAAGTCTTAAAATAGAAAGCGGTTTGTCATACTGTGGGTGCGTGCGGATTTCCACCCTGTCTTTTTGATAATGGAACACTTCTGAAAGGAAAAACTTTCCCCAGTGGAAAAATCTCTGTCAGGTATTTGTACATTTTAATACCTTGCGTCAAAAACACCTTCCCTAGAAAGGCCGCTTGACGTTACAATACATTTTCTCATTATTCAGACTTTCTTTTCGCCACTGCTTTTGACACCACAGGTTATTCTTTTTGTCTGGTCAGGACTCTGTGGAGACACACTGGACTTCTTAATCATGTCACTGACGTTCCTCAAAAGATGCTGGGTAACCGGGTTTTGATTCTGCTATGAAGGTCTGTCACGTCAGACTGGAAAGTCTGGAAAGTTCCTTGATTTGACAGGTGTCAGTCAAAGAAAAAGACTACTGCATGAGGTTAGATGGAATGAATTGTAGCTCTGTGTCCGGTTTCATTAAAATTGTCTTAAGAAAGAAGTTATGAAATGTCTAGAAAAAAGAAAAAAGAAGAATTTGTTCTTATTAAGATGAAAATGACAGACTTGTGTTGTTTGATTAATGGTGGTTTTTGCCAAAGACTCTCTGATCAACTTTTACTTGAAAAAACACTTAAAACACTGCCTTCATATAACAGTAATGATCATAATAAGCATGCACACTATTTTAGTTAAACTGGAGGTTATCAAGGTTATGTTGATTTTTAAGAACACTGTGTTCAGGAATTCAAATTCTTCTTATGCTTTGTCTTTAGAACAATCAAAAAAGTCAAGAACATTCTTAAGAAATGTTTTTAAGAACATAACATTTATTCTTAAAGAAATAGTTTGGTTAAAATGTACTCACCCTCAGGCCATCTGAGATATTGATGTTTGTTCATGGGAACACATGTGGAGAAATGTAGCATTACATCACTTGCTCACTAATGGATCCTCTGCAGTGAATGGGTGCCGTCAGAATCAGAGTCCAAACAGCTGATAAAAACATCACAATAATCCAGAAGTATAAGCAAAAACAGTCCAAAACAGTTCAAAACAAATATGTTTGTGGATTTTAATGTGAGAGGACAAAAAAACATGGATTCACCGGAGGAAGCTTTATTATGGATTATGAACTCATATTTTGGCCAGAAGCGACAAATTAAAGTTAAAAACGTCTTAATGATGGATTTGTTCATTACAAAGATGCAGTTTTTCACAAGATATTAAATGATGGACTGGAGTGTTGTGGATTACTTTGGATTATTGTGATGTTTTATCAGCTGTTTGGACTCTCATTCTGACGGTACCCATTCACTGCAGAGGATTGGTGAGGAAGTGATGTAATGGTACATTTCTCCAAATCTGTTAAGATTCAAAAAACAATCTCATCTTGTATGGTTTGAGGGTGAGTAAACGTTCAGCAAATTTTCATTCTAGGGTGAATTATTCCTTTATGTTAGAAAATAAGAAGAAAATAGCTGAATTTTATTTTTGCTGAATCTCACTCGTGTTGTTCAAGCAACTGTAATGCAACTTCTATTGACACTATTACATCTATTAGCAATGTCACAGCAGACATTCCCCCTGCTTTCTTTTTCATTTGTGACAATGCACTATCCCTCTCAATACCCGTTTAGTATTCTGACCCATTCTGTTATTGTCAGCTCTGCAGTCTATTAGGGAGCGCTGTCCTATGCAACTGTCACTTAGCCTGAGAAAACTTTAAGCATGCCACTGCGCAAGCATCTATTTGTCTCCACCTCAAACACTTCCTGTGGAGCAGAATACAAGATGTCTCATCTTTTGCAATAGGAACAGGGGCCGAGAAAGATGAATTATTTACTTTGCTGACTTGTGCAGCGCCTTGAGAAAGAGACTACAGTCACTGAACGACAGGGGCACAAAAACCTCCTACCTGAAGCGACTCCAGCAACACTACATCTGCAGCCATCTGAACACAGCTACCCTTTACATCTGAGCTCTGCGTATATACATTTGCCGATCGTATTGCTCCGCTCACTCTTGGGAGGTTGAAGAAAGTTCTGAGCAACTGTTTCTGTAATATTCGAGGGCTTTGAATGCAATATAAATATTGAATCACAAGAGAAAGGCCTCATGCAGTGCTTCTATTCGAGGAACACTTTTCATTCGCTTGTTTGTTTGTTATGCATTTCCTGAAAGTTTTTTGGCAAAAGTTAAATTAACTGTCGAATATGAAATCTAAGACAATCAGTCATCCATATACGGAAATAAATGCTGTTTTGCTTGATTATTTTAATTGTTATGTTTTTAATGTAATTCTGAGGTTGCTCTTTCCAAACACATGAAACTTAAAGGAATAGTTCACCCAAAAATGAAAATTTGATGTTTATCTGCTTACCCCCAGGGCATCCGAGATGTAGGTGACTTTGTTTCTTCAGTAGAACAAAAACGAAGATTTTTAATTCAAACCATTGTAGTCTGTCAGTCATATAATGGCAGTCAATGTGACTCACGGATTTGAGAGACAAAAAAACATACACAGACAAAACCAAATTAAACCCTGCGGCTAGTGACGATTCATTAAGGTCTTAAGACACGAAACGATCGGTCTGTGCAAGAAACTGAACAGTATTTATATCCTTTTTTACCTCTGATCCACCGCAAATTCCAACTGTCCTGAGCGCGTTCACAACAGCCGGCGCATGACGGGTCAACGTGCTCTGGCATAGTAGACGCATGCACGGAAGCGATTTTTTTTGTTGTTGTTGTTGTTGTTGTTTTTATGTAAGATATAAAAATGTTATATTTACATTTTATTTCAGCTTTATTTCATTAAACAAAAAAGGACATTTAATAGTTTTAGTTACATTATAAAAACTGACTGGATGTTTGTTTTTGACATACATTAAGGTAAAATAAGGTATATTAAGGTATAAAATGAATGTGGAAAACAGTTCAGATCATTTAGATAAATATTATGTGAAGTATTCAAACCAATGTCTCTAAATTGTTTGCAAACTTCTAAGTCATTGTTGAGATCTCTTTTGAAATTCTACAGGATTACTGTACTTTGTTTTCAGGGGAAAACGTGCAAAGCAAGAGGAAGTCTCATTTGCTCTCCATTCAATCTCGATGTTGTCTAGCAGAAATCTCATTTAGGATTTTTCTTTCATGGGAGGCATCGTTTTACATTACAGGAGCTGTATCATGCGTTAAGCACAGAGGTGAAAAAATCTGTTTATTACTTCACAATGTACCGCATATGTTGACAGGCTATGCAACCTATGCAAAGCCTTCCTGCCACTATAATATCGCCTGACTGAAAGTAGTCCCATTGGACACTGCAACCAACAGCTGGCGGATTTTCGTTTATAATCTCTCCCTTGGTCTGATCTATGCTCGGTATCAGCCGTCTGCCTGCGAGTTTAAAATGAACAATAAAGCAGGCAAAGATTTAGACGTGCCGGTGACCTGAGATTCAGGCGAGGATTTTGTAAACAAAATTACTTGCTATTCCTGAAGGGCGTACGGTTCAATTTTTGAAATAATTTTGTGTGTACTCCTACTTTGAATACATTTCCTGGGAGTGGAAGGATTCGCTCCCTGACAAATATGACCCAATTTATGCTGACTTTGAAGTGGTGCAGAGGCTGAAAGACATTCAAAGATCAAGTCAGGATTTAAAATCAGGGTCTATTGAGAAGCAATTATGTCTTCATAGCAAAGCTGCATTTTCTGCATCAAATCAATGTTCCAAATCAAAAAGTGTCTTGATGTTGGCTGACATATTTTCCGTCCACTTAATTACATGCTTCTAATATCATAAGATGCTGAACGTGTAATGTGTAATCTCCCGCAGGACTGCTACACTTCCACAGAGAGCAAACCGCTAGCCAATTAACTCTCCATACATCTTAAATCATTGCCATATGGCAATTTCTCTCAGTCTGCTCCTCATTCTTAAGGGTAAAAAAAGATTATTCCCTAAGAGATTGATTATAGAAAATCAGCAGGCATACCTGATTTTACAAAGTAGTGAATCTCACAAAGCCTGCCAAAATGTGCAATATTTCACTGCAAAATCAAAAGGAAGCATATTATGGTGCTTTTGTGCATCACTTGCATTGTGACATCTTTCAATTAGGAGCATTATTTATTTTCCATTTTGGTGATTCTCATTATCTTCCTTTCTAATTCTTCTGTAATTCAACAGTATTTCTGCTAGTTAATGCAATAGTCTCTTTTTTTGTATTACAATAAAAATACTAAAATAATTATTTTATTTTTTGCACTTTTTAGAGATGCACTTAAAAAGTTTATTTTTAATTTTTATACTAAATACTAAAAATGAAATATATACAACATTTTATTTTGTTTATTTTGTTTTATATATTTATTGTTTAATGCAATTTACATATATATATATATATATATATTTTTTTTTTTTTTGCCATTTAATTGTGATCTGGGCGTATTCTTGACAGGTTTTCATGAAATTGACCTAAAGACACCCCTGAGATGGCATTACAGCCTCATCTTCATGGGAATCATCATCACTCATTTAATAAGCTTATACAGTATGAAACGTGATGATTAAAGATAATTAACCATTTCTAGTCTCAGTGCACATTAGGTCAGTGAAGCACAGTTTCTAAAAGTGATATGAGGACATTTATTAACAGAATACAGTAGGATATTGTTTGATACATACAGACACACGAATGACCCAAGAGGGGTTATTTAATATTGCACATTCCCTCACTAGAAATCAAACCCAGACCATGCTAGTGAGCACCAAATCCACACCAGCAGCAATACCATGAGTGTAGTTCATCTATGAATGAGCTACACATCCCTTATAAAATAAATAAAGAGACGCACAGGTCATACAAGTCATGTCAGAATGTACATGCAGTCTTAATACATACTGTATATATTATCTTCTACATTGTATTTTGTATCATGAATTCAAAGTGAGCAGTGGAAGCTGTTTCCATATGTAGAGGACTGATTGATCGCTATAGCATTGGACAGAGCTTATTTTATTTGCAATTTATAATCCAGGAATGATGTCCATTTTATCTAAAGCACACTGGTCTTGCACATTTCCACATGCTTTCATGAAACATACTGCAATAGTCAGTCTGGCACCTACAAATGTTCTCACCAGTCTGACCACTTACCAGACAAACAAACAGTCTGAGGTGAAGAACATCAGCTTACATAATGCATTTCTTCAGCGGCCTAAAAAAGAGCAACGTTGCATAAGTAAAAAATCCTGATCTGCAGTAATGCAATTGTTGGTAACAGTATGACATTACTCTTGCGCTTGCTTTGCAGGCTCGTGTTCTTCTGCGTTCCCTCTCCACATCTGCAGTCTGTCCTGTTTCCAAATGCTGGAGAGGCTAAAAGGTGGAAAAAGGGAACAAATGCATCCATTTAGGGGCACAATTGAAATGTGTATAATGCATTTTGAAAGTCACACTATGAATAATTGGTAAAGCACAGGCTGGAGGAAAAACAACAGGCAAATGTGATGTGAGGTCAGCTTAGGAAATTTCCTTGGCTTCCTTGAGCAGTAAAAAATTAAATTATACTTTTGTAATAAAATGAAAACTGGCCAAAAAAAAAAAAAAAAAGGTCCACAGTTTAAGCTAACATGGCACAGTTCACTTATATTCAAGTGACATGCTTCATTAATCAGGTCACTGTTCACCCAGTTACAGTGGGGGGAAAAATTATTTGATCCCCTGCTGATTTTGTATGTTTGCCCACTGACAAAGAAATTATCAGTCTATAATTTTAATGGTAGGTTTATTTGAACAGTGAGAGACAGTAATAGCAACAAAAAAATACAGAAAAACGCATTTCAAAAAAGTTATAAATTGATTTACATTTTAATGAGTGAAATAAGTATTTGATCCCCTATCAATCAGCAAGATTGCTGGCTCCCATGGTGAAGTTTGCCAATGAACATCTGAATGACCTCAGAGAAGAACTGGTTGAAAGTGCTGTGGTCAGATGAGACCAAAATCAAGCTCTTTGGCATCAACTCAACTCGTCGTGTTTGGAGGAGGAATGCTGCCTATGACCCCAAGAACACCATCCCCACCGTCAAACATGGAGTTGGAAACATTATGCTTTGGGGGTGTTTTTCTGCTAAGGGGACAGGACAACTGCACCGCATCAAAGGGACGATGGACAGGGCCATGTACTGTCAGGGCCAGGGCATCGAATCCTGCATTGAAAATGGGTCGTGGATGGGTATTCCAGCATGACAATGACCCAAAACACACGGCCAAGGCAACAAAGGAGTTGCTCAAGAAGAAGCACATTAAGGTCCTGGAGTGGCCTAGCCAGTCTCCAAACCTTAATCCCATAGAAAATCTGTGGAAGGAGCTGAAGGTCCGAGTTGCCAAATGTCAGCCTCGAAACCTTAATGACTTCAAGTCAGTCAAGTCTGCTTTATTGTCAATTCTTCCACATGTACAGTACATACATACAGAGAATTGAAATTGCGTTACTCTCAGACCCTTGGTGCATACAGTTAACATTAAACACTGACAGTAGACGTTCAAATACAGATAAATACAGTTTAACCATATGTACTGTGGCGGGAGGAGCAAACGACAGACACAGTGGGTGTGGCGTCAGGCCTCGGAGAGGCTTTTATTAAACAGAAATAATAAAATAAAGTGTCCAAAGGGGATTAAGTGTCCAAAATAAACAGGGGATCTGGTGTCCTCGTCGTGCTGCGCGGGTTGTGAAGGAGGGGCAGTGTTCTGGAAGGAAGGGTCCAGGTAAGGGGCGGAGTCCGGTGGCCGCACGCGCTCCCCCTTGGGTCCGGGGCGCGAGGACGGCGGCTTCTATCGGCGGCTTCGTCCTCCTTTGGGCCCGCGGCGCTTCCAGGGGTACGGCCCGGCATCCTGGCCCGTCAGCCGTCTCGCGGGTGCGGTCCTCCGCGCTCGACGCTCCCTTCCTGGACCCACGAGGACACCAGCGTGCATGCACGGGGAAGAGACCGGTCTCCAGAGGAGAGGCGCAGTCGGCATATAACAGCGGCGGTGATGAGGCTCCATTCACTTCAGGTGTGTGCCTCATCACACGCCGCCAGACCTGGCTGTTTCAGCACCCCTCCTCTCTCACACACCCACTCCCGTCGGGAGCCTGGTGAAGGGCGGCGATTAAGGGACGGGGAGTGCTGATAATTAGGGGGAGGCAGCTGACTCGTCACAGTACATACAAACTATACAGATATACAAATGAGGACATTGTAGAAAAAAAAAAAAAAAAAGAGATAGATAAAGTGGCATAAGGCACATGGCAGATAGAGTGCAAACCAGTTAAATAAAACAAAACTGTGCAGATATGTGTAGTGCAAAAAAATAACAGTCTTTTATCAGACTGTCAGAAGAGGTAGTTTACAGACAATGCTGGATGAGGTAGAGATCAGTCCAGTGCTGCACAAAGTGACTGGTGCGGGTCACAGTTTGTAAGGGGGGGGGGGGGGGGGGTCGTAGTGTCAGAGTTCAGTGTTGCGTGGGGTAAAAGAGGGGAGGGGGGGCAAGGACGGGAGGGAGTTCAGCTTCCTGACAGCCTGATGGATGAAGCTGTCCTTCAGTCTGCTGGTCCTCGCCTGGAGACTCCGCAGTCTCCTCCCTGATGGCAGCAGACTGAAGAAGCTGTGTGTCGGGTGGGTGGGATCACCTGCAATGCTGAGGGCTTTGCGGGTGAGACGGGTGCTGTAGACGTCCTGGAGGGAGGGGAGAGAGACACCAACGATCTTCTCAGCTGCTCTCACTATCCGTTGAAGGGACTTGCGGCAGGACGCGTTGCAGGCGCCATACCACACAGTGATGCAGCTAGTCAGGATGCTCTCGATGGTGCCTCTGTAGAAGGTGCACATGATGGGGGTCGGGGCTCTGGCTCTTCTGAGTTTGCGGAGGAAGTAGAGACGCTGTTGTGCTTTCTTGGCCAGTGCCGCAGTGTTGTTGGTCCAGGAGAGGTCCTCTGTGATGTGCACATCCAGGAACTTGGTGCTGCTCGCTCTCTCCACAGTCGCACCGTTGATGGTCAGAGGAGCATGCTGAGTGTGCACTCTCCTGAAGTCAACAACAATCTCCTTCGTCTTCTCCACATTCAGAGAGAGATTGTTGTCCCTGCACCACCCGGCCAGGCGGCTCACCTCGCTCCTGCAGTTTGTCTCATCTCTGTTGCTAATGAGACCCACCACAGTCGTGTCATCCGCAAACTTAATGAAAAGGTTAGAGTTGTGTGATGGTGTGCAGTCATGGGTCAGCAGAGTGAAGAGGAGGGGGCTCAGCACACATCCTTGGGGGGCCCCTGTGTTCAGTGTGATGGTGCTGGATGTGTTAATGCCGACCCGTACTGCCTGAGGTCTTCCGGTCAGAAAGTCCAACAACCAGTTGCACAGAGAGGTGTTGAGCCCCAGCTGGGCCAATTTGTGAGTGAGCTGCTGAGGGATGATTGTGTTGAATGCTGAACTGAAGTCTATAAACAGCATCCTGACATATGAGTCTTTTTTTTCCAGATGTGTGAGGGCTGGGTGGAGGGCAGTGGCGATGGCATCATCGGTCGAGCGGTTGGACCTATATGCAAACTGGAAGGGGTCCAGGGAGGGGGGGAGGACAGACTTGATGTGTTGCATGACTAGCCGTTCAAAGCACTTCATGGGAATAGGAGTGAGTGCTACTGGACGGTAGTCATTGAAGCAGGATGGAGATGACTTCTTCGGGACTGGAATGATGGTGGTAGCTTTGAAGCATGTGGGGACAACAGCCTGACTTAGTGAGATGTTGAAGATGTCTGTGAAGACATCAGTGAGTTCCACTGCACAGTCTCTCAGTACACGCCCAGGAATGTTGTCAGGACCCGGAGCTTTGCGTGCATTGATCCTGCTGAGGGATCTCCTCACGCTGACAGCGTCATCACCTGGTCGCCGTGAGGAGGTGGAGTCTTCTGTGCAGTGGTGCTGTTTTGTGCCTCAAAGCGAGCAAAGAAGGCATTCAGCTCGTTCAGCAGGGGGATGGTGCTGTCACAGGTCTGTGGTGGGGGCTTGTAGTCCGTAATGGTCTGTATTCCCTGCCACAAGCTCCGAGTGTCTCTGCTGTCGCTGAAACGATGGGCTATCCTCCTGGAGTACTGTCTCTTGGCCTCTCTGATGCCGTGGGATAGGTTGGCCCTAGCTGTCCTCAGGCCCTCCTCATCTCCAGCTCTAAAGGCAGCGTTCCGAGCCTTCAGAAGTCTGTAGACCTCCCCTGTCAGCCACGGCTTCTGGTTGGCCCGGACAGTGATAGTCTTTGTGACCGTTACATCATCAATGCACTTGGTGATGTAGGCAGTGACAGTGTCAGTGTATTCTTGGAGGTCTGTAGTATTGTTGTATGTGGCAGCCTGCTTGAACATATTCCAGTCAGTGGTGTCGAAACAGTCCTGAAGTGCCTCTGATGACCCTTCCGGCCACACTTGAATCTGTTTGTGTATTGGTTTGATGACTTTAACGAGCGGTCTGTATGCAGGCATTAGCATGACAGTGATGTGGTCTGAGGCTCCGAGGTGGGGGAGGGGGAGGGCCTTGTATGCTCCTCTCTGGGTGGTGTAAACAAAGTCCAGCGTGTTTTTTTCCCCTTGTAGGGAAGTCAACATGCTGGTATATTTTCGGGAACACACTCTTTAAGTCTGCGTGATTAAAGTCTCCAGCCAAGATGAGAAAAGCATCTGGGTGGGCTGTCTGCTGCTCACTGATGTGCTGGTACAAATAATTCAGTGCCTCACTCCTGTTGTTGTTGGAGTTGGGAGGGATGTATACAGCAACGAGCAGAATGGCTGTATATTCCCTCGGTAGATAGAACGGCCGGCACTTAATAATCATAAACTCCACCAGGGCTGAGCAGTGTTTGCAGACCACAACAGCGTCGCGGCACCATACATTATTGATGTAAACACAAAGCCCGCCGCCGCGTCTCTTACCTCCCTCGACGAGAGCTCTGTCTGCTCGATAGCATGTTAGCTGCTCGAGCTGAATGGCGCAGTCCGGAACGCTGTTGTTAAGCCATGTTTCCGTAAACACAAAAACACAACAGTCTCTTACAGTCCTCTGAGTAGAGCGAAGTAGTCGGATGTAGTCCAGTTTATTGTCCAAAGAGCGTGCGTTCTCTCACGCCGCTTGTAGCGCCTCCGCTGTGGGCGAGATGCAGTAGTGGGGGTCGGTGATGGAGTAGGCCTCCAGAGCAGACCGAGGTCCCACAGCTCTTCGGCGTGCGCGGAGTTTAACTCTAAAAATGTGGTTCTGCCGACATCGAGCAGAAACTCACGACTGTATGCGCGCTTTAAGACAGTTAGACGAGACGAATATGTACAAAAACATTGCGACTTACAAGACAAAAAACACGAAAACACCGTTCTGTCGGGAGAGAGAGAAGCCGCTGCGTCTGTTGTGCGCGCCGCCATCTTGGATAATTGAAGAGGATCTGCAAAAAGGAGTGGGACAAAATCTCTCCTGAGATGTGCGCAAACCTGGTGGCGAACTACAAGAAACGTCTGACCTCTGTGATTGCCAACAAGGGTTTTGCCACCAAGTACTAAGTTTTGCAAAGGGGTCAAATACTTATTTCACTCATTAAAATGCAAATCAATTTATAACTTTTTTTAAATGCATTAGTCAGGATGTTTTTGTTGTTGTTGTTGTTGTTGTTCTGTCTCTCACTGTTCAAATAAACCTACCATTAAAATTATAGACTTATCATGTCTTTGTCAGTGGGCAAACGTACAAAATCAACAGGGGATCAAATAATGTTTTCCCCCACTGTACAATGTAGGACCTGTGTGGAGGAAAGAACACACACACACACACACTAAGTGCAACCACAAAATTCCTCAGGCTTAAAGAAACTTTCGTCTCTATCTGCAAGTCATAAAATTGACAGAGGAAGAGCACCTCACCCAACTGGCTGGCCAATTTCCTGCCATGCCTTCGGGTTATCATCGTAAAGAAACCTCTCAAAATAGGAGAGCTTTGAGGTAAACATCTGGCAATGGTCAAAACGACAAACTTTATGGATCCTCTGATCGTTAACGCATAATTCAATGATTTTTATCAACAAGAAAAGACGTTTTACGACAGACGTTCAAGCTAAGGAAGACCAGATCCCCACAAACGTGACATTCTCATGACCCGGACAGTGACTTTCCTGACCTCCCGTCCTCCCAGGACATGGCAAGGATATGTGCCTTTCATTTCTTTAACCGAACAAAGACTCAAACTTTTATAAAGTGTTCCAAAAGACAATTAATACCTGTTGCTGTTATCAAAAGCAATATATACAATATATTTTACAAAATATATCAATGTGTATTTTATGTCATTTATAAGCTTGCTGTGTCATTGTAATCAATGGTATGTTTTTATAATCTTTTGAGGTATAATTTTCTCCTGTGCAAGAACTACTAGACCTGCTAGTAGTATATGCATGATGTGTTATTTCTAATCTTTAAATAGAACCCTTTTGAGTTAGTTTTAGCATGAAAGCTGTTAATGTATGTCAAATACCTTATATTTGGTTTCATATTAACGGTCAGGACAAATGCAAGAATTTGGTGTGCCTGGGAAGTTAATATTGAGTATAATAATGTGTGATTAGAACGTGTTAAAAGATATTTTCTTCATGTGACAAAATAACTAAGCAGATAAATTTACTGCATGGAAAATGAGCCGTGTAGGTGGACCTCCGTCTAAAAGGACAATCTAATTGGTGGAAGCCTCTGGGGGTTGAACGGAAGTCCTCTGGTTAATACCCTCTGACACAGACTGCTCTCTCTCTCTGCTCTGCTTGGAAAATCGCACGCTTCTTTGAAACTTGGAGCTACTCCAAAAGAACTCGCAGCCTTCAACATCTAGGCCGAGTCTCGAACACTGAGCCAACACTCAGTCAAATCTCTGAAGAAACCCTTGAAAGTCTGAAGCTACGCGAAAGCAACTTCAAGCCATCAAACAACACCGAGCAGTCAAACCAACAGAAGGGCATCCCCAGAGTGACGTCACGCGACGACAACAGGCGGAATTCCCTCGAGCCGAGAAACGCAACGGCAGATCAGCGACCATTTCAACTTAAAAGCAAGTAATCAAACAAAATCTCTATTCTGCTGAACTGGTCGTATCTATCTCTAAAGTAGAATTAAGAGAGTTCTCCATTTGATGATCGACACGAGTAAAATCGTGTAAAACAGTGCTATATTTTAATCATTCTCAATTGCAACAAGTCATTGCCTGTGTGTATGTATTTTGTGTTTGTGTTATTTAGCTTAGTTCATGTATGTTAGTAAGATAGTAAATAAACTCTTGTTTGATTCATAGAGAAGTGTTCTGTGTTTTGGTGTGTAATTTTCAAATCAAGCTTTGCCTAAAGATAACGTTACCTATGCTCATAACTGTCATAAAGGTACTTAAATAATTCTGTATTATTATAGCGTGGCCACGAAAATAAACAGAATTTCTCAGAATATACTGAAACTTAACGACTCGCGGGACGAGTGTTAAACAAGGTATAAATTGGACGTTTTGATTAATATCAATTGATCATACTAATCTAGAATTTTAAGATTCCCTAAAGCTGAAATTCAAAATAAAGCTTAAAACAAAAGAGCTAAAATTAAATCAATAAATTAATTATTACATAATGGTGGAGGAAGAAAGCTGGCAAAAATATTGATATGAAAATTCATAACCAGAAATACAGATTATGTATTTTGCACTATTTTCTCATAACCGGAAGGAGAAATAGTGTAGATGCAGAGAAACAGAGTTGTTTGTGTGTTTATGGTACTGTATAAATGTGGCAATGCGTTTTGAATGAATGAAAAAGCTTTAGCTGCTTAGAAGAAAAATACTGCAGTATATAAATTGTCTTGTAAGACAAAAGTCGCTCAAAAGCGCAAAAGAGACGAATGAGCGGATTCCTCATTCACGTCTTTTAAAAGGCCTTCCATGGTTTTAATCTGCTAAAGTGCGTGTCCCACTTCAGATTGAACTATGCTATGTATCTCCCGGTTTGAAAACATTAACTTAGCTACTTAATGATTTTTCTGCCATCTTTGAATCACTAAAAGAGTGAAATCGGACGCGGCGCTCGGAAGGAGTGGCCAAAACGCGTTCTGGGAAGAACAGATATTTATCTTGATCAAGGAAATTGTGTGATGAAAAATCCACTGTGCGTTTCTGCCTGTCAGATAGACTGACAAATGTTAGGTCCGCCGAGGCCTCAATAACGCTGTTGTATTAATTAATCTGTAGATTAATTTATCTCTCTCTGAACGAGTTGAGATTGTTAGTGCTATAAAGATAAGAATCTAAATAGTGCTTTTGTGGTTGTTAGATGCACATCTAGATGCACATCGAGATCTGAGGTATTGAGACTGTGTATAACGTTAGCTAACATCCGGGTGTGTCGTCACCATAGTGACAGGGCAACCCAAGGAAGTCAAGTGCGCAAGCGCAGCCTGCGAGCGCCATTTTAAGGCTGGTGTATCAGCATAGCAAGCTAAGCTAATGAGTAACATATTGGAGCTGAGGCAAAGCCAGTTGCATTGGAAGCATAGCGATTAGCACATAGCATTTTGGTAGCCTGTGGTTCAAATGCGGTGTATGTTGCAGTGTGTTTTTGAAGCGTTTATGTGACTAACCTTTCATCTGAACTTAGCTCATGCTAAGAGTGTTCACGTCATTTCCTTCTCTCTTTTGCATTTAATTATGCATTTTCCCTCTCTTCCCTTTTAAAAGAACTTTGACAAATGCAGATTTAAATAAACCGTTAATGTGCAGGCCAGCTGATTTTCATAGGAAGTGAGATCAGCGATTTCACAGGTAGTTTTAATAAGCATTTGCGTTCAGGTTCTTTTGTTTTATTTTATATTTAGCAGGTATTAGTTGCCTTGATAGGAAGATAATTAATTTAATTATAACTGCGCTCATGATTTTCAAAATCTAATCGGATGAATGGCTATGAAATATTTGAAATTGATACTTTAATTCCATAACTAATCCTAGATGTGAAATTAAATTAATTTCATTAAAATAATTTCATTTCCTGATTCCACATAGACTGATTGAGATAATTATGTGTGCTCTGATAATTTAACAATAACATTAAGATTTTAATTATTAACTATCAACGTGTTTGATCGTCTGGCCCGGGAATTTTTTTTTTTTAAATTTCCCTTATAATTGAGACGATACGGATTAATTTGTTCTAATGATTTGAATAACACAAGGAATTAGTAATTGGTCAGGCTTAGGGATACGAAATTAGGGATGTGGAATTTGTCATTTAATTTCATAATTAATTACGAATTTGAAAATTCTGATTCAATTTAATAATTAATTACAGTTCCTGTTTCCCTATGTCAACACTATTGGCTGATCAATGAAATGTAATCGCCTGTAATGTTAATGAACATCATTAAGATTTAATCCATGACTGCCAATAATACTCTGAAATTTTAAATTTCATCTGCAACTCATTAGAGCTTGTATTACCCTGCTTCAATACTTATGGGCTATTATAATCACAGGGGTTTCTTCTAACATTAATGACAAACATCGTTAAGTTAGATCTTTAACTATCAATCATTGCTCTGAAATTTTAATTCCAGCATTGGCTAATAAGGGTTTAATACGCTAATAAGGCTACCTCAAGGATGCTTTAGTGATTAATTTAATCCTAATCAAGTCTATCAAATTTAAATAACATCATAAAATTTGAATTAGGAACTACCATTTCTAATTTGAAATTCTAATTTCAGTTGCAACTGAGTTTTGGTTCCAACCTGTTTGGTCTCTCTCCATCTGTTATTAAATTAACTTTTATAGGTTTCACTTTTCTTAGGCCTGATAGGAGATAGGGCTCCCCCTAGTGCTTGGTTAGTGAAGTGAAATTGCCTTCAGTGTGAGTTACAGCAAGCGGAGTCACCCGTTCCGACTGTACCTGGTGCAGGCTGGAGGGGAAACCCGAATATTTCCGTCCTAGTGTTGCAAAGTGACGGCCCGCAGCAGGCTAGCAATCGGGTATCGGAGGAGGAGTCAACGGCTGACTGGGCGAAGGTGCGGATATACCATTCCGGCTAATCTATTGACGAAGTACGTCGAACTTCGGGTTCGCACTGACGGATAGACACCGGGACCTAGCCCCGCCCCTCTTCAGGCCAGCAGTCGTTCGACATACCTCACCCGAGTCCCAGCCCGGTTGTGCCAAAAGCCACAGCTGTCTGAGAGGCTCACAGCAGTACGGTGGGGGCGGAGTGTTCGGCAAAACCCTTACAGGAGCTCACCTGGTGCGCTCGGGCGGTGGGCCTTGCTGCTGAACACCACTGGAGCAATTTACATTCATCACAAAGCCTAGAGTATAATAACTTTCTAATTAGGAAAACCCTTCTAAGTAAGCAAACCTCCAAAGAAAGAAAAAATTAAGGTTTCCTTAACACTTAGGCCAGTGTGTTTATCCTACTAAAATTAGCAAAGCAAAACCCCTAGGTGCATCGACTCAACAGCGCCTCCGCGCTGCCACCTTTGTTACTAATCCTAAATCCTACTCTCATCTTTCTCTCTTTTCTTCCTGCTGCTATCTTCTAATTTGACTACTGCTGCTGTTGCTGAGATTTTTGCCTGTGTGAAGATCACAAGTGGAGAACTTTAGCAATCGAAACAGGTATTTGTGGAACTTGAGAACATGTCAAAATTGTTTTCCATTTACCTTCCTCTTTTGTGAAATCCTACCCCGCCAGGTTAAAGCAGGTCCACAGAAGAAAGGCGCCGGAAAACTTCAAGCACGTGAACACTCTAATTAGCTTGTGGTGTCAATTTTGTCATTAACGGGACCAGTGCTGTCATTGTTATTGTTTTCCTTCACCCCGGGAAAACCAATTGCAATCACAGACTTACAAAAAAATTGTCATTTACAAACCTCTGATTAGAAGCAATCTTCTTCTTCTCTTTACCTGTTCTCTAGCTGTGCTACCTGTGTGTGTGTGCTCAATTTTTCCCCCACAGAGGCTACAAATTAGAAGCACGCCCCCAGAGGATCACAGTCACAGAGAACCACACCCACCTGTTTTACACAGTCAACACTAGTACACATTCTATATTGCACATCTACACCCCTTGTTTGTTGATTTGTTCTGTTTTGGTTTGTTTGTTTTGTTTCGTTTTTCTTTTCAAGGTCTGTGTCAGTCGTGGTTCGAGATCTCACCACGCCCAAACATGTCTCACACAACAGGACATGTCGGTCACTGGGAGGATTTGGAAACATGGCTAAGCATTGCAACAGACACTCTCCTCCCTAAGGCTGCTGAAACACTAAAACATCAGACACAAGACCAGCTGGATGACAACATAACAAGCCTCATGGCACAAGACCCAAGTCACAGCTACAATCACAAAGAATTAGCCAAGTTCACTGGCTCCTTAAGCCACACACTCATCGCCACCCTCAAGTTGAGCGACAAGCACGCTGCACAACGCCAGCAGGAGCTGACACGCGCACAACGACGCATAGAGCAGCTGGAACTTGAAGATCAGGAACGACGGGAAGGGTCGGATGAGGCGGAAACAAGGCACTGAGGAGGAGAATCAACCAGCTAAAAAGAAACCCTAGCAGCTACTAGCCAAGAATTGGAAAAGGTCAAGGCAGACTACGATGATCGGTCCAAAAGCTACAGTATGCTGAACAGCTTCTGGAGAAAGCAAAGGCCGACTTCAGAGATAAAAACGGCAGAATCAAAGCCCTTGAAGCTCACCTGGATGAGTCACGAAACGAGGTTAGTCGTCTAACACACGACAGCTTGACTACGTCAAAGAGGAATCTGACAGTTTCCAAGAGGAACTCAAGCACGCTTACGAACTGCGCCGTGAGCCATCAAGGACACGACGCGCACCGACCTCACCCCTGCCGAGCAGGACCGGGTCACCTGTTCCTGGACTGACACGTGAGAAAAAGATGGAGGGGGGTGGTGTTTGAAACATTCACCAACTCACTCTGGAGAACATTACATCACGTTACCTCAGCCAAAAGAATCTGCTGCAACCAGTCACAGATCATCGCACGGCTTGTACCTAAAAGACCTCGACAAGCTCGCCAGGAACATTGGCAAATTCACCCGAGCGTGCCAAATAGCCCAAATGTCCAAGCGTATCTCCAAGATATCGATTTCCATCTGGAAATGCGACCTAACGTTACGGACAAAGATAGACTATATTTACTTCGAACGACATCCAGTTCTGAAGTTCGCAGCTTCCTGGACAGGCAGCCTGCTCACACAAAGACTGATTACCAACTGCTCCGAGAAGCCCTCATTAAAGAGTTCTCTGACCCTGAGTCCGAACAAGGCCTCGTGGCTGCCCTGGAGACGAGACAAGAACGTCACGAACCTCCTCAAGCCTACTACAGCCGACTCAGACGGGCATACTTTGGAACTCGCAACGAACCTGACATGGAGGATGAACTGAACTTTAAACTCTCTTCCTACGAAACCTTCATCCTGGCGTAAGCCACCATCTTGGCGTTCTCGCATCCCACGGACAATGAATACTCAGCAGTTGCGAGACTTGGCGCAGAAAGCCTACGGCAAACAAAAGATGGCCTCAGAAAAAGGTGCCAAAACCCCAGCCGTTCTTGACTTCAACACTCAAAGTCAAGGGCTGGCGCTAGAGGGCGCCCAACGCCAAGACAATGCCAAGCCGCCACCCAGGGAGTGGAATGCACCCTCGTCCAACAAAGAACGAGACTCCCATACTGGTACCCCGATCTAAACAGAGGTACGAACGCTGGGATGGACCGCGTGGACGTCAACGCTCACCTGGACGCCACTGGGAAAAGACATGGGACCAGTCAAGGCCCCACGAAAGTCATTGGGAGAGATCGTGGAACCAGCCAAGCTCATTTGGAAACTCAAGAGGAAAAACTCATGGGAATCCAACGGAAACTCCAAGGGAAGACGACAAACTCACCCTGGAGCAACCAGCCAAGGAATCGACGAAAGAATTCGCAAAGATTCCAAGCTGACCGAGCTCAAACTGAACCCACACAGGAACAAGAGACACCACCGTGTTTCCACTCACAAGAACTGATGAAAATGATGATGAAAGAATTCTTCCAAAGGAAGAAGGAAGATCGGAAATGGGAAAAGAAAGAGAAACCAGATTCAGCCTGACTAGCGGCCGGACGAGATGGCAGCGACCAGTTGACACAACCAGCCAAGGAGAACAGCACTCCTTCACCTCACTCTCAGAGAACCGTAATCACACCAACTTCAGATGGACACAAACCCCACCTGAAAACCCAGCAACAGAGTTAGACACTAACTCAACACCTAATGCTCCAAATTACAGCAGCGTCCAACAAACACCTGCTGACGAAACCCCTCAAGTTCCTGAAAGTGCTGTCTTGTCATCTGCCACTCCTCCGAAGAACGCCACATCAGCCCTGATATCCTAACTGTTTCCTCCAAACTCCAGTCCCTCAACTCCTAGGCGATCTCATTGAGAAAGGTATAGCCAGAAAATTCTACCTCTCCATCATCATCGAACGACACATCAGAGTCGAAGCGCTCCTCGATACGGGAGCCGACATTACTCTAATGTCTACCGAACTCCTAGAGGAAGTCCAAGAAAGATCAAAGAGGACTAACAGAACCCTCAAACTCCAAAGGTGTGAACTAAACCTTCAAGCATACTCCCACACGGCCTACAACTAAAACAGTGGCTCCAATTCACCTAACGGTGGATCGATGGACCTCGTCCATCCCGTATACGTTTCACCACTTAAAACGTATCCACTCCTCATTGGGAAAGATCTGCTTAATCGCTTCGAACCTCTAATTGACTTCAAGCACCTAAAGATGTGGACACAAATCCGTGAACCTCTGCCTTGCCAGGTGTTAGACTCCAACGAGTCGCAGTGTCAAGTCACCGACCCCGTCCCTAAGTCACTGATCGATGATGCAGTAGCAAAGCCAGGATCTGGACCAAGCACAAACAGCAAGGACAAGGACCCTCTCCTCTGCTCACTGCAGGAGCCTGAATCAAACGCAGGCCCCCTTCGAATCATGACTGCAATAGATGTCCAAGGCACATCAGTGTCCGACACGGCTCTAGCCCTGTGGGCAGAGAACTCAGCCATCAGCCTGAAGCTATTCAAAACATTGAAGCAAAGACATCAGTGTCTACCACATGTCGCTAAGCACAGCCGCTTCCCTCTCAGTCCCTGTCGACAACCATGGCACCTCCAAGATCATCTGCGCTCTGGACATACGATGGAACAACAGACAGCTAACTCACTACTTCCTCGTTGTCTCAGACCTGCCGCATGACATCTACATTGGAGCGGATATCCTGGTCCGGCTCAATGCTTGCATTGATACCGTAAACGACATCATATGGGCTCCCCTGTCACACCAACTGACAACGTCAGTCAACCTCAAGAACCTCCAATCCGGTCAAACCATGCAGACGCATGTGCTATGATCACGGAGCAAGAAGCCACAATACCTGCCTACAGCAAGAGTGTCAGCGTCCGCCTCAACATGCGACCTGGCCAAACTCTTAACAGTAAGCTAGGCTTCTTCCAACCTTCCAGGACCTGCCTAAAACTCGGACTGACTCTGGAAGCCACACCTCTCATGGAAGTGTCATCTCGTGCTGTGTATGTGTTGTTCAACAACTGTACGGCCCAAGACATCCATGTTCCCAAAGCCAATCACCTGGGATGGCTCATCAGCCAGGCGTTCCACGACTTTGAACTGATGGTACCTGTCATAGGCCCTATACCCACACAGCTAATGTCGGATGAATATGACGACACCGTAACGTTTACAAAACCTCATGAAGTCATTGCCATCACGTCCATTCTGCGGTCCAGAGAAAGTGTCTGCCGGTCAGAACTAACAGATGACACTCATCTCGCTGTCTATGCTGTCTCAACACAGCCTGCGACAGAATCACCTACACAGGTGACCATCGGGCCCAAAGCCCCTCAAATGACCTCACTGCAGAAGAACCCTACGCCGGGTTCAACGCACAAGTTCAACAGATCCTGAGTGAGGCAGATGCCTCCACAATGAAGCGGATCGCCAAGGACTCAAAGAGGTTCTGCACAAATACAAGGACTCTTTCGCAAAGGATTCCCTGGATTGTGGACTGACAAACATCCACACTGTGCGCATCCCGACAAACCCAAATGCGCCACCCACATTTGTGCGACAGTACAAGATTCAATCAATAGCGTCATACGAGCCAGTGCAAGAGATTGTTGACTCCATGCTGGAAAAGGGGGTCATCCGGCCTGTAACAGCACATACTCTGCCCCGATATGGCCAGTCCTAAAACCAAACGGCAAATGGCGGCCCACCATCGACTATCGCAAGTTGAATCAGCAAGTACCATTGTCACGATGGCCTATGACCCAGTTGGATCAAGAAATTCCAAAAATCAAAGGCTCGACGATCCTTTCCACACTGGACATCGCCTCCGGTTCTGGACAATCCCTGTCCACCATCCCGATGACCAACACAAGCTGGCATTTACCTTTGCAATCGACAGTACACCTTCACACGGTGTCCCTTCGGCTATGCCAACTCGCCAGCAGAATTCAACATCTTCCTGAACAAAGCATGCCCTGACGCCAGAGCCAGAGGCAACCTTGTCTATGTAGATGACGTTTTGATGAAAAGCTCAAGTGTGGAAGACCACCTCAAAGAGATCAATCACGTCCTAAACCAGCTGACAACGGCAGGAGCCAAGATCGCCCTTCACAAAGGACAGTGGTGCAAAACCAAGGTGAACTATGTCGGATTGCTTGTCGGAAGAAACGGCATCGAGCCACAGTCTAACCGCACCCAAGCAATCCAAAGCATAAAGACGCCGACTAACATCTCTGAGCTGCGAAGCTTTCTGGGAGTGTGCAATTATTCACGACAGTTCATCGAAAACTACGCCGACATCGCACGACCACTAACTTCCCCCTGAAAAAGGATGAACCCTTCGTTTGGACGGGAACACAGGACACAGCAATGGGCCAGCTCAAACAGCGCCTGTGCTCTGCTCCGTGCCTTGCCTACCCAGACCCAGGAAAAGAATTCTATCTGGACGCTGGATTCTCCAATCAGTGCCTCAGTGCAGGCCTATACCAGCTCCATGACAAAGACAAACGAGTGGTCGCTTATGCCAGCAAAACGTTGCTTCCCCCAGAATGCAAGTACTCAAACTGCGAAAAGGCGTTGCTTTGCACTGTGTGGGCTATCCAGCGTTTCTCTAATTACATCGGTGCACAAAAAAGTCATCATCGAGACTTGTCATCAGCCGGTCACCTTCCTAAACAGTCAACGCATCAGAGATGGCGTGGTGACCAACGCACGTATAGCTACCTGGCTAATGACACTCCAAGGACGGGATGTCGAGGCAAGATATGCCCAAAACTACAAATCCTCACTTGAAAACGGGCTAGCGGCCTGCCAAAACTGTTCAACGGACACGCTGCATACTCCAGCGGAACCTAAAGAACCGCCACAACCTCAACTGACGAATCACAGGTACTTCGAGGAGAATGTATGTGAAGGAATGCCCACAGCATATGTCGACGGCTGCTCCTACAACCACAAGGGCAATTTACAAGCTGGAGCGGAGTGGTCTGGCTCAACAACGACCCCTGCCCACCGCAGCAATTCAACTTAGGCCCTCGCTCATCGCAATATGCTGAAATAGCAGCCATCCTCATCACACTTCAGATGGCGGCATCCCACAACATCAAAGAACTCCTCATCTGTACCGATTCGAACTACGCCCGTCTAAGCTTCACGTGCCATTTAGCTGGATGGAAACAGAATGGATTCAAGACAGCTAACAACAAGCCTGTCAACACCAGGAACTCTTCCAAGCAGGCGATGCCATTGTCACTGAACATGACATTATCGTTTATTGGAAAAAGGTTCGAGGTCATTCACGTCAACCAGGACAAGACAAAGACTTTAATGACCAAACCGATGCCCTCGCCAAAGCAGGTGCATTACACGGAGAGTCCTGGACATTTCAAGCCCTCCCTCCCAACCCTTCAGTAGCGGCCATAACCCGCCGCCAACACGCCACTGGCGTACAAAACCCCAACCTCCTCCCACATTGCCATTTCACCTCAGTTCGCTGCTAACGATCTCCTCACACTTCAAAAGGCAGATCAAACAATGCGAAATATGGCAGCTCACATTTCCGACCCCTTAACTCATCCTATTTCCACCTCCGACCTAGCTGCTTCCTCCGAGCTCCGCACGCTCCACTCCAATCAAGCACATGCTGCATCTGAGAGACGGTGTGCTCACGCATGTCCCTGAGCCCCTAACTACGCCAAAGCTCGTAGTCCCTCACGGCCAAAGGGGGATGATGCTGACACATGCCCACGATGCACCATGCGCAGGACACCACGGCGCCAAGGCCACCTATGAAACACTCAAGCAAGTAGCATACTGGCCTGGCATGCAGCAAGACGTGGCGGAATACGTAAAAGGATGCCTGGTGTGTTGCCAGTTTCAACGGCAAACCCAAACCACCGAGCCCACTGCAAAGGAAAGGAATGACTTCCCCCTGGTCGGACCTCCAAATAGACTGGGTAGGACCCCTGCCACGGTCAACGCGAGGTAACAAATACTTCCTCACCGGTCTGCGAATTCACGAAGTGGATAGAGTGCCTCCCAGCTCCCAATGATACAGCAGAAACAACAGCTGCCTGTTAATGAACCACATCTTTTCAAGATTTGGACTGCCTTTAAGGGTCAACTCTGACCGCGGAACCCACTTCACACGCCGACATCATGCAGGAAGTGTGAAACTCCTCGGTGTACAGGCCAAGCTCCATATAAGCCATCACCCAATTTCCTCGGGTCAAGTTGAACGGGCCAATAAAACAGTGGTCAGCATGTTGAAGAAGTATGTGTCCACCAATCAAAAGGATTGGGATATTAAACTTCCGCTGGTACTGATGGCTGCTCGAGCCACCCCTCACCAGTCTACCGGCGTACCCCCCCATTCACATTGATGACAGGGAGAAACATGACACTACCGCTACACCTGCTGTACCAACCTGGTGACCTGAACCTCGTCACCGCCTATACCACTCACCAATACCTGGAAGAATTGCATCAGCACCTGAGAACGACTTTCGCCTTCGCTCAACAGCAACTACAACGAAGTGCGGAAGGTCGTAAAGCCTACTACGACCAAAAGGCCTCTCACCATGAGTTTAATGTCGGAGACAAAGTGTGGTACTACAGCTTCGCCCGACCAAGGCAGAACGCTCCCCATCGCCTGTCAAAGAAGTTCCTACCTCACTGGACAGGACCCCACGCGATTGTAGACAAGCTCTCACCTGTCGCCTACCGAATCAAAATCGGACAAGGGCGCAGCGAGCCAGTCCTTCGATGGGTCCATAGAAACCAGATAAAGAGCACCAGAGCTCCAGCCGACCGGAAAAGGGGAAGATCAAACCCACTGACACAGACCGACAATCATATGCTCTACACCACACTAACCTAATTTCTGTTGTTAGGAAAACATATAGCGACCTTGTTGAGAAGAACACTTACACTCTCCTCCTCAGCTGCACTGCTAGAGTCAACCTCTAGTAGAGAGGAGTTACTTCACACATGTGACACTCGTTTGCTGCCTAACCTCATTCGTTGTCCTTGTGCCGCCGTTTCTCGTTTTGTTGTTTCCTTTCACCTGTGTCTCTCTTTGTTTTTTTTTTTTTTTGTTTGTTTTTTTTCCTCCTTCTTCTTTCACTATAATTTCCTCTCCCCTCTAGTCCCCTCATCAGGGAACTCCCTTTACCAATTATTTAAATCCAGGTCCCAAAATTAAGATTGACTCCCTTCAATAAAGTCGTTGTAACTCGTTGTGAGAACCGTTATCAACCGATCGAGGCGACCCGCCAAATCATGACTGACATGCTACGTGAAATAAGTCCTCGATTGATAACTTAGCCATGGGTAGGATTGCACACTACTTGATACCTCTTAGACCTTGTCCAAAACATCCTAGCTTCGGCCACCGCGGGCCCTGCTAGTCCTATCCAAACCCATCTCGCCTTTTCCCTGGGTATCGCTATTCCCTTGTACGTAAACCCGGAAGCAGGCGACTTGGCCTTTCTCCTCAGTTTGCCCATTAGCGACTCGAATAACATTTACCGGCTCAAAGACGTTGTGAATGTGGGATTTTGGCAAGGGAACACCTATGTCAAAATCCACACTCCTGAAGTCGTTGCGTATCACGATAACAACGAGCAGTTGTACTTGGCCCCAAACCTAAGGATGTGTACGTGCACGAAGGACATTCACTTCCTTTGCCCGAGTAAACATTTCGTACGCGATAATACTGAGGGCATCTGCGGCCTAGAATCCATTAGACCCGATATTAGCTGCCCCGCCGAAGCTACACCACGTTCTCAAGTCGAGGTAACGCAAGCCGAAATCATCGGAAACCGATGGCTGGTCAACACCCCAGCACGAACAGCTACCCTCACATACAATCAACACGACACAGCCACACGCATTACCCTGCCCAACCAAACTTTATGGATCACTGTCTCTAAGGGTTTCGATCCTCCATATCGACGAGTTAGCATCGTATCACCTTACCGACGACGAGTATCAGGCTGAAATCGAAATCTCGCCCTTCTTCAAACAGCACTCCTTCATCCTCGATTCCAGAACTGGAAGAAAGGATCAAGGAGGAAGGAACGCAACTCCTATTGACTTGACTCCTGTTGATACAGCTTTAGAAGCTCGCGCTATCGCTCGCCTTCCGCCCGCTGACGCGCCTATTATTCGGTCTTGGTCTGCCGCTGACACAGCGTTTGCATCTCTACTATTGTAGGGTACGTTGTGACATTGACACTGGCCTTCCTCCTACACAAGCGAGTGAACGCCGTTCAAGAGTCTTTCAACAAATGCACGTCCAGGCGTCCACGTGCATTTTCCGACGTGATAAAACCGACCAAGAACCTGAACCTGAGAACTCAACCAACCTGCTTGAGATCACGCCTATACCGCCTCGTCGAACCCCTGACAATTAAACCAATCGGAATGACTCAATTGCCGGTAATCCTAAAGAATGCACCCCTACATCTTCTCAAGTTCCTAACCTGTTCTTTCCCAAATTACCCTACACCAGGATTCAGTCAGTGATGGAGATGTTGTTTTGTGTCTTGTGTGTGCCTGTTCTCCCTGCTTCTTGTTTCCAGTGCCCGCCGACGTTCGCAATGGGAACCTCACCGAGCAAAAGGGGGATGTGTAGGACCTGTGTGGAGGAAAGAACACACACACACACTAAGTGCAACCACAAAATTCCTCAGGCTTAAAGAAACTTTCGTCTCTATCTGCAAGTCATAAAATTGACAGAGGAAGAGCACCTCACCCAACTGGCTGGCCAATTTCCTGCCATGCCTTCGGGTTATCATCGTAAAGAAACCTCTCAAAATAGGAGAGCTTTGAGGTAAACATCTGGCAATGGTCAAAACGACAAACTTTATGGATCCTCTGATCGTTAACGCATAATTCAATGATTTTTATCAACAAGAAAAGACGTTTTACGACAGACGTTCAAGCTAAGGAAGACCAGATCCCCACAAACGTGACATTCTCATGACCCGGACAGTGACTTTCCTGACCTCCCGTCCTCCCAGGACATGGCAAGGATATGTGCCTTTCATTTCTTTAACCGAACAAAGACTCAAACTTTTATAAAGTGTTCCAAAAGACAATTAATACCTGTTGCTGTTATCAAAAGCAATATATACAATATATTTTACAAAATATATCAATGTGTATTTTTATGTATCATTTATAAGCTTGCTGTGTCATTGTAATCAATGGTATGTTTTTATAATCTTTTGAGGTATAATTTTTCTCCTGTGCAAGAACTACTAGACCTGCTAGTAGTATATGCATGATGTGTTATTTCTAATCTTTAAATAGAACCCTTTTGAGTTAGTTTTAGCATGAAAGCTGTTAATGTATGTCAAATACCTTATATTTGGTTTCATATTAACGGTCAGGACAAATGCAAGAATTTGGTGTGCCTGGGAAGTTAATATTGAGTATAATAATGTGTGATTAGAACGTGTTAAAAGATATTTTCTTCATGTGACAAAATAACTAAGCAGATAAATTTACTGCATGGAAAATGAGCCGTGTAGGTGGACCTCCGTCTAAAAGGACAATCTAATTGGTGGAAGCCTCTGGGGGTTGAACGGAAGTCCTCTGGTTAATACCTCTGACACAGACTGCTCTCTCTCTCTGCTCTGCTTGGAAAATCGCGCGCTTCTTTTGAAACTTGGAGCTACTCCAAAAGAACTCGCAGCCTTCAACATCTAGGCCGAGTCTCGAACACTGAGCCAACACTCAGTCAAATCTCTGAAGAAACCCTTGAAAGTCTGAAGCTACGCGAAAGCAACTTCAAGCCATCAAACAACACCGAGCAGTCAAACCAACAGAAGGGCATCCCCAGAGTGACGTCACGCGACGACAACAGGCGGAATTCCCTCGAGCCGAGAAACGCAACGGCAGATCAGCGACCATTTCAACTTAAAAGCAAGTAATCAAACAAAATCTCTATTCTGCTGAACTGGTCGTATCTATCTCTAAAGTAAAATTAAGAGAGTTCTCCATTTGATGATCGACAGGAGTAAAATCGTGTAAAACAGTGCTATATTTTAATCATTCTCAATTGCAACAAGTCATTGCCTGTGTGTATGTATTTTGTGTTTGTGTTATTTAGCTTAGTTCATGTATGTTAGTAAGATAGTAAATAAACTCTTGTTTGATTCATAGAGAAGTGTTCTGTGTTTTGGTGTGTAATTTTCAAATCAAGCTTTGCCTAAAGATAACGTTACCTATGCTCATAACTGTCATAAAGGTACTTAAATAATTCTGTATTATTATAGCGTGGCCACGAAAATAAACAGAATTTCTCAGAATATACTGAAACTTAACGACTCGCGGGACGAGTGTTAAACAAGGTATAAATTGGACGTTTTGATTAATATCAATTGATCATACTAATCTAGAATTTTAAGATTCCCTAAAGCTGAAATTCAAAATAAAGCTTAAAACAAAAGAGCTAAAATTAAATCAATAAATTAATTATTACAACAAGATAGCACATCTTTTAAAAAATTATTGCATATGAAATGTGATCTGGACTTATTCTCGACAAGTTTTGTGAAACGCACCAAAAGGTACCCCTGAGATGGTATTACAGCCTACAGTATATCGACTTATTTGTTTTTATTATTTATTTTTTATTAGATTTTTTAATAAATTTTCCTTTTATATTCCTTTTTATTATTTATTACATTGCTATTTAGTTAGTTAATTAGTTAAGTAAGTAAAATGTGATCTGAACATATTCTTGACGGGTTTCGTGAAATTAGTGTTTGTGTGTGTGCAGTGTTTGTGTGTGTGTGTGTGTGTGTGCGTGCGTGCGTGTGTGTGTTTACACCGTTTTTTTTTTTTGTGATCTGGACATATTCTTGATAGGTTTTTGTGAAATACAGACACCCCTGAGATATTATTCTAGCCTATATTGACTCATTATTATATGAATCACTATTTTATAAGCTTATAAAAGGCATGGGCGAAAGTGATGTGAGGTCAGGTTTCTAGAGAACTTACGTTGCATGCTATTTTTCTGGCACTGTGAATTTTTTATTCAAGTGACATGCTTCATGAATCAGGTCAGCGTTCTTCTCCCAATTACAAGATAAGCAGTGGTAGCATGTCTTTGATAAAGGACCCTTCATTACCGGTTCCAGCGCCCTCTGTTCTGTGTTGTATTAAAACTCCAGCAGTCAGTGTTAGACCCCTGATGCTTAAAGCAGCACAGCGGTGCTCACACAGGAATATAAATGATGAGAATCTGGGCTGAATGGAGATCCAGGTCACACCGTCTGAATTTAGGCACATCAAGGCCACAGTCTGTCTCAGGCAACTCTCTTTTTTTGCCATTCACTTTGAATATATTAGGTTAATGAAAGAGAGCGAGAGGCAGTGAAATGATGGCTCTGTCCCAAACTGCCTATCAATACATCATACTGTAGATGCACTCCAATCAATCCCAAAATGTACTATGCACTAACCCAGATTTACATCAGACAGTACAAGAACTGTTCAGTCTGCAAAAGTAAATATGTCATTAAAACCAAACAACAACAGTTAGTGAAAGTGAAGCAACGTGTGGCCAAGTATGATAACCCATACTCGGAATTCGTGCTCTGAGACTCGATCCCGCGACCTTTGGGTTACAAGTCCGACTCTCTATCCATTAGGCCATGACTGCCCCAGCATCTATTAATGGTAGCACTTTACACTTTACAATAAGGTTTCATTTGTTAACATTAGTTAAATGTAGGATAGGTGATTTCAAAAAAGGCTAAACATAGCAAGCTAGCTTTGAAAGCATAAGATCACACCCTCCCTGCAAATCACTCTCCAAAGCCACGCCTCCTCCAAACAACATGAATGCACAAAGGCAGACCAGAGGCAATCAGCAGCTAAATGCAACGCTGTTATATTAACTCATGTCTTATTCATCAGTGAGAAAACATTTCAGTACAAACTGCATAATATTACAATAATAAAGCCTTCCATTCTCGCTTTGTCTGCAATAGTGTAATGGACCGCGCTGATGGCGTATTATGTCTGCGTGAACAGGGTGCACAGAGGTATGCAAATGCATACATTGACAGGCAGGTACGAAAGCCTATCCTAGTCCTTGGACCGAGGAATATGACTGGACGAACATTTTATGGTCCTACGCATTCCACAGACAACATAAATAGCTACATATAAATACATTTAGACCAACTTAGACTTATTAACTTAGTGATTGCTATCAGGATGTGAAGATCAGTGGCATAGCGGACAGGCATGTAGGGCCCGCGATAAGACGACGGGGTGCGTTGAAAGATGATGGTCATGTATCAACGATAGCCAGAGATATTGTCAAAAGCATTAAATATTGTCATTATTAAGAGTATTTGGCATTTCCAATTAATGTAGGCCTGTTACATTCTGGCTATTATTATTAGGTTACTTTTATTATTAAATTAATATTACAATTAATTTGCTCCAAAATAATTTCATAGCGCATCATACCGCATAACTGATGCGCTGTGAGGATAATAAAAGATTACGCTATTAGCTTAGGCTGCTACTCATTGAAAATGTTTTAAAAATATCTTTTAAATTATTAAGTTCACAGTAGAATTTCTTTATGTAGGCCATATACCGTAGTAAAGAACCAAAAAAAAGCTTAGGAGGAGACTCAAAATGGGTGCCCTAATTATGTCAGACATTCAAAATTCATGTACTAGATTCTGTTCTTCCTGTTTCCTAAAAAAAGCTTTAATATAAAGATACAGCTTAATATAAGTCACTTATATACAACAAGCACATTCTGAAATAGGCCCAGGTCATTTCATTCCAGCGATTAGATATGAAATACCACAGCATACAGAGCACATTAAAATACAGATACAATATCCTCTCAACAGTTGGGCTGCATCATCATCAATTTTGCGGTTTCCTTTTTTTTATTTGTACATCAAAGGTGATGGGGAACCATGAAAGAAATATACAGCCCACTTTACATACAAATAAAAAGCCAATGACAACAAATAAGGCATGAGAAAATAATACTGAAAAGAGTGGACAAACAGCGACGGAGCAAATGAAAACACAAATAGGCGGCTCGGTTGACTTTAGCTGCATTGTGCATTATGAAGAGATGCAAGCTAAAGTACAGCAGTGAAAAACATGCGCTTTCAGGTAAAAAAAATAACTGTTACTGGGCCAGTGCCTTTTCAAAAGGTACTAATATGTACTTTTAAGGTACTAATATGTAACATTTAGAGGTAAATAAGGTACAAAGGTGTACTTTTTGCTTTTATACATTAGTATTAGGGCTACAAAATCGATTAATCGTGTCCAAAATAAAAGTATTTTTTTAAATATATTCATGTGTGTATTAATTTTTTCATATACATATGCAAATATACACAGAACACACACATACTGTATATTATGTAAACATGTAGTTTTAGTTTGAACACGATTAATCACGATTAATCAATTTTACAGCCCTACAGATACTGTCCCAGTGAGGGGGCATTTATGCGACCTCGTTTTCAACTAAAAATGGAAACCTTTGCATTTTGGACGTTCATTTACATGACAATGGTGTTTTGGAGGCCTGAAAATGCAAACATTTGAAAACTGGTTTCAAGGTGCACGTTTTTGAAAATGATGACACTATCATCTCCGTGTAAATTATAAAAACGTGAATTTTTTGCATGCGTATTATGTTTTGAGTCTATAGGAATGTGTATGTGCGCAGACGTGTAGTGTTTCTTTACAAAATGACATTGCCAACTACTTTTTAAAGGGGTCATATGATGTTATTTCAAGTTTTCCTTTCTCTTTGGAGTGCTACAAGCTGTTTGTGCATAGATAAGATCCCTGAAGTTGCAAAGACTTAAGTCTCAAAACCAAAGAGATATTCTTTATAAAATTTAAGACTCGACCACGCCCCCCTAAAACGGCTCATTCAAACACGCCCCTACATGTCTACGTCACGGTGTGGGAAGATTTGCAAAACACCGCCCAAATGTACACGCAAAGAAAGAAGGTGGAACTATTATTCTCGCTGTAGTGTTGTTGCTGCCGCCGGCGCCATGTCGTGAAGACGCTGTGTTTCGTTGTGAAAGCGAAAGTACTTTGTTTGGGCTTCCAAATGAGGACACAACTAGAAATCAGTGGGTAAGTTGTATTTACAACACTGTTCCAGAACAGTTCAACCCAAATATTAGAGTGTGTGCAGCACATTTTACAGAGGACTATTTCCTGAACCTGGAAGAGTAGCCTACAATGCTGGCTTGAACAAAGGCTGTTTCTATAAAGTGGAGCAATTACAACTTTGCAAGGACAGTCTGGCGCTTCTGACTCACAGCCTGTAAGTACGTTTTCTTTTTTAAAGAATTTGCCACTGACAATTCAAAACATGAGTTTTGAGCAGTGTAGAGTAGTGCTTGTTGTTTGTCGTTTCTCCGATCACAAATGCAGACATGGCAATATTTACGCGGCGCGATGAAATGCAACGTGTAAAAAGACAGTACAAGTCATTATAATCAGTAATTATGTCCCCACTGAATGCAACAAATGTCTCGTTTATAGTGGGTTTATTGTTTTTGTGTCATCGCACCTGGACACGGCATCACAATACGGTAAGGGGCGTAACATTTCCGTCACACGCTTGAGGTATTCGGCCAATCACAATGCACTGGATAGCTGGCCAATCAGAGCACACCTTGCTTCTCAGAACGATGAGCTTTGTAAAAATCTACGCGTTTCAGAAAGGTGGAGCATAGAGGAGCAACAATAATGTACAGTATGTGGAAAATAATGTGTTTTTAACCTTAAACTGCATAAACACATTGCATTACACCAAATACACCAAATAATGTTCTTTTTAGCAATGTCATATGACCCCTTTAAGTTTTAGTTGTTTTTGCGGATCCATGTGAACAGGGATTGTTTTGACAGAATTGTCTCCATATATGCAAAACTTTTCAAAAATTCAAAGGAAAACCTTTCTGTTTTTAGTACATCGTTGTCATGTAAATGTACCCTAAGAGTGTGAAAGAAAGTGGAAACGCTCACAAGACAGATAAAAAAAAAGTGAATAAAAGGCACAAGTACAAGTACAATCTAACTGGAAAGCAGACTTGGAACTAACTTTTTATTTAATGATTTGAAAATTAGCTTGAACATCACTGAAAGTAGCTATATCGAGCTTATTTCTAATTAAGCCCTTATATTCCCAGTCCAGCTCCTGATTTATGAAAGCAGCAGGTGGCCGTGAACACAAGTGCTACAATGAAAACTCCTGCCAACCTATAATGACGCACGTCTGCATGGAAGACCAGTTGGTTCCTAAAACCCAGATACAGTGTGACATATGAGACGATGACCGTCTGGTCTCACACCGCTGGACCTTCTGCTGCTGACTGACAACCACGCTGTTTTAGTGTCTCAGATTTATGCTTTCTGTGCTCCAAATGTACTTCGGTTTTCTTGACCAACCTCTTTTGTCATCATCTTTGATGATGTGTCTATACCCAAATCAGCTGATGCTGTACAGTTCCCGTCTCATTTCAGCCTATCGAAAATTAAGCAACCATAATTTACTTGTTCTGGTCTGTACAGTGGCAATTAATATCTGTAATGAGTTGGTGATTAGAATTGGCCTCTCTAATTAACCTGATCGTCTGGAGGGGATTATCTCCATATGCAATAACCAGCATACGAGTCCTATAGCACTGATTAGGAGCTGGATCTAGGCGCTGAGATAAGAAGAATTAGAATAAGAAGTTCCCTTAATGAAGCACGAAGAAACAGACTCATTTTCTCAATTAACAAAATACCCCAAAGCCAAAAGAATATAATAAATTTACACGATGCCAATTTCAAGAGAAAAAAATGTTGCCACCAAAAAGAAGCTGTCAGAATATTCTTACAGAAGCAGAAAACGTCTAAATTGTTAAATGTGCAATCTTGTTCCTTATAAAAGGTGTTTTTATAGTAAAGTAGCTATTTGTCATTATTATGCTGTCAATTAGTTTGACATAGTAGGGTATTATAATAAAGTTGAAAGGAAAAAAATATTTAAAAAGCATTCACAGTGATGTTTGTTTTAAACAAAAATTGTCAATCAAACATTAATAGCTATGATAATTACTGTATGTATTTGTTATTAAAATAGGCTATAACAATAAAGAGATTAAAATCATTCTGAATTCTAAAATTTATATACTTATATAAGTAAATTACATTTTATGTGTTTGCAGTGAGTTCGTACTGAGTGTGATTTAATAAAAAGGTCATGTACCGCGAAATAATGGCAAGAATCATCAGCTTGGGAGCTGCACGCTAATTAATGTACAACATACATCGTGACCAATGGTCCGATTCACGAACAAATGACTTGTATAGTTCTTTTTTACGGTACGGAATATGATATCAATGAGGAAAAAAAATATTTGTGATGTTTTTCCTACTTAAAATTGGATATATAACAATATCAATAAACATTTTTGTTATGTTTTTATTTATTTATTTTTTAAAACTTTGTTGCCTCAAGGCAACATTGTACCACAATGGAAAAATTTAAACATTTGACATTTTCATGCAGAAAAAAATATATATATTTATTGAAAACATCAATTTCTTTAACCAAACACTTGAACAAACAGATTTATTTAGTTTTTAATGTATTGCACATCTCATATTTAATAAAAAGTAACATTTCATATCCAGCTGTTGCTCTCAGGCAACATTGTACCACCGTGGATCACAAGTATAAAATGAAAAATCATCATAACCTTATACTAATATGCACTTTATTCTTACAAGCATGCACATACACACACAAGCACATGCATGCAAAATCTCCTACTTCACTAATGACACCTCATTGCTTGTGAAAGCTGAGGAAACAATTAAACTACAGAAAAATCATAATATGTGCAGATATAATATAAGAACTACTATTCTTGCAAATGTGTTACAAAATCATGCAAAAATTCTAAAACATTTAGATAATTCTAACTCTTTTCCTTACAAATAGGCGCTGCAACGTGATCTCATAATTCGTATGTATTTTACGTAAAATGTGCTTCTATAAAACGTACATTTACTTACGTTTTTACAGGCACTAAAACGTACAATACTGACGTATTTTCAGCATCTAAACGTTGAAAACTGACGTATTGACTACATCTAAAAATGAATTCTTATGAATATTGAAATTGCGGCATTAATTTTATCAATTACCTTGTTTTCAGTTGTTTACCCATTTACCTAATATGAAATGATAACATTTCGTTCTGTTCTGTGTGATTTCTTCCAGCTCGTTTCCAAGAATATGCCTACATAATGTTAAACAAGACTTCACTTTAAACCCTCAAAATAAATAACATTTCTGCAATCGTTTAACCTTTACTTGTCATGTAATGTTTACTTTGTTTGCCATGGGCCACAAAAAGCGTTTTCTCGGACATGCTGTGACTGACAATAGAACTATATAAAACACCAAAGCCGCAACATAATTACGAAATGAAACAATTTTATCCATGCGCTGTAATCCAGATCTTCAGAATCCATACGACTGCGAGGAATAGACCCAAATCCAAGCCTTTATTCGGCGATCTTCATCTCCATCCCAGCCAGTCCAGCGACCGTAAACAGTAAAGCCCGCGCTGACTGACGACGCGCTCCTTACGAATTCAAATGTTGCCGCTTCAAACGACAGGTTTTACGGCAGAATAATCGAACGCTCATTGGCTCTCGCCTGCATTCGTCACAGATTGCGACATGCCCTGTTTCTGGTGAGGTGTGTGTTTGAAAGATGCGAGCATGCGCGCGCCTTCAGGAGACGAGAGGATCAGGATAATAATCTGGATAATATTTTCAGTGATTAATAACATAAATTCTGCTCTGCACCTCACACAAACCCACTGTATTCCGCCAGAGAGGACTGCGGCTGCAACGCATCGTCATTTGGATTACTTTTGGTAGTGCTTTTGAAATTTTTGCAATAAATAAATGATTGTAATTGTATTTATCTGTCTGTCATGTTTTTCTTATACTGTACAGAAATAGCTATGTTTAGGTTTAGAGGTAGGAGTGGGATTAGCGACTATAAAAACATTTTTAATGCTATTATTCTTACTAAAATTGTTATTTTCCTGCATGCTTCGGTCAGTTGCGTTTTATATTCGCTATAAAATGGGTAGGTTTAGGTTTGGGGGTAGGTTAAGGGGTCTAAAATCTAAATCGCTTATTGATAAAATGATAAAAATGCATTGATACGAATATCTTAATGATATAAAAGATACGTAAATATTTGTACGTTTTTTAGCTAAAAATACGTATCGATTTGTACGTTTTAAACGTTGAAATACGTCTAAATTGAACGTTTTAGCATCAATAAATACGTACATAAATGTACGTTTTGTGCTTGTAAATGTTACGTATTAATACCTGCGTATGAACATGAGACCGGGCTGGGCTATCATATACTTGTATTCTAACATAGTATGCCTGCATGGACTTATGCGATTCCATTACGGTACAATGTTGCCTTGAGGCAACATGCAGTTTTTTGTAATTTCCTATGATACATCTGATGAAATATTATGTAAAGTTTTTTGAAAATACTTATTTACTTTCCAATGAAGGTGACTAAGGTTTTTTGTAGGCAATGATATGTATGGAAATTGATGAAAAATACACTTTTCATTGGGCAAAATACGAGTCATGTGACATGTGCACACAGGGGCGCCGTAAGGGGGGGGGAGTTAGGACGATTCTAAGGGCCCACGATGGGAGGGGGCCCCCCGAGGGAGAAACGTGATTTCTACCGAGGGGAACGCTAGAGCCCTGCATTTCAGCCCGGCCCCGATCGGGCCAATTTTCACGTCATAGTTCAGACGCGGGTCGGGCCTCGGGCCTGTTTTAGGCTTCTCCTTATGTTTATATTTTAGACATCCATCAATTAGTGAAGAAAAAAATTGCCGCGCTGGGGAGACCTTGCTGCGCAACTGTCAAGAGCGGCTCGACAGTGTTTAGTGTCCAGCAGCAGCAGAGAGCCGTCAGCGCAGCTGAAGAGTTCTGCTTCAAATACACGCAATAAAGCTTGCCATAAACCCCAGCAAAAGTAATTACCATGAATGTGTCAGGGGGAAATAGTAAGGAGATATTTGAATTATTTACTAATAAATAGTGTTATGTGTCAGTGTCGCAAAGATGAAGAATCAGATGAAGATCCTGACTCACCATCTCCTCATTAGACTCGCCTTTAGAGAGAAGTGCATCTTCACGGATTATAATGAAAGAGTTTTTGTTTTCGATTTGATTTATTTCGTTAAGTAGTAATTTAAAGCTTTCTATAGATATGTTTATCATGTCTGTGAGTCATGTATTTGCTGACTTTCGGTTCATTTTTGTGAAGTGCTCCTGTTCAAGACGAGACGGCACATCATTGTTTTCTTTATTTTATAAAATTATTTTATATATTCAGGGCTCTAGACTGCGACCATTTTTTTGAGAGTGTGCGAGTAAAAATTTGAAGTGGTTGCACTTTGTGTCACACACCGCACGCGTGAGCAGAGCAGAGGCAGTGCAGAAGCAGTGTGTATGCAGAATGGGCGCATCAGCACGAGCGCGAAGGTGCGCGCAGCAGACGGAGCACAACGGAGGATTTGGTTTTCAAACTAAAGTAAAAGACTGCTTCTTAAACCAGAGAAGGTGAACATGTTGATATTCTTGTAGAGAAAACATGCAAGTCCTGTCAGCGACAGACAGTTTAGTTTGACTTTTTGTTTTCATTTTGAAAAGCTTGTTATCTTTGCTGTTTACCTCACATTACACTATGGAGGCTTTCCTTATTTTTTTATATTATTATTATTTGATTCCTCAGTGTTTGTTAAACATTCTGTAATTCATTAGTAGGTGTAATACAACATGTGATGTGTCCTGTGCCATGCCTCTCTTATTCGTTTTTGTTAATAAATGTTATGTAAGCTAGTTTGTCATTGTAACATACTGTTTTATTGTTGTTGTGCTTTTTAATTAAGAATATCAATGAATGCATCTTTTGTTTTAGTCTTAAAAAGTGAAAGGTGTATAGATATAAGCAAAACAGACCATTATCTTTTCTTGTAAAGCTGACACCAAGATCGTGAAAGTGAAAGCAAAAAGAGGAATTCCTGTCACAAAATATAAATCACAAATAATACTGATGAAAAAGAACGGGTTGAATGTTGAACACTTTCGTTACCATATAACTATAAACTATGATAAAAGTTCATCAGCATGCTTTGATTAATCAAATGTTGTATCAAAAAAAAAAAAAAAGAATTTGCTACCAAATGATGTGCTTGTGCGACCAACTGAGAAAGTGGGAAGAATGAGTCTAGAGCCCTGATATTTTATAAAAAGCTTTGTAAAGTAGACCCTTTACAGTTCCGAATGATGTATTACTCTTACTTTTATGAGCAAAGATTACTGCAAGTTGTTTCAATTGAAAAAAATGCAATTGATTGCACTGGTGCCTGGCACAAACTAGGATGCAGCGCACATTTATCTAGGTTTAACGTTTAAACATTGTTATATGCTTGAACTGTTTTAGTATATCTATAGATTTTATTTTAGGCAAGTCCTGATGATTTGAGAAGGCTAAATTGATCAAACATGGCTATGATCAGCTCACTGTCTGCCGCTGGCCGCTTGGTCGTTACTTTAAGAAAGAAAAAACGTATTTAACGAACAAAAAAAATGCTCCAAACGTTTTTCTAAATTAACTTTATAAAAAAACAAAACGAAATATTATCACTTTGCCATTACATACAAAACTGAACGATTTTAATAGCTGAAACAGTATAATCTGATTTGGGAGAAGGGGAAAAAAAAGACGGGCTCGGGAACGCAATCGCGATTTCTATAATATATAACCCCCCCCCCCCCGGAACGCAGGAGGGCCCGAGTGAATATGCTGTCCAGGGGGCCCAGAATCCGTAGCAGCGCCCCTGTGTGCACATGTCCTGAGAGTGGAAACAAAAGGCGCGTTCGATTTGAAGCAGCGCTGTGCTGAATGATCACTGTATGACATCAAAGTACAGCGAGAGCGATAAGAAAGCAGTCGGATCCTATGCATTCGAATCGCTCTCGCGGTACTTTGATGTCATAAGGTGATCATTCTGCTCAGCGCTGCTTCAAGTCGAACGCGCCTAAAATGGACCCCTGTGGGTCATGTGACCACTTTTTTTGTATGCTCATTTATTAGTATTTGACTTCTTCTTCCCTGAGACTGCATTGATCAATTAAATGAGTGTCTCATTTTATTTAAAAAAAAAAATATGGAGGCAACACGGTACCATAGAGGGTTAGTGAATCAAAAACATACTGTGACCATTGTGGTCCGAATCATAAACAAATGACTCCTATGACCAGTTCGTTTTAGTGAATCTAAGAGCAAATTCTAAATGGCTTTTATGCGCCCTTGAAGGGCACATTGAAGGGATGCCATTTAGGGATGTTCCAAATGAGAGTGAACAACTGAATCCCTTCATGAAGGGCCCTTCCAGAAATCCATTAGCGAAGGGAACATGCGATGGTCACTTCACGGAAGTGATTTCCATTTGTGATGGTGTGATCGTCGGACATTGGTCTCAAACTCAATTCCTGGAGGGCCACAGCTCTGCAGAGTTGAACTCCAACCAGCTCCAACTCACACCTGCTTGGAAGCTTCTAGTAATCCTGAAAACCTTAGCTGGATCAGGTGTGTTTGATTAGGGTTGGAGCTCAACTGTGCAGAGCTGTGGCTCTGAATCTTACGATGCATTTTAAAGCAAAGTTGGGGTTGATTTCGACTTTACATACAAACGTAAGTAGGCTAATTATTATTTTTTTTATTTTAATGTAATACAAAATGTTTTCCGTCAGTGATAAATAGATGATTTAAGACGATATTGAAGCAAGTTTAGTTATAAAAAGTTCAATTGTAAATAAGACACAATTAGACTATATTTAAGTAAATGATAATAATGAGAATAAATATTTATTTGCAATAACTGATGGAGGCTGAATGCTACAGGCATGCGCAGCGTTGTCAAGGTAACAGCTGGTCAGTCATTCCCTTCACCAAGGGAGTTCCAAACGCTTATACGAGAAAGTAATGCCCTACACCATTGGTCTCAAACTCAAGAGCCACAATGGTTTGATAATTTTTTATTTATTTTTTTTCCAGCAGGGACATGACAACTGTGGGCGGATTCACGAAAAAATAACTCTTACGAACCGATTCTATTTGGTGAATCTAATCATATCGTGCTATCAGCGTAGTTTAATTCCCAAAAGACTGACTTTATGAGTCGGGTCATTCTTGTAATGTATGTTTATAAAAGTTAACTTTTTTTTTTTGTGATCAACATTTTTTTTATTTCTTTTAACACACAACATCACAACATAACATCCACTCAAAACAAACAAAACAAAACAACAGACACATACTCAACACCTTAAAAGTCCAGTCAAAAGGAAGAGAGAGAGGGAGGGAAAAAGAAAAAAACAAAACAAGTCATTACTTAATATAATCATGTATGTTAACCTGTTAACCTGCGAATGCAGTGTTACAAACAGATAGCCGACCAGAAGATGGCGCAATCCAGTCCCGCATATTAAGTATGTCTCTTGTATCAGGGCACAGAAAATAGATCCACGGTGCAAATATTCCAACACACGGGCTCGTTCAACGGCAGAATCCAAACCATTCACATTCAGTGACAAAATATTTAGAGCATGCATTGAATATTCATAAACCCAAAATTGTATTCAGTAAATGAAGAAAAGCAAAAGCACTCCCATTCTGCAAATGAGATGTAGGCCTAATCGCTGGTGTGCATTCTAGATATCAAACCACCTAGATAAAAAATCCTCCCAAAAATAAGGTAAAGTAAATAAAAGTATGAATGTCTGTTGTAAAAAATAAAAATAACACAAAGACTAAAACAAAGACAACTATAAACAATAAACAGCTCAAGCCGCACATTACTGAGAACGTAGGTCTGATTGAGCAACAAAAAATACAAAAAACAACTCAGACCACACGTTACCGAGAACATACGTAGGTCTGATTGAGCAACAATAATTTGTGATGATCCGTGACCGATCCACTTCAGCGCAAAACGAGCCTCCCAAAAGGCTCACATTACCAAAAAATTATTGTAATTAAACCTACTCTCCATTAGTCCCCTCCAGAAAGAAAAAAGGGGGGGGGGGGTAGTCTTACCAGCAAAGAGACAATTGTATCGAATAAATATGAGCAAAATCCCAGGAGGAGAGAGGAATGAAGAAAGAAAAAAGAGATCTAGCAAGCATCCATATCTCTCCCGCCACCATCTTCTTCCGGGCAGCCGGCATCTCCTCTATCCCGGCCATCAAGCCCCTCCCGCCGGGCCGAAGAGAAGGCGGCCGCCGCCCTCCCGCTGCCTTGTGGAGCCGCAGCAAATGCCCTCTTCTGTGACAGAGAGTCGAAACTTCTGTGCTCACCCCGTGCCGTAGCTTAATTACCGCAGGATAAGCGAGGAAGGGCTGGAGACCAAGCGCCGTCATCGACCTCAAAACCGGACCAAGCTTTTTCTCTTGGCGGCTGTGGCTGGACTAAAGTCAGGAAAAAAAGTAGCGTGGCATTGTCCTGTGTGCATTTCACCGGATAAGCCTGCCGAGCACCTTTCAGGATCTCCGATCTGTCATGCCATCTTAGCACACGGAAGATGAGAGTACGCGGCCGATCGGAGTTCTTCCCTCCGTCATACACTTGATGTGCCCGGTCAATCTCAATGTTACGACCTTTCAAGGAAGGGATCCACCTGGAAAGATTAACTCCGAGGAAACCAGCCACATTGGAGCCTTCCGCCCCCTCCGGCAACCCCACCAGCCCCACACCATTCCTTCTGCTCCCATCCTCAATATCCGTCATCTTCTCGGTGAGTCGCTCCAGCTGATTTCTTAAGTTCGTGACTGCCCTCCTATCCTCACGTGCAGCTGCTTGAACGGAATCAACCCGGTCACGTGTCTGCTTCGTCGCGCTAGCTAGCACCTCCAGCTCCACTCTCAGCTCTTTAACAGAATTGTTGGTCGCCTGTATGTCCGCTTATATGTCCGCACGCAGTTCACGCAATGCTGGAGTCAGCACGGAATTCACCGCGTCTCTTACTGTCGAGGCCATAGCTGAATCAGAAGTGCTTTGCTGCTCTTTAAATGCTAGCTTGATACCTTTAGCGACAGCATCGTCGATATCCTCTCTCGAGTCAATTTTTTTTTTATTGGCGATTGCCCAATCTCTCTTTTCCGATCACCTTTGACTGTTGAAGTACTCATGATGGATCCGATGCAAAGTGGTTCGAAATTTACTCTAAAAGTTAACTTTTTGATAGTCTGACAAATCCTTCACTGAACGGAGCGGTTAATGAATCAACATTTGACTCACTGACTGAACTGCAAGTTATGGTTATTTTCAGTGAGGTTCCTGTGTACCTTACCAGCAGGACTAGGACTTAACTGCCCACTACTAACCAGTCAATTTTCCACCCCCTGTCTTTGACCCCATACATCCTTCACTCTCATATACAAAAGCTGTCAAGAGGTGTAGCCTTCCTTTTGAAAGGGTACTCCACAGGGACAGATTGTATACTTTTTTTTCTCTCCCACTACGGCAGGTGAATCGTTTGCACACTTGATCACTTCTGAATGAAACATGCTTCATCACTTAAAAGGACCGTGCCATGTACTAAAGTGCAGAGAGAGCTTATCCCAGGACTTTAAAAAAAATTGCAAAAGAAGATAATGACTTTCCATGTACCAGAAATCCTCTTCTTGGTAAAATAATAATAGTAATATTATCCTAATCCTTGGACACAGTTTGCTTTATCTCACTGTCTGTATTACTGATTGGCAGATGCTGTGATATTCAGAATCCCTGCTGCTTTTTATTATTATTATTAGCAATTATTATTCGTTGTACTTTTTCCCCCTGGAGCTTTTAGTAGTCTGCAGGGAACATTCGCCCGAGTTTCTTTGTTAGACTGTGAGAGAGTCCGTAATGATCTCCCACAGGACTAAACCGCTGCATTTTCCTTTACAACATGTTTTGAGATTTCATTTATTTAATTGATTTTCATTTTCCTCTTGTTTTATTCAATGGAATAAAAAATAACTCCGGTAGATGGTTTTCATTCACATTCATTTCAATAAATTGAATAATCTGACCCACTGACACTGGAAAACCATAACATGTGGGTATTTATTGAAAGCATCTTTTCTCAATCGCAGTGCATGTGAACCGTTTCCTGTCCGCTTCATTGAGATTATTTTATTGCGTTCTCAATAGAGACAGACCTTGACTGCATGGTTTTGCATAAAGGGAAAACTTCAGTCAAGGGCTTTTTTTTGTAAACTTCTGCGGAAGGCCAGCAACAACAAGGCTGGAGGAAAACATCACAAGAATGCATTTTTATTTACTGTTTACAAACGGACCACAATATCACATCGAGGAGAGGAAAGGCAAGGCATGCTGCCTCAGATACAGAGAATTTTTCTCTTCAGAAAACGAGGTCACCTTGTGAACCTCTGGGCAATGCTGGTTGGAAAATTACTTACGAAAACAAAATTGTGGACATATGTCAGAACTCTCTGGCCTTGAGATAAAAATAAAATCAATAGATGCTGTGTCATTGTTAGTGTAGATAGTTTCAGGCAATGCATTTTATGGAGAGATTTCTCTCTTGCCGTCAAATGCTTCCTTTCCTCTTCTGAGCAATTCTGCAACAAACAAAAAAATCAGCAAATAGGAGATATTTTGTGGAGACTGTGCATATTGTGGAAATTGTTGTATAATGTTTATTCCTGCACATTGCATTTTTGCCTTGTATAAAATGTTCTAAAAGAATCATTCATCCTAAAATGAATACCCTGTAATCATTTACTCACTTTTATGTCTTAAAAAAAGAAGGAAAAAAAACTATAGCTTAAAAGCATAGGGGAGGTAAAGGAGACAGAAGGAGGTTTTGTACAATAAAGTTACAAAAGATAGACCTTTGGCAGCATTTGCACAGACTCAACAATGTTAAAGGCATCATATAAAAAGTTTGGATTTAATATTTTAATGTTTTTGAAAGTATCTTATGCTCACAAAGACTGCATTTATGATTAAAGAAAATGCAGTAAAAACAACAAAAGTGTGAAATATTTTTACAATTTAAAAGAAGTGTTTTCTATTTGAATACATTTTTAAATGCAATTTATTCCTGCAAAGCTGATTTTTCAGCATCATTGCTCCAGTCTTCAGTGTCACATGATCCTTCAGAAATCATTATGCCAATTTGCTGCTTCAGGAAAGAAAGAAAGAAAGAAAGAAAAAGAAAGAGAGAAAGAAAGAAAGAAAGAAAGAAAAGAAAGAAAGAAAGAAAGAAAGAAAGAAAGAAAGAAAGAAAGAAAGAAAGAAAGAAAGAAAGAAAAAGAAAGAAAGAAGTGCTTTCAGTGTTTGCACAGACTCACTGATCTTAAAGTCATCATAAAAAGTTTGGATTTTTACATTTCTGAAAGATGCCTCTTATGCTCACAAAGGCTGCATTTACTTAATTAAAAATGCACACACACTGTAAAGGATGTTATGAGTTATGCATTAGGTACAGTAGAAATTTTCATTCCTTGTGATAAGACCACATTAGTTACTGATCTAGTTATATCTGTATTATTGGAAGCTTTCACAGAACACCACAAGAACCCAAACAACAGCAAGCACATATGGAGATGGACTGACATGCGCTGTTAAATGTCATCTCCCATGAGCGCTGGGAGCCAGTATTAGAGCCAGGCGGGTTCAGAAGAAACAGAGAGAAGGAGAAAGAGACCATCTTACCTTCTGCAGGGCTTCATCACCGTGCACTATAGCTAGGCCTATAAACACAAGAAGCCGTTCTCTCAACTTCATATATATTTCTATTGTTTAAATAAAAATAAAAACAGTAAAATAGAACAAATAAAACTGTTAAATTTTATTTATAAAATATTGCTAAATATTGGTATATTGCTTAATCAGTTAATACACTAGATGAGAGAAATAAGATCATATTAAATACATTAAATAAATTAATACATTAAATAAAATATTTTTTAATATATAACATTTCATTAAATGTTTTATTAAATATTTACTTAAGAAACATATAATAAAAATAATTTTATTTAATCTTTTTCCATAAATATTGACTAAAATATTTTTATTTTAACTTATGGTTCCATTGTAAGCTATACAGATACTATATTTCTTAATTCTTAGAACATATATATTGATATATGTTGCTCTACAGAGTGTGTCCTGTTGAAGACAAAGGGCCATGTGCACCAGAGGGATTCATAGCCAGTGCTCAGGGCTTTTATGTGCTGCTGTAATACATAAGCCTTTGACTATGAAAAATGGTGTGCATGAAAGATTTGATAATATAGAAAAATCTGTGTCAAAAGACACTTAAAGTGCATTCCATCTATAATCATAAAAGAGTGCAAGGTTAAAATATGTCTAAAGGCTGGAAAGTGATATATAGTCTTCTAAAATCATAGGATAAGCTTTGTATGAGAAACGCAATGAAATTTAAGTCACTATTGGCTGAAAGTCTTCCCCTTCACAGTAGTTCCCAAATGTTAGATACTAATGTTGCATGTCATATATTTGTCTTCAAAAGTACAAACTTGCCCCAGAGCAATTTATATCCATATATAAATTCTAAGAATTATTAATATAGTATCTGTTTAGCTTAAAATAGCACCATAAATTAAAGTGTTTTTTTTTATTATGAAATTAAATTAAAAAACATTAAATTAAGTTTTTTAATAAACATTTAATAAATGTCTAATACAACATTTCTATAAACATTTATATTAATAAATAAGTACATTTCTTCCATCCCCTGTATCCATTTATAATTTGGAGCAATATGCCAATAAATGCCTGACAAAAGTTTTTTATTTATTACAGTGTGTTTTTCTATTGTTAAAGTCATTATTCATTTTAAATATAATTTTTCTTCAAAGTTCTTAAGGATAACAGGTTAATAGCTGCATGTGTTTATATACAGGTGCATCTCAATGAATTAGAATGTCGTGAAAAAGTTCATTTTTTTCTTGTAACATATTTCAAAAAGTGAAACTTTCATATATTTTAGATTCATTGCATGTAAAGTAAAACATTTCAAAAGTTTTTTGTTTTAATTTTGATAATTAGAGCTTGCAGCTCATGAAAGTCAAAAATCAGTATCTCAAAATATTAGAATATTTACATTTGAGTTTCAATTAATGACCATCACTACAGTATAAATTCCGGGTATCTCTTGTTCTTTGAAACCACAATAATGGAGAAGACTGCTGAGTTGGCAATGATCCAGAAGATGAACATTGACACCCTCCACAAAGAGGGTAAGTCACAGAGGGTCATTACTGAAAGGTGTGGCTGTTTGCAGAGTGCTGTATCAAAGCATATTAAATGCAAAGTTGACTGGAAGGAAGAATTTGGGTAGGAAAAGGTGCACAAGCAACAGGGATGACTGAAAGCTTGAGAATACAGTCAAGCAAAGCTGATTCAAACACTTGTGAGAACTTCACAAGGAGTGAACTGAAGCTGTAGTCAGTGCATCAAGAGTCACCACGCTCAGACGTCTTCAGGAAAAGGGCTACCAAGCCACTTCTGAACCAGAGACAATGTCAGAAGTGTCTTACCTGGGCTTTAGAGAAAAATAACTCAGTGGTCCAAAGTCCTCTTTTCAGATGAAAGTAAATTTTGCATTTCATTTGGAAATCAAGGTCCCAGAGTCTGGAGGAAGAGTGGAGAGGCACAGATTCCATGTTGCTTGAAGTCCAGTGTGAAGTTTCCACAGTCAGTGATGATTTGGGCTGCCATGTCATCTGCTGGTGTTGGTCCACTGTGTTTTCTGAAGTCCACAGTCAACGCAGCCATCTACCAGGAAATTTTAGAGCACTTCATGCTTCCTTCTGCTGACAAGCTTTATGGAGATGCTGATTTCATTTTCCAGCAGGACTTGGCACCTGCCCACACTGCCAAACGTACCAAAAGCTGGTTCAATGACCATAGTGTTACTGTGCTTGATTGGCCAGCAAACTCGCCTGACCTGAACCCCATAGAGAATCTATCGGGTATTGTCATGAGGAAGATGAGAGACACCAGACCCAACAATGTAGATGACCTGAAGGCAACTGTTAAAGAAACCCTGGGCTTCCATACCACCTCAGCAGTGCCACAAACTGATCACCTCCATGCCACGCCGAATTGAGGCAGTAATTAAAGCAAAATGAGCCCCTACCAAGTATTGAGTACATATACAGTAAATTAACATACTTTCCAGAAGGCCAACAATTCACTAAAAATGTTTTTTTTATTGGTCTTATGAAGTATTCTAATTTGTTGAGATAGTGAATTGGTGGGTTTGTTAAATGTGAGCCTAAATCATCACAATTAAAAGAACCAAAGACTTAAAATACTTCAGTCTGTGTGCATTGAATTTATTTAATACACGAGTTTCACAATTTGAGTTGAATTACTGAAATAGATGAACTTTTCCACGACATTCTAATTTATTGAGATGCACCTGTGTGTGTATGTGTATATATATATATATATATATATTTTTTTTTTTTTTTTTTATTTATTTTTATTTTTTTAAGAACACCAATTTGATTCACGATGAATTTGACCGTCAAATTCAATTACAGGTCAAATTTTGAGGCATTAATGTAAACCGTTTTTTTTTTTGGTAATATAAAGCACACTTATCAAAAACAGATCTAATCTGTTGGCTTTGAGTTTCATTTCTCCAAAACAGGAATAAATTCACCCATATAAAACCACCTTGACAGAACTGCATATCTGAAAAGATTCAAATTTCACACATGGAATGGTTTATTCGCACCATTGGTCGCAATGTCAAATACGGGGGCATATCAAGAGCGCGTCTGAAATTCAAATTATCAGCTGCTGATCTGATCCACATGATATCTGCATGTCCTGGAGGGCCTGGAGGGAACAAATTGCTCGCTCCCATATTGAGGTTCCTGCCTGTCTGTGTCTTTGTTTGTATTCCACGTTTAAGACTCCTCCAAGGCTTGAACTGGGGATTGAAACCCCTTCAGCATGCTAACAGGAATCCGTGTTGAAGTACCGTGGATTTATTTTAAAAATGCCATGGGTCCTATTACAGAGTAAACCTTAAACCTCATCAAATCCCAATCTGAAAGAAAATTCAATATTTTAATTGTAACCGGCAGCTGTAATAATAATCAAAGATGTCATAATCATGCCAATATTTGTATGATTTTAAACCCTTAAAAGCTGGTTAGTCACTTCTGTTGTTAGTTCACCACTTTTTAAAAAAAATAGTTGATTAGTTTAAATACTTCAGCATCCTCAACACTGTTGTTTAACTCAAATTGACAAAAAAAATCAAAATTTAAGATTTGTGTATTTAAATTGCATACATAATTTCCATCAATTTAGATTATAGAGTTACAAACTAATAAACTTAATGTCATTCATTAATGTAACAGCTAAGAATTCTGAATAAAAATAAATAAAGAAGACAAAAACCTACACTAAAAATGGTGTAGAAAGTATTTTCGAAATTGCAAGTAAATTTAACAATTACAAAAATTAAAAGCAACACATTGAATTAAATGTAAAATTCTGAAATAGATAAATTAAATATTATCTTAAAAACATTTTTCTTTGTATTTTTCCAGAGTATAGCCGTTTTTCCACCGAAATTACGGAACAATTTGTCCCAGGAAATTTTTCCCCCCAGACCTGTTACTGTCTGTGTTTCCATCGTGGTCTAAAGTACCGATTAGGCAAATAGTCTGGTGACATAGGTCTGGCGCGTTTCTCAATACCAAGTATGCAAATTTCGGACTTGCATCCTCGGTAGTTCGGACTTCGCAAGTTAATTCTACAGCAGCGTACGTCAGTCAGCTCGCCTTGGCTACTGCAATTTTCCTTACTGTATTTTCAATAAGACAAAATATTATATCAAATGCACTGCCACATTTCGTTTTCGTTTAAACCTATTAATAGCCACAGAAATGTAGTTCAGGAAACGTACAATGAAACGAAATATTATATCAAACAGTATTGCCTCTTTTCATTTTCATTTTAACATATTAATAGATTTAGAATAAAGACCAAATATTACCTGTTAGATTTACCCAAAACGAATTATATCTAATTTTTAACCACTACAGAGACATCAGAGCCAGCGGCAAATGTCAGAAGGACTAGCCGAGTTGAGGCTGCTCTCATTGGGAAACATGAGCACTGAGCGCCCACTGATTGCATGGAGCTCACGTCTCCGAAATCAGCGAAGCACATTTTAAAATATGCGCTGTCTAAAACTATATTCTCGCCTGAAATACTTTTAAAACTAAATTTCATGACACAATAAAATATATATTTTTTTAAATTATGCAAATATATGGTGGTTGAAATACAATGCTGCATGAACTCAACCAATCAGCATGTTCAGCGCCCAAGTCCCACCCCCGAAAGTTCCGGACCTTTGAAAAAGTACTACCTCACCAGCAGGGACTTTCTGAGGGGCAAATTTTTACCCGGAACTTTATTTAGATCCTGGTTCCTGCGGTGGAAACACACTGGCTGCATCCAAAAACTTAAAAATGCTGCCTTTGGAGGACACATTTCAAGGTAGGAAGCCATCAAGGCACGTCCGAATCCAAAGTTAGCTTCACTTCCTGTCTCATGAGATACCTTCATCTGATCGATTTTTGAAGGCAGCATAGATGTATCCTTCGCTGCCTTTGATATCCCACAATCCTGTGTGTTCAATTCCGTGACGGTTGAGCTAAAAAATAAAGATGGCATCTGAAAGTTGCGTTTGGTGGTTAGTGTGTAAATGTATATTTCTGATAAATTGTTGTTATTTCTACCGAGAAATTAGTATTATAGTAATTAAATATCCGTTTAGTTATCGCCAAAACTCATTCTATTTTGTTGTAGATCATTAAACCGTTACGCTGCCTCAGAAGCCTGTCCGAAATCAGTTTCGTGAGGTGCCTTCGTGCAAAAACGTAAGGCAGCGAGGCAGCAAGTTAGCTGCCTAAGTTTTCGGATGCAGCCACTGAGTACCAGCCCAAAGTCCCTATAGTTCCTGGGGAAAGTTCCTGCGGTGGAAACGGGGCTTATGTTAATCTATTAGATTGTTTTTAAATCATGAAATCATAATTTCAAAATGCATTTATTCAAATTGCTTAAAATGAGCATAAATCAGTTTATTGTGAATACAATTAAAAAGTATGAACATGGTTAAAATATTTTAAATTGAATTTGTTAATGATAAAGTTATAAATATATAAGGTTATTATATATTTAAAATATATTCAGTTTATAAATACAGAAATCTTACCTGTTCCATTGATAAATGATAAATGAAATAAAAGGATGGAAATTCAAATAGATACTGTGAATCTCAAATCTTTAAATATTTCAGGAGTGTTGGCTTCATATCACCCTCATTGTGTGCATTCTTTATGACTGACATTGATGCCAATGGAAATTAGTTTTAATGTTTCTTTTATTCTCTCATTCACTGTATCTAATGAGTGGATTTCCATTAACTAGCCTAATTTAGCCAGTAATAAAGCTAGAACTAAGGCAAATGCACTGCCCAGGGCTGCAGCCATTTCTCTGACTGTCTCATTGACAAACTCATTCAGTGCACTAAAACATTCTCAGTGAAACCTGTGAGCTTCAGCTGCTCATGAAACACTGTCGTCTTCTTTAGCCTCCTAAGTCTTCAGAAATGGAGGAGGAGCATCTCAACATTGTTTACAAATATAAAAAGCAAGTTACAACCACGTATCTGACCAGTTATCATTGTTGTGGTTTACATTAACAATATATAATTTAATTTCAAATGTATATGAAACAGTGTGCTGAGCTGTGATGTTTAAATTTTAATTTCTCTTCCACAGCAGCAAAACAGCATGAGTTCAGTGCAAAATGAGACAGGAGGGCATCTATTGCAGGATTTCCCGAGTTATGAAATTGCTTCATGAATTAAATTTATCACTTGAATTTACTGAATTGAAATGACACAACCTTGTCACTCCATTCATCATCTCTTTTTCTCACACTCTAATTTCTCGCTCTTATGCTGCTATCTCTGCTTGTTTCGCCACTTAAAATGCAGGATTTTGCATATACTAATACATAAGAATAAACCCAAGAGTGCCAGATAATACATTTATTTTGCACAGATATTTCCACCCCTTTTTTGTACAGGTTTTGTACTCAAGAGTTGAAATTGCAAAAATCCACGCTACAGCATCAGCTCAATGTTAGCAAAAACATGCCGCATCTCTGAAAACTGTAATATTTCAGTGTTCTGTACTCATAAAACATAATAAAAAAATAAATTAAAAAAATAATAAAAAATGAAAATTAATAACTAAAAATATAATGGCATTTATTTGACCATTAAAATGTTTCAAAGAGTACAGGAAAATCAGCACAATCAGTTCTTTAACCAAGTTTTGTCCAACATGCAAGTAACAAAAAGATTAAATCTTGTTTTTAAAAAACTTATATTTAAAAATACAGTACAAAACCGCTTTAACAGATGCATTCTGAACCTGCAATCGCAATATTTATTCTTTTTAAGACTAATTATGTAAAACCTTAAATAACTGCTACATGCAACAACAGTTCAGTGAGGTACACTATTGTTCAAAAGTTTGAAAGATCTATTCATGTTTTTTTAATTGTCTCTTATGCCTATACCTGCATTTATTTGATCGAAAATGCAGTTAAAAATAATAATAAAATAAAATAAAATAAATACATTTAAATATTACAACTTTCAGCATCATTACTCCAATCTTCAGTGTCACGTGATCCCTCAGAAATCATTCTAATATGCTGAATTGCTGCTCAAGAAATATTTCTGGTTATTATCAATGTTGAAAACAGTTATGCTGTTTCATATTTTTGTGGGAACCATGCATGATCCATTTTTGCAGGGTTCTTTAATGAATAGAAAGTTCAAAAGAATAGCGTTTGTTTTAAATCTAAATCTTCTGAAACAATGTAAAAGTCATAACTGTCACTTTTGATGAATTGAACGAGTTCTTGGTGAACAAAAGTATTCACTTCTTTCGGGGGGGGAAAAAACCTTCCAAAGTAGCTTTGATGGATTTGCAAAGTGTCCAAATGATTTAATGAAATGAATGAAGTGCAATGATTTGCTTCAGTGCTTCTTATACTAGTTGTTGGTCCATACACATACTGTAACAAACTCTTGTGTGCAATTGTGTGTTGTGCAAATTCTCAAGAATGGTTTTCCATGTTTATTTTGCTTCATAATATTGCATGAATAATGAAAAAGAGGGATGCAGAAAACTATGATATTAAATGATGCATGTTAAAATCCAGAGTTACAAGAGACAGACATGTATTTGGCTAACGTATGGTCTAAAATGTGTTTAATAATGACAGTAATCACAGATAAACCTCATGGCAAACAACACTTGTATCGTGACAGTGGAGAGCACAATAGTGCAGCCCTGTGATTTCAGGTTCAGCAGTCAATATGATATATTGATTGCTCTGCCTTTCTAATGCGATTGCACTTTTATTGCTTCTCACACAGGAAAATTATTCCCCTTCAGAAAGGCAAATGAAAAATCCTGACACCGAAGATGAAAAGACTCGCGCTGTCCGTCTGAGTTTGCAGAGGGAGAAATGGCCAAATGAGAAGAGAGTGATCGTATTGACTGTCCTGCTGCTAATATAAACTTGCCCTATAATAAAACTTGAATTGAGCCCGACTTCTCAACACTTTGCCGGTCCCAAAACACTTCAGCTTCACGGGATTATGACTGTAGTTAGAAATATAGGAAAGAACCTGAGATAAAATAGGAAAAGAAAGTTGTATGGACATTTAACTTAAAGGGGTCATATGATGCTTTTTTTAAAGATCATTATTTTGTGTATTTGGTGTAACAGAATATGTTGACATGCTTTAATGTTCAAAAAACACATTATTTTTCAAATACTGTACATTATTGTAGGTCCTCTATGCCCCGCCTCTCTCAAACGCAGTCTGCTCTGATTGGCCAACTGGAACAGTGCATTGTGATTGGCCGAACACCACAAGCCGCGTCGGAAATGTAATACCCCTTACCATAATCGCGAGCTTTAGCTTTCAAAATAAATGTAAAGACAGTTAATAATGTCCTTAGTTTTACCATCAGTTCAAGCCCAAGAACAGAGTCGCGTGACAGACACAGTGATGAAGCTCGTATGTATTTGCACACAAGCCGCAGTTGTGATGTGACCGTGTCTCCCTCTCTCACACACGCGAGCGAGCACACACACACACCACGCTGCGCTGTGACTCTCTCTCTCACACACACGCGAGCACACACGCACGCACGCACACACACGACTAGCAAAACTCTGCATTTGAACAGTCAATAACAAATACTTAAACTAATAACAAAACATACAGTCGCTGATTCAGAAGCGCCAGATTGTCAGCAAAGTCAGAATTACCTCCTCTCCTAGGTTCACGAAACTGTCGTCCATAAAATGTGTTGTGATGACATCTGGGTTGTGCTGTTCTGTTGAAAGTAATCTTAATGATTCCTAAATGCATCTACTTTCAGAAGACCAAATAAAGTGCTTTTGCTTTCGCATAGAAACACACAGTGTCTCCCTGACATGACTGCATCAACACTACTGCGGTTACTGAAACCAAGCCTTCTTTCAATTCAATTTCAATTCAATTTCAATTTCAATTTTAAGTGTGCTTTATTGGCATGACAAAAACTATACATTTGTATTGCCAAAACAATTGCAGCTGGGCTGCTCACAAATAGTGCACATTTGAATTAACATTGTTACAAACGGTCACATCACAATCTTTCTTTGAGTGAACATTTGGGCGGCATTATGCAAATATTTCCACATGGTGAGTAGACATGTGGGGGCGTGTTTTAACTTTGATAAAGAATATCTCTTTGGTTTTGAGACTTTAGTCTTTGCAACTTCAGGGATCTCATCTATACACAATCAGCTTGTAACACTCCAGAGAGAAAGGAAAACTTGAAACCGCATCATATGACCCCTTTAAAAGGGCTGATTGTACCTGCAGTGTTTCAGTTGAAAACAACATAAATTGAATTTCAATGAGCTTCTGCCATTCCGTACTGAAATGAAACCTCAAAAGTGACCGAATTGGAAACTAACTAACTGCAATTAGAACAAAAAAAATTGGTTCTACAAAGAACCATTCAGTCAAAGGTTCTTTAAAGAACCATCTCTTTCTTACCTTTTTATAATCTGAAGAACCTTCTTTTGCCACAAAGAACCTTTTGTGAAACAGAGAGGTTCTTCGGATGTTAAAGGTTCTTTATGGAACCATTTAGACAAAAAAGGTGCTATGTTCATTACCACATCCAACAACAAAACACCTCAGTCGCTTAGGAGACATTCTTGTCTACATCTGCTCTGGCGGTGAAACAATGGCGGACTGATGACAGCTCACTCAGGGCGGGTCTAAGGTAAAACGCTAGTGTCAATCAAACAATCGTGGGAGGGGCCTGTCAATGTGACGGCTCGATTTGAGAAAGGGGAAATGATTTAACGAGATAAAAAAAACACTGGGTGGACACTCTTTCATTTCATTCAAACACAACTGCTATCATCTTGCATCTGTATTCACTGTAAAATGATACTGGAATATTAATAGTAGGCTTATGGTAATACTGTTGAAGTGTTTTTCATGTTGCTAGAATGATTGTATTGTACATTGTAAAGTGTTCTAAGAGAAAAAGAGAGGTACAATTTTACAACGTAAAAGATGGGTCCTCTGCACAATCTGACTCTGCTGCAGTCTAGATTTAAACTGCTGGTTTTGTCTGGCCAGAGTAGAATGACACACTATTTCCCTGTTAATACTGTAAAGCTGCTTTGATGCAATTTGCATTGTAAAAAGCGCTATATAAATAATGGTGACTTGACTTGACTTGACAACAGTTTCTTTGTTTCTTCGCAAATCAATACTTCATGTCCTTGTTTATTTATGTTGTGAAAAGCTGTGTAATAAATGATACAACTGAACATTATCCCTTAAATGTGTGAGTCTTGTCTGAACGTGTGCAAAACTATGGATGTCTGTTTCTGCCATGGGATAAATAGAAAAAAATTTAATTGTGACTTTAAATCTCAAAATTCTGACTCTTTTCCTTGCAATTCTTCAGAATTGAGAATATTCAGAAAAACTCAGAATATATAAATGTAAGAATTGATAAAGCTAAAAAAAAAGAATAAAAAGTCACAATTGTCTGATATAAACTCAGAATTCAGACATTTTTCTTGCAATTCTGAATTTATATCTCACAATTCAGATTTTTGTTTTTCTCTGAAATTGCGAGAAAAGTCAGAAATGTGAACTATAAACTCAGAATTGTGAGCTAAAAAATCTGCAGTTGCCTTAGTTTTAATTCTGTGATAGCGCCAACAAGCTTTCATTCTATGCTGCTTGCTAGGAACTGTTTTTCTTTACAGAAACTTTGTGTTTATTTAGCAAATCATTTTAACTCAAATCAGTATTTTGTATTTATTTACTTACATGGCAAGTATCTGTGTAATAAGCAGGAAAATATATTTCAAGCTGGTTGTTATTGCAAAATATTTTTATTTCATAGTTATTTTGCAATCGACTGGATGTACATTATCCCTTGTCTGCCATCTCAGTCTGCCATCAGTTCTCCAGAAATGACGGCTTGTTCTCACTAGTTTACAGTACAGGGCCAATGTCAAAGACATTTATTATGAGCATTTGAACCTTTTTTTAATTTATTAAAGACAATAGGCCACTTCATTCCAGATTGCATGGCGTTTAACCTCGTCACACGCTGCAATGTCAAAAACGTCACAAATCACAGCAGGAGCCGCAGATCACAATCAATGTGTGAACTGAGCCGAAACAAGCGGGATGCTTAATAGTAATGCAGTGTTATGTATTATTATTATTTTATTTCTTAAAACTTCATTTCGGCTGAGGGAGGCACACTGGGAAAATCTCTATATCAGGGGTCTTGAATAAAAGCATTTGATTCGAAGAAATGTAGCGAACAAATCAAATGGAAACAAACTCGGCTGAGGGAAATAATTCTCCATAAGAAGCTCCCAAACGACACTTCCCAAATGGAATTGGGTGATCTAATAATGTAGTTAGTTAGCTTAGTTTTTAATTTAGTTCATGTTGTGTAAATCAGATGATTCTTGCTTATGCTACAATAATAAGAACTTCAATGTTTAAAATAAGGAGTGAAGAGGCTGGTTATCAAGCATCCATTAGCCACTACACCACCTACCAGATCATTTTATTCATTACGAAGCATCCCTATTGTAAAGGGACAAAGGTTTCAACTTAAAAAAAGTATTATTGTCCTATAGATACCTACAGTATAGAAATGTTCGACTTCTTTCAGCAGCTCCTCTGTGACTACCAATGTCCATTTGACACACTTCAGGAACCTCCATATGAAAACCGTGGGGAATCTGAGGACATCAGAGTACAATGTATATGAAAGAGAGAAAATAAGTGCTTTAGAAATGGAATATAAACATTTTCATTCCTATTGATAAATTGTTGTTTCCCAAGTGCTTCACTGTGATCTAATACAGCACAATTCACAGAGATCACAGAGAGGTCAGCACTCGCAATAAAAGCCCAAGGAACTTCCTTTGCAGTGCTTTTATCTTTGCATACATTTATTTTATTCATTTTCTGTGTTATTTTTGTATTATTTATATAGCCTATAGTTTAATAATATTTTGAATTAGCTTTTATTGTATATTTTTAGCTTTCATTTTAATTTTAGTTTAAGATTGTCATTTGTATTAGTTTTTGGGGGGGTTATATTTCAATTTAGCTTTAATTTATTTTTATTTTAGCTTTAGTAATTTTAGAACTTCAGTTTGAGATTATTTTAGTTTGTTTCCAAGGCAACATTTTTTATGTTCATTTAAGTTTATATTTATTTTTTTCTATGTAAAGCTGTATTTCAATTAACAATATAACAAAAACATATTTTAAAAGTTGTAGTTAACATTAACAACACTGGTTTTTATTTTATTTATTTATTTTATTCTTTTTGTCATGATAGGTGAAAAAATAACACAGAACACAAAAATGATAAAGTAAATCCATTGGTAACTTTAATGCATGTACATACTTTAGCTCTTTGAATTGTCTGAAGAAACTAAATGTGTCCACTCATCTAGAAAATACTACAGAGAACAAAATGTTGAGTCAGCTGGGAAAATGTTGGAATCCAAAGGGAAGCTGTTAAAAGTATTTAATAGAAAAAGCACACATTTGTGTGTGTGTGTGTGTGTGTGTGTGTGTGTGTGTGTGTGTGTGTGTGTGTGTGTGTGTGTGTGTGTGTGTGTGTGTGTGTGTGTGTGTGTGTGTGTGTGTGTGTGTGTGTGTGTGTGTGTGTGTGATTTGGAGAATCGCTCAGGCCAAGCATATGGAAGCTGATCCTCAGTTGGCTTGGAGTCCTTTGCTGCAGGAGAAAGTGCAGGTTGGCAGCGTCCCGTACGTCTCTGTGCTGTGAATCCCTGTGATGTACAGCTGCACAGAAGAGTTCATCAAAAGGTGATGTTCTTTAGTTGAGACATATGACATTTCTCATAAAGAATCGAGATGTTCACCCTGGTGTTCTGGCCAATGGTTCTTGTTGGCCTTCCTCCACCAACTTAATCACATCATTTGTCAAGTCCTAGACGTGTGTTCCTATGATATGCAGAGAAATCTGGGTGTCTAGACTGTGCAGTTGCAACTTCTCATTGATTCATCCATTTGAATGATGAATATGCTCTGTTAAATACAGTATTCTCATGATTTACACTGGCTGCACCAGCCAACCACATCACTCTTATTCACACCTTCTTAAAAACACCATCAGCTGATTGTATGTTCCTATTATTACTCAAAGTTCACACTGCTCATTCTTAATGCAAGTTACAGCTAATAGATTGTAAACTATAAATGAGCTGTTGCTTAATATGATTTATGAGCTACTGTAAGCAGCCTTCAAATTTGTCAGAAGAAAGATTTTAAATATTTCCGATTTTTTTTTTTTTAACTTAAAGTTTTGTCAATCAAAATCAAAACTTTCTCAACAGTGTTATTTCACTTATAACAGTGGTATCAGATACTATAAAAGTTTTGGTTAGTATTCTTAATTATTATTATTATTATTATTTTTCGGTTTCACTTTACAATTTAAAGTTTTAGTCTTTTTTATTTTATTAGTTTAATTTGTATTTATTCATTTTTAATTAATCTTAATAATTTATATTTATTAGTTTTAGTTTAGTATTTAATTTAATGTAATTTTATTAGTTTTTGTTTTATTTGTGTTAATTTTTTATTTATTAGCTTTGGTTTAGTTTTCACTAATTTTAGTTAATTTAATACATTTTGCTATTTATTTTTTCTTGTTTTTATATGTCAAAATATTTATATATTTTTTTATTAATTATTTGTTTTGTTTTAGTTATTTTAGTTTAACTTAAACTAAACAAAAATGAGAAATGTGGGCAGCTAGATCAAATATAATAAGTATAAATCAGTTTTTAAAATTTTATTTCTCTTTACATTTATTTTATTTCAAGTGTTTTATTATTATTAATATGATTGTTAATGTATTTATTTAATTTATTATTGTGATTTTAATTTTACATTAATAAATTTGTTTCTCAATAATAATTGTGAATGATTTCTTGATTATTCCAAAGAAAAACGTGTGCTTAGAATCTTTCATCATAACTTAAGGATATGCAGCACCATCTGAATTTTTATTTTTGATAGACGTTGCCAAGCTACTTATCAATTTTCCGAATCCAATAAATTCCAGATGCATAAAAACAAGTAACTAAAACCATTTTTTTACTCAGCTAGAAAAAAACATCTCTGACATTATGAATTATTTGCGGCTAAAACCATAATCAGCTCTCCAAAAATTAAGAACGCTTGGTGACCCCCAGGTTAGGGAACAGAGCACCATCCTTTCCCTCCTGTAAACATTTCCGGATCCAATTTGTTGTCTCCGTTATTGATAGAAGCTGTGCAATACTTTAATTCTGCCCTCATTTTAGCGTATTAGCGCCTCCAAGCACAGCAGCTCATTAATCAGTGTGTGCAGATGCTCCTAGCAGCCCGCAGTAATACTGTTCTTACAGGGCTGAGTCAATGGATCTCTCTGTAGGAGGCCGAGAGAGAGCGAGTGCTCACTGTGAGGGCTCACTGTGAGAGAGAAGAGAAGGAGCATTGAAAATGGACTGGAGTGAGGAGCTAGCAGAATGATAAGAGGGCAAGGGCCTTCACATCGCCAAAGGAGACCAAGAGGGAACTCAGCTGCCCTGCACAGAAAGCTGAAGCCAGGAGAGAACTGACAGTCCAACACAGTTCAGCTCAGGGCAGAGAGAGAGAGAGACAGAGAGAGGGAAGAAGACAGAGAGAAAGAGAGAGAAAGGGTGATCCCTGCGCTTGATGCCATCTGGCCTCTCTCACTGATCCAGAACGTGATACTGACAGCTGGAGGAGAAATGAGAAAGAAACAAGGGATGAGCAGAGAGGTGAAGACAGAAGAGAATCAGGAAGCATTTAAATTTCAGCAGACGTTTAAGCTCCTTTTCTTTAGATGGTTGAGGACGTGAGGAATGTCCTTCGTTCAGCCAGTGTGTGGACAAGAGACAAGGCTTTTACATAAAAGGTGAAGTGGGTCATTTTTACAATGTGAAAATAGGCTTGTCATATTCCCTAAATTAACTGTTTACCAAGAAATCATACACTCACCTGCATCACGTTCTAAACCCTTACGGCGTTATACCTTGGAAGTCAAAAGTATTTTTTAAGTAGGAAAATGTTCCATGCAATTACAATATTATATTGTATTATATTATATTATATAGACATTACCATTCAAAAGTTTTTTCTTTCTTTTTTTATTTACTTTTTATTTATTGTTAATTTTTTAATACTTTTATTTAGATAGGACACGTTACATTGAAATAAATGCAGTTCTTTTGAACTTTCTGTTTCTAACTATTCTATTTCTATTCTACTGTATATATATATATATATATTATATATATATATATATATAATGCCCAACAACTACCTTACTAACAAATTAGTAGTTTATTGAGGCAAAAGTCGTAGTTAATGGTTTGTTAATAGCGAGATTTGAACCTTAAAATAAAGTGTGACCCTGTTCACATGTAAACTCAAATGCAGCAACTAATTAACATGACGAACAATTTATAATCAGTAATCAGGAAGAAAATAAGTGAAACATGTCAGATGCAGTCTGATTCAAAGAGAGTAGTTTATTTATAATAGACATAAACAGGGCCGCGTTATCCTAATGGGAAACATGGGCTGCAGCCCAGGGCCCCGAACACTAGGGGGCCGTGAGTCAATTCTCTTTTGCATTTTATATAGTGTTGCCAACCGTTCTGTATAATACGGAATCGTCCCATATTTAAAGCATCAGTTTGTCCAGTATTTGCAGGCATACACCGTATGACCACCTAGACCATACAAATAACAAAAAAAAAATTGAGTTTTGATTTCTGCAAATCTGTTTGGTCAAATGCAAAGACTTGATTATTGAGCACAACATCCATAACCTTCCTTTATCTGTGAAAGCTTCAAATGCTGTCTATGAGTTTAAAACTAAATTGAAATCTTATTTTCTTACCTTGGCTTTTTAAACTTTGTTATATTATCTTTTGAGTTTACTGATGTTATTCTTTTTACTGTTTTTTATTTTATTTGTACAGCACTATGGTCAACTGCTGTTGTGTTTATCAGTGCTTAATTACGGTGGCCTAGAAGTGCAAAACAAATCACGATTCAGAAAAAAAATAACAAATTACAAACGCAAATGCAAATATAAAAAACAAAATAACAATTAAGAAAACACAACAACAATTCCGAAAACATTATAACAAGTCAGAAAACACAACGACAAATCAGACAAACCGGAAGAGGTAGGTATAGTTTGAGACAGCGCCATTGGTTTGGGAATAGATTACTCACCGCTGACTGGACGAGACATCTGTCAATCAAGGTACAGGAAGAACCAGAAGAAGCACAGCAGAGTCAACTGAAGCATCAGCTCCAGTGGTGCAGATGTTAAATCACAAGTCATGTCTTTTTGATGCGATCGAACCACCGCCTTTGGACGATCTTTTTTTCTCTCTCCCTTTTCAAATCTCATATCGCATAAAGGCATTTATTTTCAATAAAAATGAAGGAAATAATCAAAAAGTTGAAAATAAAATATCGGGTAGGGTTTTACACTATGTTAAAATAGCAGGATGTTCTGCTATGTATACTAACGTTACTTGTTGCAAATAGTGGCAATTATCTGCACTTCAGTGTTGTAGTACATTATAAAACAGTATGCAATAATGAGGTATTGAGTGTAAATTATCATTTTAATTCAAATTATTAAATGGATGCCGCCTTATTGGTACAATATAAAGCCCTCTCTGCACCTACCCTAACCCTACCCGATACTTTATTTTCAACCTTTTGATTATTTCCTTCATTTTTATTGAAAATAAATGCCTTTACGATGCGATATGAGATTTGAAAAGGGAGAGAAAAAAAAAGATCGGCCAAAGGTGGGATCGAACCACTGGTCGATCGCATCAAAAAGACATGACTTGTGATTTACCATCTGCACCACTGGAGCTGATGCTTCAGTTGACTCTGCTGTGCTTCTTCTGGTTCTTCCTGTACCTTGATTGACAGATGTCTCGTCCAGTCAGCGGTGAGTAATCTATTCCCAAACCAATGGCGCTGTCTCAAACTATACCTACCTCTTCCGGTTTGTCTGATTTGTCATTGTGTTTTCTGACTTGTTATAATGTTTTCGGGATTGTTGTTGTGTTTTCTGAATTGTTATTTTGTTTTTTATATTTGCATTTGCGTTTGTAATTTGTTATTTTGTTTTCAGAATTGTGATTTGTTTTGCACTTCTAGGCCACCGTACTTAATAAATACAAATACGAATACCTGAGGGAAGATGTATTTCACTATTCTAAGTGAATGTTGTTAAATAGAGAAACAAAATTATAATTTTTTAAAATGTCTATAACTTCTAGCGCATTATTAGAAGAGCAGGAAGAAGCTCTTTTAGTGGTGAGTGATATTTAATTGTATTGGCTGCTGTTGCTGATTTGTAAGATTATTACTCGATAATATTGTTTAATTTATGTACACAATTGTTTTGGCCTCCTATGGGCTTATGATGTGCGCATTGTGTTTGTTTATTTTTATTTCAACAGAAAAGGTGAGGAGAGTCTCTCAAAACTGAACTGAAAACTATTTGGGACAAAGGCCAATTATCATTGGTGGCCTTTTGAGCCGAGTAAATTACTTACCACACCTGAGGTGGTAGGAGTCGCATTTTATGATCGATTTTAAACACATTTGACGTGTAACCTTTAATAAACCTGTTGTGTATTCTGTATTAGTTCATGCTAATTGGATTTTTGGCATTTGTAGCTGCTAAATGGTTCACTTACAGAGACCTCAGCAAGCATTCTCACGCTGATGGTAATTTAATAGTTTCTGCCTGCTGAAATTCACCTCATGAACCGCAATTGTGTCATGTTGAGCCAGCAATCCTCTGGTTCCAAATCCCACTCGCTCTTTATTTAAAGGGACATATAACCAGCTGTCTTAAAGATACAGCGATGCAAATAGCTTTTTTTAATCATAGAGTCACTGAGTGGGTTTAATTTACCACTGTTTGGCTAGCAGGCTAAAGGAAGCTTGTTTCTGCCACAAGATGAAAAAAAAAATCAGACTTTTTCCAATTCTAAATTTACATTTCACAATTCTGAAATTTTTCTAGATATAAACTGAGAATTGCAAGTAATAAACAGAGAAGAAAAGTATGAGACGAAAAGTCTAAATTGTCAGATATAAACTCGAAATTGCAAAAAAAAAAAAAAAAAAAAGAGGCAGAATTCTGAGTTTATATCTTGCGATTCTAATGCTTGTTTGTTTTCAATTCTGAGTTTATATTGCAATATATGCTGTCAGCATTTTAATGTAAAGCTGCAGTCCGTAACTTTTGGCGCTCTAGCAGTTAATAAACAGAACTGTGTGCGTCTAGTGGAAGAATATTGTAGCCGGAGCTACTTCTCTCTGTTGACGAATCACGCCGGTACTGGGTTACTCCGCAGCGGTACCTACCCGAACCAGTCTAAAATAGTCTGAATATAAACACTTATTAAGCCAAAAACACGGTTTGGAAAATGGATTCATGGTGTACTCACTTATTATATCAATTTTGTAAACTTTGAACACAAAAAAGTTATGGACTGCAGCTTTAAGATATAATAAACTTGTGATTCTGAGAAAAAAAGGTTTGAATTGTGATATATAAAGATGCAATTGGGGGGAAATGTTAGAATTGTGAGATTAACAGTCACAAATACCTTTTTTATTCCATGGTGGATGCAAAAAAAAAAAAGAAAAAGAAAAACTTATGCATCACGTAAAAAATGTAAAACGTAAAAAAACATTGTGAAATGTAAACTCAAAATCCAGAAAACAAAATTAAGAAATAGGAATTGCAAGATCCCCTTCTTTTTTATATATCTTCTTTCCATATCTTGTTTTATTTATTTATTTATTTCCTTTCCTTTTTTTTTCTAAAGTTCACTATTTATTTAATATATTTAGGTTTGTGTATATATGTATTATCTGCCTCTGTTACCACAAATTTTAGTTCCTTTATATGTTTTCTAGACAGGTATTCTGAAAGTGTGTACTTTTTTTATTATTATTATTTTTATTTTATTTATTTTATTTTAATGAAGATGTACCTCTTCTGCAAAAAAAATGTTTCTCTTTGGATGTTGTCAAGCCTTTCGCGTTAAATTATATCATATGGACTGAACAAACATGGGACACTTTATTTTTTCACTGTAAACTCTGAAATTCTGGAATGTTTTTGAATCAAGATTATATGATTTTTATTTTTTCTAAATGCCGTGGTTGTGGGGGGGGGAGTACTGTTTAAAATTGTAAATCTAAAAACTCAATAAATAAAATATATAAAAAGAAGTGCAAGATATGAACTGCAATTGTGAGATATATGCTCCTGGAAAAGAAAAAAAAAAAAAAAAACTTTTGAGTTTACATCTCAGAATTTTTTTGTGAGATGCAAAATTCAGAGAACAAAAATCTGAATCACAAGATATAAACTCAGAATTGCAATTGTGAGATATAAATGTGTAATTGCGAGAAAAAAGTCAGAATGGTGAGATAAAAAGTTGCGATTACGTTTTTTATTTTTTATTCCATGGCAGAAACAAAAACAAAAAACTTTTCGCATCAAAATGGAAAGTCAAAGTCAAAGTCAGAACTGCAAGAATGCAGAGTTGCAAGATGCAAACTTGGAATTGCAAGTAAAATGTCAGAATTCTGAGTCTAAAAAATAGAATCGTGAGATAAAAAGTCCTTTTACTTTTAAAAAGTCAATTACTTTTTTATTCCTTAACAGAAACAAGTTTCCATACTAACATTGTAAACTGACTTTTAAAAATGACATGCTAAATTACAGAAAATAGCCCATTTAATACCTCAGCATCTGTCGGTTGTTGTTTAGTTCATTTGAGAGACTCACAAAATCTATTCAGGCAAATCAAACATCCCCTCCAGTCTTAGTTTTTAAATCTGAAGACTAATTAAGATACTAAATATCAGGGGTCTGATTATACATCAGGTACACCTAGAGCGCTTGCGGCTCCGTCTTCATGATGCAATCCAGCTCTGACAGCATCAAAGCATATAGCACTGCTTATTTCTCCACCGTACATCAGCGAGAGCGGCTCAATGCTGAATACTTATGATTGCCAATTGTAGTCATTCAGGAACGATATGCAATCATTTACACTACACTTCTCAAAAGGAGATGCGAAATGTGAACTGTTTGAAGCGCCTATTACGAATGAAAGCCACTTATTGTTGCTAAACGTACTGCATGAGCAGCTGAATGCACAAACACACAAAAGAAAATAATGGCTCAGAATAAAGCGCAACAGTAACTGACCACTTTTTCACATTGTTGGTTTCGGATCTATTTTTCCCATTCGTTTTCTCCACAGACACTGTCACAAATCCTGGCCATGAACTTCTGTCCGTTCACCACTAGAGGTCACTCACCCATCACATGGACTTTCTCACCACACAGTTACAGATCACTCATAGACTGCATTTCCCATCATCCACTGCACCAACACAGCTGTTCACACTGATCACGCTTGCACCTGTTCACCATCTCACAATCACCATCACCCAATCACACACACACACACACACACACTACATAAGCCCTGGACTTTCTCCTACTCACTGCCGAGTATTGTTTAGCCTAGCGACATACAAAGCGTTCCCAAGTATTCCTAGATAGATTTCCTGTGTTCTGATTCCTGCCCGTGCTCCTGGATTATTCTCTCTGCCTAGCCCACTGGACATTGTTCGCCGATCGCCGACCCACGCTTGCCTAAGGACTATTCTCTGCCTTGTCTATGTTATACCTGTTTGCCACTGTCCGACCCTGCCTGTGAAGATGACCATGTATATATAAAAGCTTGCATATGGATCCGCATGTCTCGCGTCTCGTCAGCTCCGTAACAGACACAAAATATTACAATGAAACCAATGCCATGAAACAAACAAACAAAAAAAGACTATATAAAAGGCTGTTTTATACATTTGTTGTATTATATTATATTTTTATATATATATATATATATATATATATATACACTGACCAAATTTATAAATGCAACACTTTTGTTTTTGCACCCATTTTTCATGAGCTGAACTCAAAGATCTAAGACTTTTTCTATGTACACAAAAGGCCTATTTCTCTCAAATATTCTTCACAAATCTGTCTAAATCTGTGTTAGTGAGCACTTCTCCTTTGCCGAGATAATCCATCCACCTCACAGGTGTGGCATATCAAGATGCTGATTAGACAACATGATTATTGCACAGGTGTGCCTTAGGCTGGCCTCAATAAAAGGCCACTCTAAAATGTGCAGTTTTATCACACAGCACAATGCCACAGATGTCGCAAGTTTTGAGGGAGCATGCAATTGGCATGCTGACTGCAGGAATGTCCACCAGAGCTGTTGCCCGTGAATTGAATGTTCATTTCTCTACCATAAGCCATCTCCAAAGGTGTTTCAGAGAATTTGGCAGTACATCCAACCGGCCTCATAACCGCAAACCACGTGTAACCACACCAACCCAGGACCTCCACATCCAGCATCTTCACCTCCAAGATCGTCTGAGACCAGCCACCCGGACAGCTGCTGCAACAATCGGTTTGCATAACCAAAGAATTTCTGCACAAACTGTCAGAAACCGTCTCAGGGAAGCTCATCTGCATGCTTGTCGTCCTCATCGGGGTCTCGACCTGACTGCAGTTCGTCGTCGTAACCGACTTGAGTGGGCAAATGCTCACATTTGATGGCGTCTGACACTTTGGAGAGGTGTTCTCTTCACGGATGAATCCCGGTTTTCACTGTACAGGGCAGATGGCAGACAGCGTGTATGGTGTCGTGTGGGTGAGCGGTTTGCTGATGTCAACGTTGTGGATCGAGTGGCCCATGGTGGCGGTGGGGTTATGGTATGGGCAGGCGTATGTTATGGACAACGAACACAGGTGCATTTTATTGATGGCATTTTGAATGCACAGAGATACCTTGACGAGGCCCATTGTTGTGCCATTCATCCACGACCATCACCTCATGTTGCAGCATGATAATGCACAGCCCCATGTTGCAAGGATCTGTACACAATTCCTGGAAACTGAAAACAACCCAGTTCTTGCATGGCCAGCATACTCACCGGACATGCCCCCCCCCCCCTTTTTAAAAAAAATATTTTTTAAAAATAATTTTAAAAAATATTAAAAATTATTTAATATTTTTAAAATAAAAAATATTTATTTTAACAGTTGGAACTATTTCACAATATTACAGTTCTTTACTGTATTTTTACACTCTCTGTTTTTTATTTATTTATTTTATTTATTTCAGGTTTATACATTATCACTACCACAAAACCAATCATAAACAATGCTGAGGTTCGGTTGCAAGCGCTGACTTGGATTACTAAATGGACGCATTCTCTGTGCAATGTGAAAGTTTACTTTCTTGACTGAAACAACATTTGATTGAGGTGTCAAGCTTTTATTCCAGTGCTTGAGGCGAATGCTTTGAGTGCAAAGCAGATCAGAAGTACCTTTTCTACGGGATCCACAAGAAAAGCGGTGGGCTGTGGGGGGGTGTGGAGGATCATAAAGAGAGAGGGGCATTTCTCGCACAGAGCCACAAATACCTCAGAGATGGTTAAAGATGATAGCATCAATCACCACCCCCCACTGACACCCTAAAGGTGCTCCAAAAAATGCTGGCCTTTACACTGGTTTCAGGGTGGTGTCTGCAAACCAGCCAATATTCTTATCACCACAAGAGGGTTTATAAAACTGGGCACAGATCAAATCACTGCAGCCAAAGTCTGCAAAAAAAATAAATAATAATAAAAACAGGGACGGAAAGTTCACAGCAGAAACAACTTTCAACTACTGAACCAATGCAATATGCATTTCAAGAGCAGTTTGATTGATTCTCATAGTCGGCTTTATTTTTCAGCTGTGTTCTTATTGTATTGTATCTGTCATACATTATTTTAAGTATGTGGAGAGATGGATGAATGGATGTTCTGTTGGGTTATTGTATGGAGCATCTGCAACAAGCTGAATGAAGCACAAAAAAATAGGTCACAAGAAATTACACTTAATACAATTTCAGCAAGAAGTGTTGATAAGGGTAAATCTCACCATAACAGGTCACATTTCACTTAAAAACAGAAAGGAAAGAACAAATTAAATTGGATTATTGCATTATTTTTATAACAATTTAAAACACATGTACTGTTCATTACCGCATTCAACAGTTCTAATATTATATTTCAGTCAAATAATAATAATAGTAATAATACTAATAGATATAATTTATAAAAATGTTTATGAATGCAAATAAAAATGACAAAAACACAAAAGTACTAAATCTTTAACTAAAATTGGAGTAAAAATAAAATAAAAAATCTAATTCACAATATTAACAAAAACTATGATAGAACATCGATGATACTAAAATAACACTGAAATGTAGAAAATTTGGGGTGAATGTCACATTGAAAAAATATGCAGCAATAGGGCTTATTTTCTTTAAGAAAATATATTTTATTATTTTCTCTTGTTCTTTTGATTTTGGGGTGAAATTCATCTGCAAAGCACCTTAGCAGAGTCCGCTAATAAGCACACTCAGAAAACTTCAAAGGCATGCCGTACCGCATTGGATCACCATTCTGTGCCTGCTGGGCCAAAATTAGCTTAGTACTCGTGTTGGGAGTCAAGTAATTGTTGCATACGTGTGGAAATTATCTTTTTATTCACACCATTTTTATATGGAATAGCTCTGAGAGACGGGCAACAGTGACTGGAGCTGCGACCTCCAGCTGTTTCAATTTACTCTCTCTTTTACAGTTTTAATTATCTTCTCTCTTCTTCTTGAACGTAAACATACAGAACTAATAGAAGTTATTGGTGCATACAGTTCTCCTGATATTCATAATGACAGTTTTGTCAAGTGAGCAAAAACAAGTTGCACAACGTCTAGGCAGTTGAATATGCCAGTAGTTTGTGTTTGTCTGAAAGACATGCACACAAGAAATATCAAATGTCAAAATATATACTACACACTCACACACTTGTTTTTCTGGTTTTGTGCATGATTCACATTATTTAATCATCAAAATAATATTTATATAATATTATTTAATTCATTCATTCATTCTCAATATTAAATCAAATTTATTTGTCTTTGTCTTACTGTGCATGATTCATCAGTGCATGTTATGCCGAAAAAGGATTAGTCCTCATAATATTTAATCATCAGAATGTACTATTTACATAATATAATATAATATTATATTAATATTATATTAACAAAATCAAAATTATCCACCAATTGTCAATCAACTGCAAACACCCACTAATTATCAAATACATATAATAATGACAATATAATAATATAATAGAATAACATATTTTATTCTATATAAATATTTTATATTTCTGTAATAACATACATACACACACACACGCGATTAATCGCATCCAGAATAAACGTTTTGGTCTACATATGTGTGTACTGCATGTATATTTATTATGTATATACAAATACACACACATACAATATATATTTTGAAAATATTTACATACATTTACATGTACCGTATATATTATATTTATATTCATATAATTTATATTATATATATATAAATATATTTAATATATAAACATAACATATTTTTCTTAAATATATACATGCATGTATGTGTATTTATATATATATTTACATTTACATTTATGCATTTAGCAGACGCTTTTATCCAAAGCGACTTACATTGCATTCAAGTTACAGTTTTACATTTTATCAGCTCTTGCTTTCCCTGGGAATCGAACCCACGATCTTGGCGTTGCTAGCGCCATGCTCTACCATTTGAGCTACAGGAAAGCCCAATATATACAATAACTATATAATAACAATATAATAGAATAACATTTTATTTTATATAAATATTCAATATTTTTGTTATATATATATATATATATATATATATATATATATATATACATAAAAAATATACACAGTACACACACATATATTATGTAAACAAAAACTTTTATTTTGCATTATTTTTAACTTTTATTTTGTGATTAATTGTTTGACAGCACTAATATATATATAAATATATATAACAAAAATATTGAATATTTATATAAAATAAAATGTTATTCTATTATATTGTTATTATATAGTTATTGTTATGTTATGAACAAAAACAAGCTGACAATTTCAACACAGTCGACTGCAAAAACCCATAAATATTTTATACCAATTAATCAAAGGCATCCATACATTTATGAAAATAAATGTAATTTTACATGAAAATCAAATTATATAAAAAAAAACGAAGTGAAGCATTTTCTCAGGTGACACCTTTTGCATGTATTATAACCCAAAGAACCTCCACCTGGTCTGCAAAGTTAACATTCCAGTTGTGATCTCCAAGGTGCCTCCTCCTTCCCGCTTTTTCAGATGTGCAGGTCCTCCTGTGTCTTTGACAGACAGTGGGGACAATATGCCAGTCACGTACAGGAGCGAGACCAGCCCAAGCATGCATTAATTCCTACATTAAACACAGACCCAGTCACACAGCTCTCATGCTGTTTGAAGCTCCCTCTTTGCTAAACCAGAGTTCTTGTGCTTTCCTTCTCTCCCATGATTCCCTGCTGCAGCGGTTCAAGCCTGGCCTGCCATAATCTGTCACTCAAACCGAGTCCAATGTGAAGCAGCCTTGTAACTCTCAGGGGACAAGAGCAAATGCTAAGGCAGGAAGTTAAATAATGCACAATAAGTAGCAGTCGGAGCCAAAATGTCTCCCGTGACATCAACACGAGGAAGCAGGCGTTTGTGGTGAGTTCAGGGGGATTTGTACACAAAAATATTAACAAAATATTATGGTGCTTCACTTTAAAGGTCAGAAACCCTTAGGAAACATTGTTGGAAATGGTTTCTGACCTTTTATATGATACATTATAATATATTGTTTATACTTTAAAGTATTATTTATTTTATGAAGTAGAAAAACTGAAATAGCATTTCTTCATTTCTTATTTACAACTAAGTTAAATGCTGTTAACTTTCTATTCATCAAAGATTCCAGAAAATATACAAGTACCACAGTTTTCATTATTGATAATAATAAATGTTTTTTGAGCATTAAATCATCATATTAGAATGATTTCTGAAGGATCATGTGACACTGAAGACTGGACTGATGATGCTGAAAAATCATATTTGTATTGCAGACATAAATTATATTTTAACATATTTTGGAAATAAAGCAGTTCTCTAAAATGTTAATATTATTTTCCAATATTAGTGTTTGTTTTTTTAATTAGTTAATTAAATAAATGCTTTTGGTAGGAATAAGAGACTTCTTTCAGGAAAACAAATGTTCAACTTTAAAATATTTAATTGGGCAGATATTGCTCTTTTTGAATGTAATCAGTATAAAATTATTTAAAAAAAATTATAATCTGTATCTGGCTAATTATAGTTAACTAAAACTAAAAACATTTAAAAAACATTTTCTTTACTTGAAAAAAAAAACTTAAACTTAATTTAATTTCAGCTATAGTTGTCAAGGTAACATTTCTCATTTTTGTCTAGTTTAAACTGAAGTAGCCTAATAAAATAAGTTACTAAACAAACAAACAAAAAATAATAATAATAATCATAAAAACTATATGGACAAAAACACAACAAAATTACTAAAACTTTAATAAAAATTAAAGTGAAAACAGAAAATATAAAAATAAAATGTAATTCAAAATATTAACCAAAACAATAATTATATTAATAATACTAAAATAACTGATCTGAATGACTGGAAAAGTCATGGAAAATCACGCAAATTTGTTCTGACATGTAAATGAAGTCCAACCAACCAGCAGCTATATCGCAAACTCATCCCACCCAGCCCTAGTTTACGATTTATTTATTTTCTCCCACGTGAAGCACTTCAACTTCCCGACTCCACACAAGCTGCATTTCCACAGCCAAATCATCCTTTCACAGTGCGAACAAGTCAGTGTGGTGTATAATTTAACCATCACGACCAACCCTGTGTCTTTTGTCCCCTGGGGAGGTTCTGGGGTGATAACCATCTCTGCCTCTGAGCAATTTACAGCCATCAGTTCCAGGAAGCACAACATTAGCCAGAAAATGATCTCCAATGGCTAGCAGCAACTAAATTGAAGATGCACCTCGCTGCCGCCCCGACTATGAATCAGCGATAACCCCGCCGCTAGGCTTAAATAAAAAACATAGCTTTTGGAGATTACTTAAGACTTGTTGAATTACATCAGCTGTTTACTTTGAAAAGAGGGGTTGAAAAGGGAGAGAGAACACAATTGAAACATCAAGCTCTCTATCGGTTAGAGGTCTGTTCCAGATCAGAGGTCAAATGAAAATATCAAATTACATCCCCAAATCCACATGTTATCAGTGGAGTGGCACAAATGAGTTTACGAGCCGACTTTGAAGAGCTCTGCAAAGACTGTTTTTGTCGGGGATGCTGGTTCTTGTGAGATAGAATCTCCTGACAACTTTCTTTAAAAAGGCTTTTTTTGCTGTGGCACTTGATCCTCTTTAAAAAGACAAGCAAAGAGAGATGAAAACAGAAATGGTTTAATGGTTCAAATCATCTCTGTCGTGGACCGAACGCTTTCTCAGATGAAAACGCAAACATATGAGCTCTTTGTTTGCCAATAAGACTTAATTAGACTCAATGTCAGCTCTTTTATGTGAATGCTGATTTTGAGTTGAAATCATTGTTGCAGTTCTGTTGTCCCTCTGTGAAGGGAATCAGATGACTCAACATGTGACTCGTGTGCTAGTCTTCTGAAGTATTGATCTTCTCCTCTGCTGTAGCTTTCACATCACAGCTGCATCTTTCACATGTCAGAACCATGTCAATGAAATCAAACCTGCCGCAATGCATCTAAAGGCAAAATAAACACATGCAAATGAGATTTGGCAGGGAAAAGCACAGATTATTAATGAAGCACAACTTATATTTTGGTCTGTTTATCACACAAAGCTATTGTATAGCTTTAAAAGACTTGGAATATACGCTGTCATTTTAAAGAAAAAAAGGTTACTTCATTTTGGTATTTCAGTTTTTCTTAGTTACAATTTCTTTGTAATTTATGAAATTTACAAGCAATTTATTTTTATCCTTTAAGAAACACAGCAATTAAATGATATTAACTTATATCAAATGCTAAATTTTAAAATTGATAAATGGTTAAAAAAACATGAAAATTAAATAATGAAAAATGAAATAATGTGTGTTGTATAAATGTATTAAATAAAGTACATATATGTTATTAATATATATATATATATATATATATATATATATATATTAAAAGGAATTATCTATAATTATTATTTTTTGTTTTTGATTTTTGGCAACACAAAGTTTGCATGAACAAAGTAATACAGGCCTAATGGCTTTTAATTATTTTTATTTTAATCAGTGAAACATGTTATAACATATATATATATATTATAACAGAACAGAGAAAACTGAAAGAACATTTGCAGCTTTAATGTTTCCCCCATTAAAACTTTTTTGTTTTGTTTATCAACAGAAAAACAGTGATTATTAATAAAAACATAACATCATGGCTAATATTGCTTGCGCCTTGGTGTTCACTTTCTAGCTTTGGACAAAAGCATCTGCTTAATGAATAAATGTAGTTTAAATGTAAATGTATTTTTAGCAACAATACTAATAGATAATTGGATAGTGTTGAGGTACAAAAGTTGTTCAAGTTTTATAAAGTTTTACTAGTTTCAAAGAGCAGTGTGTAAAAAAAAAAAAAAGACAGAATAAGCCCTGGTCTAAACATGGTTACACTTTTGTTTCCTGCACCTCTCTCTCTCTTTTATATTCTCATGTTCTTTCTCTTTCCCAGAACCTACTATGGAATAATAACCACGAACATAGAAAATGGTGAAGCGAATCAATCAGAATAACTTTAAAATGCCGGAGGGCTTTTGGGAATATCAATGCATGGCCGGATAGAGGCAGAAGTCGATACAGTGACCTCAGCTGTCATTACCGGTGGGTCTGGTCAATCAGACATGGGGAAGCATCTTAAAGACGAGCCATATATAATTAATGACACCGACTGCATACAGTCGCTCTCTCGTGGCATTCATTCCACTAGTTAGGCACTACTGCTTCATACTTGTGAAATAACAACACTTTTGAGGATTATCCATTTATTTGTGAGTTGAGATTCAACAAATCCCTAACACTAAATATTACATTTCGGCACAATAAATCATTTGCATTATTACATAACATTTACATGTTTCATGTTATTATGATCAAGATTAAGTCATTAAGCAGATGCTTCTTTCAAATTACAATACAATTTTTTTTTTGCCTGTTTTTTTTTTCTTAAAACATTTTTAAAAGGTAAACTTTGTAATAATGGCAAATTAAAAGTTTTAAATTACATTTTAAATCATTTGGATTTAATCGTTTGCAGAGCTTTAAAAAAGTACACTTATTTTGATGAGTTAACTAACATACTAAAGCACATGTAAAGTACTTGATTTTAGTTTTAACCGTAGTGTAGTAAATATATTTTAAATGTGCTAAATTTTAAATTCATCATTATCTGTAATTACAAATATATGTAAATAGAACTGAATTTAAAATTGTAGTTTATCAAATATATTTGCCATTGTATTCAGAATTAAACTTTAACCATATTTCAAAGTATTTCAGTTTTGAAATTATTGGTCAAATAATCAGATGGGTCAAAAACTCTCTAAAGGTTTTTTTTTTTTTTTTTTTGCACCCTCATATTGCATTTAATATAAATTTAAATTTTAAGATATTTTAATTTAATTGCAAACATGCTGTCACGAATCCTGTCCATGCACTTCTGTTTGCTCACCACCAGATGTCGCCTTCTCCATCATATTGACTTTCACACCACACATCACACTGGACTGCATTTCCCATCATCCATTGCACTAATCACACAGCTGTCACAAATCACAAGCTCACCTGAAAGCCATTGCATCCACTATAAAACACACACGCAGATCCTGATCTAGTTGCAGAGTATTGTATAGCGTTTATCACTCTCCTAGCGATAGCTATTCTATGGAGCCCACTTAGTTGTCATAGCCTTGCCTGTTTTCTAGTGTTTTGATTCTTTCCTGTGTTTCCTGGATTAACCCTTTGCCTTGCCGTTCGGACTCTGTTTGCACCTCTCTTGGACTATTGCTCGTGTACCTGGATTATCTCTCTGCCTTGCCTAGTGGTGGGCAGAGCGAGGCTTCGTGAAACACTGAAGCAGTCGAAGCAAATAGTGGTGGGCAGAGCGAGGCTTTCGACACCCGTGAAACACTCTACGAAGCACACCTCGAAGCAAATGGTCATTTTCAAGTCGAGGCTTTGAACATTTCGAAACACCCGTCTCTACAAAGAAACAGTTAAGTGAATTGACACCTAGTGGTCATTTTCATAACTAGGGCTGGGCCATATATCGAACTGAAACAGCACATCTCCTCAGTGGACAAAGAAACAGTTAAGTGAATTGACGAGTTATAACTAGGGCTGGGCCATATATCGAACGATGTTTTCAAAATAGAGCGGCAGTGCACACAGAGCCGTCTCCTCAGACAAGCTAAAGCCGGTTCCGTGATTAGCATTATCGCAGATAAATCTCCATCACCTGTTTTCAAAATAGAGCGGCAGTTAACACACAGAGCCGTAGATCACTGACAAGCTACGCAATATCGAGTTCAATATCGCAGATGAATCGCCTTCGATAATGAACAGGTGATGGAGATTTAGCAATAATCACGCTTCTTATGTTGTCAGTGATCACCTTAGGCTCTGTGTGTTATTTGGGGGAGTGGTTAGTGTGCTGCCGCTCTATTTTGAAAACAGGAATGATGGAGATTTAGCTGTCTAATCACGGAACCGGCTTCTTATGTTGTGTTAATCCTGGGTGATCACCTTAGTGATTTGGGGGAGTGGTTAGTGTGCATCGACTTCACAAAATTATAATAAACAATTAAAATGTGTTTTTTTTATTGTTCTGTCTCCTTGGGTTCGAATCCTGGGTGAAACATAGTCATCTTCACAAAATTATAATAAACAATTAAAATGTGTGTTTTTATTGTTCTGTTCTTGTAATGTGTTGAAACATCGGTCTGACATCTGAATGAACTCTTTGTGAATAAATAAGTGTTATTTTGGTAATGAAAAATAGACAGTAAAATACATCAAGCCACAATGTTTTAATTTTTTTTTTACATATAAAGATTTTTATTTTTAAAAATGTATTGTTCTGCTGTTGATGGACTTAGCCTACTTATTTTTTTACATAGAATATCTTCAGCCTTTGAAAAATCCTCTCACAGGGACAATATCTATCAATATCTTAATAATAACTTTTAATGTCAATTCTAAGCCTATCTATCAATATCTTAATACTACTTTTAATGTAGCTATCACTATATCGCAAAATTAACTCTCCTCTCAAATTACAAAAACCCCTGGAAGTAAATATCACTATATCGCAAAATCTCTCTCCTCTCACAAAAACCCCTGGAAGTTTTATACTTTGAAGATGCGTTAACTCCACTAGGTTGAGACAGATTGCAATTGTGTGATTTGTTCCCGACCCTGTCAGACAGATCAAATGCAGAATTGTGTGATTTGTTCCCGACCCTGTCAATCAAATGCAGAATCGGCAGGTATGCACGTCTCGAAACACTTGTGACACACCCCGATGCTTCGAATCGCCTTAGTCACTTGACATGGGTGTTTCGAATCACACTTCGGAGCAGTGTTTCGAAACATCTGCGCTTCAGGATCTCGACACCGTGTCGAAACGTCAGTTTCACGTCTGCCATCCCTAGCCTTGCCCTGTTGGATATTGTTCGCCGATTGAAGACCCATGCTTGCCCTATGACTACTCTTTGTCTTGCCTGTGTTGTACCTGTTTGCCATTGCATGAACCTTGCTTGTTTTGTGACCACGTCCCTGAATAAAGCCTTGCAAATGGATCCGCTCACCTCACGCTTCTGTCAATCTGTAACACATGCAATTAAGTGTTTAAAAACATTACATTTAGTTCACACTTGTATATGTATTCTTTTAAATTATATTATTCCCCTAATAGCAAGTGAAAAATAAAGTGTATTTCTTTTTCACTATATAATACCATTCACATTTTCCTCAGGAAATGTACAAATCTAATTATTATCATTGTTGTTCCTGCGATTAAAGTTGTAGCATTTTGTCATTTCCAAACTGCATGCAACAAGAAAGATAAATCAGAAAACTAAAACTCTTCCAGGTGATTGTGAGTGTGAATACAGTGTAATCGGACCGTTTGATGTGTACTGTAACCTCCACAAACATGTTTCTGTCCTCTGGTTGTTCACGCATCACTTTAACTGCCCAACTAGAAACTTCCTTTTTTGTCTATTTGTGCTTACTCAACTCATTGGAGGGCCTATAACTCAGGAAAGAGATAATTCATCTTTCCCAGTGCACTACAGTTTCTCTTTGACCATCAGCCTTCAAAGCAAACGAACACATCCACACATTATTCCTCTATCTGGCCAGAGAGGAACCTGTTGTGAGTGTGAGTCGGCCATGATTGAAGAGCTCCCTGCAGAAAAGGCAATTTCACCATGCTGCCTCACAAACTTATGAAAAACATTAATTCATATTTTCCTTTAGTCATATGGAGTGTTGTAACCCTAAAAATATTATTTCATGTGAATTTTGAAAAATATTTCTATTTTATTTTTTACATTTGATTTTGTTTTATCTGATTTATTTATTTAAAAATAACACAAAAATAATAAAATTTTAATTGAGTAACAAATGCATACTGGGTTATATTTAATTAAAAAAAGTATTTCAAATTACTTAATCTCTTTCTCAGTAATATCATGCAAAATAATACATTATGTACAAATATATGTATACTTACATTTTTATTCTGATTTTTAATAAATAAACACAAATACTTTTTCATTCATGTTCATTTTTTAGGAGAACATGTCAAACATATATTTAATTGTCATAAACATAAATCACAATTTAAACCAGTGTGTTTGTATGAATTGTTTTTACTTATTTATTATTTATAACTTTTATTTTACATTTTCCTTTTAATTTGTGTTAAAAAAAATATTTTTCTCTTTATCTTTAATTTTACTTTAAATTATTTTAGTGCATCAAATTAAATATATATATATATATACAGAGCTGGGTAGATTACTTACAAATTGTAATCCGTTACTGATTCCAGATTACATGACACAAATTGTAGTCAGTAACGTAATCCGTTACATTACATATTTTAGGTAATATAATCAGATTACTTTTGGATTACTTTTGATTTAACTCGTTTATCACATTGATTTAAATAGCATTATCTTGTACCATAATGATGTAAAAAATGCAAAGAGTAAGAAAACTTGTTCCATTCATTGTAATTTACAACATGAAGTGCATTTTAGTTCAAATTTATTTCAAGTAACATTTTTAAGGTTTTATAATTTTCATTATAACTATGATAACTTTGATAGAAAATGATTTGATTTGATGCAATGTAACTTTTATTATTATAATATTTTTATTTTTATTTTTTTGAAGGTGATGACCCAGACATTTCTTTGTGACATTAACCTATTTGTTGTTTGATACAAATCGATACAGTTTATACTTCCTGTACATATTGATTTGTCCTGGAATTGGAATTGGAGTCACATTGGTCAATAAATACATATATGAAGTGGTATACTTCCCTAAATGCTTAAAGTCACCGGACCATTGTTGTGTTCAGTACAGTGGTGGAGGTCAAAGATATGCATGCAAGTGAGTAAGAAACAAGATTGGAAACTCATTAACGTGGACACTCTGAAGGACAAACAATGTAGCCATAATTGATTGTTTTGTCTCCGTTTCATTAACTCAGCCAGGGGGGAAAAAAAGATTACATGACCTAAAGTGTATTAATTTTCCAGTTTTTAATCTACATGGAGGTGTGACATGTTCATAATTCAGCGCACCATCTACCTGGAAAGTTAAAATACTTGAAAGTGGCTCAGACCAGAGATTTATTGATCACACATGTCTGAGAGAGCTGGGTCACCACTTACAGCGATGGTCCCACTATTACACCATCTTACTGTTGCAATTGCATGTCCTTGAACATGGTTTGTCAAAAATGCTTTTTTCTTGAACAGTTCTTAAAGGAATAGTTCACCCCAAAATGAAAATGTACTCACCCTCAGGCCATGAAAGATGTAGATGAGTTTGTTTCTTCATCAGAAAAGATTCGGAGAAATGTAGCATTATATAATTTGCTCACCAATGGATACTCTGCAGTGAATGGGTGCCGTCAGAATGAGAGTCCAAACAGCTGATAAAAACATCACAATAATCCACAAGTAATCCACATGACTCCAGTCCATCAATTAAAATCTTGTGAAGTAAAAACATTCATGTCTCAAAGAAACAAATCCATCTTAATTGTGTTAATGGTGTCGGTTCATAATCCATATTCACGCTTCCTCCAGTGAAAAAGTTCATCCCCTGTTGTCCTCTCACATTAAAATCCACCTGCATATTTGGACTGTTTTCGCTTTCATTGCTTGATCTGTACATATTTCTCTCCTGAATTTGATGTAATGAATCTTTTTATTATTATTTTTTACATTAATTTTATTCATTATTTTTTATCAATATTATGAATTTAGGACTCATATTTTAGCAGAAGCGTTTTTAAGTTAAAAATGTCTTGATGAATTTGTTTCCTATAAACATGCAAGCTTGAACCAGAACTTCGTACAGTCATACTTGATAAGACTGTTATTCTATGGTTTTACAGCCTTTCTTTTTTTCGTAATTATCACTGAACAAATATGCCGTGTTTAACTAAAATATATTTTTTTATGATTATAACATTTATTAAATAACAGTCGGAGCCAATACCCAGTGCTTCGAGAAGTAGTGGTTGTGCTTCGGGGAATGCGAGTTCGAATCCCATTTTGGGGACCTTTCGTGATCTGATAAATAAATATTTAAATATATTCTAATTAAAACAGTAAGGGTTCCTATGCAGTTTAGAAATATGGAAACTGATTTAAGTAATTTCCAGGAAATGCATGGAAAAAGGCAAGTGCAACACTGCTATTTTATTTGCGCTTATTTCATTCACAGAGTTTACACTCATTTACTTCACACACATGTTACTGCGTTGTAATTTTGGAGGTTTATGAAAACCAACATGATTTCCTTTGGCTCACCAGTTCCTGTGCAGTTTAAAAAAGTATTTCACTTAAGTAATTTGCAGGTCTGGAAAAATATGGAAAAAAAGAGAACAGAGTAGGCTATGGAAAAATATTTGTGTTTCAACTATTTGCCCTATTCAGTGTTCTAAAATATGAAATTAATTTCTAAAAAGAAATTGATCATACAGGTAGAGAGCTTTCATGACAAACGTTTAGTAATCATCTGAACACGACTGAATTAATTCAAGGCACATTTTTCATTACACAGAACTCTTTAAGCAGTCTTTTTTGAACTTCTCTAAACAAATGTGCGTGTGCCACGCAAACCAGCAGAAGATAAAGAAGCAAACATGTAGGCCTAGTAGAAAATAGAAAATGTATCTGTATCTAAGCTGATTATTAGCCTACTCTTGACAGAGAGCTGGTTTGGTTTTTGAGAGACACGCAGAGACGGCAACGCAGCTGTTTAATTGGCGATCGCGCTGTGCTTATTCCATTCATTCTTGTATCATATCGTAGCCTATAAGGTTTAAATCATTGCCTTACAAAAATTACACAAAATAGTAGAACATGCAGGTGGATGCAGGTGGATGCTGCACACTGGTGGTGGTTGAGGAGAGACCCCCACATGATTGTAAAGCGCTTTGGGTGTACGTTATATAAATGCATCATTCATTCATTCATTCATGATGTATTATTTTAGTTGATCTCCTGGCTCACCTGTTATCTAGCAAACACCAGAGTGTGCCAGCCTCAGCCGAATATTCGGGCAGAATTATTCGTTATCCGTTATTTGTTTTTGAAGCCATTATCCGTGCCTTTCCGAATAAGGTATTCGGCTTCAGGCACACCCCTATGCTTTGATGCCAGTTTAATATATAAGAGACCACTACAAAAAGCAAACTCTTAAATTCCCTAAAGAATCGGGTCCATCATCTGCTTGGGCCCCGTGGACCCCACATGGGACCACCCAGAACTGTGAGCAGCCAAAGGCAGTCAAGTCTGTGTTCTGTGAGCTCCATCTGCTGCTGTGGCTGGTGCTTTGGTAAGCACTCAAGGCCCTACCGCCTACTCAGGGAGAAGCTCCATTCCAGCAAACACCTTTTGTAGAAACTCAGAAAGCATTGTTTTTCTGCCTCTTCGTCTCTCTCCACTAATTTCACAAGTGTTCTCAGGGAGCTTTTAATGCCATTGTTGTATTCGGCTGCTCACCAGGGTCCTGAAGGCATGATTCTTTGCAAAGCTGCTGCGGAACAATATGTATTGTGAAAAGCAATGTACAAATAAACTGAAATGAAATAAATGTAAACTAGAAAGGTCTGCAGAGGATGTAGCTTCAAGATTTTCAGCTGAACTCTACTGCATTGGCCTCATAGTGTGAAAGCAGTGTTTAGTTTAGTGTCACTGAGATACTATTATTATGATACTATTACCAGGTCAAGAAAATATGATCATATTACCCCAATTTTACAGTCTCTGCACTGGCTACCTATTAAGTTCTGTATCAGTTACAAAATATTATTACTTACATATCTAACTAGTCTTCTATCTCGCTACAATCCATCACGCTCCCTAAGGTCGCAAAACTCTGGACTCTTGGTAGTACCTAGGATAGCAAAGTCCACTAAAGGAGGTAGAGCTTTTTCATATTTGGCTCCCAAACTCTGGAATAGCCTTCCTGATAACGTTCGGGGTTCAGACACACTCTCTCTGTTTAAATCTAGAAGACACATCTCTTTAGCCAAGCATTCACATAATGCATTCATATAATGCATCTCATAATCTTGTACTGCAGTTATATCTGATCAAACGCACATTAACATCCCATGGTAACTAGAAATTACACAAGCTTCAATCTGGATCCAGCCCTTAAATGATCAGAGATGACCGAACACCTGAGAAAAGATGATGCCAACCCCTCAGAGGACCTCAGAGGATGCCAACCCTCAGACAACATACAGAATTAACAAATTTTGCCATAAGTTAAATATATTAAGTTTCTACAGTATATAAATATATTGTAGAAACTTAATTTCCTGTAAAGCTGCTTTGCAACTATTGTATCGTAAAAGGCGCTATACAAATAAACTTGAATTGAATTGAATATTGCAACAACAAAAAATACAAACCATTATAGATTTTACTGATTTTTATATTTTCAGTTTTAAAGTTTTACTAATTTTGTTGTGTGTTATTTTCATTGATCTTCTTTATAGAGAGAGAGTAGTTTTCATTCATTTTAATTTCAAGTTTAGTTATTTTAGTAGCCCACATCGAGTTAAACTAAATAAAAATGTTGCCTTGACTATCCTATCTGAAATAGAAAGTATGAAAGTTTTATATTTTTGTTTGAATTATATAAGTTTTTTTTTAAAGTTTATTTTATTTCAAGTAAACATAAACATGGAAACATAAACTAGGACAAAATATATATATAGATATATTATCAGGATCAATGAACATTATTTTAATATCACTAATATACCATTATAGTTTTGGTTAATATATTGAGTTGATATTTAGTTTTAGTTTTATATTTTCACTATAATTTTATTTAAAGTTTTAGTAATTTTGTTGTGGTTTTGCCTTTAAGTATTTTTTTAAATGCCCATTTTTATTTATTCTTAATAATTTCAGTTTATTTAGTTTAAGTTATTTTAGTACTTTTTTATTTGAATTTTTTTACATTTTATTTTATTTCATCTAACATTTATTTTAAGTAATGAAAAGGTTTTTTTATGGTTTTAGTTTTAATTACAATAACAACGCTGATGACAATGTGTTTTATTCTGTGACAAACCCAAGACAATAAACAAACTACAAGACTGAAGCTGTTGCCCTTTTTTCACCTATTTCCCTCGTCTTGCACTATTTTCTCTCGCAATTATATTGGCTGTTGCTCACTGTGATCATTCTCAGTTGTTAGCAACACACACCTGACAATTAATCAACCAGACTACAAACAGATTTAAAACCAGGCCTTGCATCTCTAACTCCTCATATTTACACAAGCGCACATGCTAGAAAATTTCAATGACGTGTAAGAGATGCTAAATTATTTATTTATTTTATTTTATTATATTTATTGATTGATTGATTGATTGCAAATCAAACTCTAGGTGCGGTATTTGCTTCAAAACGAACACAAAAGCGGTTCATTCAGTTTGCATGCAATATTCCAAGTTTCATGTGACAGCTTTGTGTGACAAACAGACCAATATTTAAGTTGTTCTACGCTGAACGTCTTGACACCCGCCTAAGCAGATGTCAGAATTTCTTCTTTAGTGTTCCACAGAAGAAATAAAGTCCTGGGGTTTGGGAATGACATGAGGGTGAAGAGATGATGACAGAATTTTCATTTTTGAATGAACTATTACTTTAAGGATGGAGTTATGGGTGTCTGGCTCAATATCAGCACTTAGCTATACGCCTCAGGCTTGCCGCTGTTACAGATTGACTCAAATGCCTCTTCGCTGCTTGAATAAACTTCATGTGCAACAGCCTGCGAAGAATGGCAGAACACTTTCCCTGATAAGGTCGTCAATAACTCATGAAGAATATCTAATGTCACTGACATTGGAAAATTGATCTTTTGTAATACAATTCTGCAATGGCTTAACCCGCTTTCCAGGTGCTTGTTGATATCAGGAGACGACACATTAGGATCCGGATAGAGAGCTCAGAGAGTCTGGAGCTAAAACAAAAGCTTTCAGCTCAAAAGCAGACACAACATTTGTGACCTTGCAGGAGAAAGGAGCACAGAGGAATTTATTCACGTTAATGAACGCTCTCAGTCTGACGCGTGACGGCTCCGGATAGGATATGACTCAACCGCTCCGAACGAGGCACTCTAGTTCTCTCACCTGACAGACATTTTAAAGCACTCAGCCTGGATTTCGACAGGAACTGATGCAGTTGTCTGCCTCCTGCCTGACAGTATGGCAATTCTGAAACAGGGTGCTGATCGGTGATGCTGTTTTTCGTACACAAATAAGAAATTGTACTTTATCCAATTTATTTTCATTTGCATTTTTTAGCGTGTGGGTGAAAAGCAGCCGCGGAATATTCAGATGCAACAAAATATTATGCCACAAACCTTTAAACTCCTGTAAAATCCAGTGACTACTTCATCCCTGCTCACTGTAGCAGCCTGAGAAAATGTAAACAAGAATTTAGTTTCCAGTGAGCTGAAAAATGCACTCTTGTCTCCTGAGAACTCTGTAATGTCAACCAATCACACTGTCAGCTTATGAAAGCTCTTGCCATTTTTGCATGCACAGAGTAGGATACATACAAAATAAGAATTCCATTCATTTTCTCAATGGAAAAAACAACAACAACAACCTTTAACAGTAATATGTAAACCTTTCTACATACACTCTCACTGATCTCTAAATTCTAATTATATACTGCATTTGTAGATATCTGATTATTTAGCAATTAACTTATCAATAAATATTGTAAACACTGTGTGCAAATATTATACATTTTATAATATAATATATTAATACATTATATTAAAATATATGCTGTTCTTTTTAACTTTCTATTTAAAGGATCCTGAAAAAAAATATATATATCAGTGTTTGCACAAAAACATGAAGCAACACAACTGTTTTAAACATTAATAACTATGTTTCTTGAGCAGCAAATCAGCATATTAGAATGATATCTGAATGATCATGTGACACTGAAGACTGGAGTAATGATTCTTCAGCTTTGTATCACAGTACACTTTAAATGCATTAAAATACAAAACAGTTATTTTAAATTGTAATAATATCTCACAATAATATTACTGTTTTACTGCATTTTTGATCACATAACTGTAGCCTTTTGAGCATAAGTTACTTCTTTAAATATATACTGTATATGTGTGTGTGTACAATATTACTGTTTTACTGCCTTTTGAGCATAAGTTACTTATTTCTATATATATATATATATATATATATATATATATATCCTAATGATTTTTGGCATAAAAGAAAAATCAATAATTTTGACCCATACAATGTATTTTTGGCTATTGCTACAAATATAAACAGCGACTTAAAATATAATAGCGACTTAAGACTGGTTTTGTGGTCCAGGGTCACATTTATACAGAGCCGTTCCTCCCTATACGCAGAATACGCACGCTGCATAGGGCCCCCGAAACACCAAGGGGCCCCCTTGCTCTCAAAGATGTTTTAATTTTAGTTCTGTTTTTAATTTTGGCCAGCGGTTCTGAAAACATGAATGATCGTTTCTCTTAATGTGGTGCGCTGTCACGCTCTCTACGTACAAATCAGCCAAATCATGTAACGTGAATGTCGTCCAGTCTCTTGCTCTTACTTAAAAAAAAAAAAAAAAAAAACGAGAGCTTATACGAGCCGCGGAAGAAATACTGCTCCTTGAGCGATTTCCGCGAGCGCGATTCGAGACGGAGTGAAACACGGACAAATGCGTCTCATCTATTCTCATTCATCCCATATATATATATATATATATATATTGTACTTTTGTAATGATTCACCTCAGACCAGGTTGTTTTGGTTCATGGCTTAGCATTCTTTATTGACAAAAAGTATAATATCTCCAAGGAGAAAACGAATGGAGAAAAATACTTCCGGAACCAAGGCCTCTGAAAAAGTGGGCCATCACTGTGGAAGGCTGTATATGCGTCAGACGGAGACTAAAAGCAGTAAAAGCTCAGGAATTGTTGTTTATCTGTACTGTTGTTTTTGTGATATAAGATTAATTTATTCCACTAAACAACCACATTAAAAGACAGAACAGTTCTATGAACAGGCCAAGAAAACAGGGCTACAACAGGATACATAAAACCATATTCAGGACAAGGGTGTATGCAAATGTTCATCATCAGTGTTTCTGTGGCTCAGTGGTAGAGCATTGCGTTAGCAGCGCAAAATGTCGTGGGCTCAATTCCCAGGGAACACACATACTGATAAAAAAAATGTATATCCTGAATGCACTGTAAGTCGCTTGTCTGCTAAATGCATAAATGTAAATGTCATCAAGCAGGGCTGTACAATTACTCAATAACTGAAATTATTGATTACTGTATTCAATTTAGGTACATTTTCTATGGACAACTCCATTTATCTAAATTAATAATCACAATCACAACAGCAAGAGAATTAAATCAACAAATAAATGTGCTGCTGTCATCTCATTTTTGATACACACCTCCTAAAGCAGGCATGAAGGTTAAGCAACCATGGCGATGTTACCCAGTATTTTAAATAAAAACTGTGGACTGACAATGTCAATGTAGATACAAGGAATTGTTATTCTTGCATTCTTCATTCAACTTTTAGTTGTTTATTTTTAAAGCACTTCCACCCCATAGGACATAGCTACCAGAATGACTTCCTGTGTTTTGTTTGTCCAAAGAGTGGCCTACTTTTTTCCCCCCAAAAAAATCTCTCTGATGCTGTTTAGACAAAAACAAGGACTGATGGGACATCAAGCTATTCATAACACTCAAGTGTTTTTATTGTTAACAAAAACTAATATAAATATTTTGTGTTAATTAAAATAAAGCTGTAATAACAAAGTAAACATAAATATTAGATGAACAACTTAAACTAAATATAAAAATATGAAATGTCTCGCAAGCTACAACTAACTGAAATTCACTCTAAAAATGTTGAAAAAATATAAAATAAACTGAAGCAATGATACTAAATAAATAATAAATATTATTAAATATTAATAAATGCAATAATAATATTAGTACACTTTAAAAATGAAAATTGAAAATTGTTACCATACCTAATTCAGTGTAAAATGTAAATAATACTAAAATAAACCTGCAGAAAACACAAAATCATAAGGAAGACATATCTTGAAAGTTGTCTCAGCAAAATCATGGCCAAAACCTGAGCTTTAACTTGAGGATATTGGCCATTTTTAAGAAAAAAGACAAGCCCTTCAATATCTTCAATACCTTTCTTTTTTAAGTAGGAAATATCTCAACACAGGAACAAAACAAGGTTTGCCAAACCATGTTATACTGTTTTTAGCACTAAAATTGTGCTTAGGAGATCATTCTCGAAGAAGTCAGCTTACAATAGAATTTTAAGTTTTTTTTTTAGCTCAAAGACTCACAACAGGAACACAATTATGGTCACAGCTGGCCAATCTGACATTAAGAGAGATGGTCAGGCGGTGTTCTTCTAGAAGCTCATTTCATCAATCTGCCCTACAAAGCGTTCTCCCAATTATCGATCGCCATCCTTTTCATTTGCGCTTCTCTTTAAGTAAACTGTTTGAAAGTTCTCCAAAAGCCAATAACCGCTCGCAGAAAACATGAAAAACTGGTGTTTCTAATTCAGCACCAATTTGTCTTATTGAGTCAAGCTGTGGGAACAATTTTAATTATTAATCAGGGTTAAATGGGTTCTGTGGTCTGTCTGTTTCTGGATTCGTGAGCAGACTCGTTTGTAAAGTTCAAAGAAAATATTCACTCAAAAGATAAAAAGTCCATTTACTCACCCACATTGTTCCAAACCATAACCAAATGAGTCTTTCAGTAACTTGTGTGACAAACAGACCCATATTTCACTGGATTAGTATCTATCTGGTACAAACACAAGAAACTCAATCAAACTCAACAATTAGATTCATATAATTGAATCTAAACATTGTAAACATTTATTAAGCTTAAAAAAAGTCTGAGAACACTATGACTCAAATGATTTGGTGAATCAGTTTGTACTTGTTGGAGAAAACAGCTTTCGGAAATGCAATGCCATTTTGTTGATACTACTGGAAAATGTTTTCATTCAACAGTGTCTCTACTTTCACACATTTGCCTCACACACTGTGCAATAAGTAAAGAGTAATTGTCTCTGGTCCGTTGAATTATTACAAAATAATGCACACCTGAGGTGGTGATGCAACCACGACATGAAGTATGCATTATCTTCTCAGAATTCATTGGATCGGAGTCAATTATTCTGCTCATCTCAAGACAATGCTCAGATGTTGAATTTCAAGACATTTATCAGTTTTTTTTTACTTAAAACACTCTGGTGTGTAGAGCTAATTTATTTTCATTTATTTACTTATAAAGCACAAATAAACACAACAAGAGTTGACCACTGTGCTGTACAAAGGAAGAAAGGTAAAATAAAAAAGAATAATAATAAAAGTGATACACTAAATATAAGTTAAAATGAGACAAGAATTATAATGAATTAAATGCAAGAGTAAAAAGATGTGACTGTAACTTAGATTTAAAATCATATACAGAAGATGCAGATCTCACAGATAAGGGAAGACTGTTCCATATATGACCGGCCACTGCAAACGCACGGTCACCTTTCAACTTCAGTGTTGATCTTTGATATGACAGAGTAATACTGTCTGAGGATCGCAAGCATCTGGCAGACCTATTCACATTAACAAGTTCTGACAAATAAAAAGGTGCCAGACCATTTAAGGACTTAAAAACAAACAGCAAGATTTTAAATTCAACTCTATAACGCACTGGCAACCAATTAAGAGACATTAAAATCGGAGTAATGTGCTCTCGTTTGTGAACCCCTGTTAAAAATATGGCTGTGGCATTTTGAACCATTTGAAGCCGTGACATGGAGGACTGGGGTAGCACAATATACAAGGATTTACAATAGTCCAAATGTGATAAAACAAAAGCATGTATGACTCTTTCAAGATCTTTAAAAGATAGAAAAGATTTAACTTTTGACAGAAGTTTAAGATGGAAAAAACATGACTTAACTACTGAGTTAATATGTTGGTCAAATTTAAAGGGGTTATCGGATGCCCATTTGATATAAGCTGATATTATTCTTTAGGGTCTTAATAAAAAGTCTATAACATACTTAAATTTTAAAGTTAAAAGTAAAAATTTCTCAATGTAAAAACACTTTTTTTCCCCTGTCAAAATCAGCTCTGTTTTCATCAAGCCATTTTTTTAGTCCATGTTGCTTTAAATGCTCATGACTCTGCTGACCCCGCCCCTCTCTTCCATGGAGTGACTAGCAGTACTGTTTACTTTAGCCACGAAACTGGCTAACTAGCACGTTCTTAGGGAAAGTAGATTTGCAAAGATTCATAAAGAAATTTTACTTTGTCTGTAGATGAAGCTGGATCACGAATGATTCCCGCGAACATAGACGCATTTAGGCAGATCAGGGATCGGGGATCGGCGCATTCACTTCAAAGCGAATGTAAGGTCTTCAGCAGCTCAGATGTCGGGAGTAAATGATGACTGCTATATTCATTATTACATCCAAGAACAAAACGCCTCAATCGCTGAATCGGAGACATCTTGTCTTCCCTTGCACCAGAGGTGGACAGCTCTCAGCTCATTCTAGGCGGGTCTAAGGTAAGACGGTCTTGTCAATCAACTATCGTGGGAGGGGCCAGTACAGAACTACGTCATTATGACAGGAATCTCAGAACAGCCTGATTTGAGAAAGGGGATTTTAAGGGAGGAATAAAAAAGAACTCCCAAATTTTCACCGTTGGTTTGATATAAGAGTTTAAATAACCACAGGTAAAATTTGTTTTTCTTTTACCCAAAGATGGTCCAAAGACATCAAATTTTTGGGACATCCAAGATCTTACATCAGCTAAACATGCAAGTAATGTTTCTAAACCATTCTTGTCATTTCTTATGCATCTCATCCCATGCCTCCGTTGCTAAATCCAAAATGTCACTTTAGAGCTAATAGCGGAGGCTTGAGACTTTAATAGCAGTTAGCAACTCATGAAGTTATTAATGTAGTTATTAGAGGGAGATAAGCATGTTTGTGTGAATTGTGAATTAAATTTGTGCATCTCTCAACAGTGTTCAGCAGTAGCGTCTTTACTAATAACTGTAAATTTGTCTGCTTCAAGAACAGTGCTGTTATTATCTAAACTATTTTACTGATAAAATTGTCAGAGCAGTGCTGACAACACATTTGTGTGTGCCTGCATGATGTGTAAGTTTCCGTGTGTGCGTGTTGTATGGGAGCGGAAGAAAGAGAATATGTGCTTTCCGCACATATATATAGTTAAACAATTTTTTGTTGCTAAAACATTAAATTATTTATCATTTTTATCGTACCGTTACTTTTTTTTTTTTTTTTTCTTGGTCAGTGTCGTTGAGGGTTTTGGTTCTTTTGCTGTTGCAGGCTATAAGGACCTTTGGAATAACTGAAATCGTTTGGCAAAGTGATATGGACAAGATGTGGACAAGACCTACCTGGAACTACTTTAGCCATGCGTTTCCTTGAAAATAATTAAATGCCTTAGAACATTTGCCCACCAATCAAACTTAAGCATTCAACAGCCCCATAGTATAGACCTTATGCAGCCATCTTTAGAATTTTGTCTTTGAACTTGTTTTTGCAATAGCTTTATAGCTTCAATGCTGAAGAGTAATTAGCTGGTGAAGTGGATTTATTTATTGTAGAGTTAACGAAAGTTATCATATGCACTGTAATGTTCGAAGCAGATGTAATAACAAATGTCAGTAGACCCAGGAAGATTTTATATACTGTGGACAACTATGTAAACTTGATTTCTATGTTATGAGGAAAATGGGGAGTTTTGCTGGTTGTTTAAACTGGCTACTAGAGTGATGTGGGTGGTTGCTAAGCAGTTGCTTTAGTGTTCTGTATGAATTCTAAGCATTCTAGATGGTTGCTAGGCAGTAGCTAAAGTGTTCTGATTGGTTGCCAGAGAATTGCTAGGGACAATCGTCTGTGAGTGACAGTGGTGGTCAGTAATGAAGTAAAACTTCTTCGTTACTGTACTTAAGTAATTTTTTCAAGTATCTGTACTTTACTGGAGTAGTTTTATTTTGAGTAACTTTTACTTTTACTTCACTACATTCCAAAGCATAAAATCGTAAATTTTACTTCACTACATTTCATAAAACATATCGTTACTCCTTATAATACATCGCATGCTCCAAGATGCGGAAGCGGTGACTGATTCATGAACAAACTGATTCTTTTCAATGAACCTGTTAAATCGGTTCGCAAATCGCAACAAACGATTAATTCATGAATTGGAATGATCCGATTGCAGCTGTTCTCGAGTCGAAAACTCACTGATTCAAATGATCCGTTTAGAGCGAGTCTTCGGTGAACTGAACTTATAAGTAAGAACCGGGAGATCTTGTGAGCGCGCGCACGTCTGATGCTGCGAAAAGTAAGTTACTAATGTCGAATTTTAGGATTAATTATTGTAACTGAAAATCATATTTATGTCAAAACTGTCAGTTGTTTGTGAATTAAATCTGCTGTAAAGGGTGATCTATTTAAGCACTGAAATGCTTGAATGCAGACAGATCAATGTCAGTGTCTCTATGTTTTAGGTCAAAAAACGAAACATTAAAATAAAACAGATTAAATAAAATGACTCATGCACATTCATATTCCCCGCTGCTGTAACGTTAGCCGTTTTATTAAAATGCTACGCATTTTGCCCTATGTGACATCTGTTTTTATATTGTTTATCAACAGTATAATTTTTTCTATTGTTTAGATCAACTAGCCGAGTAGACAGATATGAATGTTTATTCATAACCATACTGAAAATAAGTAAATATTGTTAGCTGATGCTAACTGGCTAACAAGCTTGTTGGTGCTAAGTTGAGGAAATTTTTAGATATAAAGTCCAAATATTTTTATTCAGCCACCTAGATAGATTCCATCTGAGGTAAAAAGAAAGGATGTGATTTTCAGAACATAACTACAGTAATTATCAAAGTGGGAAGTGATGCCCTCTGGGGGCATTTGGCCAGGAGTGTTTTACACCAACAGACAATGTTTGAGAAGAAAAACATCATTATGAAAATATTACAACCCCAAATCAGAAAAAGTTGGGACAGTATGGAAAACGCAAATAAAAAAAGAAAGTAGTGATTTCTAAATTTACTTTGACTTGTATTTCATTGCAGACAATATGAACACAAAATATTTCATGTTTTGTCTGGTCAACTTCATGTCATTTGTAAATATACATCCTTTCCTGTCATTCAGACCTGCAACACATTCCAAAAAAAGTTGGGACAGGAGCAATTTAGGGCTAGTAATGAGGTAAATTGGTTAAATAATGATGTGATTTGAAACAGTTGATGTCAACAGGTGATTGTAATTATGATTTGGTACAAAAGCAGCGTCCAAGAAAGGTCTAGTCCTTTAGGAGCAAAGATGGGCCGAGGATCGCCAGTTTGCCAACAAATACGTGAGAAAATTATTGAAATGTTTAAAAACAATGTTCCTCAAAGAAAGATAGGAAGAGATTTGGATATTTCACCTTCAACAGTGCATAACATAATTAAAAGATTCAAGGAATCTGGAGGAATTTCAGTGCGTAAAGGACAAGGGTGCAAGCCTAAGCTGAACAACCGTGATCTCCGATCCCTCAGGCGGCACTGCATCAAGAATCGTCATTCATCTATAAGCGATATCACCACATGGGCTCAGGACTACTTTGGCAAACCTTTGTCAAGTACCACAATACGTAGTTACATCCACAAATGCCAGTTAAAACTGTACTGTGCCAAAAGGAAGCCCTATGTTAACAGTGTCCAGAAGCGCCGTCGACTTCTCTGGGCTCGGAGGCATCTGGGATGGACCATCACACAGTGGAAACGTGTACTGTGGTCAGATGAATCAGTATTTCAGGTATTTTTTGGGAGGAATGGACGCCGTGTGCTCCGGACCAAAGAAGAAAAGGATCATCCAGACTGTTACCAGCAACAAGTCCAAAACCCAGGGTCTGTCATGGTATGGGGTTGTGTCAGTGCCCTTGGCAAAGGTAACTTGCACTTCTGTGATGGCACCATTAATGCTGAAAAGTACATAGAGATTTTGGAGCACAATATGCTGCCTTCAAGAAGACATCTTTTCCAGGGACGTCCATGCATATTTCAACAAGACAATGCAAAACCACATTCTGCACACATTACAAAGTCCTGGCTGCGGAGGAAGAGGGTACGGGTACTTGACTGGCCTGCCTGCAGTCCCGACCTGTCTCCAATAGAGAATGTGTGGTGCATTTTGAAGCACAAAATGCGACAACGAAGACCCCGTACTGTTGCCCACCTTAAGACTTGTTTGCAGGAAGAATGGGACAAAATTACACCTGAAACACTTCATCACTTGGTGTCTTCAGTCCCTAAACGTCTTTTAAGTGTTGAGAAAAGGAATGGCAACATTACAAAGTGGTAAATGCTTTACTGTCCCAACTTTTTTTGGAATGTGTTGCAGGTCTGAATGACAGGAAAGGATGTATATTTACAAATGACATGAAGTTGACCAGACAAAACATGAAATATTTTGTGTTCATATTGTCTGCAATGAAATACAAGTCAAAGTAAATTTAGAAATCACTACTTTCTTTTTTTATTTGCGTTTTCCATACTGTCCCAACTTTTTCTGATTTGGGGTTGTATTATATTTTCCTTAAAATGTTCTTCCTAACTTCAGGCCTAATTCTCATGTCATATATAACTGACGTTCTGCAAAACGTCTCGGGTTACTCGCGTAACCCTTGTTCTCTGAATAGGGAATGAGACACTGCGTAAGCTAAGATGCTTTGGGAACGCCCTCTGTGTGTGCCGATTGTCTGAAGCCCTTATAGAATCACGGCAATTCATTGGCTGATGGCGCGGACGCCGTCTTCGACATTCTTACGTCGCCTCCTTATACTGGCGAATGCGCCATCTGCTCCTCAGATTTCTCTGCCGAAAAGGCCCCTGTCGGCAGCGTGAGGAGCTTGGCAGCAAACGCAGCATCTCGTTCCCTATTCAGAGAACAAGGGTTACGCGAGTAACCCGAGACGTTCTCTTTCATAGGTTCACTCAACGCTGCGTAAGCTAAGACGCTTTGGGAACGATATACCAAACACGCCAAGCTAAAAACGCTGCCCTATCTGGCCCGATTACGAACCAGACAGCATACACAGCTGGCTCAAGCAGATAGAACCTGGGAACCCGGAACCTGGGAACCCGACGCCGTGCACAAGAAAATGTGAATAATTGAGGGACACTCTATTGCCCCCTTGAGGAGGAGGGAGGACATCTGCTGTAGACCCTTTGAGGTGCTGCTTAGTCAGAACCCCGTCGACAGGGGGGATTGCGGCCAAACTTGCGTGCTGTGCGGAGAACCCAAGGCGATCCCCTAGGATGCTATTCGGAAAGAAATGCATAAAAGCAGAGTGTTGTATTCTAGAAGACATACCTGTGTTGGGGTGTCGCTGGAACATCATCCACCGGAGAAGGATTCACACGCGTACATGCCGGTCCAGGCGAGAGAGGGAGAGCCGCGGGTGAAAAGGCCTGAGGCCCATCTGCTCACTCTCCATCGCCTCGAGCTCCATATCTGAGCCCAAGGTCGTGGATTCGCGGAAGGCCTCAGCGGCCTCCGGAGCGCGACGGGGAAAAACGGATGACTCCCTCTCAAAAACCGCAAGCCTAGTGCGGAGGGTTTTTAGGCGGAAGTTTTCACAAAATTTGCATTTCGAGATGCCGAAAACAGCCTCGCGCGTGCGAAAAACCCATACATTTAACACACTTACTGTGTGGGTCGTCGCTCGCGATGAAGCGAGAACACGGCGGCTGACAGCAACGATACTCCATGGCACTTCACCGCAAGGAGAACAGAGTTCCACTATTACAGTCGCCGAAGTGCAAACGAAGGAATCCCAAGATAAACGATCGAAATCGGGCCAGAAAAATCGCAACAGAAGGGCTAATATGGCCGCTTCGTGAAGGCAGAGAAATCTGAGGAGCAGATGGCGCGTTCGCCAGTATAAGGAGGTGACGTAAGAACGTCGAAGACGGCGTCCGCGCCATCAGCCAATGAATTGGAGTGATTCTATAAGGGCTTCAGACAATCGGCACACCCAGAGGGCGTTCCCAAAGCGTCTTAGCTTACGCAGCGTTGAGTGAACCTATGAAAGAGAAGAACAAGTTTTAAAACACTTTTTTCTTACTGTTGAAAATTAGATAGTCAGATCTGTTTTCTCTCAGGTACATCGCAGTGTAAGCTTCACAGTGAACATTTCTACATCACTCTCATCAATGTAGTCCATATCAACAACAAAATATATATCTTGACTCCATATAGTGGTTTTTTTGGGAAAATCCCAGGTATTTTGAGCAGTAGGATTATAAAAATATGTGCTAATATAAAATTAAATAAAGTAGTCTATATAAAATTGCAAAATAAATCTATCTATCAGTACTTTTTTACTTAAGTACATAAAAAATCGAGTACTTTTGTACTTTCACTCGAGTAAAATTGAAAAAGCAGTACTTTTACTGGAGTAATATTTTATTATACGTATCTGTACTTTTACTCAAGTACTTGATCTGTGTACTTTGTCCACCACTGGTGAGTGACATCACCTCCCTATACAAACACGCCCCATAGTATAGTCTCACCCTGACACTGATTGACAGGTTTCTGTCTAAAGCATCGGAAATTCAAATGCTAAAGGAATTGCGATTCCATTTGAGTTTTGGCAGGTTACATATGCAACGCAGAGAGAGTGAAAAAGCAGATGTGGTAATTAATATTGCTATTTAAATATGACAGGCTCATAACTCGTAAGACATGGGAAATACAGTTGCAAATGGACTTTGCTTTTCCATTTGAAATTTGGCAGTCACTGTGCATTCGCAAAAGCAAAAATGCAAACGTAATGAAAAATTTGCAATTGCGTTTGTCACAATTGCTGCATCCACATATTGAAAACGCAATTGAAAATACAATTTGCAATTCCTTTTAAAAATTGTTTGGAATATCCTTCCATAGGCGGAGCTATAAGGTCTATAATTGACAATAAATAACATAATTTTTCCTACTAAAGCGCTGGTTAAATGCAAGCCACATTTGGCAGTTTGTTTGAAAATGTGCCCTAAAACTCAAACTACCGTTTGGTATTCAGCACAAGCACATGGCACAGAGCTCAAACATTTTTTTTGTCTGGCTGAATGACAGTGTTGCTATACGGTGGACACTTGGAGTGTATCATAGATGTCCAAGAATAGCTCAGAACGGCACCATTAAAACCGAGCAGGGGGTAGAGGATGCCAAATGACAGGTGTGGAAAGGTGGAGAGCAAGAAATCTAAGTCATCTCTCCAACCTGAGCTGCAGGTGGCTTACACATCTGACAACAGCCCCATAGTACAGATGTCTAGGATCCAGGAAAAGGGGAATTGTGGGGGAGCGCAGAGGCATCAGGTCTGTTTTTAACAATGGGCCGCCCTTGACAGAAAGACAAGAGGACTGCAGTGATGATAAAAGGGGACAGAAAACAATCAATTTATGTTTAACATGTAGACGCGGTCGAGGAGCCATGCGTTTCGCCCCGCTGGCTTCTCTGACAGCTCAGCCGGTGTGTTTCTGCATGAGTGGGAGGCTCCAGGGGGCCTTTATCCTGGAAGTCAAGAGCAAAGAGTTACACATGTGCGATTATATACTGTGGACAACTATGAAAACTTGATTTCTGTGTTTTCTGAAGAAAATGGGGAGTTTTGCTGGTTGTTTAAACTGGCTACTAGAGTGATGTGGGTGGTTGCTAAGTAGGGCTGGACCAGAATATTCGATTATTCGAATATTCGTTCGGTGGGTTGGCATTCGATTTTCAATTTTGAGATTCGAATATCCTTTTTTTTTTTTTTTTAACACCTGCATCCCCCGCGAAACGGTTCTCAACTTGTCCGCCTGGCTGAACATCTGCACCAGCAACAGACCGTTCGCCAATGAAAGACGTTCGTGCTGACCTATAGCATGCATATATTTCATGAAAAATATTCTATTATGAGCGCGCTTGCCGCACATCTACATTTGAAATAATGAACTTAAGCGCGCAAAAGACGCGACATGTGAACGGACCCTCTGCTATCACAAAACCGAATAAGATGCATGCGTTTTCTTTCTGTCAACTGTCCCGAGATGCGAGCGAAAGTCTTGGATCAGCGTGCAGTAGCTCTTGTAGTGCAGACGAGATGCGCTGATGTGAAGCCGCTTTGAGAGAGTGAAAGAGAGAAGACGCGGTACAGCTGAATCACTCACGCTGTTTTCAAATGACTGATTTAATCTGCTAGTTTGTGTGGATTTATTTACTCATCTAACCTACATGGCATGCTATATTCAATAAATGTTTGCAGGAATTTCCCTCATTATAAACTCGAAAGCGCTGCGGGAATGAGTAAAACTATGTGTTAAACACACAAATTCAGGACCTGATTAAATATAACTCTATTATACAGAGATTTGTGAAATAAAATTCCATGACTTTTACAAAACTTTTCCAGGCCTGGAAATTGCTGTTTTAAAATTTCATAGCTTTTCCAGGTTTTTCATGACTGTACGAACCCTATAAAAGCAACTGATGTATGCTTTCAATCACTAAAGATTGGTCCTCTCCCTCCTCTAATCACATGCCGGATCCGTTACCCCGCTTTATTCCGGGACCTCTCAATTTACAAATGAAGCACTGGGCTACCTTATTAAAAGTATTGCTCTTAACAGACCTGTGTGTTTTGTATCACTAGTGCAGTGTCCGTTCTCGGAGCATATAAGCCCTGCCCGTGTGAAGCGTGCCGCTTCCGGCTCACGCTGTTCTGTAGTTTATTAAAAGTTTATTAATTCTGAACTCCCGGAATAGCAGTTGCTTTAGTGTTCTGTATGAATTCTAAGCATTCTAGATGGTTGCTAGGCATTTGCTAAGGTGTTCTGATTGGTTGCCAGAGAATTGCTAGGGTGTTGCTACTATGTTCTAGGTGATTGCCAAGATGGGTGTTCTGGGTGTTTGTTATTGTGTTGCTAGGCTGTTACTATGGTATTTCAGGTGGTTTCTATGAGGCTGTCAGGTCTCTCCACCACACTGCAAATATTTAGGCATCAGTCTTGTTTGTAAAATAAACAGGTTGGATATATGTTAATACCTCAGGCCAGGGGTTCGTTCAAATCACTAATGCGAAGAATGAACAATAGTAATGGTGATGCTCGCATTAGCACAAACCACTAATTAATAAGCACGCCACGTCAGCTAATGATTATGCGTTTGATGATTTTAATTTGTCGGGGTAGGTCAGGACTCAAATCTTTTGCTGTGAGTTTGGATCTGTAATAGAGTAACACTGTTCAAAGCAATTAATTAAGGTGTTCTACTTTCTCATATTCCATCTCATTATCGAAATGAAGAGGGAACAGAACACAGTAAACAAACCTGTGGAGGCACTGAGGTTCAACACAACGTTCACTTTTGTTCTGCTTTTCAATGTCACAGAGCACGACAGGATTCCTGGATGGATTCCTCTTCACTGGAATATCGGTCTTTGATGCACATTTTTTCTCATGTCAAGATGTGAGCATGACAGTTCAATGGACTAAACAAAACAGAGTTTGTTCATACTGCTTCACCACCTGCAATTATAATACAGAGGAAAAATCTATGGAGTCCATGACAAAAATCTTCAGGATAATTCAAATCTTTCTTCATGCTCTGCTCTTTATAGTCATGCCTAACTATTATCTTGTCTCATTAAGTCACTGGGGGAATCTGACATGATGAACATTTGCTTTTGCGTGATTGCACAGCAGTTCTCTCATTGTTCCATTTTTGAAAGCTCTTTCCATACAGTAGTGACAACTCGTGTCTGTCCAGCTTCAAAAAGGACAAGAAACACCATAAAAAAATCATAAACAGTCAAACATGAATTGTGCACTATATCTCAAGTCTTCTGAAGTCATATGATATCTTTATATGTGGAATGAGTTCTTTAAATGGCATTTGGTGTCAATCTAGGAATTACCCATTAATCCAGCTTCGGCATTTGACACCATAGATATGTGTAGGTAGATTCCACATTCAACTGCTCCAGACAAGTCAACATGTCTACCATCTTGAAATGATCTATATGTCGTCACTCAAAATAAAAATCAACGAGTTTCAAGATGCAACAACATTGCGCAGCATCTGCTTGTAAAAACCACCTAAATTTAAATTCCTGATAAACTGGCACTAAATATCACTAAGAAAATAGGAGAAGCCACTGAATTTAATAATTTTCATATATAAAAATTACTTGCACCTCAGAGCGAGCAGACGAAACAATAAAAGCAAGTCATTGCTTTCGGAGGTGGATGCCTGCTGTTCGCATATTCGCATGATTTTTTTATGCGCATGAAGGAATTTATTCGGCAAACATGTTTCCATCTCCAATTATTCGCTTTAACTGTTTTTTGCACAAGTCAAAAACGACCTTTCCATCTCCAATTATTCGCTTTAACTGTTTTTTGCAGCGTAAAAACGACCTTTTTGCAAGCGAGCGTAAAAACTTAGAGATTTTCGAATTTTGAAATGTGGTGTTTCCAACTGTGGTGTTTCCATTGGAGAATCTTTCTTGGATTGGAGAATCTTTCTAAAAATACCAATGAGTCCTAAAACCTCAATTTGCACTTGCAGTTCCACTGTGCGAATGTCAATGGGATTTTTCAGTTGGTTTTTAGGTAAATGCCTAGGTCTCTGTTTAACACAAGCTCAAGATACTTTCACGTTTTATTCTACAACCGAAAATACATCATACCCCACTTTTTAGGCTTAGACTTGCTGGCAAAAGCTGTTGCTAACATCTGGCAAAAATGGGAAAACAGAGGTTGCTGGGGACATTTAAAGTCATCACAGAGGACAGGTAAACTAGTAGGACACTATCTACTCATTAGTGTGCTTTAATTGTTTGCAATCACAATCTTGCAAACTACTTTAATCCAAACCTTCAAACTTGCAGATGTTAAATAGACTGAAGTTGTCAGGAGCTTAAAGGTGGTGACACAGTTTGGGTTTGGCAATTCTAATTAGGCTTCAAAATGCATAATTGTTGCATTATTTTGTAAAGATTTTCATAGTGAACAAATTGTGTAAGAATCATAACATTTTGCTGATAACAGAGCTAACTTTCTGCAATAATCCAAAAGTAAATGGAAAAAATATTTTAGCTTTTTATCAAGGGTAATGCTAACTTCTGGGTTGGCCAACAAAAATACATCATCACTGCAGCACTCCAGTCATATAAGCTCATTTTCTTGTGTTTTTTTAATGTTTTTTGTGGAAGTTTTTGCCCTTTATGTAGCATGACAAATGTGGTCACAAATGTTTTTGTTCCTTTTAAATAATAACAGCATATGAGTTTGGAACATCATGGTGAGTAAATAACAACAGAATTGTTATTCTGTGTGAACAGCCCCTTTAAGTATCAAGACAGGTTGAAGCCAAACAGAAAAAAACTGGGAACAAACTCAGTGTCGTCTCATTCCAAGCGGACAATGCGGTTCTTATGGGTGCACAATCTCCTGGAATTCAGATGAGTACGTATCCGAGATCCTTCCAAACCACTTTGTTTTTTTTGAGAAGCATTCTCTCTCTCTCTGCTGCAGTCTCTAGAGATTCACTTCATCTAACAACAAAGAAAGCCCCAATTTTGTGCCACTGTACTCAGCTCGGTGTGTCTGCATCAAAACACTCTCACACACACACAAAAAGATTCAGTATGAAGCCCATTTAGAGATACAAGCAGTACTGAACGCTAGCATTGAAGATACACTTCAAAAGTGAATAATGATACAGGAGTCTATTTTAATGTGTTTTATCTCAATCCTGGCATGCAGCATCTTTGTTGTGTTTCAGAGAAAGTCATTTCTAAATAGAAAGAATGTGTTTGCTGGGCTTTTTTAGTCTGCCATGCATTATACTAAAGGGCAGTCAGACACAAATAGACCTCATCCAGACCTTGAACGAAGGACTGATGTGTGATTTTATGCTGGAATATCTATGATTAATCACTGTTTCTCCTTCCTGCATAGAATGAACAGTGTTTTGGTTTCACTACAAGCTTTACTGAAACATAACATACTGTTAATTACAACAGAAAATAATAGCAACTCATCTGCAGGTTATAAAAACAAGCAAAAATCATGTTAACAGTAACTAGCAAAATAAATATACAGAAAATATACAGTGTAAAAAAATATTTTTTTTAACTTAATTTCAACTAATTAAATTAACTTAAAGGTGCCATAGAATGGAAAACTGTATGGCATAGTTGAATAATAACATGACATACCGTGAGCCTCAAACACCATTGTTTCCTCCTTCTTATGTAAATCTTGTGAATGCAAAAGACCACTGAAAAATAGGCGAATCAGAACATAACACCGACTGTGACGTTACTAGGGTTGCCAACTTCAGAAAGGAAAAATACAGGACAATCGCATAACTTAGATTTAATATGGGCTGCTTTGGTGCTTGACACTTTTTTTTTTTTTGGTCATTTGGTCAAGAATATGCTAGTTACTTAAATGTAAAATGTTTTTTCTCTATTTTACAACATTACAATACTGAAAGACGGCTTCCCTTATTAATCACGTCTCATGTAGATTGCATGTTTTCTTGCGCAGCTGGATGTTGTTTGTGTTTGCCAAAACTGATTTAATGAAGTCAAAACACGGATGGAATTGGCTTTAGCGCGAGCACCGCTTGCTGTGAGGCGGGAGTGACTTGCGGGCAGAGGATTCAGCAGCCTTCCTCGAACAGTTATGTTCACGATTTCTGATTTACTTAACGTAGGCCTATACTGCGTGAGGGTGGCTGTGACTGGATGATGACAGGTGTCGGTGATCATTCTCAAGTGATCAGCATTCAGTACTGCTGCTGCTGTAGCAGCCAGTCAAGAAAAGGGACAAGGGAGGTCACGTACGGGACACAAAAATTGAGCCCAATATAAGGGATGTCCCGGCTAATACGGGACGGTTGGCAACCCTAGACGTGTCAGGATCACTAATAGTGACGCCCCCAACATTTGCATATTCCCGCCCATGTTCTAGGCCAGCCGCCAGCCAAACCATCAGAAGTTCTGCAGGCATTGTGAAGAAACAAGCGAGGACAACAGTGAAAATGGCAGATCATGGAAGTAAATGTTATGTTCCAGGCTGTGCAGGGGATGTGAAGTGCAGGTATGGGTTGGTGTCACTAAAGGGACATGTTTAGCTCCTTGCTAGCAGTAGCTTGTTACATTACAGTACATAAGATTTCACTTACCACATAAACAGAGTAAGGAGAGATGACTGAGGATGATGGCGAATGATTTACTGATCCTGAGCACCACTGACAAGCATCTGATCTTGTAAAATGTGTGGTAAGTACTGCCGCTCCATAGTATAAACAGAGTATGTGCGATCGCGAATCTCGAAAGTGAAAGTGAAACTAAAAAGCGATTGTGCATTCGAAAGCAGTTTCAATGCCCAGCATATTAATAGCGGCTCCCTGATGCCCGCATTTTATGTACAGTATAATTACCCAACGATATAACTGCGAGAGAAAGTATTGAAACATATATTTCACTGTTTCCCATGGTTGACTGCCATCACTGCAGTCTCTTTCATCTCACATAAAAAAATAATAATAATAAATCAAAACAGTATTTCATGTCTACATGTTTGTTTATTTGACAGATCATTAGTTAATTTATGTAGGCTATTCAATCTGTTAGAAATAAATTATTTTATATACTTTATATTTTTATATTCATGTTTGAATGTACATTTTATACACAAACACTCAAGAATTTGGGGTAAGATTTCATTCATTCATTCATTCATTCATTCATGTATTTATTTATTTCAGCAAATACATTAAATTGATCAAAAGAGACTTTATAATTTTGTACTGACTTTGTAATGTTACAAAATATTTCTATTTCAAATCAATGTTAAAAAAGTTTCTTTCCTGCTGTGTGAGCTACTGAAATGAGCCGCACTGTGAAACAGTCAATCAGAGCAGAGCTCAACATTGAGCCGCACTGTGAAACAGCCAATCAGAGCAGAGCTCAACATTATTATTCATGACCCTTCCAAATAAGGTAATAACAGACCATTTCATTCTGGGGAGAAATCCTAGGGTTGTAAATGGACATGTAAAACCGTTTCTGGAGAATTTTTGCCCTTACCTAATTCCACATACCTTCTATGTATATATCAGAGAACAATTTAAAATATTGTATCAATGCATTCTATGGCACCTTTAACTTTCAGAGTTTCAACCAGACCAGTTTTTTTAAAAAAATTAGTTGAAATGAGTTTAACATCAACTCAGTTTTAAGTTGAATTTGTTGGAAATTTTGTACGGTGTACTGTAACAGTAAATGTGATAAAATCACTTGCTTCTCTGTGCAAAGTTAATGCAATTGAATGTATTATGATTAACTCGATGCATGTAAATGGTTGTCAAACAGAACTTTTGTTTACTATAATGGTAAAGGTTAGAGTTGGTAAATGTTGATCACAGAATAGCACTTATACATCCAAGACATCCACAGAGCTGTTCAAAGAGACATGATTTTAATGTCTAAGATGTTCAAAGAGAAATGACTCACACGTCTAAAACCTTCAAAGAGTTGGAAGAAGTGTACCTTTATGTAGTGATGCACAGCCTCAGCTTTCATATTAAGATCGTATATGATGATGCATAATGATCAAATCATGCAATTTTATTTAAACAATCAAAATGCAGTACTACTTTCCAGTGTTGGGGAAAGTTACTTTTAAAAGTAATGCATTACAATATTGTAATGCATTATGTTACTTTTGCATTATTTTTCTCATCTGAAATGGGCTTGCTTGTTTATTTTAAATATAAAAAAGCTCTATTTTTGGCTAATCTAAAAGCCCTTTCACACCAAAAGTGAAATAAATAAGCCTCAGGTTGAAGGAAAGCTCAAACAAACCATTCAGCTGTGCTGCCATTCAGAACTTCTTGAAGAAGAAAAAATAAATAAATAAATAAAACACACAAAAATGAAACAAATGTTTATCTAAAGTAATATTTGCTTATTAGTATTGTTGAATTGGATCACTGAAGGTCAGCAGCCAAAGACATTGTTTAATAAAATGGGATTAAATACATAAGGATTTTTGTGTTGATTATTGCAGGTTTGCTCATATTGTGAGTTTGCTTTTCACTGTTTAGTCATTGTGAGGAATACTGAATCTGTTTTTGTGCAGGTGAGATGAGTAAGTGCATGCTCACATTTAGTCTAGAACTACAGTAAGCATCATGTTTACGCAGTGCACATAACGCCTCTGCACTTATTCCTGATTTCTCTCATCATGGCAACACGAGAGCTGTCAATACATGGGAAACAAAGTAACTGGTGTTACTCATTTGAAAAAGTAACTCAGATATATTCCTGTAAATTAAAAAGTAATGCGTTACTTCACTAGTTACATGAAAAAGTAATGATTGTGTAACTCACATTACTTATGCGTTACTCCACCACTGCTATTTACAGATTCCATTAGTTACTATAGCATATGAGCCAAGTTCAGGTCCTGACTTCAAATCTTTTGCCATCATGTTGTGTAACTTTTTACATACAAATCTATCTACCATCCACCTTTCTATTCATTGTTCTCTCTATAGATTGATACAGATACAGTATGCTGTATGTGTGGTCTATCTATCTATCTAACATGTTTTTCATATACATATAATGTATACATCCTCATACAGAAAGACACAAAAATACAAAGAAATGGTTACTTTTCTGTTTCACTAATTGACTGCTTTATTACATAAAACAGCTTCAGCTAATATTTGTCTGACCATCATAGAGTGCTTGCTAATGTCTAATACTGTTGCTAGCAAGGGGTCAAGTAATCAATGTTTTATTTCCAGAAGCTGCAGATCTCATAACCATTAGAATTAAAACTGGAAAAAAATAAAATAAAATTACAATTTAAAATGGCCAGCATAATTGCAGTATTAAAAGTAAATTAGTAATTGTTTTGGGTAGTTCTTCTGGTTTAATGAGTTGCTCTGTAATTAGTTTCATCTTGTAAACATCAAGAAAAATAAAAACTGCTGTTGTTATGGCTGAAAATGTCTCTATTTTGTAGAAGATATATCTGGGCATTGTTCAGTCTTTTTATACAGGCAGACTAACGAAAAGGAACTCTGGTTCACTCACTATCTACATGAATTGTTAACAGTTTCAGCCCTAGGCACATTTAGTCAGAGGAAAATAAAATGTCTGGTTATATATTAAAATAGAATGAGATAAAAAAAAAAAGACATGATGAATGAATATACTCCACAGTTAGCACAGCTAGCTATAGGACTCATCTCAAAATCATTGTGTCCAGTTAAATAAACGTGCCATTTAAACCAGTTGTTATTTGCATTTAAAGGAATAATTAACCCAAAAATGAGAATCATTTACTCACCCTTACATCATTTGAAGCATGTATGGCTTTTGTTCTTCTGCAGAAAAAAAAGAGAGAGAGAGAGAGAAATGCTTGTAAACAAACAGATTTGATTGTATGGACACCAAAAAGATTTCAACAGTATATGAACCAAAAAAAAAATTCCCAAAATGTCTTTTTTGCATCTGTGCTATTTTGTAAAATAGTACAATAACTATCAGAAAACTAAAAACAAAGTAAAATACTCAAGAACAAATTACTGTCCTCACACTGAGAGTGTATGATGAAACTATTTCTTAGCATTGTGTGTTGTGAATCTCTCACTGTCAAATATAGATGCACGCTGAGTGTATATTCAATGTAGCTGTCATGCACATTCATGGGGCATAATGACTGTACACTATATGCTACTGACTCATTTTTCCTTAAAGAAAGACCTTCAGTAATCCTGCATGTGTGCTGAAAGAATAGTTTCTTACAACTGCAGGACCATTCAAAAAAATGAGGTCAGTTTATTTTTTTATGAAAGAAGTCTCTTATGTTCACCAAGGCTGCATTTATTTGATTTAAAAAATACAGTAAAAAAACAGCATTATAATTAAATATTATTGCAATTTAAAATTACTGTTTTCTCACTGAATATATTTTAAAATGTAATTCATTCCTGTGATGCAAAGCTGAATTTCAGCATCATTACTCCATTCTTTTGTGTGTGTGTGTGTGTGTGTGTGTGTGTGTGTGTGTGTGTGTGTGTGTGTGTACGTGCACGTGTTTTTGTGACATATGAGGACACAAATTTGTATAATGACATGGGTATGACATAGGTATTACAAGGAGAAGGTGATTTATGAGGACATTTCCCCATGTCCCCATATTTCAAAAGGCTTATAAATCATGCAGAATGAGTTGAATGAGAAAGTAAAAATACACAAAGTTTCTTGTAAGGGGTAGGTTTAGGTGTAGGGTTGGTGTAGGCAGGGCTGTTTTAACCATTGGGCTAGGCGGGGCTGAAGCCCCGGGGCCCGAGCAATGAGGGGGCCCGTGATTGGCTGTGGGGTAGATGGACTGGCGCGCCGATCGCCAAAGCCACCACGCCCCTATTAGCGCTGTTATTTAGTTGAGCTTTTCCGTAAATTCCATATATTAACATTTGAGATTGAAGCGTAAAGTCTGAATTTGGTTTACCAATCAAATGCATTCATTCTGTATTTGACTTTTGAACATGTGCACGTATCTATCAGGTGATCGCTGCCCAGTATGTCTCCATTCACCTCCACTCTTCACTTCGTTCTGGAGTAGCCTAATATGGAAATGGTCGCGCAAAGAACAATATTCGATAAGTAAAAATGTCAGCAATTCTGAGAGAGAGGGGCTCAAAAAATGAAAAACTCCAAATATGAAGAACAGGAAAAAAAAACAAGTTAGTCAGTAAACTCCCCAGCTATCGGGTTATTTTACAAGCTAATGATGGAGTGGAAGTTGTTGGAGCAGCGAGTGGACCATGCACTGCAGTCCACGTTTTATTCTGCGCAGAGCAGGAAAAAAAAACAGCATCATCGTCCACACAGATTTTAGGTTAGTTTGATTATTAACTGGATGTACAGTATATAGGTTTTGTGTTTGAACAAACTCTATATAGGCTATTCATTTAAGGGTTGGGAGATAATCCGGTAGAAATATATCAATCGTTTTGCGCATCAAGATGTAGGCTAAGCTTATCATTTAAACGCGTTTTAAGCAGGTTTTAAAACAAATAGTTTAAACTGTTAATGAACTTTAAGCAGTGGGGCAGAATTAATTCTGGTAAATGAGTGCATTAAGACGGTTTCACTCTGATTTCGCGCGGCGCGCACCTGCTCGTACTGGCTGACTAAACTTTTCGCTCCTTGTGCTTAAACGTTCAAATACAGTTATGTGTAAAAAAAAATCATCTTCTTTACGAGTACCCTCGTAAACACAGTTATTTGTGTCTTAAATGAACGTTAATATTTAAAGATAACGCATGTGTAGTGTTAGATATGAGATCCTGGATATGATGAGATCTTAAAAGGATAGTTCACCCAAAAATGAAGATACTGTCATATACTTAAACTCAATGTTCTAAACCTCTATGAATTTCTTTGTTCTCCTCAACATAAAAGAAGATACTTTGAATTTTTTTCTGTTTCTGGTCCCCATTGACTCCAATTATAGTGTATTTTTTTCATACTATGGAAGTCATGGGGGCCCAGCAACTGTCTGATTACCAGTATTGTTCCAAATATATTATTTTGCATTCAACAGCAGAAGGAATCTCATACAGGTTTAGAACAACAACAGCATTTTCATTTTTGGGTGAACTATTCCTCTAAAGCAGCCTAATTTAGCTGCTGTTGTCATTTGTGTCAATAATGTAAATCAAACATCAGAAAGAAAATCACTTACTGTCCTTGACCGAATCACTTTTGTAAAATAAATAAGAATGAATGTATATTGAATACAATGGACACCATCCAGTCTATTTGTACTTTTTTTATATATATCATAATATTATTCAGTGCTTTAAGTATTTCAAGAAGGTCGATTTCTTATGATCTTTGTTCTGTTGTAGCCTAATTTGTGACTGTTTACTTGTCTTCAGTAAGCTTATTTTTACTTAGGCTAGTATTATCTTTTGTGTTATTGAAATTGGTAACAAAAATTATGAAATTTCAGTGCATCAATAATTTTGATATGGGATAAAAATCCTATTTAAGGCTTTATATATATATATCCCATATATATATCATTATTGTGATGGGGGCCCTGCAGTAAGTCATAGCCCCGGGGCCCAGTGCAGTCTTAATGCGGCCCTGGGTGTAGGGCGATAGAAAATACGGTGTGTACAGTATAAAAAGCATTTTGCCTATGGAATGTCCCCACAATTCACAAAAATGAACATGCGTGCGTGCGTGATACATAGCACATTTTTAATATTGATTTGAAATAGAAATATTTTGTAACATTACAAAGTCAGTACACAATTCTAAAGTCTCTTTTGATCAATTTAATGTCTTTGCTGAAATAAATAAATACAATGACATGAATGAATGAATGAATGAATGAAATCTTACCCCAAATGCTTGAGTGTTTGTGTATAAAATGTACATTCAAATATGAATATAAAAATATAAAGTATATAAAATAATTTATTTCTAACAGATTGAATAGCCTACATAAACTAATGATCTGTCAAATAAACAAACATGTAGACATGAAATACTGTTTTGACTTTTTTTATGTGAGATGAAAGGGACTGCAGTGGTCAACCATGGGAAACAGTCAATTACTCAGTTTAGTGTTCATTATGCAAATATTTTTGACACAATGCCACAATCAACCAATCAGAAACAAGCATTTCAGAGAGCTGAAACAATGTTTCTTATGTTATGAAAATGTTCTTGTAAGCGATTACCCTAAAAGTCTATAAATACATTTGATGTTTCACCAATATTTGAGTATTCTGTGCTACTAAACTAACTGAACTCTCTGATTCTAACAGAAAATAGGGCCAACATCATACACTTTCCATTCAAATTCATTTTCTATTCAAACAGCTAGAGTGTGTGTTTATGTGCAGGAGACTGTTTCCCCAAATAGTATATCTTGAATACCAAGTACATAGTGTGTATGCAAAAACTAAACCTGCACAGTACTCAGACCTCATACTTTTCTCTTAATAACTAATATAGGACATACAGTAGATCAAAAATTGACTTTTGTGTAGCAGGGCCACATAAATGAATGGCACTTGAGCTGTGTAGAGGGAAATGGCTGGCTTTCTCAAACCTTTTTTAATATTTGAAAAGGAGGAACATTTTATTTATCAGATTTATATTTTGCTCTCTGTTGTAAAGACCTTGACAATCATTTGACAAACCAGCATTAGTGACATAGTGGAATGTTTCAAAAGGACATTAGGAACAGTATTTTAACATAAAATTACAGTCAATATTAAAGAACCATAAATTCAATGAAAAAGTATGAATATTGGAGAAAAAAATAAGAAAATAAAAAAACAATAAATGTATTTATTTATTTAATTAATTAATGAATTTAAATGTAATATGAGTTTTATTGTAATATTATGCATATTTGTGAAATATGCAAATAAATAAATAAAGACAACCATCAATTATGACAAAGTGGAATGTTTATAAAAGAAAATTTGGAACAGTATATTTGCATTACAATTACACTCAATATTAAGAAACCATAAATTCAAAGGAAATGTATGAATATTAGTAAAAATAAATAAATGTAATTAATGAATTTATCAATTAATTTAAATGTAATATGAGATTTATTGTAATATTCTGAATGACTAAATAAATGAATAAAAGAATAAATAAATCTATTTATTCGTGAATATAATGATCATTTTCCAAGAAAATAAATGTATTTGCTATTTTTCCTATCAAACCTTAATTCTTTTTAACAGTTAACTATAACCTAGAAGTCTTTCCTTTAAATACTTCATGATATGACAGAAAGTTAATAATCACCTCGTCATCCATAGTTAACTATAACCTAGAAGTCTTTCCTTTAAATACTTCATGATATGACAGAAAGTTAATAATCACCTCGTCATCCATTGGTGAGACAAGCAGACAGTGCTCAAACTTTTGGAGGCAAATAACTTACAGTCACCCTGCACAAACTGATATAGGAGAAATATTTTTTAACATTAAAAAAATTACCTTTACCATATACTTATGAAACATTAAAAAGCGAGGAAGAAGAGCATCATAACTGACCTTTAAGACGCTGGTAATATCTCTGATATCAATAGGGAGTCTCTTGTTTTAACTACGGGTCACAAGAGTGGACATCGCGCTGTGATCCTTCGCTTCCACGTTGCGAATGGTTGCGAAGAGATTCGGCCCTCAAACTAGGTCTCACTCCTGTCATCTTGTGCACAGTGAGAAATGGATGTGATTCATTTTGGAGCTTGTAATATCTTCAGGGGTAACCGATCCCTGGGGGGGCACAAGCACGGTATTAAAACTGTCCATCCTCTCGATGGTCACGTCTACATCCCTTCCTGCCATCCTCAAGGGAGTGAATGATGGAGGAGGTGTAAAGAGAGACTAGGGTCAGAGGAAGGATGAGAGAGGATATTGCACAGCTGTCTGCTCATCTGCCTCTGAAGTCAGAGAGGAGCCGTGTGACGGGACACCGGAGAAATGGGAAAAAACGGCTGGAATGGCAATTAGCATGAAACCGAGGCTTTGGAAGCCAGTGGGACCTAAAGGTCTAGATGTCGTCTAATCAATAGACTGCAACAATTAAACCCAGTATGAGTTATGAATATTTTAATATTATGAAAATGTATGATAATATAATGTTTATTATCTAATAATAAAATAAATAAATACATTTCATTTAATTTGAATGTAATATGAGTTATGAATATTTTTATATTACAAATATTTATGATGATGTACTAATATTTATTATTTAATAATAAAATATTGTAATATGAGTTATGCATATTGTGAATATTTATTTATAAAATTATGTTTTGAAAACAACCATTGACCAATTACAACAAAGCTGAATGTTTCTAAAAGGAAATTTGGAACAATATTTTGCCAGAAAGCCCTGTATACTCAATAATAAAATGTCAAAAACTGAGTATGATAATATGAGTTATATTTTGATAATAAATATTTATGATAATATGCTGATAATTATAAACTATATAATATATAATTATGAATAAATAAAGATTGATTGTGTTGACAACCAGTATTAGTTAATTACAACAAAGTGGTATGTTTCTAAAAAGAAATTTCTAACAATATTTTTGCCATAAAGGCTATACAGTGTGTGTGGGGGGGGGTTATTTGATCCCCTGCTGATTTTGTACATTAGCCCACTGACAAAGAAATGATCAGTCTACAATTTTAATGGTAGGTTTATTTGAACAGTGAGAAACAGAATAACAACAACAAAATCCAGAAAAACGCATTTAAAAAAAGTTATAAATTGATTTGCATTTTAATGAGTCAAATAATTATTTGATCCCTTATCAATCAGCAAGATTTCTGGCTCCCAGGTGTCTTTTCTACAGGTAAGGATCTGAGATTAGGAGCACTCTCTTAAAGGGAGCTAATCTCAGTTTGTTACCTGTATAAAAGACACCTGTCCACAGAAGCAATCAATCAATCAGTTTCCAAACTCTCCACCATGGCCAAGACCAAAGAGCTGTCCAAGGATTTCAGAGACAAGATTGTAGACCTACACAAAGCTGGAATGGGCAACAAGACCATCACCAAGCAGCTTGGTGAGAAGGTGACAACAGTTGGTGCGATTATTCGCAAATGGAAGAAACACAAAATAACTGTCAATCTCCCTCGGACTGGGGCTCCATGCAAGATCTCACCTCGTGGAGTTTCAATGATCATGAGAACGGTAAGGAATCAGCCCAGAATTACACGAGAGGATCTCGTCAGTGATCTCAAGGCAGCTGGGAACATAGTCACCAAGAAAACAATTGCTAACACACTGCGCCGTGAAGGACTGAAATTCTGCAGCGCCCGCAAGGTCCCCCTGCTCAAGAAAGCACATGTACAGGCCCGTCTGAAGTTTGCCAATAATTCAGAGGAGAACTGGGTGAAAGTGTTGAGGTTAGATGAGACCAAAATCGAGCTCTTTGGCATCAACTCAACTCGTCGTGTTTGGAGGAGGAGGAATGCTGCCTATGACCCCAAGAACACCATCCCCACCTTCAAACATGGAGGTGGAAACACTACGCTTTGGGGATGTTTTTCTGCTAAGGGAACAGGACAACTGCACCGCATCAAAGGGACGATGGATGGGGCCATGTACCGTCAGGGCCAGGGCATCGAATCCAGCCAGGGCATTGAAAATGGGCCGTGGATGGGTATTCCAGCATGACAATGACCCAAAACACATGGCCAAGGCAACAAAGGAGTGTCTCAAGAAGAAGCACATTAAGGTCCTGGAGTGGCCTAGCCAGTCTCCAGACCTTAATCCCATAGAAAATCTGTGGAGGGAGCTGAAGGTTCGAGTTGCCAAACGTCAGCCTCGAAACCTTAATGACTTGAAGAGGATCTGCAAAGAGGAGTGGGACAAAATCCCTCCTGAGATGTGCGCAAACCTGGTGGCCAACTACAAGAAACGTCTGACCTCTGTGATTGCCAACAAGGGTTTTGCCACCAAGTACTAAGTTATGTTTTGCGAAGGGGACAAATACTTACTTGACTCATTAAAATGCAAATCAATTTATAACTTGTTTGAAATGCGTGTTTCTGGATTTTTTTTTTGCTATTTTTTTTTGTTATTCTGTCTCTCAATGTTCAAATAAACCTACCATTAAAATTATAGACTGATCATTTCTTTGTCAGTGGGCAAATGTACAAAATCAGCAGGGGATCAAATACATTTTTTCCCCACTGTATACACTCAATATTAAGGATCCATAACTGTCACACCCTATGGACTGTTTGTTGTGTTTCCTTCCTCATGTGCCCATATTTGGTCATTCATGTTCCTGTCCTTGTTGTGTCATCATTAGATAACTTCCATTCACCTGTGTCTTGTCAATTATCTTAATTTACTCCAGTATTTAAAGTCTAGTCTGTTCATTATTCCCTTGTCCGGTCTACTACATCCCTATGTGTGTTCCTGCCTGTTCATCCTGAGTTTACCATGTTGTGGAATTATTAAAGTGTTATTGGAAAATCTTCATCTTCTTCGTGCGTTCATTCACCATAGCGTGACAATAACACATTGAGAGAAAAATTATAAATACTGGTAAAAATGATTTAATTAGTTAATTTATTCATTCATTCATTTTAATTTAAATGTATATGTAAAAATAAATGTGAGTTGTGAATATTTTAATATTATGAATATGTCTGATAATATGACATTAGTGGTGTCAAAATTAGCGCGTTAATGTGGGAGATTATTTTTTTCAGATTAACGCGTTAAAAATATTTAACGCCGTTAACGCAGGGGCGGGGCTAGGGTTGGCCACCCCATTCACAACTGCTGCCTCCATCTCTTTTTTCTTGAAAAGGATTGCGTTTATTTAGATGCAGAACGTCTTTATGACCACATCAAATGGGAGACGTTTCAGATGCGCGCTCTAACTCCGCCTCCGCGCCAGGCGCGAGTCAAACAAGCACGGAAAAGATACTGTGCTCGTAGCGCTCGCTCTTCAAATACACGCACAAAGGTGCCGGTGTTGTGCCGAAATCTACACCCCTGCCAGATTATGCATCCCCTCGTTGAAATCGCTACCTGATTGCCTAATCCCAACCCCACCCCTAACCCTAACCCCAACCCCAACCCCAACCCCAACCCCAACCCAACCCCAACCCTAACCCTTAACCTACCAATACTAGGGGGTGCATAATCTGGCAGGGTGCAGAATTCGGCACAACACCGGCGCGCGCTGTAGCCTGTATCATTTCATATCAAACAGCGAAACAAACTACGTGCATGCAATGTCCTAGTTATGCCGTCAATTAAGGCATGACGTTACCAAAAAGGCAATTAAAGCTGCCTTAAAACTCTGTGCATGCATGCAATATGATATGCGTCACATTTAAGAACATGTCTCTGAAATGGTTTTCAAAACTTTCCTGAGGCACCCCAGCACTGTCTCCCTCATCTAACACACCCGATTCAACTCGTCCGCTCATTAGTAGAGACTAAGACCTGAAGTGGGTCAGAAAGCAGCAGCAGCTTTTAAAGCAATAGCAGGCAAATATTAATAACCAGCTGCTGTGATGTCTATTAATCCAAGAACAAAAGAGAAAAAAGAGGAAATCAACAACTTTTATAGCTTTAAGGGGTTCATCTATATTTAATTAAGAATTTAGTGTTTGGTAACTATTAATTTTCTGTATATTTCTGCTGAAGGGCACAGGTAGCTACATATGTCATTTATTGTAATGGGTTTGTGTGAAGTTAAGTCTAATAAATGTTAAAATTGATAGCTGTCAATTATACTGTAATGCTGAATGGCAACATTCAATGGTTAAATATTAAGGGGGAAAAACAATTTTATAGAGACATCTGTAGTATTGATAAAAATGAAGTATCTTCAATCATAAAAAAGATGCCATTAAAGGAATATTAAAAATATAGGGGGAAAGGGAAGTGGTGTGTGGCCAAGAATGGTGACCCATACTCAGAATTTGTGCTCTGCATTTAACCCATCCAAGTGTACACACACAGTAGTGAACATACACCTGGAGCAGTGGGCAGCCAATGCTTGAATGTTGAAAGGGGAGCAGTTGGGGGTTCAGTGCCTTGCTCAAGGGTCTCACCTCAGTCGTGGTATTGAGAGTAGAGAGAGTACTGGTTATTCACTCCCCCCACCTACAATCCCTGCCGGACCTGAGACTCGAACCCACGACCTTCGGGTTACAAGTCCGACTCTCTATCCATTAGGCCACGACTGCCCTTTGAGACATATACTGTCTTTATGTTGTTTGTACATTGTACATTTGAAGATTGAATGTGAAATTATTGCAATATAAAAGTATATTTAAAAACTTTAATGTTAGGTGGGATTAATTGCGATTAATTTTAGAAAAATGTGCGATTAATTAGTTTTTTTTTTTAATCGATTGACAGCACTAATTTAAATTTATTTTGTTAAATGTAGAGCAGACAGAAAGAAAAACACTATTCAGTCCCTCCAGGATTTTGCGATTCTGCTATCGCTGAATTTATCGCAAAATCAAGCGAACTCCGCAATTTTCGCAAGAGCTCGCAAATTTTCGGAATTGCCACAAATTTTCCGCAGATTTTGGGCTTAGACGTGTCCTGTGACGTCATCGCAATGCGCATTCAGTCAAAGAAAGGTTGTTTCTCAGTTTGAAAAATGGAATGAACAGCTTTGCGTTCTCATCATGCCCTATGTACAAGAGCTACACTGGACAAACGAACCGAGAGCGGAACGAATCATCGCTACTCGTTTGGGCTCTGCGGTGCAGACCGTTTATCTGCTCTCGATCACGCGACACCGTTATACACAGCGCTGGGAGATACAGTGAAGAAAGTAGTCGAATTTGCCGCAGAATCAATAACATCTCTGTCAAATCTTGTGAGAAGCATTCAAATTCAGCGCAGAATTCTGTTAAAGCTACGGATATCAGAACAAACGCAGCTGATGTGGAAACCAGGAAAAACATTGTTCAATAAACACAAATCTCCACCATTCACCATGGATTTAACATAACTACAGGAACAACTTGTGGCAGAAATGGTCTAATGTTTTCGAGTGTTTTTAAATGCTTCACACAACTTTTGTGAAGTATTACCGAATTTGTAAGTCATTTTTAATGTGATGACATTATTTGTTCATCCTTCATAGGTTGACCCCATTTATAAAACTAAAAGTTTCATAATGTAGGAAAGCATACACTTATTAAAAATAAAAAATACATTAAATTACCACTAGTAGATGGCTGCAGAGAAGTACTTATAGGCTTATTAGCAATTTCCACTCCCTAATATATATTTTTTGTATTTATTAAATTATATTTAGACATTGTGAATGACAGTAATAAAAGTTAATTTTATCTGCATCTCAACTACCCAGACAGCACAAGTACATCTGTAAGACGTCTGCTAAAGATCTGGAAATGTGCTGTTTAATCTGATAGACGTCTCAGAAGCAGTTTTACATGCATTCTAATAAATCTATTTGATATCTGACAGGAAACGGAGACGTATCGCAGATGAGCAAACACTCTACAAAAAAATACATCTTGCATATGTAAATGCAGATATCAAATAGACATCTCTGAGATGTACATGTGCGATTAGGGTGAGTGCTTTACTGTCAGGTGCTGGTGCCACCTTCTGTAGAACGTAATGGCACTGATGTCCTCAAATGTTAGTCTGGAGCCCTACAATGGTTCCCGAAGTCAGAAAAGTCATAACAATGTTAGAATAATGTTGTCTGTGGTATATTTTCACTACAAAACAATAAGAAATGCCACAAATATCACCGCAAATTTTGAGAAAAGCCGCAGCAAAATCAGTAATTTTAGGCCGCAAAAATCAGAAAAAAGTCCCGCGAAATCCTGGAGGGACTGACTATTAGTCAATTATGACAAAAGTGGAATGATTCTAAAAGAAAATTTGGAACAATATTGTGCCATAAAAACCATTTACACTTATCATTAAGGAACCATAACAAATTAAATTTAAAGTCTAAACACTGGTTATATATATATGGTTATATATAATTCAAATGAATTATCAATATTTATAACCAAATGCTGAATGACACAAATGGTGTGATTTGAGAAAAAAAAAACTGATAGCAAAAGAGTAAACCTAAATAATTACCATTACGTCTCCATTAAGACCAAGTAAAGCCTGATATTTGAAGGCAGCGGTGGAGGATTTGGCTTTCAGAGCCGAAAAGCTTCCCTTTGAGGAGGACCACTTTTTTTCTCTCGTAGGAAACTGTTATTAGTCGACAACATTTGCCATCCAATGAGGAAAGACACGCTAGCACACCTGTAGTCTCCGTCTCCATAAACACCATCAGAGATTTCAAAGACACATATTCAATAAGCAGACTGAGAAATAATCTGTCAAAACACTCAGATCTGGCAAAATGGGATAAAAGAAGATGAGGGACATCTAATCACGGGTGCGACGCCGCTGGCTGTGCCGGGTTACGTAAACACAGACGATGAAACGTTCACCTAGTGTCTCAAAGCGCTCAAAGACAAACAAATCCAAATAGTGGAGGAAACTGAAATTATCTCACTAAACAATATCAAAAAAGCTCTGTGAAAGCACCGCCGGCAGAGCAGATGATGTTTAAAAATTCATTATCAGGACAATTACAGGATTTCTGAAACTTTATAACAGGTTTTATTCTTCCCAACAGAGCGGAAAGAGCAGAAACCGCTGTAAACACACAAGCTTTGTTGCTAAACCTGTCTTCAGTTGAGAAGAAAGCAATCCAAGAATGCATTGCAACAAATTGAGTGAGGGGAAAAATCCAAGATGGCAGACAAAGTGAGAGAATTGTTCTTTTTTTTCAAGATATTTAATTAAACATTAAAAACAAAAACAAATTTGAGTTTTTTTTTTTTTTTCGGGGGGGGTTACCTCAGATTTGTGTGTCCGTTTGATTTGCATGCTATATCCCAGTTAACAAGGAAGGAATGTTCACTAACGTTCTGGCAAGCTATGTTCCCAGTGCCAGCTACATTAATACAATGTTTGTTTATACATATGAATATATATATATATATATATATATATATATATATATATATAATGCTCCATAAACTATGTATGAATAAAGTATTTATATATATATATATATATATATAAATGCTTTATTCATACATTGTTCATGGAGCATTTTTTCTGAAATGTTTAAGTTAAATGTTTGTCTAAACATTACTACTAGTTTCTAAACGTTCAGAAAACATTATTTTACATAATATTGTTAGCAAAATGATAAAATGGAACATTCCCCCAATGTTTTCGCTAACATTGGCAATAACCAAGAAAAAAAAAAAGATTTTAAAGGGATCATGAAATGCATTTTTTATTATTTTTTACATTTTATTTCCTAATTTTAGGTTGTTATTTTTTTTCTCATCAAAACAGTCATAATGTTCTACCTTAATTTTAGCACTCTGATCTGAACACTCTGTTGGAAGGCTGTGCCTGCTGTGCAAAGTCAATGTAAACTCCCACTGCTATGATTGGCTAAAATCTTTGAATATGAAATGAGAATTACATGTTGAATTCTCTCAAAAAACTTTTACAGTGTTTAACTATAACAGCCTTCAGATGAACTAAACATGAAAAATGTCGATAATAGCATTGCATTTAAAACACAATACAAAAAAGAGACTCCATGAGCAGCGTAACTGTGATTATAAACAGAACAATATTAGTTTCTAAAGTTTGCAAAAAGTCTTTCTTTACCTAACAGCAGCAACACTCCTCCTCAGTAGGACAATGACACGTGAAGTGTTTAAGAAGTGTAGAAAATAATATATCATAATTTAAACTGGGGAATTAGTTTTGAGTTTTGAAACTTGCAGGATGATTTTGTTGTATCATAGCAGTTTGATTCTGTTTCATAAAAACTAGACATTTTGAACATTTAGAAATAATGTTTTTATATCTTAACGGTACATTTTCACTAGGAAAGCTACTACTTGTGAGTAGAAATGAGTCACTTATGAGGCTTTCCATTAGGATGCTTCCTTAGAAGACAGTAGAAAGACAGGCAGCTCACTAGGGTTTGAAATAGAGCTTAAGTCTGCAATTTATTTCCAACTTAATGCTTATTGTATATTACCTAAAGGAAACACTGAGCACTGAGAACTATAAGTGAGATATTCAGCCAGGAGTGGAAAGTTTTGATATGGAGAGAAAAAAGATCTTTATAACTTTGAAGTTCTAGGCAAACTACAACAACTACCCACTTAAAAACCTCCATTTTAACTGATTCATCACTCATTTGCTTCATTTCAGGCTTTGTTCTCGCAGCTCTTTGACTACTGCAAACGCTTTTTATTAACTTTCCCAGAAGCTCCTGGCATGTCGTGACTGTGATTTAGAGCTTGCATTGAGGAGATTTTGAGGTGTGTTTGCAGCAATCTTTCCATTGAGCAATACTATATACTATTCATCCATAACTCTAGCGAATGCCCCAAAAATGTCATCCCAGCACCACCCGTTTCTCCCCAGGGCCGGTTTTCTCTCTTCTTCTCTGTCTCTATCGCTCTCTGCAGTGGCTCCACTCGTTTTATCATTCACTATCTCGCCCACACTTTAGACTTCAGTATAGATCTGATGTTGCCGCCTGTTTGGTTCTTAAAACAAAGTATGATCAACCTCTGACAGCTCCTACCTGAGTGGCCTGAGGGAAAGAAGCACAGGATGGATTATTTAAGTTGATGCATGGCTTTAAGATGAATACGCTGCTTCTGAACTTGAGTTTCAGATCAAACCTGAGAATACAATAATGAATCAATAAATATTTTTTTCTGCCTGTCTCTTTCTTTCTCTCAATGCTTTTATATGAATGATTATTGAACATTGTTAAAAGCATCTCAAGACATTTTAAATTGAACTTGAAGAATAATGTCAATATTATTACTACTAATTATTGTGACCTTTAAGTGGGGAAATATTGTTTAGTTTTAGTGTGCGTACATGAAAATACAAAAATAATTACTTTCAATAATATTAACGTGCATGACTGTGCTCATGATCAACTTATCTAAAGCTAATGAATCACTCTTTGTGGTTTGTTTCTTGCAAATTATTTATTAGATACATGCTTAAATAAATCATATACCTGTGTAAAAGTGATTCATTTTTGCTTACCCACCTTTGCAATCGAAAAAGCTTTTGTCAACCTCTCGTAAAAGCAGGTCTGATCTGAATGCGGACAGCAGGGGGAAAAAAACATGTTAAATTATAAAATGCAACAATGTATCTAGCTAGGAAAGGAATTAAGTAAACTGGATGATGAACTTGTAGATGAAAGAAGAAAACATTTACCATCCAATCTCACCATTCAATTATAATTAGTATTATTTATGGTGCTATATGCATTTATTTATATTTTCAATTAGCTTTTATATTTATATTTTCAGTTTAAATTTTGTTTGATTTTTTTGTTTGATTGTTGTTGTTTTTTTGTTGTTTTTTTAGCTTTAATAGCTTCTATATTGCTTTCCTTTACTTATTTTTTTAAAGGGGTAATATGACGTTGCTAAAAATAACAGTATTTTGTGTATTTGGTGTAATGCAATGTGTTCATGTGGTTTAAGGTAAAAAAATCACATTATTTTCCACATACTGTACATTATTGTTGCTTCTCTATGCTCCGCCTTTCTGAAACGCATCGATTTTTACAAAGCTCATCATTCTGAGAAGCGAGGTGTGCTCTGATTGGCCAGCTATCCAGTGCATTGTGATTGGCCGAATACCTCAAGCATGTGACAGAAATGTTATGCCCCTTACTGTATTGTGATGCCGTCTCCCGGCGCGATAAAAAACAATAAAACCCATTATAAACGAGGCATTTGTTGCATCCAGTGTGGACATAATTACTGATTATAATGACTTATACTGTCTTTTTACGCGTCGTGTTGCATCGTGCCGCGTAAACATTACCATGCCTGCATTTGTGATTGGAGAAACGACAAACAACAAGCACTACCCTACACTGCTCAAAACTCACGTTTGAATAGTAAGTAGCAAATTATTTAAATAAGAAAACGTACTTACAGGCTGTGAGTCAGAAGCGCCAGACTGTCCTTGCAAAGTTGGAATTGCCCCACTTTATAGAAACAGCCTTTGTGCAAGCCTGCAAGCAAGGCTACTCTCCTGCCAGGTTCAGGACATAGTCCTCTGTAATATGCGCTGCACACACTCCAGTGTTTCCCCTAGGTTTATGGCTTTGGGGGGCGGTGGTGGGGGCGGGGCGAGAGGGGGTGTATGGGGTGTTCCGTTTTTTTTTCCAGCATAAAAACATTCATTTAATTTATCTTTTAATTAATGAAAATTAAATCTTTTTTTTATTTTTTGGAAAATAAAGGGGATTTAATATTACAATTAAAACATTGAAGACATATTTTATGATTATTCCTTAAAAATAAGGTTTTAATCATTTTAGTAGGCTATTACGTACATTCTACTGAACAATAGGAATATACTGTAGTTCTGCCGCAATGTTTACAATTGAAACCCGAACTTTTATTTTGACAGGTTGCCATGAATACCTTTACATTTCTGTGTGTATATGATATGAGGATAGTTTTACTCAAATGAAACGGTCAAATGCTGATGAAGTGACTCTCCGAGCAGTTCTGGAGATGTTGTTCATGTATTTATGTCCTCATTTAGTGAGGCGGCAGACATTAATATCACCGCAAGCCTCACGCGCGCTTCTGTGTGAGTAGCAAATGCGCCATACATTAACACAGAGACAGGCAGAAGTCATATGTCGTTTTTTGCGGCTTAATATTTACAAATACTAGTGGGAGTGGGCTCACTTGTGTGTGCGCGTACGTTTGTGTGTGTGTGTGTGCATCGGGACGGAACTCCGCTGTGCGCATACAGAGAGCGCGAATGTAATGTAACGTTAGAGACAGAAATAACATGCCGTCGTGTAAATAAGACAAATAACGTAAGGCTATTTGGTTTGTTTAATAAAAGAAGACCTAATAAAAAGGTATAGACCTGTTCTATAGGAAAGGTAACTTTAAATGACTTCTGTTGTGATCTGGCGCTATAGAGAAAATAAAATGAAATAAAATGAACTTGAGCTTCAAGGGGGGCGGGGGGTGCCGTTGGGAGGGCGAGCCGCCCTCCCAAGATAATGGTAGGGGAAACACTGCACTCTAATATTTGGGTTGAACTGTTCTGAAACAGTGTTGTAAATACAACTTAACCACTGATTTCTTGTAGTGTTCTCTTTTGGAAGCCCAAACAAAGTACTTTCGCTTTTACAACGAAACACAGCATCTCCAGGACATGGCACCGGCGGCAGCAACAATACTACAGCGAGAATAATAGTTCCGCCTTCTTTCTTTGCTACATTTGGGCGGTGTTATGCAAATCTTCCCACACCGTGACATAGACATGTGGGTGTGTTTGAATGAGCTGTTTTAGGAGGGCGTGGCAGAGTCTTAACTTTGATAAAGAATATCTCTTTGGTTTTGAGACTTTAGTCTTTGCAACTTCAGGGATCTTATCTATGCACAAACAGCTTGTAACACTCCAAAGAGAAAGAAAAACTTGAAACTGCATCATATGACCCCTTTAAATAAATTTTTATTTTACTTTTTAGTGATTTTAGTACTTAAACTTTATTCAGTTAGTTCAGTCAAGGCACATTTTTTTTAAGTTTTTCATCCGATATTTACCTATATATTGATCTTTATATCAATTAAACTAAAATACATTGTGTTTAGTTTAGTTTAGTTAACATCAGCAACACCGTCACCAAGAGCATGAAACTGTCAAATAATCAGACTCTCAAGACCCTGGAAAGCAATTGGAAAGCAATTGTTCAATGTTTCTGTTTATTTTTGTTCAGTTTCTTATGCTAAACAGTTTTGGTGCTGTGTTGGGTTGGGACTCCACTTGATGTCCAATGTCAAAAACTGAAACAAAGAAATAATGATTTTTAGAGAAAAAAAATAAATTCTGTCATGATTTACTCACCATCATGAAACATTCGGCTATAAATAACTTCCACCGTGTTCCATGGAAGGCGTTTTAAAAGGCATGAGGTAAATTTTTCATTTTTGAGTGAACTAAAAGCAAACTTGAGATGCTATAAATGAGCTTTTGTGGGTATACGCTTCAGAGACTCAGCGACTACAGTATCGATTACACAGCCGCACCAAGTATTTTGTGGTTTCTCAACATGGCAGTTCATTGTTACGGTGTGACACTTGCTAGAGCAGTTAGCCCTGCTCAGTCTCGCTGAGCTCTGAGACACCTCTCCAGCTTGTTTTTCAGCTACGACTGCTGTCCCATGTCAGTCTTCTTCACTCTCCCTCCCTCTTTCTCTCTGTCTTCTCTTTCATTAACTGCTGCTGTCAGTGGGGAAGACCACTTTTGTACGCCATCTAATTCCTGCGGCTGCTGCGGCACTGGGCTGGCAGGAGTTTCTCCAGCGCAGCACATAATCAGGTCTCCTCCTTAAACTCGGCAGGATTCTAACCAATTTGTCTCACGCAGCTGGAGATCATTGTTTCGATCTGCTCGATGGGGAACGAGTCAACCTTGGTTGAAATTTTCAGTTTGTGCCGATGCTACTCTTGTGATTGGAGTCCTCGGTTTCACCAGATGGCCAATCACTGTCAAGCAAGCATGTCATGACATGTACAGAGAACTGCACTAGGGTGGTTTGCATTCACTGTTGTGTTAAACAGCATGACGGAAGGTTGATTTGGTTTTTAATTGTAGAATTCTCAATATCCCACAGTCCTTTGATTGAGGAACCAGCACTGACATCTGTAGGACATCGGTAGGAATTTCAAGATCATGATTGGTGAAATAAGTTTTCATTTTTATAGTACAGAAAATCTGTTTAACATGGAAGGGACGCATAACAAATTGATTAAGGAACATCACAAGAGAATAACAAGGTTGAAATGATGAAAAAAGACTTTTAAGGATGAACAAGAATAATTAGGGAGAATTAATTAACTGCTATTGTGTGAATAATATGTAGTCATGTAATCAATAAAAATTAAACTGTAGTCTGATTACAGACTATTTATTTATTTTAAAGGGGTCATGTGACGTTGCTAAAAAGAACATTATTTTGTGTATTTGGTGTAATGCAATCTGCTTATGCAGTTTAAGGTTCAAAAAACACATTATTTTCCACGTACTATTATTGTTGCTCCTCTATGCTCCGCCTTTCTGAAACGCGTCGATTTTTACAAAGCTCATCATTCTGAGAAGCGAGGTGTGCTCTGATTGGCCAGCTAACAAAAACAATAAAACCCATTACAAACAAGGCATTTGTTGCATCCAGTGGGGACATAATTACTGATTATAATGACTTCTACTGTCTTTTTATGCATTGCATTGCATATCGCGCCGCGTAAACATAACACCACTACTCTACACTGCTCAAAACTCACGTTTGAATAGTAAGTAGCAAATTATTTAAATAAGCAAACATACTTACAGGCTGTGAGTCAGAAGCGCCAGACTGTCCTTGCAAAGTTGGAATTGCCCCACTTTATAGAAACAGCCTTTGTGCACAGCTGGCATTGTAGGCTACTCTCCTCCCAGGTTCAGGAAACAGTCCTCTGTAAAATGTGCTGCACACACTCTAATATTTGGGTTGAACTGTTCTGGAACAGTGTTGTAAATGCAACTTAACCACTGATTTCTAGTTGTGTCCTCTTTTGGAAGCCCAAACAAAGTAGTTTTGCTTTCACAACAAAACACACAGCGTCTCCACGACTTGGTGCCAGCGGCAGCAACAATACTACAGCAAGAATAATAGTTCCACCTTCTTACTTTGCATGTACATTTGGGCGGTGTTATGCAAATCTTCCCACACCTTTATGTAGACATGTGGGGGCGTGTTTGAATGAGCCGTTTTAGGAGGGCGTGGTCGAGTCTTAACTCTTATAAAGAATATCTCTTTGGGTTTGAGACGTTAGTCTTTGCAACTTTAGGGATCTTATCTATGCACGAACAGCTTGTAACATTCCAAAGAGAAAGGAAAACTTGAAATCGCATCATATGACCCCTTTAAAATGTAATATAATCTAATTACAAGTCCTTAATTTTTGTAATCTGATTACGTAATCCAGATAACATGCAATCAGTTACTACCCAGCATTGGAAAAGTAGCTGTGGCAAATGGAGCTTTACCAACTGTCATTTGGCTTTATTTAGAAGACAGGACTTCTTCAGCCATATTGCATGCTGCAGTTTCATAGTATTATAAGTTAACCGTCTTTGGCTATATGTTAAAGCACTGCCAACAAGGCAATTCTGTCTTTGGAAAAAGTTCCCTTCGATTTGTTTATATAAATTGAGTGGTTTTGTATAATATGGCATATAAGTCAAGCCTCCTATCCCTCCTCCTATTCATCAGAAGAAAACTTTGTTGAAAATGAAGCCAATTCAAATGTTTAGCTTGTTAAGCTAGAAAACTGTAGGGCAGGATTTGATTTATTTTATTTATTCATTTTTTGAGTCATAGCTTGAGGTCTGTATATTAAGAATATAGTTGGCTCTGTGATAAATTGCTTTTGTTTCTCTACTGTAAGTTGCTTTGGATAAAAGTGCCTGCTAAACGCATAAATGTTAAATAAGGTTATTTTCTGATCCCATTTCTCTCTCTCCTCTACTGTTACTTCCAGTATGTACTAAATGGTCCTAAACAAATAAGTGTCCAAAAATAACTATATAATTAATTAAATGGTTTTAACGTCAACCACAAAGGAATTTTGCTTTAAAGATGGAGCAGACTAGCAAACCAAAAAGTGGAATAACACCAGTTAATCATTTAAAATATTCTTCTTGTTGATTTCAATAGATACTTTAAAAATGGAATTGCTGAATTAGCATTAAAATGAATGTTTTTCTGAAGAGTGTGATTAAAAAAATGAAAGAACATGTGAAAAAAAGAAAAAGATTTGTATGCACAGGAAATTGAATGCCATGTCTGGTGAGTTAAACTTTTAAACTGTGTGATATTTGTAAGATTTTAATATGAAGGAGATGATGGTGGCTGAAAATGAAGGAATGTAATAAGACGGCCAGACCAAGCGGATCAGAATCAAACGTCTTCAACACGTGACATGATGAAGCAACATGGCATCTCTCGTTCCAGATTTGCGGACGCAGCTCTTAAATCCCCACTTGAATGAATCTGGCAAAAGAAAGATTATGAGAGGGGAGTAAAGCAATCAATGTGAAGAAAAAAACTTTAAGGGAACTTAAGTGAACATTGCGATAAGCTCCTTACACTGCTTTGGTTAACAGCTTAAAAGCTTTTGGGGCGGAAGTAGTTCTGAAACTGAGCATGAAGAATACGCAATAAAATATATCTGATTCTTGGGCATATTTTTTAAATAAAGTGCTTGATTTTGGTTTATGGACAAAAAAACTAATATGTAAATTGCATTAAGTAAAGCAGATGTTACAAGAATTGTAATTATAAAAGATCCAAACATCTGGGTTATAAACTTAATTACTTTTGCGCCAGTATGAGCAGAATCTTAAATTATGACAAAATTATTCCTGAGGAAATTATTCACAGTCTTCTTGGCACAACATGCTTATGGCCTGCTACATACAATATGTGCCTCTGTAGGCAGGTTTTGCGGTGTGTTATTCACTGGGGAATTCACTAACAACTAATGCATGCACTGATTGCATTGTTTTACTTCCTGTTCACAAAAGGAACAATGCAAATCAGTTTAAAGGAATAGTTCTCGTAAAAATGTCCTCACCCTCAGACGAAGATTAGTTATTGTGATGTTTTTATCAGATGTTTGGACTCTCATTCTGACGGCACCCATTCACTGCAGAGGATCCATTGGTGAGCAAGTGATGTAATGCTAAAATTCTCCAAATCTGTTCCGATGAATAATAATATTCAGTGGTAATAATGAGACGTTAATTTTGCCTGAGTTAGGTGCAATCTATAATGAGTCTAATTTGCATAGGAAGGAGGCATGTCTGCGCTGAAATGACAATTACCTAATTTTGCTATTTCAATGTATTTAGTGCCTGGTTTAACCAGAAGTACCACAAACAAAATTGGCACAACTGTTTAGTGAATCTGCTCCTGAGTGACAGTGTAATGCATTCTTCGTTAAAGAAGTCAGTGCTAAAGTATGCTTATGTTGTTTTGAACAACAGCAAGAGGAGGTGCATGTACTCGTTTTAATTCAGGCACAATTACTGTCTGAATTAGTTCTGGTACATGTATCATAATCAACCAACTGTCAGTGTAATTGTGCTGATGCACTTGGTTTTGATATCATTAATTTGCCATCTGTTGAACAGAGAACAAGAACAGAGATATATGAAGATACACAAAATATACTCACCATTATCCAGAGGAATGACTTTCGATGAGTAATCAATAGTCAGAGAATGAGCTAGGCTATCAATTGCATGCCGATCGTTGGATGGGAATTACATTGCTTGGCTATAAAAACTGATTTTCATCTGATCCTTCTACACTGGGAAGAAAAAAACAAAATGAGATGCAGTTCTGCAGTAACTTTTCAATTCTAAAACTTTTTATAAAATAAATATGCTTGTGTTGGCATTTAAAGTAGCATTTATATAAAAGGGTAGAGCAGACTTTTAGAAAGTTTTACATGTTTTCTTCAAGGAAGAAAGTCAGTCAAACAGGTTTGCTAGTGCGCATTACAAATAAAACGCAATATTATTATTATTATTTTTAGAACAAAATGAAGAATAGTAAATGTCAGAATTAAAATGATTCCTTTAAGATGATGTGAAATCTTTACATTAATGGTTTATAAACTGTCTAATAGAAAATCAGACCAACACATAAATTCAATAAAATATTAAAATAAAAAAGTGGTGAGCTGACACAACCTGAGCTACCCACAATTAAGAAACAACATCAAAGCCAAAATGTTGACATTTAGCTCCCTATTGGACCCCTGAAGTGGTAGAAAACATTTAACGCAGGCACTCTTGTCTATGACAAATCCCCATCTCTTTAATGAGATGTATTAGCAGCATATTGGGCTTATCAGTGTGACCTAGAAAGATGAAATGGAGGAGTTAGAGAGTTGGGAGCTTGCTCTCCCATAATCCCTTGAGAGGAAAACATCCGTCTCTCTGTGGCCTTCATCCCCTGGGATGAAATTACTGGGGGACATTTCCCGAATCCCACACCGCAATCTCTACTCAAACAATTCTGCGTTTTCAAGGCTCTGGATTCTTTACGACACGAGCGGAATATATAGAAGTAAAACAAATTACACAAAAGTACATAAGAAAGGCTGATGGACCAATTTCATGCTTTAAAGGGTGCGCCAGATAATAATGGGGCACTGGTAAAACATTTACTCTAATATAATATAATGAAATATTATAATTTTATACGGGGCTTGCATGAAAATATATTTAATCAGAATACATGCCAACTACTGAATGGCCGTCAATGAAGAAAGATGTTTTTTTACCAGCAGGGGCCGATAAGGCCATGATAACCAGTCAAACCATCATCTATCTCACTTAAGATATCTCCCAGTCATTATCTTGGAGTAATCGTACAACCAATTAAAATGAATCATTCAAATATATATATTTTTTTTAATGTCATGCATTAAATTTAATTAATCTATATATAATTGATACATGTCTGCAGGGCTGCTGCTGGCCAAAAGGTGCCCTAAGCAGAATTATATTGTTGTGCCCCCTCCATCAAATATTATGGAAGTAAAAATAATAATAATAAAACACATATAGGGGTTCAAATAGAACTTTAATAATATAAAAAGTTAATAAATAAATTGTACTTATATTATTTACAACTTACAAATACAAGTATAGCTCTAGACAGTTACCTATGGCTGGCTATGATTTTATTAATACAGTTGTTTTATTGATTTTATATTCTCAAGCATTCAGAAATCACGCAAAAGAAAATTAAGCAGTTTTACTATGATAAACCATGGTTAATTTTTGTAAGGGTTGTGATGTCAACATGTTTTTGTTGAAGAAATTATAGAGGCTGAGTCATCTATAGCAAAAAGGTGGTGAAAAATGAAAGATTAACTGGATATTTGAATTAGCCTAAATGTTTGGTCAATATTACACAATGATTTGATCGTACTGTAAGTGTAACAGCAGAAGTTACCAGGCCTTTGGTGCCCTTTACAGGCATTTGTAATAATATGTAGTGTACATAAATTGTTTATTTTGTATTACATTATGTATTTTAACAGCGTTATTCAATGAAACCATATAATTATTAATTAACCATTATTGCCTCTTTGCTTTTATATAATGCATTCTTAAGTAATTTTAAAGGCTGTTGTTGGCTTAGGTCTGTTTTTATAACCACAAAAAATATTATCCTAATTGTAAACTATTATTTGAAGTAACAAAACCATGGTTAATTTCTGGTTACCATGGCTACAAGAACCATGATTTTTGGTTTTATTCGTAGTAAAACCATGGCTAATTTTTGTAAGGGAACATGGAAACTCAAGAGAGAATATTAGATGTGTTGTTGGTGGTTAAATTATTGCCGACATTAAAACACGTTATTAACGTCAACAGCCAAAATAGTTTCACAGGATTAAGAATGTACCTGGAAGTAATGCACGGGCTTCATCTTTTGTTCTTTTTCTTTTCTTGGCACCGAATTGCTGATGTCTTTTCCCGGGTATAGTTGTCCATCAATTATGATCATTTGCAGTCAGCCTCAAACATAAGGTGCGAGCGGTCGCGAGCGCGGATGCGGGAATGGCGCATCACATGTGCTTAGCCTGCTGCAATGCATTTTTTTATAATGATATACATAAATAAAAATCTTAACATTAACATATATATATATATTTATATGTTAATTTTAATATTAATATAAAACGAAAGGTTTTTTTTTTTGAGCAACTGGGATGGTGCCCCCCTGGGAGTTGGTGCCCTATGCAAACTGCGTACTCTTCATATAGGGAGCGGCAGTACTGCATGTCTCGATATATTATAATAATTGAATCATTTGAATGCATTTATTAAAATTAACAATGATAATAAAAATGTCAATGTCATGTATCTATGTATAAATATAAAATGTATAAAATAATCCATATAAATATAGATATAAATATATAAATTATATATAAACTATATCAAAGTTATTTTATTAAAATGAATAATGAAAATAATTAAAATGTTAAAACACATATTAATCTATGTAAATTTATACTTACATAAATGTACACTTCATTTTATTTATACAGACATCTTAATTCAACAAACTGAAACCTTCTGGTAAGCCATGCTCCATGCAGTCTCAAATCCATCAACACTGTACAGAGCAAATTTTAAGTGAACTCTAAGGCACATAAACGTTTTCAAAATGAATAATGATAGCAATTTAAAATTACAGTCAGCAGCTACATATTTCCAGTGACCCTTTTAACAGAACATATTATACAAGTAAACGTAACCTAATTAAACATAGAAAGTGAATGAGGGCGTATATTCATCCTATCCTGCCTACAGCTCTCGCTCATTTATTTACATACGGACTCGGCTCTGTCCACCTCCAGATAACGAGAGACAAGTGAGGGAGATGCAGCACATCAATTCTCCAAATGAAACCCATGCAACTCCTTGAAACCGATGACTCATCAGGAGCAGAAACGGCCTGGTTTAGCAAGAAGTAAGTTTTGTTAGCATCATTTTGGCCATCTATCTGCCACCTACATTTTTGTAGCAGTTTCTCCCAGAAGTTCACTTATAATGTTAGTCATGCCCCAAAAAGTCATAATTTAGCCATAATCTCCATTAATATGATCATTTTGCTACTGTATTAAGACATCTATAAGTACATGATGTAAAACCATATCCAATTTACCAAAATGCAAAACATTACTATCTATTTACTAAAGCATTTTAGTTTAGGATTGCAATGATCCATTTATGTTACGATGCCTATTATTTTTGTAATACCTTAAGAAAATGTCACAAATGTCTCATTAAGCACAATAACTGCTTACTAGCCCTTAAGGAATGTAAAGAATCTGTCACTTAATGAAGATATATTTAGATGGGAAACGTATGTTAATGATGAATGATTGGTCTATCAGTATAATGTAGTAGAGTCAGATGGGTGAATCTGTGATCCCATTGCCATTTAAACTCTGCTCTAAAATGTGATTGCAAACTAAATTGCTTAGTATATTGGTGGTGACGGTCCAATAAAGCGTCTCCGAGTATGTTGGCCTATAGGGACTATTTTCACTCATACCATCTGATACTTTACACTGCGTATAAACGTTTCTGAACATCATAATATACTTCTGAGGAGATATAAGGCATGTTATTTTAAATTAGGCCTTCAGTGTTATCAGACAGCTTTTTTGACTGGGAAATCCCCTATAGTCACCTCACTTATTCAGGGAATTTTCTGGCTTGCATTATATCAATATTAAAACAGACACTGCTTTTAAAGCAAGTTTTCCTGCAGCTCTCTATTAATAAGTTAAATCCCTAAAAGTCTACCAAACCTAACATGCCCCTCTCAGCTCTGTGACATTCACTGTCAAAACATTGTTAGCCCGAGGCATCACACCCGTCACTGACCTCATGTTGCACCAAAATGGGAAGAGCTGGTTGAAAATCTGACTGGCTGCTTTTACATCACGTCTAGGAACTTCATCAGTGCACCTGGAAACAAAGTCATTTGAGTGTCATCAAATGGGACCCAAAGTTTAGTTTAAAGTTCTGTAAAGTTAATGACATTGGGGGATAAAAAAAATTGGGGGCCAGATTTACTAAACAGGGCAAATTATCACGAGAGCGCAATTCCAAAACAGCGCCGATGGGAGGGGAAAATTCTGCATGTGATTTACTGACAGATCATTTCAATACGAAGCGCAAATTACCGCCTGCTTTAAGACAAGCATTTTTGGCCTTTAAATAATGGTGCAAATACCAGTAATTTGACAACTGCAAATGTTAGTAAATTGCGTTGCGTGATTCATTTTAATACTCTCCTCCCATTAATTTAGCATCTGAAAGAGAAACTCCTACAAATCCATATTCAATAAGGTCAGGTGCAAAAATAACTGTGTCCACACCTTTTCAATACTAATTCTTCACTGCGCATCTTTAGTAATTCTGACAGTACTGTTTTAATGCCAAAAGACAGTTTGCGCTGGTGCAAGCTGTTCGGAAATCTGGCTCTTGGAGTGAACAATTTTCCATCAGAAATTGATTTGTTAACAAACAAATTATATAGAAATGGCAAGTAACAGACAAATCAGAAATGGTATTTTCTTGTAAAACATGCTTCAATAATCTTTATTACATTCGGAAAAATGTTACAGTGTATCCAATCAGTGTATTTTACATCTATGAAATAAACATAGGGGTAGAGTGGGGTAAGGACTGTGTAAATGTTTTCAGTAAAACAAAGGTTTAAATGTGTTCAGAAAAGTTATCATAGTTTTAGTGACACTGACATAAATTATAAACCAAGTATGAAAAATGTCCAGAGTTTTCATGTTATTAGATTTTTAACAAAAATGTAATTTGTACCACACCTATGGGGCAAAACACCCCCATGGGTGGGGTAAAATGCCCCCCAGTCAAAAAAAGAAATTTGCTTTAAACATTTACAGCAAAATGCAGTTTTAGCTTAAAATAATAAAAAAAAGAATATAATCAATAATTATGGATTACAAAATTATAATAGCCTATTTGAAAACAATTGTTAGCTGATGCTAACTGGCTAGCTAACTAGCTACCTGATGCTAACTTGAGGTATTTTTTAAATATAAAGTCCAAATATTTTGATTAAACCAACTAGGTATATACATTTGATGGAAAAAGTAAGGACACGTACTCCCTATCTACAGGCCCAGCTGTTCTCATATCATATTATAACTGTGATGTTCTACAAAACAACAAGCTTTAAAACATTTTCTTCTCACTGCTGAAAATTAGATCATAATTCGGTACATCACCAGTGTAAGCTTCATCGTGAAAACTTCTACATCGCTCTTGTCAACGTAGTCCATAGTTACAATAAAAAAATATCTTGACTTTATCTTGTGGTTATTTTGGGAAAAACAGTAGGGGGTAGAGTGGGGGTAAATGATTATGGTCTTACTGACTACACAATTGTGGACTAGAGTTGGACAATATGTACATTTTTAACATATTATATTATCTATGTTAATGTCTGGATATGTAAACTGACAAACCGTTTTGTCTGGAATTTGTGCATGATAATAATATAAACACGGCCTAGGAAATAAAAAATCCCATTACCAAACATTTTTCAGCCAGTTTCAGCCAGTATCATTCAACTAAAGATCAACTAGTTCTCCTCCTTACCTACTTCTCCACTACCAAGCAGTCATCAAAAACAGTCATTCTAATGCTGTCCTTGCAAATACTATTCAGCCATCACTTCATACATACAGTACTTTAAATCTAAACCAAACTTTAACCAGTGGGAGAGTGAGATTAAACTCTTGATCAAATCTTTAAAAATGGTAAATGACAAGAAAAGCCCTTAAGCTGATTTCACATTCTCATAAGTATAAGCTAATTTAAGATGGCTCTTTTCTTTTTTGTTATTTATTTATTTGTTTGTTTGTTTGTTTGTTTGTAAGTTTGATGTCCTTCTACACTGAAAAAAGTGCACAAGGCATGTCATTACTCTAAAGAAGTTGTTATACTTGATCTAACTCAAAACATTTAATTTTCTGTCTAGCCATCAGTGTTATGTAAAAAGTTGGGTTGATTTAAATTAAAAGTAAGTCTTGTTAGTGTAAAGTAAATACATTTCTTTAAATCAAATTAAAAATATTGGTTCCCATTGTCACGTGACTTCTAACGTCGTTCGTGGTCGTGCGTGAGTATGTTCAGCTTTCCGCCATCTTGTTACACCGCATGGATGAACTCGGCGTAGTAAAACGGGAATGAAGAAAATTGGTAAGTAATTTTAAACATACGTTTGGGCGTATTATTAACATTATACATATTCAAAAAATATTATGTTGCACTGTTGTTTTACATACGGTTAGTATTACTAGTTTGACGGCTCCAACTCGGCTAGAAGGTTTACAAGTTTCCCTCATCACGATGTTAAACCGAGTGGAAATAAAATAATAATACAAGTAAGTTAACGTTAAACTGCTTGAGGTGAGATGGATTGATATTGAAACGTAGTATAAAGACTGTTTCGGGTATGCTGGAGTGCGATACTGTATAATGTACATGCACGCTTCAGACGCTTTGTATGGACTTAACGTTGTTATGAAGCTTTATTATTATTTTGATTTTTATCGATTAATTATGAAAATCGCGCTCGCAAGGTATTCGCTCTGCTTACTTGTATGGTCTCTCATTTATGATTAATGTTAACACATAACGTTAGCTTTACATGAAGGCCCAAACACATGTGCCTAAACACTTATTTTAACGTATCGCGTCGACCAGCATACCCGGTAAAGAAGTCGTCTGTTTACTTTTATGTGAGCCAGTTTGTTATTTCTCTTTGTCTTTTGTAGGATGGGGTACTGCTGAACAACAATTAGGACAGGTTTTCAATAATACAGTCACATGAAAAACGTAAGTAATTTGCACCTTTTAATTATTGCTTGGGAGGGTCACTTTTGTAATTTATCTTTCTTCTCTCCTATGCTCTACCTCACCATTCTCGTTGGCAAGTAACTCAATGTGGAAATGCAAAGATTGTGGTGTCTCCAAAGCCAAGCGTTCTGAGCTTCTCAAGCATTTTAAGCTTGATCATAGGAATTTTGGGCGTCGTCATCCTTATCCTTGTGTTTATTCAGACTGTCCTTGTTCATTTAAAACTTGGAGTTCTCTGAAGAGCCATGTGTCAAGGAGGCATCCTCAGCATCCCCCTCAAAAAGATGCATTGACAACTTATAAATGCTTGCTTTGTGAATACAAACACACATCATCGTTTAAAGACTACTTCCATCACATTGGGCAGCACCTGAAAAATAATGAAACTGTTCCTTGTGTTTTTAGTGGGTGCTCATACAAAACCAACATTTATGGGTCGTTTAGAACGCACAAGGCAAGAAAACACAAATCATTCTCTGGAGAGGACTTAAAGCCTGGCATTGTTGTCAGTGAAAGACCAGTCCCTATTTTTTCTGCAGAAGATGACATTGAATCAGACGAAGATGTCTCACTTAATGAACCTACATCCTCTGGTGTAATAACAGAAAATACTGAAGACTTATCCAAAGCTATAGAGCACAAATTAGCCTCAGTCCTATTAAAGTTAGAGCATGTTTTTCTTGTACCTGGTGTGGCCATTGATGACCTTTTGCAGGAGTTGCAGTATTTAATTAGTACAGTTTCAGTTCCAGTTGTTAATCAAACTATTCAACAGGTACTGCAGGAACATAATTTGCAGGTTGATAAAGTTGTTGTAGATGAGTTAGCCACCTTTCTTTGCCAGTCACATCCAATTCAAACAGCAATCAGAGAGCAAGGTCCACTTTCCACTACATGGAAACGGAAGGCATACTACAAAGCCCATTTTTCAGTAGTAAAGCCTGTAGAGTATGTGCTTGATCGGAGTGATGGAAGGACATTTCAGTACGTTCCAATTCTACAATCCCTGCAGCAACTTCTGAGTTGCCAGCCAATACTTGATAATACACTTCATTTAAAGTCAGTTTATAAAGGAGATGAATGTAAATATACGCGTTTTTTTGATTCACTCAACTTCCAAAGGAATGAACTACTTTCTGAACCTGCTATCTCTTTAATTTTGTACGTTGATGAATTTGAGATATGCAACCCCCTTGGCACGTCCAAGAAAAAACACAAAGTTTTTGGAGTTTATTGGCTATTAGGCAATTTACATGAAGGATGTCAGTCATCCCTGTCTGCTATAAATTTAGCTGCTTTAATTAAAAGCAGTGATGTTAAGCGTTTTGGGTATGACAAAGTGCTGGAACCATTGATTGATGACCTTGTCACGTTGGAGAGACATGGACTTTTCATTGAAAAACTGGGAAAGACTGTGAAGGGCACAGTTCAATGTATCGTTGCTGACAATCTTGGTGCTCACAGTATTGCCGGATTTGTGGAAAATTTCTCTGGAAAATATGTCTGCAGATTTTGTACAGCAGAGAAAGAAGAATACCAGACTCAAGAAGTTGGATCTGAAACATTCTGCATCAGAACTGAAGAACTACATTCTGCTCATCTTCAGTTTATGAAAGACAATGACTTGCCTCACCATTTTGGTGTGAAAAGGGGGTGTGTGTTTTCAGAAAAATTATCACACTTCAATGTTTGCACAGGATTCCCGGCTGATGTTGTGCATGATCTCTTTGAGGGTATTGTCCCTTTTGAGATAGCTTTGTCCTTGACAGTCTTTTCATCTAAAAAGTATTTCACCTTGGAACACCTGAATAAAGCAATTCAGAACTTTCCATTCAAATGGAATGACAAGACAAATCGTCCACATACTGTTCCTCTCACATTTTCTGCAAGAAGAACAGTAGGGGGTAATGCCCATGAAAATTGGAGCCTGTTGAGGTTTTTTCCTTTTTTGATTGGAGACAGAGTGCCTGCCAATGAACCTGCGTGGCAACTTCTAAATGATTTGAAAGATATTGTAGATCTTGTTGTTGCTCCTTCACACACCAAAGCTTCTATAGCATATCTGGCCTTCAAGATATCTGAGCATAGAATCAGATTCCAAGAGGTTTTTCCCGAGACTAAACTTTTGCCCAAACACCACTACTTGGAGCATTATCCTGAGCTAATTGAGCAATTTGGCCCTCTGGTTGCTCTGTGGACAATGCGATTCGAGGCTAAGCATAGCTTCTTTAAAAGAGTTGTGCGTCACACCAACTGCTTCAAGAATGTGCTCCTGTCGTTGTCACAAAGACATCAGTTTCATATGGCATATCATCTGTATCAGTGCAGCTCTCTTACACCAAGATTGGAAGTATCACATGTTTCTAATCTTCCCATTGATGTTCTGAATGAAGACATATCACGGACTGTACAACAGAAACACCCAAACCTGGATGTTGTGTGCTTGGCCAAGGAAGTAACATTTAAAGGCTTCACCTACAGAGAAAGTATGGTCATTGCTCATGGAGAATGTTCAGGACTTCCAGAGTTTGGCGAAATTGTGCAAATTATTGTGTTGCAGGACAAACCACTGTTCATTGTCAGAAGGCTTGATGCATGGTATACTGAACATTATAGAGCCTATGTCTTGGTCCAGTCATCTGACAAGAAAATTGAACTTTTAGAGCACCATGACCTTACAGACCCATATCCACTTGTTCAGTGCACAATTGGGGGGAGACGCATGGTGGCTCTGAAGAGATATATACATGTTTGAGGTTAGAATTGTTTATAAATTCTAAGAAAAGTGCACAAGATGTAGTGAACATGTAAATGTCTAGCAATTATCTATTACTTGTACTGTATCTAATCTTATTTATCTTCTTTTTTCCAGAATCTGTTAGCATGTCAGGAAGAAGATCTGCCAAGCTTTTGGTGATTGTTAGTCAAGATGATTCAAGAAAGTTGCTTCTGCCAGATGGGATTCCCGAATCAGTGGATGAGCTCATTGAAAAAGTGAGGGAAGCTTTTGGATTAAATGGTAGATTCAGACTACAGTATCAGGACAAAGATTTTGGGGATATATTTGTAAATTTGACGAACACTGGAGAAATTCAGAGTCTTGGCACTCTAAAGATTATCCCGTTGCCGGACGAAGACTCATTCACTGCTCAAACAAATGATGGGACCCAGTCTAATGATGATGCTCTGTCCTCCGTTGGCTCTGGCGACACTGATGATACAATCATCCTCTCACCCCCTGGCTCAGAAACTGTTTCTACAAGAAATCAACAGTGGCCAAAAGAATTTAATATTCCACGCTTTTCTTATGACACTGAGCTCCAATTAGAGAGAGGAAATGCTCTTTTTAAGGCTAATGGAACAAGGCTGACTGTCACTCCAAAGATGAAGTCTGATATTCTGGAGAAGGTTTGTGATGAGATATACAAGTATAAATCTTATCCCAGCAGTGTAAACTTCTGTGAAGTTTCAGAGGCACTTATCAAGAAACACCCTTGCTTAGCAGAAAAAGGATCCTTCAATGGGTGCTATGGGTGGACACAGAGACTCAAAATGAAGATGGGAAACCTACGTACACACTTGAAAGGTCTTGGATGCCCTGAGTATTTGGTAAATTCTCTGAAAACCAAAGCCTCAGACCATGCTTTTCCAGCAAAAAATGTTAAACGACCTAAACGTGGTGAAGCCAATCATATCCCATCCCTACCTGCTGGAGAGACATCAGCAAACCTTGAAATTGAGCGCCTGGCACTTTTAAAGGAAGTGAAGAAAAGAAACAATGCATTGACAATCAGAGAAAAAATGACAAAGACGTTTGCCTTACGCAGACAAGAGATTGTGGAAAACCAACCTAGTGTTCATGAACTGCAAGAAAGATGGCCAGCTCTGTTTCAACAAGAGGAGGTAAAAGCATTTATTTTATTGAAAAATGTTAAAATGTAAGGGATAATCCTGAATTTACCATAGATTTTACCATGGGATTTTAGTATGTAGTGTTTTTGAAAACGTCGTAGATGTCCTAATTATACCTTTTGTTGTTTAATGCTTTGTGTATATGTATTTTTACAACTAGTTCTCAATGTAAATTTTTTTTTTTCAGAAGTCTATTTTCTGTTTCTCTTTCTTACAGATTAATGCCGAATTTTTGCGCATCACAACCTTACCTTTACAATCGAGATTTATGGCCTCTTTGGACAGACAGAGCTCTCAGCTTCTCCAGGTTATTAGGAGCAAAGGTGGAGTCCTCCGTGAAAAAACTAAGGACACTATTAAAGTTATGGATCAGGTATTGGTTGCATGCAAACAAAATTGCTTGTGGCAATCAATTTAGTAGTGTTTTGGTCTAATAAAAACAATACATTTTGAACATTTTGTAGAGTCTGGACATAGACATCAGAAGAGAGTGCCTGCTGAAGTGCCTGATCGTGTACCTTGGTGAAGATGCAAGCTGTCTGATCAAAGAATACCAGGTAATGTAGACAATGCAAACTACTGAAATTTACTCCAACCATGTTTGCCTTAAAGTTATATTTCACTACCAAATCAACATTTCCCCATGTTTTACTCGCCCTCAAGGCATCCTAGCTGAATGTGGTTATATTCTTGAAGAACAATACAGGCAAAGTTATAATCCTACATATCATTTTACTTCCAAGCGGTAGAATGGGAATGAATTGTTGACTTTTTGAAGCTTCAAATAGTGCATCCATCGATCAAAGAACTGCTCGACACGGCTCTGTGGTCTTAACAAAGGTTTTCTCAAGCCTTGAGGGTGAGTAAAACGTGGGGAAATTTTGATTTAGTAGTGACATATCGGTTTAAAGTATTTCAAGTAATTGTGTTATCATTTACACATCAGCCTGTGTGACTTTCTTCCACAGAACACAAAATAATATATTTTGAAGAATGTTGTTAAGAGCCCCCCATTCACTTGCATTGGTTTTGTGTCCATAAAAGTCAAAGTCAGCTTTGTCAATTCTGCCACATGTACCGTACATACATACAGAGAATTGAAATTGCGTTACTCTCTTACTCCCTGGTGCATACAGATAACACTAAACACAAACAGTAGAACGCAAAAATACAGATAAGTACAAATCAATATCTATATATATATCTATATACCTATATCTATATCTATATCTATCTCTATCTCTATCTCTATATATACATATACATATACATATACATATATACATACACACATATATATATATATATATATATATATATATATATATATATATATACACACACACATGTATACATACATATATACATACATACTGTATATATACATGTATACATATACATATACATATACACATATACACATATATACATATACATATATATACACACACACACACACACACACACACACACACACACACACATATATATATATATACATACACACACACACACACACACGTATATGTATGTGTGTATATATACATACATATATGTGTGTATATATACATATACATATACATATATATACATACATATATATATATACATACACATATACATACATACATGTTAGGGCTGTGCGATATGACGATATATATCGGATGGACGAAATAAAAAGTCTATCGTTTCATATTATGTTCTATCGTTTATTTCGTGGTGTCGCAAAATACATTGTTTACGGTACTTTTTCATCATTTGGATGACTGCGATCTTTACACTCCACCACGGGGCGTGAAGGGGAGACAGAAGCAGGTGGAGAACGACCAGAACTAAACGAGAGACTACATCTGTAGCATGGGCATGCGTTTTTAAGCACTGCAGTTTTAAAACAACCGATTTTAAGCTGTTGAAACGCAAACAACAGCGCTATGCGTGCGCCGTCTCTGTTTCTGTGTGAGAGGACCGCGTTTTTTTGCCGCTTTATTGGATTTGAACGATTACATAAACACACTTATGCGTCAGAATCCCCGTCTTTGCAAGTATCCTCATAAACACAGCGATTTAGGTCTTGAGAGAGAAAACAGCTGCAAGAGAAAACGCATATGTAACAGTGTATTGGATCTGGACTTCGGTCTTAAAGGGGAAGCGGTCCAATATTCGTTCTGTCTGTCATTCATATTAATCATAGCACATTGCTAGAAAATCTCTCACTGCTCTTGACTAAATCACTTTTGTAACTTTAATAATAAGAAATAAAATAAAATAATGATATATTTATATATATATGTATAGAATCTATACATAATACACGTTAATTATATCTATCATAGATAGATACAGCACTATCTATCCATGATAGATATAATTAACACATGTATTATGTATATATACTATACATATATATAAATATTATTTAAAAAAAAAAAAAAGAATAATGATATTTATATACATGTATAGAATCTATACATAATACACATGTTAATTATATCTATCATAGATAGATAGATATAATTAACACAGTGAAGACTAATTAATTTACACAATGTATGTAGCTTTTCTTATTTATTGTAGTTTTTTGTCCTATTGCTTGCAATTAGTTTCTTATTCTTATTTTATCACTGACTGTTTATTTATCTTCAGTGAGCTTGAGTTTTTTTGTGTCTCTCTTTTTAGACTTGTATTAGTTTGATATTGACATTGGTGACAAGGATTATGAAAGTTCTATAGTATCAAAGATTTCAATATCATAAAGACCTTTTTAAAAGAAACAAATTACTATATCATGATATATATCGTTATCGTGATATAAAATTAGTCATATCGTGATATAAGATTTTGGTCATATCGCCCACCCCTAATACATGTACACACATACATACACAAAATGCAACTATTACAAATAAATAATAGTGAATGGGGGCTGTGCTGTTCTGTTACCAACATTGTTCAAAATTCTGCAGAGGACAGTAATTCATACAGGTTTGAAATGACAAGAGGGCGTGTAAATGATGACAGAATTTTGAATGTGAACTACTCCTTTAAAAGGGGTTGGTTCACCCAAAAATGCATTTTGAACACTGTTGAGTAGATTGATAAATGCCTCTGATTGGCCATTGTGGCACTGCACTCAACAAATATGTCTGTGATTGTCTACAATGGTCAACACATGGGAGCGTTTGATTGTACAAGTGTTTAAATGTTTAAAAGCATTTTCAAAGCCAAAGAGAGTGTAAAAGTACGTCTTCACCAAAAAATGAAAATTTTGTCATCACTAACTCTACTCTTGTAATAAACCATACAAATTTTATTTTTACGCTAAACACAAATGAAGATATTTAATGCAAGTTAGCAACAGACGTTTGGGCTCTACATTGACCTCCATAGTAGGACAGCTAACCAAATTTTGTAATACATTTTCAGATGAAGGGGTGTTTTTTTTTTTTTTCTTCCACAGTCCCTCATTACTCTGTTCTTGTATGTTTTTAGGCTGATCAGAGGGAGGAAGCGGAGAGAGAATTTGAAAAGACCACCATGGCATTTTTTGTGATCCGTGAAAGTGATGCTCTTAGTCGTGCACTGGACATTTCCATTGTCATTGACGGTGTGGAAGTACTAAATGAGTTGCCCTCTGTTGCATGTGCCTGTGCCATGATGTTTGGACTCATTTATGCACTGAACTTAAAATATCCTGAAGGACTCAAATATACCTTTGAGGCCTTTCAAAAAATAATCATGGACATAGAGAGTAAGCAGATGAGCCGAAGGGTTCAGAACCTCTCTTCAAAGCTGCAAGAGTAAATTTGTTTCCTTTGACCCAGCTACAATGTTCTGCTGATGTTAAATTTCTTAGTAGTACAGTTAACTTTGTATAAAAGGCTTTATACAGTCCAACATCTTCAGTTTACTAAACCTGATTTGTTTTATCTTGGTTAAGTTGTTTTGTTTAGGGTTAGTTAAATAGTTTACCCAAAAATGAAAATTCTTTGGTAAAGGATGTTTACTCATCCTTAAGCTATTCAAGTATTTTAACTTAAGTATTAAACATTTTATGACAATTATGAGAGAAGTTTCATTTTTGGGTAAACTATTCGGTGAAAATACTTTTTTTTTTCTTTCTACCATTGGCTAATTTGGTAGGTGTTTTATTAAAAGTGTTTGGTTTTACACTGCCCATTTTAAACCAGATTTTTGGCCAAACTTGTTTTAACTTCAGAAGAATTCTAAAGGTTTGATTGTGTAGTCCGTTCTAAGTGACTGTTCATGGAAATATTACAGAATTATAAAGGTTTGATTGTGTAGTCAGTTCTGATTGACTGTTCATGGAAAGATTGCACGTTTCTCTTTGAAACCATAACTGATTCTTATGCTGAATTTACATTGTATCCAGTGTGTCTATGTATATGGATACTAAAAACTGTTATACAGTATGTGTTTTTATAACAATACTATACACATTGTAGAAATGTTTTATGACAAAAATTGTCAAGTTTATGATGTGTTTACATTGTTAGACAGTGTGTATTTGTATGAGGATACTGTACACATTGTAAAAAAAAATTGTATTATGACAAAATAAATTGTCAAAAGTTTGATGCTTGAAGTCATTCATCTTAGACGGATGATAAAATTACACATTCTGAAAGTAAATACATGTCTTTATATTACATTGATATTTTAAATTGTATTTGGTTGGATACTTGGTTAGATGTAAAGTAAAATAATTAAGATCATACAAAGAGAAAACATTAAGACAAAGTATAATTTGAGATTTCATTAAACTTAAAAACTTTATTTGATTCAAAGATACTTTTTGCTTTGGCTAAGTAATGGATAGTTAATTCTTTTCAAAGTAAAAATTTTAAGTTGATAAAAAGTAAAGTAATTAGATGTAACAAGTTGACGCAAAATTTTTACTTTGATCCAATGATACACTTTTTTCAGTGTATGTATATAATTCTTGGTTATGTTCAACCAGAGGCAAAGGACTTGTCATCTTTACTGATTGAATTGTATGCCTTGTTTTATGAATCATTAAAATATATATTTATTTTACATGTTTTATATATTTAATTAACTCAGTACTAATGCACATATTTGATATTTGTAAAAAATAATTTTCTTCTAAAGCTAAAAGTGAAGCCAGTATGCACATAATATATGGGAACATGATATCCTGTGGCATAATGCCATTTTTCCAACAATATCAATTCCTGGTTTGAGAGCAGCAGGCTTCACAAGCAATGCTGAGCAATGCTAAAAAAATATATATATATATATTTTTTTTTTACACCAGAAGCAGCATTTCTATGGTGGAAATGACTTCAGATTGGGCACCTGCACCCTGATGGTGGAAATGGGGCTTTAGATATAGATTGAGTCCCTCCTTCAATAGATTGTTTTTTTGTCCAAATTTTTACGTTGAAATACCAGTAAACCTCTACCGGCACACCTCTCTTCAACAAGCGGCATGATTTGAGGTTTCATTCATGTCCGTAGAAGAAATGGTGAAGGACAAGCTACAAGTTTAATACTCGGGGTTAGTGATTTGAACAAATCCATAATCCTAAATCTGAGCAGTGCAAACATTGATGCTTGACTTGGTAAGCGCTACTAATTATTACACAAATCTCCAGATATTACAGGAACAGTCTTTCACTTTAGCTGTGATCTATTTTATGGTGTCAGGAGGACGTCTCTGGAGAATAAGCTATTCACAGAAGACAGATTTGCACTTTTTTCCATATTCGATGCAGCATGTAATTACTACCCTCTAAAGGTGTGAGAGCACAAAAGCCATACTGCAGGAAAACTGCCATCTCTCTTGCACACATTTAGTCTCATGAGAATGAATTTAAGATGAAAAACCATCTCAGTTTGTAATGATGTGAGAATGGAGTGATAGTTCTCTCTCTCTAGAGAAGGACACTTGACAAAAGCTTCCTGTCCAACACCTCTCTCATCCTCCATTTATTTTTACTCTGTATGCAAAGACAACAAGAGCAACAACTGCTGTCTAATGATGCAACGTGATCTCATTAGCATATGTAGGAATGTGCACATAAAGTGTGGTCCTAACACATTGTTCTGTATATGTATATAAAAAAAATCTTAAAGAATTAATAAAAAAAAATCCTATTTACACTCTCTAAAGCATACACAATTGTATGCATGTATTTAAAACGTCAGATACATGTACAAATACACTGTTAAATATTTATATTATATTTAAATATTAATATTTAAAATCAATTAATATCTTTTTGAACAATGTTAAAAATATATTAGTTGACACATTGACTGACTTCATATTAAGCTTGATATTTTGTTCTGTTATTTCTTAAGACTAGACACAATAGTCAGAACTGTTAAATACATGTAAATCAATAAATGAGAGAAACAAGTTGTTATTGATAATGACTGTAACAACAAAAGAGAGTGCATGACTTTACCTTTATTAATAAAATCTGAGTTTTATTTATTTATAAATTAGCCATTTTCAAGCATCTTTCTCAGCAAAAAAAACATCTCTTTAGTCTCTTCTCTTCCTTTACTGATAAACATCTGTCTGTTTCTGAGTTTTAAACACAGTCACTTGCTTCTGGAAAAGGTTCCAGTAATTCTAGTTTTGACCAGATGTTCAACAACAAGAGGATTCATAAACATTTGTGTGACCCAAAAGCTGTATATGTAAAAAAAGAAAAAAAAAAGTTTTGTAAAGAAGCTATTTAAGTGCTTTCCAAACATAAGAAAAAAATGTATGTGTACACTAGTGTTGACTGCAACAATAAATGGTTGAAACAGTTTCAGAAATTCCAGTTTTGAGTTCCAGAATTGAAATGTTTCGAAAAAAAATAGTATTTTTGATAACACTAGTGTGCACTATGTATTTGACTCATTATTTAATTCATTAGACATTGGTTTTGCATTTCGACTGAGAATTCACTTGGCAATCTGAAACCTGTACATCATATTCAATGCAACTGAGCCGTTTAAATCAAGCTTTTTCATTTAAATAATGACACTAACTTAACATTGCAAATGGACAGCTCTGATAACAACAGTGCACGTTCAGTGGTAATAATGTGTTAACTCTTTCACAGTAATATCTGACAGGTTAAACCTACAGCGGTTTAAACCATTAAATTTAATTTCCACTATAATGACATGAGTTTCATCCACCTCTCTCCCATCTAACCTTGCTGCTAAGGCACCTAATGCATGATGTATGAGAGCAAAGAACGCCGGCATATGCATAACCACAGCGGGAGAGACTAGCTAAAGGCAAGGTTATCTCGAGTCAAGTGAAATATAAAGCTTCACCTCTTTCAACAATATTAAGGTTATGATAATGTCTAGATTTATGTTGGTTCCCAAGCACGACAGATGCCAACGGAAGCGGCCTGAAGCTAAAGCAAGGAGAATAAACACGAGCCCAAAGGAAAGCAGATTCTAGTGTTTTGTTTTGTTCTGAGCCCATTTTCATTGGCTGCCAATACGATGCTGTATGTTTTGACTGTGTGATTGAAAATGAGCTATAATCATCATGCTAATGTGTTAAGCACAAAGAGGAAATTAATAATGTCGTTCCTCGCACTCTCCCCTGACTTTCAATTGGATGATGACCAAAGTCGAAACACCAAGAACAAAATAAGAGAGAGAGGTGCCAAACGCGATCATACCCCATTCATTCATAATGTTCATTTTCAGTCTGCCAGAACAAAGCAGAAAGCAGAGGCATTCATCTTTGTTTATGTGTGCATTGGGGGTATTATATGGCATGTTCACATGTTTTGCCACGTCTCTATGCATTATATATTTGGAGCTGTGCACTGATATGATTTCTTGAAGAGGACAATAAGGCTAAACAAGAAATAATGTGCCATCAGGAGGTCATTATCGCAAAATAAACCCGACAGGGCGATCGGGACCCCGCCGTGAAGCAAACTATTACCCTGAAAAGGTTTATTTTGCCATAATGACCATCTGACTGCACATTATCCCACTTATTACACAGCTACTTAGCAAATAAATAAATAAATAGATGGACATTAAATATTGATTTGAGCTGAAATTACTCTATTATGTGAGAATAAAGAGAATTTGAAGTGATAGCAGAGAGAATAAATGAACACAGCTATGTGGAAAACCAGATGTCTGAGACAGTGAACATACAATTGTATTAAAGTAGGTTCCTTGCAGCTGACCTATCGGAATCAAATATTCCAAAGAGCCATATAATATACAAAAATATAGGTGTTGTAGGTGGCCTAAATATATATATACACATTTTTAATTTATGATCAATATTCCACAGAACAATTTCATAAACAAAAATACGATTTACTATTAATATAACACATATAAATTACATAATGCATAATGTAGACAGACCTGGCAAATGTGTGAATATATGTGATATAAAACCCCCATCGTGGAAATTTCCCAACATGCATCATGGCAGCAACAACAGACCTAGCAGGAAGTGATGTCATCTGCTGTATCTCTCACCTGATTAATAATGTTGTCCACTTCCACTCCCCAGAACATCGCTACAGGACGCTTGTGGTGTGATACGGGAGGCTGGTTGGGGTGTGCAGGTTAAGTATCCATTCAGGCAGCTGCGGTTGATACCAGAGATGAGGAAGGAGGGAAGTGAAAAGGTGAATTACAGCCTGCAGCCGTACATAAGCGTAATGAAAGACTAAAGACTACAGCACAGGTTAAATAGATGGGTTAGAATAAAGATGACACAAGCTTTCATCTTTGATTATAATCATAATACAGGATTAACGCTTCAAAATGAGATTCCCTCAAGAGCTTCAACCTAATGGGATCTGTTAATTGAAATCATACTGAAACTTCAACATTGTATGCAGGGCAGCACAAAACAGACTTTTTCCTTCTAAAAATAACTAGTTACAAAATAAAAACATTTTTGATCACCTGATACTGTATAAGATGTCACCTGACAGAGCTCAAAAAGTGTGAGACATTACAGGACCGATTGGGGCTAAATGCCACACTTTGTATTTAAGTGAAGTGAATATAATATTTCAAAGAGTGTAGAACAGATACATACCTTATTCTGGTATGATTGCTCTGGTAACCAGCAGCCAATCTGTGGTGTTTTAAATGAACTGTAAAACGGTGACAGCGCCAGTCAGGGACAGGACCTCAAAAGCCAGAAAACGGGGACGTCTGGTCACCCTACCGAAACTACAGTACACATGAAAAAACTATGTAAATCAGGGTTTCTGTAGGTCTTAAAAAGTCGTAATTTGCCCTTCCACAAATTAAGGCCCTAAAAGAGCTTAAATTAGAGCAGAAAGTATTTATAAAATCAATGTTTAAACATCCTTAAATCATGACACATTTACTTGAGATGCAAAAGTCTTGTTTTTGAGAAACTGAACACAATTAAGTGAGTTTATGCTTAAAACTAGAACATACATGTCAATGGGTTATGAGCCCACTTGCAGATATTCGGCCTTTTTTTACTGTAAATTCACTTCATTTTGAAACTATCAGTTTCTCAGAAAACAAGACTTCTTAACATGCCATTTTACATCTGGAATTTTTTAGACATTTGTACTGGAAAACAAATTAAAGTACAGAGGAAGAACATCACTTTTGTGCAGTGTAACCAGAACGTTTTTTTCTTAATTACTTAAAAAGTATTGGAGATCGGTTATACATTGTATTTTCAAACTTTTAATACAACACATTGTGTTCTCATTAGACATTTACATTGAGAACATATTGATGAATTGTGTTCCCTTCAATTTACTCCTTAATTTTTCTTCAATTGGTCTTTAAAGAATTCTTAAATTTACCTTTATAAAACTTAGAAACCCTAGTAAATGCAACAAAAACTCATTCCAAACATAAAACCACCTTTTACAAACCAATTGCAAATGTTTTATAGAAAGTGTATTAAATGCAAAAAACGAATATCTACTACCATTAAACATGAAGTATATGTATAACATGTTATTTTTTGAAGAGCTTGGTTAATCAGGCCAATAAAAGACCCTTAAGTGTTCAATGGATTGTACTGTTTTTTTAACAACATACTGATTATTCAGCTGACAAAATTTCTTCTGGGAAAGAAAAAAAAACTTCAGTATAGGCAAAACTCCATAAAACTGCTTTGAAAGTTGTGAGTTGCGTGAGTTGTGAAAATGCATGATCTAGGATCTTTATACAGTGCCCGACTAAGATCTATAGAAATTTCAAAAAGCTTCATAACAGTTGACTCAACGCAGACTCATTTGCTCAAATTACATGACTCACTGGTTCAAAACAAATGATTCACCGAGGTTTGAAGCTTCACAAAGTGGTGTTTCAAAAGTGCCCATACACAACACACACAAGTCAGAAGTGGCTCTTTTATCCAATCACAATACTACATGACAGACAACTAGTCATCCTGTACACTTCAGATCAAACAGCAGGGGTTTGCCTTGAACAAGGTTGTACAGGTATAAATTTGGTTATAGAATGCGGCCCTCACTCCCATAAATAACCAAACTGTGTGTGAACATTAAATTCTGTTGCTGTTTGAACCTGGCCTAGTATGGACACATCCAGTGAAGGTTTGAAGCTAAACCAAGCCAAACCGTGAGAGAAAACAAGAAAAGGGTCGTAAATATCAAAACAGATTTCTAAAGCTTTTGAGCTCTTTGCTTTGACATCGATTTGCCGGCATGTTTACTTGTTTTGCCTTTCTCAATTAGCGCTAAACCTCAGCGCTCTTGTTTTTCTCAACACGTTGTTTTCGCTGTCCCAGCGTTTCAACAGCGCACGCTCTGAATACAAAAGGCCCAAACGCAGACACCAGGCGCCTCTGTTCCTGTGTCTACCGTGCTTCAACAGACTGATGGGAAGGTCAAGGAGGACATGGGCAGGGACTGTTTGTGGAGTCCCGGCGAGAATTGAATCAGATCACCAGCACATCGGCAGCACAGCACAAATTAAGCTCCCCTGTTGCGCTGCTGAAGTATTTGTGAGTGAATTGATAAATGCCTTTCAAAGCAACCAAATTTTCTTCCAAACACACACACACTGCTGAATTATGTATAGTGTCTCCTTTGTTGCAGTGCGTTTTGTTTCTGCTTTACATGAAATCTGATTTAGGAACAGACGAAATGTCAACTTTAGCCAAGTCTGCAAGCGGGGGGATTGTTCTTATTTTGCATGCCACAAAGACGTCTTCTGCGGGAAGATCAGACTGAAAAAGCTTTTCTGTAAACGAAACACATGCAAATGAATCAGCGTAGTATATGCATCTCATTTACTCAGTTGTGTATCAGTCAAGAATGTGCTTGTGTGGTTTTAAAGAAAAATCACTATCTACCTCTTTCACTCAATAAAAAACACAAGCTTGATTAAATAAGATAGATAGTTCTCCCTAAAAATAGAAAATCTGTCATCATTTACACACACTCATGTTGTTCCAAAACTGTATGACTTTCTTTTTACAGAACACAAAAGAAGAAATTCTAAAGGATGCTAATAACTGAACAATTTTGGTTATCACTGAAGTCCATTTTAATAACAAAAAATACTGACAGGGAACCAGGGCCGTCGCTAGGAATTCTGGGCCCTGTGCACTGAATTTGCTATGGGGCCCCCTCAAAATCACATTCAGTGAGTTCCCACAAATTCCCCCTTGTTTTAATGGGTCATAGGGCCTTCAATTTGAGTAAATAAATGAATATGTAAAACAGGACAGAAACGATAGATATCACTGAATTCACAACAAATGCAACAAACTTAATAATGCATTTTTGTCAAATAGAAAAGCACTTGAGAGTAAAGCATTGATTTTGAGCTAGACTGCTGGAACGTTACTGATAATAAATTCATCATTTCCTCACCCTCGTGTCATTCAAAATGACTTTCTTCTGTTGAACACAAAAGAGGATTTTGTAGATTGTTACCAAACCATTTTGGTTACCCTTGATTTCTACTGTATGGACAAAAATGTCTTGAATTTCTCAAATTACGTTCCACAGAAGAAAGAAATTCATACAGGTTTGGAATGACATGATGTTGAGTAAATGATAGTCTCGCGTAGTCAGACCTTCAGACTGACGGCTGAAGGTCTGGAATAGATGGCAGCATTTATTGGCCAAGGCCCCCCCATGAGGCCGTTTGACCGACATGTCAAACAACCAATCACAGTTCGTTTCATTCAGCGTCACATTTCGGTGCGTGGAAATGTCACCACAATAACAGACCGGTGTGTGAAACTCTCTGAAGTATTTTAAAGATTCTATGCCGTGAACTTTAAATATGTCACATACTTTTGAAAATCCAGCGTTTAGTTGATCCTGATAAGCGTTCGCGTTCACAGTTGTAAACACGACGGCTTTCTTCTTTCGTGAGGGGGTTTGGCGTCACGGCATCTTTGTTTCCAGGCGGAACGTTAAAGAACGCGACACACACGTCTCCCGGAAATCCTGTATAATTCAACCAATCCGATGATGACTTCGACACTCCTGAAATGTTTCCAGATAAGTGTGCCATATGCATCAGACGTTTAGCCAACGGTCCGTGGGCGTGACGTCTGAGGCTGAGACTAAGTAAACGATGACAATTTTTTATTTTTGGGTGAATCTCCCTTTAAGAACTTTATTATTTGTAAATAATAAGCACCTAATTGTATGCGGAAATTGTCCATTTGTTCAACCCTCTTGGTCTTCTTTAGGGGTAAACACATGCGGTGATATATATGATAACCAAGGCCTCTGTTCATTTCAGACATTAAGAACCAAATTTTGTTTACCAGCATCTGCATATTTTGTCTTTCTTCAATTACGTTCTGCTCTCAAAGCGTATGGGGTTCCGTGGACTTTTTCCATTTCCTCTCATCCTATGCGGGACTGGATTGCACCATCTGCTGGTCGGCCATCTGTTTCTTTGATAATAAAATTATTGATTGCATTACAAAACCTCTTTCTATTAAAACTATATGGAATAGGGAATTATCTGACCTTAATTTATCTGTCGACTGGGAGAGAGTGTGGTCTAATCTCAGCTTAACATCTAAAAATCTGGCTCATCGTCTTATTCACTTCAAAGTCATTCATAGAGCATACATAACTCCTTACAAAAGATTCAAAATGAAACTACAACCAAATTTTAACTGCCATACTGTATATGTAACACTGCATCATCAGGTACGCTTCTTCATATGTTTTGGGAGTGTCCCATCGTCATTAATCTTTGGACACATGTAAACCTGGTTTTATCCATCAGAATGGTTTTATTCTGGTCTCTGTATAAGCTTAATACAAAAGAGAATGTTGTTTGCTGGTCTTACGGCAGCGAAGAAGACAATAATACAGAACTGGTTTATGCCACACATGTGTAGAAAAACATATTGGATCCGTAGCCTCCTGCAAATAGTGACTTGTGAATGTACAACAGCGCGAATTAATGGGGCCAAGCCTTCCACTGTTGATGCTTGGCAGTGTTTTTCCTCTAATATACGTGATTATATAAAGGAATGACTTGTTGAGTTTTTTCTCCCTCTCTCTCTCCCTTTTGATTGGACTTTTTGAATAGGGAGTATACGTTCGTTGTTTTGTTGTGTTTTTGTTTGTTTTGAATGGATATTATGTTGTGTGTGAAAATAAATAAAAAATGTTGATAACAAAAAAATAATAATAAGCACCTAATTTATATAAGACACTGATATTTATCTTTAATCAGTCTCTTATTGAATTAACATTTTACTTCAATTAAAATTCATTAGAACTAAACATGTTAGGCTATGGTGTTGTTGGATAGATATTTATCTGCTGCTATTAGCGTTTTTGTAGTTTTATCCATCACATTGTGAGAAATCTACAAAACAACTTCTATGAAATTAAAATATTCCACAATATATAATAACACACTGTAAAAAGTGATGCTGACTTAACTTAAAAAAATTGAGGAAACCCGATGCCTTAAAATTATTAAGTAAATAATAATAATAAAAAAAAAGTTAAGTGACAATTGACCATTCACTTAACTTATACTTTTTTTATTATTCATTACTTAATAATTTTAAGGCAACGTGTTTCCCCAATTTTTTTAAGTTAAAGGGGTGGTTGATTGCGATTGCGAAAAACAGCACCTAATATCGGGGAGGTCTCCCTCGTTTTGGCGATCGGCCCACTACTTGAATGGAATGTCCCGGTGTTCCCGATGGCCAGTAGGCGGGCCCTATGCACTCTGTCATCCTTTTCCCCCTACTAGCGACGCCCCTGCATGGAACAACATGAGGGTGAGTAAATTATTTCAGGGGTTTTTTGGTGAACTATCCCTATAATGAAAACATTTTCGTTAAGTTAAAATTTAAAATGATTTGAATGGATTTGTTGTAGTCTTGCATGAAAAACATTTTCATGCAGTAAAATTAAGACTTTCACAAAGAGGCCATGCATTGACAATAATTAAAATTTCAACATGAAAATGACAGAATGGGATACATTTATTTGTTTATATTTTAGCTATTGATAGCAGGCTTTATTTCCATGTTTTAAAAGCAAAAGATACAGAGATACTTTAACTTAGTAAAGTAAAATAAACAACACGAATGGATAATGTTCACAGTCACATGGAAAACCTGAAGATAACCAGAAATTTCATTGATGTCATTTACCGGACTGGGGGGGGGGGGGGTATATATATACATATATCTAGTTATGCTCAATTAGAGTATTGAACTGGTCCAGTAATACAGTAATTTGGATGACTGGATAAATCACGAAAAACATTACGGAAATCCATGGGTAGCATTTTACCATTTTTCATAGGCCTACAGTTACTAAAAAAACGCTGTTACCAAAATGTTATCCAGTAATGCCTGAAGCATTGCCACTGATCCCCCTGAGAGGAGACTGACATGTTATGGTGACTACTGTAAATCAAGAACTTATGGAGAACAATCTCCATACAACACAGAGAATTCTTGTCAGCTCTGGATATGATGCAATAACCAGAAAGCTCCTCATCCCTTGTGTATATACAGCACGGCTGTTTTCAAAAGAATGCTTTAGTACGATGTTGAGGAAGCTATGCAGGTAAACAAAGCAATCGTGCTCATTTTGTTTTTGAATAAAATATGAAGAATACTGAAACACAGACAGCTTTGCTCAGCTTTATCATCAGCGTGCTGTTGAACGGGGTCAAAGCAAAACTGAATTTGCTGAAGAAAGCAGTACCCTTTGTGAGCCCGAACAGGAGGATTTTGGCGCTACCTGAAAACGCTGTTAGCAGAAAATATGATGGTCTGTATGATATTTCCAAAGGTTATAACAAGTCTTGCTCAGCGGTTGTCCTCGTGGCTGTATCAATAAAAGGTTGTGCTTGTCAGTGTTAACAAATCCACTGACAAATAACAGGGCAGTGTGGCATTTGATTTCCAACTGTCCGTGCAGTAAAGATAAAGCTCTGGTCAGAACACGTTTCTGGTCTTTGGGTTAAATTGCTGTTGCGGTGTGTCCGTTAAAGGACAGCTCGCCTCAACTGTCCACCCGGACAGTGTCTTTATTCTTTTCAGGAATACATAAGCATTTGAGAAAATTTCTTCTCTTATGTTATTTTGCTTCAGGATTTTACGTGACTTAAACCGAGAATCAGGGCCGGATTTATGCATAGGCATTCTAGGCACGTGCCTATGCTCGCTCGTCCAGGGGCTAAACACAATGAAGAGATATATATAATATTTTTTGTTATACTATGGGCTATCTACAACAGTAAAAGAACCAAAACCCCAGAAGACATTGAGCAAATAAATATAACAAGCAATAGGGTAAAAAATGATCCAACTATCCTATTTCTGTTTTCCTCCTTTTTATGTACGGAAATCATGCTAACCTTCTACCGTTCTCTCAGTCACACACACAGTACAGACACGCACTTGCGCGCACGGGCGGGGACACAAAATTTAGTTTTGCCTATGTCACGATAGGAGGTAAATCCGGCCCTGCAGAGAGTGACAGGAAATTGAAAGAGACTATTAAATATCTTGCATGCCAGACTCAAACTGGACCACTAGATCACAGCTCTATTGAAATTAGTTCAATAATTTTGTATTCAATGGGTAAAAAAAGCATAGTTTCCATTATTCTCCAAACCCCAACCTTAAGTATTATACTTCAGTGCATAACTTGCAAAGTTTTTCTATTACAGACAGGAATGATTCTTCAAATCATGTGGCTTGTTGAGAAGAGGTGTGTTATTACTTTTTTTGATTGCACTTGGCAGATAATACAATATCTACACAAATAAAGGAAAGGCAAGGCAAGGCAAGTTTATTTATATAGCACATTTCATACACAATGGTAATTCAAAGTGCTTTGCATAAGGATGTAAAATAATCATAAAAAAAATAATCGCAAGAATAAAACAGGTAACTTAAAAACTTTTTAAATGATTTAGAAATTTATTTAAAATGAATTTAAAACAGTTAAAAATAGAAAATGATTATACATAAAATACAGTGCAATCGGGTCGGATGTAGCACAGTGCTCGTTCAATAAATGCACAGCTAAACAGATGAGTTTTGAGTCTGGATTTAAATGTGGCTAATGTTTTAGTACATCTGAGCTCTTCTGGAAGCTGGTTCCAACTGCGGGCGGCATAATAGCTAAAAGCGGACTCCCCTTGTTTTGTGTGAACCCTTGGTATTTCTAACTGACTCGATCCTAATGATCTGAGTGGTCTGTTAGGTTTATATTCAATGTGCATATCTGCAATGTATTTAGGTCCTATGCCATTGAGTGATTTATAAACGAGTAAAAGTACTTTAAAATCAATCCTAAATATAACTGGAAGCCAGTGTAAGGACCTGAGGACTGGTGTGATATGCTCAGATTTTCTGGTTCTAGTCAGAATCCTGGCATCAGCGTTCTGGATGAGCTGCAGCTGTCTAATGGTCTTCTTTGGAAGGCCGGTGAGGAGACCATTACAATAGTCCACCCTGCTGGTGATAAAGGCATGAACAAGTTTCTCCAAGTCTTGACTGGAAACAAAACATCTAATTCTTGCAATGTTTTTGAGATGATAGTATGCTGATTTAGTTACTGCTTTGATATGACTACTAAAACTAAGGTCTGTCTCCAGAATCACACCAAGATTCTTGACTTGATTTTTAGTTGTTTGACCCCTAGAGTCAAGGTATGCATTCACCTTCATCTTTGTTTCCAAATGCAATGACTTCAGTTTAAATAAATAAATATTTAAAAATATATATCTAAAGGTTCTTTACATGTGGTAACAGTTCTATTTAGAACCGTATCAGCCTGAAGAACCCTTTTATGTTGATGGTAATGGTTCTTTCTGTTAGAGTTTCCCACCTTTTTGGTTTTCAAATCTGTAACTGCCAAAGCCACCTCATTACTGATTTTCTAATAACTCAACACACTCTTGACAGGCAAATTGCTTTCATAAAATGTCTATAAACTTTCAAATTGTATCTGGTTTCCTACCAATCATGTCTTTTTCTCTTTAGTTTAACAAAACATGAAGGCGTGAGCAGCTCTGTTCGGCTGAGGATATTTCTTTTGAACTGAACTATTGAATTGGTTATTGGATTTATGATCCATACTGCTAGTTTTTTTTTTTTTAAGTAATTGGGTTTATGCAAGTAACTCCCCAGCAACCACCTAGCAACCACCTGGAACACCCCAGAACACCTCAACAACCACATGAAACACGGCAGAACACCTTTGCAACTATCTACAACACCTCAACAACCACCTGGAACATCCCATAACACCTCAGCAACCACTCAAAACACCCCAGCAACCACCCGAAACATGCCAGAACACCTCAACAACCACACGAAACACAGAAAAACACCTTAGCAAATAGGGCTGGGCGATATATCTCATGCGATATGCATGCGCATCTCGTCAGTAAAGCCGGCTCCTTGATTAGCGGTTAATCTCCATCACCTGTTTTCTGATGGAGCGGCATTTAATACGCAGAGCCGTAGATCACTGATAAGCGACGCAATATCGCTTTCATTATCGCAGATGAATCGCCTTCGATATGAACGTGATATTGCGTCGCTTGTTAGTGAACTACGGTTCTGTGTATTAAATGCCGCTCCATTTGAAAACAGGTGGTGGAGATTTACCGCTAATCAAGGAGCCGGCTTTACTGACAAGATGCGCATGCATATCGCATGAGATATATCGCCCAGCCCTATTAGCAACTGCCTACAACACCCCAGCAACCACCCGAAACACCCCAGAACACCCCAGCAACCACCCGAAACACCCCAGCAACCATCTACACTGAATTTTTTTTTAATTGAATTTACTAAATTTTATTAAGGTAAGTGGTTGCAATCAATTTATTTTAGCTACATTTAAATACATTTTGTTGAAAGTTGGTCAACTCATTTTTTTTATTTAAATGTAGCTAAAATAAATTGATTGCAACCACTTACCTTAAAATTTTTTAGTAAATTCAATGAACAATTTTTTTCATTGTAGAACACACCAGCCGAAACACCCCAGATCACTTCAACGACCACCTGAAACACCACAGAACACCTCGGCAACCACCCGAAACACCCCAGAACACCCCAGCAACCACACGAAACATGCCAGAACACCTCAACAACCACACAAAACATGCAAGAACACCTTAGCAACCGTCTACAACACCCCAGCAACCACCTGAAACACCACAGAACACCTCAGCAACCATCTTGAACACCTCAGCAACCACCCGAAACACCCCAGAACACCCCAGCAACCACCCGAAACACCCTAGAACACCTCAGCAACCATCTACACTGAAAAAAAATCATTGAATTTACTACATTTTTTTAAGGTAAGTGGTTGCAATCAATTTATTTTAGCTACATTTAAATACATTTTGTTGAAAGTTGGTCAACTAAATTTGTTTATTTAAAAGTAGCTAAAATAAATTGATTGCAACCACTTACCTTACTTTTTTTTTTGTAAATTCAATGAATATTTTTTTTCATTCTAGAACACCCCAGCAACCAGCCGAAACACCCCAGATCACCTCAACAACCATCTAGAACACCTCAGCATCCACCCAAAACAGCCCAGAACACCTCAGCAACCACCCGAAACACCCCAGCAACCAGCCGAAACACCCCAGATCACCTCAACAACCACACGAAACACCACAGAACACCTCAGCAACCATCTAGAACACCTCAGCATCCACCCAAAACAGCCCAGAACACCTCAGCAACCAGCCGAAACACCGCAGCAACCACCTGAAACACCCCAGAACACCGCAGCAACCACCTGAAACACCCCAGATCACCTCAACAACCACACGAAACACCACAGAACACCTCAGCAACCATCTAGAACACCTCAGCAACCACCCGACACACCCCAGAACACCGCAGCAACCACCTGAAACACCCCAGAACACCCCAGCAACTACCTAGAACACCCCAGATCACCTCAACAACAACCTGAAACACCAGGGCATCTCAAACATCACCCAAAACATCCCAAACACCTCAATAACCACCCAGAACACTACAGTAACCAACCGAAACACCCCAGAACACCTCAGCAACCACCTGGAGCACTACAGAAACCAACCGAAACACCCCAAAACAGCCTAGAAACAACCAAGCAACCACCTGGAACACAATACCACGCTTAGACCATTCAAAAAAAAAAAAAAAAAACCTGTTAACATGCACCAGGACGCCAGCGCACTGAAAGCCCTTTGTTTGCACACGTCATTGTTTTCAAACAGATAAAGTAAAACAGGACAAAATGAATCTTGACAAACTATATATCATTTTGAAGGTCTAAGCCTCTAGCATCGACGACAGATCGCTGTTTTTCGATAGAAAGCTTATACGGAATGTATTTGCTAAATTTGTGTAAGCAGTACACCAAAACATGTAGAAAAAAAACCCGCAGTACATACCATACTCATCCTGATAACGACTCTCAAACGTATCCACTGCTGTAAATCCTGGTTTAGTTTGAAAGATAAGAGTCCACTGAACAACATTCCATCGAGCACTTTTAGTCCAAAGAAACAACAACACTGTAATTTAGATCGATAATCCTTTGTTTACGTCTCATCTCTTGAGGGAGAGTTATTGTTTGTGTCCGTTATGGAACAAATTACGCTCAAAAACAGCGTCTTGGTGGTAAAAAAACAGCACGATTTTGTAGCAGACAATGTCCCAAACAGAATGAAATCATCCAAAAAAAAAAAAGTCAAAGATACACGGAAGATTGTTTATTTGAATTCTGGCGCTCCCTCGCGACGGCGCGTGACGCACGCTGTGACGCACCTGTCATCTGATGGGGCGTAACTTAGCGATCTTTTTAGCACAAATAACTTTCTTTTTTTTCTTCTTCAGCAGTTTTCATATATGTTTGCGTGTTTTGTGGAGAATGTGCCTGTATCTGTGTGATTAACATCTCTATGGCTGATAATCAGCATGTAATTACTGACTGTTCACAGATATCAGTGTGAATGCAGTCTATATAAAAGGCCATTATAATGTGAATATTGACTATATTGGGCAGCCATCAGTATGATTAGCATCTGTATGAATGATCGTCAGCAAGTGATTACTAATGTATGAGCATAATGTATCTGTATGTCAGGAAATCAGTATGTAATTAAGTTATTTTTTTTTATTATTATTGTTTTTTTTTCATCACTCAAAAATTATTATTATGGTATTATTCTAGTGCTCAAATAAATCACTGATACGATGTCTAAGATTCTGTATACAGTTTTATAATTGAAAAACTGCAGTGGCATGTATAAAGACTAAATAGTTTGTAGTAGAACTCTTCAATAATTTGGTAAATATTTTTCCTCAAACAGAGGGGGGGGGGGGGGACTAGAAAAATGTCTGCATGAATCTCATTTTTCATGGTATCTTCTTCAGATTTGAAATATAAACTCATGAGACATGTGACTTTCAACCCATTACTTTTCTGGATTGCTCCAGGGCTGATTTCATGTATTTTTATATGAAATAAAAAAAAAATTCAGTGTGGTACAATTTTTATCAAGGCACTTCAGTGTCTATAACTTTTTATATTTTTGAGCATCATCAACTCTGGATGATGGATAGTAAAGCCCAAAGGGTCTTCTTTCCAAAGACACCACAATTGTGTGTGTGGCACACTGAAGTCAGGAGCTGTTACCATTTTAAGTTAGTTAGTCATTTTCAGCTGTGATTCCCAATATGGGGGGTGCAGGTTAACAGGTTAATAAGAACAATGACATACTGATATAATCTATTGTACTTTATAATAAAAAGTCACAGATAGAATTTTATGGATCCTTTTTTTAGGATAAAAGACAATATAACTAAGAAGGATTCACTATCAACTCTTAAATAGTGGTCAGCAGTTAAAAAAAAATAGAAATAATCAATTTTGTCATCACTGTAATGATGCATGAATTATAATGATGTGTACATACTGATATTTAAATGTGGGAGTGAGTCCCATAAATTATCGTTCCATGTGTGTACGGAACAGCACAATAATCTAACCATAGCAACATTTTGTCGTCTTGCGGGAGTGAATAAAAGTTTAGCCGTTTGTTATTTAAGTTAAGACTTATTTCACTGTTATTTTCTTGCATCTCACATACAGACGAAGACACATTTCTGATGCATGTTCAACTACGTCATTAACAACTAGTTGTTCAGTTCAGTTCCGTACACACTGCGAATTTCTGTAAATGCGGTTGTCACTCCCGTATTTGTGTGTTTGGAATTCTGTGTGTACAGAACGCGATTAAGGAGTAAAAGGTGAACTGACAACCAAATTTAACTGCAGTGTGTACGTGGCCATTGTTTCAACCTCATTGGCTTGCCACATCTTAAATCCACTGCCAGACTTCAATACACACGTGAGACAAGAGAAAACTCATTCTCATGCCTCCTCTACACTAAGACACTAAGACATTTAAGCACATGCTTGACATTTAATGACAGGAAATGTGATGTTTCTCAAATGCCATTTTGGATAAAACATGTCTCAGGTATACAGCATAACACTGACACTTAAGCAATTTTGAATCTCAGAAGGGAAATATGATGCTAAATATTAAAGTGTTTTTTTTAATAGAGACTTTTCATTAAAAAGTATAAAGAGGTTACGTGACAATGATGTCCTGCTATTTGAAACGTGGCATGTTTATAGAGAATTAAAAAAAAGGACAATTTCAATGAATACTTTTCAGTCTTTAGTGAGTAGTATACTATTCAATTTCAAACACAACCAAATTCAAATTTGATTGCACAGACAAAAAATCATCAATTTATATATATATATATTTTTTTTTTTTTTTCAGTCTAATAATTTATTATTGTTTTGAGAAAGAATACAAATGAGAGCATTTGTTTTGTTTTTACCAGGAGCTTCTTATCCAAAGCAAATGTCATATTAGAGGAGCAGTTTCCTGGAGCAGTTGTCAGGTTAAGTGCCCTGCTCAAGAGCACAGTGCTGATAAGGGAAGTGTGCAGCTCTCAAGGGCTCAAACGCAAGACCTGTGGGTTATCAGACCAGAGCCAGGATCACTACATCACCTGCTTAAGAAAAAGAAACAGTTAAACTGAATGATGCTTCCTAACAGTTTCAGATCTTCAGATAAATGTAAATATTAGTTTTCATTTGTGAATAGGCCTACACAAGTGAATTTTAAAAAATATCACTACTTAGAATTGTTTTAATTGGAATATTGTTTTAATTGCTAATCGTTGGTAGATGCTGCAAATTTTGAAATATTTTCCATAAAATGTAAACCATCTTTCATGCCACAAGGTTTTCCATGCATATACAGTAGATGTACCCCATTAACATAATCATAATGATTAGCACCTAATAATAATAAACCTTTTTGAAGCACTTAAATTCCCATGTTCATGTTTTCTCAACTTCACTTTAAAATAAGTGTGAAATAAAAAAAGTTTGTATGTGTGTGTGTGTGTGTGTACATTGTGCATGTACAGTATAAATATATATATATATATATATATATTAGTTTATACTTGAGCTCAAGGCCTAAGCTTGACCATGTGTTTTCTGACAGACATTTCCCCCTCTGATAAGACTAAAAAATGTAAGAATAAAAATAAAGAATATGAAAAGTTTGTAAAGTAAAAAAAAATGTGTTTGTTTGTTTTTCAACAAACCTGATGAAGTCCAAAATCCACCAAACTGTAGGAATGACCGTTTACATACTGAAAGACTTTTGTGAACTTCAGTTTCTGAATGACTTATCTTCCAAAAAGTAACATCACAACAGCATGAACAATAGTAAATAGAAAAGTTTTGGATGAAGCTTTGTGGTATTGGTTGGTTTGCATAACTGTAAAACAATGCATCATGTTAAATAAAAATGTATTTCCATCCTGTTAATTTTGCTAAACCTGCAAAACACTTTTACTGAAATATTTCTTTAAATGATGACACAAACATATTGTTTTAAAAAAGGTACTGCATAACATGAATGACCATGTGCCAGTGCCTGTTGTAAGCCTATTTTAAGTCTACAACCAGATATTTTATTGCTTGATTCAACATGGTGACTTGCAGGGGAAAAAATGTCACTGCAATCTATTTTGAGCATGTTTGACAAACTTTAAAACTTAAACCTAATTGGGATGTAAGCACCTAAATGCAGGGCAATCGTCACATGGTGAAAGTCTAGCATGCATACTGAAAATCCATACATTTGGTCTAACGGCCAAGATATTCGCTCACAAAGTCAGTTTCTTTGAGGAAATTTAGCTCCAGTCCTTTAGACACCAATGTTTGCATGTGTTTTGAGTGTGTCAACATGCCTGTCAGCCTGAAGGAGACATTAGAGAAAGAAGTAATGTTGAGTTGCCTTCAAAGCTGAAATATATGGCGTTAGGCTTCAGCCACAGACAGGATCAGTCACTTTCATCAGATTCTACATTGAATTTCTTGAAGATTTAATTGCATCTTAGTTCCACCTCTCACTCTATTTCCATGTCTCTCCATCTCTTAAATTCAAAACAGCTTTATTGGTATGAGCGTAATATTATGAAGAATTGCGTTATGATGATGAAGAGGTATGGAAAGGTTAATAACATTCATATAGGCCTATTGCATGACTGTGACTTTCAGACGCTGCCACACAAAACTCCGAGCAGATGCCTGGCTTTGAACAGTTTTTGCATACATCATCATATAAGGCAGCAGCTCCTTCATGTCTTTACAGTTCACACACCCTCTCGAGAATTCACACTAAGTTCTTTGGTGGGGTTGTGTCTTCATCTACAAAGCAAACCATTGCTGACTGTGCTGCTTTCATTTGATTTGTTCAATAGAAGGAAAGGTAATGGAACTGGAAGGCAAATTAACATGATATACATATTCATTTCAAATTAGCATATCCACATTACTGGGCCAACAGCACTGTAAAGACTCCATGAGATTAAAATAGGACATCCGTGTCTGTTAGCTTTGAGGTCTGCAATATGCTAGAGACAAAATTAACTTTCAACAGATATACTGTATGCATTTAAAAGCAAAAATACTGATGACTCATTGCTATATCTAAGTTTGTTTGTATTCAAATTCTCTGTAGCTGCAAATGTGGGATTTTCAGATGCATCGAGATGAATTGATTGGATGCAATTAAAAAAAAAAAAAAAATTCTATGTGAACAACAACAACAACAAAACATTCACCTTTTCCTCAGCACATGCTGCTCTTATCGAATGCTCAGTTATAAATAAAAAAAATTGATTAAAAGGCAACTTCACTAATAAATTATAGGAGGTGAATCAGTGTTATTTTAGTAGAATTGACTTATTATAGCTTTTGTTAATATTTTGAATCTTTTTTTTTAATGTCATTTCAGCTCTACTTTCTGAGAATGAATTGTCATATGCAGTATAAGACAACAATATACAAGCACTGTAAAATGTTTTGCCACAAACTCAACTGACTGACTTCTCTCCTGTATGATTTTACATAAGTCTCTTCAGATCTTAGAACTGTACATGAATTATGAGCTTCTAGAACTTCTACAAGATAAGACATTTGTCAGATGTTTAGGGTTTGTTGCACAACAAATCCTCCGCCATGCTCTTGTCAGTCATAATAGTGCAACGGCACAAAGTCCAAGACCACTGACACAAACTGAAATTTACTTAAATTACTACCACAATCACACATGTATTCCTTATATACTTTTAAACAGCTAAAACACACGAGAAAGGCGAATCAGTCGCAGACTGCATAAACATTAGGATATTACTGAGATTAAACTGACAACTCAGAAGTCAGAATAAGAAAATGTGTCAAGCTCATATTACTCAGCATTTGTCCTACATCTGTACACTCTTACAAAGTAAAACTTTCACTTAACCCTGACTTGTTTCCCCCTGATAATCATGTTGTGCTCGGAGGTGCCCTGTAGGTAGATCTGTGTGTGGGAGAGCAAGAGATCGAGAGCGAGACTGGGGAAAACCGAGAGAAGTAGCGTATTGTTGTTGTGATGTGGCTCCTCCCTGTCCTGTGATCTTTAGCCTAAACTGCCGCCTCTGGCCTCGCTCACTCTTTTGAGCCCACATCGTCTCTCTTCTGCTTCTGCTCTTACTGTGGCTCTTCTGTTATCTGTGATCCCACAATGGGTTACAAATGGATGGAGAGAGTGCATTTCTGCTTATGCTATTGATCAGATGCTGCTTTTTTATAGCTTTGAAGGCTTAAGGGAGATCTCAGTCATAATTCACTGGGTGTTTCTCCTAAAATAACATAAATGAGACAATCGTTGACATACTATGAAAGTCTGTTTCTGCCGCGGATTGAGAATTTTAGAATTGTGAGTTTATATCTTGCAGTTCTGAATTGTGATATATAAAAAGTTTTTGTGGGATAAAACGTAGCAATCACCTGTTTTATTCTTTTATTCCAGATAAAAGTTTACAGTGAATTTATAACATCTAAGGGGCGTTGTTAGGCACGACACGAAGCGGAAACCACGGCTTCACAGGGCTTATTGCTTTTATAAATGGTTATTCCATATACGTAGTACGTTTTCACAAAATAAAACAGAGCAAATAAAGTGTAATGATATTAATAAAAACATTATTCTTTCGCCAAACAATGTAGTTCCTCAGAAATGGTTGTGGTTCCAACAAAGTGGTTGCCGAGCAACACACAAATGTAAACAAAGGTGTATGTTTGTAGAGTAATTTACAACAGCTTCGAACTTGGCTCAACCAATCAGAATCAAGGACCGGAACTATCCGTTTTATAATTAGTTGTGCTTGCGAAGGAAAGCATCACTATTACATACTTGTATACTATGATTGGTTGTTTGCTGTCCCGAGTCAAAAACACCCACCCCATGTCTCTACGACACTGTGATCCAAAGATATCCATCTGGCCCTTTATAATGGCATTCTATGGGATCAGTTGCTAGGGAGCTCTAAATGGTTGCTAGGGCATGGTTTGACAGCTTCACAATGATCCTGAGAGTCTGATTGGTTGCCTGAGTAAAATGAGCCCACCCCCATGTCTCTATGACACTGTGATCCAAAGATATCCATCTTGGCATTTTATAATGGCATTCTATGGGATCAGTTGCTAGGGTGCTCTAAATGGTTGCTAGGGCGTGGTTTGACAGCTTTTCAAACCAAATTGTATAATTTATATTTTGCAAAAGTCCGAATTGTGAGACATAAACTTGCAATTACAAGTTTAAAACTCATACCTGTAAGGAAAAAGTCAGAATTGTGAGATTAAATTATTATTTACTTTTTTATTCCATGGTGGAAACAAGCTTCCACAACATAGCTATAACCTTGTTTGGTCATCTTGAGATGTTTGATGTATCTAGGCAAATCTGAGTGCAGTTTGAGACATCGTTGTGATCTCTTCCGTAAAAGACTCATATTGAGATGAATGGGTCAAACATCTGAAAAGACAAATATCTGAAAAAATATTTCAGCTGATCCTCACTGCTAGTAATGACATCAAGTGGATAGAAAATAGAGGCTTTTGCTTAAGTCTCTTTAGCAAAGCCCTTCATTTTCTCTCCATTTGAAGTCATTGATGTAGGGAAGAATCAACTGAGATTTTATGTTCTGATTTGTGATCTTTCTTTTCTATGTGCATTAACTAGTTCAGTCATTCCACATAACTGATGTAATGATGTGGTTGTTTATCACAATTTTTTAGAAATGGCATCTTGTGATCATGCTAACTATTCATTTTTGTATTGTTCACACAACCGCAAGAACAACACTCACAGGTAGTCGGATATTTATCATATATTAATGAGAGAATCATAAAACCTGGTAAAAACTGTTCATAATTCAGACAGAAAATGCAATAAATTATCATTTGCATACAATGGTGACTATATTTTGTATTGTGACATTTTCATGCCAATTAGGCATATTTTCCCCATTATTGATTAGAGTGATAAAAATGACAGCAAAAAAAATAAAAAATTAAATTAAATAAATAAATAAAAAGAAAACATTTCTGTTTATCAAAAACCCTGAAAAACAAATGCATCACAGTTTCCCCAAAATATTAGGCAGTACAAATGTTTTCAACATTTATAATAGTAAGAAATGTTTCTTGAGCAGTATATTAGAATGATTGAAGACTAAAAACTGAAGACTGGAGTAATGATGCTTAAAATTCAGCTTTGCATCACAGGAATATTTAATAATATATTCAAACAGAAAACAGTTATATAATATCTCACAATATTACTGTTTTTACTGTATTTTTAATCAAATAAATTCAGCCTTGATGAGCATAAGAGACAAAAAAATATATATAAAAAAAACTTACAGACTGTAAACTTTTGAACATTAGTGTATGTATAGTTATTTTTTAAATATAAATATAATTATTAAAACAGTGTAAGATAATCAGACTTGTTTACATAGAAATATATCTTGAATCAAATATATATATATATATATATTTTTTTTTTTTTTTTTTTTTTAACCATAGCAGCAAATGCCTTTAGATGCCTTTAAGCATAGATCTCACTAAATTTGTGTTGTTCAGCATTATTGTTGTAAACTTACAGTTCGTTTAAAACAGGAAAACAACTTTCCAAAGGGAAAGTAAATAAACTTAACTTCAATGAAGTGTAGACGTTTTTACTGTAAAATAAGACAAAAATACTGATTAAGAAAAAGAGTGCTGCAGTGAATTTTGGGGTGAAATGTTTCTAGGACATGAATAAATCCTCTCCAGTAAGTCAAGTGTGGCCGTGGTAATAAACCACCCCAAACACCCCATTTACACACAGCAGACCTCATCAGTACTGGAGAAATGAAAATACTAAACTATCCATATGGGCTATGACTCATCACAGGACACACACACACACACACACACACACACACAGGCTGGCCAATCCGCGGCTGTATGTTTGCACCTGGGAAAACTAATTAATGGCAAAATAAGGCAGTCTGCTCCTTTATCAGCAGCATCTGCACTGGAGGAAGAGACACAAATTAATTTGTCGTCAAGTTCACACTATTTCTTCAGACTCGAAACACAATTATGACTAACCCCTCTCCCACGTTATTACCAGCGAACTTTCTATTACACTAAAACTCTGTGTGTCACCAAATATAAAGGATAAACAAAAAAATAGCCCTGGAAAGACTTAAATAATTCACTAGCACGCCCCCTACTTGCTGTACCTGAGACTCTACTGCCATCTTAAGGTGGAGGACGGAATTGTGTCACTTTTGAGGGCTGCAGATCATGGGAATGCAGTTTTGATGGCTCTGATAGGCTGAAGCCTAACAGAATTTCCATGTCAGAGTGGCAGGGAAGAGCAGGTTGAGCCACGCTGGAGCGTGATGATGGTGGCGTTGCCCTCGGGCCGCCGCTGGCCCCGTGCATTGGCAGCTGCGGGGTGACCAGATGGTTCCCAGAATAATAAGAAGACACGTTAGACTTTGCAGCTTTGCAGGCTGGTCGACGTGTGAAGTCAAGCATGCCGTTTTATCAGCTTGTTGACACGGGCAGAGTCATTATCCCACTGCAGTTCGGATGCCGGTGACGATTGATTTTTTTATTCCCTCTTTTCAACACATCTGCAGCACGACTGACTGCTCACGCCTTTCCCGTTCCATGTGTAGCAGTCTGAAACATTAGCATACACACGACTACACACATTTCACTCAGTCTGATCCACATGCGCACACATATTCACTCAAAGAATGAGTCAGATGCCTGAGCTGAATTGCTAATTGGCGAGTTTCATTTATCACCAATGAGAGCCTTGTCTACACTTGCCTCTTGTTTTGTACAAATGAACCGAACAAGCTAATGTTCTGAAACTTGTTTTGCTGCTTGTTTTGTCATGTACCATCAAGCACACAAACACTTTTTTGTGTGTGCATCTCCGTGCTGATGACTTTTTAGTATGTGTTTACATTCAACTACAGTATCCAGGCGGTGAATCATTGTCTGCACTTCCATTGGTAGTCACAACAACACTGCATTACTGCTCCTTTGTATGAAAATCTGCTTAACTTTGTTTTGCCAGAAATCAGTTTGCTCATTTACATTTATACATTTATTCACCCATGTGGGCCACAAAAAAAGCAAGTCTAGTTATAATTTTACATTTTTGAGAGAATGTGAGTGCAAAACTCACTTACACAGTTACAGTGAGTGGTTGTCAGGGTATTGCTACCCAGTTGCTAAGTAGTTGTTAGCACATTAATACAGTTGCTAAGGCATTATGAGATGCTGTAGGCAAATTAATACAGTTCCAATGGTGCTGCTAAGGCATTCAGTGTGGCTGTAGGCAAATTAATACAGTAGCTAGGGTGTTGCTAAGACATTCTGAGTGGCTGTGGGCACATTACAACATTTGCTAAGGTGTTGCTAAGATACTCAGAGTGGCTGTAGGTAAATTAATACAGTTACTAGGATGTTGTTAAGAATGAGAATGAGAATGAGCTTTATTGGCCAGGTATGTTTACACATACGAGGAATTTGTTATAGTGACAGAAGCTCCACAGTGCAACAGAATGACAGCAACAGGACAAGACACAGATATAAAAGAATAATATACAAATATACAAATAGGCAATGTACAAAATAGCAAAAACACAATATATAATATAGACAATTATGTGTGTACAGGTCTGATATGTGCAAATTGAAATGAAAAATATGTATGTGTGATGAATAAATAATGTAAATAGTGTTATGTGTTGTGTGTTCCACGTTTATTGTCAAGTGTTCATGAGATGGATTGCTTGAGGGAATAAACTGTTCCTGTGTCTGGTCGTTCTGGTGCTCAGAGCTCTGTAGCGTCGACCAGATGGCAACAGTTCAAAGAGGGAGTGTGCTGGATGTGAGGGGTCCAGAGTGATTTTGCCAGTCCTTTTGCTCACTCTAGATAAGTACAGTTGTTGGAGAGTGGGGAGGGTTGTACCAATGATTCGCTCAGCAGTCCGGACTACCCTCCGTAGTCTTCTGAGGTCAGATTTGGTAGCTGAGCTGAACCAGACAGTTACTGACGTGCAGAGGACGGATTCAATGATGGCGGAGTAGAACTGTTTCAGCAGCTCCTGTGGCAAGTTGAACGTCCTCAGCTGACGAAGGAAGTACAACCTCTGCTGGGCCTTTTTCACAATGGAGACTATGTGATTGTCCCACTTCAGGTCCTGGGAGATGGTGGTGCCCAGGAACCTGAATGACTCCACTGCAATCACCGTGCTGTTCATGATGGTGAGTGGGGGGAGAGCAGGGGGGTTTCTCCTGAAGTCCACGATCATCTCCACTGTTTTGAGCGTTTTAAGCTCCAGGTTGTTAAGACTGCACCAGACATCCAGCTCCTTAACCTCCTGTCTGTAACTCGTCACCATCCTGAATGAGGCCGATCAGTGTGGTGTCGTCTGCAAACTTCAGGAGCTTGACAGAGGGGTATTTAGATGTGCAGTCGTTCGTGTAGAGAGAGAAGAGCAGTGGGGAGAGAACACAGCCCTGAGGAGCTCCAGTGCTGATAGTACGGGTGCTGGATGAGAATTTTCCCAGCCTCGCTAGCTGCTGCCTGTCTGTCAGGAAGCTGTTGATCCACTGACAGATGGAGGTGGGGACGGAGAGCTGTGTCAGTTTGTTCTGAAGGGTGTCCAGGATGATGGTGTTAAAAGCGGAGCTGAAGTCTACAAACAGGATCCTCACATAAGTCCCTGGTCTGTCCAGATGCTGCAGGATGAAGTGCAGTCCCATGTTGACTGCATCATCCACAGACCTGTTTGCTCTGTAGGCAAACTGCAGGGGGTCCAGTAAGGGTCCAGTGGTGTCCTTCAGATAAGCCAAAACCAGTCTTTCAAATGATTTCATGGCCACAGACGTTAGAGCCACAGGTCTGTAGTCATTAAGTCCAGTAATTTTGGGTTTCTTTGGGACGGGGATGATGGTGGAGCGTTTGAAGCATGAGGGGACTTCGCACAGCTCCAGTGATCTGTTGAAGATCTGTGTGAAGATGGGGGCCAGCTGGTCAGCACAGGTTTTTAGGCAGGCTGGCGACACACCATCTGGGCCTGGTGCTTTCCTTCTTTTGTTCTTTTTGAAGACATGGCACACATCATCTTCTTTAATCTGCAGTATAGGTGTGGGGGAGAGGGGGGTTGCAGGAGGTGTGAATGGTGTTTTTTTTTCAAATCGGCAATAGAACTCATTAAGATTGTCTGCCATTAGTTGAGTCTCCACAGTGCTGGGGGATGGTGTCTTGTAACTGGTGATGTCTTTCATGCCTTTCCATACTGAAGCAGAATCACTGGAAGAGAATTTGATCCTTAGCGTGCCAGAATAATTCCTCTTTTCCACTCTGATCTCCTTTTCCAGTGTGTATTTGGCCTGTTTATACAAGACTTTATCCCCCTTTCTGTAAGCATCTTCTTTGGCCTGACGGAGCTGTCTGAGTTTTGCAGTGAACCATGGTTTGTCGTTGTTGTAGGTTAAATGAGTTCTGGTAGGAATACACATATCTTCACAGAAACTGATACATGATGTTACAGTCTCTGTGAGCTCGTCCAAATCGGTGGCAGCAGCTTCAAAAACACTCCAATCAGTGAGGTCAAAACAAGCTTTTAAATCTTGCTCTGCTTCATTAGTCCATCTTTTAACAGTTCTTAATACAGGTTTTTCAGATTTGAGTTTCTGCCTCTAGGTTGGTATAAGATGAACTAAACAGTGATCAGAGAGTCCTAAAGCTGTCCGTGGGACAGAGTGATATGCATCTTTTATTGTTGTGTAACAGTGATCCAGTATATTACTGTCTCTGGTGGGACATGTAACATGCTGTCTGTATTTTGGCAGTTAACAGGAGAGATTTGCTTTATTAAAGTCTCCAAGAATGATTAAAACAGAATTCTAAGGAATTCAGAGTGGCTGCAGGCAAATTGATACAGTTGCTAGGATGTTGCTAAGACATTCAGAGTGGCTGTAGGCAAATTGATACAGTTGCTTGGATTTTGCTAAGTCATTCCAAGTGGCTGTAGGCAAATGAATACAGTTGCTAAGGTGTTGCTAAGACATTCTGAGTGGTTGTAGGCAAATTAATACAGTTGCTAGGGTGTTGCTAAGACATTCTGAGTGGCTGTAGGCAAATTAATACAGTTGCTAGGATGTTGTTAAGGAATTCCGAGTGGCTGTAGGCACATTACTATAGTTGCTAAGGTGTTGCTAAGTCATTCCGAGTGGCTGTAGGCAAATGAATACAGTTGCTTGGATGTTGCTAAGATATTCCAAGTGGCTGTAGGCAAATTATTACAGTAGCTAGGGTGTTGCTAAGACATTCTGAGTGGTTGTAGGCAAATTAATACAGTTGCTAGGGTGTTGAGTGGTTGCTAAGGCATTCTGACTTGTTTACAAAGACAAAAGAACTACATAGACTACATGAAAACTATATAGACATATTAAAAAGAATAATAATAATAACAATAATGAAAACTCAAAAATCACTAAAACTTTAAAATTAAAATTAAAGTAAAAGCAGTAAATATAAAAATTAAGTCTAATTCAAAATGTTAACAAAAACTATAATAGTATATCAATGGCACTACAATAACACTGTCGGTAACACAAACATTGCAGGAAGAGTTATGTACTGAAGTTTAATACTTAGGATTAGGACTTCAAAATCCACCCTAAATATGAGCCTTGAGCATCACTAATGTCAGTTTACAAAATGATTCTGGGATATCACTGTAGGCTGTGTTAATAGTTATCGTTAGGCAAATCACCAAGCCATTAGAAAAACACCCACCTTACGTTTAACAGCCCCCATGACATACTGAACCACAGCAAAATACATTCACCTCTCTAGAAGAAAACTACTTTGATTTCACTCCCAGGCTTCCTGAAGAACCAAGAAACAAGTCAACAAGCCATGATATAAACGTGAAATGAATTGCTATGTAATTTGACAACAACTACATATATTTCACATTATTTCACTCTTTGCTGTCTCACTGTATTTTTTTATTATTATTATTATAATTATTTAGTCATTTCTTAGATTACAGTGCTGCTTATATAATTCAGATGTTATATGTCCAGACTGATCAAATCAGACACACTCATTCACTTTCTAAAGCAGTCTGACTGTTGCTTAGCTTCCTTTTCAGATCAGACATTCGGTCTTGATGCTCCTCACCGTCTGTCTCTCTGTCTCACTCTTATTTGAACCCTTAATTCAGCAAACACTGAAACACAGTGTGTGGGAGAGACAGTGAATGAATCCATCAGTCTAGGTTCTCTGTGTGCATTTATGAGATATCAGTGCTGGGAAAAGTGAGTGAGACACATCTTAAAGTCAACCAAACACATTCAATTCAAATGAGACTTTCTGGCATGTCGACCCACTCTTTGGGTGAAAGGGTCATGGCTCTGATGCTTACTACATAGAGTCTTATTTGAAAACATGTCTTTCACCTTTGTCTTTACTTTGCCACTTCATAGTCTCAGGAGCTGAGTTTTTTTTTTTTTTTTTTACTTTCATTTAATTTTAGATCCTCTGCGAATTAGCCACTGAAATGGAATAAGCGAGCAGAATGGCAATTAGCATGATACATTTGTACTTCCAAATGGGAGGGGCTTTGAACCCCAAACATTTCCTCTAATTAGTCAGGGTCTAAAGAATAATTTCAGAACACCCTAGCAACTGTATCAGTGCACTAATAACCCCTTAGCAACTGTATAGCAACCCTAAGGCAACAACCCAGAAAACATCAGTCTGTATATTTTTGCCTACAGCAGTGTTCATGAGGAATCTGCAGGGGGTTTGTGAGTTGATTAATTAATTCAGTCATAATTTTTTTTAATTCAAATGAAAACAATAAAAAAGTGTATTAAAAAAGATGAAATATTTTAGGTTTACCTGCAGTTCATGGGTAACTGATTACATGTACTGGATTACCTACAATTTAATGGATTTAATTGTATTATATTACATTTTAAAGTGCTCATAATCAGATTACAGTTACTTTTTTATGGATTACAGGATTACAAATTATTCATATATAGTGGCAGTAAATTATTCATAATTTATTGATTCTTATGGAGCTCCTAAAGGGACATTTGCAAAAATAAAAAAAATACACAGACTTTTATGTGCGCCCAAGAAACTATTGCGTGCACACAAGAAACTTTTGCGTTTTCATGAGAAACTTTTGCGTGTGCATGAGAAACTATTGCGTGCCAATGAGAAACTTTTGCATGAGCACAAGAAACTATTGTGTGCTCACGAGAAATGTTTAGCGTCCGCACACAATAGTTTCTCGTGCACACGTGAAAGTTTCTCGTGAGCACACAATAGTTTCTTGTGTACATGTCATGTAAATAAATTTGTGATCCATACTACTAAATTTGGGGACAAAAGCAGCTCTCCGTTAATTAGACCATGTATGAGTAAAAATGCAACTTACTAAGCACTGCTGATATAGAGTCTACATAAAAAGTGTATAATAAGTGTGTCTGCACTGTACAGCTAATCACTGTAATTGGCATCAAATCTTTAAGGCACTTGGCAGCAATTAAAACGAAATATTCTCAATCACTATTTCATAGATAAACTCACTTATAAACAGTCCAAGTTGATCATCAGTCTCCTGTCAGAATAAGCTGCAGAGTGAACCAGGCTTCATGTCGATAGTCAAAAGTCTGGATTTGTGAGAGAAGGAGCACAACCACTTCATATCCCAGAAGAAACAATTATTTGTTTGTACCATTTGCCACCCAGCGGATCAGGCCAAGGGTTTCTTCAAAGTTCTTTGTGAGTATAGATATAAATAAATCAGCAGCTCTGTGATTTAGCAGCAAGTAGAAGTTAGAAGGGCCATAAAACCATAAATGAGAAAGCACAGAGAAACAGAAGAGCGTATAATGGTTACAACACTCCCAGTTCAAAAAGAACCTCTCATGTGTTCAATTGTACAAGCGCGCAGAGCGTTTGAGTAGAGTTCAGAGCGTTATAGGCTGCTTAGTGTTTCAAATGCTGGACTGTTACAGCCTGCTGTAAAATGCTACATGAGCCTAACATGAGCCGTTAGGGCTTCTGCTGGAAAAACTAGCCATCTGTGACATTGAAATATTAAGTGAAATGAAGCCGTTTTTATGAGTCTTAGTAAAAAGAGTGACTAGCCCAATAAAAAACACATTGGCTAAGAAAACATGAACAAGGAAATCTGTTGTGCTCTCAAGACCAGCGAAAACCAGGAGAAAATGTTTGTTTGTCTTGTTTTGATTGTGTGCAATTGATTACTGCAAGCAAACAGACTGAACTAGATTTCTGCAAAATGTGAGGGGTCCTTGTCTGTACAAAACTCACACCATGCTAGCATATTGCTAATGTATGTTTTAGCAGCTGCTACTGTAGGCTGTTGGTCAGTAGTTGCTTACTGGCCAAAATGTCATAAGAGTTACTGGGATATAAATGGGAGATCATATTTAGTTAAAATACACACTTTCAGATAAATACAAAGTACAGCCACAAGACATAAACAAAATACACAACATATAAAGAGACATGAGACAGTACTATACAATATATACAATACTATGCAATATACTATACACAAACACAACTGTTTTTTTTTTAAGAAATTAATAAATTTGTTCAGCAATTCATTGCACTGATCAAAATAGACACTAAAGACTTTTACATTGTTGCGAAAGATTTTCTATTTCAAATGCTGCTCTTTTGAGCTTTCTGTTCATCAAGAACTGCTAAAATATGGCACATGAGTTACAAACAGTTGGTTATGTCTGTGAAGGTAAACAGCTGGGAAATAAATTGCATGTTTATTTTAGATCTGTGTGGTGGCAGCAATATACAGTAAATAAACCAATAAATCCACTGCACTCTTTTGGGCTGGGACTCTATAGGCAGAACAGTTAGCATGTTTTGCTCAAACTTTCGCCATGGCATTAGAACTGGTACACCATTGTCGCTTGCGAAATCAAAATGACAGCGCCGTGGGTGGAAATTTACAGATTAAGGGGCGGTAATATTATAATGAGATCCCTTTGCAAGATCACTAGGGGAGCGAAATCAGACGCGCTCGTTTTTTCAGATGCTTGCAGAAAAAGGCTTACCAAAACAAAGTTACTGGAGTAAGCTTTTTCATGTTTCATTTTTTGGTAGATGCACCGGGGACCTGATTATAGCACTTAAAACCTGGAAAAGTCAGATTTTCATGATATGTCACCTTTAACTAATAGTGTAAATTTGTGTGTTAATTACCACAATGGCATAATCGTCATATATTTAGAAATTCATTGAGGGATTTTACAGTGTGATTCATGTATTTCATTAGGCTGTTATATAGACAAAAGTTTTTTCTTCCAGTTGTCTGCTTTAATTAATCATAGAAAACTAGCTTATGAGCGCACATTTAATATTATAATGCCCTTTGCAAATCACTAGAGCGAAATATCATTAGAAAAAGGCTTACCAAAACAAAGTTATAACTTTATGTTTCTTGTTGAGGGGACACATTAAAACAAAATCCATAATATGTCCACAATGGTAAATTTGTGTGTTAATTACATGGGTCGATTACTTAGTTGTCTGCTTTAATTAATCAATTAGTTAATATCATTATGTTCTCTTGTTGAACAAAAATCCATAACCACTATGTAAAACAATTAGTTAATAGTTTTCAACAAGTAAAGTCATAACATAATGATACCTTTGCAAATCATTAGCTAATGATTAATTAAAGCAGACAACTGAAAGTTGAAGTACATAGCTTTGACCACTGTGGTAACTGACATATGAATTTACATCATTAGTTAATATAATATGTTATTAGAGAACTAACACATTGACACATTTATTTATTACTTAATCTATGAATCATATATGTTCATTAGTTGCTGATGTAATCATTAATAAATGGTGTAGTTCTTCATGAGTTATACATTAACTCGTGATAAACTGTGCATTAATGCATTATTTGTGCACCGGTATTGTAAAGTGTTACCAGTGTTTCCTTTCAAAAGCATTTACAAAACTTTCCCAGCCACTAATTAGCAGAGTTTATCTTTGAGAAAATGCTCAAACCCTGAATGTATCAGGCATATTTCATGGCATTTTGACAATCCACTCTGTCGTATCTAATTTTATATGGCTAATTCTGGCACATTTCATGTCCAAAAGACATTATCCTCACTGATTTTATCTCCTTGCCAATAAAACTCTCACATCCTGATAACTCACTCATGTAAATCATTATTACGCTGGCTGGGAGAGCAGCGAGCAGCGGCTGCTGTTAATTCAGTTTGGATGAAGATGACGAGTAAAGCAGGCGCAGAGGCATGTCGCCGTTAATTCATCTAACAACACGGAAGGTCAAGAGGGCACGACACACTCCGCTGTAATCACGAACAGCCACTAACAACAGAACGTGGGAATTAATATTAGAGTTGGATTTCTCACAGCCCCCTTTTCATTTTCTTTTCTGGCTAATGAAACATTTACGTGAACAAAGTGCACAAGATATTTGGAGATAGATGGGTTGTGTGTGCATTTTCGCTTTTCATTTGCTGCGATATTGTTTACCTTGAAATATCAGTTTCAAAATAATTTTGGTGGTACACTGACTTCTAATAAGGCGAATGGCTTCTATTTCTTTCCCAAGCTTCCCTCCAAACGTCTGTTCTGGGAGAATGTAAGTTTGGCTAGCGGATACGAAATTCCGCGAAAAGGGTAGATTGCTTTAACGGCAGCAACAAATGCACTTGTACAGTGATCTACTTATGACAGTGAATTCCACCCCTTTAAATGTAGGGGGCTCCAAGTCCCAAAAATACACAAAACTACATACAGTTGCTTTAAGGAGATGGTCCAGAGGGAAGTTTTGAAAAGCGAAAAATCTTACAGATGTTTCAGATTCCTCAGTTCTGACCATTTCAAGTGATATTTCTTGCACAAACTTGTAAGATCCGGTTTGTTTTCACATTACGTTGGTAAAAGTTTGGTTTACTTTATCATTTCCTGTCTAAACAGTAATTATAATTAATACAGAAGTGCACAAAAGTTTCAAGACAATACAAAATGTTTGTGAGTTTGGAGAAAGGTTGCAATTTAAGTCATTAGAGCCTCCAGAGATAATTATGATTTGATAACAAAAATTTAAATAAAATGAAAATTTAATTCAGCATCTCTTGATTCATCTCTTATGAAGAAAAAACTCAAGTTAAAGCATAAATAAACTACTTGTTAGTTCTGCATTTTTGAAGGTCATTTCATGTAAAACGAATTATTCTAAAATAAATAGTGTATTGTATAGTGTGTCTTTGTGTAATCTGAAACTAATTAAGTGTATTTGTTAATATCTCAGTAAGCAACTACCCCGAAATGTCCTTATTGTAGCTCTGTAATGAATATTTAAAACAATTAATTCACCTGGAAAGGAAAAAATATTAATTTTGCTATTAATTATAGATAATGACAAAAAAAATACCATAAAAGTATGTTATTGTCTGCTGTATTCCAAGTCTTCTAAAGTCCCACGAACCTCTGTGAAATACAAAGTCATGCGAGTTTGAAATGACATAAAGTGTTAGTAAATGATCTCCGAATTTTAATTCCTTTGAACGTTTTAAACCTAAATGATTTTTAACTTACCAGGATCAAGAACATCTCGCCAAGCCATTGTTCTCCCTCCTTAAGAAACAAGAGATTCAAGATTCACCTTGATGAATTGGCAATTTCAAGCTGATGGAATAATTCAATTTGTCATTGTGAGCTGAGGTCTGAGATACACACAGAAATTCTTCTAAATCCAAAGAAAATTTGTAACAGGAACACATTCTGTACAAAGCTGAGCTATGCATTACCACATATAATTTCATAGTCTACCTCAAGACTGACATATATGACAAACTATACATTCATGAAAAATATCACTTACTGAAGGAATATGCTTTCATATCTTACCATCAAATCTCAAAGTTGTTTCTAGGAATAAATCAGGATGTTTCTTCTTGTCAAAAATAACTGCACCACTACATTTATATTTAGAGAGTGATCTTTTAGGAATGGTCAATATGCATTACAACAAGCTTCATACAATTAATAGATATTTACAGTTGGATTTCTGCAATGCCATAGATTTAAGCAACAGACAAAAAAAATCAGTCTGCAGTTGTACACAGACCATCGCTTAGAAATAGTCAGTGTTTTCATTTGCAGTGTTATTTTAGTATTATTTGTTTTTTATATTATTATTATAAAGTTTCCCTTTTAATTTTAGTTTTGTTATATGCTTTTTTCATTTTTATTTGTTTTTGTTTTTTTAATATTTCTTTGTATTTCTTTTATTTCTTTATTGATGTTTTATTATTAGCTTTAGTAATACTAATAACACTGACACAATAATATAATGTCTTGGGCTTTTCTCAGCAAATATTGATGAATGCAATTAATATTAACTCCTAATTGGTAGATCAATTAACATTGACTGACCATCCTACTCTGATTTTTTTTTTTATATATATATATAGAATTGAATTTGAAACAGATTTCACTCAGAAATTGTTAGTAAATTTCACAAAAGATTACAAAGAAACACATTGAGTCAACTGTGAAATTTTGAAGTAGAAAGACTGAAATAGTATTGTATTTTGTAGCCTACTCAAATAACCAACAAAAGTGTAAATATATATTAAAACACACTCTTCTGAGATTTTTGTCACACTACTATCTACATAACACATGTAATATGGTCTAATCCAAGCATGAAGTCCAAGTAAACCAAAATTCAGATTCCTGGTCACGTTCACAGCAAAATCAGAGCAAAACCAGCTGCATCTTCAACCCCGTATTTCCACTCCCGCTCAGAAGTGCAGCGTGCAGAAAATGCACTTGGCCAAGAAGGCATAGCCGTCCTCTAATGAGGCTCTTGACAACTTCAAGCCTCCAGTTAACCAAGTAAAATTATTCCACCTCTATCAGACTGCCATGTTGTCAGCGTCTGTGCTCCACGGCTGCTTCTGCTAGCAGTTTGCAAATCCCTGGCTCACACAGGAAGTGGAGAGAGAAATGAAGAGGAGAGGACATGTTCTAATTATTCCGGCAGCTGCCCGCAGGTAGAGCTCAACTCCACCAACACTCTGCTATACTGGCAGATATTGATTGAAGGTGTTCAGAATTACGCTGACAAACAAGGGGAAAAAAAGATACGGATGGGTTTTTTTTCAATCCCCCAAATGTTTGTAATGCTGGATAAAAGAGAAACCAGGGGACATTTTCCACAACATTACCCTCTTTTGGGCTCCAAGCGACACAGACATGCTGTTGTTCCATATTGTGTTCAACTGGTCCTTTCACAGCACAAAATGTTCTCTTTCAGACATTTTTTTCAATCCAATGAGTTCCCGGATTTCTTTTGTCGTAATTTCCCAAGTTTCCAGTAAAAACTATAAGTTATAAATCACTGGAGCCCAACTTTGATTTTCACAAAAATATCAGTAAGCTTTACCACTGGAAAAACAGACCAAGTGGTGTAAAGTTCTAGTGATAAGTTCTAGTGACATGTTTGAATATTAATGTCAAATCTTACAAACAAGCATTTCCGTTCCTGGTGAAAATAATAATGACTTGACCCTCAGTTTGGAAGTCTTTAAACCCCCAAAAGTGATTCAAAATAAAGTGTTTAACTTTAGGGTCTTAAAATATGCATAAACCATTTTAATTCTACATATTAAATAAGGAACATTTCAACAATGTCTTCAAACAATGCTATCTCAAATGAATGAATGCAAGCTAAAGCATTTTAAATAGACAGCTGTGAACAAAAAGTACTGCTATTTTACTTCTGTAATACAACCTGTGGAAATGTTGGGACTAAATTAATAAAATGAATAAGTTTCAAATCCTATGAGCCAATAAGGACATTTACTTATAGTTAGTATTTTTCCTCAGAAATGTTTGTGGTGATTCAATTGGTGCTATTATAAGCTTTAACACAGTACTTATAACCTTATACATACTTTCCAACCTTTAAGTTCTGCTTTTATTTATTCCATTCTTTTTAGCTGAATAATGCTTTATATTCTTTGAATTTTTAAATGAGCCTTGGCCCACAGGACACGATGGTGCTTCTGGACCAAATGTTTTTTTGCATGATAGAGCTTTATTGGCATTGCAGATGGCACGGCGGATTTGTTTACCGAAGTGGTTTCTGGAAGTTTCCTGGGCCCATAGTAATGTCAATGACAGAATTGCCGATGAGTGATGCAGTGTCGTCTGAGGGCCCGAAACCACGGGCATAACAAAGTACGCACAGAGATTTACCAGTTTCTCTGAATCTTTTGATATGTTATGCATGTATGATGAGATTTGCAAAGCCTAAAATTTAGGAACGTTGTTTTTAAAGAATTCCACAATCTTTTTACACACTCTTTCACAGATTGGAGAGCCTCTGCCCATCTTTAATGAGAGACTTGCCTTAACATCCCTTTTATACTAATAATGTTACAACCTGATGTCAATTAACTTAATTAGTTGCTGATGTTCTCCCAGTGAATCATTTCTTGCTTTTTCTGCCCTTTGTTGCCCCCGTGCTAAATTTATGTAACATTAAATTTGAAATGAGCTCATTTAGTGGATAAAAGTGTAAAATGTCTCCGTTTAAACATTTGTTATGTTCTTATGAGAATAAAATATTGGATGTGAGAAAGTCTTTTATTTTCATTTTATTCAAATTTAAAAAAAACGTCCCAACTTGAATTCGGCTGAGTATTCTAGTGAAAATGGATATTCTAAAAATGATTAATGAACTATTGCAATAATATCATTCCGCTTGGCAACACATATATTTGATTTTTTCTTTTCTTGATTTACCAAAAACTAATTTCTAAATTAGAATAAGTGTAAGTTTACTTATAGTTAATTTTTCCTCAAAATGTTTGTGGTGATTCTTTGCTTTATAAGCTTTAACACAGTACTTATAACCTTATACATACTTTCCAACAAGTTTTTTTTATTCCATTCTTTTTAGAATATGTTTATATTCATTATAATTTCTTATCTGAGTATATCATGTGATCTTTACGATTTTTTTGTGCATGTGACACGGGTTGGTCCAAAAACTTTTCATAAAAACTTTTTAGTTTGTTATAACTTATCTGAGGTGATCTTTACGATTTTTTTGTGCATGTGACACGGGTTGGTCCTTGTTTGTTACTGACATTTTAGTCTGCTTTCAGCAACTACTGACAAGACAGATGGTTTTTTGATTATGCATTACAGATACAGATATAATTTCTGTGAGTGGAGTTTTCTCTTTTAAACAGACCTTTTCTGGTATTCTTGTGCCCAACATGTAAAAATCATCAGGTTTGCAGGCTTTACATTGTCATTATTGAAGTAAATACTGGATTTAACTATACACAGAAAAATATAGCAAACTATTTATAATCACTGCCTTAATCATGTACATTGTTTCTGTTTGAATACTGTACATGTCATTTACTAACTAGATGATTTGTATTATCCAAAAACTGTACATCCATGCCATATGGACTTTGACAGTCACCACTGACTGTAATGCAGAAACATGCATCTCCTGTAAAGTTGCTTTGAAATTATATGTATTGTGAAAAATGCTATAAACGAATTGAATTGAATATAAATGTTATGAGGTTAACAGGAATCCTGTCTATGTCTTGTGGCTATATGTCCGAAACAGCGTGTATTTTAACATTTATCCCAGTTTGATTTGTAGTCTTACTACACTTCCGTTGTAAGTGCACAAATGTGCATGTTTTTACAAACTGATGGATGAGTTGGAATAATTTTTGTGGTCTATTTGGATTATATGATGACTAAGTATTTAAGTGAGTTTTGGCTAAAACGGTGCCAAAAGATGATTTGAATTGCATGAGACACACCTCAACAGATTACATTTTGAAAATGACAGAAAATCACTGTATAATTTTACATGCTGATGGAAGTCTATGGGACAAGGATTTCCAAGTGGTTTAAAAGCAGACATGCAAAGCTCATGTTTGTTTGTTAAAGTGCTTATTTTAATTCTTTAGTACAAAAATGTATTTTTGCTGTACACCTTCTAGACGAATGAACCATTGGTTATGCACTACACACATAATGTGAGTAGACTTTTCTCTATGTATACAGAACTTTTCTGGTCTTATTGTGCCCATTTTGTAAACATTATTGCGTTCACTGGCTTAAATGGACATTACAGGAGTAAATATTGAATTTAATTTCCTATAGAAAGATGTAGTAACCGATTGGCACACTAGCATCATGTTAACATGAGCCCTGTTTAATTAAGTCTTGTGCATTGTGTACATTTGAAACGGTGTATTTTAATAGTGTGATGTCTTACCCCAGACTGCACAAATTTGCATGATTCTACAAATTTATGGATGAATTGGAAACATTTTTGTGGTCTATTCTGATTATGAGATGACTTCAAGTATATAAGCGAGATAAGTGGTGGTCAATTTGAATTGCATGAGACAAACCTCAACAGATTGCATCCTAAAAATTAGACCAAAAAGTAGACCAGCCCTGAAAATCACTGTATAATTCACACATTGATGGAAGTCTAAGGAACAAGGATTTCCTAAAAGTTTAAAAGCAGCAAAGCTCATATTTTTTGCCCCATATACTTTTTTTGTGGTAAAAGACTGCTAGAGCTGCATTTGTATTGATTTGTCCTCAAATTACAGAACTCAATACTGTACTTAATATCTTAGAAATCATGGGCTATGTCCAGATTTTAACCCAGTGCATGTGTCATCTGCTTGCAATAGATACTGTATGTACACTTGTACAATCACATTTTTGTAAAAAATGAAGGTATTCCTCAGATTGACGTGGCGCCAGAAAGACTAATGGGAGTAAACAACAGAGGTTCCTCTCACAGCAAACTGGACCATCTGGTAGAGAAAATTACATTCCCAGAACGCCTCTTCCTTGAGATTCTGCTCACATACTCGCACGGGACAAACCTCACAGACCAATTCACTCTGGAGAGCTGAGTCCGCAAAATGAACGATTCCCATTCATTTGTTTGGTGGGGCCGACTTTTCAAATGGCCAACACAGAACTAATAATGCCACTTTAACATGAGAGTTTGGTCCCAGGAATCAAATTTCTTGAGATCAACTCGCTGAAAACAATAGAGCCGATAGCTTTTGTGCTGATGGTGGCATCTAAGTGACAGACGGCTTTGATGTCATTAACTCAAAGTCTATTGTATCATATTTAATATGCAAATTTCCTCTAAATGATCAAACTTTGTTTGCAGAACCTGTTGTATACAATCTACTACATGCTTTCTGTCATCTGATTGATAGTTTATACTTTTTAGCAAGTAAAAGGTCTTTTAGTATTGTAAAAAAATATATATATAATAATAATAATAATATATATATTTTATTTATTTTTTTGCTGCAAAATCTTTACTGATATTTACAAAGTAAACATAAGAACAACCTTTGTATTGTTTGTAATATTTCAAGATCAACACTTGACTGAAGCAACTTGTGTTTACTTGATTATCCAAATAAAATAAAAAATCATATTACTTTTTGGCCATATAAATATCAGCAACTGCACCAAATTGCATATTTTTGCTCAGTTTGGGTGTTTTTTAACTCGAGTATGAGCTCCATGTTCTCACTATATCATACTATATGAGCCACAAAAGCTTGATGAATCAAATATGATACTCAACAAAAAACACATACAAACTTTTTTTTGACTTCTTTTTAGATTTTGTCTGAAGTTTCAATAAACTGTTTCATCATTAAAAAAAAAATCTGATTATTATTTCATATGCCAGGCTTTACAGGGTTCGTATGCATTTATCAAAAGCTTTTCCTCTCAAACATCTGAAATCAAATCTGTCTCAACAAGTAATATTCACCATGAAACCCTCTGAACATTGTATGCTAAGCAAAGGAAACGTAAGCATTGAGAGCATTTAGATGTGGTATTCCCCTAAAAGCTAGCATTGATGGTGCAAAATTCTCAAGACAGGTTGTTTTGTTCTCACTCTTTTGCAAAAAAAAAAAAATTAAAAAAATGGAGGTTTGAGACACTTTGCCCCTTTGGCTTAAAGGAAGTCTCCCGCTGTGCTGCTGAGAAATCATCAGCTTTAAAGTCTCACCACCAGGACAGCACACAAACTCAAATATAACATCAATATAATGTGAGCCTGTGAACTTAGGCAGTGGTTTCCTAAAGGTCTGATGTTTATAAAAGTGTGCACAAACTTGCTTAAAAATGTGTACTCTCTCATGGGCTATTGAGGATTGCATCAAAAATGAGCAAAATTACACATTATACTTGCCAAGTGCAAAATAAAAGGTTGGGTCAATACAAACAGATTCACACTTCACTTAACCACACTTTTAACCCCTGGTAAAAGGTATGTTTTAAACTTTTAATTAGTAGCGGGTTTGCAGTAGCACCATATTTTACCCAGGGTTATGAAAGCCTGCTCCAGAGAAGGGCTAGTGCCTCTTTAGTGCTGTCAATCTGAAACAATGCGGTGTTAAAATGTTACAGCCAGTGGTGGATAAAGAAGTGAGCCATTACTCTTAATTTTTCTGTAATTTAAGTTACTTCCGATGTAATTGCATAGCCTACTAGACTATAGAACAATTCTATATAAAACTATTTAACCTCTAATGTTGAAACGTATGTTTTTAGTGTAACCTTCTCTCTTTGGTCAGTTCAAGAATAATTTTATATTATTTATTTTAAATAATTAAAAGAGCAGTTGCATGTATATCGTTGGCTATTGTTCAACTTTTCGAGGTTGCTATTCAGAAAATAATTAGTAATAAGTAATGCAACACTTTTTAGAGAGAGCAATTCATTACTCTGTTCTAATTACACTGGAGATGTAATTAGCAGCAGCTAGTAATTAATTACTTTTGTACATTATCCAGCACTGGTTATTTACAGCTGCATGCTTATCAAAATACAACAATCACCTGCGTCATATTTACGTTGTTTGGACAGTCACGGAAACACGGTGCCTTGTATAAACAATGTTTCCGCATTTGAGGGAAAATGAAAACGATGATAGAAAACACTTTATTATAGTGAAGAAGAGACTGTTTTATTCTTACCTTTATAATCCACCGAAAAGTCCATTCATCAGGAAAAATGTGAGAGTATCCTACAGATACGCCCGACGTTAGAGCCGTTATGTAGTTCGCATGCTGCATTCGTCCAATCAGTGACACTGACACCGTAAATATGCAAATAAGAACGTTAACCCAGGGTTTTAGCTGTGAACAAAACCTAAATAAATAAATAAATAAACTTGTAACTGCTGGTTTACTGACACTGACACATTAATCAGTGGCGGCTCGTCGGGGAGGCAAGAATTTTGAGGTGAAAACAGGGCCGGTTCTAGACATTAGGAGGCCCTAGGCAAAATTCATCTTGGAGGCCGCCCACCCCCAATAAAAAGCACTTGAAACAAATATGATTCCTAACCTTTTTATTTATACAACATTTCATTTTAAATTAGTATATTTTTACTTAGTAACAAAGTTTGGACACATTACTATTTTTAATGTTTTTGAAAGAAGTCACTTATGATCATCAAGTCCGCATTTATTTGATCAGAAATATTGTGAAACTTTAAATAATGGTGTTCTATTTTTACCATACTTTAAAACATCATAAGTCATAGCTGAATTCTCAGCATCATTTTAACACATCCTTGTGAATTTCTTTAAAAAAAAAATACTGACCCATTGAATTCCAAACTTTTGAATGGTATTGTTACAAAAGATTGCTATATTAAATAAATGCTGTTATTTTTTTTACTTTTCTATTGCACAATATTATAGGTTTTTTTTCCTGTATTTTTGATCAAATAAATGTAGCCTATAGCTTGATGAGCATAAGAGACTTATTTCAAAAACATTAAAAACAGTAATGTGTCCAAACTTTTGACCGGTACTGTACGTACATATTAATCAAACTTTATCTAAGGTGATCTATTTTTTGTTTGTTGAGGATGTTATTATAGCCATGATAAAATTATGATTATTTTGCAGTATTTATTTCTGTAATTTATTCACAGTTCCTGAATACCACTTCAGTAAATGAACATCAGTGCTTTTATATATTTTTTTCCTAGCTGGGTATGGACAGGGTTTCTCCCTCCCATTTAACCAATATTAACTATGATATTGTCATATTATTAATATTAATACATATGATTTTAGCCTATGTATTGTATTGCTACCTTAAATAGCCTATACATCAGCACAATTTAGAAGTTACACACATCTGAGGTACTTTATTTTTTTAAACATTAAAAAAATGGTCTAGTGTGTTTGCTTTTTGAATTTGAATACAAAGTTATTTGTTTTTACTTTTGTGGCTATTTTGTTAGTCAGCTCCCGACGCAATGTCATTTACAACCTAGGCTCATTGGAAATACGTGTCTCTACATACATTTCTGCAAAACTGAAAAAACGTACCTATATGTATGATTCCCTGCAGTTTCCAGTTGAAATGAACACTAGAGGCAGTAAAACTCTGACAACTTTTATTCCTTTTCACACGAAGTGTTACTTACAGGAACAGTTTTGATTATTTTCTCACAGTTACTTGCAGAATGGTATGTTATGACTTCTAAACAATTTTAACATCCTGCACGATTTGAAAACTGATACTTTTGAACGTTGTCGTCACATATACAGCTTCATATGTATGAGTTTACTAACTCAGTAAGTTTACTCGGTAGCTCACGCGATACAGCGTTGCACTTAGGTGAAGAAGAGCTCCGGTACGAATCCCGTCAAACTACAGTTCAACAAAACAGCTCAAATCTGCATAAGGAAGTTAAAATAGCATGGCTGCATCAGCGAATACGTTTTTATATTACTTTTGCATTTGTTAACACTTTCGGGTAGGTTTAGGTTTGGGTTTGGTGTAGGGGATACTTCCAACTTCATAGAGCTTAATCTTTAGCGACACTCACCGGATATTTGAATTATGAATGGCCGCAAAACATACCTCAAGCAGCATAATGAAAACACTGCAATACGTGCCTGTACCAACGTAATCAAAACGTGTCACGGTCACGTATTAAACGTGTGTTTTAGCGCCACTCTCTGGACATTTCACTTTGAAACTGCCACGAAACGTGCTGCAAGGTACATAATTACGGTGTTGCAGAAATGTATGTAGAGACACGTATTTCCAATGAGCCTGGCTTAAATTACATTACAATTCATATTCACTGAATATTATGCAATTCACATACACTTTTTTTTATCTTGATGCAACAGTTCAGTGTTTAGGACAGTTCAGTCATGCCACAACGAAATAGACAAAGCAGAACTGTTCGTCTCCGAGCAACACACAGCGCATTTCATTTCTTAATGCACGTTTTGAACGAATTGGGTGAATCATTTGGCGCATTCATACAGCGCATTGGAGTTGAAGCAGATCATCATCAGATCGATCGCTGTATAACATCAAAGTACCGCAGAGATCATACATCAGAGGTCATACTACATCGGCAGTAGATGATCATACGAAAAGTCGAATCAGCATAGCCATTTACTTTTGAACGAGTTCACTTTGTCGACAACATATTAACTCGTGGGATGATAATATGATTCATTAAAGAATCATTCATAATAATAAAACCATTTACTTCACTCCTGAATGACGTCATCCATTTGTGGAACGAGTTTAATGTAAACAAACCTGCACTCGATGACTTATCACTGGAAGACATTTACCATCCACCTGCTGGCAGTTTTACTTTATTATTTAGAGTGTCATTTCATTAAAGAAATTTTTCATATTTTCATTAGTAATTTAATTTAATTAATTAATTAATTACTGAAAAATAAAATTATTAACGGTATAGTTCACTCCCAGAAATGACAATTGGGTCATCATCTACATAACCCTCATGGTCCAAAAGAGTAGGCTTACATGTATTGAAATATTGATGCAAAAAATATATTTCTTGCGTGAGCTACTTTTTGAAATGTTGTTTGATGCTTTACACAACAATGACTTGAAAATATCTTTTGGGATTAATTTGCGATTAATTAATCGCCACATCATGTAATTAATTAATTAAAAAAATATATAGTTATGTATTTGCTATTTATATATTAACTATAGAACGTATTATTCATAAAACTGTTAATATGATAATAATACATAATTATTATTTACCTGGTTTTTTCTATATTTTTATGTATTTTTGTTATATATCTATTACATTTTAAATTCGTGTTTTCAGAGCTTACCTAATTAGTGAAATGTTCTGGGTTCATAATTATGCTAATTATTAATAGCTTACAATTTTTTTGTTTATCAAGTGAAGACTGTGAAGCGAGGATGACAATTATTTAATTCACCAATTTTTGAATTTATGAACATTCGTTTTAATGTATGGCCACATGTTAAAAACACAATTAATGCCTGTATGTGACAATGAAAGGTTCGGGTGTGGATTTTGTTTTCATTTCACTGCAAACAGTCTTCCTCAACAAACACTATATTATAATACAGTCTTAATTACTTAATTACTTAAATGCTTAATAAAATTAAAATTAACCTGAGTGACAGCATAGCAACCTGCCATTATCAAGTGGTCATTTATTTATGTTTAACTTTTTTTAAGATGATTATTAATTAATTATTAGGCAATTATTACATTATTCAATTATTTTAACATAGGCTAGACTATTCAGAACTATATTGAATGTAGACAAAATGAAGTTTATCATGAAAATAAATCAAATGCACATGAATATAAAACCAAAAATAATATACAAATATTATGGAAAAAGACGATCAGTTAATGGACTGATGGATAAAAATGTTTTTTGTAGGCCTAATTTTATTTATTATGTACTTTATGTAATTTATTCATTTTGATAAACTTCATTCGAATGCTGTCTACATACGCTCAATATAGTTTGGTAGTTAGGCCTATGGGGATTTTTTAAAAATGCATCTTAATTGAATTTAATTTAATTTTATTTCATAATTAATATAATAAATATCGTTAGGATGAATCAAAAAGAAAACATAACATACAATCAATCTCTGATAATGGCAGGTTGCTATGGTCACTCAGGTTTGTTTTGCATTAAACATCTGGAGCAGAGTCCTTGTTTGATACCCGCTCCTGCAGTAATTGACAGAACACTCAACCTTTATCCGACCCGAACTCACACCAAATACTCATTTATTAACTTTTTTATTCAAATTGTGAATAGCAAAAGTAGGCGGTTTCGCTGGCGGTGCTCAAGCGGTGCTCGTGCACCCATCGCGTGCCGCTTCCATCTTTGCGTAGGCCCGCCACGAGATAAACAAAAAATTTAATCTTTTTTTCGGCTTTAACCAATACCAGGCAGATTATGACAACCAATAGAACATTTCACTGAGTCATGTGGCCATGAAATGAAAATAGCCTAAGTGAACTGAACATGTCCCCTCCCGTTTTGTCGCAGTAAATGCTTTGTTCGACTTTTCGGAGATCATCTACTCTTCCCTGTGGATGACCTCTGACCTTCTACGAGAGAAAGCGTTTGAAAATACTGTATGATCTAAAAAATCAATTGTGTTAATTTCTGCCTTTGCATTTTAATATTGAATTTGATGTTCAAATTTCTTCTTCATTTGAAAACTTGAAGCTGTATTTTTAAAAATATTTGTATATGCTGTAGCTAATTCAGAAAGAATTCAGAACAAAAAAATACGCTGTTTGAAATACATGCTATGTAAAAAAAAAACTGCCATAAATAAATCAATTGTGTTAAATTTCAAATGTTCATTATTCAAGTAAAAAAAATCAAATTCAGAACTATGTTAAATGCCACATAATATTCAGTTTTGTTAAATGACACTTGTCAATAATTCAAATTTACACAATTCAAATTCAAATTGTTTTGTCATATTATGAGCTCCATAGAAATGTATGTAGAGACACATATTTCCAATGAGCCTGGGTTGTCATTTACTGCAGTGGTTCTCAAACCTGTCCTGGGGACCCCCAACCACAGCATATTTTGTATGTCTCCCTCATTTAACACACCTGATTCAACTCATCAGCTCATTAGTGGAGTCTGCAAGACTTGAAATGGGTGTGGCCTATGAGAGAGACATACAACATGTGTGGTGCCTGGGGGTCCCCAGGACAGGTTTGAGAACCACTGATTTACTGTATGCGCAAATTCAAAGCGTTGCGTTTGGGCGCGTCAGCGCAGCGGTGCTCGCGCTCTTTTAAACTCGTAATAAATTGGTGAATGATCGGTCCAGAAACGATACTGATAGACAGAACAAGTTTATATTTAGAATACATTGCAGTCACTCCAAAATAAATGATGACTACTCACACACCTGCATTAGGAGCTGTGCTTATTTGCGTGCCTATTTAGCCTTTTGCTTCTGCACCTGAAGGATGTTCGTTACTGCAAATAGAAATTCTAAAATTTCGAGATACTGATTTTTGACTTTCATGAGCTGTAAGCTCTAATCATCAAAATTAAAACAAAAAAACTTTTTTAGTGTTTTACTTTACATGTAATGAATCTAAAATATATGAAAGTTTCACTTTTGGAAATAAGTTACAAGAAAAAAATGACCTTTTTCAGGCAGCTCTCTTTTAACACAGACTTTTAAGAAGGGATGGATGTTTGCTTCAAGTGATAGGCCAGGTAAGTGACATTGCTGTATGAGTCATTTTCTTTACGTTTTCTGACTAAAAGCAACCAAAAAGCCATTTTAAAATGGTTAAGCAAATACGTTAATAATATTAATCGACCAATCAGTGTGCCTCCTCTATTTTAAAACCCAGGAGCCGCTACTGACATTAATACAATACAACATTATTTGAGGAATGACATTTCATATGATCTTAAAGGCATAGTTCACCCAAAAACGAACACTCTCATCATTTAGCTACTCGCCCACATGTCGTTCCAAGCCTGTATGACAAATGCAAAATGTTGGACAGTTCTAGGTTACCCATCAATAAAACTGTGAATTCAAGACTCACATCTACTTCACATGTTGCACTGTGATTATGTTTACTATAATTGTAATCACATTAACATAATCACAGTATTCCTTATGTAAGTTCCAACTTAATTACAGTAGGCCTACTGCCTTAATCACATTATAAGGGTGCAATTAAACACAAGCAATGATGCTGTGAGTTGGGGCGGGACTTTCTCTATGACCAATGGAAGACAAAACATGTTTTGAAAATAAGTACAATGCAGCAATTATTTTATGAAAAATACAGTAAAAAAAAAAACATCAATATTTTGAAATGTTATTACAATTTTAAATAGCTGTTTTCTGTTTGAATATATTTTAAAATGTAATTTATTGCGGTGATGCAAAGCTGAATTCTCAGCACCATTACTCCAGTCAGTGTCACATGATCCTTCAGAAAGACCCTTCTGATCTGCTGCTAAAGAAACATTTATTATTGTTAGCAACGTTGAAAGCAGTTGTGCTGTTTCATATTTTTGTGGAAACATGATACTTTTTTTCAGGATTATTTGATATAGAAAGTTGAAAAGAACAGCATTTATTAATTAAATATAGTTGTTGTTATTATAAATGTTTTTACTGTCACTTTGGATCAATTTACATGCACCCTTCCTTTCTTTCTTTCTCACCTATTATTTCTGTACAATTAATCTTAGTAAATCACCCACATATGCTTACAAAGCACACAAGCAATTTGTTACAGTACATTGATCAAACAATTTTACACTTAACTTTATTCATTTAGCAGATGTTTGATGCAAAGCAACTTTAAAACTTAGTATATGAGATCTTGATAATCACAGGCTGTGATGAGTAAGCCAGCCAGACACATTAAATCACAGCATAGCTACTAATTAAAGAAGAAGAATTATTTGTACACAACTAAAAGTGAAAGTAATAAATGGGTTTGTGGTCCTACAGTTCACTGAACCTGCCCTTTATCTCTGAATAGAGCTGTGAAGAAAGAGCCTCTTCTTGACTGGGTTGCTCTGATCCGTCGCGGTAGACATCGTCAAAGAACTTGAAAATACTAATCTGGGAGAGCCTTTGTCCCCGAAGGCTAATTTCATTCTCAAGAGTTTGTCACAGAAGCGCAGAAAGGAAGGTGTTCAGCAGGGACACGGCGTTCTGTGAAGCAGCTCTCTCTCTGAGGGGTTACTGGGCCACATCTATTTAGTTTAGCAGCTGCGGTTGCCAGGTGTTCTGACAGAATGTTGAAGCAGCATATGAAGCCTGGTTTGAAAAACTCTAACATCCATTTAGCACTGTATTTGGCGAACAATGTTTGAGGTAATTCCTCCTAGCAATCCAATTATTGCAAAGTTAAAAGCAATAAAGGAATAGTTCACCGGAAAATGAACATTTTGTCAGCATTTACTCATCCTAATGTTATTTTCTCTCCTCTATGAAACACAAAATGAATTGTTAGGAAGCAGCTATTTTAAACACAACAACAACTGGATGATGACGATTCGTACTTACAAGCAGTGTTATTACAGTTTATGCTAAATAAAAAACTTTTCATTAACTGAAATAAAAATAAAACTGTGCCTCCATTAAACATGCCACTAGACAGCAATAACAACAGACTGTGCTGAGAAATGTAATGCTGCAAAATATTTTTAAATGATACTTGGCAGCACATTAACTTTGGCAGCCCTAAAACTAAAATAAAGACTAAATAAACTTAAATTAAAAAGCTCTGAAAACACTAAACTATCAATATAGATTGCAACGGTGCCCATCCACTTTTTCAGTTTAGTATTTTTCCTATTCATTTATTTCATAAACTTTGATATGAAGCAAAAAAAAGTATTTGAAAAGGGGACAAAAAGGTACAAAGCAGCTTTCGTGAGGAAAAGAACTAAAATAACATTATGCATTGAAAATTGACAAACGAATTATATAAAAATATATATATAAATAAAATGATAAATAAATGTAAATATTTGATGAGTATGTTTATAGTATGTATATATTGGACAGACATGTACAATATGTACCATATATATGGTACATATATATATAGCTAAAATAATAAAATAAAGCTAAACAGAAATATATTTTAAAACCTAAAATAAAAATGACAAAAGCACATAATGATGATACTAAAACATTGAAAAATACAGCTCAGAATATAAATAAAAACTATAATAATATTTAGAAAATAGTACAATAATAATACTGGTTTCTTCTTTGCCTAAAAGTTATTGAATAACTTTGAAATATAGTGTACAAATTATATTTACTACCGATACATTACATTTATGATGTTTTAAGTCATTTTTGGAGCTTGATGAAATAAATCATCATGCACTTTGCAGATCTTCACTTGAGCAGCATGGAAGAAAGAACATTAAAAAGGACAGAAACAAACCAGAGGTGCATAAATGACTGAACTATACCTTTAAAGCAGATGACGAGAGGCTGTCTCAATCTGTGCGGGTCAGATCGTTCCTCTCATTCAATGCTCTCAGGCATCAAACTAATCAAAAGCATCTCTCTCGCCGCACCACAGATGCAGACGATCAAAGACGGATGGGCCTTTTCTGACAAGCACATAATGAGAGATCAAATTTGCACATCAGTAACGATTAGCGAGACTCTATATAACCCAGGATCGCATGGCATAAAGGTCTGCATCCATCTACAGATTCGATCGAGCGCCAAAGAAGAAATAAACTTCTGAAGCATGCAATCCGTGCCTTCAGGTTGGACGTGTACCATTTCATAAGTCAGAAGTCACGGAGAACACAGGTCAATATCAACACATACTCCTTCAGGGCCTTCAATTTGAGTGTTGACAAGATTGAGTTATGTGGTCACTGTCCTGTCAAACGCAATAACTGCAATAAGGCTGAAGGAAAGCCGAAGGTTTTATTTTTTTTACGTACCATGCCTTCTCCTCTCAACCGTGTAATGCTTCCGCTCAATACTAACCAGAGGCCCTGACACAATAGGCAGTCTGATATGATCATATTCTTTAGGTCTGTGTATGTGTGTGTGTGAACAAGGAAAATCGAGAGTGCAGAGACGTAAAGAAAGAGGGCTTCACAAAGGAAAGCAAATGTATTACCTCCTGTTAATGACTCGATCAATGCGCCGGTCACTACGGCTGTCAAGATCTTGTATCAAAGCTTCAATAGGACACCTCCATCACCGACACACAGGCTCAGGCGGAGGACACGCTGTCCGATTCGCAGTACATTATCATCTTCCATCACTTCAAAAAGACAAACAGGATCAATACAGGTGTGATGACTATGAAATCCATAATCAGCCTTTTTTGTGTTTATTGTTCTGTGGAGTTGCAGGCAGGCGGACGGAGGATGGGGTTGGCATGGAAACAGGGATTGCTGGAGAGGTTGTGGTGCTGTTGAACTACAAGGAAATGGCATGGAAGCTCAGAGCGTCATTATCGCGCCATCATTGTCCAGAAAGACCGTGGAGGCCGCGCTTCGGTAATTGTTTATTCAAAGGCTAACGTTCACGGTTGAAGTCTGGACCCCCCAGAGTCATTTGGCTGATTTCGGGATTTGAAGAGATGCTCGGAGATGAGATGCGGTGGGCGGCCAGGGCACAGGTAGTTTGGTATAAGCATCTGTATGTCACTACAGGCGCAGCGGCACACTAAGAATCTCTAGATGTGACTGACTTGTGCGATAGCTTGTGATACAAAGTAACACTTCATATAAAATAATTAGAATTGTAATTTCAAAATGTAAAATTTAATTAAAGGAATTCCAAGTTTTATTAAAAATATGATTCAGTTAGCAGCCTGTCTGTGCAGGTGAACAGCAGGGAAAGAAATTGCATGTTCATATTAGCAGCACAATATACAGTAAACCCACTGCTCTCTTGTCTCCTCTGAGGCTGGGACTCTAAACAGTGTTCTGTGCTCGTCAGTGCAGCCAAATACAGAACGGTTAGCATGCTTTGCTCGAACTTTCACCATGGCATTAGAAATGGTACACCGTTGTCGCTGGCAAAAACACTATGGCGACGCTGTAGGTGGAAACTTGCAGATTAAGAGGCGGTGATATTATAATAAGATCCTCTTTCTACGTCACAGGGGAGCGAAACCTGAGCAGCTATTTTTTTCTTGCAGAAAAAGACTTCAAAATTTACTGGGTTGTTCTTTTTCATGTTTTCTGGGTTGGTAGATGCACCGGGGACCCAATTATAGCACTTAAACACAGAAAAAGTCAGATTTTCATGATAGGTCACCTTTAAAACATTACTGATCAAGCCTACTTTAGCAACTAGGGCTGCACAATGTAGGGGACAACTCTAATTATGATTATGATAAAAACTGCCGTTGTGATTTAAAATGAGATATAATTAGATAATGTTTGTAGGGTTACACAGTTTGGCCCAAATTTTGTGATCATATCTCAAAATTACTACAAAATAATAATAATAAAAAGAATAAATATTTTTATTATTTATATATTATTTATTCATACATTTTTCTGCTTATTATTATTATTACTAAATCAAATTAAAAATATTGCTTATATAAAGTACAAAACATTTGATCATTACTATTAATATAGTTTACAGTTATATAATTTACACAGCCGTTTAGAGGTTGTCAATGATGTCACAGTAATTACCAGTAAAGTCATTCCAGTAATTTTACAGTAATTTACTGTGTGAAAGGGGCTATAGATTTACCAAAGCAATGTAAGGCTTGGAGTGATTTACTTTCTCAACATCCTTGTTGGTCCAGGAACAACATTTCAATCAACCAATCAGATTTTAGGGTAAAAACAAACTCAACATGTACATAAATGTTACACAAGCTTGATTTCATATGGCAGTACGGTGTTCACAAATCTGTTAAAATGCGATTCATAATGCTAAGTACCGACACGGTCTTCTTTTTGGAGCCGGTCTTCTTTTTTTTCAGAACGATTGTCAACAAAGACATATGAATGTTATTCCAGGACAAACAAATGTTAACCATATAACAAATTATGTTGCAAGAGATTAAACGCCTGTTCACACCAATAATGATAAATATAACAATAACTAGATTAATGTCCACACCAACGCACAGTACTTTTCCGTTTAAGTGCACTGCAGTTTTGTTGTCTGCAGCTTCAAATGCTTTTTTTAAAGCAGGATGGACTCTGTTTTTTATCGTTCATTGTTTTTATTATTCATCAGATGGAAATAAAATAATTCTGATTTTTTTTATGCATTCATTTACACGATAACACCATTTTGGGGGCCTCAAAATGCAAACTTTTGAAAATGGTGCGAGTGTGAGTACCATTATTGTCTTTGTGTAAACTCCCAAAAAACGTGAAATGTCATGTTTGACGTGTTCAGTTTAAAGGCAGAGGCAGGTTTCTTTACAAAATGACATTGCCAATTACTGGCCTGGTATGCATAATGCAGTGTTTTTAGTCATCGTCACAGATCGGTGTGAATGGGGATTGACAGTGTTGTCATCTGTTCAAGGAATTTTTCAAAATTACAAAAAAAAAAATATATATATATATAGCTGTTGGTTAAAGCTGCAGTCTGTAGCTTTTTTTGGTTCAAAATTATCCGAAATCAATATTTGAGAAAGTACATAACCAGACAGTGTTCAAAACTATCGCCTTACTTTAGCCCAATTCACAACGGTTAGCTTATAATAATGTTTTCTAATTTGAGTGGGAAATTCACGCATGGCACTGCGTCATTACGTCACGTCTGTAAACATAAAGAAGTTGTCCCGGCTAGTAGGCTATCACATGTGAGGATCCTGCAGGTGGAGGATCATTTATAGTCTTATCTCACAGCAGCTAGAATAATTAAACTTATCATTTTGATGGCGGATTGTGATCCAGAAAGGATTATGTGTTTATGAAACACATGTGAATGAAATTAAATTATATTCCAGTTTTAAATGTGCTTCTGATTACAGATAGCCTGGGATTACACAAGATTTGTATTTTAAAGAAAACCAGTTCGAAGGGAGCATAGTTTGCTTTTTGGGTTCGAAGAATTTCTTAATATGAAATTTGAATGGTATGATAATTAGATATTAGACTGTACAGAATTTGAAATCTACACTTAATACACACTATACTCATAGTCACGCAATGCTGCTGTAGCAATGCTGATGTTGTTAACATTAATTTGAGAATAAAGTATAACAATAATAATAATAATTTGCACGGTTTGATGTGATATGAGCTAACCGATCGTTAGAGTTAATCACCATTGGTAGCGCGATTTATTGTAATGCTTTTTTCCTCAGTTGGTGAGAACAAATGAGGCAGACTTGTTACTTACTCGTTCAGATGGCAATATACGGTGAAAATTCTTATTTGGGTCATATATTCCAAGACATAGGCCAGAATATGTGATTGCGAAGTACAGTAAATATACACATTGGTGCGGTGACTGACTCCCACACATTCACCTCAAAACATTAGATTCATCCGCGCTGGAGCCGTGCCGGAGCACAACCCCACGCACGGAAGATACTTCCGCAAGTAACTGCAATTCAGGGTTTTCAAACAGAGATGGCGACAAAGAGGTAAAAGTTACGGACTGCAGCTTTAAACATACCCCTTAAACAATTTTTAAAACAGAACAGGCCTCAAGACTAAAAACATGAAGGTTTTCAGTTGGAAAATCTCAAAGATTCAGAAACGACAATCCAGATGTACTATTTTTTTTAAATCAGCCTTAGTGCAACAGAACAGAAGAGTTCTTTTTTAAAAGCAGCTGCTGTTGTTGTGCAGTTTTGTTTGACTCTGATCTCGAAATGAATGCATGTACCATGCTCTGAAACCACTAAAGCTTGGTGTACAAAATTTAACTTGATTTTCAGGGCCATAATACTTTGTTATTGCAGGCTATCGAGTTGCTCAAAGTTTTAAAAAGCTTGAATAAAACTCTAGTGTTCTGGTAAGAATTTCACAAAGCAATATACTCAGCGTTGCTCAGAGTTTACGGGTGGATTTCCTCAAAGCCTGATCTCACGGTCTGAGCAGAATTCTCAATGAGATCGCCATAAAAGATATTTAATCTATTACACTGGCTAAATAGAATTAGAGGACTTAATTTGCTCAGCAAACGTAACGTGAATATGCCTTATCAATGAGTCGCCCATCACTGCTTATAACATCAGAGACTCGAGGGAATCGTATTATGTGCAATTTTTTTCTCCAAAATCTGACTGCTGGCCTTCAAAGATTTCCCCTCAAAACCTGCGCTCTGAGATCGGGGTACAATATCTCCTATATTTTCAAAAGAATAACTTATCATCTCTATTCTCTCTGATCCTTCCAATACTCCTTGAGGTTTGATGCCCTGCCAACCTTTAATTAAAATCTAGAGCAGCGTCCCCTCGGGCCACGGTCCCCGCTGAGAGGAAGAGCTTTTCTGTCTCACTTCCAGCTATCTGATTCTTCGCCTGAAATATTACAGATATTACAGATAACGTGAACCTCTTTTTGGAGATTGATTTGGTGGACAAGCAAATGCGTTGCTTTGAAACGGCTCTGTCTGATGGCATCAATTACGAGGAAACTCCAGAGGACTCAATATTAAAATGTTACGTAGGTTTGCATATTCAGTGTCTGTGTCTTGTTTCCCAGTAAAAATATCAAAACATGCTAAAATAGATTTACCCAAGACACATAATTGTACATGATATAAAGAGAATTATATAAAGAGATATATAAAGAGAATCTTGAAACATTTTCAGTTTTAAAAAAATATATTAAAAAATAGGAAAATTTGTAGAAAAACATTTTTACACATTTACTTAACCAATCTTATATTACTATGTATTTTTATTTTTTTTATAGGTCAATATATAAAATAAAAATGAGTACAATGGCATTTGTGAAGTTAAAAACTTATTGAAAAGCTATTGCTTTGTCACTAGTGAAACAGTAGTGTTACACAGTGAAACATGAGTACACATGACCATGTGTGGGAAGTATGTATATTTTTATGCAAAATTTATTTCTAAAATCCATTTGTGTGTGAAAAATGGCAGATGTGTATTTTTGTGTGAATACAATAATGTTTAAACATTAGGCTCCAGGAGCCTAATAATGATCCTAAATATGAACGTTTGTGAACATTTAATTTAACTGTATTTTTGTCATTTTTCTTTTCTTTTTTAATGTCTATATAGTTTACATTAATTTTTATTTCTTTTTCAGTTTTAGTTATTCTAGTACATCAAGATAAAATAAATGAAATAAAATAAGTTTTTAATATTTTATTATAATTCAGTAATTAAACTTCTAAAATAACTAATAAAAAATAAACTAAATAACATTTAAACAAAATAAATACACTTTTTTTTTTTTTTTTACTTAATTTCATGGTTAACCCTGCTATGAACCATTTATAAAATGTTTGTATATGCATGTGTGTGTGTGTGTGTGTGTGTGTATACAGACTGTCATTCAAAAGTTTGGTATCAGTAAGATTTTGAATGTTTTTTTTAAGATGTTTCTTATGCTCCTCAAGGCTGCATTTATTTGACCACAAATATAGAAAAAAAACAGTAATATTGTTAAATATTATTGCAATTTAAAATAGCAGTTTTATATTTTAATAAACTTTAAAATATAATTTGTTTTTGTGAGGTAAAGCTGAATTTGTATCAGCCATTACTCCAGTCTTCAGTGTCACATAAACCTTCAGAAATCTTTCTAATATGCAGATTTATGATCAATGCTGAAAACAGTTGTGCTGCTTCATTTTTTTTTTTTTTTTTGGAACCAGTGAAATTTTCTTTATTTATTCAATATATAAATATTTTGTAACAATATACACTACCAGTCAAAATTGAACAGTGAGATTTGTAATGTAAGTTTTTTCCTGCTCACCAAGCCTGCATTTATTTGATCCAAAGTACAGCAGTACAACAGTCAAATTTTGAAAAAGTTTTTACTATTTAAAATAACTGTTTTCTATTGGAATATATTTTAAAATTTTATTAATTCCTGTGATTTCAAAGCTGATTTTTTTGCATCATTACTCCAGTCTTCAGTGTCACATGATCCTTCAGAAATCATTCTAATAATATTCTGAAAAAAAAAAACATTATTATTATTATTATTATGTTGAAAACTGTATAACACAGTAAAACAGAGTATAATTTATTTTCAGGTTTCTTTGATGAATAGCAAGTTCAGAAGAACAGCATTTATCTGAAATAGAAATCTTTTGTAACATTATAAATGTCTTTATCCTCACTTTTGATCAATCTAAAGCATCCTTGCTAAATAAAAGTATTCATTTCTATAATTTCTCACTCATTTCTCAAAAAAAAAGTATACTGACTCCAAGCTTTTGAATTGTATAGTGTATAAAGTTACAAAAGCTTTTTATTTCAGATAAAAACTGATCTTTCTATTCATCAAAGAATCCTGAAAAAATGTACTCAACAGTTTTAAATATTGATAATAATAATTATAATTTTAAAAAAAAAGTTTTTTTAAACAGCAAATCAGCATATTAAAATGATTTCTGAAGGATCATGTGAAACTGAAGACTGGAGTAACGATCCTGAAAATTTAGCTTTGATCACAGGAATAAATTACATTTTAAAATATATTTAAAAAAGAAAGCAATTATTTTAAACAGTAAAAATATTTCACAATATTACTGCTTTTGCTGTATTTTGGATCAAATTAATGCAGGCTTGGTGAGCAGAAGAGAATACTTTAAAAAACAAAACCTTACTGTTCAAAAACTTTTGGCTGGTAGTGTAAGTCTACACTATCCTTTTTTATCAATTTAACACATCCTTGCTGAATAAAAGTATTCATTTCTTAACTCTAGTGCATATTGTATATTTGTCCCCATAATTATTAATTGTAATTGCCTATATTTTCATAAACAATATTGCATTAATTAAATAACTGTTAATGTGCATTTTATTAATGAAGCACCAGGTCTGCTTGCATAGGTGACTTCACAACTAGTTCTTTATCTATATCACGTTGACAACATTCACACCGCAGCAAAGGATAAATGCCAGTCCTATTTGGAGAACTTCAGTAAATAAGATTCCGTTCAGAGTCACAACCATATAACTAAAATGAGTGCCTTAAATCATGATCATAATTGCTGTCACTATATAATTTGTCACCATATGGGAATGACTTCATAATATAAAATTAAAATATCCAATTCTTTGATCACGCAGTTTTGGAAAGACATGAGAGTGAGCAAATGAAAACAATGATACGGCTGTCAATCCCAAACACTGACTATGCAAACGTAGCCAATAAGGCAGCAGGAAATACCTCTGTAAAATGAAAGGATCTATATATCTTTTAATTGTGGTGTCTTTGAAGCATGAAATCTGGTAGACGGGCTCAGTCATAAGCAAGCAAGTCTTGCGTTTACTCTCTTTCTCCTTCCTGGTGGCGCTCCATAAGCAAGCAGTAATGCGCTATGATTACAAATGAGACATGTTGCGTCCAGGTAAGTGATTGGCAGGCTTCTTAATAACGCATGTTCTTGAAGAGATTACACACTGTTGGAGAACTGAACTGGAATGTCAAATAGCAAACAATGCTTCCTGAGTCACGCCGTCTCTAAGAACTAACCTACCCCCCCCCCCCCCCGGCTCTCTAACCCTCGCCAGACGTTTTTAAGCAACATTTCCCCTGAAATCCTCCCTGAGATTCTCCTATCAAAAGCTCAGAGATGTGCCGCAGTGACGTGAGGGAGCAGCAGGAATATTATTCACAAAGATTGAGCAGCTCCGAGCTTCCTATAGTTCTCAGCTTGAGCAATTCTGGGTGTGATTATATTTCAATTTTAAAGACAAAAAAAGAAATCGCTTCTCATGAGATGACTCTGAACATGGGGTTACAGTCTTTTGGAGTTGATGAGTGCAACAGTATTCAGATTATTTAAAACTTCATTATTAGTATTCTATTTATTCTATGTGTTTCAACTCACGTTTCTGCAGCTGTTCATGAGTCATTTAACCCCAAAATCATAACAAAACACACAAACATTGTAATTAAAGAAAATTGATTAGCTATTCAATAAATTAAAATATATTCAACATATTTCTGTTTTTTCCCTATATTTTTTAAATGGGAATTGTCATTGGATTCTCATAAAACAGTACTTTTTTTTAAAGTATAACAATTTTATTTTTTACTTTATTTTGTTTTTGTTTTTTGCAATTTCCATAATTTTAAAAGTTTTTCATTTGGGGTTGTCATTAGATCCTCATAAATGTAATAGTGTTTTTGGTGTAAAATATATATTTTTTTTTAATTTTCATATTTTTCTCAATAGGTATTGTCATTAGATTCTCACTACTGTCATACCATAGTTTTCAATGTTAAACCATTTTATTTAAAAAAATGTGTCTTTTGTAATTTTCATAATTTTAATAGGGACATTAACGTCATTAGATCCTCATTACTGTTACACAGTATTCTTGATGTGAAACAATTTAATTTTTATATTAATTTTATTTATTTATTTGTAATTTCCATATTTTTTTCAACAAATGAAAAAAAATGATTCTCATTACTGTTCTATGGTATTTTAGTATCTAGAATTTAGAATACATTTTATTCATTCATTCATTAATTTCTTTCTTGTTATTTATTTATTTGGAATTTCCTTTTTTTCAAAAGGGATTGTCATTAGATTCTCATTACGATAATACATTATTTTTAATTTGAAATTATTTATTTATTGTAATTTCCATATTTTTTCAATAGGGGTTGTCATTAGATTTCCATTACTATAATACAGTTTTATTTTTAATTTTTTTTACTTTAAATCAACAAAGGCAAAACCACAAATATAACCACTTTACCTTTTTTCACATTTCAGGAATATGAAAATATGCATAACTGATATGCATTAAAACAGTAAATGTGTTATTAAAACAAGGCTTCATTTCTTAATAAAGTGTAATTTTAGGAGCACAGTGTGACCTGGACATGTTTTCAACAGGTTTTGTGGGATTTAACCAAACATGTGAAGCAGAATATCTTATGTTGTTGTTTTTTTATACATTCATCTTGAGTCAAAGCATTCTGGATTAAAATAGCAGATCTGCATGCAGTATTAATGACTTAATGAAGAGCATCAGACAGTACGAGTTAAACGCTGCTGAGGGTAAATGTCTCATTAGCATTTGTAAGGTTACACAAGGAGGATCCTTCATAGACAAGTAATCATGCAGCACTCAATCTGAACACAGCACACAAACAATCCATGCTGATCATGCTTTATAATCTAAACTCATATCTGCTTGTCTGAATGCTGGTATATTTGGGTTATGCACTTTACTGAACATAGTGACGCCGGAGCCACACGCAGCTCAATCACAAAAAAAGAACTTGATCAAAAGTGACACTGTAAGCTAACAATGATATATGAGCAGGTCCGGAGGGAATCCACACAATATTCCGCATTTGCTGCACTGATTGAGGAAGAAAACCTGGGGAATGGATTTAGATGTGGTAAAATGTGTTAAACTCTCCTGACAGTAATGCTTTCTTGAGGTCATGCATCTGTGGATACTTGGTTAACGCATTGGTCCAACTGTGATACATTTTTAACAAGATGTTACCTACAAATGTCTGTGCTATTAAATCGGATGCATTTCCGGTAGCTGTCATGTCAGCTGATGACTAACTTTAACTCTTTTGCGCAGGTAACCAAATGATTGTGATTGCATGAAAGAAAAAAAAGAGTTTATGCAAAAGAGAGAGCATGCACTTAAAGGGATATATTTCTGTCATCTGCCATACAATGGAAGTTAGTCAGTGGCTACCATCAGCTGGTTGGATACCAACATTCCTCAAAATAACAGAAAAAGACACTTAGACAGGTTTGAGTATGAGGGTATGTAAATGATGACAGAACTGATGAAAAATGATGAGTAAATGATGACAGAATTTTCATTTTTGCGTGAACTATCCCTTTGAATTGCACTCAATTTTGGTCTGACACTTTAGGGAAAGCATGAAAGTCTGTGTAGCTTCAAGTATGTGCCTTCATGTACATGCATACAGTAAGTTTGAGGTTTTTTTGGTAAATTAAATGTATATAAAAAAAAGAAGTAGAGGAATGTGTAGAATTTTTGTATTAGTGATTATGCATCATTTTACAATCATTGAGATTATATAGTTTTTAATCAGTTTTCATTTTTATATTTTCCATTTTCAATAGGTTTATTTGTTGTGTGTTTTTGTCATTTTTAGTAGTGTTTGTACACAGACAGACAGACAGACAGACATTATAGATAGGCCCATGGTTGACAATGTACTCTTAAAAATGAAGAACCTTTAACATTTTGAACTTTTTTACGAAACAAAAGATTGTATATAATGGGAAAAGGTTCTTCAGATTATTAAAATATTCTTTAAACTAAGAAAAAAAAAAGTTATTTAAAGAACTGTTCACTTAACGGTTCTTTGGGAAACCAAAAATTGGTTCTTCTTTGGCATTGCTGTGAAAATCCCCTTCTGGAATCTTTATTCTACACTTCACCTTTAAACCTTTTAAACTCACCCTCATTTAAGAACATGTTTTCTTGCCCATTTTCCTTAACACTAGTTTCCCCACCAGTGAAGGTTTATCTTATTTTCCTCTTCCCAGACCACCCTCCATTTTTTTCTTTCAAACCCAATTTCGGAGAGTATGTAGAGACAGCAGTGGCTTCAGAACTGGTCGATCATGTTTTCCCATTCATTTGGCAGAGCTGGAGATGCCTTCCGATTACAGGATGAATAATAATCAGATTGCCACATTTCCCCTCTCTCCCTCTCTCGTCTGTGGTTTAATTCACATGTATTAAGGAAATATCGTCTCCTGCGAGGAAGACTTAGAAACGTGACGCTGTCGTTCTTGACTTAATAAACAAGCGAGTCAAGTCCTGTTTTCAGCGGGACATCCACAGGGCAATGCTCCAGTGGAGTTACATGGATTTAAACTGAAGATTAAATGCAAACTGGCATGTCTAAGCTGTTTTTCTAACCTCCAATGAATTTTCTGTCCTTGTTTCTTTGCCTTTGAGATGAGATGATGCAGCTGAAGTTTCACTTTATAATGGTCATTTCTACAGTGGCATCTTAGACAAAGCTGGGTTCAAAACTGCAAAGTCAATGTCATCTAAATGGACTTTGTTTGGACACCAAAAAGTCAGTGGTTCTTGAATTTGCAAATTATGTCGCCGCTTTGCTATGGTGGTTGCTAGGGCATTTCTATGCAGTTGCTAAGGAGTTGTGACTAGCTGCTAGGTGGCATTGTTCTTAGTCATAACAACTTATTCCAGAGCTTTTGTCTATGCACTGTAAAAAATATTCTGTTAAATTTACAGGAAAAACTGGAAACTGTGTTTTCCAGAAATTCTCAGTAAAAAAAAATCTGGTGACAATGGATTCGTTATTATGGGATGACATAATGGTACGTATATTATGGAATTTGAAATTTTCACTTGGTATTCTTTTTTTTATTTTTTTTTATTAAAGTATTAAAATGTAGTGCAAAATAGCACCATTTGCTCACTGGCCCAGGGTTAATATTTTTAACTAAAACTATTAAAAATATTTTTTGTCAATTGAAATGAAATAAAATATAATAAAATGTAAGGACTTCCGGAAATGCCCTTTTCCTGTTTTCACCATAAATTCAGTGGTTATTCATAGTTTTTATTTGAAGAAAGAAAGAAATATAAATTTGGCAGTATTTTACCATAAAATTATGTATAATGCAATGTTAAACCATTTACAGCTTTCACTGTATATATCTTTTTCTGTAAAAAATTACAAACATTTTTACAGTGTATGGGTTCAGTCCTTTCTCAAGTCTGTAATCTGCCAAGTGAAGCTTAGAATTATGATCAATTTGAAAATTATTTCTCAAGCTTCAGTGATTTGAGGCATCATTCATGTATACCACAAGTGTGAGCAATAGTGATATGTGACTTAGCGAACAACTAATCTGTGTGCAATCACTGATCGTGAAGTGAAAGTAAAAGCACAAAACTGAAGATCTGTAACCGATTCTCCATCATAAGAAAGCCATGCATTTCTTAAACCGATTTAAATCAAAGTGTCAAAACAAAACGATGCTCTTCATTACAACAGGAATATATAAACACGACTTACAGCCGTTGAGGGGTTTTCTACAGTCTCCATAGTGAGGTGACATGCTTCCCCCTACAGCTCAGCGGAGGCATGTTCAGCTCCAGCATGCACACACCTTGATTCTGTCTCCCTGACGCTGCCTTTCACACAAACACACACATTCAGAAATCCAGGATCGATAAGTGTGTTATGATGTAATTTAATTCATACCACACGACTGCGACTGTACAAACTGGCGCAATAAAGACATTTTGTTGAAGCGCTATGTAATAAGAGACTAGTGTCAGACTGTGTGTCCAGAGTTAATGCCATCATCTAGCACAAATCCAGCTCCAATTACAATTTAATGAATCAGCCATATTAGAGAGAATAAGACACATTTATCACAAAGCGCACCACAGATATTGCAAGTCTAATAGCAGCATTAAAGATTCAAACAGGGATGGGGCTAAATGAATCTTGTTGCCTTGCACAGTTTTGTTTTATAACCGTAGAGTTTCATCATTTTGCGGCTTTCCTGTTTTCTCTGTTCTCCCAAAAGGCCAGACCTAAATAAACGTGGCATCAGCCAATCACACTTTGATGCTGAAAGCAGAAGTATTGTCTTGGGAAAGTCACACATAGTTTATGGAACGGCATCTAAAAGATTGTTTGCATGTGTTATTAGTAGCGTTTGCTAATGCAAGCATCACAATTATTATTGCTCACACTTAGGATTGAGTTTTTAACCAACTTCTAACCTAATAATTTATTACAATTATTCAAATTAAACAATTAAATTATCATTGTTAACTATGTATACATACATACACATACATACATACATATATATATATATATATATATATATATATTTGGCAGATTTTTTGGCAGATGCTTTTATCCAAAGTGACTTACAGCTGAGGAAAACTGCGATTTATCATAAGATGGCAACAAACACGAGAAGTGCTATATAATAATAATAATAGTCAAGACCATATAATAGGACCTATAAGAGGTCTTTAAATATAAAGGGAAAAATAAGATATAATCTATTAAAAAAATTATTTGCTTAATTTAAGAAAAATGCTTTTTATGTTAAGTGATCTACTTACTTATATATATATATATATATATATATATATATATATATATATATATATATATATAACTAAACTAACTAAAACTGAACTAAAATACTGAAATTTAAATATTACATGAAAAAAATGTAACTACACAAAACTTTACACAATTTTATAGTAGTTTAACTTTGAAACAAATTTGAAACAAAGCTGGAATCAAACATTTTTTTTTTTTACCTATGCTGCAACTCTGGTTTTAAGTTTAACTTAGTAACTGAAATAAGTTTAAGTTGAATCATCAAAATTACTAAAATGGAACTAAATAAACCTAAACTGAACTAAAACAAAGTAAAATAAAAATAAATGAAATCAAAATAGTAATAAAATAATGGAATATAAATATTACATGACAAAATTAAACTAAATAAACTTAAGTATATTAAATATTATATTTTTGTTAATTGAAATAAAGTAAACTAAAATAAAATATTATATAAAAATACTTAAGCTGAATCACCATACTTAACTGAAAATCAAATAAAACTAAACTAAAACTATGACTGAGAAAAAATAAGTAAATTAAACCTAAACAGTAAAATAAATAAATAAAATTAATTAATTAAAAACTAAAACAGAAAATATTCAAATTAATTCTAAATATTAAATATAAAAATTAAATCATGCATCTTGGTCGAAAGGTGTGCTGTTACTCATGTAAGAGCTCAGTTTTTGACGAGCACGACTAAAACATGCAAAAAAATCCCTTTAAGTTAGATTGCAGGATACACCAGAATCATACAGTATCAACAGACCGTAATAATTTGTGCTCTTTTGAATTAGTCCAGTAAGAAATGACCCAAAAACCCTAACAATGCCATAGCAACCAATGACAACACTGTAGCATCACAGAGGTGAGTTTTGCACATGTAAGAATTGCTTTTGACAAAAGATTAAAATAATGTACTTTATTTAGATACCAACAATAATCTAACAAATATACACCATTAACAATAAATATATGACTACAAAATCTTCAGAGCACAAGCGTGAATCTTTCACTGAGCTGGATTACAATTGCAAATTGTTTACAATTTTCCCTCAACAACTCTCTGTAATTCTGTCTTTTACCTTCTCCTCTATATTTGTGAAGTACTTCATTTGGGCCAGGAGCTCTTTGGCGGTCAGGAGATCCCCTGTGAAAAGAGACTCGTGAGGCAAACACAAAAACAGCTGTTTTCCAATCACATGCCATGGAAATGTGTGCGCAACCGGCCTTGGTGCTGAATTTCTGTCAAATTTGGGAGGTCGTGAGGAGGAGAAAGAGAGAAAAATACCTGTGTTCAGAGATGAATTCATCCGTTCAGTCAAGTCTTTCAGTTTCTCTGGTGAAAGGAAGTTAAATACAGTATATCAACAGCACGAATAAGTCGCACAACCACGCTGACTTAGCAGCGAAAACATAAAACCACAGGACCTTGAACTTTCTGATGGAATGAATCTGGGGCCGCAAACAGTCACATAAATAAGCTGCGAGTGACGTGAGTGGGCGCAGAGCAATATTTCAACAATCACTTCCGGTTGGAGCTTTTCTTTCGGGCCTACACACCTCGCACAGACCTCCCGATAGCGCTGACCTCGTCTTGGCTCCGCGTCTCTGCGAGGCTCTCGTTGATCTCCAGGACCTCTAGGAGAAATGCGGGGTCCGCCGTGGCGTCCGTACCTTCCTCCAGCAAAACCCCTCGCAGCTCCAGCTGCAGCAGAACATGCAGGTTACACAGAGTAAAGCACTACTAAAACAGAACTGCAGCCTCTGGGCAGCAGTTATAACAGATTACACTGTAACATTCAGTAGTCATTGATCAGTTAAACAGGGGTGCAAACTCATCAGGAGTGAAAAAGGTGACAAACTACCCCCCCCCCCTTTCTTAAATTTTTTTTGTCTCGTTTCCAGTCTAAATATCTAATTCTTAAATCAAATTCCTTTTTTTTCCAGAAAAAAAATAAGTCAAGAGTCAAAATAATCTTGTTTTCGGTTTGAAATAAGATTATTTTGCTTACCCATTTGCAGATTATTTTGCTTGTTTTAAGGAAAAACTCACTTAATTTTGACTTTTTTTTCTGAAAACAAGAGAATAAATTTACTTGTCTAGAAAATGCTTCTTGATTTAAGAATTTTTTGATATATTTGGACTAGAAACAAGACAAAAACTCTAAGCAGGAAAGCATTTTTTGCAGTGCACTGGATAAACACCTTTATATAATTAAAAGACGTTTGAGCGACACCTACGGTCTACAATCAACAAGGATTGTTGTTAAGATGTTACATGAACTTAGTCAGGGCAAATAAACCACTGTAAATCTTCATTTCAGCACTCAAATTTTTGAAGCAGCTGACGGGCAAAACGCGAGGTGTTTCTCCGTCTTGAAACAGGCTGTTACAGGCTGACACTTAGCTATGGCTTAGCGCTGCCTCCACATACTAATATTACTGTACATTAAACGGTATGCTTTACTCGTAGGTCGAACAGTTCTCAAATCGACTTCATGTCAGAGTAATAGCTAACTGACATGTGAGACAAATGTTAAGGTCGAGACTGAGGAGCATTTTTGCAAAGGGTAACGAACTAATGTAGCGATAACGTAACTTACAATCTTCATAGCTATCGCAACAGCAGCCTCAAGCAAAAAAAAAAAATTAAAAAAAAAAATTATATATATACAGTATATATAAAACGCAGCCTCACGCGGTAATCACCATTTAAACTGGAGCACCATAATTTACAGCGATACAAATGCATTACGTCCGAAATATGGACAGTTGCCTGCAGCGTCTAAAAGCAAGGCTTCAGGAGTGAGATTGGTTGGATGAGGGAAACAACATTAAAGGGATAGTTCACTTTGAAATTAAAATTTGGTATCTATCAGCTTACCCCAAGGGCATCCAAGATGTAGGTGTCTTTTTTTCTTCAGTAGATCCAATTTTGATGTTTTTAGGTCAAACCGTTCTAGTCTGTCAGTCATATAATGGCAGGTATAGGTCACTGTCTCTATAAGAGGGAAAAAGAACATGCACAGAGAAATTCAAATTAAACAATTCCCCATCGTAACTACACATTGATGGACTAAGACACGAAACGAGCGGTTTGTGTGAGAAAACGAACAGTATTTATATCGTTTTTTACCTCTTGTAGACAACCATGTCCAAGTGATCTGAGTGCGCACACGCATCCGGTGTGTGACGTGTGTGCGCACGCTCTGGCTCACGCTGCATTCACACGGGGCGTCGGCGTCAACGCTTGACGGAGGGCGTGTCTGAAGCGTGGTGCTGACGCAACTTCGTGGTATTTTCTTGTTGGAAGACGCGCACTGTCATCGCTCGTGTCATTTCTGAACTGTCTACTCTAGGATAATGATGACTTCTTTTAAGCAGACCCGCTTGCTGTCATGCATTGTATTTCTATACGAGCGCTCCATGTATCCGTTTCATTCATCTGTAACTAGCCAAACACACATGCCGCAACTCCACCCTCCTCACCCTGCGTCACTTCCACCTAACCATGTAAAAAATAACAGATCCAGGAACAGTTTATTGAGACATGACACCGGCGAGAAAAAAAAAAAAAGGAATCTTACTATGACGAAGGATTAGTCCATGAATAATATTTGTGCCATTCCGAAATTAAAGAGCCATCATTTTGTACCAAAAGGAATATACATAACCGTATATAATAATACTGTCAAACAATTCAAATATTTTTTTAAAGCACCACGCTTCAGACACGCCCTCCGTCAAGCGTTAACGGCGAGTTACAGATGAATGAAACGGATACATGGAGCGCTCGTATAGAAATACAATGCATGACAGCAAGCGGGTCTGCTTAAAAGAAGTCATCATTATCCTAGAGTAGACAGTTCAGAAACGACACGAGCGATGACAGTGCGCGTCTTCCAACAAGAAAATACCACGAAGTTGCGTCAGCAGCACGCTTCAGACACGTCCTCAGTCAAGCGTTGACGCCGACGCCCCGTGTGAATGCAGCGTGAGCCAGAGCGCGTGCACACGTCACACACCGGATGTGTGTGCGCACTCAGATCACTTGGACATGGTTGTCTACAAGAGGTAAAAAACGATATAAATACTGTTCGTTTTCTCACACAAACCGCTCGTTTCGTGTCTTAGGCCATCAATGTGTAGTTACGATGGGGAATTGTTTAATTTGAATTTCTCTGTGCATGTTCTTTTTCCCTCTTATAGAGACAGTGACCTATACCTGCCATTATATGACTGACAGACTAGAACGGTTTGACCTAAAAACATTAAAATTGGATCTACTGAAGAAAAAAAGACACCTACATCTTGGATGCCCTTGGGGCTGATAGATACCAAATTTTAATTTCAAAGTGAACTATCCCTTTAAGGTAAGCCAATCAGAGGCAGAGTAGGGCGGGTCTATTCCTTTGCCAACAGGGGAAAGAAACGCTACAGGTGACGTGACACAGATGACTCGCAGATACGACAACGGCGACTACGACTACGACCCCGAATTTCGCCGAAAGGTGACAAGTTTGCACCCCTGGTTAAAGGGCCTGTTTTTCAGTTAGCGCCCACAGATAAATTCAACCTATTTTTCTATACATGTCAAAGTGTAAAAATACAGAACATGGCAACAGCTGATATATAAAGTGGTGCAAAATCTATTTGGGCTCTTAAAAAGTTCTGAATGTTACTGTATTTAACTCTGGATTGCTAAATTCTTTGCATTGCAGGAGCTCACTTCATTTTTTTTCTTCATAATTTTTGCTGAATGTATTTTAATAATCTGGTTTGAATGTGATTTTTAGTGACGTATGTTTTCTTTAAGTGCAAACATGAGTAACCACAGGTGTAGAGAATCACAGTAACTATATTCACTGCTGGTCAAAAGTTTAAAATAATTCAATCTTTTTTTAATAAGTGTTATTGAAAGAAGTCTCTTATACTAAGCATGGCCGCATTTATTTGATCTATGATTTGATTTGAAAAATAGTAATCATGTGAAATATTATTACAATTTTAAAATACTGTTTTCTATTTTAATATATTTAAAATGTAATCTATTTCTGTGATGCAGCGCTGAATTTTCAGCATCATTACTCTAGTTTTCAGTGTTACATGATCTTTCAGAAATCAATCTAATATGCTCATTTGGTCCTTATTATTGCATTTTTTATTATTTTCAAGGTTGAAAACAGTTTTGCTGCTAATATTTTTGTGGAAACTGTGATACACTACCATTCAAAACTTTGGGGTAAGTAAGACTTTAAAAAAATAAATAAAATATAAAAAAACTTATTTAGCAAGGATGCATTAAATTGATGAAAAGTGACAGTAAACACCTTTATAATGTTACAAAGGATTTCTATTTTAAATATATGTACTACTTTGAGGAATGTCTTTGTACTGTAAAGTATATGGTAATTCACAGATTGTACTTGCTAAAACCATAAATTTGACAATATTTCACAGTAAAATAGTAAAATTGAAATTAATGCATGTTAAGCCTTTTGCAAATCAAATTTTAACTGTATATGGAAAGTTAACTTGCAGTCTAAAAAAAGCTGGGTTAAAAATGACCCAGTGCTGTGTGTTTTGGCCAGCGCTTGTGGTAAATGTTTTGACACAGCCTTTTGAGTTTTATTTAACTCTGTTGTTCAAAAAATTACTATAGCTGTCTTAAAATTAACCCAAAATAGGTTGTAAATTAAAAATCAGGCACATAATTACTAGAGGCATCAGCAATAATCAAAAGATGAACATTTATTAATAAGCAATTAAAAAAATAATATTATTTAAAGGGCACCTATTATGCCTCTTTTTACAAGATGTAATATTGGTCTTGGGTGTCCCCAGAATGTGTCTGTGAAGTTTCAGCCCAAAATACCCCACAGATCATTTATTATAACAGCTGGAAAATGTCATTCTAAAAAAGAGCTGTTTTAGAGTGTATGGCTTTAAATGCAAATGAGCCATTTGCATGAGCTGCATATTCATAAATGAGCTGCATATTCCCGCCCCGTCTCCAGAAGAGGGCGTCGCGTATACGTTTCTCTGCATTGCATATCTACAGCAATAAACAGCAGGTAGAAGCAACATAACTGAGAGCGAGAGAACCGGTGTTCAGCCGTACATATGGGAAGACAAATGCTCTTAAAATGGGACAAAACAGCGCGATGTTACAGAGCTCGCGGCGCTGACCTGTCATCGGCGCGGATCAATGGATCGAGCCGCGCTACCGAACGAATCTCGTGCTAAAAACGGTGCGAACTAATCTCACAAGCACGGTGCTGATCAGTTAAAAAAATACTTAATGTACACACACAAATACGGTTAAAACGCTAAGCACTATAACGACATGACATTCACAAATGAGTCTGGAGTGATATACGTATTTTGGTAGATTTTGAGGCGCATTACCTTGAAAAATGAAAGTAATCCACAGCACCCCCAGCAGCTCAGATGCTGGGAGAAAATGAAGACTCTTATGTTCAGTCTTGCATCCAAACACAGGGCACCGGGATTGCTTGCGAGACATTGTTGACTTTACAGCTGCTCGAGCACGGAGAAAATGAAGGACAGCGTAACCGCTGAGGGCGGAAACTATAGCAACTCAGGGCTGTCAATCAACCCCTGTGGCCCGGCCCTCTGAAATGTGACGTCACACTGCGGTGAGAATCAAAACGGCAGGCCTAGTGAGACTGACTTGGTTTAAAGGGGATTAAAAAATGAGGAGTGGGTGGATTTTTATCATTGTAGGGTGGTTGTGTTCACACACTGCCAACACACATTTATGTCCAAACACCATGTAAAAGTGGATTTTGCATAATAGGTGCCCTTTAATTATTATTTATTCAGCTTATTAATAATTGTTCATTTCCAGCCTATTTTGGGTTCATTTTAAGCAAGAAATATAGTAATTTTTAAGCAATAGTTGAGTTAAATAAAACTACCCAAACATTTAACATGTAACCCAACCGCTGGGTCAAAACAACCCAATTGCTGGGTTTGTCCATATTTCACCCTGGAGCGCTGGCATGTTTTTAACCCAGCATTTTTTAGATTGCAAGTTTACTTACCATATACAGTTAAAATTTGATTTGTAAAAGTTTTAACACATGTAGTGTTAATGTGGAGTGTAGTTAAAAGGTTTTTACTTCATTTTTCATTAAAAAAAAATTATCTTTTTTTTTCTTACATTTTTAGTCTTGTTTTATTATTTAAAAACATATTTTTGTGAAATGTCCTACTTGAATGTGTTGGTGCTTCTTTCTTTAATAAAAGTAGGCCTACATGGTACTACATTTGATATTCTGTCTGATATAGAATGCACATACTGTGTGTTAAATTTTAGTGGGGCTTATGCGTCCAAAGTTTTCTGGGGTCACTGTATACAACCTACAGCTGCCATATGCACAACAAATATTTACCAAACAAATAATTACCATGTAGACAGCCCGACTCAGAGGTTTCTGCAGCGTTCTGTAGGCTTTGTTCACCAGCGCTGATTGTTCTTCTGAATATTCCTGCTCTTTCTGTAAATAGGATCAGACCACAAAGTCATTCCAAATTAAAGTCATTCTTCTTGCGGGCTACAAAAACAATTTCAACAGCCCCTAAAGGCACAAATCGCACACAGCTCCAAAATATAAAGCAACCAGAAGAATACTGCGATTGTGATTTTATGAAGTAACAAAAGAAGTGTTATACAAAAAGAGTCTTACTCTGCCCAAGTTTTCTAACTTTTCCAAACGTTGTATAATTACGCACTGTCGTCACATTTATTTTAAGATATCATGACACGTTCTTTGTTTGTGGTAAGGATTTCCTCTTGGGAATGAGCAGAATTGTCAAAAAACGAAACCCCAGCGATGCTGATAATTGTGCGGGGTTTTTTTCCCTGAAGGATCTGGCTGTGTGGGTGGACACAGAGGGTCTGAGCTGTGATGGGATTCGTCAGGGAGGCGTCAGGTGGAATAAGAGGTGAGAAACCAAAGAAATTACTTGCAGAGGAGAAACATTTTCAGCTGTCAGAGTTGCCAAAGCCTAGAGAATCAACATCTGGCTTGCTGTTGCTGTCAGGGAACCCAATTGGTCTCGCAAAGCATGAACCAATCACCAAAGAACTGTCTGCTGCATTATAGGAACCATGATAAGCTGCATACCTTTTACCTGAGCATCTAAATAGATATGGACAAGGGATACTGAGAGTGTGCTAGTACAAAGTTTGATATATAATGCAAAGGAAAGGGGTTAAAAGGTGAATCTAAAATAAAACAGCCAAGAATATGTAACACTGAGTCACAACAAAATTAAATTAAATTCATTAAAATAAATAGAACAAATATTGTTCTAGAACCATTAAGATTTTCAATTCCCATTACAAAAAAAAATAAAATAAATTATATATATATATATATAGTAGAAATTGCAAAGGTTATTTATACATGATAGTTTTATAGCAGTTAGTTTCATCATCGTGGTCATTATTAATTGTATGCTAAATTAAATAATTAAAAATTTATTTAAAAATAACGGAAATTACAAAACAGCTAGGGATGTAACGATTACCGGTTTGATGATAAATCATGATAAAATTCCCCACGGTTAGTATTACCGTTTCATATTTAAATTATCATTAAAACCGTATTGGATTACTGCGATTTGAACAACTCAAGATAAATAAATACTGTTCAGCATAAAGCACAGTTTTCAGTAAGAGTCTCGCGTGCGCACAGCAGCAGAGTAGTTTCGTTTTGAGTGGAAATAGAGCGGAAAAGCTGGGAGGTTTTAAAAGAGTGCTAAGGGAATTATACAAATTAATATATGAATGAATTAATTATATGAATGTACCTCTGAAGGCTCTGACTGTCTTCAGAAACGATTCGATGGCATTTAGTTTTCATCTTCGCTCTGTGTAATACCTAATAAAGTAGTGTTTTAATCGCAATGCTTTGTGCACGGAGGAAACAGCTGTAATTCAGCTTTTCCATATAAAGCTCCACCTGCTGTCAGAGAGTGGATTTACAGATACATATTCATATTCAGCTTGTGTGCAGTTTCTGTCTGGCCAAACGGACCGAATTTGCATGGCCTGCTGTACATTTTGACCGGTTTATGAAAAACAAGCTTATGTGGATTCTACACATATAAACATTTCAGATAAATTATCTAGAATTATTTATGGAGCAGATAAATAAAATGCATATAATCATTTATTAATCAATTATCATTTTGACTTAACCCTTTTCTTTATTTAAAGGCTGAAATGTGAGGTTTACCTTTTTATGAAACTTTTTCAAAGCTTTATTTGAACATTTATATTAGATATTTGAACATGCTATTAAACTGTCGTCAGTCAAGTTGTCATTTAAAATCCGGACATCATTGGTAATGTTATTGTTTTAGTGATTATGCAAACAAAATGTCATTTTATTTGTTGTTTGTTGATTTTAAATAAAGTGATTTATGTGTCGGTACTTTTTGAAAATATCCAGCACATTTTAATAATACCGTGATAATACTGATAACCATGATAATTTTGGTCACTATAATCGTGATAAGAAATTTTCATACCGTTACATCCCTACAGCATATGTGTGTTTTTGTGTGTGTATACAATGCAGTAAAAATAAGTAAAACATTAATATTGTGAAATATAACAATTCAAAATAGCTGTTTTCTATTTTATTATATATTTTAACATGTAATTTATTTCTGTGACCGCAAAGTTTCGTTTTTTTGGCAGAATTTTCAATAAATATTGAATTATTATCAATGTTGAAAACAGTTGTGCTGTTTAATATTTCTGCGTAAATTGTGATAGTTTTCTATCAGGGTTCAAAGTTTTGTAATTTATTTGTAATATAAATCTTAAATATCTTTACTGAAACTTTTGATCAACTGAATGTGTCCATGCTTTAAATAAATAGTATTAATAAAAAAATAAATAAAAAAAGATCTTACTGGTCCCAAACTTTCAAGCAGTAAAATGTGTGTGTGTGTGTATTATACCTAAATATGCTTTCATGAAATTCACCCTAGAAGACAAAAACCTTAGGTAACAAAATTACATACTTTTTATCTTTATTCTTCTGTATATTGTCGGTAACTAGCATTGAAGTTTGTAATACAAACTAATCAAAATATATTTTAAGAAAAAAAGTGCAAAAAGAAATATAAAACTATATTTCTTAAGAACTATATTTTCATAAGAACTAGTGCTCTTTAGCCATAATCTTTTGCTATCCCTTTAATTTACATTTTGAACTCATATTATAGGTGAAAACGAAAGTCCACCTGGTAAATCACTAATATTTGCTCATAATGAACATGGCCACCATATATTTGGCATCCCTACAGTATCTTTCAGTGCTATTATGAGATATAAAACCAAACCAATAAACTATATCTCAAATAAATGCCCGGCCACTCAACATACTGTTAATATTCATGGTGCTGTGTGCAGTTTGTAATATAACGAAACAAATTTTGTATAATAAAGTCCATTACCGATGATTTCTGGGTGAAGTTGTCAGGATGGAGAGATCTTTGCAGCTCCACGTATCTTTTCTGAAGTTTCTGGGTGTCCAAAGAAAATGTTTGCTCACTGAGGAAAGACCAACATATTTAGTTACATATATGTTATGATTATGAACTACCTTAATTAAGTTGAAAGCTGAAAGATATATAGTAAAACGGTATCTGTCTGATCATGAAACAACTGCTGTATCATCTGTTTAATAACAATGTTATGGCTTTTAAGTAAAGAAAGTAAGTAAGGAATACAACTTTTTGGAAGCTCAGGACCAAGAAGCCAGAAAATACTGGTATTATCCATGAATCCATAAATGATGCATTCATAACACTATAACCATACATCCTCTTAACTCACCAGTTCAAGATGTCAAAATAATTCGTCTTGCCATCGGGAGGTTGGATCACATTACAGGACGAACAGAAAAATAATTCCGCAGAAGATCCGCATTTCCAACAGAGTCTGTTGACTGTGACAGTGCTGAAAGAGTTCAGAGACAAGTGTCCTTTAACTGCTTTACAGTGAGAAACACCATTAACGTCTTTCCTGTAAGAGCTGACAGCTCTTCCTGAAGAGAAACACGGACGTAAGACGAGGTTAAGAAGTTGTCCGTTTGATATAAATTTGTTTGCAAGTTTAAATCCGTGAGATGTTAACAAAAATCGGAGTTTGAATAGCGTTATCATGGTCACCCACAGAACGAAATCTGGCTAGCGCGCTACTTCCTGTCAGGAACACCAGAAATTGTGTCAAAATAAAAGTTTGTATTTTTAAAAGACTTCAACGTATTTATATGATTATGTATGTATTTAATTATCTTTATTGGTTTGTGGTTATCTGTGAATAATGGCTGCAATTACTAGAGTGAGATAGGGTATTGTTTGATCCCGAGGAACTTTATAACAACAAATATGCTTTAAATAAGTAAAACACAACATTAACCCAACGTTAACTCAAAACTGCATTTGTACTAAACCGTTCATTTCCCTCCCACATTAAAATATAGTTTAAAGGGGGGGTTGTACAATTTGCACTGACAATTATTTCAGAAGTTGGTAAACCCTTTTGTACCCTGTTTGTTTTACAACGGAAGTTATTGCATTTATTTTCTTGTTATATTTTCATTTATTTTCCAGAATTTTTGTGTTCTTAATTTTAACAGCAATTGATAATAATTGCTATATTGCTGTTCGTAGTGTAATAATAATAATAATAATAATAATAAAATGCTTAAAATGACTAACAACATAAACATTTTAGTGTATATCTACATATATAATTAATTAACGTGGAATGTCTTATAAACTACATTTCCCGTGAGCCTCTACTCTGATACAGAGTTAATAAACAGGATTTAAAGAATTGCTACTAGTAAGTTTAATGTGTTTTTTTTTTGGTTTGTTTTTTTTTAAGTTTTTTAGTTTTCCCTTAACATCATCGCTCCATACTCCATCCTAGTAGGTGGCGGTAAATGCACCTAAAGCTGGTTTGCCAACCGCCATAAAACGTCAAAGAAGAAGAAGAAGAAGAAGAAGAATCCTCTACTCTGGCTTCTGATTGGCTGAATGATGTTATGGGAAGTTCATTGATGGAAACGAGTGGCTTTTCCCGGCAGATTTGATGAGCAGCTCACGCGGCCTGATAACCCACTTCTGCAAGTTTGCTACTTTTAAAAACAGGACTTGATTAAGGTATGCAGTAGGATATGAGATTGAAAAGCACCATTAGATGATCTGACGGACATGTGGATTTCTATCAATTATTATTTCTGTTGAAAAAAAGCAACAACCCGTTTCCTCGGTCGCTAAAAGTACAGCTGTGCTTTACACTGTATGCACGCGCTCTCACACAGTGATGCATATCTGAAACAGCAGAATAACCAACTGGCCTTTATCTGCAGAAAATAGACATGTCTTCTCTAATCTATCTGGTTCTTCAGTCTGTTTTCTTATCAAGTTTCATTTGATTGCATTGGTGTCGGTGGTGCATGGAATTAGTCCGACCTAAATGCCCTCAGAAACTGAACTTGGAAAGGTCACATGATGTAAAAGCAATTAATTTACTTTCAAAGCACATGATTTATGCACATATGTCAATTATGTGTCAGTCATTTCACCTGGAATCGAATAAGATCATATAAGAAATTGTTTGCTGTACTTTAAATATAAAGATTTTTTTTCAAGTGGATTCATAAAGAATGGCACCGTTAATCTCGGTCTTAATAAAGCCATGGAAAATAGATTTGAAAAAAGAGTGAATTTGTTGTACTCATATTCTCTTGTTTAGGCTTCCATTCATTCATTTTATCCATTTACATTATTTTTTGATTGTAGGGTCAAAATTATAGGAGCTATGAGGTGCTAGACATTATAAGACCCAAATGTCAGCAAAACATTTTTTTGAAAGTTATGTGCAAAAAAAAAGTTATGTGCAAAAATATAATATAAATATGACTCAATACTTTTAAATCCATGAAGCACTGCAAAAACTCTTGGATACAGTTTTCAAAATAGCTTAGTATGTACTGTATACAGTGCACTTTTCTGTCATGGAAAGCCTGGAAATATCAGGAATATTTTAAAAGCATAATTCTAATGACAATTTCTGTAGTGAGCAGGTTTGAAACTAAAATATTTCATTGGCAAAAATTATAAATATATTTTTCCATGCACAAACGGCAAGAAATCACATGCAACATGTTGACAATGTAACATGCATACTGAGCTGTAAGATTATATTCTATTTCAAAGGAGTTTTTGGCTTTATACAGCTATTGACTGTTGTTGATATTTTGTTAATTTTTCAGTGTGTACCTCCAGAGTAAAAACATCATGTCTGAGGAACCTGGGCCCAGTGGTCAGTCCCAATCCCACAGTCAATCCCAAACACAATCACAGCCTGGATCCAGCTCCTCATCCGCCCCAACGTCATCAAGCCAGGGCTCTTCCTCAGGCTCAGGGACTCTAAGTTCTGTAGATACAGTGCCGGTCCAGGAACTACAGTCTATTCCTGAAGACGAGGAGGAAGTCCAGCCTCAGGTGTGGGGCCGCATCATCCCCTTGGTGCATGGATTGAGTGTGCTCAGTTAAGTGTATTATCTTCCTTGGTTTAAGAAAGTGAGTAATGTGAGAGCATTATAATTAGTTCCCAAGGGTTTTTGAACAGGAGTGGTATCAATAACAAACCAAATGGGTTGCATTTCTGACCTCTTACCATATGTATAGTAAGGTTAATCATGTTTAAAGCAGTCAAATAAATGTTATTAATGGGCTATTCTGTGTTTGGTACAAGTTAAGTGCTATTGACAACATTTTGATGTAATTTTGATACTACAGAATATCATTTCAGTGTTTTGAACATGGAAAGCTAGTCAGAATAGATGCTTAATGAGTGAAACTGGAGAACGGAGAGGTTTTTGACCAAAAGTCAGTTCTCACTTAAATTGTTGTGTGTAATTTGCACTTTAAAAAAACGTATGTGCTAAATGATGCAATTTAAAATATGCGCAATATGAATAAAAGAATTTGTGTTTGTAAAAAGTGTGTTTGATAGTCTTTGCATGATCTGTTGCAACTAAAATATAAAACAAAATCTGAAAGTAAAACTTAATCACTGCAAAATGACTTGGATATATTCAAAATAGCACACTAGCATATAATAGACCAAATAGATTGTATTTGACCTCTTACCCTATTTGTATTATGGGTTATCATGTTACAAAGCAGTCAAATGGATGTTATTAATGTGTTCAGCACAAGTTAAAGGGGTCATATGATACTATTTAAAAGATCATTATTTTGTGTATTTGGTGTAACAGAATATGTTGACATGCTTTAATGTTCAAAAAACACATTATTTTTCAAATACTGTACATTATTGTAGGTCCCCTATGCCCCGCCTCTCTCAAACATCGTTTTCTACAAAGCCCCTCCTTCCAACAAGTGCAGTCTGCTCTGATTGGCCAACTGACCCAGTGCATTGTAATTGGCCGAACACCACAAGCACGTGACGGAAATGTAACGCCCCTTTCCATAATCGCGAGCTTTAGCTTACAAGTTAGTTTTATCAGCTCAAGCCCGAAAAGGGAACAGAGTCGCATTGCAGACACAGTGATGATACTTGTATGTATTTGCAGTACACAAGCAGCGGTTAAGACGATTTCTGACAGGCTGTACACTCCGCTGTGATGTGACCCTGTTCCCCTCACACACACTCACACACACACACACACACACACGATGTGTTACACGCAAAACTCCACATTTGAACAGTCAATAGCAAATACTTGAACTAATAACAAAACATACGTACAGTTGCTGACTCAGAAGCGCCAGATTGTCAAAGCAAAGTCGGAATTTACCTTATGTTTTTATTTTTTTATTTTTGAAATAGCCTTCGTGCAGCCAGCCTTGTACTCTACTAGGTTCACGAAACTGTCGTCCATAAAATGTGTTGCACAAATTCGAACATTTGGATTGTGCTGTTCTATCTTAACCAATAATTCCTAAATGCATCTACTTTCAGAAGGCCAAATAAAGTGCTTTTGCTTTCGTCTAGAAACACACAGCGTCTCCCTGACATGCTGCATCAACACTACTGTGGTTACTGAAACCACACCTTCTTTCTTTGCGTGAACATTTGAGCGGCATTACACAAATATTTCCACATCGTGATGAAGACAAGTGGGGGTGTGTTTGAATGAGCCGTTTTAGGAGGGCATGGACGAGTCTTAACTTTTATAAAGAATATCTCTTTGGGTTTGAGACTTTAGTCTTTGCAACTTCAGGGATCTTATCTATGCACAATCAGCTTGTAACACTCCAAAGAGAAAGCAAAACTTGAAATCGCATCATATGACCCCTTTAAGTGCTGCTGACAGCATTGGTAATGTCATTTTGATACCACTGAAGATAGTTTCTGTGGTTTGAACATGTTAAACCAGTAACTGACATGATATGTGTAAGGAAGGAGTCCCCAATAAGGACATGACATGGCGATTCGCAACTACACTGTTTACTTGGTGCAAACTACACCTATCAATAATTCAAAATCATATGTTTATACATGTTTATCTGCTTAGCTGCAAAGCATTCCCAGCTTAAGTGCTTTAAAATAAATTTTAGCCTCTTATTTCTGATTATAAACACTCTTAAACACTGGTCACATTATATGTGTATTGCCCTAATAGTGGCTTTATTTGTTTGTTTTTAAGGTTAAATTTTAGTTGTTATACTGTCAATAGAGCTTGCATTATATACGGGTCATTCCTTTAACAGTTATGAGATTGTTGAGCTATTATGGTATAACAGGAATATGGCCAGTGTTGTTTTAGTATTATTTACTATTATAGTATTTATTAATATTTTGAATTAGCTTTTATTTTTATATTTTCCGTTTTCATTTTAATTTTAGTTTAAGTTTTAGTAATATTATGTGCTTTTGTCTTTTTTTTTTTTTTTTTTTTTAGCTTTGATTTAATTTTTTGTTAGTTCTACAGCTTAAATGTATTTTCTGTTAGCAGTCAACAAGTAGGCAACATTTTTCATTTGTATGTAGGTTTTGTAAGTTTAGGTTTTTATCTAATATTTTTATTTTTTATTTTCAAGTTTATTTCAACTCAAAAAAAAGGAATATTTAACAGGTTTATTTAACAATAACAGTACTAAATATGGCTTCTTTTTTTTTCCAGATTGCGTTGAAAACCAGTATATCTTTGGAAGGGATAAGAAATGCGATTACAGTTTCACCGACGCCATTATAATACAGTCAACACATTTCAAGACGTACAGCAAGAAGCACTTTAAGATTTTTAGGGTAAGACTAACATTGAGTAGCTCTTCGTGAAACTAGTTTTTATCAAATACAACATCAAATGTTTTCTTTTTGTAACTTTTTTCTCATGAAAAAAAGTTTTAATTTTAAACAGAAATAATTGAACAGTACTTTTATAGAATATCTCCATAGCCTCCCTGTTATGAGACAATTTCACTCTCTGAACGCATTAATCATGGCTGACTGTGAAAAGCTCATTTCTACATCAGATCTAACTCAACACGTGGCCTGTTTTACTTTTTTCAGTTTTACTTTTACTTCTGTTTCAGGATGAGAATCTTGTCTACGTCAAGGACCTCAGCGGTAACGGCACTTGGGTGGATGACGAGAAAATAGGAAACGGGAAGCAAAGTCTTCTTAGCAATAACTCTGTTATAGCCCTTGCAGAACAAAAACATCAAGGTTAGTCATTTAGGTGACATTTTTTGTAAACTAACATGAAATGTAAACTACAGTTCATACAATAAATCACCTGAAAATTATCATTGTGATGTTATTTTTGCATATAAATGAAAGAATATAGTGTCTAAAAAGGACAAAAAACTGTAGCTCTGAACTCTGATTTGATTGGTTCTTTTTTCCACAGTTTTTATGTTCATAGATAAGATGGGGGACGGTCAACCTAACCTTCCTTTAGAGTTCAGCAAAAAATATCACATAGCACGAAAGATTGGAATGTAAGTGAACTTGATTATCAGAAACCTTCAAAATATCATGTTCGGAGTTACTCTGAGCTTCATTATGCATTTATGGTCCTAGCAGACATTTCTTACCACACTGACAAATATTGTTGTATTTGATTTATTGTGTACATTTGTTTTTGCAGTTTATTGTACTTAGCCCAAAAACCTCTTTGTGTTTTCTGACAGAGGCGTCTGTGGTGAAGTTAAGCTTGCCATAGAAAAGGAAACCTGTAAAAAAGTTGCTCTGAAAACTATAAACAAACACGACTTCCCATCAATTGGGGTAAGAGAACTGGATGAGTGTATACATTATTATAAATATGCATAGTGCTTATGATACACATCGTTTCATACCGTTTATAATACTTTTATGCCTTATAGTCCACATTGAGCAGTGCAAAAAGATATTTATCAATGATATTAAAGATCAGCCAGTTGAGAATCAAAGATTTGGGGTCGTTCCTTTTTTTATGTTTTTAAGTCCCCTATGCTCACCAAGCCTGAATTTATTTGATCAAAAGTACAGTATAAACAGTAATATTGTGAAATATTATTACAATTTAAAATGACTGTTTTCTATTTTAATATATTGAAATGTAATTTATTCCTGTGATCAAAGTATCATTACTCCAGTCTTCAGTGGCACATGATCCTTCAGAAATCAGTTTAATATGCTGATTTGCTGCTCTTGAAAACAGTTTTTTAATACTTCTGTTTGATAAATAGAAAGTTCAAAAGAACATAATTTTTTTGAGAGATTTTTGGTTGTATCATAATTGTCTTTACTGAATTTTTTTTAATCAATTTAATCAGTCCTTGCTGATTAATACAATTTTACACCAAACTTTTTTTGAACAGTAGTGTACATTGCTTCATGTGAAAACGATAAAAGTTGTATATACGTATCGTAGTTGTTATTTGAAGCAGTGTTGAGCGATATGCTCAATTTTCATATCATCCTATCATCTGCCTGTGAGACCGCCGATACACGATATTATCATGCTAATTTATTTAATTATTTATTTACTAGGGGTGGGAATCTTCAAGGCACTTCACGATCAGATCTGATTCTGGGAGTCACGATCCGATTCCAAAACGATTCTTGATCTACACTTTTTCCTCAATTAATTCTTCTGCTGTGCAAATACATCTTTACAACTTTACATCTTACTGCCATCTTAAAAGTAGGGGTGTGAATCTTGGTTTCACGATTCAATTCAATTACGATTATCATTATCAACTCAATATCACAATGTGTCACATTCTCAGTTTTCAATATTACTGCACATGGCTACATTTTCATATAAATTTTAAATCAAATTTATTTTGTGCAAAATTTACTTTATTTATTTTTAATTATATAAGCAGGCTACTTTTTAAAACAATTACTTATTTAAAATAAGTGTTCTTTAAGTATCTGAAAGTTTACAGACAATAGTTATGGGTTTTTCTTTTTTTCCTCCGCATTATTGCCTTTTGATTATTACTGATGAGATCATAGACAGGGGCAGCTTTAACAGCCTGCATTCAGACTAATGCACGGATCTATTTCGATATATTAGATGTGTTGTCCTGCTCTAAAAACATAACTGACTGTGTGTACATCAGTTTCGTATAAAAGTATTCAAAAATGCAAGAGCATTTAACGCAGCCGCGATCGAGCTTCAGGACAAACAAACACAAAGCGTACGTGTCTTACAGCGCAAATTCTGTGCAATGAAGCCCGCCGCGTCTCTAGCGCACACACGTGCCATAAGCGGGGGAAAAAACAAGTGAAATATTCAGAATTAATTCAGAATCGTTGAAGAGAGAATCGCGATGCATCGCAGAATCATTTTTTTTCTCCCACCCCTATTATTTACTTGGTTTCATTACCAGAAAGTGAACCAACTCCAGCATAAAGCTAAAATCAGCCTAATGTTTTTAATATGACTGAATTTGTATTTAACATGATAACAATTTAATAGAAACATTATAAGTTACTAATCATAATGCTTACACTTCCTCAGTTATTCAAAAAGCAGCTACAGAAAATGAGCAAAGAACTTTTAGATTTCCAAAGAACATTAACTTTCTAGCACGAGTATATGTGACCCTGGACCACAAAACCAGTCTTAAGTCGCTGGGGTGTATTTGGAGCAATAGCCAAAAATACATTGTATGGGTCAAAATTATAGATTTTTCTTTTATGCCAAATATTATTATGACATTATGTAAAGATCGTGTTCCATGAAGATATTTTGTAAATGTCCTACTGTAAATATATCAAAACTTCATTTTTGATTAGTAATATGTATTGCTAAGAACTTCATTTGGACAACTTTAAAGGCGATTTTCTCTATTTTAATTTTTTTGCACCCTCAGGTTCCAGATTTTCAGTTGTATCTCGGCCAAATATTGTCCTATCCTAACAAACCATACATCAGTGGAAAGCTTATTTATTCAGCATTCAGATGATGTATACATCTCCATTTAAAAAAATTGACCCTTATGGTTTTGTGGTCCATGGTCACATATGCACTTTAAAAAACACTCCCATTACAATCAGTGAAGCTATCTACACTGTATGATAAATCTCTTATACTTACATCGTGCGTATATCTGCCCTTTGTTGTTTATGATGAGAGAATTTGCAAGAGCTGAATTCATTCTGAACGCTGAACAACAAAACTCTGCTGTTTCAGCGATGACTCATCTGAACGCCTCTGATTGGCCATTGCATTCATAAGCTCAACATAATCGTGTGTGATTTTTGTGTCATTTTGGTGTTGTGAGAAAACTATTTAATGAGAATTACTATTATCTGATGTGTAAAACACATAAAATGCTTTAGGATTTTGTTAGTACACACTATTATTTAAAATTACTCATAAAATGTTCTGTTTGTGTTCCACAGACGGCCACACGAAATGCAGAACGTGAAATTGAAATTTTAAAGAAAATTGATCATGTAAGTCACGAATGAGTCTTTAAATGCTACAGAGCTATAGATCTATAAATCTCATCGTTTTTCTCTTCCCTGCAGCCGTGCCTGATCAAGACTGAAGATTTCTACCAGACAGAAGATTCTTACTACATTGTTTTGGAGTAGTACGTTCCTGTGGTGTTTTGTTGGGGAATAGTTAGCAACATGAACTCGCAGGCCAAATTTATTTCTGTCTTTTTTTTTTTATTTTCTTTTTTTTTTTACAAATGTTTTTTGATGAATTATTTCATTTTCTCTGTGCTGTGTGTAGTGTTGAAGGAGGAGAGCTGTTTGGCAGGATCAAGGCCAAGAAACAGCTGGAGGAAGAAATCGCCAAACTCTACTTTTATCAAATGCTCAGGGCTGTGGAGGTACGTCTTTATGAGAGATGCTTCAAACAGAGTCTTCCTCTAAATGTGTTTTTTAAATGAGCACAAGCATGAACCTGCACTGCTTACCCATAGAGAGTCAAACTGTTCAAATCAGTCACCTGACTATTTAGAATGGAGAAGGACAGCTTTGTTGTACCATGTTGAAATGGCAACTACCGTTCAAAATTTGTAAAAAGTCTCGTATTCTGCATTTATTTGAGTAAATACAATAAAAATGGGACTATTGTGAAATATTATTACAATTTAAAATAACTGTTCTGTTTGAATACATTTTAAAATGGAATTTATTCCTGTGAAGCTGACTCTTTAGCATCATTACTCCAGTTTTCAGTCACGTGATCCTTCAGAAATCATTCTGATTTGGGGCTCAGGAAACATTTATTATTATCATCAATGTTGAAAAAAGTTGCGCTGCTTAATATTTTAGGGGAATTTTATTTCAGAATTCTTTGAATAGAATGTTCAAAAGAAGATAGAAAATATTTGAAAAAAATATTGAAAATATTTTATTTGAAATAAAAATATTTTGATTGATTGAAAATATCTTTACTGTGACTTCTGATCAATTTAATGCATCATTGCTGAATAAAAAAAAAAAAAAAAAAAAAAAAAAAAATATATATATATATATATATATATATAAAAAAAAAACTTTGTTAAAAAAATGTTTTATGGTTACTAGAAAAAAAAAAGGTTTTTTTTTTTTTTTTGGTTGATATTTTATTATTTTTGTTGTGGCTGATAACCTATAAATGTCATTATTATAAAACTATACTATTTGGTAGGGATTCACCGAAATGAAAATTCTTGGCCGAAGCCGAACAAAATTAAACATTAGGCCGAAGGCCGAACATGGTTTTTCGCATTTTTTCCCCCATGTAGGCCTATTTTGCCATTTTTTTTCACCATTGCATAAATTAAAGAGCCAAAATGTGCTTTTTACTGTTTTGTCCTGCTTTTCAAATAAAATCAATTACAAAACAACAATTTAAAAATATTTACTTAACACTGATTTTTTTTTAACATTCTATCAGACATTATACCTGCAAAGCACAATTTAACTTAAAATTAATAAGTAATAAGTTAGTAAAATAATATTTGTTGGCCATTTTTGAGACCCCCTTCTTGAATCAGGCATGTATTTTTTACTGTACAAATAAATGCAGCCTTGCTGAGCAGAAGAGAGTTATTTTAATATATTACAGATCCCAATTTGAACACTGTGTGAATGTTATAATAAATGTATAGAGCTGTTGTAGGGTAATTATTATTATCATTATTATTGTCTTATTTTAATTTTTTTAATTTTTACAGAACAACAGTAAAATTACAATACTAACATTTATGAATGTTGATGGAGTTTTGCTTTTTTGAATGAGTTTTGAATGTTGATGGAGATGCTTTTTCTTAGATTTTATTTTGGCAGAAACCCACAGGAAGATCTGTGCTTCTTTTTGTTGACAACAGCATGCAGATATTTAAATGATTCTCATTACAAATTTGGGAAGATGTTTGTCGCACGTATCACATTGTCACATGAGCAAATGACGAGTAACAGTGTTTTAGCGCAGATTTTTCTCACGCTTTGGACTTTGAACCCTGGCGCCGCGAGCTCATGCAGCGCTGTTTGAATGCATGCAATCCGAAAACATAACATTCTGCAGTTTATTTACTAATCGTTTGAGGCCATTTCGCGATTTCAATCATCGCAGTAACCATGCAACAATCGCCCTTCCTCTTCTCATCGGAGACATGAGATGCAGCGCTAAGCAGTCTCTTGCTGTCGGTGCTTCGTAATTGTAATGATTTGTGTGTCTTTCTCTGACAGTTTTAAATACTTTCACACTGCAGACGTGTTTGCTGCATTAGTGCGCGCCTCTATTTGATCGCGTCACGTCATTGTTCGGTACTATTTATTCGGTCTTTTCGCTTATTCGGCCGAACACCGAAAGAGGTTTTTTTTTGCTTTAAAAAAAGAAAAGCTCTAAAAGCTAAAGTTTGTAGTTATACTGTATGCTGTAAGGTAATATCACAATATGATAATGATTAATCATTTTAAAAGCCACTACAAAAAAAATTCCCATTTCAAAACTATACAAGGTGGTTGTACTTTTTTCAAAAAATAATTAACAAATTTTTATGCCCATTACTTGTGTGCAGAATCTCACACCAGTGTGCTTTTAAAGGAAAAGCGCTCTTCAAGACAGAATGCAGACCTGCCAACCTGTACGCATTTTGCGTAGCGGGCACGCATTTTGACCTCAAAGTACGCAGGTACGATTTGTCACTTTAAACTACGCAAAAACCTGGTGACGCCTTTGTGCACGCACAGTAGCCTACTTAAATCAAGCAACAGCAATGAAAGAGGACTTCGACCAATCAGAGCGCTGGGTTCATTCCCCATCTAGCAAGTGGGATGATTGACAAATGCGTAGACCTATCATTAAAAAGAGACTGCAAATAGACAGCAAAACAAAATCCCGCTCGGTCTCGTACCTTTTTACTCCCGCCGTCAGATTTCTTAAGAGAGGACCGTACACACGGTACTTACAACTAAGGTAAACGGGTTGTGGTGGATGTGGAAAGTTAAAATATTGAGTTGAGTTAACTTAATCCTCTGGAGTCGACGTGATCGCATTGATATTATAGACGAACTGTGAATAGAATAAAAGCACACATTCATATTCAGCCAGATCTGCTGCGGTTTATTTGTGTTCATATAGCTGCACTCACTGAACAGCGTCCTAATATTACGGCTTTTAGTCCAAAAAAAGTGCGCGTACTTGGATAAATACTGATATATTTGCACAAGAACTTCGCCCGTGTCTAATAAACCTTTACAAAAGTCTTACCGGAATATTCAAATCTGCGTTCACGCAGCTGCTGACAGAGCAGACAGTTACTTTACCATGTTTGGGTAACAGCTTCACAAACAGTCTTTTCAACTACACAGTATTATTTCTGTATTACACTCATTCATATTATCACAGAAATACTGGGATCAAAGTTAATAGTTCAGATATAAACACTGATGTTTATGGTAGCGATCAAAATAGACCTTTTGAAAGTTAACTGGCGCTTCAAATAACGTTTGTGTCGATTGCATTGATTCGCCACTAGGTGGCGACAAGTGACTTAAAAAATGTATTTGTGATTGAATCAAGAGATTCGTTCAAAAACGCTGATTCATCCAGTAAAGAAACAAGTGAAGTATTTATGAGTGAGACATTAAATCATTCATTCAAACCACTTTTTCATAATTTTAATATTAACTAAATATATTATAAATATACATTAATTGAAATGTTTAATAATTTGTTCAAATTAAACACTTTTAAATAGACTGCAGCAATAATATTTTGTCACACATTATTTTGTTTCGTGGGAGAAATGTGATCTGTTTGAGACAAAAAAAAAAAAAGTAATTCTCAATTTATCCAGAATCGTGCAGCTGTAGTATGTGACTGAGTGCAGACCTTTGGGAAATATTTAACATAAATAACGTACATCCCCCCCCCCCCCCCCCCCCCCCCCCCCCAAGTGGTACTCAAAAAAAATTTCCAAGGTTGGCAGGTCTGCAGAATGCATTTAGCAGATGCTTCTATCCAAAACAACTTAAAATAGAGGTCCAAAAGCAGTTTGTCACAAAACCAACAATATTCATACAGTGTAGGCTTGCCGCGATAGACGGTGTTGGCGGTGATACCGGTGTTAAGCCGCAACACCGTTTACGTCACTTGCACCGTCCCTCACCGTCATTTTGATTTTTTTTATAGTAATAAAAATAATTTAGTTCAGTTAGAGGACACTACAATTAAAACTGAACGCGGCTGCTGAATGCAGCACACCGAACGAACGACAGTCGCGCATCACAGATCAGATTTCATTTATCACACGTGAGGAGAGTGAGTCCAGCTGACTGACGAGAAGAGTGAGGTGAGACAGACAAGAAGAGTGAGGTGAGACAGACGAGAAGAGTGAGGTGAGACAGACGAGAAGAGTGAGGTGAGACAGACGAGAAGAGTGAGGTGAGACAGACAAGAAGAGTGAGGTGAGACAGACAAGAAGAGTGAGGTGAGACAGACGAGAAGAGTGAGGTGAGACGGACAAGAAGAGTGAGGTGAGACGGACAAGAAGAGTGAGGTGAGACGGACAAGAAGAGTGAGGTGAGACGGACAAGAAGAGTGAGGTGAGACGGACAAGAAGAGTGAGGTGAGACAGACAAGAAGAGTGAGGTGAGACAGACGAGAAGAGTGAGGTGAGACAGACAAGAAGAGTGAGGTGAGACAGACAAGAAGAGTGAGGTGAGACAGACAAGAAGAGTGAGGTGAGACAGACGAGAAGAGTGAGGTGAGACGGACAAGAAGAGTGAGGTGAGACAGACAAGAAGAGTGAGGTGAGACAGACGAGAAGAGTGAGGTGAGACAGACGAGAAGAGTGAGGTGAGACAGACAAGAAGAGTGAGGTGAGACAGACAAGAAGAGTGAGGTGAGACAGACAAGAAGAGTGAGGTGAGACAGACAAGAAGAGTGAGGTGAGAGACGAGAAGAGTGAGGTGAGACAGACAAGAAGAGTGAGGTGAGACAGACAAGAAGAGTGAGGTGAGACAGACAAGAAGAGTGAGGTGAGACGGACAAGAAGAGTGAGGTGAGACAGACAAGAAGAGTGAGGTGAGACAGACGAGAAGAGTGAGGTGAGACAGACAAGAAGAGTGAGGTGAGACAGACGAGAAGAGTGAGGTGAGACAGACAAGAAGAGTGAGGTGAGACAGACAAGAAGAGTGAGGTGAGACAGACAAGAAGAGTGAGGTGAGACAGACGAAGAAGAGTGAGGTGAGACAGACAAGAAGAGTGAGGTGAGACAGACGAGAAGAGTGAGGTGAGACAGACAAGAAGAGTGAGGTGAGACAGACAAGAAGAGTGAGGTGAGACAGACAAGAAGAGTGAGGTGAGACAGACAAGAAGAGTGAGGTGAGACAGACAAGAAGAGTGAGGTGAGACAGACAAGAAGAGTGAGGTGAGACAGACAAGAAGAGTGAGGTGAGACAGACGAAGAAGAGTGAGGTGAGACAGACAAGAAGAGTGAGGTGAGACAGACAAGAAGAGTGAGGTGAGACGGACAAGAAGAGTGAGGTGAGACGGACAAGAAGAGTGAGGTGAGACAGACAAGAAGAGTGAGGTGAGACAGACAAGAAGAGTGAGGTGAGACAGACAAGACGAGTGAGGTGAGACAGACAAGACGAGTGAGGTGAGACAGACAAGAAGAGTGAGGTGAGACAGACAAGAAGAGTGAGGTGAGACAGACAAGAAGAGTGAGGTGAGACAGACAAGAAGAGTGAGGTGAGACGGACAAGAAGAGTGAGGTGAGACGGACAAGAAGAGTGAGGTGAGACAGACAAGAAGAGTGAGGTGAGACAGACAAGAAGAGTGAGGTGAGACAGACAAGACGATGGCAGAAGAGTTTCAAAACGAAATGTAAAAGTGCCTGTTTTAAAAATATTTTGGATTTTGAAAAGCCTGTTGACTTCTGCCATTAATCTAAGTCAGTGTCTAAGTCAGTGGTTCTCAACCTTTTTTCCACCGGGCCGCACTATGGTCCAAGTGCAAGTCTCACTGGCTGCACGCATGTCATTTACATATCATCATAACATCATCAATACAAACCAACCAGATTTATAATATTATTTATAGCCTAAATATTCTGATATCTAAATGATTACATTTATTGAAATAAATAAGTAAATAAATAAATAATTCTACTCACCATTAATAAAACACCTGATGCTGTCGGGAGCTGACCAATTTTGTGAAATTCTGCTCGAAAGGAGTAACAGCACAATGAAGTTGCAGTCTGTAAGACGCGCGCGGAAGCGTTACTTGACGCGCGACACTGCAGAAAGTGTGCGTTCACAAATGTAGCCTATGTTGATCCAAATATGAAAAGCATTTTCGAGTTTAATAATCTGAGGTTCTCTCCAAAGATGTTTCGCCACATGTCTGTAATTAAGGATGATTGCTGAAGTAGTAGTCTATGAGTGTTTCTTTTTACCTGAACATCTTCAAGTGAGTGGGGGGGCAAACCGAAAGTCCAGCACTCTCTTCACTGCTGATGATGAGACTATTCTTGTTTGAATGCGTTCCTTCACTGGCATTTACCACATTTCGTTTTCTCCCTTAACAAATTTGTTCATTCTGATGCTCAGTTTTACAGAACTAATGGCTGCTGATGACTATTTGAATTGAATTCTGCAAAAGTGCGCGCTTTACGTGAGTACATAGATCTGCTCATGTCTGAAAATAATATATGAAAAACTAAATTATTTTACATAACATTATAGCTTATATTTGTTTAGTAAATTGTTTAATTAATGTAAAAACTAAAATGAAGTGTAAAACTGAAAGTTATTTTTTAATTGTGTTCAGCACATGTAACATTCAGCATGGTGGACCGCATCTGGATTCGTGACGGATTCGTTAGAACCACTGATCTAAGTGACAATGGACGTTTTTTAAAACATTCGTTTCTCATTTATTTGGTTCCACAGTATGCTGATTTTTATTTTATTTAAACTGCATATTTCCCCCCATTATTTTACATCAAGGTGTATGCACTCTGAGCCGCCCAACTTTCTTATTCGTTTTACTAATAAACGTTCTACGTTTCATAATTATCTGTTCCTCATTCTTTACTGATTTTTAGTTTTGTATACCTATTTAAACTTTATAAGTTATTTGTTATTTTATATTAGGCATATAGCATGGTGTATTTTTATTCGTTTTGTTAATAAAAGTTCTTTGTTCTACGTTGTATTTTGTTGTTGCTTTCAAGCAATTGATGCAGAATTGCCGCTAATTTAAAAGTTAAAGTAAAATGCGCATGGGGCTTTTATAAGCTATTTAAGCAGAGGAAAGTGAGGAAAAGTGGGAAAACTCAAACGAACTAAAAACAAACAACTGCTTGACGCCGAATTGCCGTGAATTTAAAAGTGAAAGTAACAGGTGCATGGCGCTTACAGGCTATTTAAAACCGAAGGAAAGCTAGGAAAAGAGGGAAAACTCAAACGACCCCCCACCACGGTGATACCGGTATTATCGGTGTTGTCACACGTCGATTAACCGGTGGGAAAATTTCCCCACCGTCACAACCCTAATACAGTGTATAATGCCAGGTTTATTAGAAAGCTAGACTAGGAGACAAGCTATAGCAGAGGTGAAATGCAAATACATTTTTCAAAAATGTTGTTATATTCTCTCCAGTATCTCCACAATAACGGGATCATTCATCGAGATCTCAAGCCTGAGAATGTGCTGCTGGCTTCACATGACGACATCTGTTTGATTAAGGTGTGTTTGCCTGAGAGCTTTGAAACTGACGTAGATTTAGCTGCAGATTCTGACATCGTTCTCCTTTAATTGTCGCTGTTCCAAAGTTCAGAGATCCAGCCAAGTCTTTGTCTTTGTAGTTGAAACAGGATGCACAGAAATAATCCTGAACCTAAGATAACCTGCTTTCCCTCAATGCTTTGTAGATTACGGATTTTAATCAGTCCAAGATTTTGGAGGAATCCTCCCTGATGAAGACGCTCTGCGGGACACCCACATATCTCGCCCCGGAGGTGTTCACACACGCTGCGACAGTAGGATATACAAAAGCAGTCGATTATTGGAGCCTGGGGGTCCTACTGTTCATCTGGTTAGTGGAGATTCAAGTTGAATGAGTAAATATGAATCAGTGGGATCCAGCATTACTTTAGAGTTTCTTAAAGGAGTAGTTCACCTAAAAATGAAATTAAATGGTCATCATTGAGTTGCGAAAAGGTGGAAAATTTCCAGTAAATTTCAGAAACATTACAGTAATTTGGAATCTTCCAGGAATTTTTGGAAAGTTTTCTTATTTTCTACCCCTGTGTAACCCTAGTCTTTTCCGAACCCATTTGACTTTTTTCCTTCCACACAAAAAGTGAATTACAGTATATGGGAAGGTTATCTTTATTAAATATGATGAAAGTGAATGAGGACTGGGGCGGTCAAGCTTCAAAAAAGATGCAAAAGTATCATAAATGTAGGCAATATGACTGGTACTAGGGATGTAACGATTAACCGCGAGATTAATCATGCTGATTTACTCACCTATAAAATCACCCCAATCTTTGTTTTTTTTTTTACAAATAGAGATTAAAATCATCTGGTGATTTTATTTTTTTTTTTTTTTTTTTTTTTTTTTTTTTCATATCGCAATATATATTGCAGAAAAACAAAATATCGCAATGTGAGTTTTTTCCAATATCGTGCAGCCCTAAATCCTAATAAGAGTTTTTTGTTAAGTGTTATTGATGATGATGATGTCATGAGTGTTCACTGGGCAGGAAAGTCATCTGTGTTTTTGAATTGTGTGTAAGCATTTAAGAATATCTGTAATAACTAGATTGAAAAGTTTGAAAGACAAATTTATGCTGGCTTGTCTTAAAGTCTTGTTTAAGAAACATAAATAGTTTGGTCAGTTAGATGTTCTAGATGTTTGATAAAGTGTTGCTAGTTGGTTGCTAGGATATTCTGGGTGGTTGCTAGGCTCCAGTTGCTGGGGTTGTTGCTAGACTATTGATAGTGTGTTCTTGGTGATTACAGACATTTCCACCTCTGGTAATAACAGAAAATCAAACATTGTTATCATAACAGTTTCAATGCTGTGATATTATTGTATTTCTTTCTAATGTTAGGAAATTCAAAAGTGTTACTTGCTCTTAAACTTGCACTAAAACGTGATTTATACCATCTAAGTAGCCTATGTAATATTAATAGAACCGCATGTCTTCTTTAATGATACAAGCTCAGAAACATTTATAACCTGTTGAAGTTTTTTATATTGTGAATTGGTTTGGTGCCATGATGGATATTGAAATGTTATTTATTTTTCATTTTAAACAGTATAGATGATTACTTAATGGTAATGCAATATTTGTGAACACAACTGTGCATGTCAGACAATAAATCCCCAAAAACTATGCATGGAGGCTTGCTTTGGTGTTGCCCCCTCATAGACCCCATGCCACCCCTTTGCCACCCTAAAAGTTATTTTCTAGATCCGCCCCTGCTATATTACTATATTATTATAGTGTTATATTTCAATTTCACAAAGAAACGTGCTGCATTTTGTCCAAGCAATAATAAAAGGACACATTTAATTTAGAATTTGTCTTAAATCTCATTTTGTAAAAATTGTAAAATATTATTCGTCAAAAATATTAATATTATTAAATCAACCTAAATATATTCATTTGTTTCATTCATTAAAACTACCTTATAATATGGTTCAATCAGGTAGAAACAATTGCAAGTTACTATTTTTTGCAGTGCAGTAAGTAATAAACCAGAAAAAAACAGCTTTAATGTTGAAATTCTTCAATTATGAAACAAATGCAGCTCTAAAAAGACAATGTGTCATTATTAAGCTTAACACATAGATGTTGATTCAGTTTAGTTCATGAAGTGTGAATCTTTGTTAGACAGTGTCATTATTCAGCTCGGTCGGTTCAGTTTTGCTTCGGTTTAGTTCAATAATAGTGCAAAGGTCATACAATTCTCAGAGCAGTTTAATTCAGCTGTAATCAGCTCTACAGAGGACAATAGTGTCGTTATTGAGCTTTTGTATGAGGAACAGACGGAATTATTTGTTATTCCCTGTTAATCTTCATCTCCAGTGAACTCTTAATTGCTACAACTGGATCATTGATTCATTAAGTCAAACTTGAGAACTAGATCAGTCTGACTGGTGAATGAATCATTCAGACCAGTTTTTGTAATTGGATCAAACGATTCATTTCAAGAGTAAAATGGCTTAAATTTTGGTCTGTTTCTAATACAAAACTTGTGTATAGCTTCACAAGTAGTGTGGACAATTTCATTATAATTGAATCATTACATTTTGTCAAATTAGTGAATTAATCAATCAGTTTTATTGGGCCAAAAGTCAGGGTCTGGAATGACATAAGGATGAAAAATTATGAAATCTGTTGATTTCAATGATCATATTCTTGCAAAATACTGTAAAAATATATTGGTCGTTGTTAATTCTACATTAATTAATATTAACAATGAGACCTTATTGTAAAGTGTTACCCGAAAATACATTTATAGTAGGGCTGTCAAAAAAAATCGAATTTCGAATATTCGTCGAATTTAAAATAAAAATCCACATTCGAATTTTAGGTGTGCGTCAGGATGCCTTATCAGTGGTGCACAAGATGCGATGAAGATGTAGGTAGGTGTCATTGCATTTTAATGCTTTTTTTTAGCCTATCCAGTTGAACCCACTGGATACGTTGTTCATTCAAAATACTGCGGAAAAATAGAACATCAATGCGGAGATGATGTTGTTTATGTCAAAACTGGAACCAAGCCGTTCACACAGAACGCATATTTTGCGCATTTTCTAGAGGGACATCTATCACTGTTGCACTCGCGTCTCGCAAAAGAGAGTCGGATATTTAGAAAGCCATTTAAAATTATTGTAAGTTCAACTTTGAAAAAACATGTCTCAAAACTTTATGGCGGGACGGGTCTCTCCCCATTCCAATGAAAAAAGTAACGTCACTCTTTGTGATTGGTTTTCCGTGCTTTGTATTAAACTGTGTATATACATGATGCTGTTTTGTTTCTAACTGTTTAAGCAACGTAATTAATTATATATGGTTAAACATTATGCACATTTTTCAAAGGTAGTCGTGTTATTTTATGCTTTGAAGAACCGTGCATTAGTAATATTTTGCTCAATGCGCCCTCTTGTGGCCACAGGAGAGAAGCCAAAAGCTTTTTTCCCCTAACTGAAATTATGCCTTTTAAATTCGAATATAATTCGAATTTTGATAATATTTAAGTTAAAATTCGAATGTAGTTTTTCAGCCATTTTGACAGCACTAATTTTTAGTATTCATAAATGACTGGAAAAGTCAATTTTTTGGTCAAAACATATAGAAACTCTGAAAGTTAATATGTACATTTTGAGCCTGTAATCGAAACTCATGCAAACTGAGCTTGAATGAATGTATGACATTTTATCCTAAAGCTGTGTGTGTATCTGTATTGTCATAGCTTGGGTGGTTATCCTCCATTTAACACTGAGTGCTCCACCATGTCTGTGCGTGAACAGATCATTAATGGCCATTACCGTTTCATCCCATCTCAGTGGAAGAAGGTCTCAAATGAAGGTAATGTGTTTGCTCTCCTTTGACAATTGGATAGTTAAATAGCATGTACATATCAGTTTATATTGTCAGAAATATTTGACTTTAAAAGCATACAGCATAAGTTATATATTCACTTTGTCTTCCAGCCAAAGATTTGATCAAGAAGCTCCTGGTTGTGGATCCTGAAAAGCGTCTGAGCGTGGAAGAGGCGCTGACACATCCGTGGTTGAATGTACATGCAGCATTGAGCATAATTCAACTAGTATTGATAGTTGTCAACCTTTAAATAGCATTTGAAATGTGATCGCTTTAAGTAAAATAATAAACAGCAGTCTGCAAATTTTAAATATTATATTTGTGTAACAGGATGACGAGATGAGAAACACTGCAGACCAGCTGATGCAGTGTGAAACATCCAAGGTACAACAAAAAACACAGCGCATGAGAGTGCATGCAGATTTTTATTCAGGATAAAAGTGCTAAAAAAAATTACAATAGTTGTAATTGTTTTCTATTACAGAGCTAATGTCTAGGAATTCAAATATTTGCTTTCAAAATGTGTTACAACATTGACTAGATGCATACTGATACATTTGTCATTAAAAACTAAATGTGATTTTAATTTTCATCAAAGAAACGTAAGGCAGAAGAGGCAGAGGGTGAACCGCCATCTAAGAGGAAACCTGGGCCTTGACTTGCACACACTTTTTTGTTTCCTGATGGCCTTTTAAAAGCTCTTTCCTGCGACCAATTCATCCTGAACGTCTAACACTGTACTGGCTTTGTAAATATGTATTTCTACCATTTCCTGTGTCCAAAATAAAATCTTTTAAAATTTTCTACTCTGAGTTTATTACTTTTAACTCATCAAAAATCTTGTTTATTGATTTAGCAGACAATTCTAGCAACATGCAGAAATATTTTCTTTCCACTTGGATTATGCAGGATCGTACGGGTGCTGGAAATCCTTGAAAGTGCTTGAATTTTAATGTGGTGTTTTCAAGGTTTGAAAAGTGCTTGGATTTTGGATAAAGTGCTTAAAACTTCTTGAAATTTAAATGAATTTTACAGTTTGAACCATGAAACATGTTTTCCTTTAATTTGTCACCCTTCTGTAGAATGCTATAACATTTTAATAGCACAATAATATCTGATTTATCTTAAATGTGTATGTAAACATGCAATTTAGCTCTGTTGTAAAGAGCTGGAAAACCATGAAAATGCTTGAAAAGTGCTTGAATTTGACTTTGGAAAAGGTGTAAGTACCCTGATTATGGTGCGTTATCTTAGTAGTAGACAGACAAATTAAGAATATTGGTTTTCAAGAAAAAAGTGTTTTTCACGTTAAGCATTTTAGAATGCCCCTTTTTTGAGTCCTCCTAAAAATAAGCTGTATTTCTAATTTTCTTTTTTTCCTGCTGCAAAATCCCCGTTTTAGTATAATTCTGTCTTGCTCTGGAGTCGTAGGCTATTTTTTTCCAACTTCACACACACACACGCTTCTGAATTCACCTTGTTGTGCTTTTAAACTGTAACTGTCTATGATTACAACAAAAAGACAAATAATATTACTCAGGGATGGATATTGTTAGAGCAGTGCTGGAGGAATGAATTTCGAGGGGGAACATATAGTTCCAGTTCAAATTTTGAATATGTTTAGGGAAATTAAGCTATAAATTCTCAAGGGGAGCAGAAAATGTAAAAACATTTCATTGTTGACAGACAAAGCTGTAGTGCAGAATAGTGGTAATGTTATGACATTTGGAATGAATAGACATTGTAAGATTTTCTAAAAATAAATAAACATATAAAAAATTTGCCTCAGGTTTTGTGCATTTAACTTTCAATGACTGGAATGATATAATACAGTGCCTATAGAAAGTCTTCATACCCCTTCATTTTTTTCACATTTTATGTTGCGTATTTATGTTAAACTGCTTTAAATTATTATTATTTTTTTTCACATAAATCTACACCCCACTCACCGTAATGACAAAGCAAAAACCAGATTTATCAACTTTGCGAATTTGTTTCATTTCTTTTTTTTTTGCAAACACTTGAAATTTAGATCAGGAGCATTCCAGTTTCACTGGATCGTCTTTGAGATGTTTCTATACTCCAGCTGGAGTTAACCTGTGGCACATTCAGTTGATTGGACTGTGTTGAAGGTTCACAGGAGCATTTGGCCTCCATAATACTTAATGGATGAAGTTTGAAACAATCAGGACTCTTCCTAGATCTAGCCTCCTGGCCAAACTGAGCAATCGAAGGAGAAGGGTCTTGGTTAGAGAGGTGATCAAGACACTGATGGTCACTCTGGTTGAGCTCCATGATCTTATATAGAGATGGGAGAAACTTGCAGAAGGACAAACATCACTGCGACACTCCACCAATCTGGGCTTAATGGCAAAGTGACCAAACTCAAGCTTCTCCTCAGTAAAGATACATGAAACCCTGATTGTAATTTACGAAAATACACCCAAATAACTCGGACTATGAAAAAAAAGATTCTCTGGTGTAATGAACCTCAATCCCTTATTCTTGTCTGAGGGAAACCAAGCACCACTTTTCACCTGCATAATACCATCCCAACAGTGAAGCATGGCATCATGCAGTGGGGGTGTTTTTCAGCGGCAGGGACTGGGGAAGTGATCAGAGAAAACGGAAAGCTGAATGCAGCTAAATACAGAGATATCTTTAATGAAAACCTGGTTCAGAGCGCTCAAAACCTCAGACTGGGCTGAAAGTTCACCTTCCAACATGACAATCACCCTACGCACACAGCCAAGACAATGCAGGAGTGGCTTAGGGACGACTCTATGAACGTCCTTGAGTGGCCCAGCCACAGCTGGGACTTGGAAACAATCAGACATCTTTGGAGAAACCTATAAATGCCTGTCCACCGATGGTCCCCAGCCAACCTGACAGAGCTTGAGATGATCTAAAGAGAAAAATGCAGATGTGCCAAGCTTGTTGCATCATACCCAAAAAGAGCCGAGGCTGTAGTTGTTGCCAAAGTGCTTTAACTAAGTTTTGAGTTAAGGGTATGAAGACTTGTGCAATGTCATTTTTTCAGTGTTTCCTTTTTAATAAATTTGCAAAGTTGTGATAAATCTGGTATTTGCTTTTTCATTATGGTGAGTGGGGTGTAGATTTATGTGGGGAAAAAAGTAATTTAAAGCAGTTTAACATAACGCAACATAACAAAATGTGAAAAAAATGAAGGGGTATGAAGACTTTCTATAGTCACTGTGTATATTGCTCTAATATACTTTCAAAGAAATTCTTAGCCAAAAAAAAAAAAAGAACCTGAAGGTTTTTGTCTTAACAATAGCCAAATTTAGGGGATATTTCTCATCATTTTTGTCATAAATTTGTGTACTTATGGTTACCAGCATTTACTGTCAGTCATGCACCCCATCATATGATGAAGAGCTTATTGCACGTCAATCAAGACTTGATTACAGATATTCTTGCGCAAAAATATCAATACAAACAGCTACATTTAAGAATGTATTTATTTATAAAATAAATGACACATTATTTAATTGTATGCATTATATTTGTGTATTCATGGAGTGTATTGAGAGAAAAATGTATGTATTTGTGAGAAGTCAGATCAGTTACAGTAACGGTTTTTGTACTGATTTTTGGCAAAACAATTTCAGTGTATCTAGACTAAGTTAACTTTTCTGAAGTAACTTTTTGGTCTGACGTGCTGTTTTCTCATTTGCTACATGTATTCCAGATATGAAAGTCAATATTGCACAACTACAAATGCAAAAGTTCCTGCTACATTTATGTGTGGAACTGGCACAGCTTTAGCAGGGTACTGAGTGGAAATCCTCGTTAGAAATTGCGTTCCCCCCTCGGGGGCCCTCCTCTATCGCCCCCCACCCCTGTTTCTGGCACGTTGGATCAGTGGTTTACCCCATCCCAACTGAGTCAGGAGGCCTTTATTTGAACTTGTTTGTGCTCCCTGTGTTCTCATGGCTTTCCTCCAGGTACTCCGTGATTTGAAGATGTCTGGGACGTCCTGTGATTTGGCCAATTTTAAGCATGTAACAAATGGGATGTCCTGGTCCTGTATCAAACCTGAAGTCACATCACAACCACACCCCGGCCCGTCCCCTATTAAAGGGGCGACTCGCCTGAGGCATCCCAAGAAGGAATAGGCTACTTGTTGTTTCTACAGGACTCCATTGACTATGGCTGGCAGACAGGCAGTGAAAGCGTATTTAGATCTTGTGTCTCAGGCCTGCAGGGCTGTACTAATATTCCTCAAAGACAACAAAATACCACACACGGTGGAAAACATTGCCATACGAAAAGGTGAGCAACATTGTTGTGCGTGTGTTGTTCAGTGGAGGCTGTGAGAGTTGTTTGAATGCATTTGTTTGTGTTTAACGCCATTCAAGCTTCTGTGGCTATTTTCATGGCGAGAAATATTATGGCTGAATTATATCATTTTGAATCCATTTGTAAAGTCCAGATGATTTGAATCCAAACCTATACAAAAGTTATTCTGACTATAATGTGTTAATATTTGTTGTCAGAACTCTTTATGAATTCAAACTTAATTTCATTCGTTGAACTTCACAACTTTAATGCTCTTGAACTTGAATCTTTAGCGCAGCAGAAAACACCAGAGTTCACCAAACTCAACCCCATGCAAAAACTGCCAGTGTTAGAGGACAATGGATTTGTTCTCACTGAGAGGTAAGAAGAGAGAGTGTAGCTAGAAAAACAGATCAAACCTTATTTTGGGGTGTGATATTCTTCTAAGCTTTGGTTTTGTGTCACAGTGACGCCATATTGAAGTATCTGGCGACAGCCTATAATGTCCCTGATCACTGGTACCCCAAACTGCCAGAGAAGAGAGCCCGAGTGGATGAGTACACAGCCTGGAATCATGCCAACATGCGCACACACATCTCCTCCATCTTTCTGCATGAGGTAGGGTTTGATGTGGTTAGTTGACATGACAGTTCAAGCAGCAACGTTGTTCTACATCTAAAACTGTTTTAAACCACATTTACCTGTTTTTGACCCTGATTTTGGCAGACTTCACAGGTTTTGTATTCCTGTACAGGTTTTACTGCCACGCATGGGACAGCCGATAAATCCAGAGAAACTTAAAAAGGTGCTGGCAGACCTGGATGGCACACTGGACAAGCTGGAAAACATGTTTCTGAAGAACCAGGCCTTCCTGTGCGGTGACGACATCTCATTGGCTGACCTGTTAGCAGTTTGTGAGCTCATGCAGGTAAGAACTTATAGAGCCTCTAAAAATGCTGAGAATGTTCACACAGACCAGTTATAAAGAAGTCCTACCTGTCTTAGTTCACCTGGTCTTGAGATTTTTGGTGATGTCTAAGCTATAGGGCTGAAGAGCTTTAAAATACATTCTCTTGTCTCTTACAGCCCCTGTGCGGCGGGAGGGACATTCTGAAGGACAGACCCAATCTTCTGAGCTGGAGGAGTCGAGTCCAGTCAGCACTCTCTGACACCTTTGATGAAGCTCACTCTGTTGTCTATCAAATAAGAGAGAAGTTCACAGCTAAACTGTCTTTCTGCAGTTTACTTTAGGGGATCAGTGATGTATCTGTCTGACCAATGCAGTTTGCTCACTTTACTCAATGTATAAACTAGTTTTTATGGTTGTGCAATTTGTAACACAATGTATGTGCAACATACTAAGCCATTTTGTTAGGAATTAATCTAATGGTTTACAATTATTTGTCATAAGTTTTCAAAAGCAGTAAATGTAAATGTAATTATTAGTGACACAAAACTGTACAAACATATATAAAGAAAAGTGGTACAATGTTAACACATTCAGGATCAATAGACTTTCCTAAAAAATAAAACATATAGAGTATATAAAAAACAGACTCAATTGTTGTTGTGGGTCTTTCAATTATTGGAGAGATATAATATAAAATACTGTTAAAATATAATAGTGTGAATAAAGAATGCCTCACACTCCATCCCAGTAGGTGGCGGAAGATGCACATAAAGCTGGTTTGCCAACCTCCATTAAACATCAAAGAAGAAGAAAAAGTTAGTGAGTCTCATGCTGCGTCCCAATGTGCCTACTTATACTACGCCCTTAAAGTATGTACTCTTTTGGTTAAGAAAAAGTACACACTTTTGAGTGTGTAGTAGAAGAGTATTTTTTTTATTACAGTATAACAAAAATATTACAAATTTACAGAACAAATTGGCATACAATTTACATTCAAAGAAAAAAAACATTTTAAGCGGGGCTTAGACATACAGAATATAAAATAAAAAATCATTAAACCATCAATTTCAATAAATGCAAATTCAGCAGGGGATAAGTAAGAAATTATAATAAATTATATTTATTAAATAAATCTAACAAGATTCCAGCTTTTTTATTTTTTGTTTTTGACAAAGTTTTTAAGTATTGTCTCAAATAATTCTTAAATACTATAAACAAGGGGGGTGATTTAAAGAATCTACATTTGTGAATAAAATTTTTAGCTAACAAAAGTAAATTGTTAATCAAGAAACCTTTTTTACCATCTTCTTCAAAGTTTCCATACTTAATATCAATAAAGGACAAATTGAATTCAACCACATTTCCCTCTTTTAACCATAATTGTATTTTGTCCCAGAAGGCACTAGAATATTTACAAGCAAAGAAAATATGTTCTGTATTATCTGGATATGAATTACAAAATTTGCATAATATCATTTCAAAATTAAATCTAGCCCTTAGGAACTCTCCAGAAGGGTAAATATCATATAAAATTTTAAAGTGAGTTTCTTTAATTTTGGGGTGAAGTGGAAATTTTAAATATGAGGTTCTCATATATTTAAGCATTCGTTTGTCAAAGAAAATATCCAACTTATTTCTTACAACCCTGTAAGGAAACATGATATTGTTGAAAATTTGTCTGATGTATGTAGTAGAAGAGTAGGCAAGCTTTGGGCAGGACATATCACGTCACACAGCTGCGTCTTTACCGGAGCGCTCTGTCGCATCTGTTACACGCACCCCGTCGCTGTAAACTGACCTGTCAATCATCTTGTCACTGTTAACATCCTCCACATTTCATTTCATTTAACTTCCTACCGTATTGGAGAGAAAAGAAGTAGCACGTTGATCTGCTAGTCGCGGGTCTTTCATGCGTAGAACTGCTCATATTTTCTGCATAATGATGCATTTAAAAGTTAACGACCAAACCGATGTTTATAAAAGTTCACATTGCTGTTGCAGATTAAATATAACACAGATAACATTAAATAAATAAAAAAAAATTACCAGGTTAAATGTTGATTATTAGTAACTCAAACCCCTTTTTCTAAACCTCTCTACCTAACCATCGGTCGCGCATCTCCGCCATGTTTGTAGTTTTTTAATGCGTTTTATTCGTGTTTGTAGTTCTGGACCGAATCCTTCGCCAAAGCGCAATGGATTGTGGGCAATATTAGCAATTAGAGTTGTCGTGGAAAATCTGATTTAATGAAATTGTGAAGACTGAAAATGAAAAGACCAAACAAAGTTTGTCTTTGTCTTGCTTTAATTTCTGCAGAAATGATCAGTCTATTCACAGAGGAAAAAGAGCTGTGAGCAGAGTGATACCCCACTCTCCCAGCACCTGTTGTTTATACCATCCAAGAAGATACATTGTTAAACCTTAGCCAATCATGTTACTCTGTGCACATCACCCCATAACACATGCTCACCCCTCATGCACAGCACATCATCATTATATGTTTAGTTATTAGTTAATGATTAACACATATATGTATATTAAAAATGTTATATGAGATTAGTACAATTAATGCAAAGGAGACAAAATTAAAAATTCCCATAACAGAGTGTGCACAGATCCACACTTCAAAAATCGACCTGAAATAGTAGACCATCCAGGGACTTTTGGCATACTCTTTTCAACATACTATGCTTTGGGACACACTTATTCTAATCTCACATACTATTTAGGATGGATAGTATGAACATTGGGACGCAGGGTCAGCCTCAGACGTCACGCCCACGGAACGTTGGCTAAACCATAGATATACTAGATGCCTCATTAGCGACTGTTTCTATGGGCCGCTATACGTAAGCCGTCCGCCATATTGCAGCGGTGAACTTGACATCATTCACCACAGTAATCACTGAATATTCGAAAGATGCCACAATCATGCACAGAACGGCTCTCTGCGAACCTACAGTATGGTGAATGACGTCAAAAATACCGTTCCAAGATGGCGGCCGCATCTACGTTGACTGAAGCGGTCGCAGGGGCGGACTTAGTGATTTGGGGGCCCTAAGCAAATTCCAGGTATGGAGCCCCAACACAATAACTATGTGCTCTTTTATGCCCAACACTTATTTTGCTTGCTCGCTCTCATGGTTTATAGTTTATTTATCCCTTCACAACCAGTAAATAGTCAACCTGATGCTGTTCTAAAGCCATATTAAGCTACTTTATTTATTTATTTTCGGATCACAAAAGATGATTAAAAACTGCTTGCACTTGTGCAATTAATAAATTGTAAACTTTTTCTGTCCTTTAACTAACATGAAATTATCCCTTGCAACTCCATATTCCAAGTGTTCTGAAGGCATACGGTAGGGTTTGCGAGAAACAAATCGAAAATGTAATCTATTATTAAGCGAAAATCTCCAGTCATCGCATTCGTGCATTTATACAAGTGTGCGGCAGATCACGCCGGCGCGCCTAGGAAAAGTACACAAGAAAGTAATTTTGAAACATCAAGACAAATACAATTATGACTTGAAACGCAATACTTTCTTTACTGATATGAATATCTCTGTTCTGAGTCAGACAGTAATATACAGCGTATAATCCCTCATATAATCACTAAAAGCTGTCACTTACTTTCACTTTCGATCTAACGACGTTCCGTTAATAAGCTCTCTACACTGCACAACGAATCCCTTATTTACATCGTATCTACACTTTGTTATAATGAGAGTATTCCTGAGCTTGCAGAACTCGCAAACTCTGCATTTTGAGCGGTGAGTGGATTCTTATTGGTCATTGCAACAGATATGTCTGTGATTGGCTGCATTGTTCAACGCTGCAAATATGTTTCGGCAATATCAGATGGGGCCCCCTGATTCCCCGGGGCCCTAAGCGGCCGCTTACCTCGCCTATTGGTTAAGTCCGCCCCTGTATATATGTCTATGGGCTAAACGTCTGATGCATATGGCACACTTTTCTGGAAACACTTCAGGAGTGTTGAAGTCGTCATCTGACTGGTTGAATTAAACCGGATTTCCGTGAGACGCAAGTGTCGCGTTTATTTTCGGTCCGCCGGGAAACAAAGATGCCCTGGAGCCAAACCCCCTCATGAAAGAAGAAAGCCGTCAAGTTTACAAATGTGACGACGAACGCTTATCAGGATCAACTAAACGCTGGATTTTCAAAAGTATGTGAAATATTTAAAGTTCACGGCATAGAATCTTTAAAATACATCCGAGAGTTTCACACACTGGTTTGTTATTGTGGCGACATTTCCACGCCCCGAAACGTGACGCTAAACGAAACGAACTATGATTGGTTGTTTGACATGTCGGTCAAACGGCCTCATGGGCGGGCCTCGGCCAGGACATCTATAGGGTTTGGGGGCTCAAGCCCCTGCCCTTTTTCAAAATTATTCAAAAGTGCCATTCTCAGACAAATAGCAATGATATTGTGGTCAATTAAATGAAATGCATTTGAATTATAATTAACATGACAATGTGTACAAAACAGTAACTAATCACTCAAAAGTCGGAAAATGCCTGTTTATTTTTACATATCTGTCAATCTGAGGCGTTGCTATGGTTGCATGCCTTTTGCTCATGGTTTTGCTTGACTGACTGATATTCCACAGTCTGTTCCTGAATAGATCGACTGAAGGAAAGATAAACCAAACAATATTTTAAACTTTTTTTCATCAATAATCAAAGCTAGTGTGTCGATTTAATTAAAAATCCATAAATTACATATTTTAGAATATGACATAATTCATCAATGCCCGTTTGTCATGTCCTATATACACCAACCAATCATGATCTGGCACATGTTCAAATTTCATTGGACAATAATGTGGAGCGGTCATTTTCCGTTCTTATTCATAAATCGGTTGAAAATGACATGGGACAGAAGAGCTTATTTGTGGAGCGATCTGGATCTGCGGTTTGTCTCATTTTATAAATCAAATTACATCGCTGAGAAAATGGATGCTGAATGACTACAAAAGCACTGCACAAAACCTTGCAGCGCCAAAAGTCGCAATAATGGTAATCAATATTCAATTCACCATGAAACTATCATAGTTAATGAAGCCCAAGTGCCACCTACAGGCCTATTATGTGAAGTGTAGGCTGGCGAAATGGTGACGTGAAAGGACTTTATTATATTACCATTTTTGATAATTATGCATCATTAAGTCTTATGCTCATCAAGCCTGCATTTATCTGATCATAAATACAGAAAAAAACTGTAATATTGGGAAATATTATTACAATTTAAAAGAATGTTTTTCTATTTTAATATAGCCTACTTTAAAATATAATTTATTCCTGTGATCAGAGCTGAATTTTCAGCATCATTACTCCAGTCTTCAGTGCATGATCCTTCAGAAATCATTCTAATATGCTGATTTATTATCAATGTTGGAAACAGTTGTGCTGCTTATTTTTATTTTATTTATTTATTATTTTTTTGGAACCTGTAATAGGTACTTTTTTGGAGTTCATTGATAAATAAAAAGTTAAAAAGAACAGCATTTATTCAACAATTGTCTAACAATATCAATCTTTACTATCACTGTTTCTATCCATTTAACAAATCCTTGTTGAATAAAAACTAATTTCTTTCAAAAAAAACAAAAAAACAATACTGACCTCAAGCTTTTGAACGGTAGTGTATATAGTTACAAAAGTTATATTTTAAATAAATGCTGTTCTTTTTTAACTTTTTATTCATCAAACAATCCTGAAAAAAATATCACAGGTTTCCAACATTGATAATAAATCAGCATTGCATAAAATGCATTTTAAAGTATATTAAAATTTTGATCAAATAAATGCAGTCTTGATGACCATAAGTGACTTCTTGCAAAAATATAAAATAGTAATGTAACCAAACTTTTGACCTATATATATATATATTTTTTTTTTAATTGCCCCTATTTTACATTTGAGCCCCTGCCCCTGAGGAACTCTCTGCACGTCCCTGGTCTGAAGGTCTGGCTACGCGAGACTAGTGAGGAATAGATAGTAAAATTTTAGCCAAAAACAAATGTTTGCAAATCTTTTCTTATCAATTTTAATAAATCCATTTGAGCATCAATCAAAAGTTCAGCCTGTTTGATTAGAAGAAACTGTGATGGTTTTTGCCTGAGTTTGTACGATCATATAGGCTACTGTATTAATTTTGTGTTCAGGTATTAAAAGAAACATAAATATATGTTTTTTACTATATGTAATGTATTATATTCCACAGAAGACATATTAGCTGAAGCGCCAGATTTGTATTTGTAATAAATTAAAGCAAACGCAAATAAATAATACACATAATAAATGAAATCAAAATATATTCTATACCCAGAAATGATCTATTGCAGCCTCAGTCAGTGTTATATTTCCTGACTTTTATATACTCTCAAGCAAACATAACTAATCATACCGCATAGTGCGAACAAATCCATTGTCTTCCAGAGGAGGTAATGAGAAACTTGAAATTCTAAGAAATACAAATAACTATTTTAATGTTGTGGCTGATAACTAATCAGTGTCTGCTATTACAAATCTATGTTTTGTTAAAGAAAATGAAAACAGTAAATCAATTTTTATTTACAAGTCAGAAATTACAATTTTGGAAAAGCTGTCATTTGTTTCTTGTTTTCATAGAGAGCAGACGTTCTTGCAATCTCTTTGTGGAAAAATGATTTCAAATACTTGCTTTTTTTGTTTAGAATTCTAGAAAAATTACAAACCATTTATGAAGGATGTTTGTGTCATGCGTAAATGTGATATGCAACATTAAGTTTAATTGAAACTTTTAATTGGATATTTTTATCACAAATGTAAGGCACAAGCATCAGAAGGAAAATCATCATTCAAGAGCAAACCTGACTCTTGATGTTCACATACTTTTACTCTTGTAAATGCTACTCTTGTAGAGACATTTCATTGGATATGGTACATTTTCTGCTCCTTCAATTATACCCAAGTCATCACAAACCATTAGGTTTAATCATTTAGCAAACCACGCTACCATGCTGTGTAGACATTTGAAAAGGCACAAAAAAAAGTTCACTAGGCTTGGATATATGCCTCATTTCAAACCATAACGAGCAAACTGCATATCCATGTTAGACAGATGCATCCTTAATCCCATGAAGTAAATTACAACACCTTGACATGTTAATCATATTAAATGAATAATTTGTGAGATCTTGTAGAATGAATTGCTGTGAATAGAGCATTTATTTTTCACAGTTTAGCTGTGAACTTCTGCCTTATTTGATAGACAACAGAGTGAGCTTCATCAAAGGTGTCAGAGAGCGCTGACTGGACTCGACTCCTCCAGCTCAGAAGTTTAGGTCTGTCCTTCAGAACATCCCTCCCGCTGCACATGGGCTGAAAGAGAAAATCAAATGCGCTCTATGTATGTTTTTACATGCAGAATTGTGCCTAAATATTCATTTTCGTCCTAATAAATGATGCATAATGGCCTCTAAATGCAATAAACTTCTCAGTATGTCGAGGCAGCTCTAAGTTCTTACCTGCATGAGCTCACAAACTGCTAAAACGTCAGCCAATGAGATATCGTCACCACACAGGAAGGCCTGTCTCTTCAAAAACATGTTTTCCAGTATGTCCAGTGTGCTATCCAGGTCTGCCAGCACCTTTTTAAACTTTGCAGGATTTGTTGGCTGTCCCATCATTGGAAATATAACCTGTACAGGAATACAAGTCAAAAAAGATTTTTAAAATGGTATTCTCGATGCAGAATAATGTCACTGCTTGAAATGTCATGTTAACTAGCCACATATTAAACCCTACCTCTTGCAGGAAGACTGTGGAAGCGTGCATACGTGTGTTCACATGATGCCAGGCTGTGTACTCATCCACTCGGGCTCTCTTCTCTGGCAGCTTGGGGTACCAGTGATCAGGGACATTGTAGGTTGTTGCCAGATACTTCAATATGGCGTCACTGTCACAGAAGATGGTTAATAATAGAAATAACAATACAAATAACACCTATTAAAATGCTACTAATAACAATAATAATTTCAGTTTTTAAAATGACAGACTTCCTAATGCTCTTTTAACCAAAGATTTCCAACAATCTACTACAAACTACAATCTTTCCATACCTCTCAGTAAGCACGAATCCATTGTCGTCCAACACTGGCACTTTTTGCATGGGGTTGAGTTTGGTGAACTCAGGTGTTTTGTGCTGCCCTACATTTTCAAGGGTATTAAAGTTGTGAATGTCAATGTAGGATGACGTTCAAATAATAAAAAGCATGCAACATTATGAAATAAATATATACAGCTCGGGCTATGTAACCTTTGTACAGTCTTTGGACTTTACAAATGCACACTGCACTGCCTCCCACTCACAACAACAATGTTGCTCACCTTTTCGTAACGCAACGAGTTCCACCGTGTGTGGTATTTTGTTGTGTTTAAGGAATATTAGTAGAGCCCTGCATGGCTGCGACAAGAGATCCAAGTACGCTTTCACTGCCTGTGTGCCAGCCATAGTCAACAAGTATTCCTGCTTTGACAAGTGTCACTGGTCGATAGTCCAATCACAAGCTGTCACAAAGGTTTCTTCCTGCAGCGGGCGAGTAGTGGCTCACAAGCGCGAAACGTTTGTCTTGAGGCACGTGAACACTTTAAATATATTAAGTGCAATGATTTATAACTGAAAAACAATAGGTATTGCGCTTCTGTAATCTCTATAAGATGATATATTTGAAAAAATATCAAGTAAATGTAAACAACAGTGAATGGTCGATTCGTATCAGCGTTGAGAAAAACAACACATATCACGTGAAAACGCGTTGTACGTGTCTTCTGCTGTGCTCTGATAATAGTAACTACTGCGTAATAAATTCACGTCTGAATAATGACACATTGGAATCGTTATAAAAAAAACACTTTAAAATATGTTAAGGATGTTAAGAAAAAGATGCTGTGAAAAGAACTGTGAAAAACTACCATTATACACTGTGAAAAAAATGTTTATTGTCATAATTTTCTCAAAATGTTTGTTGACTTTAAAATGAAGTGAATTCAAGCTTGATTCACACAGTGGCTTTTAGTGCTTGTAAAGTATCTGCAAACTTTGAGTGTTAAGAATAAAAAAAATCTGACTGTGTGTGAAAGATAGCCTACAAACAACTGTGTTGTGCAAACATTTCCTTTATTGCCAAATTGCTGCTGACATTAAAATAAATTCAAGCATGATTCATTCTATTCATGATTTCATGAGAGGTTTCTTGCTTAAGATTATAATATGGATCCATTTTACAGAATTAAAATAAAAAGTAATTACAGAAACCAGTATCATACAAGTACACTGATTCAAAATAGTACTTTGTAGTATTTCTGCATAGTAGTTTTAACCATATTCATTTGTATAAAACACATCCGAGATGTAATACTAGGCTATTGAATGTCCCTACCATCATGTGACTTTCCTTGATGTAAAAGGCAGTATTCATTTTGAAGGCACATGATGTAATGCAGTGTCTGTGTCACAAATGAGACATTTTCTATAGATATTTTCTAGTTTTACATTCCCATGTATTTTTAGCACATTCGTACATAAGTACACAGACATTATAAAGCCCTTTAAAATACAGTGCTTTGTAATTGTATTGTGTGTTTTACATCGGTGTGGACAGTAGAGGGCCCTCAGTACCATTGGCAGCAATGAGCTTCTTTCTAGAGCGAAACTCGCTCTGAATCTCCAGAAAGGTCTTGTTCTTGGTCTCAGGGACCACAAAGAAGATGTAAGTAGCCACCAAGCAACAGACAACGAGGAAAACAAGGAAGCAGTACTGCTTTAGTCCATTCTGAGAGAGAGAGATTGAGAAAGAGAAGTTTGTTAAAAACTAAATTTAAATTCCACTTTGTTTTTAATAACTCTCATCAAAAAGTATTTTAACAAGTATCATCATTTGATTGTTTTTTACAGAATCGGCACAATAAATAAGGTATTGTATCTTGGAGAAATACAACTGCTTTGTGAAATTCTGAATAATAAAAAACTGCATAACCATATGTCAATAAAAGGAAAGAAGGTGCTCATACCACAATAAACGGAAAGATCATGCCAATGAAGAAGAAAGAGATCCAGTTGATAGATCCACCAATCATGTACGCAGCAGGCCGATCGGTTTGGGTAAACAGCTCTGTTGTTAAAATGTTTGTCACACCACCTTCAGCACAAAGCACATTGATATTGCTGATCAAACTATACCAGTGTGTACCATCATAATATAACACTAAGTGTGGATAGAGACGGGTTTTTATCAAAGGAATAGTTCACCCAAAAAATGAAAATGTATAACCCTCAGCTTTATATCACTTGCTCACCAATGTATCCTCTGCAGTGAATGGGTGCCGTCAGAATGAGAGTCCAAACAACTGATAAAAACATCACAATAATCCACACCACTCCAGTACATCAGTTAACATCTTGTGGAAAGCTGCTATTTAAACTTTACACTGCTTGATCTGCGTATATTTCTCTCCTGACTCATGACGTTTTCATTGGAGAAAGCAATACTATGGATACAGACTTTTATTTTAGCCAGAAGCAACATTTTGAAGTGAAAAACTTCTTAATGATGGATTTGTTTCTTATAAACGCACAGCTTTTCATTTCACAAGATGTTAATTGATGGACTGGAGTTAGTTGTGGACAAACTCATCTTGGCTGGCCTGAGGGTGAGCACATTTTCAACAAATTAAAATTTTTGGGTGATCTATTTATTTAATGTTAAACCATTCATAATCTACACATAAATTTCTTTCTTTGCTTTCTTTTTTATTTTTATTTTACTCATTCATTCACCTGGTCCCAGGCCAAAACTGAGAATGAAGGCAAAAACACAGATCATACTAAGGTAGGGAACCCAAGGGCTGGAGTCCTGTGAGGAAAAAACACCAACAAACAAACATCAGTAAATCTGCATAAATATTTGAAAATTGAGATCACAAACTTTATGCCATTTTTTTTACATTACATAACCCCAAGTATGATTCTAATAGTTTATAGCGACATAATAAAATATTTGTACAGTGCACAAAATAAATATATTGAGAAAAACAGCAGGTGTTGTGTCACTATAAACCTGGAAAGTGAGGGCAATGGTGAAACAGACACAGCACACGCTCATGAGAGAGTATCCACCAATAATCAGAGCTCTTCTTCCCAAAGATTCGATCAGAAGACCCTGAAACACACAAACATCAGTTTGAATCAACTGTGAACTGGGATATGATGTTTGATCATCAGGCATTGGCCTAAAAATGTTATGCTACAGTACCAATAGCCTACCAGTTAAAGTTAGTACATTATAGTATTTGCTTTGTTTCTATGCTCTTTGTCATGCATTCTGAGATTAAAAAAATAATAATAATAATTGCATAGGTATAATGACAAAGTCCAGACTTACACACGTCAGTGCGGTGATGCACTCACAAGCTCCAGTTCCCACAGTAGCGTACGGAATCTTGTCAGCTGGAATCCCAGCCTGGGTGAACACGTAGTCTGCATAGAAATAAATCTAATGGGAGAAGAGACATACATATATTGTCACTGGTAGATCTGAAATGTGTGTAACATTTGGACATTGACAATAAAACTTAACACAAAGACTCTTTTCCACCATTGGACCGAATGGTTCTCTTTGCAAAACTGTAGCATACCATCATGTCAAAGCAAAACTATTGATTGATTAATTGATTGATTGCTTAAAACAATAGCTATAGGTTAAAGTAACAAATAACAATGTCAAAAATGGGGGGGGGGCTGGGGGGATAACATAAATAATGGAAATAATGACAAGTATTGAAAATTACACGTCACTTTTTAGCGAAAAGAATTGTGAACTCTACGTTTTAAAACGTGTTTTGTTCTTAGGTACGGTCACGTTAGCGACATTTCATTGTAATTTCTCAACAACAACAACGAGGCTTGAAGCACAGTCTGCAAAGTCACTTTTTAAATTAAGCAGCTTTCTGTTGGTCAGTGATTCAAAGATTGGTCCAAATTGGTCAAAGATTCATGTGTTTTTTTTCTCTGTGTGCATGACTAAATCACGTCTAGTCTATGGTACAATAATGTTTTTTTTTAGAACGTAGGCTACGTAACTTTCACTCTTAAAAATAAAGGTGCTTCACGATTCCATAGAAGAACCTTTTTTTGTCTAAATGTAAATGGTTCCATAAAGAATCTTTAACATCTGCAGAACCTTTCTGTTTCACAAACGGTTCTTTGTGACGAAAGAAGGTTCTTCAGATTACAAAAAGGTAAGAAAGAGATGTTTAAATTAGTGCTGTCTAACGATTAATTGCATCCAAAATAAAAGTTTTGTTCACATAATATATGAGTGTGTACTGTGTATATTTATTATGTATATATATAAATACAAACACATGCATGTATATATTTAAGAAAAATATGTTATGTTTATATAATATATATATTTATATATAATATAAATTATATGAATATAAATATATACATCTAAATACATGTAAATATTTTCAAAATATATACTGTATGTGTGTGCTTTTATATATACATAATAAATATACACAGTACACACACATATTATGTAAAAAAAAACGTTTATTTTGGAAGCGATTAATCGTTTGACAGCACTAGTTTAACCCCCGGTTTCACAGACAAGGCTTAAGCCTAGTCCTAGACTAAAATGTAAGCCTGAGCTGTTTCAACTGAAATAACTTGCACTGATTGATCTTAAAATATATCAGTGCCTTTGTTTGTCTCTAGATGCACCCCAGTAATGTTTTTTCTAAGCATGTTTATAAAAATTACTTAAATGTCCTAATTGAACTATGGCCTAATCCTGACTTAGTCTAAACCCTGTCTGTGAAACCGGGCCTAAATCTTTAAAGTTTAAATCTAATTTAATCAACAAATTATTTAAAAAAAACTTTTTCAGAAATATGAGTTTGTCCTAGCTAATGGTTTGATGTTTTATTAAATGCAATGACATTCATGTATTTACTTTTTGTTAGGACTAAAGTGTCTAAATAATGTTTGCGCCTGCTGTATGGTTCACCATTGGCTTTGCAGTTCTACTACTGTATCTCACATGACACTCCATAAAAGCTTTTAAGCATGTGTGCAAAATCACTTTTATGCCCATTATAGGAGCTCAAGTAAATGTCACAGCCTCAAAGCTAAAATCTTTTTTTTCTTTAATAATAATTTGCTCTGAGAAAAGATCAGGGTTAATCCACAGCAGAGCGATCACATGCCGTTTTGGAGGGAGGTTTTTTTTTTTTTTGGTTTTAATAGTGCACACATCAGCAGTCAAGGCCAGTATAAGCCACTGATGTGAAGCTGTTGTTTCCTGCTGTCTGGGTGAGATACACACTGCATTGATGCCGTTGAGTTGCTGGGACGTGTGGATCACGACGAGGGTCAGGAGCTGCCAGCGAAGACTAGTGTCCGTAAAAAGCTCCCAGGGCTTCTTGGCTTTAATGCCAACTGCGCTGACCCTCTCTCTCTCAATGTCCTCCTTTTCTCCGTGGTACTTATCTGGGCCATGGAACCATATTAGAGCTGAAAGAAAGTGGCAAAGGGCATAACATTCCTTTACTCACGAGATTCTCTTCTCCTCGCTTCTGTTGTTGGTTACGGCTCATCGGGTTGGATTTAGCTCCCTACAGGGTGCTCACATCATACATCCGTTCAAGTGTGATCATTTCAATGAGATTTTACGCTTCAGTCTTTAAACATTCTGACTTTGTGGTTATATGCAGCTGAGATGACAACACCATCTTTCTTTCAAATGAATCATGAGTTTAAATGAGACTTGTGACCTTCTACTTGCCAGAAAAACAGACAAAAACAAGCAGGAAACAATGAACTTTTTTGCCTAGTCATTTTCATGGCGGTTTGTTTACTGGGTTGTTGATTCATTATTTTATTGTCATTGATTAATTTATTAAAATATAAAAAATATATATATATCACATCCTACTAGCCTTACAACAAATATATTTTTTTAAATAATATTGTGCAATTGTACACATAGTTATTAAAACATCCTGTACCTTTTTTGGAGGCGACGTCATCTCCGCGGTCGATGAGCAGGTAGCGAGGGCTCTCGGGGAACCAGGGAAGAGTCAGCAGCTGCATTATGGCTGGAATACAGGTGGTGGACAAGAGGATGGGCCAGTACTCCTCTTTACCTAACAACTCACTGACACAAACACAAAAACACACAAAACATGAGTCTTCACATCTTTACTGGCATCTATATAAACGTCAGCAGACATGCAATAAGACGAATGTACTTTATTCTACATGCTTTCACTGTGTTGAGCTTGAACAAGTTTTGACCCTCACATGTTTTAAATGGAAAAACTGCTTTTTTGTCTTACTTGAGGCCAATCACTTGTCCTGTTAGGATCCCTCCGGTGATGAAAATGGAAGTTCCCATCACCATGGCACCACGCAGAGCTCTAGGTGCGATCTCACCAATATACAGAGGCTGCACACATATTCCGATACCTGTCATTTTAAATAACATGTCAGTTATGGGATCACAAACATACACTTATAATGTTTTGTACCATAATTCAGAAGGCTTCTCATTTATGTTTACTCATTTAACAGATACATACAATTGAGGAAAAGCACATGCAATTTATCATAGAGGCACCAACAAATTCTATCCATTACAGAAATTCAAAAATGCAGTAACTACCACGAAACTACTTTTCATTTATTTGTTTCAGGTGCAGGTTTTTTGCTTTTGTGGGAGTTTTTTCTTTACCTCACTGATTACCCCCCCCCCCCCCCCCCAAAAAAAATATAATTCAGACAAAGCTTTATAATATTAAAAAAATATTTTAGGGTTTAACAGAGTGAAGCAAGGTTGTGCATTGATAATATTATAGATTTTTTTTTTTTAACAAATTCAAAACTTCAATATTTGTGCACCTTGTAAATGATTAGTTTAAATATATGTGCTTTTCGTACCTTTGTTTTATATGTATATATATATATATGTATATAACCTCCTGAGACCCTGCATCCTCATATGAGGATTATATTTTAGTGAATTTCTCTGAGACTATACATGCCACAGTTTTATGTTCACAGTGGATGTCCTGCACAGAGCACATTCAGAGCTTTTCAGAGATACGACCACTGGTCTTCAAATATGTCTGATATTAATTTAGTGACACTCTTATGGAAATATGATAATATTTTGTAATTATCATTTAAATCTGTCTAATTTTTAAATTGTGTGTCATAAATCAATGTCTCAGGAAAATGTTATGGGGTTTCAAATCAAAATATGACTTTCTGTTACGAAACAGGACGTTGATTTCCTCAGCTGAGAACACCGGGACTAAAAGCATGTTTATTACGCATTTTGGGAGACACAACAAATGAATAGGGAAAGAAATTATATTTCAATATTCTATGAAATATTATATATTATTATGAAAATCTTGTCAATTATTACTCCCATTATTACACTTCTTTTTTCATTACATGTTGCCCCAAAAACACATTAATATGCAAATTAGATTTCATTTATAGCTACATTGTATATAATGAGAAAACCCATTTATGGCCATTTTACACACATTTCGCAGAAAGAAAAATGGTATATCGAATCATTCTGTTATAACAGTTGAGAATCATCTTTATACAAAGTTTGGTAAAAAAAATAATAATCTTGAAAACTAAAAATGTATTGGTGATATAAAAAATCAATTGTTTTTGCCTGTGCATGTTCATTCATGTCTTTTTATTTAAAAAAAAAAAATATTGAGTCCCGATGTCCTCTACCTAAGACATAGTATAACTTATGAATGAAATATCATTTTTAAATTATTAATATAATTTTTTAACTTTTTTTTTTAATGCTCCAAACAATGTAAAGACATGAAAAAAACTATTGTTTTCCTAAAACTTTTTTCTCGGGTCTAACATAACACAGAAAGATATAAAACTACTTAGAGGTATAAAAAAGGAATAATATATAGCAAGGTATTTATATGTTATATATATATATATATATATTAGTGCTGTCAAATGAGTAATCGCAATTAATCACATCCAATATAAAAGTTTTTATTTACATAGTATGTGTGTATGTACTGTGTATATTTATTATGTATATATAAATACACACACATGTATATATTTATTTAAGAAAAAATATGTTTATATATTAAATATATGTATATATAATATGATGAATATAAATATATACATGTAAATACATGTAAATATTTTCTAAATATATGTTGTATGTGTGTGTGTTTTTATATATACATAATAAATATACACAGTACACACATATATTATGTAAACAAAAACTGTTATTTTGGATGCGATTAATCGTGTTTGACAGCACTAATATATATATATATATATATATATATATATACCTTGCTATATATATTATTCCAAAAGTAGTTTTATGTCTTGCTGTATTATGTTTAATATCACTACCATTCAAAAGTTTGGGGATGGTCATTTCTTTATAACTTTTTGAAAGAAGTATTTTATATTTAACAAGGCTGCATTTATTTGATTAAATACAGTAAAACAGTAATATTTTGAAATATTATCACAATTTAAAATAGCTGTCTTCTATTTTAATGGATTTTTCCTGTGATCAAAGCTGAATTTTCAGCATCATTACTCCAGTATTCAGTTACACGATCCTTCAGAAATCATGCTAATATATCATAGCTAATATGCTAACTTGCTGCTCAAGAAACATTTCTTACTCTTCATTATTATTAATGTTGAAGACCGTTTAAGACAGTGCTTTTATTGTGGAAACTGTGATGCATTTTTTCCCAGGATTCTTTGAATAGAATAGTGAGTAGAAAGTTCAAATCTGAAACAGAATAATAGAATAATTCTATTAATATAATAATATTTTGATCACTTTAAAGCATTCTTGCTGAATAAAATGAACTAATTTCTTACAAAAAATAAAAAATCTTACTGACCCCAAACTTTTGAATATTTCTGCAATGCTTATTGAATACTAATACAAAACTGATCAACCATCACTACTTTATGTGCTTGAAAACTGGAGATACCTGCATTTACTCCCGTCAGGAAGCGCCCAACAATTAAAAGCTCAAAAGAGCTGGAGGGATAACTCAAGCCCATGAACAAAGCAGCCAACAGAGCAAAGGTGTTGTTGAACAGTAGTGTCCCTTTCCTGGAGAAAACAAAAAACAAAACAAGATTAGAAATTCATCTAAACACGGCTGTAACGTCACCTAAACACTTCACATTTGATCCGTCCTGCACATTTGCTCACGTCATTCAAATATGTTCTGTATTTTTTGGCTGGAATTCACCTTCCAAATCTAATGGCCAGAGTTCCCCCCACAGACGCTCCCACAAGTCCACCGAGAGTGAATATGGACACTATGGAGGACCAGAGGAGTGTGAGCACCTGGGTGGAGATTTCAGTGTCGTAGCGCTCAGTCCATGTCTGATTAATGAAGTTCTGTACAGCCTGAGAGAAAACACACAAGTCAAGAGAATAAATACGATCCGGCATGAAAGGAAAGGGTGCTTTAACTTGAAGGATAATAGGAACATTAACAAAAATAGAACACCGAGACACAAATTATCTTCTTTTATATTCCAAACGATTCTTAGTAGGTCCGTTACTAATCTAAGATAAAGCATGAAGATTGAGACACATGGTTAACCTGGGTTAACAATTAAGGCAAAACAGACACTACAGCCAAAACCAGTGTTTTTTCATGCACTGGTCAGTTTTGAGATTTTGGCCTGTTGTTTTGCATGCATAATGTTGACTACTGGAAAGAAAACATACAAAACACACATTTAGTGTTTGTCATATTAAATCTATTTGCAGACAGACTTTAAAGTATTATTTAAACAACATTTCAGACAAATTGTGATACAAAACAATTGTCTTAATGTATTAGTGATACCTAGTTAAAATTAGTCTTGCCTGTGTACAAAAAAATAAAAAAGTGGGTTTTGGATTCAGTACTTTTTGTCACATTTTTGGGTGAGTCCATCAAAAATGTGCAAGGGACCAAAATCCAACTCCATGTGATATATTTACTACAAATTTCATGTGACTTTTAGTCTGATGAGCTACTGCAATAATAACTCACACATCAAACACATGCATGCTGTACTGAACTCCATTTGACTAATGCATGTTCCATAAAGTCTGCTGTAGATGTAAACACAAATGGGCTGAAGTGATAAGAATAATCACGTTAATGCACACATTTCTTACCTTGGTAGGTGCATTTATGATAGATATATTGTAGCCATACTGAAACGTTCCACCGATGCCAGCTGCCCAGACAGCCAGAAGAAGAGGCTTGCTGGGAACCTGTAGTTAACAAAGGGAAACAAAAGGTGTGTTCAAAAGTGATTCTGATTTCAGCTCATCGTTAACAGCTAATGTATTGAGTATAAGAGTAGAGTATTAAAGTGAGGGAAACTGCAGTGTAACAGCAGAACAGTGAAGAGTTGTGAAAATATGCAATATACCTGTACATGCAAATATAAAATACAATAAATCTGCTAAAAAATTAATGTAATATGCAAGACTTAGAAAATATAGCATGAATATTCCAGTCAACTTCATGTCCTATCCATCACTGCTCATTATAGCTATGCAGAATAGTGCATATATTTTAAAGAAATAATAAAAAGCAATTAAATAATTTGGTAACAATAATAATAATAATATATTTTTTATATATATTTCATAAAAAAATAATTAATTTTAATTTAATTTTATTAATTTACCTTTATTTGTTGAGCTGGTTCTTTCAAGTCTTTAAGTAAAGGTTGATATTCCTTAAGCTCTCCACTGTCTTTGCCCATTTTTGAAACTCGTTGAAAATATTTGAAAATTTTTACTTAATATTCCAAACGCCTCTTAATCACAGATTCAGACTGTCTCTGAAATGCGAACTCATCCTAGGACAGAACTGCTCTTAGTGCTCTAGATAAGGTGCATAACAGATATACCAGCAGAGATACAATTGTGCTGTTGTTCATAGCATGAGCAGTGAAAACTGCATGGGTTCAGAGTTAATTCAGGATGAAATTCCCTTTAGAGCCACTGAGAAGCTCTGTAGGGTGTCTTTAGGATATTTTTGTCTTTTAACACATGCATGTCAATTGCTTTTCCATGTTCAGTCCTGGATAATGCTGTGGAGAGCCCTTGTTGTGGACCGTAAATTCAAAAGTCAAATGAAAGCTTACCTTTCTTCTCAAAGTCGGAGACTCTTCTGGGCCATTCATTTTAAGTTCATTCATTTAGAGCAACATTTAAAGTTCAGAGTGATAAAGAACTGAGTTATTCCATCGTGCGTTCTAGGTCTCTCTATAAAGATTAACTTTGAAGGGCGGTAGGTCTGTGTGCAGTCATTAGTGTAATCAGAAGCTCCAGTTGACCACCACAATTACCTTAGGCACAAATTCAGAATTGTGCATATAAGATGTTGTGATTACGGTTGAATTGTCCTCTGATGGTTATTTATAATGATGACTAATGAAATACTTAATGCTAGATGGCTGTTCTTTGTGAGTAGAAATATTTATTCAACTATATCAAGCATTGTGTTGTTTAGCCTTTGATCACAAAGAGCACATTGTTGCTGTTTCAGTCAAGTGACCTGCAGAGCCCATAAGCCTCTTTCTGATTCATAGGAAACTCAACCAATTTGGAAGTCTCTGACCACACCAGTATCATCATTTTAAAAAAAATGTGCATTTAAAGTTGAAAGTATGGTGAACGGTAGGCTCATGCTATATCGATGGCTATCTAAAATGCTTGAGACAGAAGGAAATCTTGTGTTGTTCACCAAACTCAGATGTTCTGTAATGCCTGACCACTGGCCTAGTTTAGATATGAACTGTTCGGTGAGAGTAGCCATGCCTTCATTGACCACAAGAGGGCAGATCTTCAAAGAGAAATGAGTCTAGAAAACAACATTTTTGTATTAAAAAAAAACTTATTTATTAGCCACAATAGTTTTAAGCAGCATTGACAGGAAAAAACTATTCAAATAATCATAATATAATGTAATATAATATAATATAATTTAATATAATTATTCTTATTTCTAACTACACACACAAGCAAATTATACAATTATGTTAATTAAAGTAAGTTAAATTAGTTAAGGGGTTTAATTAAGATATATTGCGATATATTAATCTAGAGAGTTAGTTCAATGCTTAACTCCACTTTGCTCTAAGGATTGAAATAAAAATGTCAAGACATTGTTAAATGCAGATTTACTTGGTACTAGTATGGACATAAATAACCTATATTTAAAAACTAACATTACAATGCGCAACATATTGCACCGTGCAGATATGGGAGTTTTTGTTTATTTTTATCTATTTTATTTTTTTATTTTTATTTTTAAGTTAAAAATCTTGCTGAATATTTACATATGTTTTTGTCCCTAAACACATTTTTCCATTTCAGAGCATAATTTCTTTAACTTAATTTGAATTAATATTAGACTATTTTCCACTGACTTAAAGCATTTTTATTCTTTAATTTCTATGAAGAACAACAATAAAGCTGAGAAGACATGTATCTGTTGTTAAAAAATAAATAATTGATGTAATAGTTATTTGACTTATTTTTTTATGTAAGATTAAGATATTCCTATTCGATTATTACTATGCATAAACTGATATATATGTTTTGTATCTGTACAAATTCAAATAATTTGGATTGTAATGTCATAATATAATTTCATTATTATTTTTTTGCTTTGCTAAATTCATTTGTATTTTGTTCAGATAATCCATGTGACCCGAAGCCCCGCCTCCTGTGCGCTCACGTGACCTCCGTGCGCCTGGTAACAGCGAACGCGTCTCTCATGGAGAAGATGTACTCGAGGAGCCGCGGAAGATTTACAACCGAGACGGATCACGATGCGCGATAAATCCTTCGTTCACGTACTTTCAACAAGCTCCGACATAACACGCACAAATGCGAGCCCTTCACAATAACACTGACACACTGACAGGGATATCGGGCTAAGCGTCTTAAGGCTTGGGACGGTAAGTTTTGTTTTGGTGTCGCGAACTTTACTGCATTTAATGCGCGTCTGCAAGTGTCTCATGTAGTTTAATAGTGGATGATTGGATTAAAAGCGATGCTGCATGTTTGACATGCAGTTCTTGCTGATTTACTTTCAACAGAGCAATGCATTTTGCACCGGTACCTCCCTCTCTCTCTCTCTCTCTCTCTCTCTCTCTCTCTCTCTCTCTCTCTCTCTCTCTCTCTCTCTCTCTCTCTCTCTCTCTCTCTCTCTCTCTCTCTCTCTCTCTCTCTCTCTCTCTCTATCTCTCTCCTCTCTCTCTCTCTCTCTCTCTCTCTCTCTCTCTCTCTGAATAGCTTTTTCAAATCTGAAGGTTTATTGCAGGACATGGAGATATTGGTTTGGCCAAATATTGCCATATTGCATCTTACTTGTTACCTAATGCGATGAGGCTCTAATGCACTTAATAGGATTCAGGTCGCCCTCCCTGTCTTCCTGTAGCTCTCAGAAGCAAGCTGTGTCCATACATAACTGAACCCAATACATAACTGATTACCAGCTTATGCTAGAGACACAACATAAGCATCTGTTCTTGGAAGGTAATAGCTCCCTTGTGAGGTTGCCAGGGACTTGATGTCTTCATCAACGTGTAAAAAAACTGTGTGTAATTCTTACAGATCCCAAAAGAGTCTGAAGATGGCTTGCGCTGTGGAGAGATGAGTGAGACCTCCTGATATCGGGTGATTAGATGCCCATACAGGCATGGGGAAACTACAAAGCAAGTTTCGGCGGCGCTCAGACCTTTACAAGTGAGATATGATAAGTAATGATGTTTTGGTTGTGGTGGATTTTTGATTATTGAGGCTGTATTGTTGACAGGGCCAAAGAGGGGGCGGAGCTTGCACCTGTGCACCAGGTAGTGCAGTATGAACCCGCTCACACAGATGCCATCAACTGTGTCGTCAGCCTGACCTCTGACCTGTGCGTGTCAGGAGGGCATGACCAGGTGAGCTGGAGAAGCATTGAATAGGAGGGAGGTTTGGAGATAAATAAGTGTTAGGGGTGTTGGATGTCAAAAGTTAAGTGTAAAATGAATTGCACAAATAATTGACCCTTTGCTTAGCTCTACCCACCTTGGTTACTGTGGCTTATTCATAAAGTGGGTAAAACTGATTGAATTGTGGTATTGCACAGCATTTTATCATTTGTTTTTCTTTAAAGAAATTGGTGTTACCCAGTAACTTTAGAAAACTGTGCAGCGAAACAATCAGGTGAACCATATATTGTTAACTAAAACTATCTAAAGTCATTTTTGTTAATTAAAATAAAGTGTAAATATTAGTTGAAAAACTTCAATGAAAATTGGAAATTGTTTCCTCAAATAACTCAAATTTACATTTATGCATTTAGCAGACGCTTTTATCCAAAGCGACTTACAGTGCATTCAAGATATACATTTTTTTTATCAGTATAAAAATAAATACTGTACAAATAAGTACTGAAGTACTAAAATTACTCAAATTAAAACTGAAACAATAGGAATAGAAATGTGTATATGTATATTTAGTTAACGAAAATTAAAAAGCATATCAAATTGCTAAAATTTAAACTAAAATTATTAAATGAAAAACTTAAAATATGAAAATACAGACTAATTCAATAAATAATGTATAAATGTTAGTTAAAAATGTCAAGTTTAAATTTAAGTTGAAGTACTAAAATTAAATTACTAAAATTCAAATTATATACACTGCTGTTCAAAAGTTTGGCATCAGTAAGATTTTTGATGTTTTTTTAAAGAAGTTTCTTATGCTCATCAAGGTTGCATTTATTTGATGAAAAAAACATTTGTGAAATGTTATTGAAATTTAAAATAAGAGTTTTCTATTTTAAAATACTTTAAAATGTAATTTATTCCTGTGAAGAAAAGCAGAATTTTCAGCATCATTACTCCAGTCTTCAGTGTCACATGATACTTCAGAAATCATTATAATATGCTGATTTATTATCAGTGTTGAAACTGTTGTGCTGCTTCATATCTTTTGAGACCTGTGATACTTTTTCCAGGATTTTTTGATAAATCAAAAGTTAAAAAGAACAGTTTTTATTCAAAATAGAAATTTTGTGTTACAATATTCACTACTATTTAAAAGTTTGGGGTCAGTATTTTTTTTTCTTGGGGTCAGTATTGTAAATGTTTTGCAACCACCCAGAAACCCATAGCAACAGCACTTGCTAAAACCACTCCGAACATCTTAGCAATTGCATAGCAACGCTTGTGTAACATGATAACATGAAGCATGTACAAATCTAGCTACTTTTGTAGTTCAGATTGGTGCCACTATTGGCACAGAAATGACACATTCCACATTTAAGGCTTTAAATCAACAGGCAATAATAGTTATTATAATATATTTTTCATTTATTGACATTATGTGCATTTTAATATGATTTGTGTCACTGTTTTTTGTTCAGGCTGTTGTTGTCTATGACTGGAGAGCTGGAAAACGGTGTAAATCATTCCAGGGCCACAGCAGAGAGATTACAAAGGTAAAGGCACAGCTTGGATTTATTTTGGAACAATTTTCATTGGTGGAGAAAAAATTAATAAAACAAATATTGCTTAATTATTTCATAAAAATAGAGATGCCTCAATGAATAGGTGTGTTTTATGTACTGTGTGTATATAAATCTCTCTGTTTTTCTTTAGTTATGCTGTTTTAAAGGAAGTTCCTTGATCTTCAGTGCGTCCCGTGATAAGACGGTGCTGATGTGGGATTTGGGTCGAGATACAGAACCTGTCCAGGAGTTTTGTGGCCATGAGCTCGTAGTTAACGGGGTAGCCGTAGGCCCAGGTGAGCAAACCCTCAAACAATAACATGCTATCACCACAAAATCTCAAATGCCATCCTGTAATGTGGTTTTATTCATTTTGTAGATGGCTCAAAGCTGTGCACGGGCTCTCGTGATAACTCCATGCGCCTCTGGGACATTGAGTCCGGAGAATGTCTGCAGAAAAGCACCATCTCACGTAACCTGGTTAGAAAGGCTGTCTTCAGAAACTGACTTCGGAGATTTTTGTGTATGTGTTAATAGTCCCTGAATATGAACATGTACTGTCCTGTTTCAGGTAACCCATCTGTGCTGGGTACCAGGAAGCACATCTATTGTCCAAACCTCAGAAGACAAAACTATCAGGTTAGATCTTTGATATGTCATATGGTCTGTTGTGTTGGTGAACAGTTATTGTCTGCAGAGATGCATTTCTCAGGAAATATTTGTTAAACAAATAAGCTACATGATTGTGTAAGCTATATCACCACACAGCTCTGGATATAAAGTTGGATATATAGTATATCTTTGATGTTTCATTATAATGTCCCATTAGTTAATGTTAGTTAATGCATTAATCAATAAGCAATTCATTTGTTACAATACTTTTTTAATCTTTGTTAAGGTTGATTATTAATATAAAACTGTTTATTGTTTGTTCAAGTCAGTTTAGGTCCATTAAATAATATTTAAAGGAATAGTTCACCCCAAAATTTTAATTTGCTAAAAATGTACTCACCCTCAACCATCATGTTTGTTTCTTAGAACAGATTTGGAAAAATTTAACATCGCTTGCTCACCAGTGGATCCTCTGCAGTGAATAGGTGCCGTCAAAATGAGAATCCAAAGAGCTGATAAAAATATCACAATAATCCACAAGTAATCCACACCACTCCAGTCCATCAATTAACATCTTGTAAATTGAAAAAAAATATTTGTAAGCAACAAATCCATCCATCAGGGCGTTTTAACTGTATGCCGTTGCTTCTGGCCAAAAATAAGAGTCCATAATCCATTATAACGCTTCCTCCAGCAGAAAAAAGTTCAGCCCCTGTTGTCCTCTCACATCAAAATCCACTGACATACTTGTTTAGAACTATTTTTGACTGTTTTCACTTGTAAACGGTGCTTGATCTGTGCATATTTCTCTCCTGATTCAGATGAGATGACTGTTTAATTGGAGAAAGCAATATTATGGACTTGTTTTTTAGCCATGAAGTTAAAAGCGTCTTGATGAATTTGTTTCTTACAAACAAGCAGCTTTTCACTTCACAAGATGTTAACTGATGGACTGGAGTCATGTGGATTATTGTGATGTTTTTATCAGCTGTTTGGACTCTCATTCTGACGGCACCCATTCACTGCAGAGAATGCTTTGGTGAGCAAGTAATGTCATGCAAAGTGATGCCCATCTCTTATCTGCTAAATATGACTGTAAGGCATGAAAATGTTAAGCCAATATAAACATTATTAACATCATGATTTTCTGCAAAGCTACCTTGAAACAATGCATTTGATTAAAAGCGCTATATTAATGTTTTTGATTTGTGTGTGTGCTGTGCATAATCTGTCTCAGGGTGTGGGATAGCCGTACCTGGCAGGTCACTAACACATTTCCGGCAAAGCAGTACATCCAGACACACTGTGACATCAGCTCCAACTGTTACCACCTGCTGTCGTCCAGCAATGGTTTCGGTGGTCAGGGTTGTGAAGGCACGGTGAGTGTGTGTACGGATACTGCCAGCACACAGTTCTCTGTGTGCATGAATTCAATGATTTGTGTGTTTATGCTTGTGTGTAGCTGTGGGACCTCAGGCAGCCCGGTTGTAAGGTGGCTGAGTACAGAGGACACCTGCAGACCACCGCATGCTGCGTGTTTGTGCCTCCCCGTCCCGGATGTCCTGCCCTCGTGGCGTCATCATCATATGACAGTTTAGTAAAAATATGGGATCAGAACACTGCAGGTAACACACACACACACACATACACTTGTATTATGTGTTACATACTTCCCATCAAGGGCTGGGGAGCCAGTAACAAAACGGAAAAAGTAATTAAAAATATCTAAAGAAAAAAAAAAACTTGGAGAGAGAACCAGGGCATCCAACCTCCTGTCCCAGAATCAACACAAACACCAATTCAAATTAATATCTTTTTAATTTGAATGAAGGAATAAACAGAAACAATCTCCCAGAAAATGTTATAAAACATATAGGGAACAAAGACTTCAGGGGAGAGCTAGGCCAAAATAACAAACAAAACCAAACTAACTAACCTGAAATTATTTATAAAATTTCCTAGAAAAAGATAACCCAAAGATAAAGTATACAAAAACTTCCCTCTCTTCCTATCTACCCATAACCAGGAGAAAAGAGAAGTACAAACAAAAATGGCACCCTCCCCCTATGTTCCCTAAAATAAAGAAAAACATAAAACAAAACTATTAAACACAGTTAACATTAAACAATAATAATCAAATGGTTTCAAACAACTTCAGTTCTCTTTCTGCTGAAGAACACAACAAAATCCTAAATTCACTTACTCAGAATTAAATCAACCAAAATCAAACAACACATGAGTCTGGGCAACCAGGAGGAAGAATGGCCCTGGCGAAAAGAAGTCTCTCTCTCAGCTCCTCCACAGATCCACCACTTCTTATATTTCCACTTCCTTCCGTCATCATCCAATCACCCCAGTCATCACCAGATTGAACACAGCTGATTTAAATTCCTATCTCGTAATGAGGGAAAGAGAGAGAAAAAGAGATAGAAAGCAAACAAAACCACATCCAACACACATATACACAATTACAAAACACATTAAATACACCCCCATCACTAAAAAAAAAATTATACAAAAAAAACTCTGCGTCACCCGTCAGCTCCGCACACTCGGGACAGCGCATCAGCAACTACATTGTCTGAACCCTTCCGATGTTTAATTTCAAGGCTGTACTCCTGCAGAACGAGAGACCACCGCATCAAACGCTGGTTTGAGTTAGACATTTGTGACAAAAACACTAATGGATTGTGATCGGTGTACACTTTGATCGGGCTACAGTGGCCTCCCAGATACACTTCAAAGTGTCGCAATGCCAGTACCAAGGCCAGCGCCTCCTTCTCAATTGTGCTGTAGTTACGCTGACACTTAGAAAATTTCTTAGAAAAATAACTCACGGGGTGCTCAATACCCGAGTCATCCTCCTGCATCAGCACTCCACCAGCTCCAACAGCACTCACATCAACATTCAGCTGAAAAGAAAATCTCACACTTTCAGCAGTGAAAGCCACACATTCCAGCACTCGAAGTGCATCAACATTTGCGAAGTAGAAGAAACGAAGACACAAGAACTCAAATCACCAGCACTGCTTTTGCAAACTCACATTACAAAGTCAAAGAAGCCTCACACGGCTGAACACTTCCAAACGATTCTGGTCAAAGCGCTTCTTCGCAATTTTCCTGACAAAACCCGACAGTCGCTGGACGCTCAGCGCATTACATTATATTGCATATCAGAGTGACTTTAGCACGCAGAACAATGGAGATCTACGTACAGAGCCAATGATTGACACAATAAACTGTTCACGAAAAGAAAAACTCTGACTGTATTCACGGAGACTACAGAATCACAGGCTGCTCGTTTCAAGGTAGGACTTCTTCAATAGACACACTGCTCCACTCAAATAGCGTTTAACGTTGCCCAAATGCAGAACCGAATTCTCCAGCCGTGCATCCAATCACAGAGTCGACAAGCTTGATGACGAACTGGGACATAAACAAGCTCGACTCTTACGATCTCCCACTGAACTGATCACATCACGTAATGTAGCAAACAAGAACCAAATCACCAGCCTGAAAATTACGCGACACACATTTCTGGTCAAAGCGCTTCTTCATTTTAGACTGCACGTCAGCCAGATGAGCTTTAGCGAACATGCACACCTGATGTAAACGTTCACGAAAAGAACTTACGTATTCAAGAACGGACACAGGTGAAGTAGACTTCTTTAGCAACTGCTCACTAAATAGCTTTAACGGCCCGCAAACCGTGTGCCCAAACACAAGCTCAACGGGACTAAAACTCAACGATTCCTGAACTGACTCACGTATGGCAAACATCAGCAATGGCAATCCGTCTGCCCAATCTTTACCAGTCTCCACACAGAAGGCCCGGAGCATGGACTTTAATGTCTGATGGAACCGCTCAAGAGCTCCCTGCGTCTCTGGGTGGTATGCGCTCGACATTTTATGCGTTACTCCCAACTCAGTGAGTGTTTGTGCAAATACCTTTGAGGTGAAATTTGACCCCTGATCAGTCTGAATTACTCGAGGCAGACCAAAAGTAGTACAAAACTTCACCAATTCTTTCACAATTAGAGGAGCTTTAATCGAGCGCAGCGGAATAGCCTCTGCATAACATGTCGCACAACACATAACTGACAGAATGTACTAATGCCTGGTTTTCAATTTGGGCAGCGGACCCACACAGTCAATAATCAATCTCTCAAAAGGTTCACTTAGCACAGGAATGGGATACAAAGGTGCCGAAGGAATCTTTTGATTTGGTTTCCCTGCACGCTGACAAACATCACACGAACGGCAGAAATCTGATACTGCAGATTTTAATCCAGGCCAAAAATAATACTTAGAAACATGGTGAAATGTTTTCGTGACTCCCAAATGTCCCAAAAGAGGAAGTTCGTGAGCCAATTTTAAGACCTGTAATCGATATCCAGTTGGTAACACGATTTGATATCTCACCTGCCAGTCTGCCGCGTCAGAATGTGAAGGCTTCCATTTACGCATGAGAACTCCCTCATCCCAATAATACGTCGTATTCAAATCAGAGATATCATTCACATTAATCGCCATCTCAGAACAATTTTGTAATGTAGGATCAGACTTCTGGGCTAGGGATAACTGATCTCGACCCACCCGTAAATGAACTCCTTCAGCTGTCAAATCTTCTAAACTAGACTTTACCTCAGCCTCCACAACTTAATGATCCTTTCCAGGTTCAGAGCCAATACCAAGAAAAGAATCAGAGATGTCAATTACATCGTTAAACTTCTTTAATTGCGACCTCGTTACCACACAAGCAGGGAACACTGAAGGAAACTGCACAGACAAATCCGGCTGAAGGCAGGCATCAGGTCTATTAGCCACCACAGGGCAAGGGAAAACATTAGCACCAGCGAGGTCATTCCCAAGGATTATACTAACCCCGTCCACAGGTAATTTAGGGCGCACACCCAACTCAACAGCCCCTGTAACGAGATCAGATTTTAAGTGAACATTATGGAGTGGAACATGAACACAGCCCATCTCGATACCTCGCACCAGCACATTTCTACCCGTATAAGACTGATCAGAAAAGGTTAAAACATCCTTACACACAAAGGACTGAGCAATTAAATGGCCAGGATCTAAACAAAAAAAACAGACCCTATTCCCCATTGTCCGCCCCGAAGTAAACTGACGAGGTGGCTTTACACTCTTCCCCAGCCTCCAAGTCTGAGGAGATACCAGACTCTCTTCTCTCGCTACTTTAACTACGGGATAACTAGTTCTCTCAGGACGTATAGGACGATGTGTTAAAATAAATTTGTCCTCTAACACAGCGGCATCAGAAAGAGAATTAACTTTTTGTTCATTCAAATATATTACAACAGCCTCCGGCATACGATTTTTGAACTCCTCCAGTAACAATAACTCCTGGAGTAGCTCAAAGTCAACCACTCGACTTGCTAAACACCACTTTTCAAAAAGTACTCTCTTTTCTCGAGCAAATTCTACACAGGTTTGTTTGAAAGACTTTGAGACCTAAACTTTTGACGATAAGCCTCTGGGACTAATTCATAAGCCCGCAACACTGCTGCTTTAACGATCTCATAATCAAGTGATCGATCTACCGGCAATGCAGCACATACTTCTTGGGCTTTCCCCGTAAAGTTGCATTGCAACAATAACACCCACATATCCTTAGGCCATCTCAACTTCCCTGCAACACGTTCAAATGCGATAAAATAAGCATCTACTTCCGCCTCTCTAAAAGGAGGGACAAGCTTAGCATACCTACTCGCATCAAAATCAGAGCGTTCAGCAGGAATGGGCTGACTTAACGGCATCGTCGCATCCGAAGGAATTTTAGTACGAGGAACTGGAATTGGTTTACTCATTCCCCCACTTCTATCAAATCAAAATCCATACTCTCACACAGGGGCGCCTTAAGATAACCAGAGGCCCCTGGGCTACAGCATGACGGCAGGCCCCCCTACCTCAGAAAGCTACCTTTTTTTTTTTTTAAAGCTTCCTGGCAATTATTTATGTCAAATTTAGATTTCTTTTCTTGTTAATATGCCAGTTAACATTCACAACAATGTTCTGCGTATGCGCTCTCAAACTTTGTCCTGTGCACGCGCACATCTTTCCGTGCTCTTGTGCTAGTGCTAGTTGCTTGTGCTAGTTATTTTCACACCTGGATTAAATGTCAAAAGTTATCAGCCAATCAGATTTTTCGACGACTGACCCGATGAAAATACTAGGCCTATGTGAAGAGGGAACTGATCCTGGAATTTCTTTAAATTTAATAATATTTAGTCATATCAAATGTATATTAGAAATGGCTAGGAATCGGGTGCTTGGATGATTTATAAAAAAACAAAACAAAAAAAAGACCTAGTTTGTCTAATCGTTTGGCCAAACCCCTCTGAGCGATTTATCTAAACAAACAAACAAAAAAGTATATGATTCTTAAAGTTCATGTGGCCACACATGTATTGTGTACTTGGGATGAAATATATATAGATGTCATACACTGATCATTCTGCGCAGCGCCTCTTCAAGTCGAACACACCTATTCACTTCATCTGTGATAGAGTATGCAAACACCGCGAGAGCATCACTACCGGGAGCAGAAAGAGTCCGACTTCACGTCTCCGCTTTCAATTCCGCCCCCGACTGCAAGCGGTTACTCTCGGCGATAGGTCTTTTTGGCGCTACATGAAGTCGAACACACCTAGTATATCGGTGGAACATACCAACTATACAAACTGTGTGGGGGGAACCTAAACTGAACCATTCACTGTATAGGCAATTACAACCAGGGCGTCGCTGAAAATGAGTGTGAGTTTATTTACAGAATGCTGTTGTCACTGCTGCAAATTCCCATATAAATAATTATTATAAAAATATAATTTCCCTGCAGCCAGTGGGCCCCCTTTCCAGTGTAGGCCCCTGGGCTTCAGCCCCTTGAAGCCCGTGCATTAATGTGCCCCCTGCTCTCACACTAAACGCCTTTCCTCCTCCCACAAAACTTAAAAGACTTCCAAACAAACTCTTAAAGAAAGGATTACTTGCCAACAAATTGAAATGGTGTTCAGCAGCCAATTTCATACCGGATTCACTAACAAGAGACACATCTCCAAGTTATCAAATCAATCAACATAAATTATCAACAAATGATCACCAACATAGACGAGCCCCCAATTGTTACATACTTCCCATCTAGGGCTGGGGAGCCAGTAACAAAATGTAAGTTTGATTAACAAAGTAATTAAAAATACCTAAAGAAAAAAAAAACTTGGAGAGAGAACCAGGGCATCCAACCTCCTGTCCCAAAATCAACAAACACCAATTCAAATTAATATCTTTTTAATTTGAATGAAGGAATAAACAGAAACAATCTCCCAGAAAATGTTATCAAAACATATAGGGAACAAAGACTTCAGGGGAGAGCTAGGCCAAAATAACAAACAAAACCAAACTAACTAACCCGAAAGTATTTATAAATTACCTAGAAAAAGATAACCCAAAAATAAAGTATACAAAAACTTCCCTCTCTTCCTATCTACCCATAACCAGGAGAAAAGAGAAGTACAAACAAAAATGGCACCCTCCCCCTATGTTCCCTAAAATAAAGAAAAACATAAAACAAAACTATTAAACACAGTTAACATTAAACAATAATAATCAAATGGTTTCAAACAACTTCAGTTCTCTTTCTGCTGAAGAACACAACAAAATCCTAAGTTCACTTACTCAGAATTAAATCAACCAAAATCAAACAACACATGAGTCTGGGCAACCAGGAGGAAGAATGGCCCTGGCGAAAAGAAGTCTCTGGCTGTGTTCGAAATGGCATACTTGCTTACTGCTTACTGCCCAGTACACAGTGCATACTGCCTACTATTTTTTGAAGAATAGTGTGTGAAACAGTATACAATAAGCAACAAATGTTTCAGAGTAGTATGCTTAATTGTCACATGACAAACATTAATTCAGCACAGCTGTCAAGATTGTTACCTTACAAACAAATGTGCTAACTATTCTTTTACAAAGGCTTGTTAATAAGGCTTCATACTAGTAAACAATATTGCCCAATTGAACTCATTTCATAATTGAAGAACTTTACATGGGCTATTGGACTGAACTGAATGAGCTGTCTTTAAATGAACTATGATATTTTTGGCGGTTGGAAAAACTAACTAATTGGAAAAAGTTATATATTATAGTTAAACTAAGTGCAAATAATGATAAATTCGGTTTACACTAAAATAGCAGCATTTTCTTTAGCAACAGGTGTGTAAATAGTAGCTAGGTGGCAGATATTTATACTTCAGTACTGTAGTACATTATAAAACAGTATGCAATAACATATTGAGTGCAAATTATCATACGTTTTATTTGATGAACGCCAGTTTATTGGGACAAAAACCTACCTACAACTAAGCACACTGTATTATTAATGAGGCGTTTAATTTCCTCTTTTCAAATATTTACTTAATTTTTTTATTGAAAATAAATGCCTTTCTGATCTGGTATGTGATGGGAAAAGGAGTTGCACGAGTTTGTCAAAAGCCAGAATCGAACTCGGATCGCTCACATCAACAGCACACATCTCATGTGTTTTATTCACTGCGCCACTGATTCTTCAGAAATACGCGTGTCTTTTGCAGTGCTGTTTATAGGCATTGGTGAGCTGAGTTTATGTAAATAGCCTCTGCTAACAAATTGGTCTATTTGTCCTTAGAGTAAATACATTCCATTTCTTTTTAGAGCTGCTTGACAGCGTAATTTAATTCTGTTTGCTTAATTGAAATATTACGTTTATTTATACATTTTATTTATATATTATTCCACTGTAATATTAATATTATTATGTAATATCTTTGAAACAATGTATAAAGCGCTATAGAGATAAAGGTGACGTCATTTCACTTGATCGGAAAAGTGCCGTAGAGATTAAAGTACAATTTATGTACAACAAATGACATTGTTTTAGATACACAGCGATAGTTTGTAGTTTACACGTATATGTATATACGTATATACAAGTGTAACATTTATAATTACTATTCCCCGCCTCCAGTTCACTCACGCGTTTGAAGATGAAACGTCACATGGAGCGCGTTGTGTTCTGGGAAACAGTATCCCACGCAGTGTCTTCAGATGCATACATCAAATTTCAGCAAATGTAGCAGGTAATCCGGGCATTCCATGCCTACAGAAAATTCACATACTATTCACACAGCATACTGCAGTATAGTAGGAGTTGTATGATAGTATGCCATTCCGAACACACCTTCTGCACTGATTTCAGTATACTTGAGTTATATTTAGCAGATTCTGGCAAATATAGTAGGTCATCCGGGTATTTCATGTATACAGAAAATTTGCATACTATGCGCAGCATACATACTGCATGCTGCAGAAATAGTAAGAGTAGTATGATAGTATGGCATTTCGAACACAGCCTCTCTCTCAGCTCCTCCACAGATCCACCACTTCTTATATTTCCACTTCCTCCCGTCATCATCCAATCACCCCAGTCATCACCAGATTGAACACAGCTGATTGGAATTCCTGTCTCGTAATGAGGGAAAGAGAGAAAAAGAGATAGAAAGCAAACAAAACCACATCCAACACACATATACACAATTACAAAACACATTACATACGTCCTCGGACGTAACATATGTTTTTAAACATAAACAAGTGAATTGGCCAGCTGGCTCATGGGTTAATAGGCCAGCTTCCTGTTTATGGAAGTCAAGTCAGAAAACGCTCTAAGAATGTTTAGTTAAGAGAAAAGGAAACTTTGTGAGGAGCCAGACTCAGCTGGGGAACTTTACTCCTCTGGCTGACATAGTTTTAATTGAATATAAATTTAAATTGGTAAGTAAGTAAGAAAGAAAGAAGTTATTTATTTTTGAAGGAAATTAATACTTTTCTTCAGCAATGATGCATTACATTGATCATAAATGACAGTAAAGACGTGTTTATGTTACAAAAGATTTATATATAAAAAAATAAAAAAAGAATCCTGAAAAATGTCATAAAAATATAAGTGGCACAAACGTTTTCAACATTGATGACAATAAGAAATGTTTGTTGAGCAGCAAATCAGCATATTAGAATGATTTCTGAAGGATCATGTGACACTGAAGATAAGTAGTAATGTTGCTGAAAATTCAGCTTTGATCACAGAAATAAATTATATTTAAAATATATATTATTACAGAAAACAGTTTATTTAAAATAACAATAATATTACACAATATTAATGTTACTACTGTATTTTTCATTAAATAAATGAAATCATATATATCATTTATTTCATTTAATTTGCATAAAGACTACATAAATGCCATAATTATTTATTTTTATTTTTCTGTGAGTAGTATTTAAAGTGTTTTTAAAATCCAACATATTTAGATAACCGTTATGTAAGAGCTGTGATTTATGTGAAATGAAATACATTTTTGCCAGGTTTGATTTAAGTATTTTCCAGGTCTGGAAAACTATGGAAAAAAGAAAGCAGAGTATGGAAAAATATTTGTGTTTCCAGACTTTTGCCCCTATTTATTTTTTTTTATAATAGAAAATTAAAGGTTAGTTCACCCAAAAATGAAAATTGGCCTGTGTTTTACTCACCCTCAAGGCATCCTAGGTGTATATTACTTTCTTCTTTTAGACGAATCCAGTCGGAGTTATATTAAAAATTGTCCTGGCCTTTCAATGGGGGCAAGCGAGTGTTTGTTCTCAACAGTTCAGAAGACGTGAAATAAAGTGCGCGCATCCATAATAAAACGTGCCTCACACGGCTCCGGGGTGTGAATAAAGGCCTCCTATAGCGAATCCATGCGTTTTCGTAAGATAAATATCCATATTTCAAACGTAATAACTTTTTTCTCACTTCCGCTGACTGTCTTACGTGCAAGCCGTGCAGGCGGATGATGTAGGACGTATGCGCCTCTGAGATATGCTAGTCTCGTGAGTTTTTTACAGGAGCAAAGGAAACAAAGTTTCCTTACTTTAGCAAAAGGAAAACCTGTCTCCTCTTGGCTTATATCGAAATCCTTTGACATTTTTCTTTACAAATCCTCGTTTTGTGCTTCTAATTCGTGACTGGCATTTTGTTTTGTTCTCTCTCCGCGTTCGTCACTAATCACGCAACGCTGATGTCCTACGTCATCCGTCCGGAACGGCTTTCGCGTACCACAGTCAGCGGAAGTGAGAAAAAAGTGTTTATTTGAAATATGGATATTTATCTTACAAAAACGCATGGATTCGCTATAGGAGGCCTTTATTCACCCCCCCATGTGAGACACGTTTTATTATGGATGCACGCACTTTATTTCACGTCTTCTGAACTGTTGACAAAAAGCACCCGCTTACCCCCATTGTAATGCTTGGAGGGGCCAGGACAATTTTTAATATAACTCCGATTGGATTCGTCTGAAAGAAGAAAGTCATATACACCTAGGATGCTTTGAGGGTGAGTAAAACACAGGCTCATTTTCATTTTTGGGTGAACTAACCCTTTAAGAATTTAATGAAAATAAATTAATCGTACAAGAAGTGAGGTTTCATGGCAGCTGTTTAATGATTCTTTAGTGATCGCCAAATATGACTGAATGAATTCAAGGTGTGCTTTTTCATTATGCAAAATGCAGGTTATAAGCATTTTGGGTTTCTTAGCACTGAATTACATAACCTCAAGGACCTTTGCAAAAATAAAAATGAACAGACTTTTATGTGCACACAAGAAACCATTAAATTTAGCATATCCACCTTATTCCTAAACACAGAAGTAGGTCTATGGATGAGACTTCCGGTTCATTAGCCGCTATAGGTAAATAACGAGAAGAATAACAACGTGCAGTAAACGGTAAATATGTTTGCATTACAAACCAGTGTGTTCATAATTAAAATAATACACTAAAATAATATGGTAAGACACACCAATTTGCAATATCAAGCAGCAAAACCATCGATTTTGTACAGCTAAAAATAGCTGGAAGCAAATGAGACCGGAAGCAAAACCCATAAAATTTACAAATGGCCATGCCCATTTTTACATGAAGAATAAGGTGGATAGGACAATGCACACTGAGCCACCTGTTGTGCCATCAGTCCATTTTGCGTGTGGTTTCTTGGTCGCCACAGACTATGCATTAAAGAGACCTAAGACCTTGAAATATGGCATACTGCCCCAATGTAAGTCAAATCTTAAACACTTTTTTACAGTACCAGTCTTTTTTATAGACCCTTGAACTTGGCAAATTTTATGCCATCAGTCCATTTCGTGTCATGGTTTCTCCACCACCACAGAGGATGTGTTAAATTGGACATTAGGCCTTGATATTAGAGGTACTACCGTAAGAAAAGCAACATTTTGAGCAGGTAGATCTGTTAATTTATGTGCATCCATGCTATTGTTTTATTCATAGTAAGATGGCTGTGATGCAGCCAGGTTAGGAAATAGGTTATATAAAAATAGAAATTGTAATGTGTAAGCATGCAAAACATTCATGCACATGTGAATAGTTTCTCGAGGGCTCAAAAAAGTTTATTGTGTGCATGTAAAAGTAAGGACTCTGTATGGTGTCACTTTGATAAAAGCAATGACAAAAACCCTGACAAAATAAAAATATTTACAGATGACTGTACTATATACCAAATATAAAGGTGAAAATAATGCTCTATGAACCATATATTTTGTTAAATGTGGTCTGAAAATCTACCGAGAGGTTTGGAAATTTGAGTCTGGAAAAGTATGGAATTTTGAAATGGAAAATGTGTAGGAACCCTGTTTAAATAACAATGTCATAAGCAACAGTTGACACTTTCACATTTTCTTTCAGGTGTGTCATGTTTTCTGAAACAAACATCTTTTGCTAAATGTGTCAAGCTAGTATAATCATGGAAACAGTCACATCCTCTTAAAATCTTCATGGTTTGACCCTGGTCTCCTTCATATTCTCTCTTCAGCATGTTTGTACACGTTAACGCTGGACGGTTCAGGGCCTTTGGTGTCTCTGGCTCCGTGTGACTCCAGCAGTCTCCTGTGTGCCAGTTTTAACACAGGACTGCACCAGCTGCATCTAGATCAGGGAGCAGTGCCCAGCCTCACTGAAGTGGCTCGCTTCTGACGTCCATCTGGACCACCTGGAAAATCAAACTGATGAGTTAAAACAAACAAATTTAATAACTGGAACTCCTGGAAATGAGAATGCACACTGCATTTCCAAAGTACTGTATGTGGCCACCTTATACTTATTAAAGAAATAGGTCAACCAAAAATGACAATTTGCTGATAATGTACTCCCCTAAATCCATCCAAGGTGTAAATGAGTTTGTTTCTTCATGGGAACATTTAGATTGCATTTTTCTAAATCTGTAATGATGAAGAAACAAATTCATCTACATCTTGGATGGTCTGAGGGTGAGTAAAGTTTCAGCAAATTTTCATTTTTGTGTGAACTATTTCTTTAACAGGTTGGCGTATTACTAATAGGTGCATACATTGTCTTAATGTGTCTAAATGTTCCAACATTGTCCACATATTTTTGACCATGTAGTGTATGATCGTCTGAATACACAAACCATTAAAGGGTGTAAAAACATAATTAACTTACCTAAAGCAAAGAGACTGAGTGGCTATGAGTGTGTGTGTGTGTGATTTTACAAAGTTTATGCTTAATTATACCACACTTAATAATTAGTCCCTACAATTTCAAAATACATTAAAAAAAAGGTATCGTGGTTTAAAACATTGAAAAAATTCTTACAATATAATGTGGGTATTTTTTATATATATATATATATATAGGCTTGTTGAGCTAACAAGCCAGTCAAATCATTTTGCTTAACTTTTATTTGAATATTTGAAACTGCCAAATGTGTGAAAAATAAGTGGTCACAACAACATTTAACATTGTGAAGAATTTGATTAAACCTCTTGGATTATAACCACCGTTATACCGAAGACCAAGATAAGATGTGCAAACTTGACTTTAGATAAAAAGTTTGGGCTAACTTTAATATGTCTTGTGTAATTAAAATGAAAAAAACTGTGAGTAAAAAGTTAACAAAGTTTGTGCATCACATATTAATTTTAATTTAATGGGACAATCTTGTTCCTCTCATCTATTTCTTAAGCTAAAAAATAATGTTTATATTATTTTATATTATTATTTATAGATATAAATATTATTTTAGATAATGTTTATATCTAATGCTTAACTATAATTAAATGTGGACTCCTTTTTTTTATACATTCCCACAAATATATTTTCAGCTGGATACTTTGACTTATAATTGAGTAAAATTTAGAGGAAAAAATATACCCATACCTTGAGTATAATTTCCCTGTACTTTTTACACTCCTGTTGGAGACCTTTTATTTGCACTTTTCATTTAGTAATTGCTAATGGGTCAAAATGATTCACTGCCAAAAGCATTCATGCAGAAAGCACATAGATGTGAAATCTCAGTCTCTTTCTCTCCCTGTACACACACACACACACACACACACACACACACACAGACTCAGGGTTTGGCAACATGGGAAGCTGAATCATTTTTCACATAGAAGCTGCTAGAGTTTACAGACACACACATGAACAGATTTGAACATTTATGTAAACAGCCCGGTCTTGTATGTCACACATGGACAGACCCCGAGGAGAAGGAGAGGATGTGGCCCTTTAGAGAATTCAATACAAAAACAGCAGATCTCAATATTTTCCCTGAAACAGATGATCAGACGATGGAGAATGTGAAGTCAATGAAAATCAGTGACGCAATGTGTTTTCTGTCATTGTTGTTTTTAATATATACTGTATATTTTTTTCTTTATTATTAGGACTATATTTCTAGAATAAAAAGAATATTGCAGCTTTTTTTCTGAAGATACTGTCTTGCCAACATGGCAATGTTGATTTGACGTGTAATGAAACTGTTTTTTTCACAAATATACCAACCAAAGAGTGTTTGTTTGTTTTATGTCTTTTATTTCTGCTTAAATATACAGCAACACCAAAAAAAGTATTTTAACACTTAAGTCACACTTAAAACTGCCTGAATGTCATTGCATTAGATAACAAAATATCAAGCAAATGCTGCAAGTGCTTTTCTCAATACAAACTGCATTTTATTTTATTATTATTATTTTACATTATGTATTTTAATTGTTGATGTTTTTATTGTATTTGTTTTTATTGTATGGATTTTATTTTGTTTAATTTAACGTATTATAAAATAATATTGTATTGAATCATTTTATTTTATTTATTTATTTATTTTTTGACTATCAACATGAGATTTAACATTTGTCAACGGCTTGCTTCGATACTAAATGTTGCTGTGTAATGCAATGACAAGACACATTTTAAAGTGTTGAAATACTTTTTGCTGCCACTAACAGAATATTGATGAACAAACCCAGCAAGGACATACATGTATTATGTGACGTTTTAATGGTACAGAAAGATGTGAAGGTTACACTGATGTGCTTATTTGACTATTATGTAAATGCTGAGGTGTGGAGTTATCAATTTGAAGGAAATGTTTATGTATTTGCACTTTGTGTGAATAAATTATTTCAGTTCAATGGAGTCAACACTTTTTTTGGCTCTTTTTTGCATACAGTCACAGCAGGAAATGGAAACATCTGTGGAATAATATGTGCAGCTTGATCTTTGTTGTTTATGAATAAGAGTATGAAGAACGTTTGGATGAACAAAACCAAAAGTTTTCCCTGTTGATATTGGTAAAGTGTTCTTTTCTTCTTTATAACACCTTAAAATTATAAGAACATGTTTACATTAACAGAACAGTACCAAAATGTCCACTGTTGCAAAATGTATTTATAATTGTATTATTTTAAGCAGAATGTCTAGATGGTATTGCAAACATAATGTTTATATACAGTATATATCAGCATGGTACTGTCACAGTAACTTGGTGAAGTAAAGATAGAAAGCTTTTGGCTCACAGTCTTCTCTTCAGCTCAGGTATGTATGCTCTATTCCCTCTTTGGTTCTCTCTCTTTCAGGTCAGGACTGTAGAGTTTATACTGCCGATCTGCCTGGAGGCTGTATTTGACTACTCGCTGTGCATTTCCTCCTGCCTGCTGCTCCAGTATTCAAATGCTGTCATTCTTTACAACAGAGGTATGAGAGACTAAAATAGAAAGAAAGTGGTGGAGTGACTTTTGGTGTTTTTGTTTTTTCTATGTAAAGCATGTCAGGAAAAGCGTGGTAGATGTACAAAGAGAGACGGCACTGAGAAAAGACACTGACACATCTCATTCTCTCCGAAAGGCAACAAAGACGCAAACAACAGCCTCAAAGTCCAGGACACCTGCCTCATCTGACGGAGTAAGAGAAGAGATGTCTTGAGATGAGTGAGTGACTCTGGATCTATACATTATATGAGTGTATTTTTATGTCTGCTGTCTTTATACCTAGTAGAAGTGGAAGCGTGACTTAGAACAAGAGTGACTTTAATGGGATATTTTGCTTGAGTTGATTATAGTCGAGCAAAATATACAGCACAAATCCAATAGTTTATGAATCTCCAGTTGAAAACCAATGTGGTTAAATGGGATTATGCCATTAAAAGAAGGCGGCTTTGAGACCAAGACGGGTTTGGAAATCTAAACGTGTTTTGCATCTCTCAGTCAAAACCTTCAGGTTTGTTTTATGAAATCAGATGTTCGACACTTGAAAAATTGGATGTAGGTAAATGCAAGGTAATAAATTCTCAGTGACCCATTTGCATTTTACACTGTGAAGCAACTCAAATCCATTTTTTTTTAAAGTAATACAATTATAATTAGTCTACAATTAGTAGACTAAGAAACATTGCAGTTAAATGCTAAAGCCATTAGCATCATTTGCATGCATCTTATTTGACTATACTGCCATCATAAATGTAAACTATGATCAGATGAGGCCAAACCAAAGGTCATCTGATGGACCTCTAATGAAGCAACCCAATCCTTTCTATCTGCATCATGGGCGTCAGTAATGGGACACCCTTCTTCTGCTTTGCATAGTTTTGGGCCATTCTTTGATGAAATCTTTAAGCATTTCCAAGGCAAACCTGTTACTGCGAACAGATCTAGTGCGTGGGCAGAACGACAAACAAGTCTGTTTACCAGTCGTACTTCATTCTTTACAACTGAAAGCTATGTTCTAGAGAGGGGACAAGGACAGTCCATCCAGAGCAACCTGAAGTATCTTGTTCAGAAATTTGCTCTTTGAACAAGCAAGTCTTTCAAGCCAAGCATATAAACATATTGGTGCACACCAACATCCAAAACACATGATGACCATATGCAGGGCTCATAAGTCTCAAAATGTTATTTTATTGTATTGTTTTGACATTTCCATTCATGCATTTAGCAGATACTTTTATCCAAAGTAGGATATGTGAAATTCGACACATAGCGAATCCAAATCCATTTTTTTTTCTTTTGATTTTATTTTTCATCCATGCATCCATCTATCCATTCTCCAAAATAGATTTGTTGAAGGTAGAGAAACTCTCTCAACGAATGGCCAGACCATCACAGGTTTACAGATTTATTTTATTTTTTATGTATTTAGCACATGATTTTATCCAAAGACAACAATATTAATTTTGTATAAAGCCGAATATTTTTATTTTATTTATTTATTTATTTTTTCCAAACCATTTGTTAACGGCAGAGAAACACCCTCAGCAGATGGCAAGACCATCACAGGGTTTTATTTATCTTTTATATTATTTATCTTATATCTTATTTTATCTTAGAGGAACATGAGCAATTATAAGAGCCAACAATATTCTATTATGTACAAAGTCAGGTGTTTTCATTTTATATACATTTAGCAGACACTTTAAAATTCAAAGCTGCTTGCAATAAAGGAACATAAGCAAAAAGATCAGCAATATTTATTGTGTACCAAGCCAGGTATTTTATTTTATTTTATCCAAGGATGACTTACAATAGAGGAGCATAAGAAATTTGTCACAAAGCCAACAATGTTCATTGTGTACAATGACAGTTTTAATGCATTTTTTATTTATTTTTTTCTATTGGTGGTGGTAGAAAAAAACAAACAAACAGTCAAACTCATGAAACTGAACTGTTCTTGTGCTTCTTCAGACTTGCCACATCGCCATGGATCTTGAAGATGCCTGTTGACTTCCCTCCCCCTCACCTCGTCCCTTTGTCATGGAGTCTGACCCGAACTCCCTCCGTGACCCCTACAAACCTGTGGATGACAACATCGAGCTCCCCGATCTGGAGTGCGCCATCTGTTTCTGCCAGTTCAACAACGTCTTCAACACCCCTAAGGTACTCCAATGCAAGCACACCTTCTGCCTGGAGTGTCTTGCGCGGATGAACGTAACGTCCACCCAACCCGACACCATCCAGTGCCCTCTGTGCCGCGCATACACCCCGTTACCTGACTTGGGTCTTCCCAAGCTAGCAAATGACTCTACGGTGCTGTCTTACCTCCCGGCTGCCATGCAGCACGTCTACAGCATCCGCTTCAACCGCAACAAAGGCAAACTGCAGGTGAAGAGAGTGCCCAGCTCTGCCCCGGCCCTGACGCAGACTGTCAGCCAGACTCTGGACGTTGGGAACCCAGCGGGCATGGAGGGGCAGCGGGGCAGAGATGGGGGTAGAGAGAGATCCCTACTGATGACCATACTGCGAGCGCCACTGTGCAAAGCTTTTATCATGAGCATGGTGGCCATAGCGACTGTCATTGTCACCATTGTTATCCTCATCATCAACAGAAAGTAAGCCCAAATACTTTGGTTTTTACATGTACGCTAGAGCATGCGTACAGTGGAGTAACATGAACATCGCGCACAGCTCAATTTTTCTAATGCTGTGTACAGTGTACGCACAGCTTGCATATGCGCTTTGAATTTTTTTGCACTAAGTAGGTTGTCCACAAGGTGGCGACACTGGCTCGGGCCGTTGTTTCGCAGTCAGAAAAGAAATGGAACAAGAACAGCCACAAACTACGACGACAAAAACAATATAGACTTCTGCATTGACAAGCGATTGTCTGAGGGGATTAAAATACACCAGCGATTCTAATTTAACAAATAAAAAGCCATTTTTATCGCTCAAAACTTTTGGAGAGGAAAAGCGCAGACACTGGGATCAATACCGCGCATGTGTGTGCGCACTCTTTGTAAATAGCTTTGAAAGGCTGAGTGTTCGACTGTGCAAAGTATACTTTGGGCTTTATTATTACTGGCACTGACTGCATCTGCCTCAAAAGGTCAAATGACAGCATAAAAAAAAAACGACATGACAAACACATTTTTGAATTTTTTCCATCCTAGGCAAATCAGAATTTCCCTTGTCATGAAGTCTACTGCTATATTTAACAACTGATGAGGATAATGGTTACAAAAAACTACTGTCATGGTACCATGGTGTTTATGTTATACTGAATTAAATTCCTATTAAGTTAGCTTTATTTGCATGGTAAATGACTAAGGCTTTATTGCCAACCCTTATGAAAATTAACCATGGTTTTATTATAGTAAAAATGTTGTAACCATGATTTTTTTGGCGTACTGACTACCATTTTTATTACCACAGTTTTACTACAAATGCTGTGGTTAAACTATGGTTAGTGTGTAGCAAAACGGTTACCTAGTAGATAACCATGCTTTTTTTTAAGTATTGTTAACATTTACACACAAAGAAAACAACAGAAAAGAGCGCAGATTCGTTGCCCCTCGCGTGCACCAGATGGCGTCCTCTCGTCAGAGTTCGTTCACGGAGCTTCAGTAATGTGCTGCTGGACGCAATGGAAAAGTACCAGAGCTCGAAGCTGCCTCTCCACTCTCTTTCCTTGTATGGCTGACAAAACCAAACTAACCAGTAAAAAGACGATGAGTGCCATCTGAAACCTCAGAAATGGGGAAACTAATTTCTGTGTAACTTAAGTGACTTCAGCCAAGAGGATGTGAGGAAAAAATGAAGGAAGTAAAGTAATACTTTGCACTGAACTAGCTGGACTTTTTCAGAATTTTGAAATCAATACATCAGTGTGCAATAGGAAAGATCTAAAAATAGCACAGCATGAGCACAATGACTCGATAAGGTCTCATTTAACATTAGCTAATGCATTAGCATTAATGCAATATAACAATGATGCACAAGTAATCCAACCAGCTAAAATACAAATCCATAAACCATAACAACGCTTCCTCCAGTGAAAAAGTCCATCCCTTCTTGTCCTCTCACATCAAAATCCACCAACATATTTGTTTAAAAGTGTTTAGGACTGTTTTCGCATGTAAATAGTGCTTGATCTGTGCATATTTGCACTCCTGATTTAGATGAGACTGGAGAAAACAATTTATGGATAGAGGACTCAAATTTTAGCTGGAAACAACAGTTTAAAGTTTAAAAAATGATGGATTTGTTCACTACAAACATTTTCACTTCACACAATGTTAATTGATAGACTGTCGTGTGGATTATTTTTGGATTTTTGTGATGTTTTAATCAGCTGTTTGGATCTGACGGCACCCATTCACTGTGAGCAAGTGTATAACGCTAGATTTCTCCACATCTGTTCCGATGAAAGAAGAAACAAGCTCATCTACACCTCGGATGGTCTGAGCTGAGTAAATGTTCAGCATATTTTAATTTTGGATGAACTATTCCTTTAACTAATGTTTAAAATTAGGCTTTTTTGTAAAGTGTTTCAGAAATATCTGGTCTTAAAATAAATGTTACAGTCTGGACTGGTTATAAGCCACGCTGGCTGTTTCTGTGTGGATTTGAATCAGATATCCACAAGCATTACAAGTTCTGTTTTAGAGATGGTTTTTATGTACTGTAGTGAGGTAAACGCTGGGTTAAACTGATCACCAGTGATTCTTCCAGCCGGTGATGTCATAATGCATCATACATCTCTGCCTTCTTATTGTTGTACGTCAGATGATATTTAAGCCAACACAAGACTGAGCAGACCGGATTACAGCAGTGTGTTTGTGTTACTCTTCTGCTTGTGTACAGCATGTGAACTACAATGCACAGTTGTGCTTTTGCTTTGAATGTGTTACTGATGTAGAAAGAGATTTCATTGAAAGTGTGTGTGTGTGTGTGTGTGTGTGTGTGTGTGTGTGTGTGTGTGTGTGTGTGTGTGTGTGTGTGTGTGTGTGTGTGTGTGTGTGTGTGTAAATGTGTCTGTCCGCTTCAGTGAACTAGTGTGGGCTGGTGTGTCCTTCATGGGAACTGGCACGAGGTTTGTCTGTTCCTTTTCTTTGTTTTTGCGGAGGTCAGATTTGTTTTGCATGTTGAGTCTCTCTCTCTGTGTGTGTGTGTGTGTGTGTGTGTGCTATATGATAATGAGAGATGTAGCACACTACATGAAAAGCTTTTATCGATGTTTGAGCACTATTAAATAATGTTTACCACAGTTATTACTGTCTTAATGTTTGCAAGTGTTTTTTTTCTTACAACAGAGCAGTCTTTATAAGTAAGAAAAACCCTTTATTTTCTCTGTTGAGAAACTGGTTTGTACTGATAATGTACAAACCTCTCAGATAGGCTAACATATACGTATTCAGGGCAGATCTACAATAAACCCTGAGATTACGTAATGATGCTAAAATATGAAGTCAGTGTAATTTAAACTTTATTAAAAAAAGATTAGGCTACTATCCAGATTATGAATACTAGGAAGTATATATTCAGTAAGATTTTTTGAGAAAATTTTTGAAAGAAATCTCGGTAACACTTTACAATATGGTTCATTGGTTAACATTAGTAAACATGAACTAAGAATGAACAATACTTCTACAGCATTTATTAATCTTAGTTAATGTTAATTTCAGCATTTATTAATGCATTATTAAAATCACAAGTTGTGTTTGTTAACATTAGTTAATGCACTGTGAACTAACATGAATAAACAACGAACAACTGTATTTTCATTAACTAACATTATCTAAGAATAATAAATAGTGTAATAAATGCATTGTACATTGTTTGTTCATGATAGTTAATACATTAACTAATGTTAACAAATGACACCTTATTGTAAAGTGTAACCGAAATCTCTTATGCTCTGCAATTATTCAAATATTTTTTTTTAAAACAACTGTTTTCTATTTTTAAATATTTTAAAATGTAATATATTCTTATGATGGAAAAGTGGAATCTTTAGCATCTCTCCAGTCTTCGGTGTCACATGATCCTTCAGAAATTATTCTATGCATATTTGATGTTCAAGAAACATTTCTTGTTATTATCAATGTTGAAAGCAGTTGTGCTGCTTAATATTTTTGTAAAAACCGTGATACGTTTTTATCAGGATTCTTTGAAAGTTCAGAAGAACAGCATTTATTGTAACATTTTTTTATAACAATGTCTAAGTGTTTACTGTCACTTTCGAACAAAACAAAATCTTTAAATGAAAATTTTACTGACCCCAAAGATTTTACTGCAATAGTTTTTACTTATTTTCAATTAAAACTAGAACTAATAACAAACGCTGTATACTGTACCATTCATTTTTTGATTTCAGCATTCATCCCTCTGGAGAAAATGAAATGCCTGAATCAGCTGAAACAGTCACTGTTGTGCTCTACAGAACAGCAGAGTCAAGAATGTCATATTATGAAGAGCATAAAAATGCCAAGCAAAACAAGCTTCCTCCCACCACCCCGCTCTTGCAGTCAGATGAGCGAGTGGCTCTTGTGTCTCTGAGGTCAAGGCCAATACAATTCACCACAAACAAACAAGCAGTGTTACTCACATCACTCCCACATACAGTGTGCTTTCCTGATGCTTTCTCCCAGTGGATGAGTAATCAGTCACCGTTCTATCTGAAGAACAGGAAACACTCCCCCTTTATATATACAACCCCAAATCAGAAAAAGTTGGGACAGTATGGAAAACGCAAATAAAAAAAGAAAGTAGTGATTTCTAAATTTACTTTGACTTGTATTTCATAGCAGACAATATGAACACAAAATATTTCATGTTTTGTCTGGTCAACTTCATGTCATTTGTAAATATACATCCTTTCCTGTCATTCAGACCTGCAACACATTCCAAAAAAAGTTGGGACAGGAGCAATTTAGGGCTAGTAATGAGGTAAATTGGTTAAATAATGATGTGATTTGAAACAGGTGATGTCAACAGGTGATTGTAATTATGATTTGGTACAAAAGCAGCATCCAAGAAAGGTCTAGTCCTTTAGGAGCAAAGATGGGCAGAGGATCGCCAGTTTGCCAACAAATACGTGAGAAAATTATTGAAATGTTTAAAAACAATGTTGTATTGTTTTTGCAATGTTGGGTTGTATATATACATACACATTTACACTTAGTCATTTAGCAGATGCTTCTATCCATATATATATATATATATATATATATATATATATATTTATTTATTTATCATCTCTTTATCATAACATCTCATGAACAGAGCAGCCACAGTCTCAGTGGAATCACAGTGACAGATATACTGTATGTATATAACAGTAGGCTAATTTAGACAGAAAAATGTAAAAGATGAAAAAGGGAGAATAAATATATTATGAATAATTTATTGCTATTGTGTGAAAAATAAGAAATCGTGTCAATCAATAAACAATAAATCATATCAATAAACAAGTAGTCTGATTAGCATTTTAAAATTTTATATAATCTTAATAATAATTATTATTTAATAGAATCTTTAATAAAATTTTATAAAATAATAATTAATTAATTTTTGGAATCTGATTACGTTCTCCAGATTACATGTAATCAGTTACACTAATACAATAACATTTTAAAGTTATAATTTTAATTATTATTATTATTATTATTATTAACAGCAATAATAAATCAATAATAATAATGGTCACGAATCCGGTCTGTGGCCTTCCGCCCAATAGCCACCAGAGGTCGCCTCTCCATCATATTGACTCTCACACCACACGCACACTGGACTGCATTTCCCATCATCCATTGCACTGACGACACACACACAGCTGATTGCACTAATCACGCTCACACCTGAGAACTATCACACAATCACTATCACCCAATCACACACTCTTTATAAGCCTTGGACTCTCTCTCCCTCACTGCCGAGTATTGTCTGCATTTATCTCTCTCCTAGTGATAGCAACCTTACGGAGCCAGTCCGTGTTTTTTTAAGTTAAATCTAGCCTAACCTTGTTTATAGTCTGTTTCATCTGTGTCCTGATCCTTGCCTGGTTTATCTCGTCTCGTCTGTCAGCAGCCTGCCCTGGATCTATTGTCTGTTTGGATTAACCCTTGTCTTGCCGTTTCGGACTCTGTTAGCGCCTTGCCTGGAATATTGCTCACGTTTTGGATTACCTCTCTTGTCTAGCCCTCTGGATACTGTTTGCTGTTATTCGACCCTGCCTGTATTTTGACTACCTTTTACAAATAAAGCTTGCACTTGGATCTGCACGTCTCACATCTCGTCTGCCTCGTTATAATAATTTACTAACAATTATTTAATGCTAATTATTATTATTACATTTACATTTACATTTATGCATTTAGCAGACACTTTTATCCAAAGCGACTTACATTGCATTCAAGTTACAGTTTTACATTTTATCAGCTCTTATTAAAGTAAATATTATTATAATAAATAATAATTTAACCATAACCAAATAAAAAATAAATCAATGTTATTATTTTGATTAAATTATTCAAATACATTTTTATTTATTTCAAAAAATATTATTATAATAAATAATTTAAACAACTAAAAATATTTTTATATATTTATTAGTTTAATATTATTATTTACAATAATTATTAACACTAATAATAAATCAATAATAACAATTTCCTAACACTAATTATTATTATTGAAACAAATATTATACTCATTTAATTTAATTGTAATTAGAATATGTTTTAATATATTTATTTATGTATGTATTATTATTATTATTATTATTTTAGTTATAAATGTGACCCTGGACCACAAAACCAATCGCTGGGGTATATTTGTAGTAAAAGCCAAAAATACATTGTATGGGTCAAAATTATCAATTAAAATGATTCTTTTATGCCAAAATTTATTAGGACATTAAGTAAAGATCATTCCATGAAGATATTTTGTAAATTTCCTACTGTAAATATAACAACTTAATTTTTGATTAGTAATATGCATTGCTAAGAACTTCATTTGGACAACTTTAAAGGCGATTTTCTCAATATTTTGATTTTTTTGCACCCTCAGATTCCAGATTTTCAAATAGCTGTATCTCAGCCAAATATTGTCCTATCCTAAAACCCATACATCAATAGAAAGCTTATTTATTTAGTTTTCAGATGATTTATAAATTCAATTTCGAGAAATTGACCTTTATGACTGGTTTTGTGGTCCAGGGTCACAAATATGGTTTATTTATTCAAAGTGCATGTTTTTTTGTTGTAGTTTTATAATTATTTATTTATAACAATATTATAAGTATTTTTTTCTGGGTTAAAATACAAAGTGTGTTTCCCCTACTGAATGGCATAAAATATATGTAATTTGCAATAAAATCACAAAAGTGTTGCATGTAATGCTGCCATGAAAACATAAACTCAAAGTCCACTCAAGATTGTGACTCAAGCGGTCGTTCAGTTTTGTGTACAAACACACATACAGATGAAGAACTTTGTGACAAACGTCTGTCAGGTGGAAATTCAAGGACACGAACTGTCATGGATAAATTCATGGTCTGTTTCTGTCTGGACACTTGGACTTAGAATTCCTACTGTTCATTATTTTGTTAGGAATCCTGTTCCTGCAGCAAAATTACCCTAATTGAATAATTCGTGAAATAGACTGCAAATAATGCAAAGTAAATTTGTTTTCTGTTCCACCCACAGAGCAGTTATGTAAATGTTTATTTAGACAATTTGTGAACAATGTAGAGATACGTCAGTGATGCAGAGATGGGTCACTCAGATTGATTCATTCAGAAATGAAGCTCAATATATTGTGTTGCATAAATAAATGATTGTATAATATTATGCTAAACAATTGTAGGAATGGAAAACACTATTGGCTCGCAAGCTCTTTGTCGATGGCGATAATTTGTCCTTTTTTAGCAAGTAAAATAAGTACCTTTATAATTGTACACGTGTCCTCCTTTTGCTGGTGGTTCATGTGTCTTTTTGCCGTGAAATCTTTACTGATTTTATAGAGTACATGTAAGAATAACTTTTATATTTGTTAGTAATATTTCAAGATGAACACTACTGGACTGAAGCAACTTAGGTTTACTTGATTATCCACACATTTTTTGAAAAATCATGTTAAAATGTGATTAATAAATGTGATCATCAGGCTTCTGTTTATTTGTTCATCTCTCAGTCATCATTTATTGCATTGCATTATATGCTTTGAAACTGAGCTTTGATCATAAAGCATTTAAATATTTTAAGACATATAATGAGAGATATAGAGTGATGAGTGGTATTTATATCATTGTATGTAAGTCTTCTATACTGCTATAAAGATCTCATCGAAGTACATTGCAAGCTATCAGAATTTCATCTAACTTAACTCAAATATGATATTTAACAAATTACATATGCAAACTTTTTAAGATCCTTTACAAATCTTTTGTCTTTTGTCTTAGACTATTATTTCACATGTAAGGCTTTAGAGGGTTAAAAGATTTTGATCATAAATGATCATAATCATCACAATATTTTGATGAGCATGAAATGTTCCTTATATACAGTAATATGTGGAAATAAAGCTGTTTAATTTGGCTTATTTTAGGGGCCTTAAGACAGCAGGCCATGCTCTAATAGACATCACCTTAAACCATAAATATTAATAATCCCAAATTAGTCTAAAAGGTGCTTTAAAGCATGCACAGTTTTCTATATGATTTGCATTGGGACTTTTTCCATCTGACTGTGCAGCTACAGTTTTACAACGACCCTGATACTGGCTACTTGTTTGCGGTTTATTCCATATCACAGGAAGAGGAAATGACTACAGGGAGCGAGAGGGTGGAGCTCAAACACAGAGATGGAGTGAATGCAGCAGGAGTGAGCAGGTATCCGACAGGTGGACAGGACCGGTGCGTTTGGAAGAGGGAATCTCATCGACTATCAATCATCTTAAATAACAGAACCAAGACTCAAGGAGCAGGAAGCAAGTAGAAGCCTCATGCAACTTTGAGGTAACAGTCTCTGTTTTCTCTCTCATCTTCTTGCTTTCGTTGTGATCTTGATGATTCACATATTTCTCTTCAACGCATGATATCATCACAGCTGATACCAGACTGATACATGTGAGGTAAAGGCCCATATTACATTGCATATCCGTATAATCAGACAAGTTCAGGCTTCTGTCAGTGATTTTTTTTGGGGATCTAATTCATATTTCTGGATCATTGTTACACTGTCTTTAGACTCTTAAAAATGAAGTTTAGGCCATAGAAGAACCATTTTTGGTTGCCCAAAGAACCTTTGAGTGAACAGTTTCTAAAATAACCATTTCTTCTTATAGTGTGAAGCACATTTTAAAAATAACTTAAAAATAACTTTTCCACTATTAAGAAACCTGGATGGATGCACACTTTTAAAAATAAAGGTTCTTTATAGTAATTTATGGTTCAATGAAGAACCTTTAACATTCTTAGAACCTTTCTATTGGACAAAAGGTTCTTTATAGTGGTTCTTTAGGTTTTTAAAAAGTTCTTCACACTAAGAAATAAAAAACTGTTCTTTTATGAACTCTTGACTGAAAAGTTCTTTGGGAACCAAAAGTTCTTCTTCTATGGCATCTCTGCAAAAACCCTGTTTTGGAATCTAGATCTTTAAGAGTGCATAGATGTTAAAGGATCTTCACTGAACCATAGATGCTAATAAAGAACTTTTATTTTTAAAAGTGAATATTCATGTTTTATGTTACTGCTGCTGTGCAACAGAACCATTTGCATGGTAAAGTTTGCATAACTGACCTCACAGAGCTGTGTGCAAACAAACACCATTCTCCAACCATCTCTCCAAAGATGAAAATATTCAGTTATGTTTTCATATATGCATCTACAATGTCTTTTTGACACTTAAGTCACACTTAAAACTGTCTGAATGTCACCACTGGTATCGCCATACTTTGCTAACATTTTTTGAATTACAAATTTTCTGAAATGTTATGTTTCAAAATATGCAAATACAGAGGGAATTTTGGATAATGTTGTTTACGATTACATTATTCAGAAAATACTGTCAATGGCCTCTAAAAAAAAAACTCCATTGATCTTTGTTTTAATTACAGCTTTGAAAAATAACGTTTTACACTGTAATTTACAATGTCATAGTATGTTATACATCAACTCCATGTTGTTCCTTCTTTCGCATTTGCTGTAATGCAAAGCGGCAATGTGAGTGTACAGTAATGCAAAACAGTACACTCACACACACTCACAACCTGTATGAGAACATAGCCCTCTCTCTCTCTCGCTCTCTTTCTGCCCAGACTTGTGGAAGACGAGGAAATACTCTTCAGATAATATGCCTAGTAGGAAGTAATACACAGAGAGCACTGTGTTAAAACATTTAGTTAGAAATATGTTTGGACTTTCCCTACATGTATACATGTGGATCTTGAGTAAATAGAAACTAGATTACTATATGTTTTCTGAAGAAAATATGAGTTGTGTTTGATTATGCAAAAGATGCCACAATTATGCTGATGCGTTTTAGGTCATCATGAGGCCACAAAATCTGTAGATATGGCTTAGGTCTCTTCTTTAATTTAAAGGGGACCTAACTCACACCGTTTCACCCAATCTCATGTTAATCTTGAGTACCTATAGAGTAGTACTGCATCCTTCATATCTCCAAAAAGTCTTTAGTTTTATCATATTTATAAAAGAAAGATACAGATTTACGATTCTCTCCGAAAAAAGCCGAGCTCCTGGAGGCGTGCCGTGTGGGCGGAGCTAAAGAGTGACGAGCACTTGCTCCGATCGCCAACAAAACACAGACATCTGATGCCGTTTCACTTACCATCTGCAGTTCTGAATCATGACCGGGATCTTTTATAGCTGGGACCGCTCCATCTTTCAGTATTAAACGATGTGCAAATCCAGCGTCTAATAATAATTTCACCGGTTTTTCATCTGCCAGGTTTTTATGTCAGATGCTTAAAAATTATAATTATGAATTAATTAATAATTGATTCATTGTTGTTTTAGTATACTATTATTCTTGTAGTAATATTTGTAACTTATTTTTAGATTTTCCATTTTTATTTAGTAATTTTGTTGCTTTTGTCATTTTTTTTTATTTTTATTTTTTACTTTTTTTCAGATTTTATTTATCATAGTTTCCGTTCACTTTTATTCCAGTTTTAGATTGAGTAATTTTAGTACTTCTACTAATAAAAAATGAGAAATAAAATAATTATTTTATATTTAATTTTGTTTAATTTTCAATTATTATTTTTTTTACTATTTGTAATGAACCTGAGATGTAGCAGAGCTTACCTCTATTATAATTTAACCAATTTATATTGTCATGGCACATTCCTTGGCTACTTCTCAACATAAATGAAGATTTGTTTGATGCTCGTTCTTTTTTCTCTGTTTCCAGGCACAAATGAGCATGCGTCATATTTTATATGACTTCTAACATTTGCTTAATTATATTACATGCATGGTGATTTACAAACCCGATTCCAAAAAAGTTGGGACACTGTACAAATTGTGAATAAAAACAGAATGCAATGATGTGGAAGTTTCAAATTTCAATATTTTATTCAGAATACAACATAGATGACATATCAAATGTTTAAACTGAGAAAATGTATCATTTTAAGGGAAAAATAAGTTGATTTTAAATTTCATGGCATCAACACATCTCAAAAAAGTTGGGACAAGGCCATGTTTACCACTGTGTGGCATCCCCTCTTCTTTTTATAACAGTCTGCAAACGTCTGGGGACTGAGGAGACAAGTTGCTCAAGTTTAGGAATAGGAATGTTGTCCCATTCTTGTCTAATACAGGCTTCTAGTTGCTCAACTGTCTTAGGTCTTCTTTGTCGCATCTTCCTCTTTATGATGCGCCAAATGTTTTCTATGGGTGAAAGATCTGGACTGCAGGCTGGCCATTTCAGTACCCGGATCCTTCTTCTACGCAGTCATGATGTTGTAATTGATGCAGTATGTGGTCTGGCATTGTCATGTTGGAAAATGCAAGGTCTTCCCTGAAAGAGACGACGTCTGGATGGGAGCATATGTTGTTCTAGAATTTGGATATACCTTTCAGCATTGATGGTGCCTTTCCAGATGTGTAAGCTGCCCATGCCACACGCACTCATGCAACCCCATACCATCAGAGATGCAGGCTTCTGAACTGAGCGCTGATAACAACTTGGGTTGTCCTTGTCCTCTTTAGTCCGGATGACATGGCGTCCCAGTTTTCCAAAAAGAACTTCAAATTTTGATTCGTCTGACCACAGAACAGTTTTCCACTTTGCCACAGTCCATTTTAAATGAGCCTTGGCCCAGAGAAAACGCCTGCGCTTCTGGATCATGTTTAGATATGGCTTCTTTTTTGACCTATAGAGTTTTAGCCGGCAACGGCGAATGGCACGGTGGATTGTGTTCACCGACAATGTTTTCTGGAAGTATTCCTGAGCCCATGTTGTGATTTCCATTACAGTAGCATTCCTGTATGTGATGCAGTGCCGTCTAAGGGCCCGAAGATCACGGGCATCCAGTATGGTTTTCCGGCCTTGACCCTTACGCACAGAGATTGTTCCAGATTCTCTGAATCTTTGGATGATATTATGCACTGTAGATGATGATAACTTCAAACTCTTTGCAATTTTTCTCTGAGAAACTCCTTTCTGATATTGCTCCACTATTTTTCGCCGCAGCATTGGGGGAATTGGTGATCCTCTTCCCATCTTGACTTCTGAGAGACACTGCCACTCTGAGAGGCTCTTTTTATACCCAATCATGTTGCCAATTGACCTAATAAGTTGCAAATTGGTCCTCCAGCTGTTCCTTATATGTACATTTAACTTTTCCGGCCTCTTATTGCTACCTGTCCCAACTTTTTTGGAATGTGTAGCTCTCATGAAATCCAAAATGAGCCAATATTTGGCATGACATTTCAAAATGTCTCACTTTCAACATTTGATATGTTATCTATATTCTATTGTGAATAAAATATAAGTTTATGAGATTTGTAAATTATTGCATTCCTTTTTTATTCACAATTTGTACAGTGTCCCAACTTTTTTGGAATCGGGTTTGTATAACCACACATTTTTGTCAATAGACTCTCTGGAATTATAGCAATTGGTAGCAAATTATAGCCTGTATCAGAAATGTGATTTTAATGTGAGCATAATTTAATATCAGAACTTTCTCAATGACCTTAAAAAGCCTTGAAAAGTGAAAACCATTTATGAGCCACTATTTAAACTTTAAAAGAGCAAATAGGTTGATTTAGGGCCATAATGCTCTTTGCATTACACTTTTCTTGCCTCAGGTTCATGCTCTACATCCACCCTCTATATACACACGTCTGTTACCAAATCCAGCTCTTAATTACCTCTAATTAGCAAGCATTTGCCAAGATACAGCAAAATGCAAGACTGTTTAAGGCAAGTCACGCTACCTACCATGACCTCTAGCAGAACTGCATGACTTTTGAGGAGCTGTATGCTATAAAACACACACCTAATGTGAAATACTGTTATATACGCTTTTATATAACATAGTCTTATGTTTGCTTCTCTCAGTTTCCCAGGCCAATGGTGGACTGTGAAGGCGTTTCAATGGATGCTCAGGTGGAAAAGGAGAGAGGAGATGAGGAGAAGGAAGGTGGACAAAGCACGTCTATCCTCTCCCCACAGCTGAAAGCCATGATCCGGATCAAGAAGAAGTACCTAAAGAGATCTAATTCAGTCAGGTTGAGCTCTAGCTCGGCTGTGTCTGATGGGAGTTTGCACCCTAAGAGTCCCCAGACCAGGAAGTCAAAGCGCAGGAAGTCCCGTGTGCTGTTCCCAAATGACACTTTGATATTCAAGCCAAAGAAAGAGCGCAGCGGGACGAAACCTTTCCTGCTGCTCTTCAGCGTGATCGTTTTCATCCAGGTAATTCTGCCTGATCTTTTCCTTGAGTGTCATTTTGTGCCAGAACTGATTGTTTTCAAAGAAGTTTCCCCCATCTACCATTGGTTTGTCCTCTTTTTACATGTCCTAGTCTGGATTTCTAAATTTACTAAAAGGCAGAGGTGGAAAGTCCAGGGGTCAGGAAGTAAAAGTCCTGCCATATGTTTATTCCACCCATGAACTCAGCCAGCTAATTTCACTAATTAGTTCTACCTCCTGGCTGAAAAACTGTGCTAATTAGCAAATCCAGGTAATTGGAACAAAATACTTTTACTTAAATACTGAGGAGGACTTTTACTTTCTGAACCTGAACTTTCCACCTCTGCTAAAAGGTCCAGGTTTTTGCTTTGTTTTCCTATCTTTTTCATACTTGTGACTAAAAAGTAGTCTGACCAATAGCGTGCATGCATTGTACATAATCGACCAATCATGGCATGCAGGAAGGTGGATTCTAGAGAGAACTGTCAAATATGCATACATACAGTATAATGTATCTGTACAATAGAAACACTGTCAGTAGAAGAAAAAAAAAAGCCACAACCTGGACATTATAGGCAATTTAAAAATCCCAGCCAGGACATTTCTGGGAAAAATTGGATAAACGGTTACTCTACCTAAAATCAACATATATATACTTTTTATTAAAAAGATTCTGTTCCTGTTCTCACAGGTCTACAACGCTATTGAGAATCTGGACGACCATGTGTTGAAGTACGATCTCGAGGGTTTGGAGAGGTCGCTGCACAGGGAGGTGTTTGGCCAGCCGGAGGCGCTAGAAGAGCTGATGGAGCATCTGAACGATTACCTGTCCACTTACGCCCACCAGCAACCCCTCGCCCTGTCTTTGCACGGGGCGTCCGGCGTCGGGAAGAGCCACCTGGGTCGCCTGCTGGTACGCCACTTCCGCTCCATGGTCGACGACAAGCTAGTGGTGCATTATTTATCCAAACACCACTGCCCCCTACAGGATGCGGCACAGCACTGCGCCTCCAAACTAGCTCAGCGTATATCAGAGGTAGTGACTCGAGCCGAGGAAGAGGAGCAAATTCCCTTCTTCATCTTGGACGAGGTGGAACTGATGCCGCCTCCGCTGCTGGACATCCTGCAGACGTTTCTTCAGTCCAATCAGACCAATGAGTTTTTGAACGTGGTTTACATTTTTCTCAGCAGTCTGGGGCAAAGGGAGATCACAGCTCATGTTCTTCAAAACACCTCCACCGCCGGGGCCCATAAACCACTCCGACGGGCCCTGTCTCTCATCCATCCTCTATGGACAGAGCCCTCAGTCGAGCTCATCCCTCTTTCCCTGCTGGAGCGGGAACATGTCATTCAATGCTTTCTAGAGGAAATGACCCTCGAAGGGTTTTACCCCGACCTCAGCCATGTAGAGAGACTGGCGGATGAACTGGCCTATCACACTGCATCTGGAAGACAGTACGCAAAAACTGGATGCAGACAAGTAGTGGGAAAAGTGAACCTGCTTTGAGAGAGCTTTAAAGAATGTGTAATATTCTCATTATTCAGCTATTTTCAGCCATCTCAAAATGGCTGAAAACATACACTACACCGAAATAATACTTTTATTCAGCAAGTATGCACTAAATTGATGAAAAGTGACAGTGAAGATGTTTATAATGTTTCAAAATAGTTATATTTTAAATAAATGCTGTTATTTTAACTGTCTATTCATCAAAGAGTCCTGAAAATAAATGTCACATTTTCACAAACTATTAATCAACACAACTTGTAACGCGCTGAGTTAGGATGAATGTAAAGGATAGCTCGCCTAACTCAAGTTGCAGGAAATCAGTCGAAGCTCACACAGGTAGCATTCCACTTCTCGAGCTTTATTTCTCCGTCAACAGCGTTACTTATTTGAGGAAAACAACTTAAATGAGCAACAGAAATGAAAATAAAAACCATCGGACACGCACACATGCGGTTCTCGTGGCACACACGTCTGCAGACTGCTCACAGAATGACGCTCTGCTCTTAAAGGAGCCACATCTTATTTCACTCGTTACAGATTTCCCCCGGCCAAAAAAAAGGCTGCCCTCAGCCGTACACAGCAAAAGAAACACCTCCACTTAACAACTCTTCATACATGACTGAGTTGAAAAGCTAAAAGGGCAGAGGAATAGATAATGCACAAATAGTACAAGCATACATGTTAGTACAGTGCATATTAGTTTGGAAATAAACAAAAGCATAACAGAAATACAAAAGTGGAATGCACAATTTTTTCAGATGCAAACAACGAACCTGTACCAAGAACATGTACCCAGAACAATTAACACTCTTAAACACTGAAACTTTGTTTTTCATCCTTAATGCAAGTCAAGCCTTTGTGTATGGTAGGGATTAGTCCACCTACTCACTGTCCAGTCAGATGTAATTCTAGGGACTCGTCTTTGTCGTAGTGCATAATGACCCAGACCCTGGTTTGAAGCAGTGGGCAGGGTCGCAGTATTACTCATGTCAGGTGTCATGTCATGTAACTTAGAGACAGCCCCCACGTCAATACTGTCTGGAACAATGTCAAGTGAATGTTCAGTCAAATGTTCTGGGACACCACCATCCGACTGACCAACTGAAAGTCTGTTTGAGTAGTCAGAACTAAGCCTCCGGTCAACATCAACAGATCCCTCCCCATCCATCTGGGAGGTAACGTCCCCATTCAAAGTCAGAGACATTTCAACATCGTCAAAGGATCTTGTTTTGGTCATTGCTGTGTCCCATGAATGAAATGGCTGTAGATTCGCCACATGAAAGACACCAGCATCTCCCCCAGTGTCTACATCTGAAAGTCTGTAATTGACACTTGACAGTTTTTTAGATATGACAAATGGCCCAGCATATAATGGAGCCAGCTTGGCAGTAAACTTTGCATCAGCAACAGATTTGGGGTGGGTCTTGACCCTGACCAAGTCACCCACAGCATAGGAGGCTGTGCGACGCTTCTGGTCATAATAATGCTTCCTTTTTGTATGGCTCGCCTCCAGCGTGGCTCTGGCATGATCATGAGCAACCTGCAGGGAAGCTCTCAAACTCTCAGGGTACAGTATGTCAGGATCGTCTACTCCCGTTGCATTTGGTTGTGTTATCAAATCCAGTGGCGTCTCCAACTCACGGCCATATAACAGCATTGCTGGAGAGTGACCAGTGCTCTCATGGGGTGCAGTACGAAGAGCGAAACAGATTTGTGGAAGATATTTGTCCCACGAAGTGTGCTTGTCCCCCACATATGCACGAATGACAGTCTTCAATGTGCGGTTAACTCTCTCGGTTGCGTTAGTTTGTGGGTGGTACGCCGTTGTCAACCGGTGTTCGGTACCAAGGGCAGCGATCACGTGTTCGAAGAGCTTGCTTACAAATGGCGTGCCCCGATCTGAAATGAGATAAGTGGGTGTGCCATGGCGGGCAAAGATCTCACTAAGGAATCTACTTGCTGCCACCTGAGCTGTTGCTGACCGCACTGCACTCACTTCCACCCACTTAGAGAAGTAGTCAACAAAGACAATCAAATATTCATCTCCATTCGGAGTACGAGGAAGCGGGCCCACAAAGTCCACTCCTGTGTATTCCCAGGGCTTTAGTGGTTTGATCGGAACCATTAGGCCTGCCGGTTTTCTTTGGCTCGGTTTAGTTAACTGGCACACAGCGCAAGAAATAACGTATCTTTTTGCGTCCGCTGCCATTTTTGGCCAAAAGAACCTCTGCCTCAGCCTTGCCAGAGTTTTTGTCACACCGAGATGGCCAGCAGTAGGATGGTCATGATAGTATTTGAGCACAGTGGGTCGAAGAACTGCTGGGACCAATAGCTTAAGCTGCTTCATAGGATGCAGACCACAGGTTACTTTGGGGTCCTGAAAATACAGCAGACCGTCTTGAAAAACATGTTCCTCATTTGCGCCGTTTTTTCAAGATTTCGGATGAGATTTCCGACCACTGGGTCATCTTTCTGCAACTGCCTCAATTGCTCCCTGTCAGTGACCATGACCGAGGAGAGACTGCGTAGATCCAAACCACCTATGATTGCATGCACCGGAAGAATGTCAATGGGGCCATCACTATGCGGCAGTGGGTTGCGAGACAGAGCATCTGGAACATTATTCCGAACACCTGGCTTGTGGACAATGCTAAAATCAAAATCCTGAAGGCGCAAGGACCATCTCGCCAGTCGTCCAGAAGGGTTGGGACGATTCATCAACCACCTCAGGCTGTTGTGGTCTGAATAAATGGTTACGTGAAGGCCCTCCACGTAAGGCCTGAAATGCTCCAGAGCCCAAATCACTCCCAAACACTCCTTCTCGGGTGTCGAGTACGGCCTTTCAGCTTTGTGCAAAGTTCTACTCGCAAAAGCAACAGCAACATCCCGCCCCAAGTCATCCTTCTGCATCAGGGCTGCACCAAGTCCCAAGTCACACGCGTCAGTGTGGATGAAGAATGGACGTGTGAAATCTGGAAGGCACAGAATGGGTTCAGACGTGAGGCGGTTTTTCAAGTAATCCACTGAAGCCTGACAACTGTCATCCCAGTTGAATGGGGTTTCCTTTCTGGTGAGTTTAAAAAGTGGCTCGGCCTTCCGTGCATAATTTGGAATAAATCGTCTGTAATAGCCTGTAAGGCCGAGAAATCCCCTCACTTGTTTCACATCCGTTGGCGTTTTGAACTCAGTGACTGCTTCGACCTTTTTCGGGTTAGGAGAAATACCTTCCGGTGTGACCCTGTATCCTAGGAAGGTAAGTTCACTCAAGCAGAACTGACATTTATTCATTTTGAGCGTGAGACCAGCTGACTCAAGTCTAGAAAGGACTTCTCGAAGGTCTACCAAGTGCTGCTCAAAGGTTGGAGAAGCGATGACGATATCATCCAAGTACACTGCACAGCACTTATAAATTAACCCAGCAAGGATGTTGTTCATTACTCTTTGAAATGTGGCCGGGGCATTACAAAGCCCAAAAGGGAGGACTTTGAATTGAAACAGGCCACAGTGCGACACGAAAGCTGTCTTTGGTCTCGACCGCTTCTCCACTGACACTTGCCAATACCCTCGAGCCAAATCAAGAGTGGTAAGAAATTTTCCATGAGCCAAGAAATCCAATGATTCATCGACTCTGGGGAGTGGGTAAGAATCCTTTAGCGTAAGGTGATTCAAGCCTCTGTAGTCGACGCAAAACCTGTGGTCTCCGCACGGCTTTTTAACAATCACCACAGGCGCAGCCCATGGACTAGAAGAAGGCTCGATTATGTTTTCCTCCAGCATCATCTGAATCTGGTCCTCAATGATCTGTTTTTTAGCTGGTGATGTTCTGTATGGCGGTAGGTGAACAGGTTTTGCATCACCTGTGTTGACTACGTGCTCAGCCAATGAGGTGTGACCCAGGTGTCCATCAAACAAGCTAAAGAAGTCCTTAAGAAGGTTCAACAATTTCGCTTTTTGTTCCCTCTCCAGACAAGCCATCTCCACCTTCTCATCCAAGGCAGACTGGCTGACATCCAAGAACATCAAGCTCCCAATCTCAGGGGCCTCTAACCACTCACTCAAAACCTCCTGAGGAGTATGTTCACCCAGGGTCACTGTTCTTGATGGGATATGGATGCTAACTGATGCACGCATCATAAAATCCATTCCCAAGATAAGTGGAGAAGAAAGATCAGGGATAATGACAAAACGATGGTAGAATCTTTGTCCTTGGAGGCCAATATTTAACCAGACGATACCAGTAGGACTGCAAGATGCATTGTTAGCAAGCTGAATTGGGGTAAAGTCCAGGGCTGAACCTTCTGAGAATGTTGCAAGACATCAGAAATAATGTTTGTACGAACCGCCGAAAGTGAGGCACCTGTGTCCAGCGCTGCATCCACCGCTTTGTTACAGAGGTTGACTTTAATAATAAATGGTGTATTCCAAAATGAAGGAGAAGTACGGTCCTCCACATGACCAAGCACAAGCGGCTCAGGTGGGAACATAAGACATGGTTGAGGCACACTTATCTTCTGGAGGGAGGATTGCCTCTGTGAAACGTCCTCCCCCCCTTGAAGTTTACCTTCGGCCGAACTGAGCTTTGGTTTTTCTCCCCTCTGTCCATGTATGTTGCGGCTTCCCTATCCTCAGTAGTGTTTTGTGACTCATTTGAAACTTGACCACACTGGTTTCCAGTGGCCGGAAAAGAGTCCGCTTGTACAACGTTACAGTTCGGACAGTTCCTAGATGTGAAGCCAGGTGCGGAGCATTTGAAACAGTAAGTTTCTCGTGCATGTTTGCTTTTCTGTACCACTGGTTCATTACGACAGTCAGGGCCAAGAGCAGAGTGCAGCTCATGGGCGCACATCAAAAGGTCTATTACTGAGGTAATTTGCTTGCCGTATAGTGCAACTCTGTAGCGCTCCAGCGCATGCTTGCAGATAAGATCAATTTGTTCCTGCTCTGGTGGTGGAGACTTGAGTTTCTTGAATTCAGATAGCAAGTGTGCTACAAATGTTGGAAATGGTTCTCCTGGGGCTTGTACACAGTCAAGAATATCTCTCCAGACACGCTCTTGGTTATCTGATGGAAGAAACACAGTCTTAAACAGTGTGCAGAACTGTGTCCAAGACGTGACATGTGAACTCAGTACTGTAAACCACTTCCTGGGCTCTTTAGCTAAGAAGCGTGGTAATTCAAGCAAAATTTGAGCATCACTCAGACCCAAGGAAGTTCTATAGGCATCCACAAGCAAAAGCCAGTCATCGGGCTGAACTTTTCCATCATTCATAAATACAGGAGGCTCCATCCTTGATTGATGTAGCACTGAAGCTAGAGTTCTGGTTGCGTTGTTCAAATCCAGAGAGCTTTGAGCAATGCCAACCACATTCCCAGTCCTGGTGTGTGTCTCAGCTTGAAAGAACTGAGGTTCCTGCATTTGTACAGCTGGCATCTGGACATGAGGTGTAGAAGAAGCAACAGGCCTAACCTGTGGAGGTAACTGATATGAAGTAGGCATGTGCAAATTTTGTGTGCAGCGGTCAATAATACCTTTTTGTAAGTCGAGAGACTCATTCAGGCATCTCCGCAGCGTTGCCACTTCATCTTTCAGTGATTCGACCTGTGTCTCCAGACAATCAGCTGATACTGGCGCTCTCCGTCTGGGTGGATACTCAAAGTGTGGAGAATGGTCAGTTAAGTCAGTCATGTCAACAACACGTCTCCTCATTGTAACGAAATCAACTACTTCAAAACAACATGAAATTCAAAACAATGACTTAGAGCAATGCCATTCAAATCAAGTACACTTGAAGTAATTTCCTGCACTGGAATATTAAGAGTAACAAATGAAATATAAACACTTGGATAACCTTTGAAGAAACTGACAATATATGAAAAATATGGACTACATCAGAAATGTCTTGAAGAGATGACAGCAGTTCAATATCACCACACTTCAAACACAGAGTTCTTAAATATCTACATTGTCCGCTATTACTTTTGTTTTCTTATTGTTATGGTTTCTTTGATGAGCAAACTTGGCCCACACCGCTGGGAATGTTGAAGAGTTCACATCATAACACGATGATTCAAAATACAGTTCAATTCCAGGATAAATCCAGTGCAAAACATTTTCAGTTCTAAATCGATCGATTTAGGACATACAGAATTCCCCGCGAATGGATGTAACTTAACCTTAGTAAACTACACCGAAGTCACGGCAAGTTCACAAACAGTCAAGGTTCCAATTACCATAACATACCACAGTCCGAGCTGTACAGTAAATCCCATGAAGATCGTTTCCTCGTCCACAGAAAACCGCGTAATTGTGAAAATAAATCCCTCGTATCTGCAACACAAAATGTCCGCCGCGTCGTCGGGCTGTTTATGCTCAGACGCGTTGAAATCGGCCTAGTGCAAACTCACACACGTCGGCTGGAGATTCACGGCAGTCACGGCGTCGTCCTTCACACAACGGCTCTGCATCCGTGTAAACCACACCATAAATCCAAGGCCAGAGATAAAACGTTCGGGCGCCACTTGTAACGCGCTGAGTTAGGATGAATGTAAAGGATAGCTCGCCTAACTCAAGTTGCAGGAAATCAGTCGAAGCTCACACAGGTAGCATTCCACTTCTCGAGCTTTATTTCTCCGTCAACAGCGTTACTTATTTGAGGAAAACAACTTAAATGAGCAACAGAAATGAAAATAAAAACCATCGGACACGCACACATGCGGTTCTCGTGGCACACACGTCTGCAGACTGCTCACAGAATGACGCTCTGCTCTTAAAGGAGCCACATCTTATTTCACTCGTTACAAACTGATGATAAAAAGAACGTGCAGCAATGATTTCTGAAGGATCATGTGACACCGAAGACTGAAGTAATGGACAAACTTGTGAGACTGATCCAGAAAAACTTTTACAATTTTTATCACCAGTACATTTAAAGAATCTTTTATAGAATTGTATGTACAAAATCTTGTCTTTTTGTCTAAGTATATAAATGTTTGTCTTTATTATATTATATTTATTATATTGTTGAATTTTTCATCTATACAGGTATGTGACGTGAAGCTGACATGACAATAAATGTAACAACAACAACAACTGGAGTAATGGCTGCTGAAAATTCAGCTTCACAGGAATGAATTACATTTTTATTTTTATTTTTATTATTATTATTTTAAATTGCAATAACATTACACAGCAGTGATATTCATGTTCAGCTGTTGTGGCACCTAAAAATGTGTGTAAAATATTGCTTTTTGTGTTTTGTATAATTCAATTGTATAACGTATAATTCATGTCTTTTTATAAAGCATTTCTAAAAAAAAAATGGTAAAGAATCAATTCAATACAAATACTGACAATATTTGTCAAATTTTGATTTCCATATAGAAAATAATTCTGATGATCCTCAAGATCAGATATCCAGAGAACGATCAACAATTAATAATGCAGTTGATGCTTTTGAGCTGGCACTACTTTCTCAGAGGATGAACTTCTGGGGTCTCATTTATAAAACTCTCCATAGATTTCATCCTAAAGTACGTAGGCACAAAAGCTCGATTTTCCGGAACCTGCGCAAAAATCCCTTTATAAATTCAGTTAGGGGAAGATTGTGCGTAGTGCATCTCCACCCCGACTCCTCCCCGAAATCATATATGGAGCTTACAACGCCTAGTTTTACTATGCATAACCTCATCTGCATATCATTTCCATGCAAGGTTATTTTCGTAAACGAAGACTAAAACTATTGGTCAAAAAACATTTTCGTAAACTGAAATAAAATGAAAATTTCTAAATAAATGAAAAACTAAACAAAACTAACAACAGTAACTGAAAAACTAACAAAAATAAAATAATAATTAGCAAAAATAAATAATCCTGTTGGTGATTTAATAAACTCTCACTCTGCCAGAAAGTCAGACCTGTGGTTGTTTATGGAAATAGATGGCGCTTCATGCACGTGAGCTGCGTCCTAAACGGCTATTCACAGAGAATGCGTTTAGCATTTAAAACAAGGCGCAGGCTATGAAATGGGAAATAACTATAAAATATGATATGGGAAATAATAATAATGCACACCTTACAGCGCACGAACGTTTAAAAGCGTGCTTGGCGTGCGAGAACAACATGAGAGTGAGTTAACAGACACAGAATTAAAAGTTTTGGATGAGTTTACTTTAGTGAATAGTCATTTTGTCACGCTTTGCGATTACTATGGTAACGTCCGCCTCGAGTCCATGACACGAGCACCGCCTTGACTGTATAAAATGCATCTAAAATGAGAGAAAGCGATAGCCGCGCTGTGTTTTCAGCGCTTGCCGTGTTGTGTAAAACGGGCTTTAGAACTGGGATTGATTGCGTTGCTCATCTGAAGCGCATGCGCGCTGGAGCGGCTCGTCAAAGTTAAGTGCAAACATCATTTAAATCACCATATATCGCATTTATTTTTGAGTAGTATGAGGTTTCAAAGCATTTTAGATTGTTTCGTATTGTGTACGTTCATAGAGGGAGAGACGGGACATACAGTAGTGTGCACCGGTGGTGCAAAAGATCCAACAAATAAACGCATTAAAAACACAGATGGACAAAAATAAAGTTTACAGAGTTTCAATGACGATTGCAAAGAACATGCCTGCGTCACAATGTGCACACTGTCCATGCAAAATTCTATGTGATATGATATTAGTCATTTTTAATACTATTTAGGGCAGATAGGGTGGATAGTATGCACATTGGGACGCAGGGCACGCTTCCTCAAATCCAGCACTGGAGGGTCATTGTCCTGCAGAATTTAGCTCCAACCCTGATAAAAACTCAACTGCCTGATACTGTCTAGTAACTCTGAAAACCTTGATTAGCTTGTTGTTTGTAAACTATTGGCATATTAAACAAGATTACATCTTTAATATGAATGAATGTGAATATGAATTAATAAATTGTAAGTTGCATATTTTTGGTTTTTGTTGAATTGTAAAGAATTATTTTATTTTCATTATTAAGAGGTTTGCGCAAGATTTAACTGTAAACTGCAAACATTCAACTTTGCTAAAATTAAATGTCTTGGTTTGGTCTACACTGGACGTGTTCCATTAACTCTGTTAAACTATAATTACTAAAACTAAAATTAAAATATATAAAAACTAAATAGAAATGTGTTCACAAAATAAAAACTAAACTAAAACAAAAAAAAAACCTTAATGAAACTAACTAATACTAAACTGAAATTATAGGAAATTTGAAAATGATATTAAAATAAGAACTAATTTACAAATTCAAAACTATAATATCCTTGTTTCCATGCATATTCCCATCCACGTGACACCATGTTTAATATCATGACTAGTTACCTAGCTGGGGACTACTTTCAGGCACTGTGTAATATCACTGCACCTGCTGCACAGATGGTACGGCAGCAAAGTTTCTTGATTATTACGCCGGAATGAGAGTATAGTTCCTAGCCATATCAGCCTAGAAAATCACAACTTTTCATTTTCCGTCGGTCTTAGTACACGATGTAACTACAGAAGAGTCAAGCTTTAAATAGAAAAATTATTGAAACTCTGGTCATTTTTGAGCGAGATGCTAACGGTCTAATCAGATTCAATGATCTATGCTAAGCTAAGCTAAAAGTGCTACCGCCAGACCCGGAGATCGGCTGAATGGATTCAAAAACGGTAAAACTCAACTGTTTAACTCTAGTGGAGGTGTAAAATGAGCCTATTTCCAAAAAAAGTGGAGTGTTCCTTTAAACGTTCAAATACACAGTTATGTGTCAAAAATTCTCCTATTTGCAGTATCCTTGTAAACACCATTATCTGTGTCTTAAATGAACGTTAATAGGCCTGTTTAAAGATAAAGCATGTGTATGTTAGATATGAAATCCTGGATATGATGAGGTCGTATAAGGATGAATTCACCCAAAAATGAAGATACTGTCATCATATACTTAAACTTAAATTGTTCTAAACCTCTATAAATTTCATTGATCTCCTCAACATAAAAGAAGATACTTTGAAAAATGATGGCAACCAGTTTCTGGTCCCCATTGATTCCAATTATAGTGTATTTTTTCATACTATGGAAGTCATGGGGGCCCAGCAACTGTCTGATTCCAAATATATTGTTTTGCATTCAACAGCAGAAGGAATCTCATACAGGTTTAGAACAACAACAGCATTTTCTTTTTTGGGTGAACTATTCCTCTAAAGCAGCCTAATATCTGCTGTTGTCATTTGTGTCAATAATGTAAATCAAACATCAGAAAGAAAATCACTTACTGTCCTTGACCGAATCACTTTTGTAAAATAAATAAGAATGAATGTATATTGAATACAGTGGACACCATTCAGTCTATTTGTACTTTTTTTATATACAGTGGGTACGGAAAGTATTCAGACCCCCTTAAATTTTTCACTCTTTGTTATATTGCAGCCATTTGCTAAAATCATTTAAGTTCTTTTTTTTTCCTCATTAATGTACACACAGCACCCCATATTGACAGAAAAACACAGAATTGTTGACATTTTTGCAGATTTATTAAAAATGAAAAACTGAAATATCACATGGTCCTAAGTATTCAGACCCTTTGCTGTGACACTCATATATTTAACTCAGGTGCTGTCCATTTCTTCTGATCATCCTTGAGATGGTTCTACACCTTCATTTGAGTCCAGCTGTGTTTGATTATACTGATTGGACTTGATTAGGAAAGCCACACACCTGTCTATATAAGACCTTACAGCTCACAGTGCATGTCAGAGCAAATGAGAATCATGAGGTCAAAGGAACTGCCTGAAGAGCTCAGAGACAGAATTGTGGCAAAGCACAGATCTGGCCAAGGATACAAAAAAATTTCTGCTGCACTTAAGGTTCCTAAGAGCACAGTGGCCTCCATAATCCTTAAATGGAAGACGTTTGGGACGACCAGAACCCTTCCTAGAGCTGGCCGTCCCCAAACTGAGCTATCGGGGGAGAAGAGCCTTGGTGAGAGAGGTAAAGAAGAACCCAAAGATCACTGTGGCTGAGCTCCAGAGATGCATTCGGGAGATGGGAGAAAGTTGTAGAAAGTCAACCATCACTGCAGCCCTCCACCAGTCGGGGCTTTATGGCAGAGTGGCCCGACGGGAGCCTCTCCTCAGTGCAAGACACATGAAAGCCTGCATGGAGTTTGCTAAAAAACACCTGAAGGACTCCAAGATGGTGACAAATAAGATTCTCTGGTCTGATGAGACCAAGATAGAACTTTTTGGCCTTAATTCTAAGCGGTATGTGTGGAGAAAACCAGGCACTGCTCATCACCTGTCCAATACAGTCCCAACAGTGAAGCATGGTGGTGGCAGCATCATGCTGTGGGGGGTTTTTTCAGCTGCAGGGACAGGACGACTGGTTGCAATCGAGGGAAAGATGAATGCGGCCAAGTACAGGGATATCCTGGACGAAAACCTTCTCCAGAGTGCTCAGGACCTCAGACTGGGCCGAAGGTTTACCTTCCAACAAGACAATGACCCTAAGGACACAGCTAAAATAACGAAGGAGTGGCTTCACAACAACTCCGTGACTGTTCTTGAATGGCCCAGTCAGAGCCCTGACTTAAACCCAATTGAGCATCTCTGGAGAGACCTAAAAATGGCTGTCCACCAACGTTTACCATCCAACCTGACAGAACTGGAGAGGATCTGCAAGGAGGAATGGCAGAGGATCCCCAAATCCAGGTGTGAAAAACTTGTTGCATCTTTCCCAAAAAGACTCATGGCTGTATTAAATCAAAAGGGTGCTTCTACTAAATACTGAGCAAAGGGTCTGAATACTTAGGACCATGTGATATTTCAGTTTTTCTTTTTTAATAAATCTGCAAAAATGTCAACAATTCTGTGTTTTTCTGTCAATATGGGGTGCTGTGTGTACATTAATGAGGAAAAAAATGAACTTAAATGATTTTAGCAAATGGCTGCAATATAACAAAGAGTGAAAAATTTAAGGGGGTCTGAATACTTTCCGTACCCACTGTATATCATAATATTATTCAGTGCTTTAAGTATTTCAAGAAGGTCGATTTCTTATGATCTTTGTTCTGTTGTAGCCTAATTTGTGACTGTTTACTTGTCTTCAGTAAGCTTATTTTTACTTAGGCTAGTATTATCTTTTGTGTTATTGAAATTGGTAACAAAAATTATGAAATTTCAGTGCATCAAGAATTATGATATGGGATAAAAATCCCAATGGGGGGGGGGGGGGGGGGGGGGGTTGTACAGTTTTGTATGTAATGGCAAAGTGATAATATTTCGTTTTGTTTTTTTATAAAGTTAATTTAGAAAAACGTTTGGAGCATTTTTTTTCTTAGTTAAATAAGTTTTTTCTGTCTTAAGCCAGCGGCAGACAGGTGCAAATGTTTTTTTGTTTGTTTTTTTGATACAACATTTGATTAATCAATGCATGCTGATGAACTTTTATCATAGTTTATAGTTATATGGTAACGAAAGTGTTCAACATTCAACCCGTTCTTTTTCATCAGTATTATTTGTGATTTCAATTTTGTGACAGGAATTCCTCTTTTTGCTTTCACTTTCACGATCTTGGTGTCAGCTTTACAAGAAAAGATAATGGTCTGTTTTGCTTCTATCTATACACCTTTCACTTTTTAAGACTAAAACAAAAGATGCATTCATTGGTATTCTTAATTAAAAAGCACAACAACAATAAAACAGTATGTTACAATGACAAACTAGCATAACATTTATTAACAAAAACGAATAAGACGAGGTATGGCATAGGACACATCACATGCTGTATTATACCAACTAATACATAACAGAATGTTTAGCAAACACTGAGGAATCAAATAATAATAATATAAAAAAATAAGGAAAGCCTCCATAGTGTAATGTGAGGTAAACAGCAAAGATAACAAGCTTTTCAAAACGAAAACAAAAAGACAAACTAAACTGTCTGTCGCTAACAGGACTTGCATGTTTTCTCTACAAGAATACCAGCATGTTCATCTTCTCTGGTTTAAGAAGCAGTCTTTTACTTTAGTTTGAAAACCAAATCCTCCGTTGTGCTCCGTCTGCTGCGCGCACCTTCGCACTCGTGCTGATGCGAGGAGTGAAAGCACAATGGGCACGCGCTGCTCCCGCTCTGCATATGCGCTGCTTCTGCGCTGCCTCTACTCTGCTTAGCCGTGCGGTGTGAAACCAGGCTCTACTGAAGCACTCGCACCTGATCAGTGAAATCTTTCTCCTGCTACAATGTGCTGCAGCTGGCAGCAGGCAGACCATGCACTAGCACAAGTGCGACCATGTCAAATTTTTACTCGCACACTCTCAAAAAATGGTCGCGTTTGGTGAAAATGAATGGTGAAAATGAATTGGCCCGATCGAAGCCCGGTCGGGGCCGGGCTGAAATGCAGGGCTCTAGCGTTCCCCTCGGTAGAAATCACGTTTCTCCCTCGGGGGCCCCCTCCCATCGTCGGGCCCTTAGAATCGTCCTAACTCCCCCCCCTTATGGCGCCCCTGGCCTAAATATTAATTTATTCACATCTGCACCCACAGCTAGCCCTAGCCTACCTCTTTGGCACATCGCCTGTTTTATTGAGCTGACATATGTGTGGCAAAGGCATATGTGACCATCATTTCATTTTTTCACTCATTTTATATTTCTGTATTAATGTTTAAAACATTAATCACATTACGTTATGCAATTGTGGTATGTTGTTGTGAACTTTTTCCTCGTCGAAGCAGAGACCAGGAGACGTTGGGATATCTTTCAAGCAGAAGTTACTCTTTATTGAGAACTCGCTGTGCGTCGCTGCAGTCATCCAAGTCTAAATCTTAAGTGACTTTACAAGGTTATTTATAGGCATTTTTGGAGGAGGGATTCTTGGAGGTGGAGCCAAAATCAAACAAAGCAAGCACATGAGGGACATAATCAAATGCATAGACACTAATTCAATCAACCTAACGAATCCACGTCTGGGCCAGGGGCCTCCGAAAGATAGACACTAATTCAATCAACCTAACGAATCCACGTCTGGGCCAGGGGGCTCTTTGAATATACATTGAGTCAGGAAGTGGATAATAAGAATCTAAGTTAAACATTTAAACACAATGTTTCAGTTTATATACTATTACATTGGAACCTAGATTTATCATTTTATAAATTTGTAATCCCACAATTCCCCCTTTGAGAGTTCTAATAACTCTCACAAAATACAAATTTAGACACTTAAAGGTTCATTCTTGTAACTTGTGATCGTTACAGGCACGTAGCACTTGCTCTGTGTTGCTTATCTGTAATTGCATGCTGACACAGAAACAAAACATGCAATTAGGGTCCGTGAAGTTCTTACGGGTAATAATCTTTTCTGGTTGGAACTGTCATTTCCTCGTGAGAGGCGGGAGTCATTTGTTGAAAGAAACACTTGATACTGTGGATGCATAGATAGTACGCAAGTAGGAGAAACAACAGCAGAATTGCTATTTCCTTGATCCACAGCCAGGGTTTACCTAACAAGTTTCCGAACCATGAAGAATTATCTTCAGTCATCTGGTGTAATTTTGCTGAAAGACCAAGAATGTGCAAACGTTCTTTCCAGCAAACAAGGCATTTCTTGACATATTCATCAGCTCTAAGAATATGTTGTTTCTGGGGTCTACGAAAATCTTGATCATGTTGATGGATGACTGAAGTTCCCGTATGTGAGTCTCTGCGTTGTGTATTTTTTTCTTCTTTCTTCTTTCTTTTCTCTTTCTTGTGTGATAGTTGGCTCGGCAATGGGTCTAGTTGTTTTCTAGATGTTGTGGCTTCATCCGCAGGTGAGAAGGGCGGTGCATATGGATCTCAGGACAGTCATGGCACCATCTGTTGTGAACTTTTTCCTCGTCGAAGCAGAGACCAGGAGACGTTGGGATATCTTTCAAGCAGAAGTTACTCTTTATTGAGAACTCGCTGTGCGTCGCTGCAGTCATCCAAGTCTAAATCTTAAGTGACTTTACAAGGTTATTTATAGGCATTTTTGGAGGAGGGATTCTTGGAGGTGGAGCCAAAATCAAACAAAGCAAGCACATGAGGGACATAATCAAATGCATAGACACTAATTCAATCAACCTAACGAATCCACGTCTGGGCCAGGGGCCTCCGAAAGATAGACACTAATTCAATCAACCTAACGAATCCACGTCTGGGCCAGGGGGCTCTTTGAATATACATTGAGTCAGGAAGTGGATAATAAGAATCTAAGTTAAACATTTAAACACAATGTTTCAGTTTATATACTATTACATTGGAACCTAGATTTATCATTTTATAAATTTGTAATCCCACAATTCCCCCTTTGAGAGTTCTAATAACTCTCACAAAATACAAATTTAGACACTTAAAGGTTCATTCTTGTAACTTGTGATCGTTACAGGCACGTAGCACTTGCTCTGTGTTGCTTATCTGTAATTGCATGCTGACACAGAAACAAAACATGCAATTAGGTCCGTGAAGTTCTTACGGGTAATAATCTTTTCTGGTTGGAACTGTCATTTCCTCGTGAGAGGCGGAGTCATTTGTTGAAAGAAACACTTGATACTGTGGATGCATAGATAGTACGCAAGTAGGAGAAACAACAGCAGAATTGCTATTTCCTTGATCCACAGCCAGGGTTTACCTAACAAGTTTCCGAACCATGAAGAATTATCTTCAGTCATCTGGTGTAATTTTGCTGAAAGACCAAGAATGTGCAAACGTTCTTTCCAGCAAACAAGGCATTTCTTGACATATTCATCAGCTCTAAGAATATGTTGTTTCTGGGGTCTACGAAAATCTTGATCATGTTGATGGATGACTGAAGTTCCCGTATGTGAGTCTCTGCGTTGTGTATTTTTTTCTTCTTTCTTCTTTCTTTTCTCTTTCTTGTGTGATAGTTGGCTCGGCAATGGGTCTAGTTGTTTTCTAGATGTTGTGGCTTCATCCGCAGGTGAGAAGGGCGGTGCATATGGATCTCAGGACAGCCATCAAGTGGTATCTGCACAGAGGAAGAAAGAAACAAAAACAAGAGAGACCAACGGCACAGAGCAGTATTTGTTGTAGAGTCTGCAAACATTAGGGTTGTATCCTCTGTTCAAATATAGTCTGCTATTGTTGCTCAATTCCTGCGACACCTAAAGAACAGTGAGGTAAGGATGGACTATTGGATGGGGAAAGGCCTATGAGGAAATCTTCACCGCAGGGTCGGCCCCCGAAGCCTGTTGCTTTCGGTTCTTCCCTGGGCTCCTCACTGGTCCGTGTGTCCTATCCTATCCCTGCAGGGGGAGGAACAACTTTACAGTGTGACACATGAGTCCAAGTTTTCCTTCCCTGACACAATACTGCAGCTTTAGCTGAAAAATGATCTGGAAGATGACCTGAAGCAACTACTTCAGTGGTGGAAGTTACTGCATATCCTGCTCGTCTGTTACCTTCAATAACTTGAGCTGCAACAAACAACTTCAATTCTGCGTTCTCTATGGGAGTTTCTGCTATTTCACTTGTCGCTGCATATGTAAGCGTAACACAATCATGAGTCACTTCGCCTTCACCCTCTAACACAAATTCAGTCATTGCAGACATCATACATGAGGATGGGTTCGTGACTGGTGCACGCTGTATAACAATATTCGGGGCTGTGAGAGTTGCTAACCAATTTCCCCAATGAGAGGAGGTGACAGAAGTGACTTTTGCTTAATTCATGAGTGACGGACACTGCATGAGGGCATCTTATGTTTACAGTCTGTCTTAACACCATTAGTTTTATTTACAAAGAATCGTTCAGCTTTGTTGTACATTACTGGGGAAATTAAGCACTCACAGCCCTAACAGCTAACACCTGAGCAAACTGCTCCAACAGTTCGGTGAAGTGGGGAGGGGCTGCTTCAGAATACTAAGTAGACCGAGTAGGAACTGAGTAAAGCTGTTAATTTCTCCTAATGTCTTTTTGCTTTTCCTACACTCTTTCATCCAGTGTCCAGGTTTAAAACAGTAATGACAACTGCCCTCCTTCTTAGGACATTTAGGTTTCTGTCGGTTCTCTGTGTTGACCTTAAAGGATGCTGCTGCAATCTTTACTCTGGCTTTAACATCAGAGTCTCTTTCCCAAGTAGCTAACCTGTCCAAGCTGTTTTGCAAGCTTCCAGTGGACCATGTTAGATCTAAGAATGGCAAAGCAGATCTGTACTCTGATAAAAGGCCATCAAACCATGTTCGAACTAGTGGCCCTTTATGATCCAGTACCTTCTCTGGAGTGTCAGCTATTCCACTGTATGCTGCAGCTGACTGACAAAACATTTCAGTGTACTCACTTACAGTTTCATCCTTCTTCTGTACACAACTAGTGATTTTTGACCAATCCACTTTTGGTCCAACAATGTTCTTTAGAATTTTCAAAACACCTTCTCGTAAATCACCTTTACTGGCATGTTGCAGTTCAGAAGCAGCAGCAGATTCAAAACTGTTGAATTCAGATTCAGTTAGGATTTGTGACATCAGCTGCGTGACTTCTGCCAACGACATGTCATAAAGACGCATTTTACTGATCAATGTTCTTCTAAATTCAGAAAAATGTGTGCGTGCTGACGGTAAACTCTGAGATAGTCTCTCTATATCTTTAGGACATAAAGCTTTGGCAACAGTTTGTACTTGGACAACAGAAGAGTTGGGAGGAACACTTTCAATTCCCCCAATTCCCTGAGATCTCCTCCTAGCAGCACACACATTGACGGAATTTACAGGCACATCAGTTACTGATTGGAGAGCTACATCTGTTTCAAAAAACACTTGTAAATCAGGGTAAATGTTATCAGGCTGACTAACTTCCACATCAGTTTTTGCTGCAGCTTTCTTGAGGTTCAATTTCTTAGTCAAAGAGGATACTCTAGCACAGAGCTCTTTGTTCTGTTCCTCTAACTCTGAGTTACGCTGAGACTGTTGTGTGGCTAGCGCTAAACCAAATTCTCTGTGGCAGCAGATAATGCCTTTCACATTGTTCTTGCGAATACATGCTCCTAGTACCTTTTTACACTCATCTACAGACCAAGTCTTATCTGGATGGATCTCATGTTTCTGAGTTAGTTCTTGTCTAACTTTTTCAGTGACTATTAGGTCCATTTGTTCCCCTAACAGCGTTTTGAATTCACTATCTGACCACAAAGGAGTCGCAAGACCACTCTTTTCTGTGGTTGGAATCAGCCTAGCATTCCTTCTAACCATGTTGTGAGTTTCTTTGTTACCACACAATCAAAACACTAAAACTTCTGTTCAACAGAGGGTACGCTTGTTAACACATCAACTATTGTTAACCTTCCCTGCTAAAACAGAGGATAAACCAAAATTATTAGCACGAAATGCTAATCTTCCCTGCCTGAAACAGAGGATAAATCTTCCCTGCCTGAACAGAGGATAAATTTTCATCTCTAAAAGAAAAACTTTAGAGGATAAACTTTTTAGCACGTAATGCAAAATCTTCCCTGCCTGAAACAGAGGATAAACTTCATCTCTAAAAATATTTTTTTAGAGGATAAACTTAGTTAAACAAAACCCTACAGCTGTCTGTTAACTCTTCTCTGACGGCGCAGAGGATAACAAATTTGTTCTGGTCTTAGGTTCTTTTGGATTAGAGACAGCACTCACCACAACCCTTGGTTGAGAGAAAAATTCAGTCTGGGAATCTTTGTTCAGCTGGAAGTTTTCAGGTGAGGAAGCTGGAACTCTATCCGGGTCACGGCACCATCTGTTGTGAACTTTTTCCTCGTCGAAGCAGAGACCAGGAGACGTTGGGATATCTTTCAAGCAGAAGTTACTCTTTATTGAGAACTCGCTGTGCGTCGCTGCAGTCATCCAAGTCTAAATCTTAAGTGACTTTACAAGGTTATTTATAGGCATTTTTGGAGGAGGGATTCTTGGAGGTGGAGCCAAAATCAAACAAAGCAAGCACATGAGGGACATAATCAAATGCATAGACACTAATTCAATCAACTAACGAATCCACGTCTGGGCCAGGGGCCTCCGAAAGATAGACACTAATTCAATCAACCTAACGAATCCACGTCTGGGCCAGGGGGCTCTTTGAATATACATTGAGTCAGGAAGTGGATAATAAGAATCTAAGTTAAACATTTAAACACAATGTTTCAGTTTATATACTATTACATTGGAACCTAGATTTATCATTTTATAAATTTGTAATCCCACAATGTAAATGCATTTACTGCCTAATCTAAAATAACTGAATTTAAAAATGTAACATTAAAGATGACATAGGCCTACATATTTAATAAGATTAGAAAAAAAACTACATAAAAGTAAAAAATCAACTGCCTCTTATAGCAATACATACTTAAAAACTAATAATAATAATTGGCTAGTAATTACTAATAAAACTAATAATTATCATATTGCAAAAAATAAATAAATACTCTGGCTTTATTGTTCAAAGTGTTATTTCAGGGGGTTGATTCTTGTAACTGAGATGTGCTATTTTATAGTGGCTATTAACATTACCCCTAAAATTTAACAATGAAAAAAATAAAAATAGAATAATAGACCACACTGATATTAAATAATGTCATATCTGTACATATCTATATCATTTCAACTTCATCTCTTGCCCAAAACTCAGCTCAATAAAACAGGCGATGTGCCAAATATGTAGGCTACAAGGGGTGGCGCAGACGTGAATAAATTAATATTTAGGCCATGAGAAAATAATAACTTGTATTTCTCGCGCAAGTAAGCCCTGTCTATAGGCTCTGCCCTGGTACGGGCTACTCGTTAGTCATTTGTTAGTCTGGTTGTTTGATGAGAAAGCAATGAAATATAGTTGCAGTAAACCAGTTAAGAATGCATTCAACTGTAGCAGCAGGACTGTTTTCTGCTGCGCAGAACTGTGGAAGAACTAATGACAGCACAATGTTTGGTTGACCAATCAGCGGAAAGGGGCGTTTTATTCCCGCCCACATGCAGAGATCGAAAATTCAAGTTGTTTATTCATTTTCTAGCCATGAATGTAAAAACGGAAAATCAAGCATAATTCTTGTTTTTTCGTTTTTTTGAAACATTGAAAAACGAAAAAAGGAACCGTTTTCTTATTTTTCTGTTTTTAATATTAAATTAAAAAACGAATGATCGGAAGATACCCTGATTTTTTATATATATATATATATATATCTTGATTGATGTGGAGCCCTGCCGTAATTCATAGCCCCGGGGCCCAGTGCAGTCTTAAAGTGGTGGTTGACTGTTTTATTTCTAGGCTTGATTGTGTTTATGGGGTGCAGTCTAGCATGTGTTCATGCTTGTTTTTTTTAAAAACGCATTATTTTTCACATAATTTACCTTTATTCCACACCTCTCTGTCCCTTCTCTGACAAACGCCTTGATTTATTTCCTGTTTTTATGAAGCCCCTCCCTCGATGGGCTGAGATTGGTTAGCTGGCTCAGTGTGTTGTGATTGGCTAAACCACCAGTATGCGTCTGAACGTCCCGCCCCTCTCCTCAGTGGCATGTGCTCCGGTTGAATTGTAAACAGTGGCGTTGTCTATAATGCTTATCAATTTGAGCCTGATTGAGACCCAGAGGATATTAGTGAAGAGGATCGTGCAGAACCTGTGCAAGCACGGCTCTTAATGGTATGTTTGGTTGTTGTTGTCTCATACTTTTAAATACGCTGCTATTTGTAAATGCTACTGCTTCTGTTAGCTTTTAATATACGGTTTTATCCTGATTAAAGCTTTAATACAGCACAGCAACCGCACGCGTGTCCATTTATAATGCTTCTCATTGCTGTGTGAAAATAAGTGTATAATTGGAACAGTTTGTTGGAGCTGATCTGACGATCTGAATGAGAGAGAGAGAGAGAGAGAGAGAGAGAGAGAGAGAGAGAGAGAGAGAGAGATGCAGAGCAGCGGGATAAGAGTAACAGTATTAAGAACCGCTGCTTTAATGATTTTGAAACTTGTGAATCCATTAGAATCGTTAGAAGACAGAATCGCGATTCATATGAATAGATTTTTACGTGCACCCCTAGTTTTCTCTTCCTCTTCTCTAAAGCAGCGCAGCATGGCCTCGCCCCCTTTGCTGCGTGTTCCCGGGGGCGGGGTTTATCTGGGTCTGTGACGTATCAAACCCGGGAAGTAACTCGTTGTAGTCCCTTACCTGTCGTTTTTGTAGGCATTAAACTGCCAGAATTTTAAAAGAGGATATCTCCGTTTGCATTGAACTTTCAGCGCTGCAACTCTGCAGATATTGTTTATGCTCAAACAGCAACATTACACACTAACTAATGTTAAAAAAGTGAAATCGCAATCAACCACCCCATTAATGCGGCCCTGTATACAATGGTCTCAAGGGCTACTTGTTTGATATACTCCAAATAAATAAATAAATAAAATGATAAATATAATTTTATTTATCATTGTCACATATACATACATACATGACATTAATGTTTTCTCACAAGCATTTTCAATGTTTTTATCAATCCAGGGTAATATTCCCCCAAAATTTATAAAAATAGGCTATCACAATAAATAAATTAAAAAATCCATATCATACAATATTGATATTTATCATGATATTCATTTACCATTAATGGGGAAGGAAATGCTTTCCACGTGTTTGTTAGACCTTGAGAATGAAGGTAAACATAACTTTGTTCACAATTAAATTCCCTACCTTTTAATTTAGGGCCCCAATACATACATTTTATATTCCCCTAAATTCTGTGTTTTCCTTTTGATTTTTTATGGATTCTGTGTTTTATGGTTCAGCAAAAAAAAAAAATGCATTTTCATTTTATCAGATAAGATGCTGCACAATGGAACTGAATAAATTAATAATAATAATAATAAATAACTTGGTTGTATGATATTCCTTAAAATTATATTATTAATATTATTATTATTACTATGAGAATTGCATTTTAGTATACAGCAGTAATATAATCAGTCAATATATATTTCTAAAGTAAAATATATAATCTATTGACTTGGTCGGCATTGCTGGGAACGCCCACAAAAATGTCCTATCCGTTTAGGCCGTGGGGGAAAACAAACCATTCGAATTAACGCGCGGAGACCTTGTTAGGCGCTTGATCTTTACTTTTTGTCATGATTTCGATTGATTTTTGCTTGGTGCAATGCCGAAAAGTTGCTGTGTGGCGTTCTGTACCTCCAATAAGTAAAAAAACGATCTGAATAAACAGACGGAGGTAGCACACAACATCAGAACTCCGACAGCAGTTACGGATATAATACAACGTATGAAAAATATCAAGCTTAATATTCATATTTATATGCACTCCAGATAGGCTAGACTTCAATGACCTGTCATTAGTCCCGTCCCCCTGCACCGCAACCCAGTTCTGATGGGGCTTACAGCAACCCTCCTTCACATCAAATAAATGTCACTCCCTGATATTTTGTGATGTAAATTTCATAATCTATTAAAACATTTATTTCAAATTATTATACACAATCCCTTACGAAAATGAACAATGGTATTACTATAGTAAAAGGTTATAATAGGCTAACCGTGTTTTTTGGGCGTTTTTATTACCAGTTGTAGCCTATAACCACAGTTTTATTACAAATACCATGGTTAAACTATGGTTAGTGTAGCAAACCATGTTTAATTTGTTTTTTTACCATGGTTTACCTATAGTAGCCATTTTTTTTTTATTATTTTTTTGGGTTGTAACCACGGTTAATTTTCGTAAGGGATATTTTCATGTTATTTTATATATTTTTATTTTACGGTGTGTATTTGTAAAAATGATTAGGCTATACGTTTAGCACACACCACATAATGCTGTGCATTTCAAGGCACTTCAGTAGACCTTTAATGTTACCTGTGTTTTGTCAATGTTAAAATTCTTTTTAATATATCAATAAAAAGTATGACAGGCTTTTACTCTAGTCTTTATCACTTTATTAAAATTAAGCAAAACAAAACGACAAATGTTTACTTTCACAAGCCATCACGTATAGGCTTGTAGTAAGCTGTCTCTTGCCTGGAGACTCAATCAGGTAACAAAAAGTGTCGGGAAACGACACCTCTGGCCATTCCGTTGGGTCGTTTGGCCAGTCACAGATACCGTACGGACAGTCCGACCCAATACGGCTCGGTTTTTCCACGTATCTTGCTCTGTCGAGCGGCAGAAATGATTTTATGTAGGCCATTCTGGGTCAACACCATATGGCAAGCCGTGTTAGCCTAAAATATACTAACTGTTACTCGTCGTAATTGCATTTTTACTAGTAACAATTCAATTAGAGAGCTCTACAATTAAATTATTACTAGTAACAATTACAATTAGAGATCTCTCTAATCATATTCTTACTAGTAACAATTATAATTAGAGAACTCTTTAATTCAATTATTACTAGTAACAATTCCAGTTAGAGAGCTCTACAAATGAATTTTTACTAGTCATATGTCTCCATTGACTTCCATTCATTTTTCATTACAGAGCTCTACAACTGAATTTTTACTAGTAAGAATTCCAATTAGAGAGCTCTCTAAATACATTTTTACTAGTAACTATTCTAATTAAAGAGCTCTCTAATTCAATTTTTACTAGTAACAATTCCGATTAGAGAGCTCTCTTATTTAATTATTACAAGTACAAATGCAATTATAGAGCTCTATAATTACATTTTTACTAGTAAAAAAACACATTAGAGATATGTTTAATTGCAGAGCTCTTTAATTGAATTAAAGAGCTCTCTAATTCAGTTCTTACTAGTAACAACTGAATTAGAGAGCTCTCTAAATGGAATTCTTACTAGTAACAACTGAATTAGAGTGCTCTCTAATTGGAATTCATACTAGTAAAAACTGAATTAGAGAGTTCTCTAATTGAATTAAAGAGCTCTCTAATTCAGTTTTTACTAGTAAGAATTGCATTGAAGAGCTCTCTAGTAAGAATTGAATTGTAGAGCTCTCTAATTCAATTGTTACTAGTAAGAATGCAATTGCAGAGCTCTCTAATTCAGTTAGAGAGCTCTCTAATACAATTGTTACTAGTACAAATTGCATTAAAGACCTCTCGAACTTTAATTTTTACTAGTAAAATCTGAATTAGAGAGCTCTCTAATCGAATTGTTACTAGTAAGAATTGTATTAGAGAGCTCTCTAACTGTAATTATTACTAGTAAGAATTGCATTGTAGAGCTCTCTATTTAAAGCGACCTCATTATAATAATTAGCCTCATGCATATTCATCTGGCTGAGAATGTGAAGTTCTGGGAAGATGTTTAGTTTTTTTTTCGCCTTACTGGGAAAATCGCGGAACATGTCACCATATTATGTCATTCATGCTGCAACGAAAATTGCAAAAGTAACTCCAGCACTCGTCCAGAGAATACTGGACAGTGCAGTATTTTGTTTCGCCTTTTCTCTGTGTAAAAAACCCAAGGGTTTTTGACAAGAAGACACCGGAGAGTAAATCTATTAATAATGTCACTGATTAAACCCACTATCTGTCACTTAATAAAATAATCGGGGGAAGTCGTGGCAAGTGCTAAAGTGCCCTCCAGTTCCTCGCAGAGGCCTGCTCCTCGCAGTCAGACTTGTCCTTCCTCGCCAATCCACAAGGTTAGCGCCCTCTGGTTCGAATCTCAGGTCTGGCAGGGATTGAAGGTGGGGACTGTGAATGAACAGCACTCTCTCCACCTTCAATACCACGACTGAGGTGCCCTTGAGCAAGGCACCGAACCCCCAATTGCTCCCGGGCGCTGGAGCAATGGCTGCCCACTGCTCCAGGTGTGTGTTCACAGTGTGTGTGTTTCACTACTCACTGCTGTGTGTGTGCACTTGGATGGGTTAAATGCAGAGGACCAATTTCGAGTATGGGTCACCATACTTGACAATACATCACATATATTCATATATATATATATATATATATATATATATATAAAATCGTATTGCTGCATGTTTTTGAAAGTTTTGATTTTGTTTGGTTTAATAATTAACATTATTTTGCGAGTATGATTCTCACTCGGCTTGTGAATTAGCGAACTTGAACAGGGACATAAGGCTTAATACAAATGCTGCTTAAGGTACCAATAGTGATTAGACAAAATTGTAAAGTATACTATGTGCAGATTCACATAAACCCAAAACAAAACAACACGCAGCGCGTTTCCCTCTCATGCACCGATACAGTATTAAAGATTACATTCTGTACACACCTTACTAATAAGGCAAAAAAACTGACAAACCCAAAAATGAACTTTAACTGTCTGTCTTAATGCATAAGCGTTTATTGGCATTTTCGAAAGGGAGGAAAACATTATTGCGTTAATATTCTGGTCTCGTACGTTTGTCTTTTATCATCACTTACTACAATAAACCAGCATTTTAAAATGCTACAAAACTGTTCACAAGCTTCCACTGATTTGATTTTAGTTAGGGAGAGCGGGGCACAAAGTAACACTTATTGACTTTCTCAAATTGTGTAAATCCACATGGGGTTCAGAGTATAATTTTTTATTCACAGTAATTTCACACTTGTCTAGTACAAATATGCCGCTTTGTTTCATATTTACAGTGTAGGCCTATACATTTTTCTATTTTTGCCGTCAAAAATTGGAAGTGAAATGTGACAACACCCCGTAGGTAGGGTAAGTTGTAACAGCTGAGGGGCACGTTGTAACATGACCATATGTCAGCTTAAAATGTTATCTGATCTCATGAAAAAAATATACAAGACAAATTAAAATATTTTGTCAATAAAATAAAATTATAATTTATTTAAAATAAAATAATGCCATTTTTTAAGAATTAAAAATAATCAGATTTTTCAGTTTGACAATGAACACATTGCAACCATGCTTGGGACCCGCCCACATAACGAGCCAAAATGCATTACATGTCTTGAAATAATAATTTCTGAACATTAATCATGGACTGTCAGTCTTTATTCACTTGTTTCTCGTCGTTTCTCATTAAAATGTATTAAAGTAAATAGTGTGAATTACATCGCTAATATCATAGAATAACACGGCAGGGCACAATGTAACACAGTGTTTTTACAACATACCCTATCATGAGCAGCTGGAATTTAAAACCCTTTAGTGTCTTCTGCTAGTTATTGAAGCATTAAAAAATAATCTAAACTGATAAATAACAGATTGGAGATTAAAATAATAGCAGATTTGTCTGATTTTATATAAGTAATAAAAACTGAGATGAAAAATTGACTTAAGCCAGAAATATCATTTTACTATGGTAAAATAAATAAATGTTCAGCGATATCTTCAAAAGACTTTAGAATTTTGGCGCACTTTTTTCTCTATATATGTAACGCGGAGTCAGCAGATTGAGGATCCATGTGCAGTTTATTTAACTCCAGAACAATACAGACAAACAGCCGTAACGGCGAGATGAGGGCGTGAACAGAACAGGCTAAGATCGGGGCAGGCGGCATAGAATCACAGTCCAATAAACAGATCTGGGTCAGGGCAGGCGGCAGAGAATCACAGTCCAATAAACAGATATGGGTCAGGGCAGGCGGCAGAGAATCACAGTCCAATAAACAGATATGGGTCAGGACAGGCGGCAGAGAATCCAGAAACGAGAAACAGTCCAGGTCACAAAGAATAAACAATCCACAATGAAGAAACGCTCAGAAATGATCACCTCGGCAAATAAAAATGTTATATTTTGTAAAAAAAAAAAAAAAAAACCCTTAACATTTTCAAGTCCATTCATTGTAGCAGGCAAGCCAAAATGATGCAAGTTCTTTTTTTTTTTTCTTTTTTTTTACTTGTAGGCCTATAACAAAGTCTTATCCTTCTGTCAATTTTAATATCAAATACAAGAAACAAAAGTGTTTTGCACTAATATTGTAATATTCACCTCAGTTCAAGCTGCATGCGAATCAATGATATTTTCCTCTTTAATATTTGCAGCACAAAATAAACATGAATAAATATTTGAATGCAGAAAAAAAATGCAAGTGATTGCGCCAGTGTTGCCAGATTGGGCGGTTTTGAATTTGATTGTGCGGGTAAATATTGGCTTGGGCGGGTGGACAAAATTTGGGCTGGTTTTTGGTCAGTTTGGCGGTTTTCAAAACATATAAATTGTATAGGCTAATTGGTTAACAAACAAGCCCAAGTGTGCATATATAGCCTACTGCATGCATCCAATCAGTCATCACAACGTTACTAAACACACACGCGCACTGCAAAGAGACTGGTGCTGATGTTGACGTCGCGGCCGCACATTTAGCCAATCACTAGGGATCAGCAGACAGACGTAATGATTCATGAGTGACGGGTTTTTAGCGCGATAAAAGATCTGATTTTGAATGTATAACTGTAAGTGATCATAATGCCTATATATAAGTTCGTTGGTAAAAAGTGGAGAGTGTTTTAACTCTCAAAACGTGAATTACACTTGTTGAGGGAGCAGGGCCGGCACCAAGGGGGGGCATTCGCGGGCCGTGCCCCCCCAAATGAGTTACTGTGCCCCCCCCACTCATTCTCCCTCGGCTGAACGTGATCGATTTCGAAAGCGAAAGTGAAACCAATAAAACAGCACACATAAGAAAGCCATTGCATGCTTTAGCGAGCGTCAGCAACTGCTCGCGATCACAGATTGCATGCTTCCCATCTGAATAATAGCACACACATACACACACAACGTGATTTGTGCCCCCCCTAGAAACTCACGCAGTCTACTGAGGGCGCAAAATCTATCCGGTCAAAAATGGTGACCAGATTTATGAAACAAAAAACCGGGGACACTTCCTAGTTCAGTGGTCAAAATATTATTGAAATCTCACTTGTGATTAGGCCTATCTACAAATTTAAAAAACAGGGACATGTTTTTGTTTGTTTTATAATTGTTGTGGTTTCCATATTAATATCATAACTGTATGACCAAATAAATAAATAAAAAGAAAGCAAGAAATTCTAAAACTCATTTTGTCAGGAGTGACCACTGGCCAATTAGCCAATAGATGTAAATTCTTCCTGCATGTTACAGTGCATAATAAACACCAAAATGAGATGATGTCATCATTACCAGACATTTTGACAAAGACTAGCATTTTTTTAAAGAAACATTTGTGCGTCTTCTTCACTTTAAAGGTCATTCTGACACAATGAAAATGCTATTAATTCATGGGGCTTTTATTTTGAAGTGTATCACCACAGGCGGGATTTGGTAAGGCAATGGGTGTAATCGAAAATCCGTTTTGCATCTAATTAATACAGGTTTTTACTAGTAAGAATGCAATTGTGGAGCTCTGTAACTGGATTTCTTACTAGTGAGAACTGAATTAGAGAGCTCTCTAATTGGCATTGTTACTAGTAAGAACTGAATTGTAGAGCTCTCTAATTTAATTGTTAGTAAGAATGCAATTGCAGAGCTCTCTAATTCAGTTAGAGAGCTCTCTAATTCAATTGTTACTAGTAAGAACTGCATTAAAGAGCTCTCTAATTGTAATTATTACTAGTAAGAATCGAATTGTAGAGCTCTCTAATTCAGTTCTTACTAGTAAGAATGCAATTGCAGAGCTCTTTAATTTAATTAGAGAGCTCTATAATTTAATTGTTACTAGTAAGAATTGAATTAGAGAGCTCTCTAATCATAATTGTTACTAGTAAGAACTGAATTAGAGAGCTCTTTAATTCAGATCTTACTAGTAAGAATGCAATTTTAGAGCTCTCTAATTGTAATTGTAACTAGTAATAATTTAACTGTAGAGCTCTCTAATTGAATTGTTACTAGTAAAAATGCAATTACGATGAGTAACACAGTATATTTTAGGCTAAAACGGCTTGCCATAAACACCATGCTTTTCCAGTGAGGGGGAAAGGATTGTTTTCCCCCACGCTGACTACGCCCACACAGCTATGACGCGACACCGACCAAGTCTATACAAAAGTTAAACTGGGCTTCTATTTTGGCGGTTTGTCGTGAAGGTGTTTTGGTTTTAGTTTCAGCGTGTATTTGAATGTTTTTTCCTCAAATGAAACTGCATAACATCTACAGCTGGTGAAGTGACTCTCAGAGCAGCTCTGGAGTTGAAGTGCATGTGTTCATGTCCTCATATATTGAGACACAGATGGTGAAATTAGAGAGCTCTGTGAACATTTTTACTAGTGAGAACTGAATTAGAGAGCTCTCTAATTGGCATTGTTACTAGTAAGAACTGAATTGTAGAGCTCTCTAATTTAATTGTTAGTAAGAATGCAATTGCAGAGCTCTCTAATTCAATTGTTACTAGTAAGAACTGCATTAAAGAGCTCTCTAATTGTAATTATTACTAGTAAGAATCGAATTGTAGAGCTCTCTAATTCAGTTCTTACTAGTAAGAATGCAATTGCAGAGCTCTTTAATTTAATTGTTACTAGTAAGAATTGAATTAGAGAGCTCTTTAATTAGAATAGCTAGAATAGAATAGCTATGACGCGACACCGACCAAGTCTATACAAAAGTTAAACCGGGCTTCTATTTTGGCGGTTTGTCGTGAAGGTGTTTTGGTTTTAGTTTCAGCCTGTATTTGAATGTAATTTTTCTCAAATGAAACTGCATAAAGCTGGTGAAGTGACTCTCAGAGCAGCTCTGGAGTTGAAGTGCATGTGTTCATGTCCTCATATATTGAGACACAGATGGTGAAAACACCGCGAGTCACGTGTGTTTGAGTTTGTGTATCAGACGAAACTACTCCACGCATTCACACAGAACATGCAGACTTATTAGCCACATGCACTGACTGGCTGCTGAAGCATTTATTTCTGTTGTGTGATAGGATGTTAGATTAATCCATATTGAGTAAAACTGTCCAGAGCTTATCATCATTATTAACATATTTTTTATCAAAATCTTGATATTATATGGTTTATCGTCAGGCTAATTCAGGCTATTTATAGAACGTGCTTGGCGGGCGACTCTGAGACTCCATGCGGCACCACGTTGGTGATGACCACAGTGTTTTACGTCACACTGATTTCTGACGAACTTGTGAATCTTGTACAAAAGTTACATGATTTAGCAACTTTATCAGCTTTATGTCACCATGACAATGAAAATAAAAGATTGCATATATTGTACTTTCACACAGACCAGGGGCCTCATTTATAAATTGTTGCGCAGAAACCATCCTAAATTTGATCTTACGATCATATCTCGAATATGCGTACGTGAGATTCATAGAATGAACGGATTTGAAATCTATGAATCGCAAATGATCTTGAACTTGCACGCAATTGAATGGTTTCAGCTCTCTGCCTTGTAAACGACTCCTAATTTTTTGTCATTAATAACATATAAAATATCACCAATCATCATAAGTTAGAACAGCTAGCTGCAAGAACAGCTTACATTTTAAAAAACCTGCAATACTCCGACAATAAAAAGTGCGTACGTCTGTTCAGACCCTGACATGACGCTAAGCACATTTCCACGTCAAAGACCGTCTTTATAAATATAAACGTTGGCGTGGATTTAAGCGTACACACACTCTACGATCAAATCTGAGCGTGCGCACGCTTCATAAAAGGCCCCAGGTCAGTAAGCGTTTCTATCATCATAATCTATCATATCATAGTCTTTTAAGTCTTGTGCCTGTATTTTTGAAACAGTGTGGATTTTAATGGTTATTTCTGGATTTACTGACATTTTAAGTGTCTTGCAATATTTGTCATTTGAGGGATGAAGCAGGGATGGGCAGTATTTCAAATACATGTATATAAAATACTTATTGTATACATGTATTTAAAATACTTATGTATTTTAATACGTTTGAAAAAAATCTAATGTATTTTGTATTTAAATACATTTAATCTTAGTATTTTTGTATTTTCAAAATACATAAAATACTTTTTGCCAATCAACCTCTTTATTAGACTGCTGGTTTCCTGTATCAACTAGTTCAGACCTCAAATATGCCACTTTCATGCATGTGAGCTGCCGCTGTATGACTCCATCTAGAATTGGGTAATGAAATTTTCTGGATTCCTGTAAGGAAATAAGTAATAATACTGCCTTCTTGTGCTATCAAAATTTCCTATTTCCAATTTCAGAAGTCCTGATTACAAGCATGTTGCATTCAAGTGCTTTGCTGTTGGAAAGAATAGGAATCGTGGAGGACGCCAGGTTTCCTGGGAAAATCTTATTAAAGTCAAAATCATAGATATTTAAGATATTTAATTTTGAATAAAATGTAGCATCCCATTCGTTGACAACTATATAAACATTCACAGATTTTTATAGCTTGTTGATGATTCTGGATTTTCAGTCAAATACATGCAGTTTTGCTGTGTATAAAACATACAAAATGCTTGAAATGGTTATTGCACTACTATGTGCATGACTTTACCATTAAAATAAGGTGATCTTGATTTTTTTGGCGGGGGAAATGCATACCTGTCCCCAGGGGCGCCTTAAGATAACCAGAGGCCCCTGGGCTACAGCATTACAGTAGGCTCCCCTACCCCAGAAAACCTTTTTTTTTAAGCTTCCTGACAATTATTTATGTCAAATTTCGATTTGTTTTTTCATGTTAATATGCCAGTTAACATTCACAACTGTTCTGCGTAAAATGTGAATATAAGTGAATATGCAAATTCACTCTTTGCCACAAGGTGGCGCTTAAGAACAGCAGAATATAGCCGTTACATTACACTATTACAGGCTTTATACGGAGGTAATATGAAAAGAAAATGCCATCAAAACTTTTCTGGCTGAAATGTGAGTTTACAGATATGATTTAAACACCATAAATCACACAAAATATTCATCATTCATCATCAGTAGAACAAAAAAAACATGACATGTTGGCATAAATGTGGGCTGTTTGGTGATTGCTAACTGCGTTTTTATTTTGAAAAATGCCGTGCTCACGTTTAATTAATTAAATCACAGCCGTATAGACTTTAATGATCACATTTAGGCAATATGACTATTTTTCCATCCCTGTATTTAAAACTGAGACTTTGAAGCAGCACCTTAATCTAAAACCTTCAACTGACACAAAGATTACATCCACAGCACGCAAATTACTGAACTCACACTGTATGATGTTACAGAAAGTTGTCGGGTCCAGTTTCTTTCACACAGCAGTGTTGTTTCTCTTGTTAATCTGCACGTTAACATAAAGACACTCTTGTGCTGGGCTACTTTACTAGCGAATTGTGCATTCCGCTTACAGTATATTGGTGGAACACGTGGAACATACCAACTACACAAACTGTGTGGGGGGAACCTAAACTGAACCATTCACTATGTAGGCTACTACAACCAGGGCGTCGCTGAAAATGAGTGTGTGAGTTTGTTTACATGAATGTTGTTGTCACTGCTGCAAACTCCCATATAAAAAATTATTCGAAAAAATAAAATTTCCCTTTCCAGTGTAGGCCCCTGGGCTTCAGCCCCTTGAAGCCCGTGCATTAATGCGCCCCTGTCTGTCCCAGCGGCAAATGTTTTCCTCCACCATATTTAAAGTTTATGGCCTGCACAACTCAGAAACTTGGGTATAAAAATTATAGTAGAAAGTAGAATATATGAAAAAGGAATTCATGTCCAATTTCCAACTAGATAAGTCATATTTACAAATAAATAAATAAAATAAATAATAAAAATAAACAATTGGGATAGCCTGTGAAGGCAGCATGAGATAAGGTGAGGATGTCATGGTCGGTTGTACTTGTTGATTAAGGTTAAAATGGAACACCATTCAGATTTGCATTTAGTTAGTAATAGCATGAAGGGAAAAAAGCACTAGCAAGGGAACATTAGCACTAGCCAGTAAAGTTTTTTTTTTGGGGGGGGGGATTTTTGTTTTATCAACTAGCTAGTCAAATGCGTTCATTAAACTTAAATCATTACTGCTTGCTATGGCGAAATGACAATATATTTGTCGGTGATGATATAAAGTGTAAGTTGAACTTTTTTTATATCATTTATATATTGTCATGGTATGCAAATATGTCTGTGGAGCTTTTAGTGGGCAGGAGTTATTGACACATCAGAGCGATAAAGAAACTTGGATAAATGGTAATAAGCAGCTTTCTGTGTGTGTTTACCCCAAGACAAAGATAACAATAATGCTAATAATAAAGATATAAAGTTCAAAAAAATTGTTCTAAGGGCATACTCACACTAGGCACAGTTGCCTTGTACTAAAGCCCAAGCGTGATTGTCCTTTCACTAACGGACAGATATCACAGGATTGTTACAGAGGCAGCTGAGGATAATGGTGGAATTTGCAGTTTACTATACCTGTTCATCAATAAGATGAGAACCAGACCCATTATAAATCTAAGTGTACTCGAAATTAAATGAATTGAAAAGTGTGATATCCAAGTAGTAATAAAGTTTTTACTGTCATACTGATAACAATAGCGCATACAAAAAATGTGTACCGCACCCGAGCCACCTCTTCAAGCGGGCCAGGGCATGGTTAAACGAACCGCACTGGACACGGTACAGAGCAGTCACACTTGTGAAATGAACTGGACTTTGGGGGTCAATCGCGCTCAAGCATGGATCAGATCCCCTAGTGTGAGTACATCCTAAATCTAAGTGAATAGCAGATAGTACACAACAACTATAACCATAACAGCACAAAAAATGATGAATGATAAAAACATTGACAGCCAATCGGAATCATTTCTGCTTTAAAGAGCTTGAGCATTTAAAGTGACAGATGACACAACTGCATTGTATACTTAGAATACACTAATATAGTTATCTTTATAATTATCGTTCTTGGTGTAAACAGGCTTTAATAGTGTTACTTCACTGGATGGCCAATTTCAAATGTATTTTCAAAATACAAAATATTGTATTTGTATTTAAATACATTTTCCCACACAGTATTTTGTATTTTTATTTTAAATACATTTTGATGTATTTGTGCCCATCTCTGGGATGAAGGAAGATTATTTATTATTGTTGATAATCAACATTACGCCACAAATATTGCCATTAACTTATCAAACCCAAACCATTTTTTAAAGAATGAATCACTTTGAGTTTAAAAATGAAACAAACAGGACAACAACCTGCAAAAGTACTTTATCCGTTATCCGTAATGCTAATAGCCTTGAGGAAGAAGTGTTTGTGAAGAGAACCATCAAATCATATTTAATCTGGCTGCTTGTTGCAGCATTGAAATATTTCAATTGTGTTTCATCGTATATAAGCATATAAAACTGCATTAACTGTCTCTGCCATGTGTGTGTGTGTGTGTGGTGTGCGCTGCTGTTTTCGCTTGCTTGTTGTTTGGGTTTGTTTCCTCCGCTGTGATTGGCAGGTTGATCTGGATTTCACCCTTGTGTGTATATGTGTGTGAGAGACAGAAGCCTGGTTACCACCACAAATCATTTTGGATCCCAATTACAAAGCCCATACCTGCCTACAGCCCTCTGTCTGAGAATGCTGAACATAACAAGATTGACTTTTAATGACTTTGAGACACGGCTGAAAAGCGAATGTCACGCGATCGCCACACATGCACACGCTTTCCATGTGAAATACCTTCCACGTGGAGAAAATGTATTTAAATATGAGTAATTCTGACTGCACTAGCAAAGGATTTGCAATGAATTCATTTAGATATTCATGGATTTTCCACTATGCAAAAGTATTTTTAACAGTCATTTTAATGCAATCCTGACTTTTCTTGTTCCATGTTTCACACTGCTCATATTAGCCTGTTTTTAAGACAAATTCTTAGGTGTAATTTAACAATGGCACCACAATTCTGTGTTAGCATTATCCCAGGGTTAAATTTGTGCTAAATCAACACCGGGTTAAAAAAATGTGCTATGCTGGGGTAAAGAATCGTTTCAGATACATCTGCAATTTTTAGCATAATTTTGTCAGTTTAGTCCATCTGATTCAATAAATTGACTTAGAACTCTTTGAACAGTTGTGTCAGTATATTCTCTTGTATTGTAATATTTGTGCATATATATTTAAAAAAAAGTCTTATACAACCCAAATTCCGGAAATGTTGGGACGTTTTTTTAAATTTGAACAAAATGAAAACTAAAAGAATTTTAAATCACATGAGCCAATATTTTATTCACAATAGAACATAGATAACATAAATGTTTAAACTGAGAAATTTTACAATTGTATGCACAAAATGAGCTCATTTCAAATTTGATGCCTGCTACTGGTCTCAAAATAGTTGGCACGGGTATGTTTACCATGGTGTAGCATCTCCTCTTCTTTTCAAAACAGTTTGAAGACGTCTGGGCATCGAGGTTATGAGTTTTGCTGTTGGAATTTGGTCCCATTCTTGCCTGATATAGGTTTCCAGCTGCTGAAGAGTTGGAGTGTACCTTTCAGCATTCATAGTGCCTTCCAAAACATGCAAGCTGCCCATACCATATGCACTTATGCACCCCCATACTATTAGAGATGCTGGCTTTTGAACTGAACTCTGATAACATGCTGGAAGGTCTCCCTCCTCTTTAGCCCGGAGGACACGGCGTCCATGATTTCCAACAAGAATGTCAAATTTGGACTCGTCTGACCATAGAACACTTTTCCACTATGAAACAGTCCATTTTAAATGAGCCTTGGCCCACAGGACACGACGGCACTTCTGGACCATGTTCACATATGGCTTCCTTTTTGCATGATAGAGCTTTAGTTGGCATCTGCAGATGGCACGGCGGATTGTGTTTACCGACAGTGGTTTCTGGAAGTATTCCTGGGCCCATTTAGTAATGTCAATGACAGAATCATGCCGATGAGTGATGCAGTGTCGTCTGAGGGCCCGAAGACCACGGGCATCCAACAAAGATCTTCAGCCTTGTCCCTTACGCACAGAGATTTCTCCAGTTTCTCTGATTCTATTGATGATGTTATGCACTGTAGATGATGAGATTTGCCAACTTTTTTGAGACCTGTAGCAGGCATCAAATTTGAAATGAGCTCATTTAGTGGATAAAAGTGTCAAATGTCTCCGTTTAAACATTTGTTATGTTCTCTATGTTCTATTGTGAATAAAATATTGGCTCATGTGATTTGAAAGTCTTTTAGTTTTCATTTTATTCAAATTTAAAAAACGTCCCAACATTTCCAGAATTTCAGGTTGTATTAACATTTAAACAGTTTTGAAAACGTGCCTTGATAATTAACTAAATTTTTACTATACTTTACTGTACTTATATCTGAAATAAATAAGGAAATATACAAGCCCAAATCAGAAAAAGTTGGGACAGTATGGAAAACGCAAATAAAAAAAGAAAGTAGTGATTTCATTGCAGACAATATGAACACAAAATATTTCATGTTTTGTCTGGTCAACTTCATGTCATTTGTAAATATACATCCTTTCCTGTCATTCAGACCTGCAACACATTCCAAAAAAAGTTGGGACAGTAAAGCATTTACCACTTTGTAATGTTGCCATTCCTTTTCACAACACTTAAAAGACGTTTAGGGACTGAAGACACCAAGTGATGAAGTGTTTCAGGTGTAATTTTGTCCCATTCTTCCTGCAAACAAGTCTGCAACTGGGCAACAGTACGGGGTCTTCGTTGTCGCATTTTGCGCTTCAAAATGCGCCACACATTCTCTATTGGAGACAGGTCGGGACTGCAGGCAGGCCAGTCAAGTACCCGTACCCTCTTCCTCCGCAGCCAGGACTTTGTAATGTGTGCAGAATGTGGTTTTGCATTGTCTTGTTGAAATATGCATGGACGTCCCTGGAAAAGATGTCTTCTTGAAGGCAGCATATTGTGCTCCAAAATCTCTATGTACTTTTCAGCATTAATGGTGCCATCACAGAAGTGCAAGTTACCTTTGCCAAGGGCACTGACACAACCCCATACCATGACAGACCCTGGCTTTTGGACTTGTTGCTGGTAACAGTCTGGATGATCCTTTTCTTCTTTGGTCCGGAGCACACGGCGTCCATTCCTCCCAAAAAATACCTGAAATACTGATTCATCTGACCACAGTACACGTTTCCACTGTGTGATGGTCCATCCCAGATGCCTCCGAGCCCAGAGAAGTCGACGGCGCTTCTGGACACTGTTAACATAGGGCTTCCTTTTGGCACAGTACAGTTTTAACTGGCATTTGTGGATGTAACTACGTATTGTGGTACTTGACAAAGGTTTGCCAAAGTAGTCCTGAGCCCATGTGGTGATATCGCTTATAGATGAATGACGATTCTTGATGCAGTGCCGCCTGAGGGATCGGAGATCACGGTTGTTCAGCTTAGGCTTGCGCCCTTGTCCTTTACGCACTGAAATTCCTCCAGATTCCTTGAATCTTTTAATTATGTTATGCACTGTTGAAGGTGAAATATCCAAATCTCTTCCTATCTTTCTTTGAGGAACATTGTTTTTAAACATTTCAATAATTTTCTCACGTATTTGTTGGCAAACTGGCGATCCTCGGCCCATCTTTGCTCCTAAAGGACTAGACCTTTCTTGGATGCTGCTTTTGTACCAAATCATAATTACAATCACCTGTTGACATCAACTGTTTCAAATCACATCATTATTTAACCAATTTACCTCATTACTAGCCCTAAATTGCTCCTGTCCCAACTTTTTTTGGAATGTGTTGCAGGTCTGAATGACAGGAAAGGATGTATATTTACAAATGACATGAAGTTGACCAGACAAAACATGAAATATTTTGTGTTCATATTGTCTGCAATGAAATACAAGTCAAAGTAAATTTAGAAATCACTACTTTCTTTTTTTATTTGCGTTTTCCATACTGTCCCAACTTTTTCTGATTTGGGGTTGTACATTTTAACATTTTGATGTTAAATCCATTATTGATTTTGTTTTTCACTATTGTTACTTCAAGTGAATAGTTATTAAATTCTATTTAATTATTTTTTTAAACATATATTATATTTATGTATTATATATATTGTCATAACACCCTGTCCTAATTTTGCATAGTTACTTTCATTTCTTTTTCACTGCACACTTTTCTTATTGCAATTAAAGCACGTGCCATGGAGAGGTTAAATAACCTCAGTATGAATGTTGAGACATGCTAAATCTTGACAGCAGCATTTACAGTCAGTTCAATTATGTGCTTTGAACTTTCTGGTAAATCAGTGTGGTTTAAAATAGCTACATGGGTGGAAAAGGCCAATGGAGTTGCTGGAGGGGTTGAATTTTCATGTCTCACACAATCTGACAGTACAGCAAAAAGTACAGCAGCACCACAACAGATTTAGAGTTTGCAAAGAAGCATCCTGTGTGTCATTTGGCAACATAAGAGAAAACTGAAAGGTAACAGGTCATGCGTGAAGGTTTGATTGTGCGCCTGATCTCTAGATCGCGTGCAGCTATTGTGAACAAAGAGTTAATATCCGAGGGAAGGTGGAGACGAGGGCCAGTACATTCCTCCGTTTTGTGGTTCAGCCCAACACCAGACTAACTTTGTATAGCTGGCAGCAATTTTACTGCAACATGATCTTTCAGGGCTCCAGAACTTTCCACTGCTGCATTACTGTACATTATACAATAGATTTACTGCATTATTAAATTGATTTTAAATATCAAGTGTTTATGGTTGCAGGCTGCAGTGGAAACAGGAAAACATAGTGAAGCAACCCGGATAAAAACATACAAAATATCCTATTAAATCAGGAACTGAAAAAAAATGATATCGGACTCCTGCTTTCGCTGAGCCGGAGTTTCACCCAGAGTGACGCAAATCACAGGCCTATTAACATCAATTTTACCTCCCGTGTAGAAATTATATCAGTTTCCTGGCATAAACTTACTGCAGAATGAACTCTATCATTTTACTAAGTCAAGCATCACTATTATTATTGCTTACGGTAAGTGATTTAAACAAACTCTTTGGCATTTGTCCTGCGCCATATATGCTACACTCTTAGAAAAAAAGGTACAAAAATTGTAGTAGACTCAGATGTACATTTTAATACTTTTGACATGGGTACCACCCCATTGTCAGCATTTGTACCTTTTTTCTGACAGTGTACAGACGTGAATGATTTGTGAATAGGATTTGATTTTGATCTGCCACACTATAAAAATTGAAAAAAATACCACATACAGCACAGAAAGCACAGAAAGAGGACCTCAAGCCATGTTTAGGGACCAAAATATCATATAGAGACTAGGGTTGGGCTCTTTTAACTTAGGCCAGGAAGAAACCACCTAGCAACCACCCAGAACCACATAGCAACACACTAAAAAGACTACCTTTGCAAAGCAATGTCTTGACGACGACAAACAGCTCCATAGCAGTGAGTAAGAACCACTCAGTTGTTCACAGAATATGTAAACATCTAGTTTATTTTGTGATTGATCACCTTGACACAAACTCGTTCTGTTTATATTCAGCAGGCTGTTTATAAGACTATGTACCATAATCAACCTGTTGACTGAACTTACCGGTACCACACATTGAGCTTTAATATATAAATTAGTCATTTTATATATAAATTAGACATATTTCATTTATAATATAATACATAAATTAATATATTTGTGACCCTGGACCACAAAACCAGTCATAAGGGTCAATTTTTTATTATTATTGAGATTTCTACATCATCTGAAAGCTGAATAAATAAGCTTTCCATTGATGTTTGTTAGGATAGGACAATATTTGGACGAGATTCAACTATTTGAAAATCTGTAATCTGAGGGTGCCAAAAAATCTAAATATTGAGAAAATCGCCATTAAAGTTGACCAAATTAAGTTCTTAGCAATGCATATTACTAATCAAAAATTAAGTTTTGATATATTTACGGTAGGATATTTACAAAATATCTTCATGGGACATGATCTTTACTTAATATCCTAATGATTTTTGGCATAAAAGATAAATTACTGGTTTTGTGGTCCAGGGTCACATTTAAGATATATTATTATAATATATGAAATACATCAATATATATATAATATATGTGTGTGTGTTTGTGTGTGTGTTTATATATAAAAATGTGTATTTAAAAAAAACAAGGACATTATCCTGTAATTTTACATACATTTCCATTCACTTTAAAAACCAAACAATCATTCAACATTTCAATCATATTAATACAGTACATTGTGCATTATTTTCATGGATTTTTTTAAAAGTGTAATTTAGTACAACTGTAGACAGTTCAATTGATTTAATATGCTGTGCAGTCACAGGTCTTAGAATCTGACTATGAATTTTATAATCTTTATTTTAGCTATAAAAGCAATATCAAGGGTTGTAACTACACTATTCGGCCTGACATTGGGTAGTTTGCTATGTCCGTCTCTGAGGAGATCCTACATGTTTTAACAACTTAAGAGTTTGTACATGACCTGTGTGAAAGTTCATTTGTGAGTGATGCAGCAGCTACTATATAAACACGCCTCCACAAACAGCCGGTCACGAAGTGGAAATCATTCACAACTACGGCATCATCTGAAAGGTAACGTGAACCCACCATCACTCACCCAAAATACATCCGGGTAAACACTAATTGCACATTTTGGATGTTTGTGTGGGTGGTGATTATAAGCACTGTTATAAAGTTCAAAGAGTCTGTAATCTCGGACTATATGCGTCATGTCATCAGTGCCATCTGCATGATTTTGTGTAGGAGCCTGGCTTTTCTTCTAGCTGTGTTTAATATTAGTAACCGTAAACACTCATAGATTGTTCAGGTGAGTGGATTGTCAGTTTCCGTGGCAACAGAGGAACAAATGAGCATCTATGAGGAGTTCTTTGAAGGCCAGTGCCTATAATAATCCTGCGGAATGTAAAAACGAAACATTCTCCTTCAGGTGTTCCCTGAGATCTCAGAAACGCCCAGGATGCTCTGTCTGCTTTCGTTGTGCCTCAGGCCGCTCATTACCATTTAGAAGCCTGTAATATTATCACTGGGGACTTTAAGTAACATTTTCTGAGAACTGTCTTCAAACTACTCAAAATAGCACCAGCAGCAGATGTGGATACTGTTTCACTTCATGTATCACTCTTTGACGTCTCCAGACTGATTCAAATACCATGAGGTAAAAGTTCCAAAATATTGGAAACTATACACTACAGTTTGGGATCAGTAAGATTTTTTGTTTAGAGGAAATTATTACCATTATTATGTAGCAAGGATAAATTAAGACTTTTACATTGCTACAAAAGATTTATATTTCACATAAATGCTGTTCTTTTGAACTTTCTTTTCATTAAAGAATTATAAAAACACAATTTCTCTACAAATATTTATATAATATATATTAATTAGCACAACTGTTTTCAACATTTATAATAAGAAATACTACTTGAGCAGCAAATCAGCATATTATGATTTCTGAAGGATCATTTTACACTGAAGACTGGTCGATTCATCTGTTTGTTTACTTATAATATCTATCTATCTATCATTTCTTGTTTTTGTTTCTCTCACATTTTGCATCATGTAGCTATTTTGTAGTTAATTAAGTGTTTATATATTCTTTGAGCCATCACATTACTATTACATAAAATTGCCAACTTTTATCATTTTATATGTAATTTTTATATATATTTTATATATTTATATGCTTGTGTGTGTGTGTGTGTGTGTGTGTGTGTATATGTATTCATACATGTTTTTAGTATATATAAATAAAATATATATTACATATATTTCTTAAATATATAATATTAGTATACTATTATTATTATGATTGATGAAGTATTATTGATGAAGTAGGTTATAGTATTGGTCACACTGAAATTTAATTCTTGAAGAAGTTATCACATCGTGAAATATTACATAACCTAAACCCATTTGTGAAAACCTAAGTGTGCTGTTCTGGGCCTGATGTACCAGACCTCGCAGTTGCACTTCTCTAAAAAAACAGTACAGAAAGTAAGCAATGTGTTTTGCACGGAGATGCAAGCAACGAGAAACACCCAATTTCTTACATTTTGTTTCAACACATTTGATCATGATCATGCAAAAAGCGGATGCAGAGCCTCTAACTTTTACTGACACTTTTACAGAATTGTTGAAACAGTGTGTATAGATCGTGTTTGTTCCCTCAGGGTAGCAAACCAAGGCGTTCCTGAAAACACACTAATTTGAAAAGCCACAAAAATGTTGCAATATTGTGATATTAATCAGCATCTGAAGCGACATGCTTAAACAGTTAACAGTTTCAAAAAATAAAACAGAAACTTAGCAAGTATGCAAGGCATGTCACAGAGCGTGAGGGCTTTCCTGTCAAAGGTGGAGGGAAGGTCGCAAAACTAAACAGACATGTGCAACTCTAAAAATAACCCAAGGAACCAATCAACCGCACACAAGGCGGGCCCAGAAACCTCAGGTGTGCAGGTTACACCCATCCCAAGTGCATCTATAAAAAGCAGAAATGAAATAAGCAGAGAAGAAAGAATAGACGGCAAAAATTGAGACTAAGCTGAGATCTTTAGGACAAAGAGCCAGAAGATTTTCAAGAAAAACAAGAAGAACACCAAAAAAGATGTGCTCTGCATGCTCAAAACATCCTCAATCTGGTCTGGAAAGGTTTGGAGATGGAGAAAAGCCACCACTGACGTCGCCTTCCATCTCCCCAAAACCCTCCAGACCCCAAAGACCTCGTGCTCGACGGGTCCTTTACCCTCCTGGCCTGAGGAAGATCATGCCAAAAGAGGAGTCAGATCCTGCCAGACGCTGGCTGCTTTTGCTTTCCGCTCTGCTTTTTCTCCAAATCTACATGGAGGAAGGGCTCTGCGACACCCAGGGCGTCCCAGACCAACCGCAGGCACAGGACGATCAAAGCTCGACGCTTGAGGAGAATCCCTTCAGCCAGCCGCCTTCAGAGACAGACGTGGCTCAATGCTGGGGAATCAAACAGTCATGCAACTTGTACTGGGAAATGAAGAGCTGTTTCTGAGACCGGTGCCAAATGCAACAACAGTATGTGAATGCAAACATTCATGCTGAGCTGTACAGGATGCTCGGACGGCGGGCTGCAGGGGTTAGTCTATTCGCTGAGTGAGCTTTTCCAACTGTACTTGGCCACAAGAGTGCTGACGCTCACACACACAAGAGGGAAAAAAAGAAGGGGCCCTTCTGCAGAAACGAGCAACATGACTGGATGAACTCGTCTGAGCTGGACTGGATTTCCTGCATTCATTGAAGCGCCGCGCTGGGGTCGAAGCTCTGGCTGTAACCTGATATGCACATACGTCACTTCAGCGTAGGGGAAAGTGATGAATCACAGAGTGAAAAACAATCTCACACACTGCACTAAACGCTCTACAGCACTGAGACTCGTGTGTGTGTGTGTGTGTGTGTGTCTGGGAATGCTTCTGTCATTGACTGTAAAATATGTGTAATACTATGTGTGCGATTGAACGTGTTTCCTGGGGTTATTCATAATGGGTAAAAAAATGATTGTGTGATGATGTAAAATGTCTGTGCTCCGTCTGGATGTGTTGAGTCCTCCTTTGTCTGCTTAAAAATCACTGTATAATCGTTACAAAGACAACATACCAGCAATGATATGCATCATTAACCAAATAAATATGTAATTACATCTTTCTTTGTGAATGTTTTCTTTGTGAGTGCTCAATTAATCTTCAAATTCCTTGAAAAGCAGCAAAAGAAAACATGAAAACAAAATAAATAAATAAATAAATACATACATAGGTATACAGTATACAAACACACACATAAACACACACACACACAATAAAGTTTATCTAATTATTATGTACATTAAGCAGTAAAGAAAAATAAACAAAAAATAAATTCTGCTGTAAATAAACTGCAGAAAATGGTGGAGAAGAAAAAAATAAAAATGATAACAGAATAAGAATAAAACAGCATGATGGCTTTCAATTCAGTTTCACTTTGTTGTTTAGTTTTTGGTATGTACAGTAGTTGCATGTAACATCATGTCAGTTTGTTTTTGTTTTTTTACTTTTTTCTTGAGCAGAATGCATAATATTCAAGTGAAACAAGACATTCTAAATAGATGTGCATGTATGGAAAGTAAAATAATATAATAAAATTCAAAAATGTATATAAAACAAATCTAAACTTAAAGCTATTAAAACTTACTTTTTGTGTGAATTTTAATGGATTAATATATATACAGTATATATATATATATATATATATATATGTGTGGTATATCTATCTATTGTGTCAATTTTGGGGAAATCAATAAAGTTAATCTAATGTAATTAATGACTTTGTGTTGGAGCTATTATAACTGCAGAAAATTCTGAAGAAGGAAAAGTCGTATGAGGCATTTTAATTCAGTTTCAATGTACAGTCTATAATTGCATGTAACATTGTGTAGTTTTCATGCAAAGGGTTTTTAAATCTTCCTTTCAGGAAAATGAATCCACTCTATCATCATTTTACAAACCATACAAAGCCTCTCTGTCTGTAAATAAATGAAAGTCTAAAAACAAATCGTAACATCTAATAAAAGAACAACACACTGTCCAGACATGTTTATAACGACAGGTCAGAATGAACATTTTTATACAAATCAACTCACTGAAGTCAAGGTGCACATATTTCTTTTTTTAAACCAAACCCACAGCTTTAGCTTTGCTACTAATGTGTTATATGCTCTAGCGGCTAGCAGGTGAATGTGACGTTGATGGCCGACTGCACTATGGCAGCTAGTTTAATACAATTGTGCCACGTAAACATCAGTCTCATCACGTACACACACAAACTTTATCTTTCTATCTTCTGTAAACACACATTATCTGACCTCCCTCAGGCATCTGTGATGAAAGATATACTTGTATTTTAACGACAAGTTTCCTGTTAAATCTATCTGCCCTTCCTACATCTGAGCTAATGCAATATGACTTCTCTAATGATGACTGTCACTGTGTCATTATGATGAGACTAGTGTGTGAATGTATGAATCCAGCTGCTAGTCATAAACGTAACTCTAAAACCAAATGGACTGAATTCTACATCAAATCCTGTACTGCTATACGCAATAAGCATAATAATGAAACAAACAAAAAATTTCAAAAATATAGGTAAATTAGTATATTGTTGTGAAAAATATTTTAATATATTTACATTTTATATAGAAAATATTTAAATATATATATATATATATATATATTATTAACTAAAACTCAAAATATTGAACAATTTTGTTAAATGGAGCTGAAATAAAAGAGAAATATTGGATAGAAAAAAAAAAAAAATTATACATTTTGTCATGGCAACTTACTGAAATAAATGTAAGTTAAAGCACTAGATGTAACTGGAAATAAATAAAAACTAAAATTTAAATTTAAAAACTTAATCCAAATATTAATGTTTATTTTTTTTTTAAAAAACTAATAAAAAATAACAAAAACAATCTGTTATTAAAACAAACTAAATATCTAACTAAAATTGAAATGAAAACTTAAAATATATAAAAAATAATTCTTAAATTATTAAGTTAAATTCTTAAATTGTGAAATTAAATTCTTAATTACATTAAATTAAGTTTAATTATGAAATTCATTAAATTAAATACCTTTTTAATTAAATTAAATTAAATAAGACCTCACTAGTCACTCACTACTCACACATTACACTGCCTGAAACCCACCAGTCATCATTACATCATTGTGAAAACAACATGAGCCAAACACCTGTCTAAAATGAATGACAACGTGTAACACCTGTTGAGGCTAACAGAAAACCCCTTTAGCTCTCAAATTGTGTACGTGTGTGTTTTAGCATACATTACAGCTAAGAAGAGGAAGTCTTGATGACTTCATGCTTTCCCTTGAAGTTTTCTCATCTCTCATACAGAGCCGGTGTGATGCATTACATCTGCTTATGTTGTATACCTGCTTCGCTTTTATTGATTTCATGATAAATCATTCAACAAACTCATTGCAGTGATTTCTTCACGATCATTAGTCATTTGGTTCATACCAAATTATAATGATTCCTACAGAATGCATCAGTCTGGTTCCCAAAAGATTCATTCATTTCCTTACACAGAATTTGATTTGAATTTAAAATGTATGAAGCTTTCAAGACAGACCAACTGTGACCCGTGAGGTTAAGCAATGCACTTCTGAAGAAGTCAGTGTGACTTAGAGCCAGGTGAATTATCAGTTGAGTTGAAAGTGACCCTGTAACTCAGCTGGTAGAGTACTGCATTACAAACGTCACAGGTTGAATTCTCAAACAAAACACACAAATGAATAACCTGAAAGCACTGTTAGTCCCTGTGGATAAAGCTTTCTGCCAAATGCGTAAGTGCATGATCCACCCTTGTCTAAAATTGCAGACTTGCTGATAGTTAATTGGGGGTCAAATATTTAGATGTCTTTGAATTCTTCAGACACATGAGATGCCTTAATCCGTATGACGCCATGTTTGTCAGACACACAGAGTTCTCAAACCTTCTTTGACAACTGAATTGTTTAGAAAAGGTCAGACATTGTCATTCCTACACAATGAGGAAGCATTCCGATCTATAAACAGACACAGATCTATAATAAAGAGATCTATTTTAAGACTTCATAAACATTTCATTGTGTGCTCCTTTGTCATCTTTATGCTCTTTAGCACTTTTATGCTAAAATAATATTTTATATTAAATTATCATGAAACCTGTTGAGATGTCTGCCATCTTAAAAATTAAAAAAATGTAAATAAATAAATAAGAAAATATATTTTGCACATTTAAGAAAATTATATTTAGCAAATTTATATTTATATCATATTATATTTACATATTTAGCTAATTTAAGCCAATGTAAACTTCTCTTTTGGACCATTAAGACTTATTTATATTTATTTTAACTAGTGCTGTCAAATGATTAATTGCGATTAATCACATCCAAAATAAAAGTTTTTGTTTACATAACATATGTATGTATGCTGTGTATATTTATTATGTATATATAAATACACACACATGCATGTATATATTTAAAAAAATATGTTGTTTATATATTAAATATTTATTTATAATATTAATTATATGAATATAAATATAGACATGTAAATACATGTAAATATTTTCAAAATATATACTATATGTGTGTGCATTTACAGTATATATACATAATAAATATACACAGAATACACACATATTATGCAAACAAAAACTTTTATTTTGTATGCGATTAATCATGATTAATCGTTTGACAGCACTAATTTTAACATTATCATGCATTAAAAAATGAATGGTATTAACTGATATTAATATATTAGAATAAGCTTAATTTTATTTTGCAAAACATAATCTTATTTATTTTATTTTATTTGATTTTGGCGTGAAAAGGAACATGTTTTTTGTGAGATCCAACTTTATTCAACTCTAATCAAACTATATGCAATGCACTAAAATGAGTTTGAATGAAACTGAATGAAGAAGTAATTAAGGCCCACTGTAAATACAGGTAGCTACTGTATGTGAAGGTTTAACAGTCCGCCCCCTGTCTTTAATTGATTGGCATTGCTGGTAAATGACATTGAACTGTCATGATAATCAGCACGTAGACACTTGGCATGAAGGACACGCTGTAATGAGAATTAAAAGCGAACAATGACCCACATCTCGCTAACAAACCAAGAACTCAGATGCTCACTGTTCTGCCTGTCAAGTTGCATCTGTTGCCTTCGCAAAAACACAAGCTCAGTCAAACATGCTCATGAGAACTGTTCTCTTCTGTTACTGAGAATCTACACTACAGTCACACCAGATTAAACTCAGAGCTCCGGATGAGTCTGCATTAGATCACACTGACTGGTGCAGCCACAATGCTGTTTAGTATGGAAGCCCATTTCCACCACAGAGTGAATGAATGAATGAATGATTGTAGCTGATTGTGACTTGTGAGTTTCCATCTCACAATTATTAATTATTTCCCTGAGTTCTGAGCTCCCAGCTGACCAGAATAACCTATGTTATAAGTATGTTTTGCTAATGTTCCTTGTGAAAACGTTACTTCTGAATGTTCTCTGACCATCCAAAACGTCCAATGTTTTTGGTTATGGGAACATTAAAGGTGCCATAGAATGTAAAACTATATTTACCTTGGCATAGTTGAATAATAAGAGTTCTGTACAAGGAAATAACATACCATGAGCCTCAAACACCATTGTTTCCTCCTCCTTATGTAAATCTCGTGAATAAAAAAGACCACTGAAAACAGGCGAATTATAACATAACACCGACTGTGACATTACAGTTGGAATCACTAATAGTTACGCCCACAACAAATGCATAAACCCGCCCATGTTCTATGCCAGCCGCCAGCCGAACCATCAGAAGTTCTGCAGGTATTGTGAAGAAACAAGCGAGGACAACAGTGAACATGGCAGATCATGGAAATAAATGTTATGTTCCAGGCCGTGCAGGGGATGTGAAATGCAGGGATGGGTTGGTGTCTGTATTCAGAAAGGCACGGAAAGCAAATAACGCGTTCTAATAAAATAACGCCAGCCACTAAAGGGACATGGTTAGCTCCTTGCTAGCGGTAGCCTGTTACATTACAGTGCATAAGATTTCACTTACCACATAAACAGAGTAAGGAGAGATGACTGAGGATGATGGCCAATGATTTACAGATCCTGAGCACCACTGACAAGCATCTGATCTTGTAAAATGTGTGGTAAGTACTGCTGCTCCATAGTATAAATAGAGTATGTGCGATGCGAATCTCAAAAGTGAAAGTGAAAGTAAAAAGCGATCGTGCATCCGAAAGCAGTTTCAATGCCCCGCATATTAATAGCGGCTCCCTGATGCCCGCATTTTATTTACAGTATAATTACCCAACGATATAACTGTGCGAGAAAGTATTGAAATATATATTTTCCCTTTGCTTCCTTCCTGTGAGCTACTGAAATGAGCGCACTGTGAAACAGCCAATCAGAGCAGAGCTTAACATTATTATTCATGACCCTTCCAAATAAGGTAATAACAGACCATTTCATTCTGGGGAGAAATGCTAGGGTTGTAAATGGACATGTAAAACTGTTTTTGGAGAATGTTTGCACTCTAAGCCACATACCTTCTATGTAGATATCAGAGAACAATTTAAAATATTGTATCAATGCAGTCTATGGCACCTTTAAAGGAAACGTTCCATTTTAGAACTTTGCAAACCTTACTAGGACGTTACTTTTGAATGTTCTCTGATCATTCTGAAACATGTAGGCTAGTAACATTTAAAAAACATTAGATTAACATCCAACTAAAAGGTTTCGGGTCCAACAATGTATAAATAATGTTTTTGTGCTAATGTTTTGATAACTTTATTAAAGACCAGATAACACTGAACAAATGTTCTACTGGAAGAACCTTTGTTCATAACTTTGAGAGAACCTTGTCAGACCGTTGAAGACTGTTGTCAGAATGTTCTGAGAACGTTCCTTGTTACCTGAGCTGGGTTTACATCTCGTTCTCGCAAATGCTTTTTTTTCTTCCACAGAATAAGAAATAAATGAAAGTTATACTCTCTATCCCACAGTTTATATCTTGCAATTTTTTTCTCAGAATTGTACGAGTTTCTGTCTCGCAGTTATGAGATTATATCTCGCAGTTCTTTTGTTCTCAGAATTGCGAGAGGCAAAGTCCGAATTCTGACATATCAATTTAGAATTGTGAGAAAAAAGCCAAAATTATAAGATAAAGAGATTGCTTCTTCCTTGGAGGAAAGCGCGCTTCCATAGTTTAGCGATAACAAAATTGTTCTATGCATGATTAAACTCAGATACTTGAAAGAGCACAATGTTAAAGTCACCACATGCCGAGCTACATTGCTTCACACCACTGAAACCATAAGTCATACAAGCTCGACGCCCACACCCACGAGCTTATTCTCTCTCATACCTTGAGCGTTAATTTTAGTACGGTGACGCAAAGCCTGTGAGGCCCTTCCTAAAGTAAACATGCCAGGCCTGAGGTTTCACCCGGAGCAGACATTCCCCACAGACCACAGAAGATAAGTTCATTCATATCATGAAGCTAATGACAGGTACACAGTGGAATTAGTCCATATGAGGCCACAACCGCTTGCACGAGGAATCCTCATAAAAATTCACATTTGATGGTGCAGTGCATCTCAAGTGACCCACTTAGGCTACTAACCAACTAGCCGTCTGCTGCAAGTTCAGAAAAAAACTGTATGTCTGGACTAGCACTATTAAAAAATCTGTGGAAAAAAAAATGCAAGATATAAACTCAGAATTCTAGATAAAAGTTCACAATTCTGACTTTTTTTCAGAATTGTGAACATTTATCTAGAATTCCGAGTTTATATATCACATTTGTTTTAGATATAAACGCAAAATTCCTCTCAATTCTGGCTTTTTAGAATTCTGTGTTTACATCCCGCAATTTTAACTTTTTTTCTCTCAGTTCTGAGATTACATCCCCGCAATTCTGTTTTCCCCCTCAATCATCACAATCAATTTCTCACAATTCAGACGTTTCTTCTCTGAAGTGTAAGTTTTCCTGAGGAAATTCTAATAAACTACACTGTGGGTGCTTGACCGAAAACATTTTTTCTCTCTCTCATCTAAGATAAGGCTTGGGAAATCTCAAGTTGTTGCGTGTTACGGCTGTAATCAGTAGCTACGTGGGAAACAAGACAACAGTGATTAAAAAAAAACATAAATTAGGTGATGCAAGTTTAATGAAAAAGGCATTTGCCAAAGTCTTAGTTTTATGTTCAGTTTAATGTATTGCCCCATAATCACATCAAAAATGTTACTGTAAAATGATGCCTCTATTTCAAGTTGTGGTGAAAATTCCAAGGAACACAGCAAATACTATACCACCTATTCAGGCACAGTGAGTATAGCTTGAGTCACTGATGTGATTCTACACTGAAGAAAAATGATGTAGGATTTACTTTGAAACGATTTTCACTCAGAAGTTGCTAAATTTAATAAATTATTACAAAGAAACAACAAGTAACAAATTAAATCATTATTCACAACTGTTAATACACTAATTAATCAATTTAATAAAATTGCATTTAATTTATGTGGATTTAAACACACTAATGCAACATCAGATAAATCTACTGAAATATGAATGTTTTCTAAATCTAATCTAGAATCTAAATTGTTCATATTAAGTAATTTGTTCATATTAAACTGTGTGCATTTGGGTCAGTGATGTGATGCTCTATTAATTTATTAAAAAATACATTTAAAATGCTGTGTAAAAATGAATTAAATACACTTTTTGAATTGAATAAACCTGATGAGCATGTTTTCAAATGAAAACTCATCAAAACTCACCTAAAAGATGTGTAGGCATAATTTTCCATAAATGAAAGAAAAGGAAGTTATCTGAAAAGGTCTTGTTCCAAAAGTTTTTTTTTGCCCTTGTACTGTAGTGCTAAAGATTTTTTTTTTTTTTTTTTTATGTATGTATGTATGTAGCCTATGTATTTATTTATTTGAAATATGTTTATTTTTGCAAAACTTTTATCCTCCAAAATCAGTGTGGCAGCCATTGGGGGACGACATTATGTCATGTGATATATAGCCTAATTAATAATTAATATATCGAGGGGTGAGAGGGGCTTAAGTGACATTTCACCAACTTTACAGGAGGGCCAAAACAAAAATTTGACCATAGTTTGATCTGACTTTGTGTACTGATTTCAATTGTTTATAATACAAATTTGTACACTCATGACAGTACTTTTGCCAGTAAAAGAGCTCATTAAGAGCTTTCATTTGATATATATATCTCCATTTCACTGAAAATGTCACTTACGCCCTTCTGGTTCTCACCCCTCGATATATAGTTTTCGACAGGGTTTTCAAATATTTTAATAACCAAAGATCGATTAGATGTTAGTGTGCGATTTTTACTTTTCAAATATGCAAGTTATGCCGCTTGTACTTTTCATTAGCCTATATGATTATCGGCCTTTGCCTACATCGAGGAAGACATTATAAAACTTTTTTCCCCCAATATTTAAATTTAGATACCACAAGTAGCCTATATCAAAATGCAATTAAATGCAATTAATATATTAAATATATTATATAATATATAATATGAATATATTATAAAAACTCAAAAAAAATGACAGAAAAGTACCTCTACTTTTACATACATAATTTAACAGACGTTTATAAATAAATAAATATATATGTGACCCTGGACCACAAAACCAGTCTTAAGTCGCTGGGGTATATTTGTAGCAATAGCCAACAATACATTGTATGGCTCAAAATTATCAATTTTTCTTTTATGCCAAAAATCTTTAGGATATTAAGTAAAGATCATGTTCCATGAAGATATTTTGTAAATTTCTTACCATAAATATATCAAAACTTCATTTTTGATTAGTAATATGCATTGCTAAGAACATCCTTAGGACAACTTCAAAAGCGATTTTCTCAATATTTGTATTTTTTTGCACCCTCAGATTCCAGATTTTCAAATAGTTGTATCTCGGTCAAATATTGTCCTATCATAACAAACCATACATCAATGGAAAGCTTATTTGTTCAGCTTTATACATTCACGATGTATAAATCTCAATTTCGAAAAATTTACACTTAAGACTGGTTTTGTGGTCCAGGGTCACATATAAAAAATAAAGGTCAGCTAACTGAAACTCATTAGGCCTATATAGGCTAGGCTAATTCACACATGAAAAATAATAACATAAAAATACTTTATGGAGTTTTTTTTTTAAATCAGTCAAACAATAAGTAGCCTAAGTAAGTAAGTAGCCTAAGTAGGCTAAGTAAGTAAGTAAATACAAAAATAAATAAAAGTATTTAAAATCTAACGCAGTGTGATCCTATGATTTTTGGTTTTAAAATGAAAATACAATTTGACAAATGTATCTTTTTGCTTTTATATAACCTTTTTTATTTTCTACTGAACTAACTGAAGTCAAGCATACTTAGCTATTGACATTTGTTGAGCTCATATATTAATGTAAAACGTTGGAATTTTTGGCTAAAACCATGTATTTTCCGTCTCGCCCGAAGGTGTGGCTTTACTTATGGGCGTCTCTTAAAAGCAAAACATATAAACCTCACGCTGAAGTTAGAGAAGTCACTTTTGAGAAGCAGAGACACAGAGCACCTAACGCATAGGCTCCTGGAACTGACCTGAACTAGCAATGTACACCAGATCAGACAGCCTGCTCTTCTCGCTACCGACAAATGCGTTCTTCCAGCCGCAGTCGCAGTTTGATTTCAGACAGATGATGCCGCGCAACACCGAGCCGGAGATCTTCACCTTCGAGCGGATCCCGGAGCCGCAGCAGCCGGCGTTCCCTCCCCGCGGAGCCGCGGTGCGCCCGCGCAAGAGGAACACCCGCGTCATGTACCCCTCCAAAGTGCGCAAATATCTGCCGCCGGCCGAGAAGAGCCCCGCCAAGCGCTGGCTGCTCGTCCTGTGCCTGGTGGTCTTCATGCAGATCTACACGGAGGAGGGATCCGTCGAGACCACGCAGAGTGAAGGACCGACCTTCACCGATGCAACTTCGTGCAGTGTTCTCCCCTTCCAGTCTGCTGATGAGCAAGCCAGAGAAATGATGGGCAGCTGTCCTGAGGACTTCAGCCCGATGTCTCATCAGCAGCTCCGGTCTTGCAGCGAGGAGAAGGAGGAGAACTCCTGGCTTCTGAACACTACATGCCCGAGCTCAATCTGGGAGGAGGACATCAACACTTTCAACCAGCAGAGCCGGAGGAATGGATACGTGGTGGCCCTTCTCTACCCAGTGTACCATAGACTTGGCACAGAGAACTGAATGAACTCAGAATCAAGTTTGTGGACTAATGAAGTTCACTGAACCTTCTTGGAGGAGAAAAACAGGCTCCTTTGTCACCCAAGTCGTGCCTGGAGAACCCAGCTTGCCTCCACAGAGTGGGACAAAGTGATGGAAAACACAAGTTGAGGAGACATCCGATGGACTTGAATGATGAAGAAACTTTATAATGGAATGAAACGGCTCATTTAGATTTACTTGAAAATGTTTCACCTGAAGTGTAGCCTCACAAGTAGACCTGTTGTACGTCTAAACTCATGAGGGTGTCACAATGACCATTTGTGTTGCTGAACGCTGCCGCTCGCAGCAATACTTGAATCTCACATTGAAGATTATTATCTGTGTGATATATGAAGAAATATTTGTTTTAGCTATTTATTTAATGTTATTTATTTATTGTTATTTGCTTATTTATTTCCTATTGTCTTGTGAAAATAAACTGACATTTGCATCTACAATTCTTATTTACTTATTCATTGTCTTCTTGTAATATTATTAGAATGAACTGTGGTCTCACAAACTTGGTTCAAAATACTGTGATTTCTCAGTGCCACATCTAAAGGTACAATACTCAAACAAGAAATATGAAAATATATATATGATTTATTACGTGTTGTGCATGCATGAACACTTACGATGATATGGCTCTTTAAAAAACTATCTGTTTGTGGATTTGATTGAAATATTAGAACAGAAATACTTTGCTAATTACTCTTCAATTTTGAGTTTTTTGTTAGAGTTTAAGAGATAATAACCATAATATTAACACTAGTAATAATTATTATGAGCATTATAAAAGTGAAAATGTGTGAGGTACAATAATGTTCATATGATGAATAAAGCTGCAATGATCGTAATAATGTTTTGTGTCATTCTTCAAATGTTTTGCCATGAAGGTCACTTTAAAATGTGGCGAAATCTAAAAATACCAGTTCTAATTATTATTATATAATAATTTGACTGAATCACTCTGGCTTCTTTCAGTTACACTAATGAATGTTATTTTAAAAGATCGTGCCTAAATAACTCATTGAAGTAACAACTCGATATGTCACCTTTTTAGAGTGTATCATTAACCAAACCTCACTGACACATTCTTAAAAAAAGACATAATGAGTGAGTTTTAAGGGAAAATACAGTGCTTTGTCAATCTAATGCATCATACCTTAATTTGGAGATGGTCGGATATTACAGAAATATAAATTAGGGGAATGACCAGATCATCAAAAGTCATTGAAAATAAGGTCAACAGTTCATAGATGACACATTGTTTCATCTACTATTCTCCACAATCAGTCTTTACTGCTTAGAGAACATCAGTATTACTACATGAGTTTTAAAAGAAATAATAAACAATAATGTGGTAAACTGTAAAAATCAAATAGTGGCATTATTGTATTGTTTCAGTCATAACAGGATATCATGGCTGTGCAAGTTTTTATGTTAGAGTCCCAGAGATATTCACCATAGTATTAACACCAGTAATGAATATTATGAGCAATATAAAGATGAAAATGTGTGAGGTACAATAGTACAATTGCCTGCGATATTACACTTTCATATTGTTTTAAAGTTGCTTAATAAGGTCTCTGCATGCTTTAAAGACTAAATTATGTTTTTGGTATGATTGTTTAAAAAGGTTTTCTTACACATCCTGGGCCTTACATGTTGCTTTCACTCTTAGGATGACTATAAATGTCAATTCTCAGAAATCTCCTCTTACGTACTTATTAGACACACAAACACATATACAGATTCTCATATTTAAAAATGTATTTATTCTCAAAAAAAAAAAAAAAAATAGTGTTTACAAGTGTATGACCCTGGCGGAAATTGTGGCCAGCAGGCGGAAATTGTGGCCAGCAGCCCACAAGGAAGCCTTGTGGGAGATTCCCCGATGCACTTCCTCTCCAATGCGCATAAACAAAACCATTTACTTTCCACAGCCACAAATTTAAATAGATATATGGTTTACATTTGAACTCCCCCAAACCAAACACACACTCTCCCCGTGCACGCAAACCTCCTGGTTTTCCTTCTTTTGTCCTTTCATCCCTGCCGTCTCTCTCTGTATGTGTCTGTGAGCTGGCATTCCAGAGCCGTGAGTCAAATGGCACCACATGCTCTGAATGAATCCCGCCTACTGCCCTGAAACCCAAGAGCTACAACATGAAAAAAGATACCGTGCTAAGAAAAGAAGAGAAAAGGAGAATTCCTCCCATGGCCAAGGTGTGTCCGGCCTGTTGGGGCTTGATCAAAGACCGACTGTACAAAAAGTCCAAACCGTACCTTGACACGTACCTGTATGCTCACACAGAAACACTGCAGAAATGCCACAGGTGATCTTCTAGAGCTCTATGACTCTATTAGAATAACCTGCACATGTTTGGCCTCAACTCCGTGCCAAATTGTCATTTACAGTTAGTCCGATCAAACCTCAGCATGACTTTGAGAGTGTGTAGAGATACCTTGGAGCGCATAAACAAAATCTGGCAACATGCAATATAAATCATGTTCCTGAATGTGAATGTTCAAGCATTTTTAGCAAAATACAATCTCATAAATCTCATGTGCAAAAGTTTATCCTTTTTTAATGAGAACGCTGTAATCATATTAAATGTTTGGCACAATCAGTAATATTTTTGCACTTTTAAGTCAAAATGGTTTATCATGTTGTACAGTATGGGCTTGAGGTTTCTGCAGTTACACTCTTAAAAATAAAGGTTCTTTATTGACGTCTATGGTTGCATGAAGAACCTCTTTCCATTCCACAAAAGGTTATTTTTATAGTGTAAAAAGGTTATTTAGATTTTATTCTTCAGGTTCTTTTAAAAATTGTTCACTAAAAGGTTCTTTGGAGAACCAAAAATGTTTCTTCCATGGCATCTCTGCAAAACTTTTTGAACCTTAATTTTTAAAAGTGTACTGCACTTCATTTTCGCTAGATATTTTTCTTAAGAAGCACAGTTTTAGTCCGTTATTCTCTGAACAGAGGAATTGGTTAGTTGACTTGATCATTCACACTCATAAATCCATTATTTCAGAGTGAACAATTCTCTCAGACAGCCTGATCTCAGATAAGGGGCTTTCGCACCGTGTAGGCTAGTTCTACACTAGGAACTTAGTAGGAACTTGACAGCATACATATTTTAACATGGCGTTTCGTATGCATTTGGCCAATCAGCATACACGTACGTCACTGATAGTTCCTATTGAATTGATTTAGACCCTATTCCAGTGATCTCAAACTCAATTCCTGGAGGGCCACAGCTCTGCAGAGTTTAGCTCCAACCAGCCCCAACTCACACCTGCTTGGAAGTTTCTAGTAATCCTGAAAACCTTGATTAGCTGGATCAGGTGTGTTTGATTAGGGTTGGAGAAAAACTGTGCAGAGCTGTGGCCCTCCAGGAACTGAGTTTGAGACCAATGACCTACTCTGAAGTAGGAGCTAAAATAGTTCCCCCAAATGAAGTTCCTGGAACTAAAACCATTCCTAGTTCCTGTGGTGCGAACACGGAAAAAGCGGGTACTTCCACCAATAGTTGTAGGAAATATGAAAAGGTTCATCTTGTGCAAAAGCCCCCATAAGGCGCTTTCGCACCACATAGTTCTAGGAACTTAGTTCTATAAACTAGCCAGCATTCCCCCCTCATGCCGTTTTCCTGGTTACATTCGCACCGGCAGCAGGAACTCTGAAGCGGCTGACAGCAACGTCTTTATTAGCGGCATTTACAAATATCAACAACCGGTGAATAGAGAATGCTGTTATCTGTGATCATTTTTGTTGTGTGTCGTGGGTTTCGTGATAACGGAGATGGAATATAAACGAACGATTTACGTGATTGAAAGAGCACAAAAATCTGACTAAATCTCCTGTGACAACTTGCAGTGTTAGCTACATATGATCGAGGCTGAGAAAAGAACAACGCTGCAGACAACAGGTAGCTAAATGCTGTTATCGCTGTTTTCAGTATTCGTGGAGTGAACATTTTTACATGGCTTTTTAAAAATGCCGGGTAGCCGGTGTTTCGTATGTGTTCAGCCAATCAACGTACACTTACGTCACTGGTAGCTCCTATAGAACTGTTTTATGCTGCCTTCACGTGCTATCGGAATTATCGTAAATACGAGTTTCCTAATCGGAAATTGGACGTGAACGGCCTCTCAAGTCGTATTTACTACTGGGAAATTCGGATATAATTTTGATACCCGAGTTTCCGAGTTGGGCGTGTCATAAACTTTAAACATGGTGGAGGGGACAACCATTGCTGCTGTCAATGCTGTTCTCACAACAACTACATCCCTTTGTCTTGTTGCTAAAGTAGTGTATTTATAGGCTAGATATGAACGATCATTCAAAGCATATTGTATGTTTTATAAGCAGTGAAATAAGCAGGTTTGACCAAAATTCCATGTATAGCGCGGTGAATGTTTATATGATTGTCAACCAATGGGATGCTACATTTTATTCTTTCCAACATTAAAGCACTTGAATACGACAAGCTCGTAATCACGAATTCATAAGTGGGAAATAGGAAATTTCCGATAGCACGTGAAGGCAGCATTAGACCCTACTCTGAAGTAGGAGCTAAATTAGTTTCCCCAAATAGAGTTCCTAGAACTAAATCTGTTCTTAGTTCCTGCGGTGCGAACATGCCAAAAAGGGGGAATTCCGCTAAATAGTTCTAGGAATTATGAAAAGGTTTTCTGCTTCTAGTGACTGCTGCTAATGTGGGTTTGGTTCCCAGGAAACCCTTGAAAGCAATTTAAGTTGCTTTGCATAAAAGTGTGTACTAAATGCTTAAATGTAAGTATAAATCTTTAAAACACACATTTCATGCAGCTATTCACCTTAACAGAACTGTAGCCGGCATAGTTAAATAATGAAAGCAATATACAGTATCAGTCAGAAGTTTGGAAAAACATGACTGAATAAATATCACAGTTTCATTGATAATTATAAAATCAGCATATTAGAATGATTTCTGAACGATCATGTGACTCTAAAGACTGGAGTAATGATGCTGAAAATTCAGCTTTGTGTCACAGGAAAATAATTATATTTTAAAATGTATGAAATTAGTAAACCGTTATTTAAAAATAGAATAATATTTTGCAATATTATTGTCATAAACTGAGCCGGAAACAACAGGTAAGTGGATTAACAGGATGATTTATTGACAGGAATGGTTGCAGGTCGTGAGGAGCAAATGGCAGGTGAGAATAAAGGAGTAAAAGTCAGTTCAATGGGTCTTAGCTGAATGCTAATGGTTGTTTGCCGTTGCAGGATCGTTGGAGAGCGGGAACCAGGAACAAGGGAGACTTCGCTGGAGAATAACGGAACGAATGATTGGAGTCCGAATGGTAAGTATACACGGGTGCATACGGGGTCTGGGAACAGTTCAGGGGCGCGAACAGTAGACCGGACAGTGAGTGTCTGAGTGAAGCGTGTATTTGAAGGAGTGCTGATTGATAGCTGCAGGTGCGGGTGATTAGTAGTCTGGTGACAGGGATCTGGTATGTGTCGGAGCTGGTGACTGATGGATCCCTGACAATACGCCCCCCTCTGGAAGGCGTGACCCCGCGCCATACAACATCCAGTCGGGGGGGGGCGCTCTGGAGGCCTCAAGGAACAAGGAGACCTGACAGACGGCCTCCGGGGCGGCGCCTGTTCCGGGACCCAAGGTGGAGCAGGGAGGTCTGGGAGCCACAGAGGAGCAGGGGACTCGGACGGCCATGGCGGGTCAGGGGACTCGGGCGGCCAAGGCGGGTCAGGGGACTCGGGTGGCCACGGCGGGTCAGGGGACTCGGGCGGCCACGGCGGGTCAGGGGACTTGGGCGGCTACGGCAGAGCAGAGGTTTCGGGAGGCCATGGCAGAGCAGAGGATTCGGGAGGCCATGGCGGGACCGCCTCCGAGGCCGTGGCCCCAGCCCCCGCCCCTATGGCTGGAGCCCTACTACCCCCCCAAAAAAAATTCCTTAGGGAGAGTAGGGGCTCGATCCGGCAGTCCCACTGTAGGAACGGGCACTGGAGGGCGCTCTGGCGGTGCGGGCTCTTGGGGGCGCTCTGGAGGCGCGGACACTGGAGGGCGCTGCCGAGGAGCGGGCACTGGAGGGCACTCTAGATGCGCAGGCACAGCACAGCGCTTTCGAGGGACTGGCACTGGAGCGTGCTCTGGGCTTGAGTCAGCGGCGGCCGGCGGGGTTGCCACAGGAACTGCCGGCGGGCTTGGATGGACCGCGGACGGCGGGCTTTAGAGAGCCGCGGACGGTGGTGCTGATTTCCCCGCGGACGGCGGGGTTCCGGATCGGGATCGGAGACTCTCCAGGTTGGAGGTGTCTGGGAGCTCCATCGGCTGGTGGTACGTGATCCCGAGCCGGAACAGTGTCATAAGGACCTCACTGTCGAGGGTGCTGGCGAGGGCGAGCGGCATGAATGCCCTCATGAAAGTGAGCGGTTCGGCTCGTTCATCCATTTACAACCCCAAATCAGAAAAAGTTGGGACAGTATGGAAAACGCAAATAAAAAAAGAAAGTAGTGATTTCTAAATTTACTTTGACTTGTATTTCATTGCAGACAATATGAACACAAAATATTTCATGTTTTGTCTGGTCAACTTCATGTCATTTGTAAATATACATCCTTTCCTGTCATTCAGACCTGCAACACATTCCAAAAAAAGTTGGGACAGTAAAGCATTTACCACTTTGTAATGTTGCCATTCCTTTTCACAACACTTAAAAGACGTTTAGGGACTGAAGACACCAAGTGATGAAGTGTTTCAGGTGTAATTTTGTCCCATTCTTCCTGCAAACAAGTCTGCAACTGGGCAACAGTACGGGGTCTTCGTTGTCGCATTTTGCGCTTCAAAATGCGCCACACATTCTCTATTGGAGACAGGTCGGGACTGCAGGCAGGCCAGTCAAGTACCTGTACCCTCTTCCTCCGCAGCCAGGACTTTGTAATGTGTGCAGAATGTGGTTTTGCATTGTCTTGTTGAAATATGCATGGACGTCCCTGGAAAAGATGTCTTCTTGAAGGCAGCATATTGTGCTCCAAAATCTCTATGTACTTTTCAGCATTAATGGTGCCATCACAGAAGTGCAAGTTACCTTTACCAAGGGCACTGACACAACCCCATACCATGACAGACCCTGGCTTTTGGACTTGTTGCTGGTAACAGTCTGGATGATCCTTTTCTTCTTTGGTCCGGCACACGGCGTCCATTCCTCCCAAAAAATACCTGAAATACTGATTCATCTGACCACAGTACACGTTTCCACTGTGTGATGGTCCATCCCAGATGCCTCCGAGCCCAGAGAAGTCGACGGTGCTTCTGGACACTGTTAACATAGGGCTTCCTTTTGGCACAGTACAGTTTTAACTGGCATTTGTGGATGTAACTACGTATTGTGGTACTTGACAAAGGTTTGCCAAAGTAGTCCTGAGCCCATGTGGTGATATCGCTTATAGATGAATGACGATTCTTGATGCAGTGCCGCCTGAGGGATCGGAGATCACGGTTGTTCAGCTTAGGCTTGCACCCTTGTCCTTTACGCACTGAAATTCCTCCAGATTCCTTGAATCTTTTAATTATTTTATGCACTGTTGAAGGTGAAATATCCAAATCTCTTCCTATCTTTCTTTGAGGAACATTGTTTTTAGACATTTCAATAATTTTCTCACGTATTTGTTGGCAAACTGGTGATCCTCGGCCCAACTTTTTCTGATTTGGGGTTGTATTTGAAGGAGTGCTGATTGATAGCTGCAGGTGCGGGTGAATAGTAATCTGGTGACAGGGATCTGGTGCGTGTCGGAGCTGGTGACTGTGATGGATCCATGACAATTATGGTTTTTACAGTGTTTGTGATTAAATAAATGCATCCTCTGTGAGCATAAGAGACTTCTTTTAAAAACATTAATCTTGAAGCTTTTTGACTATCATTTCTTAGCAATCCTATTACTCAGCATCAGCAATATTCTGTTGCTTGTCCTGAAACCACTGTGAATTGTGCTGTTAATGCATAATTTGGTGTTGTAATATGTACATTTAGCCTATGTACTCGTGCTGTTTTCAAAGGCATGTATGGCATTATTGAAATGACTCTGAGGTCTGAAGATGGCTAATTAAAGAGAAGAATGAGAATATTGCTTCGTGCTGATGGAATAGTCAAAATGTAGAGTAATGTTAATGTAATTCTGGAGTAAGACGTGTGAACTGATACAACACACACATCAGGTTTTATGAATGTAACTGTTGTTCTAGAAATGTAAAGAATGAGAAAACTTAAGGAAATGATAAGGTTTAAAAAGGAAGATGATATAAATCTGAGTAAGCTGTGAACTGAATGAGTGAAATCATTCCGGATGAATGACAACTATGACAAGGCAAACATAGAATGGGGTGAGTCCCAAAATTGCATATGAATAAGTCATTTAAATCTGTTTAGGCAAAGGAGCACACAGGAAGGAAACTGATGTAATCATGATTTTTCAGAGCTACGCTATGTTGTGTAAGGTTTCATAATTCTTTGTGTCAACATTTTTTACAATTACAGTAAAACCACTGAGACTAAAGGTAGGCACAACCACAACCCGAGTTTCATAAAGACTGAAATCATCCGTGAAAGGTGTGTGTGAGAATTTCTGTCATGCTTTCATTCACCACTTTCTCTTTCTCTCCCACACACACACTGAACAAGATTTTCGTGTAATTTTACAGGTTTTTTTGGAAGTATTTTTTTACTTTGCAATGAAAAACTGCAGATATTCCCTGTGTGACACTTCATATTTGAAGGGTTTCTTGTTTTTTTATTTGTTTTTGATGTATATTAGGGATTTATTTTACATTTTACGTTGTTAAAGTAATGTTTTATTGCATTATTTTACTCTCTACTAAAACACACTAACACTCTCTATTCTATTTCTATTCTATCTATTTTTTTTCTTTTAATATATATATATATATATATATATATAGGCCTAATACACAAAAAAAATTGACACAAGCAGTCTCTATACTATTTCTATTCTATCTACATGTTTTCTTTTTATTATTAAAAAATGTGACCCTCTAACACTAGTGTTCTCTATTCCTTTTCCATTCTATCTACTTATTTTATTTTATTTGTTATAAAAAACATGACCCTCTGACACTAGCACTCCCTGTTCTCTTTCTATTACATCTACTTGTTTTCTTTTATTTATTATATAAAATTGACCCTCTAACCCTAGCAGTCTCTATTCTATTTTGTTTTCTATTTTTTAATTTTTTTTAAAACGTTGACCCTCCAACACCAGCTCTCTCTATTCTATTTATATTCTATCTACTTGTTGTCTTTTTATTCGTTATAAAAATAATAATAACTTGACCCTAACACCAGCTCTCTCTATTCTATTTCTATTCTATATACTTCTTGTTCTTTTTATTTATAAAAAAAAATAAAAACTTTGCTAGGTGTACTGTGTTAGACTGTCCAGGACTTGTCACAGCACTTACATATTGTTGGTCTTTTGTTGGTTTGATTGCTTCTACTTTCCTCATTTGTAAGTCACTTTGGTTAAAAGCATTTGCTAAATGGTTAAATGCAAATGTTATCATGACGATGTTTATTATTTGTGTGAATGACACTGTGCACCCTCTATATATTATTTTATTCACACTAAATTTAAGTTAAATCCATGAAAACCTAAAAAGTTGCTTGTGTATTTTTTTTACAGTAAAGTTCTGGCAACCAAAGCTACCATTTTTTGTTTGTTTGTTTGTTTGTTCTTGCCATAAATTTCTATTTATTTATTCTTTTTTTTTACAGTGCAGAGGTTTGGAATATTTTTAGGAATGTGAGAGAACAAGAAAGATGTTTAAACAGAAAAAGAAGCACATGAAAAGAGATACAGTATAAGACAGATCCACAAGCTTAGATTTTCTGAAGAAAATGTTGCTTGACTGCATGCACAGAATTCACTGTCCATGCAGTGAGTGGGGCAGTTGTGGCCTAATGGATAGAGAGTCGGACTTGTAACCCAAAGCCAAAGGTCACGGGTTCGATTCTCAGGTCTGGCAGGAATTGTAGGCGGGGGGAGTGAATGTACAGCGCTCTCTCTCCACCCTCAATACCACGACTCACCGAGCCCCCGTGTGTGTGTGTGTGTGTGTGTGTGTGTGTGTGTGTGTGTTTGTTCAGTTGTCACTGCTGTGTGTGTGCACTTGGATGGGTTAAATGCAGTGCACAAATTCTGAGTATGGGTCACTATACTTGGCCACACGTCACGTCCTTTCCTTTCCTTCCTTTCCTTCACTGCCATGATACTACGGTTGCCAGTGTGTTCTGGGATCGTTTCTAAGATGCTCTAGGTGGTTGCTAGACTGTTCTGGGATGGTTGATAGGTGGCAGCTTGGATTTTCTGGGTTCATTCAGAACTATCATGTCTGCTCTTGTGAAGAATGATTTATTCTCTAATTATACACTTATAACATCTCACTTGAAAGTCTCCTTCATCATCTGGAGGTAGGGCAGGAATAAACCGGTTTGTCTATCCTGCCGGGATGTTTCCCTGGGCTGGTTTGAACCAGCAGGAATTATATAAGGGTAAATGTGTCTGCATGGGCATGCCTGAACCCGTACCAATCTGAGCCTGTGTGCTGCAGAGACAGCTATAGAAAGACAGAATGGCATCTAGGAGTGGGTGGCAAAGAGGAAACCTCCTCACCTCATACACCCATAACACTGTCATCGATTACAGATTGTACATCTGATAACAGATCCAAAGCATGGATCTGTCAGGACTGTTGCTATGGGACTCTAACACAACAACACAACAAAGATCATAATGTAATAGTGTCATAGTAATCACTTTGATGAGTTAAAAAGATTTTTATTCGTCATACTCGTCAGATGGAACCAAAAGAAAAAAGAAAAAAAAAGAGAAAAAAAGGTGAATTACAAAAGTGAGGATGCCACAGAAAAACTACATAGTATTGTTATGTGATGTTATTTCCTGTATGATATAATGGTCTTGTTATCACAAGATTTCCAATGGGTCTCTACACGTTACATCACATTGACCTTGACAATTTAATATATTATTTATTAAACTATTTGTAATATTATTCATAATTTGTCTTATTTTAATAATAATAATAATTATTATTATTGTTGTTGTTGTTATTATTATTGTTGTTGTTGTTGTTTTTGTTATCATTGTTATCATTATTAGTCTTCACCAACTAGACAATTTTGACTTTACGTCCCATATCATAAAATCAAATTATACATTTTAATCTTCAAATAAATATATTAAAGTCACTGTCTGTCTAAATTGCATGAAAACATTAATAGATCCATACAATTAAATATCATCAATCATCAATCCATAAATAATCAGCAGTCCTTTTCACATTTCAGAATGGGCCTTTTTTGTGTAAATATGATATACAGAGTTGTTAAATGTACATAAATGTTTCTTAAACCTTCTGTTGTCAAAACAGTAAAAACAGATCATGTGAGAGAATCACTGAAAACAGTTTTTCATATAAGACAAGACCTTTACCTTGAGCTTGTTGAACATTTACACAGTCTCTAAAATCATACCTATCATATCTCGTCTTGATCCTAAAAAACAAACAGTCTGGTACCTAGAAGAGAGTAAAGACCACACTCCACGAGCTGTAGATCACTGTAACGATGAATTCCAGATGTCTGGCGGCGGAGGGAAAATGTCAGGCTAAATATAGAGTGATTGTGATCTTGTTTTATTTGTTTCTTCAGAAGAATGAATGATAGGGAGTTTACCAGGAAATGTTGCAAACTGAACTGTAGCAAGAGAAACTTTGTTGCTCATACCTGCAAGGAATTGTACCTGCATCTCCTCCCCTTTGTAGCAAAAGTGCTCTTACAAAATCATAACTATCATAACTTTCTATTATATCTGGGCCATGGCGGTAAAATATGTTCATATAAACTATTATAGAAAGAGTTTTTATGAACAAAGTTATTATATTGTGATAATCAGTGGAGTGTTTGACTTATTAGATAATTAAAAATAAATCAAGGAGATGCATTTACTGTCAGTAGACTGGTCTATTAATATACAAATTAAAAAAGATGGACATGATAAAATGTTTTCCATTGACACTTGATCAATCAAATTAAATAAAAAAGAAAAGGTTTAATTAAACAGGATTTTTAAAAATCATGTCCATAAAATTTTTAACTTTTTATTATTATTAATTTAGATTAAGAAAGGCAATGCAAGGCAAGTTTATTTTTCTAGCACATATCATACACAGATATTCAAAGTACAGATACAGACAGATAGACAGATAGATAGACAGATAGATAGATAGACAGACAGATAGATAGATAGATAGATAGATAGATAGATAGATAGATAGATAGATAGATAGATAGATAGATAGATAGATAGATAGATAGATAGATAGATTAGTTAAAATGAAATAAGGTTATTAAAACAAATATGAGGGACATGAAAGGAAAATAAAATAAAAAAGAACAAATATTTAATGAAGAAACCACAATACAATTTATTTGCAATTATTTTTGTAAAAAACTAACAAACAAATAAACAAAGTAAATAAATAAAAGTAAAACAAAACAAAACAAAATAATAAAAGTACGTAAAAAGAAGTACAAATTAAAAAAAATAGATTACTTAAAATGAAATAATGTTATACATCAAAACAAATAAAAGGGGCATAAAAGGAAAGTAAAATAAAAAAGAACAAGTATTTTTTTTAAAAAGAAACCACAATACAATTTATTTGTAAATTATTGTAAAAATAAATAAATAAATAAAACAACAACAAATAAATACATTTGTTATCTATTTAGTCATAAATTGTTTTGGGTTCCAAAATTGTTTTACTGTTTAGCTTATAATAACAAGTGCTATACCAGTTACTATTACGATAATTTAGCCCATTTAATGTGACAACATACCCAACAACTGGGTAGTTTTCCTGGTCAGTAATGGTTAAAATGTTTAACAGCTTTTTGTGATCAAATCTTAGAGTATATGTGTCAATGCAAACATTTACTTTTACTTTTAAAAAAATCACCTTTCCAAATGCAAAAGCCCTTCATTTCATAGAAAAACTCACAAATAATTTTATATAGTGAATCAAAAGTGAAGAATCCCTGCGCAACCCTCGATGTGTTTTCCAAACTCTCCCTCTAAGATCAACACGCAGTATTTCCTGTGTTGTCACAGCTCTGCCCGAGTGCTCACTTCCTCTGCCTCTCTCTCCTTCACGCTGGCCAGCAGAGGAGAGGAAATCATGTTACATCACTCCAGCGTTGTTTAAGAGAGGCCTTTCCCAAAAGCTTCATCACTTTCACATGTCACGGAAACGGTCCAAGCCAAGCTTGGTCATCCAGCCAAGACCGGTTTGCTTTGAGGATGAAGAGGTCAGGATGCCACAGTGACAAAGCACTTCCTGTCAGTTGTGATGTTTTTAAGTGTGATAGATTTTGTGAAAACGGTCACGCTGTGAAAACATGACAGCTCAATGAATATCTGGAAATTCTGTTTTGGGGGGTGTGACCACTAATTCAGTCTACAGCATATGCATTCAACAAACTTTTTGTTTTGTATCATTCTGTTATTTTTACCATAATGACCAGCTGACTTTATCATATAAATTTGAAACATGGAAAACATATGTTCCATATACTCCCTATTATCTGATTAATTGACTGAACCATTAGAATGTTATTTAAGTGGAAATGAAATTAAAGAAATTAAACAAGGTTATTCAAACCTAAAGTTTGAATTAAATTGGTGTTTTATAAATGTGTGAAAACGCTGTGAAAACAACTCAATGAATGTCTGGAAATTTATGTTCAGTTTTTTTGGGGTGTGAGCACTATAATTCAGTTTATAAATAACATATGCATACATACAACATATGTTGTCTTGTATCATACTGTTTTGTTTTTTGGTTGATTGTTTTACTTCTTTTTTTTGGCATAATGACCAGCTGAATTTGTTGTCTTTTAAATATGAAACATGCAACACTTATGTTCCATATATTCCATGTTATCTGACTTAACCATTATAACTGTTATTTATGTGGAAATAAAAAAAAAGAAAAAAAAAGATAAATGAGGTTGTTCTAACCTAAATAATACTGCATTAATGGATGAAAAAAGAATGTTTTAATAATAATAATACATTGTCTTGTTGACATTTGAGTCTTGTTGAGACTTTTCAAGCAATCTTGTGTGCTTCCACAGACTGCCAGTAAGCCCTGCTAGGTCTTGCATCACCCCTGACTAAATGCAAAAATTCTGGAGACGTCTTTTCAGGAATGTGACGAAACAGCTGCTGCCCTAAGAGGCGTTACAGCTGTCAGAGAGAGAGAAACATGAGTCTGTGCTGCCCTCTGATGCACGACATGAGCAACTACAGCGGGAGCTGCCTGGAATATTCTTTTTATTTATATTTAAAATAAAATATTAAATATTAATACTATAAAATTATAATAAAAAATAAAATAACATAAAATTTAAATAACTAATTAAACTTAATGTTTGAGAAATCAGACATTTATGTGATTGGACTCTGGACTCAAAACTTGCTCCAGTCTCCCCTATATAACTTATTTTACTGCATATTTTACTACAAGTTACTAGTGGACTAGTTACTGAAGGAGTAGTGTTTGAACAGTTGTTGCATACACTAGAGTCCTTATAAAATTATGATTTGTCATCGCTGACCTGAGGAGGGATATGAGACAATATACGTGCGTTCATGCAAATCTATGCATGCCATAAAAAAAATTGGCTATTTGGCTATTTTTTTGCACTCAGCAGTACAGTCTTGTTCACTGTAATGCACACACACACACACACACACACACTATACAGTATATATATATATATATATATATATATATACGTATATATACAACCCAAATTCCGAAAATGTTGGGAAGTTTATTAAATTTGAATAAAATGAAAACTAAAAGACTTTCAAATCACATGAGCCAAGATTTTATTCACAATAGAACATAGAGAACATAACTAATGTTTAGACGGATAAATTTTTATCCACTAAATGACATTTTTATCCACTAAATTTCAAATTTGATGCCTGCTATAGGTCTCAAAAAAGTTGGCATGGGGGCAACAAAGGGCTGAAAAAGCAAGAAATTTAAAAAACATTTCAGCTGAGAGAACATCTAGCAACTAATTGAGTTAATTGACATCACGTTTGTAACATGATTATCTATAAAAGGGATGTCTTAGAGAGGCAGAGTCTCTCAGAAGTAAAGATGAGCAGAGGCTCTCCAATCTGTGAAAGAGTTGTGGAATACTTTAAAAACATCAAAAAACGTCAAATTGCAAAGGCGTTGCAAATCTCATCATCTAAAGTGCATAACATCATCAAAAGATTCAGAGGAACTGGAGAAATCTCTGTGCGTAAGGGACAGGGCCGAATACCTTTGTTGGATGCCTGTGGTCTTCAGGCCCTCAGACGAAACTGCATCACTCATTGGCATGATTCTGTCAGTGACATTACTAAATGGGCCCAGGAATACTTCCAGAAACCACTGCCGGTAAACACAATCCGCCATGCCATCTGCAGATGCCAACTAAAGCTCTATCATGCAAAAAGGAAGACATTTGTGAACATGGTCCAGAAGTGCCGTCGTGTCCTGTGGGCCAAGGCTCATTTAAAATGGACTGTTTCAAAGTGGAAAAGTGTTTTATGGTCAGACGAGTCCAAATTTGACATTCTTGTTGGAAATCATGGATGCCGTGTCCTCCTGGCTAAAGAGGAGGGAGACCTTCCAGCATGTTATCAGCGTTCAGTTCAAAAGCCAGCATCTCTGATGGTATGGGGGTGCATAAGTGCATACGGTATGGGCAGCTTGCATGTTTTGGAAGGCACTATGAATGCTGAAAGGTATATAAAGGTTTTAGTGTAACATATGCTCCCCTCCAGATGACGTCTATTTCAGGAAAGGCCTTGTGTATTTCAGCAGGACAATGCAAAACCACATACTGCAGCTATTACAACAGCATGGCTTCGTAGTAGAAGAGTCCGGGTGCTGAATCGGCCTGCCTGCAGTCCAGATCTTTCACCTATAGAGAACATTTGGTGAATCATTAAACGAAAAATACGTCAAAGACTACCACAAACTCTTCAGCATCTGAAAACCTATATCAGGCAAGTATGATACCAAATTCCAACACCAAAACTCAACATCCCTCAAAAAGAAGAGGGATGCTACACCATGGTAAACATGCCCCCGTCCCAACTATTTTGAGACCTGTAACAGGCATCAAATTTGAAATGAGCTCATTTTGTGCATAAAATTGTAAAATTTCTCAGTTTAAACATTTGTTATGTTATCTATGTTCTATTGTGAATAAAATAATGACCCATGTGATTTGAAATTATTTTAGTTTTCATTTTATTCAAATCTAAAAAACGTCCCAACATTTCCGGAATTCGGGTTCTATATATATATATATATATATACTGTATATATATATGTCAGAGAGTCACCACAGTCGCCACAGTCTCTACTAAGGACACTCACCAGATCCCAATCCCCTGATTTCTAATCACCGTCACCTGTCAGCCCTCATCAACGGCACTATATCCCTGCACTCCTCCCGTTCACTCACTGTCTGGTCTCAAACATTCCATGTTGACTTACCTGACCCACTTACCTTTTGTCTACTTACCAGTTGCTCCAGTGTTCCTATCCCCATTCTCCACCGCTCCACGCTCCGCTGTTCCCTTTGGATCCCAAGGAAAAGGACATTACCACTCAGATTAGCCCCTAGAGACTTTCCCATTCCCCGCCTGCTTACCTGGACATTCTGCTCATCTCATTCCCCTCTACTGCTACTCAATAAACCTGTTGTTTGTATTGCACTTACCTGTGTGTGTGTGTGTGTCCGTGGAGCACAAAACTAGTCATAAGTAGGTATATTTGTAGCAATAGCCAACAATACATTGTATGGGTCAAAATTATCGATTTTTCTTTTATGCCAAAAATCATTACGATATTAAGTTAAGATCATGTTCCATGAAGATATTTTGTATTATGGTAATTTCCTACCATAAATATATCAAAACTTAATTTTTGATTAGTAATATGCATTGTTATGAACTTCATTTGTACAACTTTAAAGGCGATTTTCTCAGTATTTAATTTTTTTGCACCCTCAGTTTCCAGATTTTCAAATAGCCTAGTTCAGGGGTTCCCAACCGGGGGGCCGCGGCTTACTAGGGGGCCTCAGTGATCATCTAAGGGGGCCGCGAGATGGCTTAAAATTAATTTAAATATTATCCTATAATTGTTTAATTTAATTAGTAACGTGTTAAATTAAAATGATCAAAGCATGGCCTCTCTCGTGCTCTGTGATTGATTGCTTCGTACTCGGCGCAGCAAGCCTCATCGCACTGTTAAATACGAATTGCTTTCCATGCAAACTACATCTCTGGGCTGTATGAAGCAAACCGTCATGCTAATGTAAAGGTAAAGACGATTAGAGTCATAATAACGAATTTTTCATTGCGCATGCCTATGTTTATTTTTTTTATGGATACAAACAGTATGACACTATATTTTCAGTCAGTGTATCAGAGTTCAATGGGACATTAGGTGTACGCATTATATGATGGTCTTTTGGCACTCCCTGTTGTCCTGTAAACTGGCAGGTCTGATCCCTTTGTGTGATTAATTTCAATATTTGGTTTATAGCATTTATATTATTTTAAAAAGTCTAAATTAATATCCTGAGCAGAGGGTTTCGTGTTTTATAATGTTATGATGCTCACCCATAAAAGCTTTAATTTAAAGAATCTTGTTTGAATTTTGAGTTTTTTTTATTTTAAATTTTTTAATGACTTGTTATAGACAGTAGAAGAATAATAAGAGCATCAGACGCGCTCTGACAAATGGAGGAACTTTTGGTTAATAAAAAAAGTTTTAAAATAAACACTTTTCTCTCTGCTGTCTTCAGATCGAGTACAGTGATAAGAACAGATTTAACATTTATTTGAAATGTATTTTTCATTTGGTTTATTTTTTTTAATGGATACAAACAGTAGGCTATATTTTCCGTCAGTCCAGAAGGAGGGGGGCCCCGGAGTTCAATGGGACAGGTGTAGTGAGTGTCTTTTGGCATCTCCCTGTTGTCCTGTATGGCAGGTTTATATTATTTTATATAGGTTTATAGCATTTATATTATTTTAAAAAGTTAGAATTGAGCAGAGGGTTTCCTTTTAAGTTATGAAGTATAGCTTTAATTTAAAGTTTGTTTGAATTTTGAGTTTTTTTAATTTTTAATTTTTTAATGACATGCAGTAGAAGAATAATAAGGCAAAACAAATGTTTTGGTTAATAAAAAAAGTTTTAAAATAAACACTTTTCTCTCTGCTGCAGAAGTACAGTATAAGAGGAAATGTCAGGGGGGCCTTGCAAAATTGACCGGAGAAGGAGGGGGGCCCCGGAGTAAAAAAGGTTGGGAACCCCTGGCCTAGTTGTCTCTCGGCCAAATATTGTCCTATCCTAACAAACCATACATCAATGGAAAGTTCATTTATTCAGCTTTCAGATAATGTATAAATCTCAATTTAAAAAAAATTTACCCTTATGACTGGTATTGTGGTCCATGGTCACACATATATATATTTCATATAGCTTAATTCATGCCACACATTTATGTTACTAGTTTATCTTTAAAGAGAACATCTTTGGCTTGTCAATTTATTCGTAATATAATATAATATAATAAATATATAATATATTTATATAAATATATTTTAAAATGCATTTAAATAAAATACATTTTATTTATTTAATTTATTAAATAAATCTTATTTATTTATAAATAATATAAATTAAATAATATATTTCATATTTTATATATATTTCTATTGTGTAGCTATTCCTTGAGTTGATCGGCGTTCAAGCGGCCGGAAGAGGGATGTGATGTAAAAATCACATTGGACGGTTTTTCTTCTTCTCCTGCAGCAGATCTTCGATGCATTGTAACAGTGTTGAAGAACATAAACTCTTGAACACAATGCCTCGACATCTGTAATGGCGCGTTGACTCTCGGATGTGACTTCGGTGGGATACACGATTGTCAGGATCCCGAAAACAGGTATTTAATCAGTTTGAAGCGAAAGATAGTGAAGTTTCTGAAGTTGTTGATTTGTTCAAGTCTTTGTTGCGATTGAGAAACACTCTTGCGTTCCGACAGATCAGATGTGTGCTGCTGTTGAACTCGAGGTGATTCACAGATGTTTGAAACTTTGTTTTGTCTACTTTGAACGCTTTTGTTAGACATCAGCACAGGCTTATTAACTTTAATTTACAGGCGATTGTTTGAAAAAGTTTGAATAGGCTACAATAGTATCATTTACATAGTGCTTTTTTTGTTTGATGGGGTTATATCGATAGAATGGTTGTGTTTTGTGGCTGTTATTTCACTTTATTGTCTTGAAGAGTTTTTCTTTCTGTCTGTAAAAGTTGCTGCTTTTTGATTTTATTTGTCTCATTGTCATCAGCTTTATAAATCAGGCCGCAGTGCGCATGTCCTAATTTTACCTACAAGAACTGATTACTGTTACCTTTACTACCGCTAAAAAATGTTTTATATTATGAATTCTGCACGAATGATGTCCAATTCAACGAATCGTTTTCTGAGTCGGTTCACTAACAGGTCTGAACGATTCGTTCGAGAATCAGATTGATTCAATCCGAGCGTTTATCGAGTCAACAATTCTCATTCTCAAACGACTGATTAAATTGGAGAACCATCTATTTCGAATATGTTAATTCGGATCATTGTGAGTCGGTCGGACAACTCATTGAACTGAGAATCGAATCTTTTGGACATGACCGTGATTCATAAATTCCTAACTTCGGATAGATTGAGTTTGATTTGATTTGAGTGTGCTATTTTACTGATGGGGTGAAGATGAGTTATACAATTTTACGCCTTGCATACTAAGAATTGCTTTTAATAAATAGCTTTTTATCAAAACATTATGAAAATATGGAAAGTAGAGAAATTAATTTTAGTAGTCAGACCACGTGATGACTGATAGGTCATGTCGCATTCAGGCAAGAGACAACTATATATGAATGAAGTTAGATTTCAACTGGAAGGTTGAACTGTGTTCTCAGGACTAAGGCTTTTTTTCTTAAATGGGCCATTTGTTGTTTTCACATATAAGTTGTGATTTTATACAATTTATCTTATTCAAAAAATTGTTCCATGTTTTTATTTGTTACTTTTTTACGACATTTAATTCTTCATGCATTGTTTTGTCTTTTATAATTGCTTTACTGTTTAAACTGTGCAGAAAACCCTAAAATAGTGGCATGTTCCCATTGTGACAACTTACTCTTAAAAGTGCTGTTGAGCTCCCGTCTCTTCTATAGAAAAAAATACTTAAGCATTAAAGAAAGTTCACCCAAAAATGAAAATTTTCAAGCCATTCAATATAGATGAGTTTGTTTCTCTATTGGAACAGATTTGGAGAAATTTAGCATTACATCACTTTGAACTCTCATTCTGACGGCACCCATTCACTGCAGAGGATCCACTGGTGAGCATGTGATAATGCTAAATATCTCAAAATATGTTCTGATGACAAAACAAACGCACCTACATCTTGGATGGCCTGAGGATGAGTACATTTTCAGCAAGTTATATTTATATTAAATTGAGTGTATTAGAAGCATTCACCAAAGACTTACAAAAGCTGCAAAATCTCCTTGAATCATTATTGATTATTAGGAATTGGTGATAGATTGATAGTTTGCTGCTTTGAAAAGTGAAAGATCTTTGAAATTCATCAAATTCACCTGTTTCATGTAAGATGACAGGTTAGTGATATTTAATCAATCATAAAGCATTTGTAGCTGAGAATCTGAGGCATTTAATCTGAGTTTAATCTTCATAAAGCCGGTTATAACAGCGATTTCCTCTGTGCTTTTTATTAAGTGTGCTGTTTTTCTTTCTCCTGTGATGCAAGAAAGTGTTGTATGCCAGAGCAGAGGTCAGATGTTGCCTAACAAATGAAAAATGCCTTGAGCGTAAATTCTCATAAATTTTCTCATGCTCGCAGCTCTTGTTTCTGTCTGTGTCTGATTATCAGGCTCTCTGTTCAACGTTTATCTCTTAAAGTTACTGCAGACCGTAACGCTTGACAGAATCGGCAACAGTCCGATTGCTGAAGCCATTTTGAGGTCAATGCAGAAATGTTTTCGGGTTATCTCATAATGGGGATGAAAAAGATGATGTGTTTGTTATAGAGGCAATATGAATTTAAAGGGGTCATATGATGCTTTTTTTAAAGATCATTATTTTGTGTATTTGGTGTAACAGAATATGTTGACATGCTTTAATGTTCAAAAACACATTGTTTTTCAAATACTGTACATTATTGTAGGTCCTCTATGCCCCGCCTCTCTCAAACGCTTCGTTTTCTACAAAGTCCCTCCTTCCTACAAGCGCAGTCTGCTCTGATTGGCCAACTGGCACAGTGAATTGTGATTGGCCGAACACCGCAAGCACTCATCGGAAATGTAACGCCCCTTTCCATAATCACGAGCTTCAGCTTTCAAAATTAAAGTAAAGACAGTTAATAATGTTGTTAGTTTTACCATCAGTTCAAGCCCGAGAGGGCAACAGAGTCGCGTGACAGACACAGTGATGAAGCTCTTATGTGATTGCAAACAAGCCGCGATAAGCCGCTGACATGCTGTGATGTGACCATCTCTCTCTCTCTCTCACACACACACACACACACACACACACGTGCGCACACACACACACACACACACACACACACACACACACACGACGCTGTGATGTGACTCTCTCTCTCTCTGTTTTCTATTTGAATATATTTATAAATAAATACTTTTATTCAGACTTTTATATCACACACACACACACACGAGGCGCAAAACTCCGCATTTGAACAGTCAATAGCAAATAAACTAATAACAAAACATACAGTAGCTGATTCAGAAGCGCCAGATTGTCAGCAAAGTCAGAATTACCTCCTCTCCTAGGTTCACGAAACGGTCGTCCATAAAATGTGTTGTGATAACATCTGGGTTGTGCTGTTCTGTTGAAAGTAATCTTAATGATTCCTAAATGCATCTACTTTCAGAAGACCAAATAAAGTGCTTTTGCTTTCGCATAGAAACACACAGTGTCTCCCTGACACGGCTGCATCAACACTACTGCGGTTACTGAAACCACACCTTACACAAATATTTCCACATCGTGACATAGACGTGTGGGGGGGGATGTTTTAATGAGCTGTTTTAGGGGGGCGTGGCAGAGTCTTGACTTTGATAAAGAATATCTCTTTGGTTTTGAGACTTTAGTCTTTGCAACTTCAGGGATCTTATCTATGCACAAACAGCTTGTAACACTCCAAAGAGAAATTAAAACTTGAAATCGCATCATATGACCCCTTTAAAGAAAGAGGTTGAGTGATATTTACTGTAAGTATCACAGATGATGAATTACAGTGAAGGATTACACTAATGGCCAGCATACAGAGAATTCAAGTAAAGCTCATTATTTACAATTTAGTTCTGATCCAAATGATTTCCCAGAAATAAGAACAGATGATGCTGTTAATCTTGTCTTGAAAATTTGTAGGTTTGCACATCCCTGTTCTGTCCTTTTTTTAATTTCAGGTTTTCTGGGGTCAGTAAAAATATATATATATTTATAAATAAATAATTTTATTCGGACACATTCAGTTGGTGTAAACTGACAGTAAAGACATGTATAATGTTACAAAATAGTTTGATTACAAATAAATACTGTTACTAAAAGAAAAATTGTAATACAGTTTACACAAAAATATTAAGCAACAGTGATATTACTGCTCATAATAAGAAATGTTTTTTGAGCAGCAAATCAGCATATTAAAATGATTTCTGAAGATCATGTGACACTGACTGGAGTAATGATGCTGCAAATTCAGCTTTGATATCACAGGGAAGAAATTGCATTTTGACATATATTCAAATAGAAAACAGTTGTTTTAAATTGTAATAATATCTTACATTATTATTGTTTTTACTGTATTTATTTGATCAAATAAATGGTGAAATGTTAACTTTTGAACGGTAGTGTACATAGCACACTAGTTAGTCTAAGTTACTCATTTACAAGCAGCAATAGTAGTATGATACAATGGAAAAACACTAGTCCTGGATTTAAAAAGTGGGTCACTTCACTCTTTCACATTTAAATGTGAGAAATTGTGCTGCTGATTCTTTACTACTGTAGTAAGTTACTTTCATATACCAAAAGAACATCAATGCAAGGACAGCTATTCTTGAATTTTTTTAGACCATTTTACTCAACCAAATTGAGATTTCTGACTTTTAATTGCAGACTTGTATTTACTTTACAGACTGGTATTTGCTTTTATTTTCTTTTATTATTTTCTTTTCTTTTCTTTTATGCATTTGACCGACAGTTTTATCCAAAACAACTTACACTGCATTCATATTATACATTTTTCAGTTCATGCATTCAGAAACTATACAGTCTGTATTTGCTTGCCATATTAGTTGTTGTTTTCTTCTTTCCTATGGTTTCTTTCCATGCTCAAAAAATAAAGGGATCTCAGCATGAACCCTTGAATAGATTAAAGGCTTTAAGTTTTCTTCAACTGGAGTTGTGGCCACAGTAAGTTTGTCCTTGAGGCAACAAAGCATTTGGTTTTTGGATACATTGAGACTTCTCAGTTTTTACTATCCTGTTTTATTTCCCCTGTGTGGTGTATTTGAAGTACACTTGAGGTCTATCTAACCTGACTAACTGGCTGTTGAATGAAATTATTTACAACATTAATGTCGGTTCTGGCTGTGGTTTTGTGCAGTCTCTCGCTCTATCTCTCTGGTGAGCTGCCAGCGACTCTCTCTTGGTTTTGTTCTGCACATTGTTTATTGTGTTGCATAATTTGAGATGTTTGGCAGTAAGACTCGGCAGAGGCCATTGAGTGAACTGTACTACAGTTCCTTAACACCAGGATGTAGGAATGTGAGTGTGATGCATGCGTTTGTGTGCAAAACATGTTGTGCAGATGAGAGTGAACAGAACGGATTCACATTTCTCTCGGTCCTTTAATTCTAGCTCAGTAGGGCAAACACGTTCCTGCATGCTTGCAGAGGTTTGCATGTTTTGTCAGTATGCATGCATGCATGTACGTGCTGGTTGTAAGAGTCTGGAATTTGGGTAGGTTATGCGATGTGACTTTCTTTCATGAAACGGACTGTTCATTGTTTGTAGCACTTTGTAAATACAACATCCTTTTCAGTAAAGGTACAGCGTAAGCGCAACATAATGCACTGTAAAAAATTATGCTTAAAAGTTGTAAATATAACAAAGATTATTGGAGTTTGTTTTACAAGAAAATACTATTTCCATCTTTTTACTTCTAAATTTCATATTTATTTCACTTACTGCTTTTTTTTGTTATTTGTGAAATATATTAGCTTTTTTTCATTTTGTCAGTGTAGTATGATTTACTGTATATACACTGAAATAAAAATTGGAATTTGAATAAAAAAATTCTCTCAGAAATTTAGTAAATTTCACAAATACTTACAAAGAAATGGCAAGTAACACACTGATTTGAAATTTTGAAGTAGAATGACTATAATATTTTACTGTAAAATAATAATAATAATGTGATGTATTGTCAAGTATGGTGACCCATACTCGAAATTGGTGCTCTGCATTTAACTAGGGCTGTCGCGATAACCGCAATACCGCGCTATTGACGAGCATAACCGCAGAGAAATGCAACAACCGCAGCAACCGCGATATTTCTTTTTATTTTTTTCGTAAGGTTATGCCCTTCTCGTTTTATACTTAGTGCATATGTACTGAATATTAGTAATGATAACAATGTGTACCATGCTGATTTGTACAGAGGCTCAGTAAATTTGCACTTAACAAGCCTAAACAGACGAATGAGAGAGAGATCGACTGAGCGTGTGCGATTACCCGAGTCTGTCCTTCAGGCTGAGCCATGTATATTTGTGAAAACAGGTTGTCATGTCCAAGGAAAGCGAAATCTGTCTTAACATCGACGCTCTGCTGAGCCTTTAAAAGTGGCGCTCAAAGTTAAAATGATTTCAACAGTGTGTTTCATTACATATCTCGAATGAATCAGCGTTTTTGAACTTGTAGTTGAATGAACGGTTTAAGACCCACTCAAAGACAGTCCCTTACCGCCACCGTGTGGCACAACAATGAAACTGCACTGACTGACAGCCCGTCTAGAACATGCAGGTTAAATATCAACAGAAAAAGTATCTTGTCAGTCAGATTCGAGGATCAGAACTAACTGATTTTTATATACAGTGTATATATATATATATATATACAGTATATATATTGTGCAAGTTCTCCCATATATATATATTCATATAGGTATATATGAGAGACAAAATAAGATAGGGGGGTATGATCATAAAAAAAAATCGAATCCCGGACGATTCCGATTTTTTTTTTTCTTTTACTTAAAATCATCTGCAGATGACAAAGAAATTGTTCATTCACTTTCCTTTACACGGAAGTTTTTGTTTTGTTTTGATTTTCCCTTTTGGGGTTTGATCTGGATTTCTCCCTTGGGGTTAAAGTGCAATCAGAAACAACAAGAAAAGTGGCAAGCTGGCAGCCCTGCCCTGTTTGTGATAACATTAATACATTAACATGGTGTGATTATTTGTAGGTGACTGATGATTTTCCTCTTTTTTCTTTTCTTTTCTTAAACACAAGTTTCACATCTTGCTATTCTGAGTAGATAAGGGCTGGGCGAGGTAGATTTACGATTTAAATCGATAAAGCAGATGACAAACAAAACAAGTTCAGCAGCATTTAAGCATCAGTGACTTGTTTTTTGATAAGACGGCTGTTTTTGAACAAACAAAACATAAGCCTCATTGCTTGAAAAGAGAGACGCGCAGACGCAGGTTCACACACACAACTTTCATCCCTCTCTCTCTTGCTAATTCAAATAAATGATATAATTAATTCAAATAAATGTGATCTTACCGCACTACATCTCTGTGTCTAATTTAAAGCAGGCCGAAAGCTAACAAGCCTTAAAGCCCTTTCACACAGGACGCGGCATGCCCTGCGCCGGCCGCTGGGTTCAGCGCAGCCCTTCAGATACAAGGCGATTTGCGCTACGCTGGCCAGAGCGAAGTAGGCGGAGTTCAGACACACAGAGAATCAGCTGTTCATCCATTTTGATTTCGGCGCTTGTTTTGGACGTTTCTATTGGCCGCGCGGGGAAACGTCACAGCGCGCAGCGGCAAAAGTTGAACTATTTTGAACTTTGACCGCGGCTCGCAGCTCGCGCGGCGCAAACCATTGAAATGCATGTGTTTCGCAGCGCTTTCCGCGTCCTGTGTGAAAGGCGCTTTAACGGGGATCACAGAACCCTTCCCAAACTCTAATATGGCAAACGCGCGGGGGGAGGGCTGAGCCCATTCGGAACTACGGGAGCCCAGAGGGGAGCGTCGGCGGATGTTAAAGAGAGAACCGATTTTCATTCAAACAAATCGATGTAAACTACACATTCGAGTTAATCGATAACATCGATTTATCGCCCAGCCCTAAAATATATATATATATATATATATATATATATATATATATATATATGCTAATAATAGACTAACGATCTTATTGTCAGGTTTATGTTTTGTTATGTGGACCGTTATTTTGTCATTCTCTTCTGTTTACTCCACTTCCTGTTTAAACGTGATTTAGTTTTGGTTTCTGAATATGACCTCTTACATCGTAACACGTACACACAGATGATATATATAATCTTATATACACACACATATGTATGTATATACAGTATATTCAGAGTATATTGTAAAATCATTTAAGTGTACACACAGCGACAGTACATACCGCATACCGCGCTATTGAGACACTCAAAATTATTCCGCAGAGAGAAATTCAGCTTCACTCGCAGACAGCCACTACATTTAACCCATCCCTGAGCAGTGTCCATATCACACAGCAGTGAGTAGCATGAACACACACCTGGAGCAGTGGGCAGCTATTGCTTCTATCTTGGTCTCATCAGTCTTATTTGTCCCATCTTGGAGGAGCAACTGAGGAGAGGCTTCCGTCGGGCCACTCTGCCATTGGTGGAGGGCTGCAGTGATGGTTGACTTTCTACAACTGAATGCATCTCTGGAGCTCATGATCTTTGCTTCTTTACCTCTCTCAGGCTCATAGCTCAGTATTCTAGGAAGGGTTCTGGTCGTCCCAAACGTCTTCCATTTAAGGATTATGGAGGCCACTGTGCTGTGCAACAGAAATGTTTTTGTAACCTTGGCCAGATCTGTGCCTTGCCACAATTCTGTCTCTGAGCTCTTCAGGCAGTTCCTTTGACCTCATGATTCTCATTTGCTCTGACCGTGAACTGTAAGGTCTTATATAGACAGGTGTGTGGCTTTCCTAATCAAGTCCAATCAGTATAATCAAACACAGCTGGACTCAAATGACCATCTCAAGGATGATCAGAAGAAATGGACAGCACCTGAGTTAAATATATGAGTGTCACAGCAAAGGGTCTGAATACTTAGGACCATCAGTAATAAATCTGCAAAAATGTCAACAATTCTGTGTTTTTCTGTCCTGTGTGTACATTAATGAGGAAAAAAAATGAACTTAAATGATTTTAGCAAATGGCTGCAATATAACAAAGAGTGAAAAATTTAAGGGGGTCTGAATACTTTCCGTACCCACTGTATATATGTACATATGTGCGGTAATACCGCATACCGTGCTATTGAGACACTCAAAATTACCGCAAGAGAAATTCCTTCACCGCGACAGCCCTACATTTAACCCATCCAAGTGCATACACACAGCAGTGAGTAGTGAACACACACCTGGAGCAGTGGGCAGCTATTGCTCCAGCGCCCGGGGAGCAATTGGGGGTTCGGTGCCTTGCTCAATGGCACCTCAGTCATGGTATTGAAGGTGGAGAGAGTGCTGTTCATTCACAATCCCCACCTTCAATCCCTGCCGGACCTGAGATTCGAACCCACAACCTTTGGATTACAAGTCTGACTCTCTAACCATTAGGCCCCGACTTCCCACGAAAATGTACTCGATAATGTTTTATTTATAGCTTTGAAAAATTATATCGTTTTTTTCACAGTCAGCTTTAGCCTAACAGCGTGTCCTAAGTACACGCGCCACGACACGTGATTAAAGGTATCTTTTCCATTTTTCTGGAGTATTTGTCCTTACCGACAGCGACATGCAAAATTTTAGAAACGGTTTCTATTTCCGCGACATCGTGGTTGGAACAACAACATACAAACTATATGACAGTAGATAATCTCAGGTGATTATGTGCTTTATTCAAATTTAAACGTGTCTAATGTGAGTTTGAATATCATATTGCGTGACGTAGGGCTGTGACGATAACACATTACCGCATCACCGCGGTAATTAGATGCCGACCGCGGTGTTAAGGTCATCACCGTACTTTTTTTGCAAGGTATTTGTAGGAGGAAGCTAGAGGTCTGCATTCCGTGGGACCCGACTAGATTTCCTGAATAAATAAAAAAAAATATTAAATTCCTGAATAAAACACGGTAGCAGTCGGTAACTCTGGTGTAATTTGAACGGGAGCGGGCGGTCTAACAATATCCTGTTCCCGACGTCCTTTCAGAACAGCATATCTGCGCTTTACTCACTATTATCGCTCACGCGCTGCACGCACGGACCAGTGCTTTCTGTGTCATGTATTTTATTGCGGGGTCTGTGCGAGCAGCATGTGCATAACGGCCCTCAGACAGAACAGACAGTTTGTGATGAGTGACAGAGCAGAATAAGGATGGCAAAGCAAAGTGTGGATGCGCTGTCCTTGAAGGACGTTCATCTTGGACTGGAAAATGGTCCGTTTACTGCTAAGAAACACATGTCAGGCAAGTCTGACTCGGGACATTCTTCTGTTAAATGTTAAATTGTTCAGTTAAAAAGTGATTTCATTTCGCAATGTCTACAAGCCAATGGTTTTGTTCATATTTTGCTTATAAATTTAAATGACAGATGTCGTTTTTTTCTCTCTGCGACACTTTTCCTGTTGACAGCAAAATGTTAAACAAATTTTATATTTTGACAAGAAGAATAAAAATAACAAATAGGCTACAGTTTTTGTACAGCCTATAGGTCTACATTGTTTTTTTTTTTGTTTTTTTTTCTCTGCAACACTTTTTCCTATTGTGTTGACAGCAAAATGTAAAACTAATTTGATTCTGGACAAGACGAATAAAATAAATAGCCTACAATAAAATAATTTTAGTGCAGACATTTTTATTTGTTATCTCTCTCTCTTTCAGTAGTGGAAATTTAAATGTGAGATTTTGGAAACGAGATATATATTTAGCGGGAACGGTCAGGTTAGGAAGAAAATTATTCTAAGCGGCCAGCGGGTGAACAAAGAGTGAATATATAGCAGGAGCGGATGGGTGCGAATGCGGAATATAAGCTTGCGGGAGCGGGACTAAAAAAACAGTTTCACTTAAGCGGCCCAGTAGTTGTACAACAGCCGAACACTTGTACAGACAGGCTAGTCTGATATCCACAGACGGTTACCTGAAAAACAATGTCTAAAGAAATATGAATCGAAGTTTAGCACAACTCACCAGAACTAAGCATGGGGCATGTTGAGCTCGGCTTGTTGTTTCTGCAGCTTGCTCAGGTTGTTATTCTTTTAATAATTTATTGTACAAAGAATGGGTTACAAACGATGATAAAGACTGTTCCATAATTCCTATTAAACTCAAAGGATATCGAGAAAAAAAAAAAAAGTTATAGAAATAAATATTATTTTGTTATTATTGCTTATATAATTTGCTGTTTTAATAATAAAGAAGACTACTTTATTATTATTAATTTCCACATTTATTTACAAGCTGCATGCGTTCTTGATCAAAAGTCATTAGAGATTTCCGGCAGGAGGGAGGAGGGGGGTGATTTGGGGGTTTGTGCGATTAACCGCCAAACCGCGATATTTGTTGCTGCTTCACCGTGGTAATAAAAAATCCCATACTGTCACTAGCTGTCCTAGCGTGACGTGCTATTGGCTCTTCCCGCAGCAACGCGCTGAAACACGACAAATTAAAACCAAAGAATTCACAACGTTTTATTATAATAGTTTTCTCATTATAATATTATATATATATGATAGTCCCAATCATTGTTATTAATGTTGTGCATTGCAGTTCGAGCTGCATGCGCTGAAACTTGAGAGTTGAATGAACACTAGTAAACTGAAGTGCTTATTTAACTCAAAGAAACAAATCATATAGCCTATGAGATTATTCAGCTATTTATACAACATAAACTAAACATAATATTACAATTTGTACAAAAAGACGCAAATGCACAAGTGAACTCGAAATAAGTTACGTGCTAACCAGAATGTGTAACTTCTGTTGTGGATGCACTCATTCCGCAATATATCGTCCAAATTTTCTTATCGGTTCGATAACGAGAACAGAAAAATTTACATTTATCGGCCGATACAGATATGGTCGCCGATATACTGTGCATCCCTAATTTATTTAATTTAATAATCAAGAGAGCGAGGTGACAGTTGTGTGTGTGTGTGTGTGTGTGTGTGTGTGTGAATTCTGCTGCTTCTTCACTGTGTTTTGATTCGGAGATTGTGTACTCTTTCAAAAGATGTGTAATAGCACCTCCTACTGTTTAACAGTGAAATCAAGGAAAGGCAGAAAATTCATTCAATGAAGGACAAAGAGTTAATTTACTAATATTATTAAACCTCAATAAATTAATGATGTGTTTATTAGTATATACATTTTTGATACAGTATTAAAATTGGCTTGGAGAATTGTGAAATTTCACTGATATTGGTATTGACTATCAATGTTTTAGTATAGTAACAGCTCAATAATAAATTATTTAAATTGTATGCTATTTATGCATCATGGGAGTTCTGTCATACTTCCTTTAATTTATTCTGAATTTAAAGAAAATGGACTGTATTGCATGTTTTTTTAAGATACTCCCTGTTAGCAAAAAGTCTGTTAGCACTGTTAATGTTTTGTTGCTTTGCTGTGTTTCCCAGTCATGAGGCCCCTTAGAAAGATGAGCAAGAAGGCTGGAATCCCGGCACTGGACAGGCCTTTACATGAGCCAAACATTACATAAACCATCTGCAACCTCCATCCTCCTCTTCCTTTAGTACGCACGTTATATCTGCAGCCCCCTTTCATGCAATAGCTGTAAAGTATCACACAATTCTCTTTGAAAATGTTTCATTTGTCTGTTTGATCGTGTGCATGCATGTGTTTTTGTTCACCGTAAAAAGTGTATTATGTAATGGCTCATGGGGTATTCTCATCAACACACCGAGAACACGCTGTATGATAAACACGCAAGCCAAGCAAATCATATGATCGTGTTTATGATCAAAAACTGTTTCTGATAATACACTACCGTTCAAACGTTTAGAGGTGTGTACGATTTTTTAATGTTTTTGAAAGAAGTCTCTTATGCTCTCAAGACTACATTTATTTGATACAGTTAAAACAATAAAATTGTGAAATGTTATTACAATTTCAAATAAGTGTTTTCCATTTCAATATATTTTAAAATCTAATTTATTCCTGTGATGCAAAGCTGAATTATTAGCAGCCATTACACTAGTCTCTTCAGTGTCAAATGATCCTTCAAACCATTCTAATATTCTGATTTGATGCTCAAGAAACATTTATGATTATTGTCAATGTTTTAAACAGTTGTGCCTCTAAATTTTTTTTGTAAAAACCATAATACATTTTTATATAATTTTTTTATACTTCTTTGAAAAATAGAAGGCATTTATTTGAAAATTGAAATAGAAACCTTTGTTACATTATAAATGTCATTACTGTAATCTTTGGTAAATTTAATGCATCCTTGCTGAATAAAAGTATCAAAAACAGTATCTTACTGACACCAATCTTTTGAATGGTAGTGTATGTCATATAATATACAGGGCTCTAGACTCATTCTTCCCACTGGTCGCTCTTTTGCGACTAACTTTCTCAGTTGGTCACACAAGCACATCATTTGGTTGCAATTTTTATTTTTATTTTTTTTCTACAACATTTGATTAATCAAAGCATGCTGATGAACTTTTATCATAGTTTGTAGTTATATGGTAACGAAAGTGTTCAACATTCAACCCGTTCTTTTTCATCAGTATTATTTGTGATTTAAATTTTGTGACAGGAATTCCTCTTTTCGTGTGCTTTCACTTTCAAATTTGCGATCTTGGTGTCACGCTTTACAAGAAAAGATAATTGTCTGTTTTGCTTATATCTATACACCTTTCACTTTTTAAGACTAAAACAAAAGATGGATTCACTGTTATTCTTAATTAAAAAGCACAACAACAATAAAACAGTAGGCTACAATAACAAACTAGCTTACATAACATTTATTAACAAAAACGAATAAGACGAGGCATGGCATAGGACACATCACATGCTGTATTATATAGGCTACCGACTAATAAATTACAGAATGTTTAGCAAACACTGAGGAATCAAATAAATAATAATATTAAAAAAAATTAAGGATAGCCTCCATACCGTAACGTGAGGTAAACAGCAAAGATAACAAGCTTTTCAAAACGAAAACAAAAAGAAAAGTAAAACTAAACTGGCTGTCGCTGACAGGACTTGCATGATTTTTTTCTACAAGAATACCAACATGTTCACCTTCTCTGGTTTAAGAAGCGGTCTTTTACTTTAGTTTGAAAACCAAATCCTCCATTGCGCTCTGTCCGCTGCGCGCACCTTCGCGCTCGTGCTGACGCGGTGAGTATAAACCAGGCTCTACACCTGAAGCTGAAAGCACCTCTCGTCACGTGATCAGTGAAATCTGACTCCTGCTACAATGTTGGTCGCAGTCTAGAGCCCTGATATATACAAATTTTAAGCCAGATTTAATACAGTATATTATTTAAATTACTGCTCTTTTGCAGTAATTTAAAAAATCTTCGAGAGATTTTAGGTGATTTCATTTTTCTTTTGGATTAAGTTTTTAAAAAAAAGTCAGTCACACTTTAGTTTGGGGACCAATTCTCTGTAATAACTAACTATTAACTGCGACTTTTGCCACAATAAACTCCTAATTTGCTGCTTATTAATAGATAGTAAGATATTTGTTAAGTTTAGTTATTGGGTTTAAGGAATCTAAAATATGGTCATGCAGAATAAGGCATTAATATGTACTTTAATTTCTAATAAACAGCCAGTATGCTAATAAGCAACTAGTTAATAGTAAGAATTGGTCCCTAAACTAAAGTGTTACCAAAAAGTTCATTCTCAAGTCTCTGTAATATTCTGATCTCAAGATATAACTCGAAGAGTTTGACCGCTCAGATAAGTTACAACACAAGCTGAATGATTTGAAGTATCATTCATGTCTGTAGCACAAATAATCGATATAATCAGCCATGATCGCTTGTCTGTGATGTTGTTTCATAACGGCCAAACTCACTGAACTTGTGATGGTTGTAAGTAATGGCTGCTGATGGTTTGTGTGTAATTGTCTCTGGGGTAATGGCTGGGGCGTGATGCACTCATGAAATCAGACACATTCCTGCGGTCTGAGGTTTGGGGAGCGAGAGAGACCCTCCACAGTAATCGCACTGCACTCAACACACTCTCAAACATGTCTGTCCTAACAACAACACTAACATTTATCTCAGTCTTTCCAGCGCTGATACACACTGCTATCAGAGGGGCCCCACGGCCCTCGGCTCTGGAGGAGAGCAGTGAAGTTTGGCTCAGGCTTTTGACTGAAGCTTTGGCCGGCAGAGCACTGATTTGTCATATGTTGTTTCTTGTCTGTGTTTGGTAAGAAAATGTCTTCTAGGAACATTAATATTGTCCATCACAGAACACCCTAACAGCCACCAGGAGCATCCTAGAAATCACCTCGAACACCCAGAGGAATCGTCAGTGCTAGGATACTTTTTAGGGTGTTGCTGTGGTGTTTAGCATGTTTGTATTCAGTTGGTTTCAAAGTCATTCCACCTTGGGAAAAATAGTTTCTGATAAATATTGCGATAGTGATTTAGATCGTGTGTGTGTTTTTAAGCTCCAGGTTTGCTGTGCTTTGTTTGTTTGTTTGGGTTGCACAATTTGGCTAAAAAAAAGAATCATAAATTAACATGACAACAACATTTATTATTATTATTATTATTATACTTTATTTCTTTATTTTAAAGTGAAATAGTTAAACAATAGTTTATCATTTTTGCTAAGTAGCAGTATAATAATAATAATAATAGTTTATTACTACAACAATAACAACAACTATTGTTTGTAACAATAATAATAACAACAACAGTATATAATAACATTAACTAATACAACTAAATAAAATTGATAAATTATATTTAAGAAAAACAACAATTAATAATAATAATTATGATTATTATTGTTATTGTTGTTGTTATTCAAATAATAGTAATTGGGACAGTAATTATTATTATTATTATCATCAATCAGTACTAGTATTATGAATACTACTACTACTACCAAATAAAGATATTAAACTATTATTCTGTTTCAATGTGTAAAAAAAAAAGAAGAGCATTTAAGAAGAATGGGTCAAACTTTATTTAAAGGTCGAATTTTCGCTATTAACAAAGCATTAACTAAGACTTTTGCCTCAAACTTCTAATTTGCTGATTATTAATAGTTAGTAAGGTAGTTGTTAAGTTTAGGTATTGGGTAGGATTAGGGATGTAGAATATGGTCATGTGCAATATGCGCTATAAGTACTAATAAACAGCCAATATGTTAACAATAGGCATGCTAATAAGTAGTTAATAATGAGAATTGGTCCCTATACTAAAGTGTTACTGAAGAATGATATAATAATAAGAGGAATTTAATTTTACAGTGCAACTTTAAACATGACAATACTATTCCTAAACTAATATTTATAGCTGTAATGTTTTTGTTTTTTTTTTTTTTTTTTTTTTATTATTTGGCAAAAAACACTAGGAGTGCCTCTCATTACAAGTTTGGGAAGATGGTTGCTGCATGCTATGCTCCCAAATGCATGTTATAGGCCATCCGATTTAATAATAGCATTAACTCATGTATAGCGATTTCAGGTGTAATTTGATTAATCATGCAACCCTACTTCTGGCCTGAAGTGTCTATGATATTCTGCTCTGTAGATGTCTCAAAGCACTCCTTCAGCACACATACAAATGCTTAGAAAATGAATAGAAAAAAACCCTCTCCTCAACAAGCCACATGATTTGAGGACTCATTCATCTTTTTCACAAATTATGTTAATTTAATACTGCTAATAATAGGGTTAAAGGTTTGTCTCGATCTCTAAGCATAAATATGAGCAATAATGGTGATGTTTGTTCTTTACCATTAATGATGAGGAGCAGGAAATGTGGAAAATTAGTTCTAAAGTTTTGGATGGAAACCTCAGAATAATATGGTTGTTTTATAGCTTGTTTGTGAGTAAGAGAGAGAGTCTGGTGGTTTAAAGAAACAAACAAAAAACATTTTATTAGATAATCATGTCACAGAGTTCATGTCACAGAGTTTATGTTCAGCAAACCAACTTTTATTTATAAAATGCACAATAATAAGGCATGCATGAGTAATTGCTGGCAATAAAACATTATTGTTCACGTAAAGTTTTATGTGCAGTCCCACATGCAAATAATGGCATGGTACTTTTTACAATTAGAGTCTCAATGATACTGTGTGTTTTAAGAAAGACCTCTTTTATTCGTCGCTTATGAGAATCCCACCCTGAATGAGGCAGAATTCTCCGTGATTCCCGGCCACATCTGCTCTGGCATAGTTTGCATAGTTAGCATAGCAGTGATGCTAATATGACCTGTGGGTTCCCACAGGACTCAGAAAACCCAGAGGATTCTGCAGCTGCGCCGCGCATGAAAGCATCAGGGTGCCGATATGTCTTGTGTTTACAGTCGGCTCCCTTACAGAGTTTAAAGATATTTTAAAGATGTTTTTAAGACTCTTATTCTCACCAAGACTGCATTTATTTTATTTAAAAATACAGTAAAACAGTACATTTGTGAAATATTATTACAATTTAAAATAATCACTTTCCATTTGAACATATTTTAAAATGTAATTTATTCTTGTGGTGCAAAGCTGAATTTTCAGCATCATTACTGCAGTGTCTTCAGTGTCACATGATCCTTCAGAAATCATTCTAATATGCTCAAGAAACATTATTATTATTATCATTTTAAAAAGTTTTTATGTGTGGATTCTTTGTATTGTTTTTTAATAAAAATATTTTGTAACATTGTGTCTTTACTGTCACTTTTAAACTATTTAAAGCATACAAGCTGAATAAAATGAGTCTTTTGTATAATGTTTACAGTGCGTTTAACTTTTGTTGACAATATAAAAAGAGGATTTGTTTTGGTGTTTTGACATTAATATGGAAATTAATTCACTATTTTCTCTATTTCACTTCTTTAAAATGTGCATCCTAGTTTTAAATTGATCTTGGTCTGAATCTGAACCTAGTTTTGATCTACAGTAGGCTCTGATATTGTTCTGTTTATTTTGGCTGGAAATGAGTAGATGCTACAGTACTGCTATGTTTCTTTCTGTTCCTCAGAGATGTAGTCTGTAGTCTGGTCTGCCGGCAGACTCTGAGGTCTCACTATGCTGCTTTATCTGCTGCTGACCATCTCACTAACAAACGTCAATGGCCAGATAGACCCAGGTAATGTTAGAGTACATGCAGTCCAACACAAATATACAGTATGCATCCATACAGACAGCTCCAAAACCATTCACTTCCTCACCGTGTCCTTCTTTGACCTCCTCAGCTCACTGTCGTTATCCTCTCGGTATGGAGGACGGGAGGATCAAAAACGATGACATCACTGCCTCCAGCCAGTGGTACGAAACCACAGGCCCTCAGTATGCAAGGTAACATCAGCGTTATTTTGGTATCATATAATATACTATTAAAGTTTTTGTTAATATTTTGAATTAGATTTTATTTTTTCTGTTCCAGCTTTAATTTTAGCTAGTTTTAAAGGGGTCATATGATGCGATTTGATGTTTTCCTTTGTCTTTGGAGTGTTACAAGCTGTTTGTGCATATATAAGATCTGTAAAGTTGCAAAGACTAAAGTCTCAAACCCAAAGAGATATTCTTTATAAAAGTTAAGACTCTGCCACGCTCTCCTAAAACGGCTCATTCAAACATGCCCACATGTCTATGTCACAGTGTGGGAAGATTTGCATAACACCGCCCAAATGTATACGCAATGAAAGAAGGCGTAACTTTTATTCTCGCTGTAGTATTGTTGTTGCCGCCATGTCGTGGAGACGCTGTGGAGACGTTGTGAAAGCAAAAGTATTTTGTTTGGGCTTCCAAATGAGTACACAACTAAAAATCAGTGGTTAAGTTATATTTACAACACTGTTCCAGAACAGTTCCACCCAAATATTCGAGTGTGTGCAGCACATTTTACGGAGGACTATTTCCTGAACCCGGGAGAGAGTAGCCTACAATATGAACACTATGAATGGCTGTGAACACTATAAAGTGGGGCAATTCCAACGTCGCAAGGACAGTCTGGCGCTTCTGACTCAGTACCGTTAAGTACCGTTTCGATATTTAAAGAATTTGCTACTGACTATTCAAACGCAAGTTTTGAGCAGTGTAGAGTAGTGCTTGTTTGGCGTTTCTACGATCACAAATGCAGACATGGTGTTGTTTACGCGGCGCGGCGCAACGCGTAAAAAGACCGTATGAGTCATTATAATCAGTAATTATGTCTTCACCGAATGCAACAAATGCTTCGTTTATAATGGGTTTTATTGTTTTGGTCTCGTCGTGCCGGGACACGGCATCACAACATGGTAAAGGGTGTAACATTTCCGTCACACGATTGAGGTATTCGGCCAATCACAACGCACTGGATAGCTGGCCAATCAGAGCGCACCTCGCTTCTCAGAATGATGAGCTTTGTAAAAATCGACACGTTTCAGAAAGGTGGAGCATAGAGGAGCAACAATAATGTACAGTATGTGGAAAATAATGTGAACCTTAAACCACGTAAACTCATTGCATTACACCAAATACACAAAATAATGTTCTCTTTAGCAACGTCATATGACCCCTTAAATAGTTTGTGTCCTTGTAGTTATATATATATATATATATATATATATATAAGTAAATTTAATTTATTATTTTTAGTTTTAGTTGTTTTATTACTTCAAATTAATTTAAAGAAAAATAAAAAATGTTACAAGAAAATTTACTAGCTTAAATAAAATAAATTTACATTGTTTTACAGGAAGTTAAGTTAAAAAAAGAAAAATTAAAACAAATGATATATACCATTCAAAAGTATTTGGTTTTTAAATGATTTTTAAACATATCTCTCTTATTCTCACCATGGATTAATTTATTTAATCAAAAATAAAGTAAAAAAAAATAATATTGTAAAATATTTTTACAATTTAAAATAATTATTTTCTATTTTGGCATGTTATTATAGTTTTTGTTAATATTTTCAATTAGATTTTTTTAAAATTTTCTGTTTACACTTTAAAGTTTTAGAAGTTTTGTTTTAGTTATTTTAGTATTTTAAGTTAAACTAAACAAAAATAATAAATATTGATGAGAAAAAAAGAAGAAAAAAACTGTTAATACAAAAAATAACTGTTTTCTACTTTGATTTGCTCTCATAATTTTGTAATATTTTGAATGAGATTTTTTTTTATATTTTCGGGTTCTGCTTTAATTTTCTTTAAAGTTTTAGTAGTTTTGTTTTTGAGTTTTTTTTTTTACATGTCTATATAGTTTTAATGTTTAGTTTAATTATATGTGAAGTTTAATTATTTTGAGTTTATTTAGTTGGAAACACTTTACAATAAGGTGTCATTTGTTAACATTAGTTAATGTATTAACTAACATGAACAAACCATGATCAATACATTTATTACACTATTTATTCATCTTTGTTAACGTTAGTAGACTTGTTCATTGTTAGTTCACGTTAGCTCACAATGCATTAACTAATGTTAACAAACAACTTGTGATTTTAATAATGCATTAGTAAATCCTGAAATTAACATTAACTAAGATTAATAAATGCTGTAGAAGTATTGTTCATTCTTAGTTCATGTTTACTAATGTTGTTAACTAATGTTAACTAATGAACCTTATTGTAAAGTGTTACCATTTAGTTTTAGTTATTTTAGTACTTCAGGTTAAACTAAATAAAAATGAGAAATGAGCATCTGTCTGTTGTGGCATCAGGTTAAACCATGAGGAGGGGGACGGCGCCTGGTGTCCTGCTGGTCAACTGCAGCCCTCAGATGTTCAGTATCTTCAGCTTGACCTTCGTCAGCTCATCTTCCTCACTGTGGTCGCTACACAGGGTCGCTACGCACGCAACTCCGGCAACGAGTTTGCACGAAAATACCGTCTGGAGTACAGTCGCGATGGACACCACTGGATCTCCTGGAGAAACCGCTTTGGTAGTGAGGTAGGTAAATGCACAAGAGTGTATTTACTAAATGTTTGATATTTAAAGGGGTCACCGGATGCAAAATTCACTTTTACATGTTGTTTGAACTGAAATGTGTGTTGGCTGTGTGTGTACACAACCACCCTACAATAATAAATATCCACCCAGTGTTTTTTTTTAAATCCAGATAAATCATAACCCCTTTTTCAAATCAAGCGGTTCTCAGATGCCTGTCTGTGTGACATCACACAGACCCAGGCCCCTCCCACGATTGTTGATTGACAGTAGCATTTTACTGGTTTGCTGCTCAAGTATCTTATTATCAGGGCTCGAATTGAGGGGGGATGCAGTGGGACAAAAAGCATCCCCTCAGTAAAACCACACTGTGTAAAAACACACATAATTCACAAACTATATAACGGAGATTGACCAATCAGTGCTCGGTACTGTAACAAGCTGCACACAAGCTCAAGCAAGTTTCCGTAATATTTCGCGCAAAATGGTTCAAGCGCAACTTTTGAAGTTCTTTAAAAAGAAGACAAGAGAAGGTATGATTTTTCCTTGATTAGAATTTAAAGACATTCCCCTGACATAATGTCATTGTGCTGTATGCAGACCTGCCAACCTGTACGCATTTTGCGTAGCAGGCACGCATTTTGACCTCAAAGTACGCAGGTACGATTTGTCACTTTAAACTACGCAAAAACCTGGTGACGCCTTTGTGCACGCACAGTAGCCTACTTAAATCAAGCAACAGCATTGAAAGAGGACTTCGACCAATCAGAGCGCTGGGTTCATTCCCCATCTAGCAAGTGGGATGATTGACAAATGCGTAGACCTATCATTAAAAAGAGACTGCAAATAGACGGCAAAACAAAATCCCGCTCGGTCTCGTACCTTTTTACTCCCGCCGTCTGATTTCTTAAGAGAGGACCGTACACACGGTGCTTACAACTAAGGTAAACGGGTTGTGGTGGATGTGGAAAGTTAAAATATTGAGTTGAGTTAACTTAATCCTCTGGAGTCGACGTGATCGCATTGATATTCTAGATGAACTGTGAATAGAATAAAAGCACACATTCATATTCAGCCAGATCTGCTGCGGTTTATTTGTGTTCATGTAGCTGCACTCACTGAACAGCGTCCTAATATTAGGGCTTTTAAAAGCCAAGTGCGCGTACTTGGATAAATACTGATATATTTGCACAAGAACTTCGCCCGTGTCTAATAAACCTTTACAAAAAGTCTTACCGGAATATTCAAATCTGCGTTCGCGCAGCTGCTGACAGAGCAGACAGTTACCATGTTTGGGTAACAGCTTTACAAACAGTCTTTTCAACTACACAGTATTATTTCTGTATTACAGTGATTCATATTATCACAGAAATACTGGGATCAAAGTTAATAGTTCAGATATAAACACTGATGTTTATGGTAGCGATCAAAATAGACCTTTTGAAAGTTAACTGGCGCTTCAAATAACGTTTGTGTCGATTGCATTGTTTCGCCACTAGGTGGCGACAAGTGACTTAAAAAATGTATTTGTGATTGAATCAAGAGATTCGTTCAAAAACGCTGATTCATCCAGTAAAGAAACAAGTGTAGTATTTATGAGTGAGACATTAAATCATTCATTCAAACCACTTTTTCATCATTTTAATATTAACTAAATATATTATAAATGTATATTAATTTAAATGTTTAATAATTCGTTCAAATTAAACACTTTTAAATAGACTGCAGCAATAATATTTTGTCACACATTATTTTGTTTCGTGGGAGAATCGTGATCTCTGTTTGAGACAAAAAAAGAATTGTGATTCTCAACTTATCCAGAATCGTGCAGCTGTCGTATGTGACTGAGTGCAGACCTTTGGGAAATATTTAACATGAATATCCTAACACTACATATGATATATACTACATATGATATATGCCCCCCCCCCCCCCGTTGCCATCACACAAGTGGTACTCAAAAAAAAATTCCAAGGTTGGCAGGTCTGTGTATGTGTGTGAGGGACTGAGAGACGATATAGGAGAGCTGACATTATCGAGTATGCCACCGACTTTGCAAAAACACATCTTGAGAGTCCAAAAGCATTCACTGCGCGATGAAGCCCATCAGTATGCAGTTAGAATGCCTTTATAATTCAAGCAATGAAAGAAAAAATACCCATGTAAGTTTTTGTTTTTATATTCATTGCACAAACAATGTACTTTTCTGAATATCAGCACATGTGCGCGAGCATAAATATGCTAATAGTTTTATACAACAGTGAAGAGAAACACGGTGTTTCATTCCTTGAATTAATCTGTTTTTGAACGAATCAAGTGAGCCAGTGATTCAGCGGTCCATTCACTTGTTTCGTTCCTAATTGAATCAGCCATTTTGAACGAATCATTTGATTTGAATGATTCAATAAATTTATTAAAACTGGGACTTGCTGCCACCTACTGGCGGTTTTATTGTCATATTTATTTATCCATGACAGTCCCAGCACAAAAACACATTCAGCAAAATATTGTTTAAATAGCAGTATTGACCAAAATTCCTCCATTTCAGGCCCCAGAAGGAGCTTATAATTAAATATAAAAAAAGCTTATAAATAGTTTGTTTAATAAGGCAAATTTTTCATTAAATAATTTTTTTTTACACAAATTTTGTAATCCTTGTGTAAAATTAGCTACAGTGTACCCCCCCTCCCCCCAAAAAATTGACCACAACATCCCCCCTGAATTTTGTTTTTTACAATTCGACCACTGCTTATAATCAGTTTTGAAAAGAGTTGTGCAGCATAATATTTTTAGGGAAAAGAAACAAAAACATTTTTTAGGATTCTTTGAATCTGATTAATTTGAGTTCAAAAGAACAGCGTTTATTTGAAATAGAAATCTTTTGTAACAACTTTTGATCAATTTAAAACTTAAAAAGATCCATTTTTTTCTTAAAAAAAGTTTTTTTTGCATGGTTTCTATTTTCTGTGATTGCATCTCATTGTGCAGCATTTTCACTGATGTTCGTCCATACTGTTTTTATTATGTGGTAATAGGGTTGCAAAATTTGGAAAATTTCCAGTAAATTTAGGAAACTTTCCAGAAATTTTGGAAACTTTCCGGGATTTTTTGGAATCTTCCTGGGATTTTTGGAAAGTTTCCGGAAATTTACCGGAAATTTTCCACCCCTTTGCAACCCTATGTGGTAACCACTGCATGCTTATCCTGCTGTAACTATGTTCATGATGTAGCATGATCTTGTGCCATTCTGTTTAACTAATGTTTTCTGCAGACTATAATGGGCAATATAAACACCTACGACTCTGTGGTGAGAGACCTCCATCCTCCAATCATCACTCGATTCTTACGTTTGATTCCCGTCACCGATGCCGTACACACTGTGTGTATGAGAGTAGAGCTGTTCGGATGCGCCTGGCAGGGTAAGTCATAAGAATTACATAATTAAAGGGGTGGTTGATTGCGATTTCACTTTTTTTAACGTTAGTTAGTGTGTAGTGTTGCTGTTTGAGCATAAACAATATCTGCAAAGTTAAGAAACTGAAAGTTCAATGCAAACTGAGATATCGTCTTTTAAAATTATGGCAGTTTAATGCCTACAAAAACGGCTCATAAGGGACTACAACGAGTTACTTGCCGGGTTCGTGACATAACGAACCGTGATAAACCCCACCCCCAGGAACATGCAGCAAAGGGGGCGAGGCCATGTTGTGCTGCTTTAGAGAAGAGGAAGAGAAAACTAGGAGTGCACGTAAAAATCTATTCATATATGAATCGCGATTCTGTCTTCTAACGATTCTAATGGATTCTCAAGTTTCAAAATCAATGTTCTAAAGCAGCGGTTCTTAATCCTGTTTCTGCTCCCCACACACTCTGCTCAGCATCTCTCTCTCTCTCTCTCTCTCTCATTCAGATCATCAGCAGTTCCAACAATGAACTGTTCCAATTATACACTTATTTTCACACAGCCAGAGGTGGGTAGAGTACCCAAAAACTGTACTCAAGTAAAAGTAAAAGTACTTCTAGAAATATTTACTCAAGTAAAAGTAAAAGTAATTGTCTGAATAGTTACTTGAGTAAGAGTAAAAAAGTATCGGATAAAAAAACTACTCAAGTAGTTAGTTACTAGTTACTTTGGATCATATACTGAATATAGTCTATTTTTATTTAGATATATAGATTACATTTATGTAATGTGTGTAGAGCTGTCGCGATTCGTCGATTTTAGTCGACTATTCGATTTTGAAAAATCATCGACTTCATTTTGCTTGCGTCGACTAACCGGCAAAATACCGGAAGTGCCGCATTTCACGGACAGAGAATACATAAAACACATTATTAGACTATTTTCCAAGGCTGCATGATATTAAACCCATTTAAAAATCATAATTAAGCATAATTGTGAATTCACAAAGCTATGATTTAATTAAATAATTATATGCGATGCAGTTCTAACACAGTATATGAGCTTTAATTATTTACATGCGTGTAGGTTAAGTATGTGCGTCTCACAGTGGCTCCGTTCACAGTAGCTCCACAGAAACTTATCATTTACATGTGTGGAGCGTCTCAAACTCCATCTCTGCATGTTGTTGTGAGTTTGGGTTTATTATAACGTTCATCTGGGAACGCAACGTGCGCCATTTCATCAGATTTGTAAGGTAAATAATTTATAAACCTGTGCAAACACAGGAGAATACATCGCGATTTCAAAATAAAAGCTCAAACCCTCACTCTGAGTTTACACGTTTTGATGTCCACATATTCATTTAATTACAGTGCCTATAGCATTTCTGTCCCAAAGAAATGGCCAAATATTAAAGATTAAGTGGACATTTGAATTAAATGGTGCTTGGTCAATATTAAACAAGGATTAGATCGCGCAGTAATGTTTAAAAATAATCATCAGGCGCCCCCTGCAGGCCTTTGTTGTAATGCGTAATGTACATTAGCTCTATTGTTTATAATACATTATGTATTTTAACAGTTTTGTTCAATAAAACCAGAGATGGAAACTCGAGTCTGCGACTTGGACTCGAGTCGCACTTAAGTCGCATAAATAAAGACTTGGGACTTGACTTGGACTCGTGAACAGCTGACTCGAGACTTGACTTGGACTCGTGAGACTCGTAAAAAACGCAAGTCATTTATATGAATGTATCTCTGAGGGAAACTGGCTGTCTTAAAAAAAGTTTAGATGGTATTTTCTTTTCATCTTGCCTCCGTATAATGCATATTAGTGTTCATAACCGCAGCACTGCTTTGTTTACAGCGGCAACCAAAGGAAACGATGTTTAATTGATGTTCAAGCGCCACCCGCTGGCAGAGAGTGAATCTGTATTAATTCAGCCTGTGCGGTTTTGTTTCGTACAGATGGTTTATGTAGAATAGTTTCACAAAACTAAAGTCAGACCATTTTGTTTTTGCTTCAAATTTCGAAATTATACAATCCAATTTAGATTAAAAACTGCTCATGCTGGATGTACAGGTACATCTCAGAAAATTAGAATATGGTGAAAAAGTTTGATGATTAGAGCTTACAGCTAATGAAAGTCAAAAATCAGTATCTCAAAATATTTACATATGTGTTTCAATAAATAACCATCCATACAGTATAAATTCTGGGTATCTCTTGTTCTTTGAAACCACAATAATGGGGTGTACATGAGCTGATTACATGAGATGTACCTGTATGCAGCCTCTTTGTTTGGATTGTGTTGTGTTTAAAATACAGTGGTTGCCTCTAATTTTAAATTGAAAAAGAGCACAGACAAAGCCTTAGTTTGTTTATATGAGATTTATTTCATTTGTGTAATTCATTTGATTAATTGGGGTTTGTTTTAAATTTTTGTTTTGTTGTTTGACATATTTCAATTTTACAAAGAAATGTGCTGCATTTTATCTGACAATTAATAAATAGCAACCTTTTCATTTCTAAGTTTTTTTTTTGTTGTTGTTGAGAAAATCATATCGTGAAATCAGTATTTCAAAACTGATTTAGCCTCAATAACTAGCTGAAAGAACTGTTGCTAATAAATAGAACAAAGACTTGAGATGTGACTTGGACTCCACAAAAAGACTTAAGACTTGACTTGGACTTGACCTCAGAGACTTGTGAACATGTCTGAATAAAACCATATGATTTCTTGCTTTTGATACTTTTTGAACTAATTATTATTGCATCATTGCTATTATATATGTATTTTAAGTCATTTTAAAAGTTATTGTTCACTTACATCTATTTTTATTACCACAAAAACATTATTATAATTATAGGGCTCTATGAAATCCGTTTTATTTCCAAATTCATTTTTTTCCATTTTCATTTTTCTATACTCTGTTTTAATGGTTAAATTAAATTGTATTAATCAAAAAGCCTGTCTAATTAATTGAGTTTTACAGTTTTATCTGTACCAAATTCTGTTTTCCATTATTTTCTGGATTCCATTTTAATGGTTCCATAATTTTTTTTTTCTTTCTTTTTTTCAGAAATACTGCACATTTACATTTTTCTCATAAATAAATTCTGGTAAATAATATTTCTGGTAAATACTCCTTTATTTCAAATACTGATTATAATTGTATTATTAGACTAGAACACGTGGATATGTTGTGATTCTTACACTATAATACTGAACTGATTTCAGTGATCTGGACTGAGATGAGATGGACACTTGCTTCTTGCACTCTGTGTTGCACTTTACTTTTGCTTTAAAAAAGGATTTCATAGAAATTTGGATTTAATTTGGTTTAATAAAATATTCTTAAGTAAAATTGTTGATTTTTTGTGGGAAATTAATCGTTTAGATTAATCAATTAATCGCTAAATTAGTCGATAGATTAATCGAAATAAAAATAGTCGTTAGTGGCAGCCCTAAATGTGTGTGTGTGTGTGTGTGTATACACACACACACACACACACACACTCACACACTGCCGTTCAAAATATATATATATTTTTTTTTAATGTAATTTATTTCAGTGATGCAAATCAGAATTTTCATCAGCCTTTTACGCCAGTCTTCAGTGTCACACAATCCTTCAGAAATCATTCCAATATGTTAATTTTTTATCAATGCTGCTCTTTTTAGCTTTCTATTCATAAAAGAATCCTGAACAAAATGTCACAGGTTCTGAGCAGTTTCCAACATTGATCATATGAATGATTTCTGAAGGATCATGACTCTGAAACTGGAGTAACAGCTGATGAAAATTCTGATTTGCATCACTGAATTAAATTATATTTTAAAGTAAATTAATTATGTATTATTCTATAACCTCTGACACTGAAACCTCTGAAAACTCCTCACATGACTGCTCTGAACATAACGAAACAAATGCACATTGACGGATCTTCTGTTCTGCAAAATGTACAAATGTATCCTATATTTTTGCAAGCGTAAATATTGTAAAAATATGAATATTAATTGTGTCTAGAACAGGTCGCGCGCCGCTGCACAGAGCTAACGTGGGTTTGGCGGGTGTTCATTTCATACTCTGTGACAGCTTATTTAATGTATAAATTATACATTGTATTTAATGTATAAGGTACATGTACAACAAACTGGTAATAATGTCATAGTGGTATCGTGGCCTATACCTGTGGAACAGTAGACAGCACACGCGGTGTTCATCTAATAAAAGATCTTCATATAGCTCTAGCAAACAAGCCTTTGCAGATTTGCTTTCAATTGACTGTAGATCCAAAGCCACGTCTTCATCGCTCTTGATGTTATCTGAGTGAACCGCTTCAGACGACTCTGTGAGCGTGTGCGGCAGGGAACTGAACGAATCATTCAAACTGATTCGCGAACGGATTCACTGGTTTGTCAACTGGTTTGATAAAGCCTTTAAACAGAATCGACTCAAAATAATGAATCATTCGCGAATGGGCATCGTTCATTGCCCAGAGACAAGTAGACGGCGCGTTTGGAATAAACTGAAGCATTTTTAACTTGTATTTCATTAAGATAAAGTAACGAGAGGAGAGTCGCCCACAGTAACAAAGTAAAAGTACAGTTTTTTTTTCTCTAAAAATATACTTGAGTAAGAGTAAAAGTACCCATTTTAAAATATACTCTAAAAGTATTAGTTACCCAAAAAATTTACTCAAGTAAATGTAACGAAGTAAATGTAACTAGTTACTACCCACCTCTGCACACAGCAGTGAGAAGCATTATACATGGACGCGGGTGCGGTTGCCGTACTGTATTAAAGCTTTAATCAGGATAAAACCGTATATTAAAAGCTAACAGAAGCAGTAGCATTTACAAATAACAGCATATCTAAAAGTATGAGACAACAAACAAACAAACAAACAAACGTACCGTTAAAAGCCACGCTTGCACAGGTTCTGCGCGATCCTCTTCACTAATATCCTCTGCGTCTCAATCAGGCTCAAATTGATAAGCAATATAGACGATGCCATTGTTTACAATACAACCGGAGCACATGCCGCTGAGCTGAGGGGTGGGACGTTTAGATGCGCAATCGGCAGTTTAGCGAATCACAACACACTGGGCCAGCTAACCAATCTGAGCCCATCGTGTATTTCTGAGGGCGGGGCTTCATAAAAGCAGGAAATGATCAGAGCGTTTATCAGAGAAGGGACAGAGAGGTGTAGAATAAAGGTAAATTATGTGAAAAATAATGTGTTTTACAAGCATGCACCACAAAGCATAAACACAATCAAGCCTAGAAAAAAACTAGTCAACCACCCCTTTAATATTATACATTTTTTATTAATCTGATCCTTATTTTAAGCTGCAGAATGGAAACATTTATAAATTCAGACAAACAACGTGAACTAAAACCATAAAACAATTTTTGTTTACTTGAATGAATGAATGAATGATGCATTTATATAGCGCTTTTATTGTGTATTGCCATACACCCAAAGCGCTTTACAATCAAGTGGGGGGTCTCTCCTCAACCACCACCAGTGTGCAGCATCCACTTGGATGATGCGACGGCAGCCACAGGACAACGGCGCCAGTGCGCTCACCACACACCAGCTACAGGTGGAGAGGAGAGAGAGTCATAGAGCCAATCAAGTTGATGGGGATTATTAGAAGGCCATGATTGACAAGGGCCAGTGGAGGGAAATTGGCCAGGACACCGGGGTTACACCCCTACTCTTTACGAGAAGTGCCATGGGATTTTTAATGACCACAGGGAGTCAGGACCTCGGTTTAACGTCTCATCCGAAAGACGGTGCTCTTTTTACAGTATAGTGTCCCCGTCACTATACTGGGATGTTAGGACCCACACAGACCACAGGGTTGCTGGCCTCACTAACACCTCTACCAACAGCAACCTAGTTTTCCCAGGAGGTCTCCCATCCAGGTACTGACCAGGCTCAACCCTGCTTAGCTTCAGTGGGCAACCAGTCTAGGGCTGCAGGGTGATATGGCTGTGGCTTAAATGTGTGAAATAAAATAAATTTAACTGAAAATATAAAGAAGTATTTTATTTTAGCTAGTTGCAAACATTGCTCATTTTCCTTTAGTTTATCTTGATTTACTAAAATAAGTAAAACTAAAACTGAGATAAAAATTAAAACTATATAAACACTAAAAAATAATAAAAATACACAAAATTGCAAAAAAAAAAAAAAAAAGAAAATGAAAACAGCAAATATATAAAAAATAAAAACGAATTTAAAATAATAATAAAAACTATAATATTATCTCGATGATACGAAGATAACCCTGTAAACAAACTACAAACACTTCCAGAGGTAGTCGAAAATGCTTTTTAATGGATTGCTTTCTTAGTGTAGTTGCTCATATGGTTGAATGCTTTCAAACAGCTACTAAAAATGCCCTTCTCTGCCTTCTGACCTAATTCTTAAACATTACAGGAAGTGCTGTTGAAGCGCACTAGCCAAAGGGATTTAAACATTGCCGGCTGAAATCCTAAGTTTGGTTTGAAGGCAAAAAAGTAAAAAGCACAATGTTCTCTTACCAGTCCTGATTCTAACACAAACCCACTGTGTTCAGCGCAGTTTTGTGGCTATCAGAGCAGAAACTTTCTCCTCTCCATTTGGTTTTATTAGTTGTCATAATATTAGATTGAAAAAATTTGAAAAAGCTCATACATACACTCACCTCTAAGAAATGAGGACTGAAGTAATCTCAAGTGGACAGAGGAGACCAATTAAAACAGCAGGTGTAAATGGGAATGTGTCTCCTTGTCTGCTTGTGATCCGCTCGACCAAAATGCATCTTAAAGGGTTAGTTCACCCAAAAATGAAAATTATGTCATTAATTATGCACCCTCATGTCGTTCCAAACCCGGAAGACCTTTTTCATCTTCGGAACACAAATTAAGATATTTCTGATGCATTCCGAGAGTTCTCTGACCCTCCCATAGACAGCAAGGATACTACCACAACCAACGCACAGAAACGTAGCAAGGACATCGGTAAAATAGTCCATGTGACATCAGGGGTTCAACCGTAATTTTACAAAGCTACGAGAATACTTTTTGTGCGCAAAGAAAACAATATTAATAATTTATTCAACAATTCTTCTCTACGAGTTACTGCCATTTTGGAGCGTACCCCAGAACCGTAATCAGCATTGTTTATGCATGCTGTTATCAGCATGCACGCGCTGTGTACTGAACGTAAACAATGCTCATTACGTTGATTACGTTCTGCAGTACTCTCTAAAATGGCGGAAGACAGGAGTAGCTTAGATTAACATTTACATTTATGCATTTAGCAGACGCTTTTATCCAAAGCGACTTACACGAACACGAGATTAACTTGTTGAATAAATTATATTATTTATTATTATTTTCTTTGCACACAAAAAGTATTCTCGTAGCTTCGTAAAATTGCGACTCAACCACTGCTGTCACATGGACTATTTTACCGATGTCCTTGCTATGTTTCTGGACCTGGGAACATTGCAGTTGCATTACTGTCTACGGAGGCACAGAGAGCTCTCAGAATTCATCAAAAATATCTTAATTTGTGTTCTGAAGATGAACGAAGGTCTTCCGGGTTTGGAACGACATGAGGGTGAGTAATTAATGACAGAATTTTCATTTTTGGGTGAACTATCCCTTTAATATCGGTTGTTAACAGCGCCTCAGTTTCACACTTGCATATGGGCTACAGACCGAAGAAGATCGTTTTGGCGTCTCACATCTGAGCAGCTGTGGCTTGTGTAGATTTGCCCCCTAGTGTCTGATTTGCTGTTTAGTTTCGTTTGACCTCAATTACTCCAGTGCCTTAAACGTGAGCCAAGAGAAATTAGTAATTACATTCTAGAGCTAATGCAATATTAAAGTTTGGGACCTCTCTGTTTTCTCGTTCTCCTGCTGTGCAGATGGCCTGACGGCATACAGCTCTCCAGAGGGCCAGACTATGATGGCTCCTGGCTATCCCATTACACCTCTCAATGACTCCACATACGACGGGGCCCTGGAACGCAGGTGAGGGTCTAATCTAATGCAGAATGAGTCAAAGAATATGCTTTGCTTTTGGGGATGCCCAGATATTAAATTCTATCCGATATTGGTTTTACATACAGCAAAAAAAAAGTGCTAAATATGTTGTAAACAGTGAATCTCAATGAAGTATATTTATATATTGAAAATATATTTAGTTTCAACCTTTATATACCAAAATTGTCGAATTTGTTCTAAATAAGAAATGCATCCACATAAGTTTAAAAGTACAAAATTTGCTCCTGTGAATACCTGCAGTGGCAAAATGCTTAAAGCTGCAGCCCGTAAGTTTTGCCTCTTTGTCGCCATCTCTGTTTGAAAACCTGGAATTGCAGCTTTGTGTGGAATTATCTTCCGTGCGTGGGGTTGTGCTCCGGCACGGCTCCAGCGCAGATGAATCTAATGTTTTGAGGTGAATGTGTGGCAGTCTGTCAGTCACCGCACCGGTGTGGATACTGTACTTAGGAATCACAGATTCTAGCCTATGTCTGTATGACCCAAATATGAATTTTCACCGTATATTGTCATCTGAGCAAGTAAGTAACAAGTCTGCCACGTTTGTTCTGACCAGCTGAGGAAAAAAGCATTACAATAAATCACGCTACCAATGGTGATTTAAATCTAACGATCGGTTAGCTCATATCACATCTAACCGTGCAAATTATTATTATTGTTATACTTTATTCTCAAATTATTAATGTTAACAACATCAGCATTGCGTGACTATGATTATAGTGTGTATTAGCGTGTAGATTTAAATTTCTGTACAGTCTAATATCTAATTGTCATGCCATTCGAATTTCATATTAAGAAATTCTTCGAACCCAAAAAGCAAACTATGCTCCCTTCGAACTGGTTTTCTTTAAAATACAAATCTTGTGTAATCCCAGGCTATCTGTAATCAGAAGCACATTTATAACTGGAATATAATTTAATTTCATTCACATGTGTTTCATAAACACATCCTTTCTGGATCACAATCCGCCATCAAAATGATAAGTTTAATTATTCTAGCTGCTGTGAGATAAGACTATAAATGATCCTCCACCTGCAGGATCCTCACATGTGATAGCCTACTAGCCGGGACATCTTCTTTATGTTTACAGATGTGATGTAATGACGCAGTGCCATGCTCCAATTTCCCACTCAAATTAGAAAACATTATTATAAGCTAACCGTTGTGCATCGGGCTAAAGTAAGGCGATAGTTTTGAACACTGTCTGGTTATGTACTTGCTCAAATATTGATTTCGGATAATTTTTAACCCAAAAAAGTTACGGACTGCAGCTTTGAAAAAAAATAATAATAATAATTTAAAAGAAATTTAACGTGAGCTGATATTGAAATTTTGTTTTATTTTGTCTTAAGTAAATTTCAAATAAAACATGAAAAACTATTTTTAAATGACTGTTTTACATTTAAGCATCACACAATTATCATATTTAATAAAAAATGAATATTGATTTTAAGATATACCAAAGGGCACATTTAACATTGTTGTTTAACTTTTAGTGTTTTTAAAGGGTAATTTTAAGTGTTTTAGATGACAGAAAAGGTCATCTTAGTATAAAAATAACAGAAATAAGTACACTACCATTCAAAAGTTTACAAAAGTTAGTGTTTGAAAAAAGAAAGTATTTTTAAAAAGAAAAAGTAAAAAGGCATTTTTAAAAGAAAGTAATTCTTTTATACAGCAAGAATGTATTTAAATTGATCAAAAATGACAGTAAAGACTTTTATAGTGTTGCAAAATATTTTTTGTTTTCAGATTCATCAAAGAATCCTGACAAAATATGTATCTCGATTTTCACAAAAGAACAACTATTGATAATAATAATAATAATAATAGTAGTAATAATAAATGTTTCTTGAGCATCAAATCAGCATATTAGACTGATTTCTGAAGGATCATGTGACACTGAAGACTGGAGTAATGATGCTGAAAATTCAGCTTTGAATAAATTACATTTTAAAATATATTAAAATAGAAAAACATTATTTTGAATTGTGATAATATTTCATATGACTGTTTTTACTGTATTTTAGATTAAATGAATGCAGCCTTGGTAAGCATAAGAGACTTCTTTCAAAAACATTTAAAATATTATTGAGTCTAAACTTTTGTGTCTACACTGAAATATCTAATATCAGTCAATACCAATTAAATAGGCAATTTATTTGTAAAGCACCATTAAAAACAAGAGTTAGTTGGCCAATGTGCTGTACAGCTTTTAAACATACATTACACCCCACAAATACAGTATATACAGCAGAGACATCTGACCACACAACATTAAATGACAAAATATCATTATTTTATTATAAATGGAATGATATGAGTAAATGCTGACTAAAGTCTTGGGTAGATATCCCTTTATACATAGTTTGCTGGTTGTCTTTTCTTTGCATTGATTCTCTGTCCTCTTTTTTTTCCTGACTTGCTGATGTGAGTCAACTTTGGAATTGTGGACTTTTCAGGGTCATTCTGTAGCAGAACAATCAAGATTGTATTTAAGTTCTAGAATGAATGCTAATCACTCCTCGCCCAAAGCTAAGTGCTTCCTGTCTCTCTCTGCTCCCACAGGAAGCTGTCTGGGGGTCTGGGTCAGCTGACGGATGGTGTGATTGGTCAGGATGACTTTGTACAGAGAAGACTGGACCGGTTGTGGCCCGGATATGACTACGTGGGCTGGAGGAACGACAGCTTGGGCCCTGGATATGTGGAGATGGAGTTCCAGTTTGACAGACAACGAACCTTCACCTCTATGAAGGTGAGAATGAAGCAGTAATAGAAGTAAACAGGACCAGGGTTTGAAAACAGAATGCAAAGCTTGTACTTTTGATAAGGAGCAGTAATATGGTGAAATATTATTACAACCCAAAATAACTGTTTTCTATTTGAATATATTTTAAAACAGAATTTATTTCTGTCATCAAAGCTGAATTTTCAGCATCATTACTCCAGTCTTCAGTGTCACATGATCCTTCACAAATCATTCTAATATGCTGATTTGCTTCTCAATAAACATTTATTATTATCATTATTGAAAAGGAAACCATGGTTCTTTTTTTTAGGATTTTTTGATGAATGGAAAGTTCAAAATAGCAGCATTTATGTGACTATCTAAAATTTTATAACATTAGAAATGTCATTACTTTCACTTTACTGTAATTTTCAATTAAATGCATCCTTGCTGAATAAAAATGTTAATTTCTTTAAATATATATATATATTTATATTTATATATACACACATATATACATATATACATACATATACTCACCCCAAAACTTTCTAACAATATAATATTTGAATATTGTGGTGATTCACTTGAAATTACAACTGTGTGTATTTTGATGTTTATTTATTTCTGGTCCATATTGTAAGTGCCTTATTCTAACTTAATTTTGTAAACTGAGGGACAATGTAATTATTTTATGACCATAATTATTTTCTGTGGTTATTGACTTTCAGCCACTAATGCTGTTAATAGAACTCAACTTGTACTGAACCCTTTACCATGTGTACAGTATGTGTTCTGGTTTACATCTGTAGTGTCTGTAGTTTTGACAGTTTTAATGTAGCACTAATTATACAACATATTTCACACATAATTACATGTTGGAGCAGGACTGCTTGCCATAATTACGGTGCTTATTGTTTCTGTATATAATCATGCCAGTGTCTGTGGATTGGGTGGTTTAGGTGCTTAATCTCGAAGTAATGATTTTATATTAGAAAATAACATGTTTATTAAAGTCGAGCCACTTTCTTTTAGTTGCTTTTTATCTACTTATTTTTATTTATTTATAAGGCAGCATGAAATCAGAGTTGATATTGTTTATTTACAACTTTAATTGTATGCCCTCGTTTCAAATCGTTTAAAAGTTTGGGGTGAGTAAAATATTTTACTTGTTTTTTTTTATAAATATTTTACCCATTTTATTTTTATTTTGAAATTTTTGTACTGTATGTTATAGACTTTTTCAGGATTCCTTGATGAACAGAAAGTTCTAAAAAAGACAGCATTTTTTTCAATGGAAATCTTTTGTAGCATTATAAATGTCTTTACTGTGACTTTTGATCAATTTAATGCATCCTTGCTCCACTTTTCACGATTCAATCCAATCAATTCCCAATGAATACAGTTCCTCCTTGTTTTTTTTGTTTTTTAATTGAACATCCTGCTTCACTTGAAAATACATTTCTTTATTAAAGGAAAATGAGTTATAAATGTCATCCATGTTGACTTGTTGTAGTATGACGAAGCTTGATTTATATTGAACACACAAAAAGCTTCAAATGTGAGCCTTCAAGTGTTATTGATGCTTATTAATTCTCTTTTTAGGTTCACAGTAATAACATGTTCTCTCGGGGTGTGAAGATCTTCGCGTCCGTGTCCTGTGTCTTTAAGTTGCACCTCATTTCTGAGTGGGAAGCAGAACCGGTGGAGTTTCACACCGTTCTAGACGACCGGAACCCAAGCGCTCGTTATGTGATGGTCCCGTTAAAGCACAGATCGGCTACGGCGCTGCGCTGCCGCTTCTACTTCGCTGACACTTGGATGATGTTCAGCGAGATCTCGTTTCAGTCTGGTATGAAATAAGAACAACTCACCTCTCCCTCCCACTGGTATTCTCAGTATTTCCTCATTAAAATACAGCCAGAACTGTGAAATGCTTTTCATATTATCATTCCCAATATCTTAATTTCTACTTACACTATTGTTTGAATGTTTGGGGTCAGTACAATTTCTTTTTAAGTCTTATGCTCACCAAAGCTGGATTATTTGTTCAAAAATAACAGTAATATTATTACAATTTAAAATAAGTGTTTTCTATTTGAATGTATTTTAAATGTAATTTATTCCTGTGATGCAAAGCTGAATTTGACTCCAGTCTTCAGTGTCACATGATCCTTCAGAAATCATTCTAATATGCTAATTTGCTGCTCAAGAAACATTTCTTATCATTATCTATGTTTAAAGCAGTTGTACTGTAATTCTTTGATGAATAGAAAGTTTTCTAACAAGATTTATATGAAATAGATTTTTTTTGTAACAATAAAAATGTCTTTTCTGCCACTTTTGATAAGTTTAATTGCTGAATAAAAGTATCAATTTCTTTATACATTTGGAAATGCATATGTGCCTTGTAATCTTTAAGTAAAACTAGACCCCAAATCATTACTTAGAATTATAAATGCATTTTAAGTGGGTGTAATTTAAGGTGTAGTAATTTCCTGCTTTAATTATTTTCCATTGCAGCAACTAATGTGCTTCCTACCCAGAGGCCCCCATTGTTGACCCCTCCTTCATATGAGGTTAACAGCAAAGTACCACAAACTACACAAAAAACAGGTAAAGAGTCAATGTGCTGAGAAAACCCAGCATTTTTGCAATCAACATGAAATCGTTTGATACTGTACACATTCTTAATACATGTTATTCCAAAGAAAATTAACTGTTTGTCTAACCAAAATCATATAGAGACTACTTTTCCTGATCCAGTCAGTTTCCGATGAATACAAATGAAGGAAATGTGTCACATTATGGAAGTAAAATGGGTTGTGAACACCATTTCCTGTTGGCTTTAAATGAAAATGCCTGACTCGTGTACTAACATGTGTTACACACTTTGACTGAACTTTAATAACCCATCTGTGTTTGACAGAGGACCAGACGACAGCAAAACCATCAAAACCTGGCCCTCCTGAAGAGGGTAGTACATCGATTCTGATTGGCTGTCTGGTGACTATTATTCTTCTACTAGTGGTGATCATCTTCCTGATTCTGTGGTGCCAATATGTGTGCAAAGTCCTGGAGAAGGTGAGTGTGTCTGTACTGTAATGTTTGTATTAATGAAACAGATTATTATACTCCTCAACAATACATGAAATGCTTGAGTAGCATAAAGTATAAACTTTTCATTAGCTGCTGTAAATAACTAGAAGAATAACAAAGTGCAGTAAACATTAAAGCTGTTTGCATTGCAAATCAGTGTTTATGATTATGGCAATTTAATATGATAAGACACCAATTTGCAGGAACGTTTTGTACGAATCGTTAACACTTTATTTATACTTATATAATGCAGTTATTGTTAAGCATGCAAAACATATATATATATATAAGCCAAAGTTTATTTGTTTTGCTTTAAATAAATTTGTTTATGCTTGGTGTTTATAATAAATGTTTATTATAATGAATGCCACTATAAAGTATATTGTTTAATTTAAAGAAATTGTTGTGGAGAGAGGGATCTAAAATGTTCGTAGCATTTATAAACTAGTGTTTTGTTTTATTTACAAGTATTTAACATTATTTCTCAAAGTGATAATAAAATGTGGTTTATACATAGATGCAAATGATCTGTGGGTTTCTTCTCTGCAACCCAGTGCCACTTATTTTCTGGAAAGCACAGTAATATAGTCTCTCTCTCTCTGTCTCAGGCTCCGAGGCGTATTTTGGAGGAGGAGGTGACAGTGCGTTTGTCCTCTTGCAGTGACACTATAATTCTGCAGACACCCCCGGTGCCCCCGCACGTCTCCCTCGACCCGCCCTATGAGAGGATCTTCCTGCTGGACCCCCAGTATCAGGATCCCGCTGCGCTCAGGAACAAACTTCCCGAGCTGTCGCAAAGCGCAGAAGCTTCTGGTATCAACCATTATATACACAAACACACACTAGCTCTGTCTCAAAGCCTGGTGGGCTGCCTCACTATTTTTTAAGAATCATTACAAATTATGTAGCCAGAATAAAAAAATCCACAATTTAAAACAATTAAAAAAAGTTTTGTATGTTCATCGAGGCTGCATTTATTTGATCAAAAATCCAGTGAAAAAAATAAAATGTATACCTCATTCTGCCGTCTTAATATTTTTGTGGAAAAATTCAGGAATTTTTTGATGAATAGGAAGTTCAAAAGAACAGTATTTATTTATTTGTAACATTATAAATGTCTTTGCTGTCTCTTTTGATCAATTTAATGCCTCCTTTCAGAATAAGAGTATTAATTTCTCTAAAATAAAATCGTTCCTTCTCCAAACTGAACTTTAGTGAAAGCACATGTACCTGAAACTGACTCATTTCCATCAGTCTGGGACTGACTAAATTTCTAAGCTGCCTTAGAATGTAGACAAAAATAATGTATCTTATAAGATGACAACATTTTACTGCCAAATAAGCAACCATGAATCCTAACAATGTTGCCTAGGTAGCCTACTAGGTTCTGGACCAGAGCTACTGTGAAGACTTTCAGTACATTACTGAATATCTGAACATGATGTCCTTTCTGAAACTAACCTCTTGTACTATCTTTTAAGAAATATTCTCTCTGAGTTCTATTTTTCATCCTGTTGAACTTGATTTCATTGACATTTGTTTCCTCAACAGTTTGCATGCTGCCTGCCAGTGCACTTTTTCCTTTCTTCCTCCTCTAGTCTTGCTTTCTTTATCTTTTGCTTGCAGTCTATGAACTCCACCTGACCTTGTTACCAGACTGAAGGACTTTGCAAGGGTAAGAGCTGATGGTAGATTTTATTTTGGTAATTTTTGACACTGCGGTTTCTTGCACCCAGACACCTCAGGGTTTTGGTTGAAATAAAATGAAGTTGGCCTGTTCCTCTGTTGTCATCTTCTGCTTTTTCTGTCTCTCTTTCTTCCTCTTTCTCTCAATCTTCATCAACAACGCTTTAGTGACATGTTTGTCAACATGTCAACATATTACTTAAAGCAGGGGTGCCCAACCCTGTTCCTGGAGATCTCTGCAGAAAGGTAGATCTCCAGGAACAGGGTTGGGCACCCCTGATTTAAAGGGATAATCCACTCGAAAATGAAAATTCAGTCAACATTTACTCACCCTCATGTCATTCCAAACTGGTATGTTTCTCTTTTTCCTGTGAAACACAAAATAAGATTTTTTTTAAGATTGTTGGTAACCAAATGATTTTGTGTCCAATTGACCTTTCGCAAAACCTGCACCCCCCCTTGTTACTGTTGCTATCTCCGACAAGCCATGCCGCTCTCACGCTACACATGTTCTCACGCAGTGAGAAATACATCGCTGATCAATAGGCTTGCTGCGATAGACGGTGTTGGTGTTAAGCTGCAACACCGGTTACGTCACTTGCACCATCCCTCACCGTCATTTAGATTTTTTTTTATAGTAATAAAAATCATTTAGTTCAGTTAGAGGACACTACAATTAAAACTGAATGCGGCTGCTCAATGCAGCACACCGAATGAACGATAGTCGCGCATCACAGATCAGATTTATTTTATCACGTGAGGAGAGTGAGTCCAGCTGACTGACAAGAAGAGTGAGGTGAGACAGACAAGACCATGGCAGGAGTTTCAAAACGAAATGTAAAAGTGCCTGTTTTAAAAATATTTTGGATTTTGAAAAGCCTGTTGACTTCTGCCATTAGTCAGTGGTTCGTATTAAGAATGTTCGTACTGTCGAAAGTGTGCGTTCACACTTTGTGCGTTCACACTATGTTGATCCAAATATGAAAAGCATTTTCGAATTTAATAATCTGAGGTTCTCTCCAGAGATGTTTTGCCACATTTCTGTAATTAAGGATGATTGCTGCGTAGTAGCCTGTAAGTGAGTGGCGGGGCAAACCGAAAGTCCAGCACTCTCTTCACTGCTGATGCTGCGACTATTCTTTTTTGAATGCATTCCTTCGCTGGCATTTTCCACATTTCGTTTTCTCCCTTAACAAATTTGTCCATTCTGATGCTCAATTTTACAGAACTAATGGCTGCTGATGACTATTTGAATTGAATTCTTCCAAAGTGCGTGCTTGTAAGTGTTCGTTAAATGCATAACATTAATTACGTGAGTAGGCCTACATAGGTCTGCTCATGTCTGAAAATAATATATGAAAAACAAAATTATTTTACATAAAAACATTATAGGTTATACTGTATTTGTGTAGTACATTTTTTAATTAATGTAAAAACTAAAATGAATTGTAAAACTGAAAGTTATTTTTTAATTGTGTTCAGCACATAGACTGTAACATTCAGCATGGTGGGCCGCATTTGGATTCGTGACGAATTCGTTAGAACCACTGATCTAAGTGATAATGGAAGTTTTTTTAAAACATTCGTTTCTCATTTATTTGGTTCCACAGTATGCTGATTTTTATTTTATTTAAACTGTGCATTTTCCCCCCCATTATTTTACATAAAGGTGTATGCCGTCCGTGCCTCCAAACTTTCTTATTCGTTTTGCTAATAAACGTTCTACGTTTCATAATTGTTTGTTCCTCATTCTTTACTGATTTTTAGTTTTGTATACCTATTTAAACTTTGTAAGTTATTTGTTATTTTATATTAGGCATATAGCATGGTGTATTTTTATTCGTTTTGTTAATAAAAGTTCTATGTTCTACGTTGTATTTTGTTGTTGCTTGAATTGAATTCAAGCAATTGATGCCGAATTGCCGCTAATTAAAAGTGAAAGTAAAACGCGCACGGAGCTTTTATGAGCTATTTAAGCAAAGGAAAGTGAGGAAAAGTGGGAAAACTCAAACGAACTAAAAACAAACAACTGCTTGAAGCCGAATTGCCGTAAATTTAAAAGTGAAAGTAACACTCGCATGGCGCTTACAGGCTATTTAAAACCGAAGGAAAGCTAGGAAAAGAGGGAAAACTCAAACGACCCCCCACCACGGTGATACCGGTATTACCGGTGTTGTCACACGTCGATTAACCGGTGGGAAAATTTCCTCACTGTCACAACCCTACTGAGCAATGAGGAAACTGACAGCACGCTGACAGACAAGACAGAGCAGGTTTCTTTTGGTATGAAACAAAGTCTCAGCTTTAAATTTCTTTTGTTTTTTTTTAAGAAATTTAAACAATAAATATGGTTTTTTGACTTTTTAATGTGTTGTGACACATCGCTGTAGTGCCTCAGATTCAAGCGGCATGTGAACCGATCATCTCTTCTTCTTTACTAGTTACAGCACGTAATAAACACAATTTTTCAAGTTCAAGTCCACCGACATTAATCTACTCTCCTGTCTGGTTTGTTTGTTGGACAAAATGGCAGATTTGGCATTATGATTGGTCAGATCACCTGTCCATCAAACTTCCAGCGAAGGGTTAATTCATTTCCATAGTATTTTTTTGGAACACCAAAGGTATTTTGAAAATATTGGGAACCAAACAGTTTTGGGGTCCCATTGACTTCCATTGTATTTTTGTGGAACCCAGAAGAAAATATTTTGAAGATTGTTGGTAACCGAATGTTTTTGTGTCTCATTGACCTCCATAGTATTTTTTGCAGAACAAAAAAATAAGATATTTTGAAGATTGTTGGTACCAAATGGCTTCGTGTCCCATTGACTTCCATAGTGTAGATAAAAAAATACTATGGAAGTCAATGAAAAAATATTTTAGGATTGTTGTTAACCAAACTGTTTTGGAGTCCTTTTGACTTCATAATATTTTTGTGGAACACAAAAGATGATGTAACCTAACAATTTTGGCTCCTATTGACTTCCATTTGAATATGGAAGTATGGAAATGGAAATGCTATCAAAGTCAATGGGACCCCAAACAGTTTGTTTAACAACAGTCTTCAAAATGCCTTTTATTTTATTTTTTGGATTCCACAGAAAAAACAAAACTCATACAGGTTTGGAACAACATGAGGGTGAAAAAATGATGACAGAATTTTCATTTTTGGATGAACTATCCCTTCAATAGACAATACAGAAAATAAATAGTTTGACAAATAAAGAAATGCATGAAATGAATGGGAAAATAAAACCGAATGCAAGGGGAAAGAATTTACACAAAGTAACTTGTAATGTAAATTACAATTGGTCATGCCTACTGACTCTCTTTGTCTCTGTAGCCTGTAGTGGAGGATACGCCGAACCTGACGTGACCCTGTGCACCCCACACCAGTGTTTTCAGAGCAGCGTGCCGCACTACGCTGAAACCGACATCATCAGCCTGCAGGGCGTCACCGGCAGCAACATGTACGCCGTTCCGGCCCTCACCGTAGATTCCCTGACGCGGAAGGACATCTCAGTGGCCGAGTTCCCACGAGAGAGACTGCTGTTCAGAGAGAAACTGGGAGAAGGCCAGTTTGGTGAGGTGAGTCTCGATGAAGCACAGCAGGAGGTTTTATTACCGCTGCTGTTGTTCTGTTGGCTCGCTTCTGGACGCACTTGAATCGTCTTTTATTCGGAGTTAGTTGGGATGTTTTCGCGCACTGTTTACATTGTTTTATACAAACAGGGCTGCAATATTTGTTCGGTGAAATTACAGTGTTTCCCAGAAAACCCTGTTATTAGTGACCACACATGACTGTTATGTATGGCTTTATTAAGGAAAACACTGGAAATCTAGAGTGAGAGCCAAGGATTTTATACAATAGTATTACTAATACTTTTTTATCTCAGTTGCCCCTGATTATTATGTTACTATGGTGACACCACGGTGCCGGATAGTAATACCATAATACTGTGACATACAGTACTATATGATATACAAAAGTTTTGGTTTGGTAAGAGTTTCTTATGCTCACCCAGGCTGAATTTATTTAATAAAAAATACCAAAAACCAGTAATTTTGTGAAATATTATTACAATTTAAAATAACTGTTTTCTATTTTAACATTTTTTTTTAAAATAAGCTGAATTTTAAGGGTCATCAGTATCACATGATTCTTCAGAAATCATTCTAATATTCTGATTTGCTGCTCAAGAAACATCTGATTATTATCAATGTTGAATCAGTGTTGAATATTTTTGTGGAAATCATGATCATTTTTCTTTCAATATTATTTTGATGAATAGAACGTTTGGTATAAAACATAGAAATAGAAATATTTTGCAACATTATAAATGCCTTTACTGTCACTTTCGATCAATTTAATGCATCAATGTTAAATAAAAGTATTAATTTCTTTCTTGCATACTCCAGACTAGTGTATACACTGGTACAGGGATTAAAATATTTACATAGTAAGGTATGAATGCCAAATTTAAAAAAAATAACACGGTAATACCATAGTATGTTGTGGTATTTTGGTTGTTAGTGAAGCTCATGCGAGTGTGTTTCCGTTCTCACTCTGTTTAAGTATGTTTGCCCGCTCATGTTCATACTGTTGTTGTGGTTTCCAGGTGCATTTGTGTGAGGCTGAGGGTTTGGCTGAGTTTCTGGGAGAGGGTGCACCGTTACCGGAGCAGGACGGCAGGCCGGTGCTAGTAGCAGTTAAACAACTCAGAGCGGATGCCACCAGCAATGCCAGGTTTGAGGGGAAAGAAACACACACAAAAAAACAACTGATTGGAAAGTTGTATCATAGAGTGAGGCTTCTGGGAAGCTCTTGCTAAAAAGTTCATAAATGGTTATGTAATTGTGATGTGTTTTATTTGGTCAGAATAAGATGGATTGGCTCATGGATTAAGACAAACAATAGGCAAATGAAATGCAGTGTTTCTAATTTTTGGTTTATAAAGTTTATGAATCCTTCATAAAATGTGTAAAATTGTTTATAAATACACAGTTATCATTGGAATTTTTCTGTCACAAATTGTTAATCTGTTTACAGCTGGAATTTATTTCTCATTTATTGTTGTCAATCAAAATTTACTGATGGATGTTGACCTGTAACCTTTCTCCTGATCACATGATAACCTTTCTGACATTTGCGTCTGTGTAGAAATGACTTCCTGAAGGAGATAAAGATCATGTCGCGTCTGAATAACCCAAACATCATTCAGCTGCTGTGTGTGTGCGTGAGCTCCAACCCGCTCTGCATGGTGACAGAGTACATGGAAAACGGAGACCTCAACATGTTCCTGTCCCAAAGAGAGATAGAGAGCACACTCACACATGCCAACAACATTCCATCTGTCAGGTGTGTCCATCATTATGAAGAAGTCTGACATGTACAGTCTTTCATCTCCAGACAGGGATCAATATCGCTAGTCTACAAGTCAGAGTCGAGATTAATGTTCTTAACCTTCGAATTCTTCAGTTTAACCTTCCAGTTTCAAGTCAGCTCTCAATTTATGATGGAAATGTTTCAGATTACAGGGTTAAAATGAAGCCAAGTTTTGAAGTGAGACCTCTGAGTCTTCAAGTCGTAATAATAATGTGGAAATCATTTCAATGTGTTCTTTTTTGAAAACCTGAATTAAAAAAAACTTAATTTTTCATTTTATTTTTTTTTACAATCAATTGCTAAACACGAAATGGAGCACAATTTTACTCATCTTCATGCCATTTTAAAGTGCCCCTATTATGGGTAATGAAAGGTTCATATTTTGGTTTTGGGAGTCCCCAACAACAGGTTGACATGCATAGAAGTTCAAAAAACACTTTCATTGTCTTATAATATGCATTTATTTTTACCTTACTTGCTCAAGGACTCCCAAACGATTCGCTCAACGATTCATTTTTCCAAACCCCTCCTTTGCGTGACACTAATCTGCGGTGATTGGTCAACTGGTCTCATTTTCATGTCATCATGCCTGTAATGCCTGATAAAGTAGCATTTGTGAGTGCATGCTGCTTTGTATACAGCGTTACCAGAGAAACCGCTATTTTTACTGCTCCAAAAGCTACACCTAGTGGCAAATAATGAATTTGCATTTTCATTCAGACCAACACGAAAAGACTAAAAAGTGGGCGGGCAATATGCTAATGTTTCATGTTGACGTCAACATGAAACGGCTTGGGATTCGTTTTAAAAACGACTCGTTTCAATGATTCAGAGTCGACTCTTTCTTTTGAGAGACAATAGGCCCTATTTTAACGATCTAAGTGCATGGTCTAAAGTGCACGCGCAAGTGCACTCCGGGCGTGTCCGAATCCACTTTTGCTAGTTTAACGACGGGAAAACGGTCGACGCGCATGGTCTAAACAGGTTATCCATATTCTCTTAATGAGTAATGGGTGTTTTTTGGGCGTAACGTGCAATAAGCCAATCAGAGTCTCATCTCCCATTCCCTTTAAGAGCGAGTTGCGCTCGCGCCATGGCGGATTCGCTATTTACACAGCGGAATTTGCAGGCGCAAAGACTGAACACGTCTCCGGAGAGGAAACGGATCTGCTCATGCGCGAGCAAATAGGTAGGCTAATTCAGATAAACGCAATGACTATCCATCATGACATGTAGGCATTTTTATATTTATGTAGCCTACACAATAATAATCTTTTACATTGCAATCCTTTAATTTTTAATATCTGGCATGTTTGTGTGCCCCTGTGTGTGTAATGTGCGTTGTGGACCCGCCTATAGGTGCATACTACTAACGCGATCTTTAAATAACAAGAAAAAATACTGCGCCATTGACTTTAGACCAGGTTTGAGTTGGTCTATGGCGCAGTCTATTTTCAGTTCCTCAAAATAGCAACGTGCCAACAATGCGCCTGAACACACCTCCTTTTTAGACCAAAAATGTGCAAATGCATTTGCTATTTAAACAGCGGTGCGCGGGATGGGAAAATGAGAACTGCGTCGTGCTGAAACTAGCAAAAACACTTGCGCCAAACACACACACAAAAACACTTAACTTTATACATGGTGCACTTTCAGATTTAAAATTTTGCAGGATGTTTTCATTCACTTAGAGCTGTGTTACACACTGCATGAAAGGTCATTTTCAAAAATCCATAATAGGGGCACTTTAAGCCTATATGATTTTCTTTCTTCCTTTCCATGTGTTAATATTTATATACTATTATAGTATTTATTAATATTTTGCATTTGTTTTTATTTTTTATCATTTTAATTTAGTTTGATTTAGTAGTTTTGCCATGTGCTTTTGTAATTTTATTCATTTTAGTTGTTTTATATTTCTATTTAGCTTTAATTTATTTTTATTTAGCAATTATATCACATTTTTACTTTTACTTTTTTTACATATCTTACATTTAATGCCAAGGATACATATCTGATTTTCCCTTTATTTATTTTTTTTACAACTTAATGTTTTCATTTTTTTTTTTATGTTTTCATGTAATATTTTTTTTTTTTAATTATTATTATTATTTTTAATTATATATTTCAGCATTATTTAATTTAACAAAAACAATCTTTAATAGTTTTGGTAATAAAAACACTTATTTTACACAGAAGACTTTTAACTGAATATCTGTGCTGTTCTTTTCCATACTATGAAATCGAATGTTCAAAAGACAAAAAGTATCATAAACGTTGTTCATACGACTTTTGCGCTGTATTCAAAGCCTTCTGAAGCCAAAATGTAGATTTATATGAGAAAAAGTTCAAACTTAAATTGTTATTTGCTGAAAAATTCAGTAACACTTTACTTAAAGCCTTTATGTATAAAGCATTATAAAGATATTCATAATGTACATTGTAATGCATGAATTTTAAATGCATTATCAAATTTAAAATGCATTATAATATTTGTAGGTTTGTTTTTCATGTGTTTTAATGCATTATACATTTTAAGGTGGAACAACGAATATTTAAGTATTATAATGTATTATAACTGTGGTTGCAATTATTCATAACAATGCATTATAATGTGCATTACAAGGCATAATTGATGCATTAAAACTACTTTTAGAATACATTGTAAATAATGGCTTTAAGTAAAGTGTTACCAAAAGTTCCATCTTTGTTATAGCTTTCAAGTCTCATTTGTGCTGGTTGAATTAATACTGGTTTGAAGCCAGGTCATGTTTTGTGTGCCTTTGCTGTTTTATTTTCATGAACTCAGACTCTTCTATTTCTGTCTCTGCAGCATTGCTGACCTGTTGCACATGTCGGTGCAGATCTCTTCTGGGATGAAGTACTTGGCTTCTCTGAATTTTGTGCATCGTGATCTGGCCACACGGAACTGCCTCCTGGACCGTCATCTCACCATAAAGATCTCTGATTTCGGCATGAGCAGAAACCTGTACAGTAGTGATTACTATCGTATACAGGGGCGCGCTGTACTGCCTATACGCTGGATGGCCTGGGAGAGCATCTTACTGGTGAGGGAAAGAGAGGCTGGAAATGCTGTTCTTTTGAACTTTCTTTTCATCAAAGATTCATGTATAGGAAATGTATCTCTGTTACATCCACAAATAATAAGCAGCACAACTGTTTTCAACATTGATTAATAATAATAAATGTTTCTTGAGCAGCAAATCAGCATATTAGAATGATTTCTGAAGGATCATGTAACACTGAAGACTGGAGGAATGATGCTGAAAATGCAGCTTTGCATCACAGGAATAAATTACATTTAAAATATATTTGAATAGAGAACAGTTATTTTAAATTGTAATAATATTTCACAATATTACTGTATTTTAATCAATTAAATGGAGCCTTGGTGAGTAGAAGAGACTTCTTTCAAAAATGACATTTAACTGTTAGGTGGAGACATCTGTCTACAGTGGCTTTCTTCCTTTGTATCAGTGCATTATATGTTACGTGTGTGTGTGTTTAGGGGAAGTTCACAACAGCTAGTGATGTGTGGGCATATGGAGTAACTCTGTGGGAGATCTTCACTTTGTGTAAGGAGCAGCCCTACAGCTTGCTGTCTGATGAACAGGTCATCGAGAACACCGGGGAATTCTTCAGAAACCAGGGGAGACAGGTACAACTTTACTTTGGTTTTGGTTTTGAAGTGAGTGAATTATACTTTTCATCTGGTGAAGTTAATCCTTTGATAAAGTAAATGAATCTGAAGTTAAGTGAATCGTTCTGAGGTGAAGCAACTCGCCTGAAGTGAATCGAACTGCATTGGAGTGAATCCGTTTGCAGCATCATTCTAAAGTGAAATTAGTGGGGTTCCTGTGGGTATTAAAAGCTTTAAATTCAGTTTGATCAAATTTAAGGTCATAAAAAGTATTCAATATATTAAATGGTATAATAAATGTCTTAATTATCATTTTAAAAGCTCTTTATTTTGTGGACAGAAAAAAAACTAGAATTGCAGTATTGCCTAATGTGATTATTAAACTTCGAAAGGCTGATTTAAATAAATAAATGTGATGAGCATCTGAAAGTAAAGCATATACATTTCAAAATAAGAGTCCCAGTGGATTTTGGTACAGTTTACAATTAAAAGTCCCACATTATGCATAAAATCTTGGTTACACTTTAGTATGGGGATCGATTCTCACTATTAACTAGTTTCTTATTAGCATGCCTGTTATTAACATATTGGCTGTTTATTAATGCATATAAAGCACATATTCTAACCCTATATTCGACATCTCTACAACTACAACAACTACTTTACTAACTATTAATAAGAAGCAAATTAGGAGTTTATTTTACACAATACAGAATAAACTATGGGCCAGTTTTACTAACAGCTTGCGCCAGTGCAAACCGTCTTTTGGCATTAAAATAGTACTGTCAGGTTTTACTAAAGACGCGCAGTGAAGAATTAGCACTGAAAAGGCGTGGACACTGTTATTTTTGCGCCTGACATTATTGAATATGCATTTCTAGGAGTTTCCCTTTCAGACGCAAAGTTATGGGAGGAGAGTATTCAAATGAATCACGCAACGTGTTTTACTAACGTTTGCGCTCGTCAAATTATTGCCATTTGCGCCATTATTTAACATCCAAAGAAAGCATGTCTTAAACTATTTTGCTCTTAAAGTGGCTGCAGTTTGTTGCTAGGAGGAGGCACCACAGAGAACAGACAGCGCATGGTAGAAGGGAGAGGATTTTTTCCACAAGTATTAATTTATTTTGAATGCCAGAAGAACACATTATCCGAACATATCATTTGCCAAGCCATGTTATTTTTAATTTGCTTCAGGAGATAAAAGACGACTTTGAACCCTCAACTAGGAGTCACGCAATACCAGGTCTATCAAAACTTCCAGTAAACCATCATTTTTTGGCCTCCGGTTCTTTTCAATGTACTGTGGCTTCTTTATTTCTTTTCTCTTTATTTGTGACTATCGACTACGCTAATTTGCGCTGCGCTTGGTATATTGCGTTGGTCGATATGTAAATGACATGTTGCGTCTGTGTTCTTTCATTTGCGCAGTTGTTAGTAAATCACACGCAGAAATTTCCCCTCCCATCGGCGCTGTTTTGGAATTGCGCTCTCACACTAATTTGCCCTGTTTAGTAAAACTGGCCCTTAATCTGCATGTAAACTCTTGAAGCTTCTCTCTGGGCCGCTTAATTTTTATTATTATTTAGTAAAAATAAATTATTTATTTTGTTATTAAATGGGTTTGTTCTATATGGACATACGGTATTAATTTTATTTGGTCTTAAAAAGGAAAAGTGAAAATAAGTGAAAAGTGAATTGATCTAAATTGATGTGAATTGAACTGAAGTGAGGTCCAAAGTAAAGTGGTTCATTTATTTCTGCTAAACTATGATGAGGCTGAATGAATGCAGTGCACAGTCACAGGATGCAAAACTTTACATCAAATGTTACATTTACATGGATGTTTTATGTAAAAGACTTCTACATATGTGTCTCTCTTTCTCCCTAGATCTTTCTCTCCGCCCCACCACTCTGTCCATCCTCTCTGTTCGAGCTGATGATGCGTTGCTGGAGTCGTGACATCACGGACAGGCCCACTTTTAACGGATTGTATCAGGCCCTGCGAACTTTTGCACCCCACTCATGACTGACACCTGCTCTACTGAAATAACCTGGAGGAAGAGTGTTGTACAAGTCTTCTGACGGCTCACCAGTCGCTGAAGTAGAGCAGGAACATTATAGCCACAATGTAGCGTCATTAGAGCGGTAGAAATCTAATGGAGGAGAGCTCTAGAGATGATGAGATTTCACAAAAGGCATTCCTTCATTTATCCACTCACATATTCATCTCCATTGGGACTCAAAGAGCTTTTTTTCCAATCCATAGACACTTGAGATATTTTTAGACTTTTCGTTGTTGCTCTTTCCCTTTTTTCTTTATCATACATGTTATTTCTGTATGTCATTTTCCAACAGTGACTCTTGAGCCTACTGTATATTCTAGGCAGAAAGAACCAACTGGACGAATGTTGTGTTTGTCAAAATTGTGGTTGTGTATCGTTAATCACTGCTGTCTTTGGTTTTTATTTTGTTTTTGTCTATTTTTGTTCCTTATTTACCCCCACACTGGAGTTACTGTGTCTTATGATATTAAGTGTTGTTTTGCTCTCTAAATATGAATGTTTTTACAGGTTCTTTGGATATAGCCGGGTCAGAGACTTGCTCTGCCTGGATCTAGCAGAACTACTGTTATAGTTAGATTAAAAAACCCTTTCGGAGGAGAAGGGAGAGGGTTATAGAGCCAACAATGGACTGACGTGCAATTGAATGCACTGTTTCTTCCCCCAACTTCTAACAGGCCACTTTAAAATCAACATGAAATCAGAACAGACCAATGGACCATGATTCATCCGTGCATGTTTCCGAAAAAGACAATGTTTGTTATTGTAGTGTTTCATCAAAATGTAATAACTTGGTTCTTGGTTAATGTTAAAAAACAAGAAGAATTTCCATTGGGATACGTCAAGATGTTCTTCGGGTGAATTTGACCTTCAGCCTCCACATGCAGATGTCCAATTATAGAAGTAAAATGTCTTGTTAATGCCATTTCATGTTGGCTTTAAAGGAATAGTTTAAGCAATATTATGAACAGAGGACTCATATTTTAGCCTGAAGCATCAATTTAAGTAAAAAAATAAACACCTTGATGGATTTGTTTTTTACAAAAACATGTTAATTAATAGACTGGAGTCATGTGGGTTACTTGTGGATTATTGTGATGTTTTTATCAGCTGTTTGGACTCTCATTCTGACGGCACCCATTCACTACAGAGGATCCATTGGTGAGCAAGTGAATGCTAAATTTACCTAAATCTGTTTTTATGAAGAAACAAACTCCACTACATCTTGGATGGTCTGAAAGTGAGTACATTTTCAGCAAATTTTCATTTTTGGGTGAACTATTCCTTTAAAATCCAGCAAAAACCAGCAATATTTCACCACCACAGGCAAACAAACTGAATTTCAACTCAGTTGCAAAGGAAAACACTATACTTCCTTGTTATTGGCATACAGTTCTACAATTGCATTGTTGTTGTATCTAAATGAACTAAGTCTGGCTGAGGACATACAGGACCAAAAAATATTAATATTGTAGAGATCCATTTTATCTTCAATCTCTGTAGAAGGCACATGATTATGGGGGAATATGTATGCAAGTTTAAAATTATTCAAAGCACATTTTTCTTTCTTTCTTTTAATCCACTTTAATGTTTTATTAATGTAATTTAATGTTTTTAGCAAAAGTTTGTGAACGAGTGTTGCTCAAAAACATTTGGTGCACTACGATGTAACCAAGATCTTATATTTCCATCTTTTTTTCATCAGTGTGTACTAGTTTCTACATTCCTTTTCTGTAGTTTGTGTTTACTGTATTTCAGAAATTGTCTTCAAATGTACAGGAGAAGTTTTATTGTTTGGCTGCTGAAAGGTTTGGCTATGCAGGACGTTTTGACGAGTCCTCCAATAGCACTGGGATTTCGATTGAATGTTGGTGGTAGGAAAGCTTAGAAGGTCAACCACTAAAACTCAATCTCCCAGAAGCCTTTGCTGAAGTGAGCCTGAGGCAATTTCTGTTATTACTGATCAGAGTTTGCTTTTCACTGCATATTTAGAGACCAAGAGTGCATGTCCGTGCGAATGCTTGATACTGTGAGTGTGGTTTTGTTTCAAGTGAAATAAATGTACCTTGTATCATTTAGTATTCAATAACAGTCTTTCATTTAAATCTGTTTACTCTCTGTATGTGTCCTTCATGTACATTACATAAGCAAAGTAGATACTGTATGTATAGTAATATATTGGGGACTAAGGAAGACTTGTTTTCTTTCATCTTCTTTCTTATTTTCCATAATAAATACAGATTTTGCTGTATTTCCGGTGTTATTGTTTTGTTCTCATTCTGAATTTTATTTTTCTAGTTCAAGTTCAGTTTTATTTCTAGAGCACATTTAAGCACGAGACAAGGCCGACCAAAGTGCTGCACAACAAACAATAATATATAATGAAGAGGAAATTAGTCAACAAATTAAAACCCTTCAGGGACCAATACAACAACGAAGTCAGATTAAAATCATTCAAAAACACACATTACTACATGTTAAAAGCCAGAGAGAAAAGATGTGTTTTAAGATATGACTTGAACTCAGATAAAGTGGAAGCCATTCTAATGCGAACTGGTAAGTTGTTCCAGAGGGTGGGCCAGCCACTTCAAAGGCTCTAGATCCCCTGGTTTTTAAGTGAGTTCTAGGGGTCTGGAGGAGAAGTTTGCCCTCTGATCTTAGTCCCCTCGCCGGAGTGTAGGAGTGGAGTAAATCAGACAAATAAGACTGTGCTTGACTGTTAAGTGATTTATAGACAAATAGCAAGATTTTAAACTCAATTCGATAGTGTACTGGCAGCCAATGCAATGATCGCAAGAGGGGAGTGGCATGATCAAACTTTTTGCACCCCTTCAAGAATCTAGCTGCTGAATTTTGAACTACTTGTAACCGCGAGATTTGAGACTTTGATATACCAGAGTAAAGGGAGTTGCAATAATCCAGCCGAGATGTAATAAAGGCATGGATAGCAACCTCTAGAGAGCTTTTTGAGAGAAATGACTTGATTTTAGAAAGAGAACGAAGATGGAAAAAACTAGAACCTACTACAGCACTAATTTGTTTATCAAATTTTAAGGAATTATCAAACACCACACCCAGATTCCGAACATGGGGAGAGATTAAGGAATTTAAATTCCCGAGGTTAGGTTGAATACTTGCCCCATGTTCGGATGGGCTGAAAACGATAACTTCGGTTTTATCTGGGTTCAAGAACAGAAAGTTTTTAGAAAGCCATGATTTGACATCAGCAAGACAAGCAGTAAGAGTAGCCTATCAATGGCAAAATTTGTTTTCTTAGTCAAAGGCAAGTATTTGTAGATCATCGGCGTAACAGTGAAAATAGATGCTGTGTTTTCTGAAAATAGAGCCCAGAGGAAGAAGATAAAAGCCTCGTTCAGACTGTCAGCCCAAATCCGATTTTTGTGCAAATCCGATTGAAATCCGATCATATTTAGATAGTCTGAACGGCAACGAACTACATGAAATCCGATTTGTGCAAATCCGTTTTGAGCTACATTCGTATGTGGTTTGGAATCCTATTCAAATCGCATTTCTGGAAATCCGTTTCAGTCTGGACGGTCAGATCGGATTTAGAGTAGCTTTTTCACGTCTTCACACCACGTAAAACGTAAACACGTCAGACGTTTTTGCAGAAAACATGCTGAACATCTTTGCAGAAACAAGCTTGTGTCGTTGCGAAGTGCAAGTCAAGCGGGAAAAAACAATATACCGCTAGTACACGCACCTCTTTGTGTTTTGAAAGTAGCGGAGACAAAATAAAAAATAAAAAAAGGAAAATAGCGGAGACGGCAGCACGGAATAAAGCCGCATATACGTAGCCTCACAAGACGAAATATAATACTACAGCGCAACCTCGACGGTAAGACATCTGAATTGCAAACTGTATTGCTGTTACTGTTGTTTTTAGCATAGGCATAACAACGCAACGGCATTACCATAGAAACCAATGCACATTCAGTAAAAACGAAAAAGCGTTTATGGACACACAAATCGGATATGGACAGTTGCGATATGCTGTGTGGACAGTCAGTTATTCAAATCAGATTCCATCCGGATATGCACAAAATCGGATTTGGGCTGACAGTCTGAACGAAGAGAAGAGTGTGGGAGATAAGATAGAACCCTGAGGAACTCCACAGATTAGGTTGCCTGGGGTCGAGAGAAAACTACCAGTTTTTACCACAAATCTCCTATTTGTTAAGAACGATTTAAACCAGTTTAAAACTACCCCCCCCCCCCCCCCCCCCCCCCAGTCCCACATGAGACGCCAAACGAGAAATGAGAATCTCGTGATCAACAGTATCGAAGGCAGATGACAAGTCTAACATCACTAAAACAGCAGAAGCACCAGAGTCAGTCGTCATTAAAATATCATTTAAAACTCTTACAAGGGCAGTTTCAGTGCTGTGGAGTGATTTGAACCCAGATTGAAATTTTTCAAAGAAAAATTTCTTTGAAATTATGTATGTATTCTACATACGAGTAGTGTATTATAGTATCTATCTATCTATCTATCTATCTATCTATCTATCTATCTTTCTATCACTTATGACCAATTAATAATTATATATAATTAGAATATATAATTTAACCGGGGGTGAAAACTTTTTGAATTTGAAGATCAAGGTAAATTGTACTTCATTTGTCTTCCGGGAAACATGCAAGTATCTCCTGTTGCTTCCGAAGGGCAGTACTAAATGGAAAAAAATGATATTTCTACAAAATAAGAAACATTTGGACACCTTCATCCTGTTCAAAAGTTTTCACCCCCCGGCTCTTAATGCATCGTATTTCCTTCAGGAGCATCTTTGAATGTTTGAATCTTTTTTAATAGTTGTGTTTGAGTCCCTCAATTGTCCTCAGTGTGAAAAGATGGATCTCAAAATCATACAGTCACTGCTGGAAAGGGTTCAAATATGCAAAAGATGCTGGAAAACTGAAGATTCTGCAGGACATGGAGATTTTTCTGAAGAACAGAGCTTAGTTTAACTGTTCAGAACAAACAAGGGACTCGTGAACAACCATCACAAAACAAAAAAACAGTCGTGGATCATCCAGGTAACCACACACAGTATTAAGAACCAAGGGTTCCCAAACTTTTGAATAGGGTTATTTTAATAATTTCAGCTATTTTTTTGTCTTGTGGACTAAATGTATACATCTTTTATGTAAATATCTTACTCAGGACAGTACTAAATAAAAAATAACATGCATTTTGTATGATCTCTTTTATTTTGTTAAAATTACTCACATTTTCACAGATTCTGCAAGGGGTTCACAAACTTTCAAGCAGCACTGTATAGTATTTTTTTATTTTATTTACTTATTTATTTATCTTTTGCTACCACCAATCTTACATTGAATGTTTGACTTTGGTTTGGCTGTTGACTCAGTCACTGAAGTCCAAAGGAATAGATGATGTATTAATATGTGTTTGTGTTGGGCTCTAAAAGTATTGGAAAACTTCTCTCATGGTCTTAAAACCATGGTCATGGTTCTTTAAACATGTACAATGGTCCAGTCATGGTATTGTGAAATACCGTATTGTTGTAAATGGCAGACTGTATTTCAAAGCACAGTAGCCTGTTATAAAACTACTGATAAAAACTTGTCATATCATGGTTATACATATACACCATGGTATCCTTGGAGTACCATAAAATATATTTACGTACCATGTGATACCTTACCATCACTGTACCTTAGTAGCCTACTGCTGCAGTATTTTTGTCAGTTATGACCAAACGTAATTCATATAATCTAAATGCACATATATAATCACGTATCCACTCTTAAACGTAAGTTTCAATATGTGAGAAGAGGGTGAGACTCATTGTGATCTTTATAATAACCCATTGTGTGAGTATATGCACTCATGTTACTAGAGAGAGTCCTGCAGCGTCACGTGATCGTCGTCAGTCAGGAAAGGAAGATGAAGGGAGGAAAACTGTCTGCTGGCGTCCAATAACACGCTCAAAAGGCAGGTTAAACATCGATATAATCTCGAAACGACGTACTAGATCTCTTAAACCTTTCTCTATCTTTGTAACACGGCTTTAGCAGATGTACTCTAGAAACAAGGCTGCATTTGATGGTTTGATACCAAGCAAACTGCTCGAGCTGTGAGTCGAGAATGACAAAGACTGTATTATTAAGAAACGTTGACTTTTCTCTACACGTTGTACTTCTTATGCACGATTTTCTTACTTTACGGGTATAAATGCGTTTGATAATGTTTAATTAGCTTTGTAACTTACGTTGTTAAACCATATTTATGTGCTAACTTACAGATCTGACTGCATATATCTGCAGCATTCTGATGCTCACTTGAAATGTTGTGTATATATGTTTTTAAATGTTTATTTTTGAACGCACGGTGGTATAAAACCGCTGTCTGGTTCATTAATACTTTTGCAGTAGACTCTATTGGCTGGTTGGGTCGCTAACACGGTGTTTTTACCCTGACAGTACCATGGAACAGTATCAGATGGTAATACCATGGTATTTTGACGTGTACAGTGATATTGAAGTTCATATGTCATGGTGTTTACAAAAAACTTGAAACTGTTTCCAAGAACACAATTTTTAATACCACAAAACATATGACACATGATACTACCATCGTGCTTATTGGTTCCTTTTTTATACATGCAAATAAAAGATAGAAAAAAAAGCAGTGATCAGATATCAAAGGCTAATACTGTGGTTCTTTGATATGCTGCTGTATCATGACATTTAGATGCAAGAATATTCCTTCCTGGAGTACTGTGGTGGTACTACCGGAAAATACCATGGTAAAGTGATAGCATCAGATGGCAGTACCATAGTATCTTTTCATGCTTTTCACAGCCATGGAAAGCATGGGAATATCCGGGAATTTTAAAATAAGACTTTGTTACTTTTAGGCTTGAAAAGGTCATTAATATACTTTATATGAATATTATGTTTTATTAGAATCAGAAAGGGCTTTACTGCTAAGTGTGTTTACACACACACAATGAATTTGTCTTGGTGACAGGAGCTTCCAGTGCAAAGAAAACGTACAGACATACATTTTTTACTAATTACTATTATTTGACATACATATAATAAAATATTACACTAATAATAAAGATTTGTTTTATTTTAACTTTTTTATAAAATATCTGTCACATGGTTTTGACGCTATGTCTGATTCATGTATAGTTTAGTCACTTCCACAGACTTTTATTTATGCCACTTGTTTTAAGAAAGAGGAATTTGTGTGTTTTTAAACCAGGTCAAATGTGTGAAGTAGGATGTTCCGATATACATGACGCCTCAGTCATTGACTGGCTCTTTTTTTAGATCAGAAATGGGATGGAGATGTGTGTCAAGTGCTGGTGTTTTGATTGACTGTTGGAAGCAGGCCACACGTGAAGGGTTCACAGAAGAGCTTTGAAAGAAAGGTGAATTTACATCTACACTACGGTTTGAAAGTTTGGGGTTGGTATGTTTTTTTTTTTGTAAGAAATTTATACTTTTATTTAGAAAGTATGTGTTAAATTGATCAAAAGTAACAGTAACATATTTATAATGTTACTAAAGATTTTGGTTTCAAAATAAATAAATTATTTTGAATCTTCTGAACTTTCTACTCTTCAAGGTATCCTAAAATAATTATCTGAAATTTTTTGAAATATCTTGATTTGTTTCTTGAGCGGCAAGTCAGCATTTTAGAATGATTTCTGAAGGATCATGTGACATTGAAGACTGGAGTAATAGAGTGCTCAAGGGAAGACATATTTTTGTAGGGCAAAACCCGGAAACGAGTTAATATTTTAGCATCTTTCCATAGTCCAGAAGTATTTTTTCCTTTTTTTGGGTTAAATGCCTCTGTGGCTGCTGGAAATTCAACTTTTCCTCACAGGAATAAATTACATTAAAATATATTCAAATTGAAAACAGATGTTTTTACTGTATTTTTGATCAAATAAATGGTGAGCATAAAAGACTTTACAAAAACAAATCTTACAGAGCCCAAACTTTTGCAAGGTAGTGTATGTTCACTTTTTCACAATGTTTGATATTTCTTAATATTTATGTATTTGTTCAGAAATGGCATGTTTTTTTTTATTCAATAAGAGGAATCATCATTGTAAAATCAAACAGCCTTTGTAGGCAAATAGATTCAAGATGTTGTAGGAAGTAAAACACAATAAAATCAATTTAAAAATAATAAAGCCTTGTTTTTAAACTTTTTTTTTAAACTTTTTTTTCTAAAGCATTTTAATACATGAAGTACATTGCATTTCCTTTAACGCTGTTAAGTGTTGACCTAAATTTATTGTTGAATCAGTTTTGTATTGATTCATGGAACTCACAGTTTGAACTGATGTTAACTCTTTATGCAAATTTTGATACTTAAGTTTAATTCGGAGATGTTATGAAACCATCTTTGTAATATTCTCATATTCACAAGTTGAGGAAGGATTGCAAAATGAATCTAATGACACAGCCTTTAAGAAATGTAGTAGTCAAACAAAAATGTTTTAAAATCGTATCGTATAATTACAACATTGAATGACATCATACATTGTCTGATAACTGATAGTTATAAAAAAAATAAAAAAATAATATGATTACATATAGAGGAGCTTTTCTTTTAGATTTATTTGTAGACCCAATATGACAAGTAGAAAAATGTGAATTTGGGTTAAATCAATATTGTTAAAGTTAAATATTATCAGTATATCTCTAATATTTGCTGTAAATGTATTTACTGTATCATTTTTATTGATTTCTGTTTCAGAGACCATTATGAAGTTGAACGAGAGGAGCGTGGCGCATTATGCCACATGCAACTCTCCTCCAGACAAGACAGGCTTCCTCTTTAAGAAAGGGGAACGGAACACGGCGTACCACCGCCGCTGGTTTATTCTGAAGGGCAACATGCTGTTCTACTTCGAGGAGAGAGAAAGCCGAGAGCCGATTGGCGTCATCGTCCTGGAAGGCTGTACGGTGGAGCTCTGCGAGTCTGAATCCGAAGAGTTCGCCTTCGCCATTAAATTCGAATGTGTCAAAGCAAAGGTCTACAAGATGGCCGCGGAGAACCAGGCCGCTATGGAATCGTGGGTCAAGGCTCTGTCACGGGCGAGTTTCGACTACATGCGGCTGGTCGTGAAGGAGCTGGAGAGGCAGCTGGAGGAGGTACAAGAAGAAGCCAGATCTTCACAAGCCAAAAGCAAGCCAAAGAAGCATCAGCAACAAGTGCAAGGAGCAACAAGCTGCCAACCCGCAACCTTTCCGCTACAGAACGCCACCATTACGGGACCTTCGCAGGAAGGGGTGTCTAGCAGGGAAAAAGGGGTGTCTTGGAGTAAACCCACCAGCGTGCCAAATGGTGTCAGCGAGGGCTGCGTCTGGGAAGGGGACTGTAGCGGGAGGGGGGATGGAGTCAAACCACCTCCGGTGCCTCCGCGGAGGAAGACCAACGGCGGATCACTGGAGAGCCCTGTTTCACCCGGCACAGGCTGCTTCTCCAAACTACACGACTGGTACGGCAAAGAGGTGGCTGAACTGAGAATAGAATGGCTGCAGAGCAAGTGAATGAAATCCACAAGAGACTCGAAATATACATCTGCACACAAGACATGCTTAGTGCAATCTCGGTTAAAGACATAATCGGTCAAATTCATCTAAAAATCACTCGTCCACTGTTACTGATTTTTTTATTTCGTTAAACAAGACCAAGCCAGTTTTTAAAGGAACATTCTGTCATTTACTCACCCTCACATCTTTCCAAACCTCTCTGGAAAATCTAGTTTAAAAAGTTTTTAAATACAGGAAAGTACAGTAAATCTTATGACAAAGTAAACAGCAGTATTTACCTACATATATTTTTACTAAAGCATTTTAAACGAATAGTGCAATGTTTTTTAAAGCAAGTGCAGTATTTCTCATTGTTTTAAAAAAATGAAATTATGCTGAAAAATGTTTGTTATGAGTTTGTTTCTTCATCAGAACAGATTTGGATAAATGTAGCATTACATCACTTGCTCAGCAATGGATCCTCTGCAGTGAATGGGTGCCGTCAGAATGAGAGTCCAGCTGATAAAACATCACAATAAACCACACTAACATCTTGTGAAGCATACAGTTTGTAAAAAGCATGTTTGTATGAAAAAAAAAGTCCATAATAATGCTCCCCTGTTGTCCTCTCACATCAAAAGCTAATGCATTGTTTTTAATTGTTTTGGATTGTTTTCACTAAATGGTGCTTAATCTGTGCATATTTCTCTCCTGATTCAGACAAGATGAATTTTACTTGTGGATTATTGTGATATTTTATCAGCTGTTTGGACTCTCATTCTGACGGCACCCATTCACTGCAGAGGATCCATTGGTGAGCAAGTGATGGAATGCTAAATTTTTACAAATCTGTTTGCACGAACAAACATTTACATCTTGGATGAGGGTGAGTCATTTTTAAGCAAGTTTTCATTTTTAGATTAACCATTCCTTTAATACAATGAAAAACATTGCATTTCCTTGAACTTTGTTGCAAGTTAACCTAAATTAATCATTTAATCAGTTTTGAATTGATTCATTAGAACACAGTTTAAACTAATGCACAAAAATGAATTTTAAAATCTTTATGCAATGTTTGCTACTTAATTGAATTAAGAGATGCTGTTAAAATAATCTTAACATTCCTGTACTTAGCAGTTTGTGAGACAAGGAAGGTTTGAAAAACAAATCTAATGACACAGTCTTTATGAAACTTATTAGCAAAATAAAAATTGCATTAAATCTTCAATAATCTCAATAATTACAGTGTTACATTGTTGAATTAAATATATATAGCAAAGTCTACAGTGCTCTGTTCCATTTTGAAAAAAAATAAATGGACACTGACTCTGTCCAGATTAAAAAAATCAAAAAAGCACCATGAAAATATCATAAAGCTATTCAAAGTGACTTGTGTGCAAGTCTTGCAAACCAATATAATAGCTTTGTGTTAGGAAAAGGGTAACATTTTTGTTTTTGCATGTTTCTCAAGGTTTGACGTTATGATGTCAAACATCGGTTCTCACATCTCGTTGACATTAAAACTTGCATGATGTGTCTTGATGCACCTTGATTCAAGATTTTAGAGATTGTAAGTGAAAAACAAAAATGTAAAATTTAGCACACAAAGATTTATGACTTCAAAATACTTCGATTTGGTGCATAGGTTGTATGGACTACATTTATGGTGCTTTAAGTTATTTTTGGAGCTTGACAGTCTCAGTCCCCGTTGTTAAAAAAGAGCATTCTGGATGTTCAGCCAAATTTCTTCTTTTGTGTTCGTGGAAGCAAGAAAGTGATACGGGTTTGGAACGACATGAGAATGAGTAAATGATGATGCTGAGCTCTTTTTTTGGATAAACTATTCCTATAAAATCTCGCACTTAGATTAATTTTGGGATTTTCCTAGAACCTCATGTTGAAGTGACTTGAAATTTCCTTCTTATTTGTATTTTTTTTTTATTGAAGGCTTACTTGCATAACAACATGAATTTCCTTTTTCACAATGTTTGTCTTGATAAAAAGAAAACGTGTTTTCAGATTCACAGACACTTGAATGTTAAGTATTACAGTGCCAAAGCTGGTCTATGGCAATTTGTAATCATTTTACAATATAAAGTAGCAAAAAAAAAATAGTTGAACAGCAAAAAAAGTTAGATGTATCCCAAGATTTTTGGCAGTGAATTTTATGCTGTATTTGAGGAGATCTACAATCCAACCTGCCAAAAACATAATTGCCAAAATGATTTCTAACTTTAAAGTATGTAATAGTGTCTCAGACAATGGACTTGTCTAACTAGCCAGCTAACATGTAATCTTCCGTTGATGGATCTTTTTTCTAAGCAGATCTAATACACAGTTATTCAATTTTAGGTTAAGCTATGCTTAATTTTAGGTTTGCTATGCTTAATCATATATTATCATTCTTCCCAATAAGTGTGTTAATGCTTTGCCTTGCCTTTTAAAACTGACCAATTATAGTCATCATACTGTGACCAACATGTAATACGTTAAAGGATATATACAGACAGCTTATTAATGGCTTTTGTAAATGCATTTTAATGGTACAAATTGTGTGCAATCATATATTCATATTTGAGGAGATTTAACCTATAGTGACACTAAATGGGATACGTGGCTGGCCAACCGCAGTGCCTTCAGATTTCATCTAAAACACTGTGTTAGATTCCACAATGCAAATAAGAGATGAATGTGGATAAACAACTTGTGTATTAACCAGGTACTGATAGTAAAATGACATCAACTTCAATAAAGTTAACTTGTTGCTTAATAAGGTTGTATTGCAATAACCAGATCTGAATGTTTGGTCAAAACAGGCCTTGAAAATTACATTGGATAGAATATTAAATTTGAAGGAAACAAGAATGTACGTTTAATGTTTTCAAATGAGTCAAATAAAGATGAGCATCCTCATAAAATATGTATAAGGTTTTTTGTTTTTTTTTATCAAAATGTGAACTCCCACAATCTCACCACAAGATGTCTCAGCATTACTGTGTGTTGACGGTTTCATTCACAGATCCTGTCATTGCATTAGTTAGAAATCTCCATGTATGGAGAACTCACTTTAGTCAAATTTCCTGTGCATTTCTTTAATATGTTGTGATGTGCATAATAAACAATAAATCAGGAAACGTACATTTTCACATTATGCTCTTCATTACCTTTTTCAAGGACATGAAAGTAAACATTAAGTTTTGAGTAGATTGCACTACTGTGGAGAATTTTTTTCTACGCTGAAGATTTCATATTTATTTTCATATAATTTTATACTATCTCGCAGCTAGTAACACGCTTTTAATGGACATCACACATTTGACGACGGAAACTACAAAATCTATCACGTGAAGCCAAAAAGTAAATACTGAACTTGAAGCTGTTTTTAAAATAAAAGTCCCACATTGCTACATTAAATTGAGATATGTCAAATATGCCGATATGGCGTCCGATGATGTTAAATGCTATGCTTCCAACTATTGTAAACATTTATTGTATACAATTTACAATTATTATGCGTGCAATTTGTATGACCTAATAGTAACTGACTGACTTTTCACATTTTAGTGAACGGCAAAAAAAGATTATCTATGTGATTACACTATGTTCTGTTGTGAAATATTACGTATATCATATATAGAGATAATAATAGTTAAGAAGGTTACGAACACTACATGGCTGGCTTCTCACACGAAATGGGGCTTTTATTTTGCCGGAAGCTCAGATGTCTCGCCACATCAAGGACTTTTGTTGTCGCTTGTTGTCGCTGTCTCCATGGAAAGTTTGTGTTTTTTTTCCTTCCTGAAAGTTTACGCAGGGCTGTTGTTGCGCGCATCCAACATGACAGAGAAAGTAACGGACATCACGGCTGGCAGGCAAGTCATGTTTAATATTTATCACTGCTCTCTCTGGCAGCATGTAAATGTGTTTAACAGGATTCAGTAAAATGTTAACTGTGAGTGACATATAATCCCGACTCTTTCGGGTCAGAAGTTTCTTGGTCAGAGCAGATAACGCAGAACGTGAGGGTTTGAGTCGAGAGGGGGGGGTCTCCTGTCTCTGCTCTCCGGCAGTTATGACACCGCAGTAATTATTATGAAAGTTGGGCTTGTGCTTTCATAGTTTCGTGTTACTCATATATTGAGTGTAGAGGTTATGCGCTGCTGCCTTCCCTCGGAAAGTTTAGTGCAAAGTTATAATGAACTTGACTCTCGCACGCGAGGGGCAGAAGAAAGTTTAAAGGGATCACGCAGTTTCACAGCGCGAGTCTGGCTCGGTCCGAAAGATACGTGAATTACGTACGGTTTCTTAGAATTTGCGTCATTTCGAATGAGCGATTAAAGAAAGCATGGCAAAATTATTTTAAGAATTAATAAAAATAAACCGCACGTGCTCATGCGTTCACGCCCGCTTAGAAGTTTCTTAATGGGATCGATTTAAGTGATTACGTAATTTTTTGTTGCACACCATATACATTATTATTATTATTATTATTTATAATAATGTAAAGCGAGCTCATTTGCATACTCATGCGAAATGGACTCGTGAACATGTGTATGCATGACTTTATGCAGATGTGCTTTTTCTCAAGTTTATGATATTTTTAAATAATCATAATAATAATTAAATAATAATATGACAAGCTTATTTGCATACACATTAAATGGGCTCGTGCACGTTTATGCAAATACGTTTGTCAAATGTGCTTTTCATTGTCTGTATCAGGTTACTGCTTTTATTTCAGTTTATGATGTATTTTATTATTATTATTATTATTAATAATATGAGATACACTCAATTGCATGCACATGTGAAATGGTCTGGTGAACGTGTATGCAAATGAGTTCACACCAGATATGATTTCATCATCTGGGCCTCTGGATCAGTTTGTGATGTTTATGTCAGGCAGATGTTATGGCTTCACAGCTGGACTACAAATTGTAAATTGAGAAGTACTTAGGTAGCATCTACTGTGTGTAAACTCTTCTTAGTTTATGTCGTTTGACCTGAGAGTGTAAATTTGACTTCTTTTTGTAAACAGACATTAGGAGACATGAATGTTCTTGCAGTCGTGAAATGTTGCTATGTAATAAATTAGCAAATAATTTGTTACACTGTGTGTGTGTGTGTGTGTGTGTGTGTGTGTGTGTGTGTGTGTGTGTGTGTGTGTGTGTTTGTGTATATATATATGTGTGTGTATATATATATATATATATATATATATATATATATATATATATATATATATATATATATATATATATAATATTTATTTGTGTGTGTGTTGAATGTTCATTATATATTAACAAGGTCAGTTTGAACTATCACTTCTATTAACTGTACAGTCAAGAAAACAATGCAAATAATCTCATGTGAATAGTATTTATCGCTCATGACCAGATAATCCATGTCTAAATAAACAAATAAAAATCGCATAACCAAACCTTTACCTTTGACCAAACGGGATAAGTCTGGTCCATATCGCAGCTTATTATACAAACGCCTACTTAGACAGGAAGTGCTTATAAAGTGACTCACTACATTTTGTTTAGAGGCCGGTTCATCTTCTGAGATATTAATAGATTATATTAGATTTATACCACAATAATCAAAACAAAACAAACTTTGGCAAATACATTGATTAGTTGTACCTTGTAAACCTGAAAACAAATCCAGTGTGTTGTTACTACTACCAGAAGTTGTTTAAAATAGGCCGAGAAAGTGCGACCGAGGTCTTTCAGACTAATTCTGATGCTAAATTTAAATGTTTAAGTAGCTGATTATTTTGTACTTTTTTTAACAATTTTTTTTTTCTTTTTTTTTTTTTTTAGTTAATTCTATTGGCGTGATCGGTTAACATTTTACCACGCCTGGCCTGTAAATTGAAAAAAAGTAACTTACAGAAAATATTTGTAACAGCCCACAAAACTGTATTTTGCATAGATTAGTGTCCTTTTAACAATAGGACACTTAGCTTTCTTAAAAATACCTTTTTTGTGTCAAGCAGCAGATAAACAAAAAAAAACATGCACTGTTGTATTTTCTAATGGTTGTTATTTAAAATGATACACTCATTTGGACTTTGGCCATTGTTAGGTTTGGACCCTGTGTGATATTTATAACATGCATTAGTACAGTTTCAGTTTTTTGTGTCTCTATACGTTGGGTGTATACGACCTTAACCTTCTTAGATCTTTCGAATATACAGCCAAGTACAGAGAAGTGCTGATGCCACATGTTCACATATAGAACAGGGGATTCCGTTGCATCATGTGTTCATCTCAGGCTGTAAGAATCCCCTCGTTCCCACACTCTCTGGCCCCTCAACTCCCACCCATAGGGGAACAGTGTGTCGCGATGTGACTGTGTGATATGGTCGAAGGAGCCTTAAATGCTCAGAGTAGCGCGTTTCTTTTGTGTGTGTGTGTGCACGTATGTGTGTACATGCACTTCCTTTTGATCAACCTCCTCAGGCTGTGCAGCCTCATAAAAGGGCGCAAAGCCTCAGTTTATGCACGTTTTCTGCCCTCTTGTTTGGTTTTTTTGTGCATGCTGGTGTCAGGGAGAGAAAGAACGGCTATTGAATGGGCTTGTGCCAGCAGGAGAGAAAATTACAAGGTAGCTTTGTATCATGTTTGTGGTCGAGTCAAGAATGCTGTCATTGTGTGTTTGGAGACGCTGAAAGATTGTCTAGCTGCTAGCAGATGCACAGACATCGTTGAGTGCCACTGAGGAGTTGTAATGTGTTTTTGCTCATTTGAAGGCACACTTTGGAATGCCTCCCACTAAGTGCGTATAATAAGTGCTCTGTGCTAAAGCAAGCATCACTAGTGATGTTGCTCACATTTAGAATTAGGGGTGTGTTCAAAGTTTATGGTAGTTTGTGCTACGGACCTCACATCAGTTCTAAAAATCAGAATTATGATTTTCACATGGAGGATGATGAACCTACATGGAAGCCATATTTTATTATTTATGGACCAGGGGCTGGATTTATGAAAATAATCTCAGACCAGTGAGGCCTACGATCAATCATTTCCTGAAAGAAATGCAAAACCTGTGCTAATTAAATGATTGATGAAAAGATTGAATATTTGGTAATATTATAGCATAGTGAGAAATTTGTAAGCATGTTTTGTTGGTCAGTGATTTTTGAACAGTAACAATAAATACATTCTAATTAGAAATCGTAAGAATGATTCAAGTGTGTTTTTTTGGAAAGTTCTTGAATAAGTTTACAAATATTTTGTTAAAAACATTTTTTTTAATTAAGAAGAAAATGACAGGCATTGGTGTCATCTGATTGATGGCCATTTTTGCAGAAGATTCTGAAAAAACTTGATGAAAAACACTTAAAAATCAAATTTTTGCACTGCCTGTAATAATCATAATAAACATGCACATTATTTTCGTTGCAACTGGCTTTGTGGGAGTTCAACACTTGAACTTGCTGTTGTTTTTTTGTTTTTTGCGAGACAAGTTGGAAGCTATCTTAATGGGATAAATTTGGTGATTTTTAAGAACATTTGCTTTTTTTCTTTTCAGGAATTAAAATTCTTCAAGTTTTGTCTTTAGAACAATTGTAAAAAAAAAAAATATAAGAACGTTCTTAAATTATAATTTTTTTGGAATACAAAATATGCTTCATTCTAAAGTTAGAAAACAAGCTAATATAGAGTTTTTTTTTTTCCATTCTTAAGGATGTTTTCTGAATCTGGCCCCAGATTATCATAGAGATTTTTGGACTGTTTTGATTTGGGCCAGAAAGCAACCACCCAGAAAACCCTAGTAACCACCTACAAACACCCTAGCATTGTGACTGTGATTTTTGCACGGGAAAAAGTCACTTGTATTTTATAAAAAATTGTTAAATTTTTGTTTATATTTTTTACCTGCCCTGACAAAAAAAAGAAAATATATATATATTTTCTGTGTTTCTAAGCATAATGTGCGTGAGAATGCATGCTGGTGAAATGGTGGGCATAAACAATATCTGGACAGGGCATTGTGACGTGAACGCACACATACGCAATGGAGGCAAAGGGGAAACAATCCCAAGAGCCCCTTCTTTTTCATATCCTGCTGATCTGGCTGTTTGCCAACCATTCCTCCCATGTTGACTTCTTTAATTAAAAAAATAATAATTGAATTTCTTGCATGGTATGCTGATGAATTAATCAAATTGCATATATCAATATTGTGATGTGAAAAATCCCATTTTTTTATTTTAATCCCGGACTTTGTGGCAACAAAAAGTAAATTATAGAAGGCATATAAAAAGTGTCTTTTAATTTAATGTATTGTTTGTTTTATTTAAAATCATTGAACATAAGCTTAAAGCTACAGTATGTAACATTGACAGCCAGCGGTTGAAATGAGTACTGCAGTATAGATTCAAAATATTGGAGAAAGTTTTTCTCCCACTCCCTCCTCCTCAGACTTGATGCTTATGCGGGTTGCCAGATTAAGGACATGCAACAGGAATGATCATAACTGACAATGGAAGCTAATGCCTCTGGCCGTAGTGCTTTTTAGATGGATGCCGAGGCTTTTTAGGTTGGGTAAAATCTATAATCTCTGACCCAGTTCATTTGTTGGCTTCCACGGCTGTAATATGATGTGTTTTCTGCCAACTGGCCGACCCAGGGTGTCCTAAAATCCTGTTGGGTACATTGGCAGTAGGCGGAATCACACAGACCAAAACAAAAACAGACATTTTGACACGGAATACACATTTCAAAGTAGAATAACTGACTTTAGCATTTTTTTTTTGGAGAAACAAGTTTATGAATTTAGCATATTTCCTAAATATCTGAAAATGTATTATGATATTTGTATGCTTTACTACAGTCAAAAAATTACATACAGCTTCTTTAACACTGGCTTTCAGTCCCTAGTGATCCTTTTTACAGTCAGGTCTGTTGGTCTGGCCAAGGTAGGCCTTTAACACTCGACTTGTTTGCGCATCTTTGCCTTGCTGTTTTTCAGCATCTCACTTAAAAGTAGGTAACTTAGAAAAAATGTGTCTCGCTCTGTTTCATTCGTCTGTTTTCATTTACAGTAATGTGGCTGCGCTTGATAAATTTGGCACGGTTAATTGCACGTGCACTTCCAAAGAAAATGGTGGAACTTCAAACATGAATTGCTCTGATGGTGAGATTAGGAAGGGATATTGGCCTACTTCATAATGTCATTACCTACAAATCAGGGGGCGTTATTAGTTGTGTAAATGATTTATTGGGTTTTTTGTAATAGGCTGATTAGCTGCACAAAATTACTGGAAGCCCAATTGTCTTGTCCTTCAGTGATTTCGTCCTGTGATATCGACCCCACCTCAACGACTTATTTAACTTTTGCTTTAACTACCAGTCCTGTCATGCCTAAAACCTTGAAGTCAAAGTTCATATCTGCGTGTGAATAGTGTGTGTGTGTGTGTGTGTGTGTGTATGTGTGTGTGTGTGAAGAAAGTGGTCACTAAGGCAGGGCAGGGTTTCCTGTCTCTGTGAATAAGCCCACTGCCTGTCTGCTTCCCGCAATCTTTATTTTTGTGTCTCGTTATAAAGTTCTCATGCTTGTTCGAAGTGTTCGTTCCATGTTGTTTGCACGCTCTTGTCGAGTCATAAGGAGGAAGCAGACATGAGGTTTGCGTTTTCTCTGATTCAGCAAAATTACGTGTATGAAATCAGTTTCTGAGACTCGGTATCATCTGGGCACTGCTTTTATTATCACGACCCTACAGTACAGGAAACTCGCTGTGTGCGTCGAGCTTCCAAAGACCCTAGCCCGGGGAATTAGAGGTTGCAAATTGAAATACAAAGTCGAATTGGAATACAAAGCACGGAAATTACACCAGTGCACTGAGCTGAAGAAGTGTTTAGCTTGAATGATGATTCTAAATGGTGTGTGTGTGTGTTTGAGACGGTTAATGTTAATAGAGCAGTGGATATGTAGCGGTTCCTTTTGTCTGTAATATCTGTTAAACATACAGACATATTAGCTCAGATTTACGTTTCATATTAGCGATTTGAATCTTTTTTTTTTTTTGGCATGAGGATGAAAAAAATGACTGATTTTTTATTTTAAAAAGAATAGAAAAATAGAAAAAAAATTGTGTGATCATTTTCATTTAGTGATTCAAAATTGATTTTCATCAGAAATTTCAAAACAACAAAAAAATTGCAGTTTTATGAAACCGTGTTAAACTGTGGTTTATTTTCACATTATAAGAGTAAAGTTACAAATCTTTGTTTAATTCATGATTTTTCATAAACTCAAACTACTTTAATAATCCCTATGTTTACCTTTGTGCTGAAAACATATTATGTATGTATATGTGCTTATAATTGTTTATATAACATACTAACAGATACTTTTAGGTGATATAAAAAGTGATAGTTATTGCATTATTAGATTTATCAACCTATCAACACCCTAACAACTACATACAGTAGCAATGACTAAAAACAATCAGGACACCTAGCAACCATATAACAATGGCGTGGCAAACAAGCAAAGCAGCCAATCACAGTGATGACTCTCAATCAAGTGTTAGAGAATTGTATATAGCCTGTTAGTTATTTGAAATGTATTTAATGCTGTTTTTAAATCATATTTTGTATAACATGAAAATGCATTTGTATTGATGCCAGACTTAGTGACCGTTCATACAGAACACATTTTTACATTCAACTGCACTGCTTTTCCATTGTTTTCTATGTAAACATATGCTACACGGACATCTTTGACCGTTGCACTCACTTCTTGCACAGTTTGTAATGTCTTTAACATGATACAGCATTCTAAAAAATGTTGCATGCATTTTTTTTCCCAAAAATTGCCAAAATGAACTTTAATTTTAATTTGAAAAATGCTAAAAATATTAGTGTTACCACATGATTATTTAATATATAAAACAATTTGGTGTTAATTTATGAAGAAAATGACTATATTATGGATTACGCCCAGAAAACCCTAGTAACCACCTACAAACACCCTAGCATTGTGACTGTGATTTTTGCACGGGCAAAAGTCACTTGTATTTTATAAAAAAATTATATTTTTTAACTGCCCTGACAAAATATATGTGTGTATATATATATATATATATATATATATATATATGTGTTTCTAAGCATAATGTGTGTGAGAAAGCATGCTGGTGAAATGGTGGGCATAAACAATGTCTGGACAGTTTGGCCAGCTAGGTCACCGGAAATGTGACGTGAACGCACACATACGCAATGGAGGCAAAGGGGAAACAATCCCAAGAGCCCCTTTTTTTCCGTATCCTGCTGATCTGGCTGTTTGCCAACCATTCCTCCCATGTTGACTTCTTTAATTAAAAAAAAATAATAATAATTTCTTGCATGGTATGCTGAAGAATTAATCAAATTGCATATATCAATATTGTGATGTGAAAAATCATTTTTTTATTTTAATCCCGGACTTTGTGGCAAAAAAATGACAGATTTTTCATTTTAAAAAGAATAGAAAAATAGAAAAAAAATAATGTGTGATCATTTTCATTTAGTGATTCAAAATTGATTTCAATCAGAAAAATAATTTAAATCATATTTTAGACTTTTATTTAAGCCCAGAAAGAGCATTACCATGATAGTAAAGGCTACAAAAGTGAAAAGTATATGGAGAGAGGAAAAGATTAATGAGTGAAAATAATAAGCTAATGGCATGAAACAGGAAATGGGTTTAAAGTATGAGAACAATGAAGTGGCTGCGTGAGTGGAGGTTTAAAGATTGGTGCAATAGTGCAGTGAGGATGAAAAGAAAGCAGAATTGATGGGCTATTGCAAGAACGGGAATTTAACATGCTTGCACGTGAGGGATGAGGAAGGGAAAAAGAGACGGCCAGAGAGGAAGTGATGTTAGTCTGTTTGGAGGTTGCTGAGTCATTAGTGGGCCGGATGATCACTGATAGAACGAACACCCGGGGGCCAGCGCAGGGGGCGGTACCGCGTCACACGGCATGTGCGCTGAACAACAGCGAGAGCACGCACTCCGTGGGACGGCCCGTGCTGTAAACACCACGCGTGTCATGCATTCTGCTGAAAACATCAGCTTATGACTGTCCAGGCTGGTTAGGTGCTAGTCTGGTGCTGGCTGACCAAGAAAGTCTTGCTGGTTGATGAAATAGAACATTATTGCATGACTTGTGGAACACAAAATTTGAATTTGTATTTGGTGAAAGAACACCAGGTTTGCAATGACAAGAGGGAATATAAATGATGCCGAAATCTTCCTAAGAAAACCGTTTTTTCCACAAAAAAAGATATCTTATTTTGATTTCATGCCTCAAACAGAAATGGTAGAAAAATGGCGTTGCAATGACAATAGGGTATAAATGATGCCAAAATTTTCCATTACACTGTCCTGCATCTTGCATTTTAAATGCAAAAATTGCATTTTGAGTAATCTTGTCTTTTGGTTTGTGTACTTAAATTTCAAAAATTAAAGCAGAAAATAACCTGTAATTTTCATTTGTTAAAAAATTTACTCGATGCATTACCAAAAAATTGGCTAAATGACATGTTAATTTAATATATAAATGCATTTAGGTTTGATTTCCATCAAAAATGACTGATGTGAGATGCACTGTTGTAAAATGAATCGTACTGTGATTTAAGACGTTGGTCGTGATTTTGAGAATTTGAGCAAACCATTCCTTTAAGCAAGGAAGCCATGTGCACAAACCACCGCACCAGCAACACATCTTAAAGATGTTTGCGAACAGTTTTGGTCGCCTTGTCAAAAAGAGCTTAGCTTTGCATACCAAAGAAAACAGCTATATGTGTGATGGGTGTTCCTCTCCCTGTGTAGGTTAATGCTTCCTGTCACTCAATAAGACAGCAAAGAGCACATGGTGCCGTCTATAGAATGGTCCCCTCCTCTTTTTTTCTCTTTGACTATGCGAGTGTTGTGGTTTTTCTGATCTATTGCTTTCTTCATGTACTAAACCTTCATTTTGTCATGCTTCAGGGCTTCCAACATAACTATAAGAACGCATTTACTTCTCACGCAGAGTTAAACGTTCACAGGCATCCGAGAGGGCCGCGCGCTGGTAAATGAGGATGTGGGGAACGAGAATGGGGAGATTGGTTCCAGTTGTGTCGCAATATGTCTGGTGCAGCGCAGCATGCGTGTGCGGATTTTTTAAGCCTCAAACAAAAATTTCCCCTTGCTGCAAACTGCGACTGCGATCTGATTCCGAAGGTGTTTTGCACCACGTGTGGAGGGACTGCGCACGTTCACGAGCTGATTCCGCATCGAGAACCGCGGGCCCGCTGGTGACTCGTATCAGATGCCTTTGACGTTTTCAACTTCCTCAGTCTTCCTCTTCACATCAAAGATGTCCTCACAGATATTTCTGCCTCTGACCTGTGGCGTGTTTTAAAGAAGCCTGAGTGATATTAGTCACTCTCTTCCTGTACTGGAGAGCTGAATGAGTGAGTGAGTAAAAGTGAAGAATCTGTATCGTACCAGTTCAGAAGATGCCGTCAGCGATGTGGTGATGAGCTAAACTGATACGCTTTGTTAGTGTTCATAGAAAGTTGGATTCATTGAACAGTTTCGGTACACAGATTCCTACGTCAGTAGATGTGCTGCGTAAACAAAGGGATGGATTGTTCACGAACGCTAGAATATCAAAACTTTACATGATATATGAAAACCAATCTCTTTGATGCAATATAGAGTATTTATTCTGACTAAAAAGAGGATAGGATGCTGATTGGTCAATACAATAGTAACGACAGATCTTTTCTTTTGTTTTTGTGACTTATATGAGAAAGGATTATTGAATAAATTGTAAGGTGGGACTTTTTGTTTAGTGGTTGATTTGGAGAAGTTCCACATATGTCACAAGAGAGAAGTCTGTAGTTTCTCCAGAAGATAGAGTTATGGCATTTTGATTAAAAATCTCTGTTCTGAACAAAATTTCAGCACAGTACCCAGTCCCTACATTCAGAAGCGAAGAAAGTCAGCGCAAGAAAACTTCACCAGAGCTACTGTGAACATGAATAAATATGCACACATTTGTAAGATGCACATGAACATACATCATGGCACTACACATGCACACAACTTTTTCTAAACAAATTGGGAAAGTGCTCGGATTCAAAGATTTATATGGCTAAAATTTTCCAGTTAGACAGATTAAGGGCCGGATTTACTCAAAAGGGCAAATTAGCATGAGAGCGCAATCCCATAAAAGCGCAGATGGGATCAGAAAGTTCTGCAAGTGATTTACTGACAATGCACAAAATAAAGAAAAGCACAGCCGATGATAATAAGGTACATTTAATCTACACAGGCTCGAGTCGCTAAGACATGCTTTTTTGGGGGGGGGGGAATGATGCAAATTCCAGTAAATTGATTACCGCAAACTTTAGTAAGTGATATTGCGTGATTCATTTAAATGCTCTCCTCCCAAAAATTTTTTTTTCTTTTCTGGAAGGAAACTCCTACAAAAGCATATGCAATAAAGGCAGCCATAAAAATTACTGTGTCTACGCTTTTAAGCGTAAATTGATTACTAATTTCTCATTTAAATGCTCTCCTCCCAAAAATTTTTTTTTCGCACGTTTAAAGGCAGCCATTAGTACGCTTTTAATCCTGACAGTTGTTTTTTAATGTTAAAAGAGGGTCTGTAAATCTGGCCTCAAGTTCTTCGACACCCCTCAACTTGTTTGTAATTTCATTTGAATCAAGCTCAGTTGAATTTATTATGGTGTTTACATGAAGACTTTTCAATCCAATTTAGCCGTCAATCCAATTCTAAACATATTATTAGTTTGCATGTAAGCTTAGCTTATGAAAATGAATAATGTATGGTTTTGTTACTCCAAATTACTTTCTATATTAATATGCAGCACCCATAGAGTCCACGTTAACCTTTGCTTGAACATACTGCATTAGCTTCAAAATAAGGCTTAAATGAAGTGTGAACTTCATAATTTTATCATTAAGCAACTTGAGGCAGTGCTATATTGTGAACGCAGCCATACACAATATAATTTAGTTGATGCAATTAGGGTTGCAACAGGGCAGAAAATTTCATCTAAATTTCTGGAAAGTTTCCAAACTTTCAATAACGTTTCTGGAAATGTACTGGAAATATTCTGCCCCTTTACAACCCTAGCCGCAATATAGCGCCATCTCATAATGAATTGCTTATTGATGCAGTTTTTGATGTTGTTCACAGTGATTCCCTGCTGTGCTGGTTACTGCAATGAATGGTAACACTGTCCAGCAGACCACGAGCACTGCACCGTCCATAGCACCTCCTTGTGGATGGAGGGAGTTCTGCGAGTTGCATGCCAGCACCACGGCCCGAGAACTTGCCCAGCACTACCGGCGCTTCGTCAGAGAGCGGCCGGTGCAGGATGTGGTCCCGCCGGAAAGTTTCTCGAAGCAGTTCAGCGCCCTCTTCCAGCACCACTTTAGCTGTGAGGTGGCTAAAGATGTAGAACCTGCCCTGCAGCGACCACCGCCTCCTCCCTTGCTGCCCATGACTGCCCGCTTACGCATCACTTCCTTCTCAGGGGTGCTGGATTACCGGGAGACTGTGCGGCCGGGAGTGACTCCGCTAGTTGCCGTGTTGGCGCCCAAACCAGATACTGCCGGCGTCCCTAGGGAACAGGAGCAGTTGCTGCGATGCTCTCCTGCAGACACTACACGCAGAACACGGCATCATAGCCAGGAAGACGAACACCTGGAGCGGAGGACCGGGTCTGAACGATACTCGCCCCCTTTGTTTTCCTTCCCGTCCCGTAGTGACATAACCAACTTTTCCGTCAGGGGATTTCGAGAAAGCGTATGCCGATTCTTTAAGAAATCCCCCCAAACTGATGAACCTTCAGGTGGTTGCCCAAGGGACGATTCGATCAAGGGGGGCGTACCCTCGGCGACTGTTGAATGCACCTCTCAAACCCCACCTCAGACTGTGCAGGTAGCCGCCCTTCACACCTCGCAGAAGGGTGCGCGGTGGGAACGATGGAATCTGTTGCGAAGTGTGAGACGGAGGCAAGAGACAGGAAGTGTTTGCAAAGAGGAGCAGCTGCGGTACCTGGAGGTGGATGACACTATCTCAGACATGCCCCCACAATGGCTGCGCTGCCGCCTGCAGGTCAGGAGGATCAACGAGCACACCGCTAGTGAGAGGTACCAGCTGGAGCTCTATGACCCACCCAAGGTAAGGCGAACTTTCGAGATCTTCATGCATCTTTCAAGAGTGACCACTACTGTTGTTTTGGCCTGATTTGATAATTGTATTTGTAGTTCATTTTATTTTAGATTTTTTTTTTAGGTCAACTATTTAAAACTTGGCAAAAAAAATCTAATGGAAATTAGGAAAATTCTGTCATCATTTACATAAATATATGGCACATTAGGATGTCTTGCACGAAGTTTGACGTCAATGACAAATCATCCAATTGCATTTGTACATTTTTGTATGGAATCTGTCTCGTCTTGAAGTCTTACATTTAGCCTATATGCTAACATAAAATGAAATTCAAAAGCTACATTAAAATATGGCATGTCAGTGTGTTGCAAGAAGTTTGTTGTCAATTACATGTCATGCTAGAACCAGTTGCATTTGTAATTTGGTGTGATTTATTTTGAAGCATTAGGCTATATTTTTTTAATGTGAATGCAAATTAAGAGCTATTCTGTGTTTAGTTAATAAAAATGTAAAGTTCTTTCTAATTTTTTTCAAATATGGCACACCAAGGTGTGTTGCACGAAGTGCAGCGTTATGCTATATTTAAATATGCAAATATGAATAAGATTGAAGAGCTACATCATGGTTAATTTAATAAAAAATGTAAGTTTCATTCACAAATATGTTATGATGGGATGTATTGCACAGAGTTTGAGGTCAATGACAAAAGTCATGCAAGAACCAGTTGCATTTGAAATCATATCTGACGTGACTTGTCTTGAAGCATTATATTTAAATATATCAAAACGTAAACTGTGTTGTAGCTAAAAAAATGTGAATTTCATTCACGTATATTCAAATATGGCATGTCAGTTTATTGCATTATGTTTGTTGTCGATGACAAGTCATGCAAGAACCAGTTGCCTTTTTGTGACTTGTTTTGGAGTGTTATACCTAAATATATGCAAATATGAATGACTTAATTTGCGTATATTAAAATATGCCACTTCAAGATGTTGCACAAAGTTTGTTTGCAATGACAAATCACACAAGAGCCAATTGCATTTGTAACTGTTGTCTTGAAGCGTTATGTTTAAATATTTGCAACTGTAAATAAGATTTGAAAACTGTGCTGTGTTTCAGTTAATAAAAAATTCACGTATGCAAATATGGCACTTCAAGATGTGTTGCACCAGGTTTCATGTCACTGGCATGTGAGAACCAATTGGGTTTGATAGCAAAAATGGTGAGAAGGGTCATGAGGCCTTAAATTTGAATATACGTGAATACAAATGTGAGCTATGGCAGAGGGCAGGATTTTTAGCAAATAACAACTTTTAATACAATGTTTAGCAAGTTTAAAACAGATCTTGCATTCTGCTACATTTATCCTTTTGTGCTACATGGGTTTAAAACAAGGGTGAGTAAATGATGAAAATGGCATGATTCATCTAGTATGTGATATTTTCACATTAACACTCATTTAGCCTAATTAATCCGCCCACATTTAAGACAAACAGCCAATTTGAAACAGGATCTGATTGATATTATTATGTGTAATGAAACTAATAAGGACACAATTACGGTTTTGTCTGCCTTTCTCTCCGCCTTGCTCCATTTCTCCTGGTTACACAGCATGATAGCCTAATTGCTAGTTTTGCTAGTTCATTCAGGCAGCAAATGACGTCTGCTCACTTTAGGGGTCACGGCACGGCCGTATCAAGGCTCTGATTGGCTGCTGAGGAATCTTGGCAGAGATGCAAGGACTTGCTCTGAATGTCTATATAAGGAAAAGGCAACGTAGGCCAAGAAAGTTCAAACACTTAAAGTGTATACACTCCAATAAATGTCAGAAGCATGCACATGTTTTAGTTTCAAATTAGCGATGCATTCATCGGTTCTTTTTTTAGACATTTTATTAGTTTAATCATCTTAAAGAGAGAAACATGTAGGCTTTTGCTGTGCATGCATCATTATTTCGCTGCATGCATCTTACGTATGTGTGTGCTTAATGTGAGTGTGGAGGCTGCATTATAGAGTGCACACTAGTCCATGCCTTGATTCTGTAACTCTGCACTCTATGTTTGGTGTGTTCACTACAATAGCAACAGTGAGGGCAGCTATGCTAAGAGAGGAAGCTGCAGGCTGGCTGATAATTTCTTTGCGTGAGAAACTTTGTTTCAGGGAAGTCCTAACTTTAAAACCAGCCTGTGCACAGCAGATAAATTAGTATGATTATCTGCTGTCAGATTTCCCAGAAGTGTTGTATTATTATCAAGTTAAAAATGACTAGCTAGACCAGAGACAAAGTGCTAACATATATATGTATGTATAGCAATATGCAGTTTAGTGTCTTTATGCAATCATATATGACTGCAGAAAGCCATGAGTGACCAATCAGAATCAAGCTTTGGAAACTGTACGGTTTCTTGCTTGCTTACGTGTATGTGATGTTTTTTGGAAGACTTGAGAAACATCTGGTGTTGGCCTCAAATGATGTTCATTAAACAGGGCTTCTAGGGGTGGAGACCACAGACCTTTAATTGCCGATGTAGTCTGAACAAGTTTGGTCAAGTGCTTAGAAAGTTTGGTGAGTGCTTGGAAACCTTAAAATGAAAAGAAGATGAAGATGGACACCAGGAAATCCAGCGGTGTGCAATGCATTTGAGCTCTTGAAGTGTGGATTTGTGGATTGGATGAAACTTTAGAGACTTGCGTTTGTGTTGTATGTCGACGTCTTCTGATGTGGCTTGTTGGTGTGTGTGATCAAGCGAGAAAGAAAACATGCTGTATCAAAGTTAGATTTCAGATTTTGCAATTATTTTAATGTCTTGTTTTTCTAGTATTATTTGCTGTACAACAATTGCAGCCAGTGCTGTGGAAAAATATTTCTAATTCTAGAAAACCGCATCCTCCCATCTGGAGCGTGTTAGAGCTTCACGGTGACCTTATGCACATGCAGATGCTCACACAACTACATCCAGAGTCGTTTCAACTCTTTAACAAGCCAACAACCGAATCAGATCAGCAACACAGTATTTGGTATAAAAACAGGCTGCACGGATTTAAACTGAAACCCATGTCCAATTGCATAAGATATATGGTAGTTGTATATTGTGTTTTTGCTTGCGCTTTGTAAAGTGAAATATTGATAGCACCTTGGATCTGGCAGTATTTTTCTTATTTATTTTCTTCATAGAGATTTTAAAAAATATTGAAGCAAACCAACTAGCTCTGAGATGATTCACAACTTCCTAACTTATATGAAGAAAAAAAATTGCATTAAAGTAAAAAAAAAAAAACTAAAAAAGACACTATTCTCTATGGAGAAAATGAATGAGATTTTTACTTGTAGAACCTGACTGTTAGGCTCTGTTTACATGCCCTCGTTTGTTTTCCATTTGACTTTTGAAGAAACGGTTTGAAACTTGCCTGAAACCCAAACTGAGACTTAAAGTTTCATTTCTTAACATGATCAAGAGCTGCTCTGACCTCGTACCCGTCTTTATCAATATGAAAATCTGCAGATTGATAAGTAGGCCACAGTCATCAGTCATAGCGAAATCAGACGTGTCCCTTTTTCCCCGAAAGCATAACACTTGACAATTTAAAACCAAGAATTATATCACACACAGAGATGCAGACAGCAGCAAACGCGCTGATGCATTTTCAAAGATGTAAAGCATGCACACATAGTTGCAGACTGGTTCACATGATGATGACGACAGCATTTTTGATTTAGATCAAAACTGCAAGGTACAAATTTACCCATGTATCAAGTTTTTATAATTTGCATGATTTAATTTGAATTTTATTGCATGCATTGTTTTCGGTGCATCACTCTTTTCTCATTTGTCATTTTGAAAATGCGTTATTTAAAATTGTGTTTTCATGTCACATGGTCTGTTTGGGTCGCAACCCAAAACTGACTGATCTTGAGGATCATTTTGCATATTTTTGGACCTGCATAGTTCATGATAATATTAATACATTTTATGTATGACATTTGTTACTTTGCATGAATCAATGCTCTATACAGTTACAAAAAAAATAATTACTGATCAAATCAGTGTAGAATAATCAATACAAGTTACAAAGAGTTGTCATTTTGGGATATAATAATTTGAATAGCCTGAAATAATGTTAAATCAAATAACATTTAATTTATTAAGGTCAGGCATTTATACATCCCACTTTATTTCATTTATTGTTGTGTGTGTATGTATATATATATATATATATATATATATATATATATATATATATATATATATATATATATATATATATATATATATTTTTTTTTTATCTGTGCGCATTGTTTGGCCTATTTAATAATTTAGTGTTTTTACACCTCATGGTTTCCATTAACTGACTGCTTTGTTTTGTCTGTGATCTGCTGCTTTATTTATTTACTGATGTAGCTCAATCATTAGTAGTGAAGCACGTCTGTCAGCATTACTGATTCACACTGGTACACACTCTCGGCGTCTGCAGCATCGGGACTGAGATGAGATCCTTTGTTTGCTTTGCATATAACAGTTCCTCATCTTTGGGTGGTTGTGTGTTTTTGTGTAAAACACATTCACCCAATACCTTTGAGAGCTGTGTGCTCAGAGGACAAAAATGGCCATGTGGGTGGTGGGTGTGAAACAGCCCCTGCTCAAAATATTGACTGTGTAACATTGCAGTGTCGCCTGTAAATTCAACAGTACAGCCCCTGTGTTATGCATCACTGAATGCTTATTTTTTGGCCACTGTTGAAGCCCCCAGTGTGAATATTCACAACAGCTGTGCGGTGTGTGAAATACTGTATACAATAAGTTTTGGGTGAATTTTTATAGGCCTTTTTAGGATAATTAATCATAGCGGTAGCACTTTAGTATAGGGACCAATTCATATTATTAACCAGATGCTTATTAGCATGCCTATTGTTAACATATTGGCTGTTTATTACTATTGTAGCACATATTGTGCATGACCATATTCTACATTCCTAATCCTACCCAACACCTAAACTTAACAACTACCTTACTAACTATTAATAAATAGCAAATTAGGAGTTTGAGGCAAACGTAATAGTTAATGGTTAGTTAATAGTGAGAATTCGACCTTTAAATAAAGTGTGACCGTCCTAACAACATATAAATCAATATAAAGTATCATATTTGTGTGTTTTTAATTAATGAGTATCTTTAATTGTAATATCCATCAAATTGTAATATTCATTTAAATGTAATGTTTTTTTTTTGTTTTTTTTTAACATTTTATGGGACCAATTCTCATTATTAAGTTGCTTTTTAGCATGCCTATTATTAAAGGGATAGTTCACCCAAAAATGAAAATTTGATGTTTATCTGCTTACCCCCAGGGCATCCAAGATGTAGGTGACTTTGTTTCTTCAGTAGAACACAAACAAAGATTTTTAACTCAAACCGTTGCAGTCTGTCAGTCATATAACGGCAGTCAATGGGACCCACGGCTTTGAGAGTCCAAAAAAACATACACAGACAAAACAAAATTAAACCCTGCGGCTCGTGACGATACATTGAGGTCTTAAGACACGAAACGATCGGTCTGTGCAAGAAACTGAACAGTATTTATATAATTTTCTACCTCTGATCCACCGCAATGTCCAACTGTCCTGAGCGCGTTCACAACAGCTGGCGTGTGATGCGTCACCGTGCTCTGGCATAGTAGACGCATGCGCGGAAGCGATCTGTCGCGCATATACGTCACTCATTGTTTACACCGTCATGCGCCAGCTGTTGTGAATGCGCTCAGGACAGTTGGACATTGTGGTGGATCAGAGGTCAAAAATGATATAAATACTGTTTCTTGCGCAGACCGATCATTTCGTGTAAAGGAATAATTCACCTAAAAATAAAAATTCTGTCATCTTTGTCAAATCTGTCATAGTGTTTTATTGTTATACCATCAATTACTCACTCAAAATTTGTTTTAAACCTGAATTAGTTTCTTTCTTCTGCTGAACATAAATGCTATTTTGAAGAACGTGGAAAACGAAACGGCTTCTGGTCCACAGTGATTTTGTATTTATTTCCTACTGTCAAATTCAATGTGGATCAGCAACTGTTTGGTTACCCACATTCTTCAAAATATTATTTTTTGTGCACAAGAAAGAAATTAATACAGGTTTGGGACAACATGCAAGTAAATAATAGCAGAATATAATTTTAGGGTGAACTATCCCTTTAATGACAATCGGCTGCATGTTTATTACTGTCCCTTTAAGAGCTGCATGCATCTAATATACAGACAACCGTTTACTTTCATTTTAGACATAATCAACTGAGTGTACATGTAAACCTTGTGTGTTTTGACTGTATTAGCGTAAAAGATAACTGAGTCTAGTAATCAGGCGCTGTTTGACAGGTTTTTAGTGCACGCGCTTCGGGTGTAGGCGCTCAGAAAAAGCGCACACGCCAGAACAGCGCTTGAATGAAACATTTAACCGGCAAGCACATGCAAATAATGTACTTTTGTGATTGCGAATAAGTGTAGTGTCCTGTGAGAGTAATGCTACCGCTGAGTTAACACTGATGTGAATGTATGTCGCGTTGTAGCCTACAGTATATTGAGATTGAGATGGAGGCACCAGAACTGCAGCTGATAGAATGTGTGCTGTAGCACGATACTATGATATTTATTCAAAAGCAGATCGTGGAGACCTTTTTATCATCCACGATCAAAAATCATCATATCGCACACCCCTATGGCTCACATGAGTCATTTGGTCCCAAATTGGACTACGTTGGCCATGCTATAGGTTTGTCGTTGCGTGCAGTCAGCAACAATCCAGACAATTCAGACCGATAACATTTGAGTTTGCTTTTCACTGATTCATTCAAAGAACCAGTTCACAGGAATCTTTTTTTCCTAAATTGGACTACATTGGACGTGCTGTATGTTTGTTGCTGCATGCAGTGTCAACACTATAGAATTTGAGCGACCTATATTGCTAAACTTACGGAAATGTAGTTTGAAAGCACTTTTGAACCAATTTATTAAAATAAGTAGAATAAAAACAATGTAGTAGTCATAATTTTAGCGTTGTCAGACCCATCCAGGCACTGTAATTGCATCATGCTGGTTTGAATTTAACCATCTTATTTCTCATCCACGAGTGTGTAATTTACACCTGGCATTTTCTGTCTGACCACACTAGAGATGCATTGGAATCATGGTATAAATGCAATCCAGCTAAAAAAAATATCTAGATATGAAATGCATGTTAATGCCAGGTGTAAAGAGTCCTTATTTGTTATTTCTGCATCGCATGAATCCAGCGGTCTTCTGTACGTCATGATGAGCAGAGGCCATCTCAGATGCAGAGACCTGCTTTTGTTTTCAGTTTTGGTCCCCTGACATGAGCACATGGTGTTTAGGTTTCTCAGCATGGTTTTCAGTGTGTGTTCATGTGTAAAGCATGCCTGGGCTCTTTAATTTGTATATCAAAGGTGTTTGCTCGCAGCGTGTTTGTGTAAATGCAGTGAAGTGTTGTGCAGTGTGTTTTTCTCTCAGCTAACAGCTGTTTCAAGATGGGTCTTCACTGCAGGTGGCGACGTGACGCTCCAGTTTTGATGCGTCATACCAAGACTGTTTCGATGCAGTATAGATGCTGTCAATCATTGCAGTAGGTGTATTTTTGATTTGTTGCATTGTGTTTATGTATACTGCGGTTGCAGTCTAGACTTTGTCATGATACAGATGATGTAAATTCAAATGATAAATCTGAAGAATAAATGACAAACCGATTTGCTTCTGCATCAAAGTTTAAAATAAAACAAAAAATATTTTTTGGTTGGACTAAATATGCTAGGCAGATAAAATATTTACATTTTTATACATTTTTAATTAAATAAAAATGTTATTTCATTTTTTATTAATTAAACTTTGTTCATCTTCGGAACACAAATTAAGATATTTTTTATTAAATCTGAGAGCTCGGTGACCCTCCATAGACAGCAACACAACTGAAATGCGTATGCTGTGCTGTGTTCAACGTAAGCAGCAGCGCCATGCGCACGTGTTGTTTACTTGCAGAGGAAAGCATGTGGATGCGTTATGATGCTCTCCACAATGGCGGCACACCGCAGCAGATGGGATGAGGAGGAGAAATCCTTATTTTTGTTTCACAAAAAGTATTCTCGTAGCTTTGTAAAATTGCGGTTGAACTACTGATGTCACATGGTCTGTTTTACCGATGTCCTTGCTATGTTTCTGGATCTGGGAACATTTCAGTTGTGTTGCTGTCAAATTCAAACTATTTCATCAAAAATATCTTAAATTGTGTTCCAAAGATGAACGAAGGTCTTACGGGTTTGGAATTACACGAGGGTGAGTAATTAATGACAGAATTTAGATTTTTGAACTATCCCTTTAATAAATAAATAAATATTTATTTATTCAATTCAATGCAATGCAACAGAATAGCCTTAGATGATTACATGTCATCAAAAACCAAACACACACACACACACACACACACACACATATATATATATATATATATATTAGGGATGCACAATATTGGATTTTTGCCGATATCCGATATGCCGATATATTTCAACTCATTTTGGCCGATAGCCGATACGATATATTTCCTATTGTTTGGAAACAACACCAAGTCTCTCCTGTGCAGAAATTATAAGCAAATTATTTTTAATTTTGGTTAGTTTTTAACAAGAACTTATTTGTTTGAATTAAATAAACAATAATGAAGTTATTTTATAATGACAGTACATTGAAGATTTGAAAATAACTATAAATAAACTATATATTAATCCCTGCAATTTTTTCCAGAAAGATTCAGTGGTAACCTTAACATTTTATTTTAAGTTTTAACAATTCTAAATGGTCTAAAGCAAAAGAGTTGTAAAAATTCAGAAACACTTTTAGAGCTCATAATTTTAAAAATTAGAACATATTACACATTAATGAATAAATCAGTATGTATAAAATTATTTAATTTAAGTTTCATGTTTATGATTTTTTTTTCATGTAAGATATAGCTTCTGACCTTTAAATCAAAACATACTCATGATTTTATGACATCAATTACTCCTTTATTTAATCGGAAACGCAGTCTAAATATTATTTGTGTATTTTGCTTTCATTTTATTAGAAGTAGGCCAACAGCGCCCCCTACGGAATTAAAACTCCTTACAGAACAGGCATTAGGACCCGGGGGAGGCTGCCGCTGCACGTGCTATTACTCTTTACTCTATTAAACACCGAACGCATCATTCTGTACGTGCATTCTCAGTTTAAATGCAGCGATCCAAAACAGTCAATCTAATCATCAATCAGGCAAGACTTTGCTTCAAGAACTAGCCACACTGCTGACGTGATCTAATCGCACTGCTAGCACACCCTGAGCACATGTGAGTTAACCCATTCATCTTATCGGCAAGACATATCGGCATAATTTTCATATCGGGCCAATGCCGATATTTACATTTAAAGCCATTATCAGCCGATTCTGATACTGGTCCGATAATATAGTGCATCCCTAAAATATATCTAAAATTTTTTTTTTTACAGACTAGCCTGATTGCATGTCATAAAAACACCAAATAACCAGTTCATACAGTAAATCAGCAAAAAAAAAAAAAAAAAAAACGCAAAAGTTTTTAATAAATATTTTAGTTTGGAATAAAGATGCCAAGCAGATTTTATTTTAATAAAAAGAAAATAAGTCAGAATATATTTTAACTATTTTTCAAATAAACAAAAATATTTAAATTTTACATTTTTAAATACAAAATGTTTTAATTATTTACTATACTATTATATACTATACGATTATTATTATTATTATTATTATTACTGTATTAATAAATACTGAATGAATACAATTCTACCATAAATGCCATATTAATAAATATGAAAAATCTTTATGTAACAGAATAGCCTAGATGATTGCATGTCATAAAAATAAAGAAAGAAAAATAAAGTATGCCTTTACTTTGGACATTGTTTTAAAATGACAATACATTAGGGCTGTGCAATTAATCGCATGTGATACTCATGCTCATCTTGTCAGTAAAGCCGGTTCCGTGATTAGCGGTAAATCTCCATCACCTGTTTTCAAATGGAGCGGCAGTTAATACACAGAGTCGTAGTTCACTAACAAGCTACGCGATATCGCGTTCATTATCGCAGATGAATCGCATTCGATTATGAACGCGATATCGCGTAGCTTGTCAGTGAACTACGGCCCTGTGTATTAACTGCCGCTCTATTTGAAAACAGGTGATGGAGATGTGCATGAGAATCACATGCGATTAATTGCACAGCCCTACTAGCAGTGCAGTCTGGCTGTGAGTGGATTATAGATTCTATATTGCGAACATGTGTGGGCATTGTTGCAACTCTTTATGTTAAAACCTGCATCCGCTGAGCTGGTATACCTGACCTCACTGAGCTACCCATGGAAAGCACCGCTCGCTCCCCCTCAATCTCTCTCTTTCTCTCTCTCTCTCTATTCATCTCTGTGTCTCGTTGTGTGCGTGTAGGTGCTGTGGTTCAGCTCCTCTAGTCCGTAAACAGGATGCTCGCTCGACCTGTGTGAATATGAAGATGAATATGAGTAGCTGTGTGTGTGTTTTATCATGAGTATACGCGTATTTTGCCATGTTGTGTCATTGTACTCACACTTTCCAAAGTGCATGTGCATTTATTGTGAATAAGCCACTAAATATTTTTATGCAATTTAAGGGCTGATGTATTTTCCCAACATGCGATTGTTACAGGCGAACAAGTGTTTTTGAATCTGCAGCTACAGATAAACTGCTCAAGCTGGGAGAAAGATTGAATAAAAAAATTAGAAAAAATTATCTCTTTTGCTAAATGCATTAATGCACTTTTTTAGTTTTTTCTTCCCTGCAGTGCATTTAATGCAAAAAACACTTTATGCATTAACACAGCTAGCGGTGGATGACGAGTGGATTTTGCTAGCTGTTTCAGATTACAGAAAACATTCCTTTTTTAAAGAAAAGTAAGATATTTGTCCATCATCGGGAGGTTTTGACTGACACAGGAAACTTGCTCTCTGTTTTTTCTTCTGCGCTTCTCCCTCTCCCTCTCTCTTTCTCTGTGTCTTTCTTTCATGTGTATTTTCTCAGTACTAAAGCTGTGGTGGGGCTTTTGAGAGCAGCAGTAAAGGTCAGAGTGATTGACACTCTGTTTTAGCAGCGCACAGGGAGAGAGAGAGGGAGGTAAATAGATGAAGGAGTGTAAAAATAAACCCTGTGAAAACCATGTGCAAACCATTCTGACCTAGGAAGGGATCAGTCTTTAGCACAGCATGCACGATTGTACAAATGTGCGAGTGTGTTTAAAAAAGAAATGTAAAAGAAAATGTTATATGCTGAAAAACATGCTAACTGTCAACACCACTGAAGAGCATTGATATAAAATACTGAATATATACTCTAAAATGTATGTTTTTAAATTAAGTATATATGTAATTATAAAAAAAAATGAAAAAAATATTAAATTTAATTAATGCAAATATTAATAAAATAAAATAAAGTATATTTATGTAAGGATTTCATTAACCGTTATTTCAATGAAAAAGCATCAAATATAAAGTGTCACAGAAATTGTGGGACTTTCAACTTAATTTTCACTGTAAAGTAATTTTCACTGGATTTATTACAATTTTATGCACACACACACACACACACACACACACACACATACATACACCTATATATATATATATATATATATATATATATATATATATATATATATATATATATATATATATATATATATATATATATATATATATATATATATATATATATATATATATATATAGCTGTCAATTGGTTAACAATAAGTTATCTTACTATAGTATATAAACTATAGTAAGAGAACTTATCGTTAACCAATTAACAGCGTTTACTAGCATTAGCATTTTTACAGTCTTTTTACAGATCGTGTATATATTTGTGATGCTATGCTAAATTATCATATTTTATTTCTAAATTTTAATTGTATTGTTTTATAATTTTTAATAGATATTAAATTATTTTAGATTATTTATTTATAAATATTTTATTTATGATTGTCTGTGTGTGTATACAGTGATGCTATGCTAAATTATTATATTTTTTTACATATAAATTAAAATGTTAATGTTTTTAAAATGTACACGTATACAGACACACACTTAAGTAATTACAGTACATATATATTTATACAGTCATATCTGTATTTTTGTTAAGCAGACCAAGACCATAGACTTCAAATCTGTACTTCGTAAGCTTACATTCTCACAAACGATCATCACTGAGACATCTCTTCCTCGTTTCTAGATTCCTTTCTGATTGTTATTTCTAATTTCATTACATGACTCATTTTGAAAGGTTGTTCTGAGAATGTGAGCAAAAGCAAAAGTAACTATTAGGAAGTGGAGTTATTCAGATGAATGGCGTGGTTGTTTGTTGTGGCATTTTAAACAGCACTCGTACACAACACATGCACAATTAAACCGTGTGTTAAATGCGGTAACACCAGAGAACATCTGTGAGGAGCCATGAAATCCTTATGCAATAACAAAAAAAAAAAAATCAAGTTAACAAATAGACAGTGTGTTTGGCCTTACAGGCATCTCATGCATTTCCACATGGACAGCTGTTTATATTATACATTAAAACTCAATTTGGCTGGACACAGAGTCACAGGAAATGCACTTCAAACTTGTCAGAAAATAGATAAATAACATTCTATACAGCTTCACAAAATGTTTGTGTTGTGTAGAGTGAGAGTAAATATTCCAGTCTCCGACAAACAGAAACAGGGGCCAAATATAGTCATAGAAATCAAGCTAATGTGGATTTCTTCGTTTATGAGCTGTCATGATTTTTTCACACTCAGCTGGCAGCAGTTCTGGAAGTCACTTCACAACAGTGTTGGGGAAGCTAGTTTGAAACCTTAGCTTGCTTAAGTTAGTCATAGTTAAACTACAGTCAAGCTTGCAAAAGAAAAAAATAGTTAGGTACACTACAAGCTACGACACTGAAACTATATCTTTTTATATGTAAGATTTTCTGGCATAGAACCACTGAAGGTATTTGAATGAATAGTTAAATTAAATGTTTTGTTTGTATTTTTACTTTCCATGTACGTGATTGATTGCTGTGGATTTTGTTATATTTCAATCAGTTTTGGCCTTTACACTAAAGCTAACTCCTGATTTCTGGTCTATGACTTACTAGGTTAATGCATCTTCTGTTAGTAAACATATGTATACTAGTTTTAGTCTTTTTTTTTCTCTCCACACAATAGTGTGTATACTAGTCTAAATCATCTTCTGTTTGTAAACATTTTTTTACTAGTTTCATTCATCTTTTGTTTTTACTCGTATTTATACTAGTGTAAACATCTGTTGGTAAACATATGCATAATAATTTAAACCATCTTTTGTTCGTAAGCATACGTATACTAGTTTTAATCATATTTTGTTGTTTGCAAACAAATGTATATTAGTGTTAATTGCTTTTTGTTCATGGTTGTATGTATAGTAGTTTAAACAATCCTTTTCTTGTAATCATATGTATATTAGTTTCATTCATCTTTTGTTTGCAGTCTTACATATACTAGTTTAAATCATCTTTTGTTTTGGAAATATATGTATGCTGGTTTAAATCATCTTTTGTTCATTACATTACTAGTCTAAACTAGGGGTGGAATCTTCAGGCACTTCACTATCCGATCCGAATCCAAAACGATTCTTGATCTACATTTTTTCCCCAATTAATTATTCTGCTGTGCAAATACATCTTTACAACTTTACATCTTAACCAAAATTGGAGTTTCTATACTTTTTGTTTATAGTTGGAATCTCTGTATGTCAGTACTGCCATCTTAAAGGTGCCATAGAATGGAAAACTGTATTTACCTTGGCATAGTTGAATAATAAGAGTTCTGTACATGGAAATGACATACCGTGAGCCTCAAACACCATTGTTTCCTCCTCCTTATGTAAATCTTGTGAATAAAAAAGACCACTGAAAAATAGGCGAATCGGAACATAACACCGACTGTGACATTACAGTCGGGATCACTAATAGTTACGCCCCCAACATTTGCATAACGTATACCCGTCCATGTTCTATGCCAGCCGCCAGCTGAACCATCAGAAGTCCTGCAGGTATTGTGAAGAAACAAGCGAGGACAACAGCAAAAATGGCAGATCATGGAAATAAATGTTATGTTCCAGGCCGTGCAGGGGATGTGAAGTGCAGGGATGGTTGGTGTCTGTATTCAGAAAGGCACGGAAAGCAAGTAACGCGTTCTAATAAAATAGCGCGAGCCACTAAAGGGACATGGTTAGCTTCTTGCTAGCGGTAGCCTGTTACATTACAGTACATAAGATTTCACTTACCACATAAACAGAGTAAGGAGGGATGACTAAGGAGGAAGGCCAATGATTTACAGATCCTGAGCACCACTGACAAGCATCTGATCTTGTAAAATGTGTGGTAAGTACTGCTGCTTCATAGTATAAACAGAGTTTGTGCGATCGCGAATTTAGCAAAAGTGAAAGTAAAAAGCGATCGTGCATTCGAAAGCAGTTTCATTGCCCCGCATATTAATAGCGGCTCCCTGATGCCCGCATTTTATATACAGTATAATTACTAGGGGTGGCACGGTTCGCGGAAAAAAATCGAACCGAACGGTTCTCCACACACGGTTCGGCACGCGCTAGGACCACGGTTCAATTTAAATCTGACAATGCATCTGTTATATGGTTTGTTATAAATGACACGTAAAACAAACAGGGTTCGGCTAATGTATGTTTCTGTTGATGGATGCGCATTCTGGCTTCCCAGTACATTACAACAACAGCGATTTAAAGGAAAAAAAAGTGGGCAAACCATTCTCTCTTGTTCAATACGAGTGCCGTATGCTGGATTATGAGCAGTCATTTATTCCGTCATCACCCGGGTGCTGATAGCGCGCGCGCACATGTGAGACCTGAACAGCACATGTTGATATCTATGTTTAAACTACACTCATGTAAACTTTGCCAGTTTAAACATAAGAGCCAGAGGATGCGAGCTCACGCACGCAGTGAGAAGATTTGTGCGTGCGCTCATCAGAAGCGCGCAAACCCGCGCCTCAGAACGCGCGCAAATATTAAGCTCTCTGAACTTAAGTATTGTGTTTGAATGGACAAATTCACACAAAAATTGTCAAAATGCCCATCTTGGTAAGTATCCTATAGCAGACATAGCCGACTGAATGTACAGTATCAGTGCACTGGATCAGTGCATTCTCTTAAAGTGACAGCAATTTCTTAATATTAATCAAACAGCAACAACAAGGAAATCACTCACTGCTCTTGATTGAATCGCTTTTGTAACTTTAATAAAGATTAACTAACGACTATTTTTATTTTGATTAATCTATCGACTAATTTATCGATTAATCGATTAATCTAAACGATTAATTTCCCTTTTTTTAAAAAAATTTTTTTTACTTAAGAATATTTTATTAAACAAATTAAATCCAAATTTCTATGAAATCCTTTTTTAAAGCAAAAGTAAAGTGCAACATAGAGTGCAAGAAGCATGTCCATCTCATCTCAGTCCAAATCACTGAAATCAGTTCAGTATTATAGTGTAAGAATGACAACATATCCACGTAGTCTAATAATACAATTATAATCAGTATTTTAAATAAAGGAGTATTTACCAGAAATATTATTTAAGAATTTATTTATGAGAAAAATGTAAATGTGCAGTATTTCTGATGAACCATTAAAATGGAATCCAGAAAATAATGGAAAACAGAATTCGGTACAGATAAAACTGTAAAACTCAATTAATTAGACAGGCTTTTTGAAATAAAATCCATTAAAACAGAGTATAGAAAAATGAAAATGGAAAAAACTGAATTAAATTGATTTCATAGGGCCCTATAATTATAATAATGTTTTTGTGGTAATAAAAATAGATGTAAGTGAACAATAGCTTAAAATGACTTAAAATACATATATGCAATGATGCAATAATAATTAGTTCAAATAAAGTATCAAAAGCAAGAAATCATATGGTTTTATTGAACAAAACTGTTAAAATACATAATGTATTATAAACAATAGAGCTAATGGCATTACAACGAAGGCCTGCAGGGGGCGCCGACGGTCTGATGATTATTTTTAAACATTACTGCGCGATCTAATCCTTGTTTAATATTGACCAAGCACCATTTAATTCAAATGTCCACTTAATCTTTAATATTTGGTCATTTCTTTAGGACAGAAATGCTATAGCCACTGTAATTAAATGAATATGTGGACATCAAAACGTGTAAACTCAGAGTGAGGGTTTGAGCTTTTATTTTGAAATCGCGATGTATTCTCCTGTGTTTGCACAGGTTTATAAATGACTTACCTTACAAATCTGATGAAATGGCGCACGTTGCGTTCCCAGATGAACGTTATAATAAACCCAAACTCACAACAACATGCAGAGATGGAGTTTGAGACGCTCCACACATGTAAATGATAAGTTTCTGTGGAACTACTGTGAAAGGAGCCACTGTGAGACGCACATACTTAACCTACACGCATGTAAATAATTAAAGCTCATATACTGTGTTAGAACTGCATGGCATATAATTATTTAATTAAATCATAGCTTTTGTGAATTCACAATAATGCTTAATTATGATTTTTAAATGGGTTTAATGTCATGCAGCCTTGGAAAAGAGTCTAATAATGTGTTTTATGGATTCTCGTCCGTGAAATGCGGCACTTCCGGTATTTTGCAGTTAGTCGACGGAGCAAAATGAAGTCGACGATTTTTCAAAATCGACTAGTCGACTAAAATTGACGAATCGCGACAGCTCTAATAAAGATTAATCTTTAATTTATACAGTCAAATATGCAATGCAGTTTTACATTTGATTTTACTTTATTAAATTTCTGTACCTAAAAACTAATGCTATAGACCTACCTAAAAAAAAATCACTGATTATTTATTTGTATCTTTACTCTATTGCAGGGTTCCTCAAATCTTTCCCTGGAGGGCCAATCTGCTGCAGAGTTTAGCTCCAACCCTGATCAAACTCACCTACCTGTGATTTTCTAATGATCTTGAAGACTCTGATTAGCATGCTCAGGTGTGTTTGATTAGGGTTAGAGCTAAACTCTGCAGGAGTGGGCCAGATTTGAGGATGCCTGCTCTATTGTATTTTTATTTGTGCTGTTGCTTGTAGTTAGATAGATTATTCTTATTTTCTTTATTTTTATTTGACAGTATAGTTTTTCCCTAAACATACCGAACCGTACCGAAACCGTGACTCTAAAACCGTGATACAAACCGAACCGTGAAAAAGTTGAACCGTACCACCCCTAATAATTACCCGACGATATAACTGCAAGAGAAAGTATTGAAATATATATTTTCCCCCCTGTGTTTCCTTCCTGCTGTGTGAGCTAGCCGCACTGTGAAACAGCCAATCAGAGCAGAGCTCAACATTATTATTCATGACCCTTCCAAATAAGCCAATAACAGACCATTTCATTCTAGGGAGAAATCCTAGGGTTGTAAATGCACTTGTAAAACCATTTTTGGAGACTTTTTGCCCTTACCTAAGCCATATACCTTCTATGTAGATATCAGAGAACAATTTAAAATATTGTATCAATGCATTCTATTGTACCTTTAAAAGTAGGGGTGTGAATCTTGGTTTCACGATTCAATTCAATTACGATTATTATTATCAACTCAATATCACGATGCGTCACATTCTCAGTTTTCAATATTACTGCACATGGCTTCATTTTCATATACATTTTAAATCAAATTTATATTGTGCAAAATTTACTTTTTTTTATATATAAGCAGGCTACTTTTTTAAAACAATTACTTATTTAAAATAAGTGTTCTTTAAGTATCCGAAAGTTTACAGACAATAGTTATGGGTCTTTCTTTTTTGCATTATTGCAGTTTGATTATTACTGATGAGATCATAGACAGTGGCAGCTTTAACAGGCTGCATTCATACTAATACACATATCTATTTCGATATATCAGATGTTTTGTCCTGCTCTAAAATAGGGGTGGAATCGCAGGGTACCTCACGATACGATATAATCACGATACATGGCTCACGATAACGATAATATCACAATACAGCGATTCTGCGATAATCGATATATTTCTAGAAAATCCTATAATGATACATCACGATATCTGTCTAAACAAAATGCCTGTGAAAAGGTTAAGTGCAAGTTTTCTTTCTTTATTCAAGTCCAAACTGTTAGAAAACAGCAAAAAAAAGTTCTGTAAATCAATTTTAACATCATTAGGGCCCAAGCCAGTAAGGCGCAGGGCCCTCTTGTTTTTCTAAGGATTATTATTATTATTATTATTTTTTTTTCAAGGTTTTGGGGGGTTTTGGGGCCCTTAACATACACGAAAACTCTTGAAAATTGGCACACACGTTGGAATCCGCGGCCATTAGGACGCCGCAGAGGCTGGGACCCGGGCGTGGCACAGGGGCTCTACGGCGCCCCTGGAACACAGTCAGAAAACTTGATGTATAGCTCACACATACTTGCACGTATTCATATGAAACTCGTTACACATATAGATCTCATTGAGCCAACAACTTTCACACTGCATGTCATTGGCTCCGCCCAACAGGAAGTCGGCTATTTAGGGCTGTTTAAAAAGCGCATGCTCTGGAATTTGATATACTCCTCTGAGGATTACCAACCGATTGCCACCAAACTCGGAGAACATGATCTCAAGACATTGGGGACGCAAAATTGCCAGGATATTTTTGATATCTCGAACGGTTTGCCCGTGGCGAGGCGATGAATTTATGGTGAAAAATGAGAGACAGGAAGCGTCTAATAACATCCACATACATTGTCTGATTTTGATCAAACTTCAGGGTTTTGTTCATTGTATGATGCCGAGCGCAAAAATGTGACTATTAGGAGTCAAAGTTATAGCGCCACCAACTGGCAGCAGGAAGAGTGTCATTTTCAAAATGCTTTGAATTCAGCATCTTATTTTTAATCGATTTGCTTCAAACTTCATCAGAATAATGTCAAAACACGGCCGATGTAAAACTGTGAAGGGAATATTGATATCTAAAATACTGTTGCCATGGCAACGTGTCAAACTTGAAAATTTGTTTCTGGTGATTTTGAAGCAGATAACATGTTTAGAATGTCATGAAACTCAACACACATATGAGTATTAATGGTAGTTAGACACTGGAAAAAAGCTCATAAACGGGCGTGGAAGAGGCACTCTATAGCGCCACCTTTTGTCAAAAATGGGGGGGTTAGTTTTAGCTAAATACACCAAACTCGGTACATAAATTGTTCTAATCAAGCCGGACAACTTTCTGATTTACACTCATTAGCTACGACCAACAGGAAGCCTGCTATCTTTTTTTTAATGTCATTTTCGGGGAATATCAAGCTGTAAATAAATTCTTACTCCTCCAAGCAGAAACAAGTAGTTCACACCAAACTTTGTCAGCATGATGCCAATATACTGAAGATGCTAAATTGCTAACGGATTTAGGATATCTTGAACGGTGTATTAATGGCGATTTATTAAAGTTACAGTAAAAAAGAGAACAGTTATTTTCTTATATCTTTAAAGTGCAGCTTCCAAACACTTCAAAACTTTTTACATACATAGAGCAAGTCATTCTGAAGAAGTATGGTTAGTTTCATGACTTTACAAAAGGTCTATGAATAACAGAAAATTAATAAACTATCAAGACATTTGATCACACTGGCTCTGTGTATGTGGGGGGATGGGTGAGTCTGTGTGTTAAGTGTGAGTGTGAGGAGGTGGGTGAGAGAGACAGAGAGAGAGAGAGAGAGAGAGAGAGAGAGAGAGAGAGAGAGAGACTTTTAAACATCTCTTTAATCACTAGAAAAAAAATCAATCAGTATTTATTTATTTAATTATTCGTTTTATTTTATTTTATTTATTTATTTATTTTATTTATTTTTGTATTTTTTGCATTATAGCTTAAGAAATCTCCTAGGCCTTATCTTTTTCTGTCAGTCTTGGGGACAAAAAATAAATAAAAATAAAAATCCAAGAACCAGTTAATTTGTAGGGCACTGACAACATAATTTTATATAATTAGGTTAATAATTATGTTAATTACAACATAAAAAAAATCTAAAGATACATACACGTGGTCTTATAAATTTTTGTGCTGCAAATACTAATTTGATACTGAACTATGACACCCTCTGACATGATATTCATCTGAATTTACATCATCTCATGAATGTAACAGTAAAACAGTTCAGCTCACAGATGAAGACTAAGCTGTAATGCAGGCAAAATATTACACAAATGCTTATAGATCAATAAAACCTTTTAAAAATGCTTATGAATCATTAAAGGTTTAGGTAACACTTTATAATAAGGTCTCATTTGTTAACATTAGGGAATGCATTAACTAACTTCAACTAACAATGAACTATCTTTTTACAGCATGTTAATTCTTCACTGATAATATGAACTAACAATGAACAAAATATTTTTTACAGCATTTATTAATCTTTTTATTGTTAGTAAAAATAGTCATGTTCAAAAGATACAACTTTAAATGTTAATAATGTATTAATACATTTTGGAATTAATACATGGTACATAATTATTGTTGATGTCAATTAACAGTTAAATAATATAGTTTTTTAACAATTGGTTAATTCACAACTAACATAAACTAAATATGAACAATATATTTTTACTTTATTTGTGTTAGTAAAAATTATTCATGTTAGTTCATGGAAAAGTATATCGTTAAAAAATGCTCATAAATCATTAAAAGCTTTGGTAACACTATAATAATGTCTCATTTGTTAACATTAGTAAATGCATTAACTAACATGGTGTGTATATATATATATATATATATATATATATATATATATATATATATATATATATATATATATATAAAACATTAGTTAATGCATTAACTAACATGAACTAAAAAGGAACAATATATTTTAAAATCATTTATTAATCTTATTTAATGTTAGTTAATACTAACATTAAAAATATAAATTTTATGTTAATTGTGTTAATTGATTTTATGTTAATGTTTTTACTTAACATTAATTAACATTAATACATTTTATATAATTATTGTTCATGTTAACTAGTATAGTTCAATAATATCGTTTTTAACATTAATTTATTCGAAACTAACCAACTAAGTATGAACAACCATTGTTTTAATATATTTCTTAAGAAAACAAATTCTAAAAAATAAAGTAAAAAAATATTTATGTTAGTTCATGGTACAGTAACTGATGTACATTAACCAGAAATTTTAATTAATAATGTAGTAGTCAATTTTGAACATATCATTAACCAAGAATCATAACTCAGAACTCAGAAATATTTTTTCAAGATGCAAATAATGAAACTGTACACTTGAATATTTACTTTACTTTATTTTTTTCAATGAAATTGCAGAGGTTTATTTTTCATTTTTTATCAAGTGTACAGTCACCTTGCATCTTGAAAAAATATTTATGTGTTCTGTATCCCTCTGTGTTGTGTTTGTTTAACTTTTCTTTTTGGGAGATAAATGAGCTTTTAAATCTCCTTTGTAAATGCTTTATAATGCATAAATAGTCCTCACTTTAGATGAGCTCACACAAATAGATGGCTGGCAACTACTAAATGTTTTATAACTACCTGACTTAATCATGAATTAAAGCAGGAATATGTGTTAATAAAGCATTTATTAACACATTGAGCAATTATTATGATGTGTCTAAATAATAAGATTTATAAATGTACATTTAAATAGTTTATTAATCATTTACTTACACTTTCTAAATGATCTTATGAACCACTCACAATAATATATACGTACTGATGTTAATTAATATAGTTAATGTTAAAAACTGAAACCTTATTGTAAAGTGTTACTAAAGTTTTATATATTGTTCTGTCAGTGGCGGCACCAGGATTTTTTTGTTGGGGGTGCTAAGGGGGGCTTAACAGTTCAGAGGGGGTGATAAAAAACTAATTAAATTGAGAGAAAATAACGAACGCCTAACTTTAGCTATCGTATTTTTTATATATACAGCAGCTTCGAAAAAGGCATATTTAACTTTTTTCCTGTGGTATTAAACTTCACATATGCCACTGTTATTAGTAATATAACTTCTAATGCCAACTGCCAAATATGACACTTACAAAGTAATATAATTTATGAATATAGAAAAGAAAGAAATTTGGGATTTTTTATTTTTTCATTGTTTTCTTTTATTTATTTATTTAAGTTATCTTTTATTTATTTATTTATTTCACATATCTAGTAATTTTTTTCTGACCATCAAGTGTCAGTCAATCAATGCCAACTGTTAAGAAAACATGGTAAATTCTAACCATTTACAATAGATAGTGCCGACAATTCATACAACTATTTCCACACGGGCACACATTGCGGGAGATAACCTCCCCGTGCTGATTTGCATCGTATCATGTGTAGATGATAGCCAGAGATAGGCCATTGTAAAAAGCTTCAAAAATTGGCAATATTAAGAGGATTTAGAATTTCCAATTAATGTAGGCCTGTTACATTCTTCTTATTATTAGGCCTATTATTATTATTAGATTACTTTTATTATTAAATTACATGAAATTATTTGCCCCGCAATAATTTCATAGCTCATCACCGCATGATGCGCTGTGAGAATAATAAAATAGGCTAGCTTACTCCTCATTGAAAATGTTTTTAAAAACTTTTTTTAAAACAGGTCTATTAATTTATACAATGAATTATAGGCCTATAATTATAACACTGCACTCATCAATGAAAATTCAGAGCAGCTTTATTTCATGCACCGATTTTCAAAAACAACCTGTTTAACGCGAACTACGTTTCTTCTCATGTTTTTTACTATACGAGCCACAAGAGAAATATTAAGGGAATAATTTAAGACAGTTATATACCGTTATCAGCATATGTTAAAATAGATTCGTCTCTCGTTGTCTCTGAGAGAATATGTGCCATTAATGTAGCGTTAGCCATCAGTTTTTTTACTTTCACTTTCTCTATAGTGAATTGACTGATGTTCACCGTCTTGCGCAAAGAGTTGCTTGACCCCTCCCCATATTACCAATTGTTTATAGGCCACATATTTTTTAGGTTTTTAATATTTATTTTTCAATGTTAATGAGAGTGACACCGAGAGTAAAAAAACAGGAAAATCATTTAGAAATCCTTGGGGGGGTGGGGGTGGGGGTGGGGGTGGGGGTGGTGGGGGTGCTGTGCCGGGGCTAAGCAAGTTCGTGATGGGGCTATAGCCCTGTCAGGACCCGCCCTAGTGCCACCACTGTGTTCTGTGTGTGTTTCACAGAGTTGATGGTTTGGATTAACCCTTTAATTGCCGTATCCCTTAAAACCAGACTGCCAGAGGGTTACTGTAATGCATGTGCCCGCTGGGCACGGTTTTTTGTTGCCACCGGGGTGGCGTTTGCACTGACGCTTGGGCCCGCCATCGCTGCTTGCAGCTATATTTTTATTCTTGTACTTCTTATTAAAAGCTTACACTTTTCTTTTTCTCTGTGTGTAAACAAACACATTTAACTGCTTATCAAACAGAAAAAAAACTAGATAGATAGATAGATAGATGGATGGATATAATATAAACCTGGTACATTTAAAAATTTACCTGGAGTACTTTCTCAACCTTTCTATTACTCTCATCATAAAAACGGAGCCCCACACGAAGAAACGGCCGTTCACATCGCGTCTTTTGTGCACTCAGGTTCGTTATTTCAAATGTAGATGCGCGGCAAGCACACACACTGCACACTTCTGTGCTGCATTGTGGCTCTGACAAGGTTTTGTTTCGTCCTCCATCCCATAGGTGCAGATTTATGTTTCCCACTGTTCACACTGCATAACGCGCACTTGTAATATCTGAGAGAGAGGGAGAGCATCCAGTTTTGTTTACATAAAACTGGACGCACCAGCAGCGCTCTCTCTCACTCATATGAGGGAAATCCACCTGCGATCCGAGCGGAGAGGTTATAGGCTACTCATGAACTGAATATGCGCTCTGCAATAATAACGTGATCGGTGCCTATGGTCCACGCTGATAGCTGTTCTGGGGCAGCTAGTTTTCATCTCCATAAGCATATGTATATAGCAGTAAAGCTAATACAGTGGCTGGAAATCTGTTTATACTTCGGTTCCTCGTGCTTCCCCATCTTCATAGAGAATGCGGTTCATGGTTGCTCAGAGTCAGAGCGCTTCTGGAAAGAAGCTGGAAATGGCGCGGCCGCGATTTAAACGCATTTTTAGATGCTGTGAACAGGGAAATCTATTTAGAGCACCTTATTGTATTAATTAAAATATCGATATTTGGATGGATTGGATCGATTCTCGTATCGCATGGAGAAGAATCGCGATATATCGCCATATCGATTTATTGTCCCACCCCTACTCTAAAAACATAACTGACTGTGTACATGAATTTCGTATAAAAGTATTCGTAAATACAAGTGCATTTAACCGCAGCAGCAATCGAGCACAAAAAAACACAAAGCGCACGTGAAAATCTGTCAGTGCGCGAGTTTCGTGCATCTAGTACTGCATTCCAAACGGTATAAATGAAAACATATCTAAAATAAAACACGGCGGCTGGAAGCACACACTTTCAAGCAATGTGCACGTGTCTCACAGCACAAATTCTGTGCGAAGAAGCCCACCGCGTCTCTAGCGCGCACACTGTGCAAAAAAAACAAAACCGCAGAATCGATTCTGATTCAGAAACGTTGAAGAAAGAATCGCGATGCATCAGAGAATCGATTTTTTTTCTCCCACCCTAAACCCTCTTTTGTTTGTAGACATGAATGCTATCTTCATTCATATTTTGTTAGCAGTCCTACATATGTTAGTTTAAATCATCTCTTGCTTGCAGACGTATGTACAGGTGCATCTCAATAAATTAGAATGTCGTGGAAAAGTTCATTTATTTCAGTAATTCAACTCAAATTGTGAAACTTGTGTATTAAATAAATTCAATGCACACAGACTGAAGTAGTTTAAGTCTTTGGTTCTTTTAATTGTGATGATTTAGGCTCACATTTAACACAAACCCACCAATTCACTATCTCAACAAATTAGAATACTTCATAAGACCAATAAAAAAATTTTTTTAGTGAATTGTTGGCCTTCTGGAAAGTATGTTCATTTACCGTATATGTACTCAATACTTGGTAGGGGCTCCTTTTGCTTTAATTACTGCCTCAATTCGGCGTGGCATGGAGGTGATCAGTTTGTGGCACTGCTGAGGTGGTATGGAAGCCCAGGTTTCTTTGACAGTGGCCTTCAGTTCATCTGCAATGTTGGGTCTGGTGTCTCTCATCTTCCTCTTGACAATACCCGATAGATTCTCTATGGGGTTCAGGTCAGGCGAGTTTGCTGGCCAATCAAGCACAGTAACACCATGGTCATTGAACCAGCTTTTGGTACCTTCGGCAGTGTGGGCAGGTGCCAAGTCCTGCTGGAAAATGAAATCAGCATCTCCATAAAGCTTGTCAGCAGAAGGAAGCATGAAGTGCTCTAAAATTTCCTGGTAGATGGCTGCGTTGACTGTGGACTCAGAAAACACAGTGGACCAACACCAGCAGATGACGTGGCAGCCCAAATCATCACTGACTGTGGAAACTTCACACTGGACTTCAAGCAACATGGATTCTGTGCCTCTCCACTCTTCCTCCAGACTCTGGGACCTTGCTTTCCAAATGAAATGCAAAATTTACTTTCATCTGAAAAGAGGACTTTGGACCACTGAGTTCTTTTTCTCCACAGCCCAGGTAAGACGCTTCTGACGTTGTCTCTGGTTCAGAAGTGGCTTGGTAGCCCTTTTCCTGAAGACGTCTGAGCGTGGTGACTCTTGATACACTGACTCCAGCATCAGTCCACTCCTTGTGAAGCTCTCACAAGTGTTTGAATCAGCTTTGCTTGACTGTATTCTCAAGCTTGCAGTCATCCCTGTTGCTTGTGCACCTTTTCCTACCAAAATTCTTCCTTCTAGTCAACTTTGCATTCAATATGCTTTGATACAGCACTCTGTAAACAGCCACACCTTTCAGTAATGACCCTCTGTGACTTACCCTCTTTGTGGAGGGCATCAATGTTCATCTTCTGGATCATTGCCAACTCAGCACTCTTCTCCATTATTGTGGTTTCAAAGAACAAGAGATACCCAGAATTTATACTGTAGGGATGGTCATTAATTGAAACTCAAATGTAAATATTCTAATATTTTGAGATACTGATTTTTGACTTTCATGAGCTGTTAGCTCTAATCATCAAAATTAAAACAAAAAAACTTTTGAAATGTTTTACTTTACATGCAATGAATCTAAAATATATGAAACTTTCACTTTTTGAAATAACTTACAAGAAAAAATGAACTTTTTCACGACATTCTAATTCATTGAGATGCACCTGTATACTAGTTTTAATTGTCTTTTGTTCATCTCCATATGCCTTCTAGTTTCAGTTATCTTTTGTTTGTAAACCAATATATGCTAATTTGAATCGTCATTTGTTTGCATTATATATTGCATTTATGTATTTTTCGTTTATTCATAAATATATGTATACAAGTTTAAACAATGTTTTGTTTGTGTACTAGTTTCATTCATCTTATTTGTAATCGTATGTATATATAGTTTTAATAATCTTGTGTTCCTGATGGTATTCATACTAGCAGGGTCGCTGCTGGACAAATGGGTGCCCTAAACTGAATTGTATTGTTGTGCCACCTACCTCAAATATTATGGAAGTAAAAAAAAAAAAAACCTACTATAAGGGTCAAAATAGAACTTTAATAAAATAAAGTAAATAAAAAAATAAATAAATTGTACTTAAATTGTATTTAAATTGTATTATTTTCAAATTACAATTGTAGCTGTAGACAGTTAGGCCTACTCATGGCTATGATTTTATTAATACAGTTGTCTGATTGATTTTATATTCTCAAGCATTCAGAGATCACGTAAAAGAAAATGAAGCAGTTTTACTATGATAAAACCATGGTTCATTTTAGTAAGGGTTGGGATCTCCACATGTTTTTTGTTGAAGAAATTATAGAGGCTGTCATCTCTCACAAAAAGGTGGCCAAAAATGTGTGGTTACCATGGCTACAAGAACCATGATTTTTGGTTTTATTCGTAGTAAAACCATGGCTAATTTTCATAAGGGAACATGGAAACTAGGGAATATTAGATGCGTTGGTGGTAGTGAAATTATTACCGACATTAAAACACGTTATTCACGTCAACAGCCAAAAAAGTTTCAAAGGATTATGAATATACCTGAAAGTAATACACGGGCATCATCTTCATCTTTTTTTTGCTTTTTCTATTCTCGGTGTCGGATTGTTGATGTCTTTTCACGGGCACAGTTGTCCATCAATTATGATCATTTACATTCAGCCCGCAAACATGAGGTGCCAACGGTCGTGGGCGCGGATGCGGGAATGGCGCAACACTGCCTACTGCGTTCACCATAAAATGCATTTTTTATAATTATATACAGTGCCGTGAAAAGGTTTTTGCCCCCTTCCTGTTATTTTTTTTCACATTGTTTTGCATATTTGTCACACTTAAAAGATTCAGATCATCAAACAAATTTTTAATATTACACAAAGATAATGCAAGTAAATACAAACTGCCGTTTTTAAATGATGATTTAATTTATTAAGGGAAAAAAGCTGTCCAAACCTACCTGGCCCTACGTGAAAAATTAATTGCCCCCTCCTGTTAAATCATGAAAGAACTGTGATTAACCACATTATTTTAGAAAGCTGAGTTAAATTTCACTAGCCAAACCCAGGCCTGATTACTGCCAGACCTGTTGAATCAAGAAATCACTTAAATAGAACCTGTCTGACAAAGTGAAGCATGCTTAAAGATCAACACATCATGCCGCGATCTAAAGAAATTCAAGAACAGATGAGAAACAAAATAGTTGACATGTATCAGTCTGGAATGGTTTATAAAGCCATTTCTAAGGCTTTGGGACTCCAGCGAACCACAGTCAGAGCCATTATCCACAAATGGAGAAAACTTGGAACAGAGGTGAACCTTCCCAGGAGTGGCCGGCCTACCAAAATTACTCCAAGAGCGCAACAACGACTCATCCAGGAGGTTATAAAAGAACCCAGAACAACATCTGAAGAACTGCAGGCCTCACTTGCCTCAATTAAGGTCAGTGTTCATGATTCAACAGTAAGAAAGAGACTGGGCAAAAAGAGTTGTTGCTGCAAAGAGTGGCACAACCAGTTATTAGATTTAGGGGGCAATTACTTTTTCACATAGAGCCAGGCAGGTTTGGACAGCTTTTTTCCCTTAATAAATAAAATCATTATTTAAAAACTGCATTTTGTATTTACTTGGGTTATCTTTGTGTAATATTAAAATTTGTTTGATGATCTGAATCATTCAAGTGTGACAAATATGCAAAAAAATAAATAAATAAATAAAACAGGACCTTCCGTACCTCTCGAACCTTCCGTAAAATAATCTTTCATAAAGTTCGGAAAGGTTGAAGCGAATTACCAGGACATTCACAGGCTTCATTGCACAGGATGCGCTGTGAGAGACGCGTGCTTTGTTTGACGTTACACTTGAAGTAGGGGTGGGCGATATGACCAAAATCTTATATCACGATATGACTAATTCTATATCACGATAACAATATATATCACGGTATGTTTTTTTTTTTTTTCTTTAACATTTTTTTTTTTGTGATCTTTGATTCCATAGAATTTTCATAATCCTTGTCACCAATGTCAATATCAAACTAATAGAAATATAATACAATATAAAAAAATACAATATAAAACAAAAAAGCTGTGTACGAACATGCCTTTGTGTGTGTGTGTGTGTGTGTGTGTGTGTATGTATTGTATTGTGTAATGTGTATTGATGTGAATTAATGTTAGACAGTAAACGCTATTGGATGCGAATATTGTTGGGATTTCTTCCAAAAAATTAAGTGAAATTAAATTTAATTGAATACAAAAACCCCCCCAAAAAACTCAAGCTCACTGAAGATAAACAATCAGTGATGAAATAAGGATAAGAAACTAATTGCAAGCAATAGGACAAAAACCTACATAAATAAGAAACGCTACACATTGTGTAAATTAATTAGTCTTCACTGTGTTAATTAGATAGATATAATTAACGTGTATTATGTATAGATTCTATACATAGGCTATATATAAATATATTATTATTATTATTTTTAATTTATTCTTATTAAAGTTACAAAATTGATATAGTCAAGAGCAGTGAGAGATTGTTGTTTGATTAATGGCAGACGAATATTGGAGCGCTTCCCCTTTAAGACCGAAGTCCGGATCCAATATACTGTTACACATGCATTTTTTTTCAGCCGTTTACTCTCTCTTAAGACCTAAATCACTGTGTTTGTGAGGATACTTGCAAAGACAGGGATTCTTACGCATACAAGTGTGTTTATGTAATCGTTCAAAGCCAATAAAGCGGAAAAAAAAAAAAACGCGGTCCTCTCACACAGAAACAGAGACGGCGCACGCATATAGCTCTGTTGTTTGTGTTTCAACGGCTTAAAATCGGTTGTTTTAAAACTGCAGTGCTTAAAAACACGTGTCCATGCTACAGATGTAGTCCCTCGTTTAGGAACGAGCTCCTTGTTTTGTCGTGTCTGATCGTGCTCCTACTCTGAGCCACCTGCTTCTGTGTCTACCCTTCACGCAGTCATCCAAATTATGAAAAGGTACCGTAAACAATGTATTTTGCGACACCACGAAATAAACGATAGAGCATAATATGAAACGATAGACTTTTTATTTCGTCCATCCGATATATATCGTCATATCGCCCAGCCCTAACTTGAAGTGTGTGGTCTCACCCGTCGGTATTTACCTTACAAATGCTCTACGAAGTCATCATTTATGTTATTTAGCATGCAGTGGACTTATACAGTCAGGTCCATAAATATTGGGACATCGACACAATTCTAACATTTTTGGCTCTATACACCACTACTATGGATTTCAAATGAAACGAACAAGATGTGCTTTAACTGCAGACTGTCAGGTTTAATTTGAGGGTATTTACATCCAAATCAGGTGAACGGTGTAGGAATTACAACAGTTTGCATATGTGCCTCCTACTTGTTAAGGGACCAAAAGTAATGGGACAGAATAATAATAATAAATCAAACTTTCACTTTTTAATACTTGGTTGCAAATCCTTTGCAGTCAATTACAGCCTGAAGTCTGGAACGCATAGACATCACCAGACGCTGGGTTTCATCCCTGGTGATGCTCTGCCAGGCCTCTACTGCAACCGTCTTCAGTTCCTGCTTGTTCTTGGGGTATTTTCCCTTCAGTTTTGTCTTCAGCAAGTGAAATGCATGCTCAATCGGATTCAGGTCAGGTGATTGACTTGGCCATTGCATAACAGTCCACTTCTTTCCCTTCAAAAACTCTTTGGTTGCTTTTGCAGTATGCTTTGGGTCATTGTCCATCTGCACTGTGAAGCGCCGTCCAATGAGTTCTGAAGCATTTGGCTGAATATGAGCAGATAATATTGCCCGAAACACTTCAGAATTCATCCTGCTGCTTTTGTCAGTAGTCACATCATCAATAAATACAAGAGAACCAGTTCCACTGGCAGCCATACATGCCCACGCTACCACCACCATGCTTCACTGATGAGGTGGTATGCTTAGGATCATGAGCAGTTCCTTTCCTTCTCCATACTCTTCTCTTCCCATCACTCTGGTACAAGTTGATCTTGGTCTCATCTGTCCATAGGATGTTGTTCCAGAACTGTGAAGGCAAGGAACTGCTCATGATCCTAAGCATACCACATCATCAGTGAAGCATGGTGGTAGTAGCGTGGGCATGTATGGCTGCCAGTGGAACTGGTTCTCTTGTATTTATTGATGATGTGACTACTGACAAAAGCAGCAGGATGAATTCTGAAGTGTTTCGGGCAATATTATCTGCTCATATTCAGCCAAATGCTTCAGAACTCATTGGACGGCGCTTCACAGTAGGGATGGGCGATATGGGCTTAAAAGTATATCACGATATTTCTGGTATTTTATTGCGATAACGATATCAATGACGATAATTCAGGGAATCCTGTTTCTTTAGAGAAAAGTATTATGTTTCCTATTTTTACTCAAAATAGGGTGTTGTGAACATTACTGAGTACATGTATTGACTGTTTAATTCATACTGGAAGCCGGAGGGCACCCTTGCGCAGAAACTCCACATACAGTGGGTACGGAAAGTATTCAGACCCCCTTAAATTTTTCACTCTTTGTTATATTGCAGCCATTTGCTAAAATCATTTAAGTTCATTTTTTTTCCTCATTAATGTACACACAGCACCCCATATTGACAGAAAAACACAGAATTGTTGACATTTTTGCAGATTTATTAAAAAAGAAAAACTGAAATATCACATGGTCCTAAGTATTCAGACCCTTTGCTGTGACACTCATATATTTAACTCAGGTGCTGTCCATTTCTTCTGATCATCCTTGAGATGGTTCTACACCTTTATTTGAGTCCAGCTGTGTTTGATTATACTGATTGGACTTGATTAGGAAAGCCACACACCTGTCTATATAAGACCTTACAGCTCACAGTGCATGTCAGAGCAAATGAGAATCATGAGGTCAAAGGAACTGCCTGAAGAGCTCAGAGACAGAATTGTGGCAAGGCACAGATCTGGCCAAGGTTACAAAAAAATTTCTGCTGCACTTAAGGTTCCTAAGAGCACAGTGGCCTCCATAATCCTTAAATGGAAGACGTTTGGGACGACCAGAACCCTTCCTAGAGCTGGCCGTCCGGCCAAACTGAGCTATCGGGGGAGAAGAGCCTTGGTGAGAGAGGTAAAGAAGAACCCAAAGATCACTGTGGCTGAGCTCCAGAGATGCATTCGGGAGATGGGAGAAAGTTGTAGAAAGTCAACCATCACTGCAGCCCTCCACCAGTCGGGGCTTTATGGCAGAGTGGCCCGACGGAAGCCTCTCCTCAGTGCAAGACACATGAAAGCCCGCATGGAGTTTGCTAAAAAACACCTGAAGGACTCCAAGATGGTGACAAATAAGATTCTCTGGTCTGATGAGACCAAGATAGAACTTTTTGGCCTTAATTCTAAGCGGTATGTGTGGAGAAAACCAGGCACTGCTCATCACCTGTCCAATACAGTCCCAACAGTGAAGCATGGTGGTGGCAGCATCATGCTGTGGGGGTGTTTTTCAGCTGCAGGGACAGGACGACTGGTTGCAATCGAGGGAAAGATGAATGCGGCCAAGTACAGGGATATCCTGGACGAAAACCTTCTCCAGAGTGCTCAGGACCTCAGACTGGGCCGAAGGTTTACCTTCCAACAAGACAATGACCCTAAGCACACAGCTAAAATAACGAAGGAGTGGCTTCACAACAACTCTGTGACTGTTCTTGAATGGCCCAGCCAGAGCCCTGACTTAAACCCAATTGAGCATCTCTGGAGAGACCTAAAAATGGCTGTCCACCAACGTTTACCATCCAACCTGACAGAACTGGAGAGGATCTGCAAGGAGGAATGGCAGAGGATCCCCAAATCCAGGTGTGAAAAACTTGTTGCATCGTTCCCAAAAAGACTCATGGCTGTATTAAATCAAAAGGGTGCTTCTACTAAATACTGAGCAAAGGGTCTGAATACTTAGGACCATGTGATATTTCAGTTTTTCTTTTTAAATAAATCTGCAAAAATGTCAACAATTCTGTGTTTTTCTGTCAATATGGGGTGCTGTGTGTACATTAATGAGGAAAAAAAATGAACTTAAATGATTTTAGCAAATGGCTGCAATATAACAAAGAGTGAAACATTTAAGGGGGTCTGAATACTTTCCGTACCCACTGTATGTTTATCCGTGTTCTTCAATCTTGGGTATTTTTTTTATAAGGAAATTATATGTATAATGCAATGCTAATCGACATAGCCTTTATCACTGTATATAATACTATCATTCTGTAATATGAAACCATGTCTGGTCACAAAAAGAAGTTAATTCAAACACTCAACTATGTTATTAAGTTCATTTGGACAAAAAGCATGTCAATAAATTATATCTTTGTTGGACAACATGTTTGTAAACAGGCTCATACACATGCAAAACTGTATCACACACATGCTACTGTAGTACATTTATTCAGAACGATTTTTTGTGTGTGCACAGTACAGCCCTAACCAAACCAGTTCCAGACTGTAGAAGGAGCTCCTCATCAAGGTTATTATAGTTTTAATTTTTTTTAATTCGTTTTATTTTAATATCGTTTTCAAATTTGCTATGAAATTCAGTTTAGTTTTTATTTGTTTCATTAATATTTTTGTTAGTTTAGGTTTTTTTTTGTGCGCACATTTTTATTTAGTTTTATATAGTTAGTTTCAGTTTTAATTATAGTTTAGCAGAATCAACAGATCACTTCCAGAGTGAAGGCCAAAGAAAGACTTAGCATAATTTAACCTTAGTGAGGCAAACGTTTATAGCGACAAAATTAACCCATGCTGAGATTGATAGATGGTAAAAGAAGCCTATACAAATATACACCAAAGGATGCAAGCCTTTTTACTAAATAAATCTACACAAGTTGCACTTAATGTCATATCTAAATGGTGTGTTGAGATATTTAATATGAAAATAAACGTAGCCTAATTTGGTTATAGCCTATGTCTTTTTTCTTATTTAACCATATTGTAACTGTCGTGCCTTGCGCACTTTTCCGTGAACATCCGCGCATAAATCATAACTGGGACTAATGAAATTCAATAATAACGGCAATCGTAGGCCTATTTAAAGGCTCACATTTGAATATGTTATTTTCTTTATTTATGAAGAATTATAAGCGTGTGTATGATGTGATTTAGCCTTTGTATATTTATTTGTTCAAAAGTTTGGCAGTGATCACAAGGTAAGATGCTATGGCAAGTTTTGTATTGTTTACAGAAAGGTGCGTTCTCATTTTTTTTTCTTCTGTTAATTATCATGTTGCGTATCTGTTTTTCTTCAAAACACCAACTTGCCTAATGTTGGTTTGATTGCTTGTGTTACACGAGAAAATGAATAAGTTTGCCTACCTGATGTTGTAGATTAATGCGGGTGCGGTTCGGCTCGCGACTCGCGGTCTTTATGTCAAACGGTTCTGGTCTGGTACAGAATTAAATTAGTGCTGCTGTGGGATAACGGGTCAGGTGTTCTGTTAAGTACTGCTGGTGCACGTTTACCAAACAGGACCCGTGCAGGACTGTGCTTTAAACCGCTTTGCGTCTCTCCGTCAGAGATGCGCCATTTACAGGTATTTCCCTACACCGCCACACAGCTCAAATATTTTTCAGCCAAGGGGTGAGAACGTAATGATTACGAAAACGATAATTTATTTTTGTTAATTATTATTTTATTTCAGTTAGTTAATCAATAACTGTTGTTAGTTTCGTTTCGTTTTCATTTATCAAATATTTTGACATTTTTATTTTATTTCAGTTTATGAAATTGTTTTTTCATCAATCGTTTTTGTCTTAGTTTTATTTTTAGTTTACGAAAATAACCTTGCTCCTCATTTAGGATAAACTCCTCAATTTCACGTCCACCTTCAACAACTATATGTCAACAACTAGACTTTATCGTTATTATCGCGGGAAGACAAATTTTTATCGTGGGGAGAATTTTTGACGGTATATCGCAAACGATAAGATATCGCCCATCCCTACTTCACAGTGCAGATGGACAATGACCCAAAGCATACTGAAAAAGCAACCAAAGAGTTTTTGAAGGGAAAGAAGTGGACTGTTATGCAATGGCCAAGTCAATCACCTGACCTGAATCCGATTGAGCATGCATTTCACTTGCTGAAGACAAAACTGAAGGGAAAATACCCCAAGAACAAGCAGGAACTGAAGACGGTTGCAGTAGAGGCCTGGCAAGAGCATCACCAGGGATGAAACCCAGCGTCTGGTGATGTCTATGCGTTCCAGACTTCAGGCTGTAATTGACTGCAAAGGATTTGCAACCAAGTATTAAAAAGTGAAAGTTTGATTTATTATTATTATTCTGTCCCATTACTTTTGGTCCCTTAACAAGTAGGAGGCACATATGCAAACTGTTGTAATTCCTACACCGTTCACCTGATTTGGATGTAAATACCCTCAAATTAAACCTGACAGTCTGCAGTTAAAGCACATCTTGTTCGTTTCATTTGAAATCCATAGTAGTGGTGTATAGAGCCAAAAATGTTAGAATTGTGTCGATGTCCCAATATTTATGGACCTGACTGTATATTTAAAATATGAACCTCACTAACAGAAGGCTGCTTTCAATTTCAAATGCTGACGCGCGCTTTGTTTGTGAAGACTGCTCGCGCATGCGGCTGTGCGTGTAAGTGGTTTAATGTACTTGCGTCTCAAAATTACGCAAATTTAATGTAAACACAGCCAGTTATGTCTTAAGGGATTAAACGGACAGGACAAACCACATTACTTCTTATATTTCAAAAGAGAGCCGTGCGTGAATGCAGCTTAATAGATCTCCCGCTGTCTATGATGTCATAGTAAAAAACAACAGTATAGATGAAGAAAAATCACTCACAGTTCTTGAATGGAAAATGTTCAGATAATCTTAAATACTGAAAGCTTTCCCGATCCCGTCCCCCCTCTCTCTCCAACTTCTTTGTCTTGTCTATCTACTGTCCTATCAAATAAAAAAGGCAAAAACGCCAAAAATAAATATATATATATATATACTGTATATATATATATATATAAAAAAACAAAAAGTCTTGGTAATATCTTTGACGCTGATTCTCAGACTCAAATGAAGTCTTCTTTAGTATTAGTTCCTAGAATTCTTATAATGCAACATCAGAGTTGCTTATATTCATATTCCGTTCATAGTCCGTTCATATCAATCCTAAGATGGCGGCGCGTGCAGTCTAGGGGTCGACTGATTATCGGCCTGGCCGATTATCGTCGCCGATATTAAGCATTTTTATGATTATCGGTATCGGCCATTTTCAAAATCTATGTGCCGATAAAATAATTTAATTTTGAAACGCGCTATTTGGCTCTGATGCAGCCTGTCGGAGCTCACCACGCATCTGATTTGTTGGGAGTCACGAGTCCGACCAATCAACGCTGAAGACTAAAGGCACTCTCACACCGAAAGCGCTTGCTAACTGGAGCTGCTTGTTTCAGTGATCACGCATCAGTTGTCTCTCAAAGGTAGCAGCAGATGTTGCTCAAGTTGCAATAAATCACAATCCACTACACTGAAGTTGCAAAACACCTCAATATTATCTATTTATGGTTTCCACGATGGGGAAAACGTGGACGGAATCGCGGAATCCAGTCATATAAATGGAATTTACTGTATAACGCGGAGTCACGGTATTTGTCAAATTTTGGATGAATTAATCAAAAGTAGGTCAGTACACTTAAATTGACTCACGCTATGGACTAGTATCTGTAAACATTAAGCCGCGAAAAGACTATTTAAATATGAATTCTGCATATTCTGCATGTCTCTGTATATATGAATGGCACAGACGCGCGGCTTTTACTACAAACACACACACACACACACACGCGCACACACACTGAAGTGCGCTGTGTTTTCAGCATCTGCCGCCTCACTAAATGAGGACATAAATACATGAACAACATCCCCAGAACTGCTCTGAGAGTTACTTCATGAGCATTTGACCGTTTAATTTGAGTAAAAAGATCGTCATATCATACATAGGCTACAGAAACTTAAGAGGTCCTCATGGCAACCCGTCAAAATAAAAGTTCGGTTTATCTACTAATACTACTACAACAATTATTACAACTTTTGTTTAGAAGAATAATCACACAATACGCTATTTCTTCCATGTTTTAATTTTAATAGTAAACCCATTTGTTTGCCAATAATAGTGTTTAACTCATTTGATTAAAAGATAAATTAAATTAATGTTTTATGCCTTCATTTGCACTGCACTGTAAATTAAAACTAATGGAAATTACTGTCACATAGGCCAAGACTAAGATACTGTCACATAGGCCAAGATTAAGATACTGTCACATAGGCCAAGATTAAGATATAGGCTATTGAACCAAGTGTGCCTATAACAGGCTATTAGTGTTATAGTTTCATTAAAATAGTTGTGGTCTTCTTAACTTCTACAATGGAGCTATGAAGACAATTAAATTATTTACACTTATTATATACATTGTGCTTTTTAAGTTAATCAGTTGATGTGCATTAGATGATGAATTGAATAGTCACCTCTTGTAGGTTATGATTTAATCATCAGAAAATAATTAATGAAGAATTATGAGAGGTTATGCTATTATTACACATACATTTCCAACACGTAAATTAGTGAAGCCAAATACTTACATTTCCCCAAGCTGTTTAGCTGTAGTACAGTATTCATAGGCTTAATCATGAAGCATACAGTGGCCTAGGGCTGTACAATATATTCCATGCGATAGTCATGTGCATCTCGTCAGTAAAGCCGGTTCTGTGATTAGCAGTAAATCTCCATCACCTGCTTTCAGATGGAGCGGCATTTAATACACAGAGCCGTAGTTCACTGACAAGCTATGCAATATCACGTTCATTATCGAAGGCGATTCATCTGTGATTATGAGCACGAATTGCGTAGCTTGTCAGGGAACTACGGCTCTGTGTATTAACTTCCGCTCCATCTACTGGGTTGGAAAGCATGTGATGGAGATTTATTACTAATCACAGAACCGGCTTTACTGAAGAGATGCACATGACAATCGCATGCAATATATCGTGCAGCCCTACAGTGGCCCCACATTTAACTCTCTCTTTATATTACCCTTATTGTAGATGGATGCATGGAGCAAGACAAGAGTAAGAAGTGCAACCAACACCAGGGAAGGCAGTTTTTGTCAGAGCCCTTGTTATTCTTAATTTTTACATTAATTTTCATTTTTACACCAGACATATATATCGGTTCAAAATATCAGTTATCGGTCTACATGGTCTGTAATAATCGGTATCGGCATCGGCCCTGAAAAACGCATATCGGTCAACCCCTAGTGCAGACGCTGCGGCTTCTCTCTCTCCAGACAGAACGGTGTTTTCGTGTTTCTTATCTTGTGAGTCACAGTGTTTTTGTACGTCTTCGTTGCGTCTATATCTGTTTTAAAGCGCGCATACAGTCGTGAGTTTCTGCTCGACGTTGGCAGAACCACATTTTTAGAGTTAAACTTCGCGCACGCCGAAGAGCTGCGGGACCTCGGTCTGCTCCAGAGGCTTACAACATCATCGACCCCCACTACTGCATCTCGCCCACAGCGGAGGCGCCACAAGCGGCGCGAGAAGAAGCAGAAGAGGAGTAAGCGCGGAGGTATCCGGGCTAGGCTAGCGGCTAACCCACACAAGCCGGCTATCCCCACCATCGTACTGGCCAACGTACGCTCTTTGGACAATAAACTGGACTACATCCGACTACTACGCTCAACTCAGAGGACTGTAAAAGACTGTTGTGTTTTTGTTTTCATGGAACGTGAAACGTGGCTCAGCAACAGCGTGCCGGACTGCGCCATTCAGCTCGATCAGCTATCATGCTATCGAGCTGACAGAGTTCTCGTCGAGGGAGGTAAGACTCGCGGCGGCGGGCTTTGTGTTTACATAAATGTTGTGGTCTGCAAACACTGCTCACCCCTGGTGGAGTTTATGATTATTAAGTGCCGGCCGTTCTATCTACCAAGAGAATATACAGCCATAATGGTCGCTGCTGTATACATCCCTCCCAACTCCAACAACAACAGGAGTGAGGCACTGAATGAACTGTACCAGCACATCAGTGAGCAGCAGACAGCCCACCCAGATGCTTTTCTCATATTGGCTGGAGACTTTAATCACGCAGACTTAAAGAGTGTGTTCCCAAAAATACACCAACATGTTGACTTTCCAACACGGGGAAACAACACTCTGGACTTTGTTTACACCACCCAGAGAGGAGCTTACAAGGCCCTACCCCTCTCCCATCTTGGCACCTCAGACCACATCACTGTCATGCTAATTCCTGCATACAGACCGATCGTTAAAGTCACCAAACCAGTTCACAAACAGATACAAGTGTGGCCGGAAGGGTCGTCAGAGGCACTTCAAGACTGTTTTAAACCTGTTAACCCGCACCAGGACGCCGGCGCACTGAAAGCTCTTTGTTTGCACACGTCATTGTTTTCAAACAGATAAAGTAAAACAGGACAAAATGAATCTTGACAAACTATATATCATTTTGAAGGTCTAAGCCTCAAGCATCGACGACAGATCGCTGTTTTTCGATAGAAAGCTTATAAAGGAATGTATTTGCTAAATTTGTGTAAGCAGTACACATCAAAACATGTATAAAAAAAACGCAGTACATACCATATTCATCCTGATAACGACTCTCAAACGTATCCACTGCTGTAAATCCTGGTTTAGTTTGAAAGATAAGGGTCCACTGAACAACATTCCATCGAGCACTTTTAGTCCAAAGAAACAACAACGCTGTAATTTGGATCGTTATTCATTTGTTTACGTCTCATCTCTTCAGGGAGAGTTATTGTTTGTGTCCGTTATGGAACAAATTACGCTCAAAAACAGCGTCTTGGTGGTAAAAAAAACAGCATGATTTTGTAGCAGACAATGTCCCAAACAGAATGAAATCATCCAAAAAAAAAAAAGTCAAAGATACACGGAAGATTGTTTATTTGAATTCTGGCGCTCCCTCGCGACGGCGCGTGACGCACGCTGTGACGCACCTGTCATCTGATGGGGGCGTAACTTGGCGATCTTTTTAGCACAAATAACTTTCTTTTTTTTCTTCTTCAACAGTTTTCATATATGTTTGCGTGTTTTGTGGGTAATGTGCCTGTATCTGTGTGATTAACATCCGTATGGCTGATAATCAGCATGTAATTACTGACTGTTCACAGATATCAGTGTGAATGCAGTCTATATAAAAGGCCATTGTAATAAAATTATTGACTATATTGGGCGGCCATCTTTATGATTAGCATCTGTATGAATGATCGTCAGCAAGTGATTACTAATGTATGAGCAGGAGCATCTATCTGTATGTCAGGAAATCAGTATGTACTTAAGTTTTTTTTTTTTTTATTATTGTTTTTTTTTCATCACTCAAAAATTATTATTGTATTTTTCTAGTTCTAATTTATTTTCTCAAATAAATCACTGATACGATGTCTAAGATTCTGTATACTATATAATTGTAAATTGAAATTATAATTGAAAAACTGCAGTGGCATGTATAAAGACTAAATAGTTTGTAGTAGAACCCTTCAATAATTTGGTAAATATTTTTCCTCAAACAGAGGGGGGGGGGGGACTAGAAAAATGGCTGCATGAATCTCATTTTTCATGGTATCTTCTTCAGATTTGAAATACAAACTCATGAGACATGTGACTTTCAACCCATTACTTTTCTGGATTGCTTCAGGGCTGATTTCATGTATTTTTATATGAAATAAAAAAAAAAATCAGTGTGGTACAATTTTTATCAAGGCACTTCAGTGTCTATAACTTTTTATATTTTTGAGCATTATCAACTCTGGATGATGGATAGTAAAGCCCAAAGGGACTTCTTTCCAAAGACACCAAAATTGTGTGTGTGGCACACTGAAGTCAGGAGCTGTTACCATTTTAAGTTAGTCATTTTCAGCTGTGATTACCAATATGGGGGGTGCTGGTTAACAGGTTAACACCACTGACTGGAATATGTTTAATCAGGCTGCCACATACAACAACACCACAGACCTCCAAGAGTACTCCGAGACTGTCACTGCCTACATCACCAAGTGCATTGATGATGTAACAGTCACAAAGACCATCACTGTCCGGGCCAACCAGAAGCCGTGGCTGACAGGGGAGGTCTACAGACTCCTGAAGGCTTGGAATGCTGCCTTTAGAGCTGAAGATGAGGTGGGCCTAAGGACAGCTAGGGCCAATCTATCACGTGGCATCAGAGAGGCTAAGAGACAGTACTCCAGGATGATAGCCCATCGTTTCAGCGACAGCAGAGACACTCGGAGCCTGTGGCAGGGGATTCAGACCATTACGGACTACAAGCCCCACCACAGACCTGTGACAGCACCATCCCCCTGCTGAACGAGCTGAATGCCTTCTTTGCTCGCTTTGAGGCACAAAACAACACCACTGCACAGAAGGCTCCACCTCCTCCCGGCGACCAGGTGATGACGCTGTCCCCGGACATCGTGAGGAGATCCCTCAGCAGGATCAATGCACGCAAAGCTCCGGGTCCTGACAACATTCCTGGGCATGTACTGAGAGACTGTGCAGTGTAACTCACTGATGTCTTCACAGACATTTTCAACATCTCACTAAGTCAGGCTGTTGTCCCCACATGCTTCAAAGCTACCACCATCATTCCAGTCCCGAAGAAGTAATCTCCATCCTGCTTCAATGACTACCGTCCAGTAGCACTCACTCCTATTCTCATGAAGTGCTTTGAACGACTAGTCATGCACCACATCAAGTCTGTCTTCCCCCCCTCCCTGGACCCCTTCCAGTTTGCATATCGGTCCAACCGCTCGACCGATGACGCCATCGCCACTGCCCTCCACCCAGCCCTCACACATCTGGACAAAAAAGACTCATATGTCAGAATGCTGTTCATAGACTTCAGTTCAGCATTCAACACAATCATCCCTCAACAGCTCACTCACAAATTGGTCCAGCTGGGGCTCAACACCTCTCTGTGCAACTGGCTGTTGGACTTCCTGACTGGGAGACCTCAGGCAGTACGGGTCGGCAGTAACACATCCAGCACCATCACACTGAACACAGGGCCCCCCCCCCAAGGATGTGTGCTGAGCCCCCTCCTCTTCACTCTGCTGACCCACGACTAGGGTTGGGTATCGTTTGAATTTTATCGATTCCGATTCCAATTCTTTTCGATTCCCAGTTTCGATTCCAATGTGATTTACATAATGATATCAAACATTTATCCTGTGTCTCTTTTTTGCAAACCATTTATTGGAGCTGAATACCATGAACAAAAATCAACAGGCTACATAAAAACTGGACTCTTTAAGAGCTGTTTGTGTGCAAAATAGAACTGCATGATTCTGGATAAATTAAAAAAAACAAATTAAGTTTTTTTTTTGTTTTGTTTTTTCAATGGAAGTTGTGCTTCTCTCATGATTCTAAAGAAAAAAACGTTAGACAACTAAACAAAATCACATGTAATTTATGAAATGTAATCGATAAATCTACATTTGAAGTGTCAAATTACTTTCAAAAGGTGATTTACTCTATTTTAATCGCTACCGTACACATCAGAGTTTATATCTGAACTATAAACATTTATCCCAGTACTTCTGTGATTTGAATGTTTGTAACACATAAATAATGATACTGTGTGGTTGAAAAGACTGTGAGGCTGTTTCATTCCAGACAGATGACAGCTGCTCTCTTCAGGTCAGTGGCAGCGCGAACGCAGATTTAAATGTTCAAATCACACTGATGTGATCGTTCGCTGTACGTCAAAGGTTGAGGAATGAAACAGAGGAATCTTTGTAATTTAGTAATAGAATCACGTTGGTGTTTGAATCGTGTTCGCGATCTTTAACGATCTATTAAATTAAAGTGCTTTGTCATGTTGGTGGTGACACCTCTCTTGCAACATGTTTAGCCATCACAGATATTATACTTAGCATTTTTGGCTTCTGATCGCAACTGTAGCCAAACTTTGGAGCACTTAGATTAGCGAGCAAGGTCCTGGCAGATCACTGTAGGTCCTCACAGATGAAGGAAAAAAAAGTGCATAGGAATCGATAGGTAATATTACAGCACCGTTGATTTGGCATGAGCCTGTGTGTGAAGCTATTTTAAGCTGTGATTCAGTCTGACTCACTCAAAATGACAGATTTCGTTTGAGAGAGAAAGAGTTCTTCATTCCCAAATCTTTGATGTGTCAGGACTGACGGGACACACTCTGGAAATTCCTGCAGCTCGAGCGTCCGGAATCATTTGCAGCTCTCACAACTTCCCGGAATCGCTCTCATTTTCGATTTGGTGTGTGTGTGTCTGTGTGCGTGTGTATTTTGTGAGTGTGTATATGTGTGTGTAGGCAGGTCGAAGGTAATTTAACCAAGTATCCGATTCCTGACCTTAAGTATCATTCGAATGTACACCCAACCCTACCCACGTCACACAACTCTAACCTTTTCATTCAGTTTGCGGATGACACGACTGTGGTGGGTCTCATTAGCAACAGAGATGAGACAAACTACAGGAGCGAGGTACTTCCTCCGCAAACTGAGAAGAGCCAGAGCCCCGGCCTCCATCATGTGCACCTTCTACAGAGGCACCATCGAGAGCATCCTGACTAGCTGCATCACTGTGTGGTAAGGCGCTTGCAACGCATCCTGCCGCAAGACCCTTCAACGCATAGTGAGAGCAGCTGAGAAGATCGTTGGTGTCTCTCTCCCCTCCCTCCAGGACATCTATAGCACCCGTCTCACCCGCAAAGCCCTCTGCATTGCAGGTGATCCCACCCGACACACAGCTTCTTCAGTCTGCTGCCATCAGGAGGAGACTGCAGAGTCTCCAGGCGAGGACCAGCAGACTGAAGGACAGCTTCATTCATCAGGCTGTCAGGAAGCTCAACTCTCTCCCGTCTCTCCCCCCCTCCTCTCTTTTACCCCACGCACCACTGAACTCTGACACTACCACTCCCCCCCCACTTAAAAACTGTGACCCGCACCAGTCACTTTGTGCAGCATTGGACTGATCACTACCTCTTCCAGCATTGACTGCAAACTACCTCTTTCTGACAGTCTGATTAAAGACTGTTCTCTGAGCTCTTATCACTTTAACAGACTGATAAGCTCTTTTGCACTACACATTGTATCTGCACAGTTTTGTTTATTTAACTGGTTTGCACTCTATCTGCCATGTGCCTTATGCCACTTTCTCTTTTTTTTCTACAATGTCCTCATTTGTATATCTGTATAGTTTGTATGTACATATGTTTAAACTGGATTTATCTGTATTTGTACGTCTACTGTCAGTGTTTAATGTTAACTGTATGCACCAAGGGTCTGAGAGTAACTGAATTTTAATTCTCTGTATGTATGTGCTGTACATGTGGCAGAATTGACAATAAAGCAGACTTGACTTGACTTATATGGAAATCTGCTCCAAGTTTCTTGCATTTGCGAAGAGAAATGGAGAAGAGAAACCAATCATCTGTTTTACCGTATATGTGTGGTGTTTAATACTTCAATCACTTCTTGTTCTGCTGGAATTAGTGCAGAAGTGTGCGTGTATGTGTGTGGATGTGAATGAGTCAGTGGTGTTTTCTGCTCTCCTCTGTGTGAGAGTTGACTGCAGTTCAAAGAGGAAAGATCGTAATATTACAGCACCGTTGATTTGGCATGAGCCTGTGTGTGAAGCTATTTTAAGCTGTGATTCAGTCTGACTCACTCAAAATGACAGATTTCGTTTGAGAGAGAAAGAGTTCTTCATTCCCAAATCTTTGATGTGTCAGGACTGACGGGACACACTCTGGAAATTCCTGCAGCTCCGAGCGTCCGGATTCATTTGCAGCTCTCACAACTTCCCGGAATCCGCTCTCATTTTTTCCCAAGGAGATTTGGTGTGTGTGTGTCTGTGTGCGTGTGTATTTTGTGAGTGTGTATATGTGTGTGTAGGCGTAGGTCGAAGGTTTCAGATCACGGGTCATAGCTCTATTCTCTCTTAATTTCCAGATGAACATTCTTAGCTAATCCCAGTAGAACAAGGAAGTCATCCCCCTCAAGGAAATCAAACCCACACTGGAGTGTGTCATACACTAGAAATCTATGTTTTATCATCGATGACGTAGTCCTTGTTTGTCAGATTGTATGTCTGAGTGGTGCATTATTGTGTCTTATTGATTTAAAAAGAAACTTTTTTGGTTTTGTGTCAGTATGGGAGTCCAAATCTATGGAAGCTTGTTTCCGCCACAGGATAAAAAATTAAAGATTCAATTGCAACTTATAGCTCACAATTCAGACTTTTTTTTCTCAGAATTGTAAGTTTATGTAGCAGTTCTGAGAAAAAAAGTCAGAATTGTGAGATAAAAGTCTGACAATTCTGACTTTTCTCTGAAATGTCTCTTTTAATTGATTCTGTGGCAGAAACGAGTTTTTTCTCAATGTAAAATTTTAGATTTGCATTTATTTTGCAGACACTTTTATCTCACAATTGAGAATAATATAAGCAGTAGTGTTCAGTTCCTGAGTAAGAATTCTTTTAATGCAGTGTCAGAGTTGCTGGTGTGGAAATCTGCTCTAAGTTTAGTAGCATTTACAAAGATAAATAAAGAGCAACTTTTTCAAGAGAAAACATTTGCTACCGTACAACATTTAAGCTAGCATTAACAAGAGTAGTGAAAATACAACATACAAGCACAATATAAATGGTAAAGGAGGTTTTCGAGTTTATATATGGAAGCAAATGTTTCTAAAGTCATTACGGAACTATTATATGATTATATTAAGAAGATGTGTTGCTTTCTTTGTGTTTTAGGACTACAAAACACCAAAGCTCACCGTACCCTGTTCGGACATCCAAGAGATTCGACGCTGTAATCGCCTAGAGATGCCAGACAACATGAACACATTTGTCTTAAAGGTGAACAAAGACACACACAGTCATGAATTATTACACACTGGTTCATTTTATTGATAAACTAATATATTCAAGAGGCTGATTCGTTTGGATGATATTAGGCCATTTTAAGAATATGTGTATAAGCACATCCTGTTTTCAAAATGATATTGGTGCAGGTTTTAGTAAATATTGCATGCAATAAATCAATGCTTATTAAATTTTATTACATTTATATAGAATTATGGAACTATGTAATATATAAAGTGGGGTCCAAAGGTTTAAGACCACATTGATTTATTTTATTGATTTATTTTACATTTATACGTTGAAATCAACAAGGTTTTAGGGCCTTCTTTGTAAACTTTAAAAAATATTTCAGATTGTACACTATTTTTAGGACTGATCATGGAGTAAATGAGTATCATTGATTATGTGGAATCAATGGTTTTTGGAACCCACTGTATATGATTTGAAAATGTTTGGTACATTTAATTTTAGAGCTTTTGTGTGAAATATTTGATTTTCGAATGTATAAGAGGTTTTATAAACATACGCATGTACATACAGATTTTTCCTAATCTAAAATTGTTCCTGTCTGTTTGTTAATCCGAATTGTTGTTCCGACTTAAAGAACATGTATTGCACAGAACAGTTTATATCTGTTGTAATCTTTCTCGGGTTAATGACGCTTCTTGGAAATTTAATCGATTCAGAACTGGAATGGAGAACTCAGTCTTTGATGTATTTTTTTCTTTGCTTTCTGCTGAAGTCGTCATGCTTAGTGGTCGACCAAAATGGGTTTTCCTTTGGTCTCTGCTGATATCTAGAGAGCAGTGGCTGATGGCCAATCTAATGCAGTCGTTGATGCCAGCGCCTTGTGGTGCGACAAGCTTTTTTCTAAACCATACAGTTTTTATGCCTATTAGAATTTGGGAATAGTAATTTTAAATGTATATATTTAAATAAAAGGTTTCTATATTTAAATAATAGCATTTATGACTTCATAATAATTGAGATACTATATGGAATAGTTTTTTCGAATGTATATATTTAAAGCTGCAGTCTGTAGCTTTTGGCACTCTAGCGGTTAATAAACAGAACTGCATGCGTCTTGCGGAAGAACAAGACGCATGTTTATGTCTATGACAAATCACGCCGGTACTGGGTTACTCCGCAGGGGTCCCTACCCGAACCAGTCTAAAATAGTCTGAATATAAACACTTATTATAGGTGTACGTAGTGATTCAGGACAAGCCAAAAACACGGTTTGGAAAATGGATTCATGGTGTACTTGCTTATTATATCAGTTTTGTAAGTAAAGCTTTTATGTTCTCATAATAATTGAGAGACTACATGGAATAGTATTTTTGAAATGTATATATTAAAATAAAAGCTTTTATGACCTCATAATTATTGAGAGACTACATTGAATAGTATTTTGGAATGTATATATTTAAATAAAATCTTTTGTGACCTCATAATTGAGAGTTATAAATTTAAGTCATTTAAATAAGGTTTTATGACAATATGTGTGTGTATGTGTGTATATATATATATATATATATACACATTTTGTTTTTTTTAAGCAAATTCTTTGTGAATCTAGCTTCAAATTTACTCAAAAAAATTGTAAAACATGATGCATATAATAATCAAAATAATCCAAAATTAGCAAATTAATCATCTTGAGGAATAACACTGTATTTGGTATGAATATAAAGGTTCCGTAAGATTTATTTTTAATTTTCTTAATTTTAACTTCGTAAGAAGTTAATTTCTAAGTATTTTATTTTGTTCTGTTCTGTTAGTTGATGTTTTCTTTTTTTTTTTTCTCCATTCTCCGCTCAGGTTACTGGTCATCCGGGTAGTTTTATATTTGAGGCCGATAATGAGCAGCAGGTGAGCTCTTGGACCACAGAGCTCAGAGAATGCATCACCAGCAGGTGAGAGCCGCGCTTTCTGCGTTTGAACTAAACTTACCTCTGAAGATCCCAGACATCTGCAGAAGTTCCTGACATTCCCCTACTGAGAAAACCCACACACTTCCTCTTTTACACACACACATGCAGACACTCTCACACACACACATAGAATAAAACCAAACTTAGTGCTAAAGAAATCCACATCGTTTGGGTTCTCACATATTTTAGTATTTTTAAAAGACTTAATTTAGATGTGCTCGGTTTGTTTGCTTGCAGACAAGTCCACACACCATCTGTGTTCTACGCATGCTGTGTCTTTTACAAAGGGTGTATTTGTGTGTGTGCAAACGCATGCGTTTCATTTCCTTTTATTGGTGTGAGGGTACTGAGAACTCAAGCCTGTGTGAATATATCAATGTGAGTTTTAGGAAGAGAGAGAGAGAGAACGAGAGTGAGGTCTTCCTGTTATTCTGATTACTAAGAATCTCAAGAACTCGACTCAGCACATCTCATGGCCTCCTTTCTCTCCATGCCCCCTTCTCTCTCTTTTTTCTCTCTCTCTCGTTTGCCTTTTCTTTTTTCTTTGTATACCCTTTTTCAGTCCACCATTTATGCATGCATTCGTCTTGACATAAGAGCATCGTATACAATAGTGTTTTCACTTGTCCAAGATTTACACGACACATTTCCTGACTCGAACCAAAAGCTTTTGTGCTGCTTTCTCCTGCAACTTCCCCAAACGCCCCTCCCCGAGTCTTGCTTCTGCTCTCTTTCTCTGTCCTTTCCTTCGTTTCGTCCCTATAGGTTTCAAAGCCACGTCTGTTTTTCTGTCTAATTCTCATCCTATAAGATCTGCTCTCCTCTTGACCCTGTTTCTTGCTGTGTTCATTGCATTCATATTTATTTATTTATTTACTTATTTTAATTCGTCACAATTTTCTCCCAGGTTTTCATGAGTGTAATTATTTTATTTACTAATTATAAATATAAGATTTTAATTTAAATGCTAAATGTAGTTATTCATATTCGTATAAATATATAATAAAAATATAATGTAAAAAAATATAATGTAATTTATATGTGTGTGTGTGTGTAAAAAAAAAAAGTAAAAGTAAAGCAGAATGAAAATTGTCAAATATCTGAATGTCCTACTTCATTTGCCAAATTGTTCAGTATATAACTGAGTATACTGCACTGAAAACTGTGTCCCACTCATCTTGTTCTTCCATTTCTAAAGTGACAAATAAACCAGAAGTAATTTTAAAATCTATTTTGATTATTTGAATAGTAATAAATACTAAAACAATGTAATATAGTTGCTATAAAATGTAATGTGTAATGGAAAATAGAACCAGAATTAAGGTAAAATAATGTAATTATTTTAAAATAATTAAAAATATATATTTTAAAGTTAATCAATTAAAATGTATTTTAAAAAAGACAAACATTCTTTAAAATAAATGCCAGCTGGTTTTATGCTTTGTAATGTAATGCAGTGACATTCACACATTTGTTAGTGTTACTTACAAATCCACATGCTTTTTAGTGCCGCTGTATGCATGGCAAAAAATAACTGTTATCTCTCATGATCGTCGTTGAAAGCTTTGCTTTGTAATGTGGACGCACCTTAGCATGTGTGATGGGATGTTATTGACCGCATGACATTCTGTGACCTCTTCATTATGCAATTAAAGGAGTTCATAGATGTTTATGAGAGTGTATGTGTGATTCCAGGTCAGATAGTGTGGATGGAGAACCGTTTCCTGTTAGCGACTCGCTCAACGCAGCTCGCAGAGGGAGCACAGAGCCCGGCGGCCAGGGTGAGTCACGTACACACACACACACACACACACACACACTCTCTCTCTTACTTAAATATCAACACTTATATTAATTCAAATAATCTAAAATAACTGAGAACTGAAGACATTTGTGACCCTGAACCACAAAACCAGTCATAAGGGTACAATTTTTTGAAATGGAGATTTATACATCATCTGAAAGCTGAATAAATAATTAAAATTAATTTGCATGGTAATGGACTGCTCTGATGTCTGTAAACTTTCTGTCTTGTGTGTGTGTGTGTGTGTGTGTGTCTCCGCAGGCTCTCTGGGTTTTGGACTCGCAGAGCACACCTATAATAAAACGGATCACTTCCTGTCCTCTTACCCATGGTTTCATGGGCCCATATCACGTGTGCGGGCTGCCTACCTTGTCCAGCATGCCGGGTTCAGCGGTCATGGGAACTTCCTCGTGAGACAGAGCGAGACGCGGAGAGGAGACTACGTCCTCACGTTTAACTACCAGGGCAGAGCAAAGGTAATGAGGTGTAATCATCATCATCCTCCTCATCCTCATTATCATGAATAACAAAAACGTTTCATTATTTTCATTAGGGATATACAATATCAGTGACCAGTTTATTCTTTCTATTATTATTATTTGAGATGTATTTATATATTTTATGTGAATAAACTGTTATAATATTACAAATATTAAATAAAAATTATATATTATTATAATAGTAATAATATAAAATAATAAAAATGTGTGAAAACAGTGACATGCTAGCCACATATATAAAAAAAATATATATATTTATATACTAATATATTCACTGTTTTTATATATTAAATATATTTATTTATAATATAAATTATATGAATATAAATATAGACATGTAAATATTTTCAAAATATATACTGTATGTGTGTGTATTTATATATACATAATAAATATACACAGAACACATACATATATTATTCAAACAAATACTTTTATTTTGTATGCGATTAATCGCAATTAATTGTTTGACAGCACTAATATATATATATATTTATTAGTGCTGTCAAAGTTAACGCGTTAACGCAAATTCATTTTAACGGCACTCATTTTTTTAACGCTCGATTAACGCAGCGCGTATTTCCGGTTTGACCCGTGACCCAACCCGTAGTTGGAGAAATGGAGATGCACAGTGTTGCCAATTTAGCAACATTGCAGACCCCTTTAGCGACCTTTTTCCCTTCAAAAAAGCACCCAAACCTAGTTTCTGAGAATCACTGGTACTGCCGCGCGAGGTCTTGCTCTCCCAGCGCGCGCACACACCTCTCTCTCTCTTTCTCTCTGTCTCTCTCTCTCTCTGCATCTGCTCAGAGCGCGGCAGAGAGAGGAGCAGCGCTTTAATTCAGTTAAACACAGATATTATGTTGCTTCTCTGATTTTACATGCAAGTATAGCCGAAATCACAGCACAGCTATTGTCTTTATCTTCTGTGTATTTGATTTCATCAGACGACGGTGCGATTATCATGATTTTTTTGTGCAGATTAACATCTTGGAAGGGAGAGCTGGTTATTTAGTCTTAATGGGTCTGTTTCAGTCACTATTTCATATTCATTCCGTTGTCTGACAACAGAAACGGTAAAATATATTAATGAAAACAATTTTATTGAGAATTTAGCTGCATCAAAATACAGTATGTGGGCACAGAGAGGGAAACAAATGTAATAATAAATAATATATGTACATTTTGCATGTTTAGAAGAAGTTTTTCTTCTTCATTCAAAAGTCATTTATGACCTTTGAAACATGTCTAGTCTTCATGCTCTATGTTGACTATTGTCCATGCCCATGTTGATCAGTGTATTATAAACTTGAAAAGTGTTAATTTAAGGTACATTTAGAACAAATAAAAATGTGCGATTAATCACGAGTTAACTCATGACAATCATCTGATTAATCGCGATTAAATATTTGAATCGATTGACAGCCCTAATATATATATATATATATATATATATATATATATATATACACATACACATACACACACATCATACATACATACCACACACACACACTGTTTTATTGGCATAACTTTTTTATTCAGTCATTGTTTTAAAAGCAGGCGGTAAGCAATTATTTTTTACTGTATATTATATTGATTTAATAATATTTTATAAAAAATAAATAAAAAAACACTTATGAAAAACAAAGGATAGAACCATGTAAATTTATGAGATTGGCCATTATAGCAGTAGTGACCAAATATGGATTTTTCATTATTTTTTCTTTTTTTATTATTATTTATTTGTATTTGATGACTTATTGACTTGTTAATTTTTTTCATAATAGTAGATTTTTATGTATGTTTCTTTTATTGGTGTCAGGTTTTGGCTTTTAAACAGGGCTTATTGCCTATTCAGTTTTTTTCTGATTGTTTTAAATGATTATCTGTCTTTTTTTTCTTTTTACTGTGCTTTATACTATTTGAATACTATTGTAATTTTTTTTATAAAAACACACAAAAAAAAACAAGACAACCATTTAAATATGTAAGATTGTCCATCATATCATTATTAGTTTTAGTCCTTACAAAAAATAATTATTTGTTAAAATTGTAGAAGTATCAAGTATATCAGATCTCTATATTGGTGTATTCCATATTGCTTAGTAAGGCAAACCTCACTATGACTGTTGCACATGTTTCTGTTCATGTCTGTATTTATATTGCATTTTCCACTGTTTTTCTTCCTTTGCAGCATTTGCGTCTATCTTTAACTGAATGGGGTCAGTGTCGTGTGCAGCACCTGCGTTTCCCATCTGTCATGGACATGCTGAGTCACTTCCGCAACTGTCCGATCCCGCTGGAGTGCGGCGCCGCATGCGAAGTTATGTTGGCCAATTATGTGCGGGTTAACCCCACTCACACAGGTAAGACTGTATTTTGCATAGTTTTTATTAACAATGCATTTAGACCCTATTATATTAACATTTTTGCATATTTGTGACAACAGCACATACATAATTTGCAGCAATAGCACATACAAGATGAACAAGTCATTCGCGTGAAACTTCAAAAATATAAGGGCTCGTTGTGATTTCGTTCTGATGGCTTAATGTGAGCAATATAACACATAAATGACACAATGTGACGTTTTGGAGGGAAAAAAGTATTTTAAACAATATTACTTGAGTCACAACAGATGTTTTCTTAGAAGACGACTTGATTTGAATCACTTCTGAGTCATTTTCACAGTCTGATGTAAACCATGTGATTTTGCAGATTGTAATAGTTATTGTATTACAACTAGAGTAACTGTGTTTGATTTAGTCACCAAAGCCAATTTTTTCACACATTTGGCGCTTGGCAAGAATTAATTTTGGATTTTGTTTGTAAACCACATTAAAAAGCATAACAAAAATGTAATAAATCTAGTTTATGTGATC